>OZ007595.1:77303372-79803372 GCA_963931845.1 Maratus michaelseni | reverse complement strand
GCAGGGGGCAGAGCCTCCCTAGTCCTTCTATATTAAAAAAAAAGTAATCTGGAATTGAGCCAAAAACGAAATGGACCAATCAAATTCTGCGTAGATATTCCGGGTTATTCTCATCGCTTTTTTACTAGGCACTTTTTTAAGGAGCTATTACTTTTTTTTTCTAGCCATCCTACGGATTCGAAAATCATACCACCAGACGCGAAATATAACAAGCTTCCAGAAATTAAAAAAATTATCACGGTCGGACAATAAAAACTCAAAAAATCCTTAAAAATCGAGTAAAAAATCTTTTATTGAAAAAGTAATTTTTTAGCACTTTCCAACCTAGTTGAAAAGTGCTTATGACTTCGGTTTGTCTGGCCGTATGGCCGTATGGCCGTCTGGCCGTATGGCCGTCTGGCCGTCTGTCCGTGCTCTAACTCCCGTAAATATGCTCGGATTGCTCTGCAATTTTTATATGTTATTGTCGTTATCTATGGCACGTTCCCTATTTCAACTGAAGTGTGTAGCACTTATAGTTTTCTTACAGGGACACTCAAAAGAATTTCGTTACATTGCGGTCTATGTGGAAAAATCATTTGCGGTTTATTTTAAAAATGTTTCACTATTGTAAACGCATTGAAATTTATATAGATCACTAAGATGCATTAGAAGAAGCTTAATAGGGAATAGTAGGTGTATAGCACTTAGAGTTACTTTACAGGGACAGTCAAAATAATTCCGTTACATTACGTCTATGGAGAAAAATCGTCTGCGGCTTATTTAAATAATGTTCCACTATTTTAAACGCATTGCAGTTTATATATATTACTAAGGTGCAT
Source organism: Maratus michaelseni (assembly GCA_963931845.1). Taxonomy (NCBI): domain Eukaryota; kingdom Metazoa; phylum Arthropoda; class Arachnida; order Araneae; family Salticidae; genus Maratus; species Maratus michaelseni. The sequence goes on along the minus strand of OZ007595.1, from coordinate 79,802,551 downwards.
TACAAGAGGCTTACTACAGAATAGTGTGTGTATAGCAGTCATCGTTCATTTACAGGGACACACAAAAGAATTCTCTACTGTCTGTTAACAATAATTCCTGGAAGTGCGTTTTAAGTTACTAAACGCGATTTTAATCTTAACTAGCTTTTTGTCTATTACGTGGTGTGTATAAATTCTGTAGATCCTATACAGGGCAGCACAAAAGTTCGCGAACACATTTCCGTTTATTGACAGAAACTCCAGAAGGAGAATTTAAACGCTGCTACGCGTTTCCTAACTAAACTAAAATTTAGCATCCTATGTATATATACAAATCTATAGATCATATACAGGGCTACATAAAAGTATTCGGATATTTTTCCGAATATTGTATATATTGAAAATTCCTGAAATTACGTTTCTAAATATGTTATGCGTTTTCCAAATTGTTTACTTAGATGTCATCTTTCAGCTTATTAAACGGTAATGATTTGTAAAATTATTTTAGAAGCGTTGGAAAGTGCTACATAATCTATGCTTGACGCATGATTTTTCGTTCTTGTTTTATATTGTTGCCAATTTCTAAATATGCGCAAAGTATTATGTTTTATCTCAAATAAAAAATGTATTTGCGCGAGACTATTAAAAACAATAATGAAAGTTTAAAATAATAACTAAATGATCACGTGTTGAAAGCAGGAAATAAAGAAAATTACGTCATAAAAATTGTATTTACACATGAACATTAAAAATAAAAAAGATGAATTAAATGAAAAAGTATTATAACCAGTTAAATGAAAAAGCAATATAACCTGATTAGAGAAGAAAGTCGCCGTTCGTGATATCATTATCATCATCTTTTTAAAACAGGATACATTACCAGGTTTTAAGAGGCTGTGAAATCAGAACGGGGGTTGGTGAGCGCAGCGAGCGGGGGGGCAGAGCCCCCTATTATAAGCAAATAAAAATTCATATTTACTGTGACGTCACGGAAATATTGTCCATTGGGTTCATTTTATCATTAAGCATTATAACTTTGTTGATGCCATTTTTTCATTACAATTAAATGCAAAATATATTTTTATTTGTATGCATGGTGCTTAACCATAAATGTACGTGTGAAAAGTTTGTACCGGTGAAAATGACATTATGCTTAGCTTGAAATGCATTTTAACATTGATAAAACTAAAAAGAAAAATTTATATGTCTGTGTCAACATGGCGTAATATTAACTGATATTTCAATTTTTAATTTTAAAGATTAGAACTGGAGCCTTTATTGGTTGCTTCATCTTGATTGCATATACCTTGATTACATGTTACTAATTACTTTTTTTAAATTATAGGATTAAGTTATAGGAATTATAGGATTTAAATTATTAAGATTTCCTTTTTTAATAAAAAAATTCACAAAAGTAAAGAATTTCAGGAAATAAAAAACTTGAAATAATGATTGTATTTTTAGCTAGAATAAACATTGTAAGGCTAATATTTTATAGGAATTATTTTGGTAGGTTTGTTATAAGTTCATTTAACAGTTCCTTATTAGCGGCAAAGTCTTATTTCTTTCACTGTGAATTTTTCTTTCGATGTCAAAAAATGGTAGTCTACATTTAGACGCCAACCAAAACACAGTGGCAATATTTAGAAATGTATAACGGTTGTGACAGCAAACGGAACTATCGCTTTAGCTTTCATCGCGCTTACATCACTTCTAAATACTAAAAATTTAATTTTTTTACTACATTTTACAATTTCAATTCTTACATCTTCAATTAGAAAAAAAAATTAGCTTTCGATTGAAATGTATTTGAAATTTGCCTCTTAATTTAACGACTTTTTAAATAATTTTCAAGCATGAAATATTTTTCAATTCTATCTCAACAATGACCATCCGTTTGTTTTAGAAATGAAAAATAGCCCCTTGGAAAGTTGCAACAATTGAAAATAGGTATCCCTAATCTTCAAAAAAGTGAAAAAAATAAAAGTCCTTCCGGCCTGTACCGGGAGGAAAAGGTAGCTTTCCTATATCTTCGTTTTAAAATTTTAGCTAATGTTACACGAAAACAGCAAGTTAAAATGCAAAGAAACGTTTACAAAAGATTCGTTAATACTGAATTTGAATAAGAAATTCGCCAAATTATTGAGCAATAGCCAAATTGGCTTCATTTTTGAAGACTTATTTTGGTCGCCAAGTTTGGCGAGAATTTGGTGCTAACGGATATGAATATATAGTTTTATGCGTATGATTGGGAAAATGATTACAACAATGAAAAAAATAATTTGAGAGTAATCGCGTTAATGTGCTGTTTTGTTTCAAAATGTCAGCCACCGTAGAATTTCAAACTGCTCTATCTCAGCCATTTTTTAAGATAGAGGTAAACCAAAAAATGCTCTATAATCCTCGTATCAAGGCCTAACACTTAATTAAAAAATATATTTAAATTTTTAACTAGTTTTAAATTTTTAAGTAGCCGCCATCTTGAAACAAAATGGCGGACCAAGCTGGCCAACGAACTCGGTCGAGACATGGGTGAGCTTAATACACACAATTAGTTTCATCAAAATTGATTTATAAATACAAGCGTTATAGTATGACATAGGTCAGATATATATATGGATATATATATATATATATATATATATATATATATATATATATATATATATATATATATATATATATATATATATATATGGATATATATATATATATATATATATATATATATATATATATATATATATATATATATATAAATCAACATTTGAACGGAGGGTGGTTTTGGGGTCTGGGGGTCATGATCGGTGAAAATATACCAAAATTTTCCGGAATTGCTTTCCTCCGAACGGCTGCAATAGGTAGCTTTATACTTTTTTGTATTGAAAGCTACCTAATAATAATAGAAACCTGATAAATTATAAGATCAGATTATCCATAAGATAGAGTATTTTGGCGCTAATATAAAATCTGCCAAAAGAAAAAAAAACTATTTTTAGTTTATGATTAACATAAAATTGATATGTTGAATTCGATTGATATGTTGAATCAGAATATGCTAGGAACTGTTGTTTATTATTTTTTTAAAGATCCATTGGATATTTAACTGTATAAGAGACCGACTGTGATGGAAAAGGAATAATCATCCTGATTATGTAAAGGGATAGAAGAAACCCTACAAATAAATTACAATTGAAAACATTAAAATTCTCCCTCATCTGCATATTAATTTATTATTTTTAACAAAAATTCTTCATTTTTACATAAAAATTGATTAGCTTAAAACAATGGATGCGTTTTAGAAGATATGGATTTGAAACGAACAATGATTAAAGAGGACATTTTAAAACTTTTAATTTAAACATTTTAAAACTTTTTTTTAACATCGAATTTCAACGGTGCCTTTGGGCAGATGCAATACATATGCGCATAGCAGCTCATTCGATTGCATTATCACAGGGGGGGGGGGTGCTTATACTATGTTCTTTTATTTGATGAAAGTAGGAAATTTGTATGATACTTTATGATAGGACTATTTGTATGATACTTTATAGGTCCATGACCTTTTTTTTTTTTTTTTTTTTTTTTTGTCGTGGGGAATATGGTGGTAATGTCAAACTGATTTGCATTACACATTTGTTTACGGAGTGTTCATTTGGAGCTTGCATCGGAAATAGCATTTCACTGGGGGGGGGGATTTTTTAAAATAAAATATTTGAAAGACTGTTTCATACGAAGCCCTACTTAAATAATAAAGAAGCTTATTTTACTGATATTGTTATAGTATTTTTTTCCGTCACGTTTTGACGGGTTCGATCTAGTTTAAATAATTTCCATTCTGCATGGTGCTAAATAAAACAATTTTTTTTTCACATTAAGAAAAACCCTTGTTATCATTACTCTCCCAAACCGAGACTCCAGTGCTAACAGTCGGGGGAAGTTATAATCGCCTTTTTACATTCAATGATGATACAGACGATGCAGTGACGCAATGGCGTCAGATGCATTGATGCTAAAAAATATCAATTAGAGTCAGACAGTTACCATTCTGAGCTTCCATTGCTGATAGACCATTGCTTTGTACATACACAAGAATGTGCTTGAAAATGAAAATCGAAGAACATCAAAGTTATTTGTGTTCCTGCCAATATAACTTCTAAACTTCATCCATTAGTCTAAGGAATAATAAACAATCTTGAAGTACATTATCGAAAAAGACAGAATAAAGACAACGTAGGAAAAACATTAGTTTGAGAACCTGTGTATCTGAGCTCATGAACACTTCAGCCAAAGCTTGGGAATGTGACGCGATTTCATCGACAGTACACAACTGTTTTGTTAAAGACGGCTTCATAAATGAAACTGAATCAAATGCTTCTGAATCCAACACCTGTTTGTGATATCTGAAGGAAAATTTTCACGAATTTAAGTTTAATTCGTGAAATTAACGCAGAATTTCGCAAAATTTAACGAATTTTCTTCATAACGAAGTTTTTAAGTGTAACGATGAGACTTCGTTAAATGGAAGTTTCACTGTATATTTAAGTGGTAAGAGAAAAATAAAATACTTACGATTTTTCGTTAGGGTCGGGGGCATGTCGCTGTAAAAACCTTCTGTGGAAGACAATAAGTAGTTCTATTTTTCCTTTAAAATGAAGTTATTAAATGGGAGGTTCGTAGAGCAACGGGCCCCTAACGAAAAAGATAGTGAGCTGTTTTAATTCTTTAATTTGAAAGAAAAAAGTTGTAGAAATTTACTTTTAGATTTTTAATATTTTGTGTTTGTTATATTTCTGTATTGTTTTTTATTCTAATTCTGACGTTGAAAATATGCTTTGGAAAATTGTGTTATTCAGATAAAATGTTCGCAGTTGATCGAATTTCCTAATTATACTTTTCATTTTAAAACAAGAAAGAAAAATCATCCAACAAGTGCGGATTATGAAATATTTTCCAACACTTTCAGAATGATGTAACAAAATTCTATCGTTTAATAATGTGAGAGATGATGTTTAAGTAAACAATTCGGAAAATGCATAGCACATATGAAAGCCCAAATTTAACAATTACATTCTATAGTTGGAAAAATATCCAAATTCTTTTATATGTAGCCCTGTATGCAAAAAAAAAAAAAAGTTAAATTTAAAAATGCATACCACATTTCAAAAAAGGACTTACAGCAATTATCGCTCATAAACAGTAATGTGACTGAATTCTTTTGTGTGTCCCTGTAAATGAATGATGAATTCTATGCGTACCATATTCTATAACAACAATCATGTACTGCACATCTGTGCTGGGTATCAATTTCAATATTTTTTAAGTACAGTAACATCATTAAAATACACTGGAAACGTTTTTCCGCCATACACCATAATGTAACGGAATTCTTTTGAGTGCATACATCGAACAATAAAATATATGTACAATTCTTTTTCAATGCTAATCATGCCATCATCCTCAATAACATGTTTTAATTACATGGCCAGGGCCTTACAAATTTAATAAAATGTGGTAGCCCGCAATAAAGTCTAATCGCCAGTAAAAAACATCCCTTCCCCTCTCATTTGTCAAAAGTGCCAAGCATTTTAAGCGTGGAAGAAACATTAAAAAATATATTATTCTTTAATTTTATTAAAATTAATTATTTTTGAAATTTTAATTAAGTTTTATAGATTTACTTCAAGTGAATAACTTAAAATCATTTATTTGTTATTATTATTTTTAAATGAATATGATGGATTAATCAGATTTAATTCTGAATACAAAATTTTGATTTGGAACTTATAAAATTTTCTTAATTAAAAATTAAGCATTTTTTAGCATTGTATCTAATTGTAGATCCAGTAGAGGCTGGAGAAAAAAAAGCTGAATTTGGGGGGGGGGGGGGGGTGGTATTTGGAGGATGAAAAAGCTGAATTTGGGGCTGAATGTGAGGCTTTCAATTTTTTACTGTTTTATTGAAATACATTCTACTCAAGTGACATGCTAACTGGCTAGAGTGGAAAAGCATGGCGTTTTCAATGCCACCAAAATGCAAGATTAAAAAACTCCAGATGGTCGCCAGATATAAAAACTTGGTCACCGATGGCGATATGTCGACCGCATTTGTCAAGCTCTGTACATGGCAATGCAAGTATATTTTCGCGAGTTAGAGCACGGACAAATAGACAGACGGGCAGGAAAACGCCTAACAAACCGCATTCATAAACACTTTTTAAATATGTTAGAAAGTATTAAAACAAGAAGGATTGACAGGCGACTACAAGCTCAAATTCCTGTTTTAAAATCTTGCTCTTCCCTGGATTTTGATGGGCAGGACCCTAAGAAATCCAGAAAGGACCCTAAGAAATACTTTTTATTTGAAAATCGTCTAAAAACTAGTATGCTTTGTCCATAAAAAACTTCCTTGTACCTGGTATCCTAAAATGAATTCATTGATTTTATACTTCAATAAATTTCAAACTGTGATAGACATTGAAAAATTCTTGCAGGAGGGCAATGTGTGATATCAGGAATTTTTATACTGCGATTCCCGGTTCAAGTTTTAAATAGCAGCGAGAGATGGCGCTGACAGCTATAGGCTTTCAATCGACGCCAAAACTCAAATTATCCAGCATTGAAAGAAGGAGGTTAAATATATGTAGTGTGACTCATTCGCCAATACAATCTTGTTCTTAAGCTTATACTCCATATATTTAACTTCCTTCCTTCGCATGAATTCTGGGTGATTTCTACTTCTGCCACGATTGGACGTCAATTGCTCGCAGCGCCATCTATTGCTGGTAATTCCAACTAAAATCAGGAATTACAGTAAACAAACTGATGACATCTTACATAACCCTCCTGCAAGAATTCTTTTTAATATCTGTCACTGTTTGCAAGTTACAAAATTTTAAAATCAGTCATTCCATTTTAGGATGCACGGTATATAAATAAAATAGTTTGCAACCAAAATTAACTAACAATCTATCAATTCTTGAGATATAGCTACCAGAGAAATCGTGAAAAACGGAGCATAGCAGTGACACCTATTGGGTGGTATGCACCAAAACCTACTAAGGTCAACTTACTTATGTCAATTTCTAAAAGGATATAAAATGTTGTGAAATTCCGTGCAAAACACAACATAGCAGCACATATACATCAAAATCAAATCAACATCTATTTATGTCAATGTCAAAATATGAAGTTTGATGAATTTAGATGTAGCTAACGCGGAAAACGTGAAAAATGTAGCATAGTACGGCCACCTGTTGGCGATTTACACCAAAGACTAATCAGCACCAATTTATCTCAAGGTCTACCTGAATCTGAAGTTTGATTAAATTCTGCGCATTACTTCTTGAGATACAGCATCCAAAAATTTGTATCTGATACAGACAGACGCACATACAGACACACAGACAGGCAGACTTATGGACAGACATTTTCTAAAAACAACCAAATCGTGTTCAAGACATACTAAATCGTGTACATCTGTCGAAAACCGGAAGTCGAAATTTTTTACGAATCCAATACTTTTTTCTGGTAAATGTAGAAGAAAATAAAAAGAATTAAATCGACATTATCAGATAAATGCAAATAAAAGTTCATCATGACCATACATACAGTAATTACTTTTTTTAATCTTTTGCAAAATAAGCAGGAAATTAGAAATAATGTAAACGTTGATTGAAATAATAACCCATAAAAGATTATACAAGCGAATTAGCTAATATGGCATTGTAAAAAAAATTAGAAACAACATAAATGAATGTCGTTTCCACTAGGCTTTTTGGAAAGCAGGTGCATTGAATAGGAATTGAACTGTCTTCGTCTAATAGTAACAAAATAAATCAACTAGCTTATGTAAGCACTGTTTTCAGCAATATTGCTGTAAAAATATTTTAATACTAGAACAATGTCAGATGAAAAATGAAACTTGTAATTCTAACAATATTTTAACTTGAAACGAAGGAAACTAAGGAAAAAAAATTCAGAACATTATTGGAGAAATGCATTTATAAAAGTACAGAATAGCTATAAATAATCTATGAACACATTGTGTCTTATGTATCTTTTTGTAAGTAATAAATGATTTATAATCAAGGCAACCAGCCGGCAATCTCGGGGGATGCGGTTTGAAATTATTTGGTTGAACTAAATAACATGTGATTCTTTTCTATTTTAGTTTATTGATAAATAAACATAGACATAAATAGAAGTCAATAGCCCCTTTGTCATACAACTTTCCATTACAATGTTTTAGAAATTTTAAATGTAAAATAGATGCTAATTATTATCTAAAAAACTGTGAAATCTTGGGGAACTCCAGAAATTGCTAGAGAGGTCTCACTCCCTGACCCCCGCCCATTTGTTTACAGCCCTGTTTATAATACACTGCTCAAAACAATTAAAGGATATTTGAAGTTTTATATAAAATAAAGATATAAACGAAATTTTTTTTGCCGAAAATAGAATAAGAGAATCACAAATGCAAATTTTTCTGGTTTTCAAACTGTGGAGTATGCAAATTTTGAGTTCGACGTCAAAAACGTCGATTCAGCAGCAGCGAATGAAATTTGACTTTCAACTGGATAAAAGAGAATGAAGACAAGGATGATCGGCATTCAGTGATTGCTTTGTTTCGATGAGTACGATGTCTCAGCGAAGTCATTTGACAGATTCAGAAGCTTGGAGAATTGTAGGTAGGTTAGAAGGGGGCCAAACTCAAGCCGAAGTAGCGCAAGCCATTGGAGTGTCACAAAGTGTCATTTCCAGGATCTGGAACCGTTTTTTGGAGAGTGGATGTGCAGGCCGAAGACCAGGGCAAGGTCGTAGACGGGCAACAACGCCCAATGAAGATCGGTATTTAGCGTTATCAGCTCGGAGACACCGAAACATGAACGCTACTCTTCTCTAACAACACCTTCGCTCGGCTACAGGCACCACGATTTCAACTCAGACTGTCCGAAACCGGCTCCATGCTGTAGGTCTGTATGCTCGCCGACCGATGGTATGTGTTAGATTAACATCAAGGCATCGTCGCGACCGCAGGGAGTGGGCAACCGAGCATGTCAACTGGAGGAGAAATGAATGGAGCAATATTCTGTTTTCTGACGAGTCCCGTTTTTCTGTGCATCCGGATAATAGGCGTATTTTCATCTGGAGGGACCGTGGCAGTAGGAATAATCCTGCGTTCGTGCACGAAAGTGTCAGATTTGGCGGTGGAGGAGTGTTGGTGTATTGTGGCATCTCCATTGACGGGCGCACTGACCTCTACATCATTCGAGATGGAGCTCTGACTGGTCGCCGATATAGGGATGAGATCCTCAGACCTATTGTAGTCCCTTACGCTGCAGCAATCGGAAATAACTTCATTTTAATGGACGATAACTGCAGGCCACATCGTGCAAACCTGGTGGAGGATTTCCTTTTCGAGGAAGGAATCGTTCGAATGGAATGGCCAGCGTGTTTTCCAGACATGAATCCAATCGAGCACGTTTGGGACGCTCTAGGAAGACGAGTTTCTGGCCGCCAACAACCCCCACAAACTCTCCAAGAACTGGAAAGAGCTCTTCTGGAAGAGTGGGGCAGAATACCCCAACTCGTCATTAATAGCCTCATTGAGTCCATGCCTCAAAGGTGTTCAACGTTGCTGGCCGCCCGTGGAAACCATACCCCCTACTGAAAATGATTTTCTTTGAAGAAAACACCTTTTCTTATTCTTTTTTTTCTCATATGCACAAATTGTGTTTTTTTCCTTTTGTACACAAATGCGCAATAAAATGCATTTTTTTCTGCCAAACATGTGTAATTTATTCTCATATAACCTACTATGTCTGTCGACCATAAATCAATCAGCTAAAAAGTTTCCCAGATACAAAATCCACCTAAAACTGCAATATCCTTTAATTGTTTTGAGCAGTGTATTATAAATTCTGACTCGTAATACAGGGTGTTTCTAAATGAATATCGGGGTTTTAACGCTTGGTAGTATTTATTACGTGCAACTTAAAATTATAATTAATACATAAAATGAAAGAGCAACTCAAACAGTTTCACCTACAAGCTTACAAGTGTTCAATGTGAACACCTTTCGCCACACAGCACACATAAAGTTGATAGCTCAGTTCTTCCCGAACGTTAATTAGTGTTTGTGGGGTAATTGTTGCAACAGCTGCCTTAATCGTGTTTCTTAGGTTGGGTAGGTCAGCTGGTAGTGGAGGCACATACACTCGATCCTTTATGAACCCCAACAGGTAGAAATCATATGGCGTCAGATCAACACATGGATGTGTTGTTCAGATCGGGTGAGCGTAGAGTGGCGTTTGGGAAGAACTGAGCTATCGACTTGATGTGTGCCGTGTGACGAAAGATGTTCACATTGAACACTTGTAAGCTCGTAGGTAAAACTGTTTGAGTTGATCTTTCATTTTATATATTAAGTATAATTTTAAGTTTTTTATAATAGATACTACAAAGCGTTAAAACCCCGATATTCATTTAGAAACACCCTGTATAATAAAAGTAAATAGAAACCACTCAAAAATATAATATATTATAAATCCTTATAGAAACGTCCAAACAATATAGATGAATTTTGTTTTTACTGCAAAGGAATATCTCCGTGAAGGGATTGAAATAATTGTATTTGCTGAAAGCAACAAAATAAATGATCTAGTAAATAGAAACACCGGTGATATATTCAGCAGCGGTGATATGAAAATCTCTTAATGCTCGAAAACCTTCAACGCCAAATGAAAAGTGAAGTGATAATCCTAATAGTAATTTTAACGTAAGACATCTATTCATTCATTCTATCTATTGATTCTTTTCTATTTTACTTTAACGATAAATAAACATAGACAGAAATAGAAGTCAAGCCCCCTTGTCATAAAACTTTCCATTACAATATTTTAGAAATTTTATATGTAAAATAGATGCTATTATTATCTAAAAATTTGTGGAATCTTGGTGGACTCAAGCACTTGCTAGGGGGTGTATCACTTCCTGCCTCTCCGATTTGTTTACGTCCCTGTTTATAATATTGTAAATTCTGACTCGTAATATAATAAGAGAAAATAGTAGAAACCAATCATAAAATACATTATATTAGAAATCCTTATAGAAATGTCGAAACAATATAGATGAATTTTGTTTTTACTGCAATACAATTGCTTCGTGAAAGGATTGAAATAATTGTATTTGCTGACAGCAGCAAAATAAATGAGCTGGTAAATGGAAATGCCGGTGATATATTCAGCAGCGGTGATATGAAAATCTCTTAATGCTCGAAAACCTTCAACGCCATATGAAAAGTGAAGTGATAATATCCTAATAGTAATTTTAACGTAAGACATCTATTCTCTCATTCTATCTACTGATTCTTTTCTATTTTACTTTAACGATAAATAAACATAGACAGAAATAGAAGTCAAGCCCCCTTGTCATAAAACTTTCCATTACAATATTTTAGAAATTTTAAATGTAAAATATGTGCTATTATTATCTAAAAATTTGTGGAATCTTGGTGGACTCAAGCACTTGCTAGGGGGTGTATCACTTCCTGCCTCTCCGATTTGTTTACGTCCCTGTTTATAATATTGTAAATTCTGACTCGTAATATAATAAGAGAAAATAGTAGAAACCAATCATAAAATACATTATATTAGAAATCCTTATAGAAATGTCGAAACAATATAGATGAATTTTGTTTTTACTGCAATACAATTGCTTCGTGAAAGGATTGAAATAATTGTATTTGCTGACAGCAGCAAAATAAATGAGCTGGTAAATGGAAATGCCGGTGATATATTCAGCAGCGGTGATATGAAAATCTCTTAATGCTCGAAAACCTTCAACGCCATATGAAAAGTGAAGTGATAATATCCTAATAGTAATTTTAACGTAAGACATCTATTCTCTCATTCTATCTACTGATTCTTTTCTATTTTACTTTAACGATAAATAAACATAGACAGAAATAGAAGTCAAGCCCCCTTGTCATAAAACTTTCCATTACAATATTTTAGAAATTTTAAATGTAAAATATGTGCTATTATTATCTAAAAATTTGTGGAATCTTGGTGGACTCAAGCACTTGCTAGGGGGTGTATTTACTCCCTGCCTTCCCCATTTGTTTACGGCCCTGTTTATAATATTGCACATTCTGACTCATAATACAATAAGAGAAAATAGTAGAAACCAAGCATTAAATACATTATATTAGAAATCCTTATAGAAATGTCCAAACAATATAGATGAATTTTGTTTTTACTGCAACGCAATTGCTTCATCAAGGGATTGAAATAATTGTATTTGCTGACAGCAACAAAATAAATGAGCTAGTAAATGGAAACGCCGGTGATATATTCAGCTGCGGTGATATGAAAAAATCTTAATGCTCGAAAACCTTCAACGCCAAATGAAAAATAAAGTGATAATCCTAATAGTAATTTTAACGTAAGACATCTATCTAAGAAATAGCATTAAATTAAGATATTATCATATAGAAACACAATATCGTATTCATAAATTGATTAGACTTTATATAATGCATCTAGATATACAAGTTGTAAATTTCCGACTAAGTGAAAATTACTAGTGTGTGCATTACTGAGCTAGTTATAGTCTTATACTTTTTATCTAGGTATGATAAAAAGTGTAAACAAGTGAAAGCACAAATTTATGTGAACCATAAAATATGTTACATTCCAATTTTTACTTTCTTCTATCTTTAGAAGATGCAAGAATTGGATTGATGAACATTTTCGACTTCCGGTTTTCGACGGATTTATACATTTTAGAAGGTCCTGAACATGATTTGACTGTTTTTAGAAAATGTCTGTCTGTGAGTCTGTGAGTCTGTCTGTCTGTATGTGACAAACATTTTGTAGGCGCTCTACCGCAAGAAAAATGCACGAAATTTAATAAAACTTTATATTCAGTTAGTATCTGATATAAATTGGTGCTGATTAGTTTTTGGTGATAATCGCCCAATAGGTGGCGCTGCTATGCTGCATTTTCGCGATTTCTGTAATAGCTCTATCTCATGAACTAATGCATTTATTTTAATCAAATTTCAGATTCGGTTAGACCTTGACATAGATAGAAGCTGATTACGTTTTGGTGTAGATATCCAAACACAGGGCGTTGCTATACCACTTTTTTTCATGCTTTTTACGATAGCTATATCTAAAGAAGTAATGCACGGAATTTCATCAAACTTCAGATTCTGTTAGATCATGACATAAATAGATACTGCTTACGTTTTGGTGCAACGCAATTTAACGATTTTAGCAATAGTCATGTCTTGAAATAATGCACGGAATTTAAAAAAAACTTTAGAATCAGTTAGACCTTGATATAGATTTGTGCTGATTATTTTTAGTGTATGCGAAACCTGGGTGAGATAGAAGAAAGTTATGGGATTGTCACATCCGACTAGTTTAATGTGGTCTTATAAAAATATAGCAGCAATATTAAACAGGACTGAAACCCGATTATCACCACTAATTTTTAATAGTATAATTCGGATTATTTAACGACAGAATTACTGAAATTTAATAAAGCAACGAATATTATTAAAATTTAGTTGTTACAATTGGCCCACTACGGCGCAGCGCTTTCATCCCAGGCATTAATGAATTTCGTTTCTACTAGTTTAACAGGTAAGCGATTGCTCTGCAAAATGATTGTAGTAATTACACCTCATGAGAACAAGAAAATTAATGAAGGGAGCTAATATATACACGATATATACATGATATATTCAACAGTATTGATATGAAAATCTCCTAATATTCTAATACCTTTTCAACACCGAAAGAAGGATGGAAGAAAGAATCCTAACAATGATTTTCCCATGAAACATCTATTTCAAACAATGCATTAAATTTGCATTAAATTAAGAGATTATTAAAAACAACATGTAAAAATTCTGTATAAATACAATAAATCCAAATGTTCAATATATCCAGAAGCATGTCTATTTTATCGTTCTTTTAAGACAGATTTGTAAAAATGAAAATATTAAATCAGCTAACAAACACCAATAGAATAAATTACATTCGAATTATTTCATGTGGCCTTGGAAAGTATGGAGGGATAGTAAATGTGAAATTTGATTAAACTAATTGCATTTTATGGCAGCCATGAAATGAATTAATTGGCTTACATAGAGAGAGTAAGCATTCAGCAGATATTTGCAGCTGAGGTGATGTGAAAATCTCAATACTTGAATACATTTCAACGTCAAAATAAGGATAAGTGAATCCCAACATTATTTTTCACATCTATGTAAAATCGTAAAATTAAGAGATTATAAAAAACATTCATATAAAAAATCTGTATAAGTATAATATATCCAAACAGTATATGACTTTTATAGATTTTTTAAAACAGATTTGTAAAAATAGAAGTACCGTAATTTCCGGCGTATAATCCGCAGCTCAAGGAGTTGTTTTTCGACCCAGAAATTTTATTCAATAATTGTAGTTAAATATTTACAGCGATCTTTTAAGTTACATTTTATAAAATAATATTTCTGGGTCGAAAAACGACTCTTTGAGCTGCGGATTATACGCCGGAAATTATGGTATTGAATGAAATAACAAACACTTATAGAATAAATTACATTCGTATTATTTCATGCGGTCTTGGAAAATATGACGAGGCAGTAAATGTGAAATTTGATTAAATTAATTGCATTTCATGGCAGCTATGAAATGAATGTATTGGCTTACATAGAAAGAGTAAGCATTCAGCAGATATTTTCAGCTGAATTGATGTGAAAATCTCAATACTCGAATACATTTCAACGTGAAATAGAGGGCCTAACATTATTTTTCACATCTGTCTATGTAAAATAGTTAAATTAAGAGATTATAAAAAACATTCATATAAAAATTCTATATAGGTACAGTATATCCAAACAGTATGTCACTTTTATTGCTTTTTAAAACATATTCGTAAAAATGCAAGTATTGAATCAAATAACAAAAACCAATGGAATATATTACATTCGTATTATATCATGTGTTATCGGAAAAATTTTAGGAATAGTAAATATAAAATTCGTTTCTACTTGATTTACAGGAACGCAGTTGCAGTGTAGATCTATTAAACTAATTGCATGTCTAGACGGAAACAAAATGAATTAACTAACTCACATAGAAAGAGTGATAAAGTCAGCAGAGTCGATGTGAAAATCTCTTAATACGCGAGTACTTTTCAACGTCAAATGAAGGGTGAAGTGAAAAATCCCAGCAATACTTTTATCATCTATCTTAAAAATACCATTAAATAAAGACATTATCTAAAGAAATACAGATAAAAATACAATACTCTCTCCATAAATTTATTGAACTTTATCTAATTTATTTCGATTTAGTTAAAAAAAAGATTTCACAAGATTATTTTTTTGAATCATGCAGACAAAAAATCATTGTAATATTACTGGTACAAGTAGTTTAATTTATAAAAAAGTGATTTTTGCTTTTAATATATTTGAAACATGTATTTTACAGAAATGCGAAATTTAAGATAGTGTACAATGGCTCGTTTAATCAAGCAGGGCGGTCGCTCTGCCAAGCCAAGCTTAAAAAAAACGCCACACAAACAACGCCAAGAACTGGAATAAAGACCGCTAATGCTTATATACAGAAAACAACTTCGCAATGTTAAATCGACAAAACATGCCAGATTAAAATATCAGATATCAAACAAACCAAGCGCCGTAGAAAAAAAAAACGAAAACTAGAAGAATCTAAGGAAGAATTTCTTCAATTTAAGACCAAACTCATCTTCATAAGTGATTTATAAACAGAGATATAGCTTTTTTTTTAAAAACGTTGAGTTACTTAAAATGATCACTTTTTTCTTCGTCAAACTTTTTTTTTTCAAACAAGCTACAGGCCTTAATATTGGGCAGAATAAAGAAAGGATTGCATTTTTGGACAAGTAATTACGTAATCTATGTGCTTTTATAAAATTCAGTGTAAAAAAGAATTGTTTTCTATTCTTAAGTAGCAAAAAACTGTTAATTAACTTGGCGATTAAAAAATTATGCCAAAACAGAGATAAAACCCGCCAACGACCATGTACCATCTATATTAAAATAGCACAAATCAGTTACAGGTTATAATATAACCACATCAAATTTCATCTGAAATTCAGCCATTTTCTTCTGAAGATATTTTTTTTTAAATAAAACTTCATAATTATAAGAACACATATTTTATCAGACAATTAAATATGACTGCAAACTGTGCCAGATGACTGTTTCCAACATGAATAAGTATGAGAAATTGCCGCTCAAGGATATCGGTCTGGGTGGTTCAGTCGCAACGCGTCAGCACGGCATGCACAAGGTCCCAGGTTCGAGTCCTGCCCCTGGTCAACTTTTCACTCATGTTTGTTTAGTATATTTAATTGTCTGATAAAATGTGTGTTCTTATAATATTGTAAAATAAAGTAATCAGACGTAGTGTTTATGCTTTAAAAAATAATTTAAATATATAATTTGCGTTTTTAGAAAGATCTTTAAAAATAAATTAGTTTTTGAGGGAAGATGTACCTTCTAAAATGTATACATTAAGACTTATCGGCATTTAAAATTTCTTTCCAAACGTAAACAAAATTTTTGAAATGAATTCAATGGGATTCATTTATTTCTTTAAAAAAAAAAAAAAAAAAAAAAAAAAAAAAAACGGTAAAGGACATGCATTTTGTTCGCAGGAATACCTTTCACGTCATTTTCCTATAAATTAATGAAATCCAGTTGTTAAATTATTTTTGTTTTAAAAGTGAAGTTTCCATTTGCATTTATGTATAGCAATTTCTTACATCTAAGAAATTGCTAAGAAATTCCAAACATGCACAGGGCAACGCAAAAATAAATAAATAAATAAATAAACAATAAATAAATAAATAGATAAATAAATAAATAAAAATCAGCTTTCAGAAATTCTAAAAATTGTTCGTATATATTAATTACAAGCTAAAGGAGGGTTTATTTCTATATTATTCTATATATAATAGTAATTTCAGCAAATATATTAAATTCCAATGCGATCTGATTTAAACTTTAAGATAGTTTATAAGACATGATAAAAACAATTATAAAAAAGAGTGGCGCGTCACATTTCGGGGAGGAGATGGGTAGGGGCGTGAACAAAATTAGGAAGTATAATAAGGCTATCTGTTTGAAACTTTACCATATTTTATAACACATAACATAAATTTTAAAAATAAAGCCGCGTCAAAAATTATAGGGAGGGGCGGAGCGTGTTTTGCCTACACAAGGGGGGGGGGGCACTTTTCTAAATTTTAACGATATCCGTCATGTCACATATCGTTACAAAGGGCTGTGACTACTTATTCCTGTTATGCATCACAGGTGTCACCCCCACATTTTGCGCCACCCCGACACTACTCATGTGATATATCGTTGGAAAGGTCTCTGAATGCTTAATCATACTATGCAGGGAAGGGGGGGGATTTCTAAATTTTGCACATACCCCTCATGTGATACATCGTTGGAAAGGTCTGTGACCGCTTAATCCTATTATGCATCTCCGGTGTTCATCTCCCCACTTTGCCCCTAAACGTGATTAGCTTTCACCATCAGGGGGCGCTTTCCTATCTCTGTTTCTATGGGTCGGATCACGATGGGGTATGGCTCATTCGACTCGACATCGATAGAGCTTTCTGATTTTAGTTCATTTTTTCAACACCAGGGGGCACTTCCCTATCTCTGGTTCTATGGGCTGGATCACGACGGGGTATAGCTCATTCGACTCGACATCCATAGCCTTAACGATTTCAGTGCCCGAGGTTCATATAGAACAGATTGCGCTACCTGGTGGTGGAAGATGGAACTTGAGCATGCGCAGCACGACTGCTATACGGTGCCGAAGGCAGTGGGGACCCGTGTCGGAGGTTCGTTTGGTAAGAGGTTTATACTATTTGATGTGCAAATTAAGAGATTATCCGGTGCCGAAGGCAGCCGGGAACCTGGTCGGAGGTTCGTTCGGTTCGAAGTTTATCTTATTCGAGGTTTTACAAGATTTGAGGCCCCGATGTAAATTAAGGGCCCGCTAGTGCTAATAATAAAAGAGCGTGATATCACGTTTCATATCAAATGCAGCACTGACACGCTATGTACGTATTCCATTTTTATTCATTTCAGGGATAAGTCAGTGATATTTTTTAACTGAGGATAACAAGTATTATAACAAGCCACATTTAGTATGTTGTTTTAAAGAGTGTATTTAGTTTATTTGAAAAATCTACTGGTATTTCTATATAACGCTTTAAACAATGACTGAAAGTAAAGTGTAATTTTAAATTATTTCTCATATTTAGATTATTTAAATTATGTCTAATCTATTTAAAAAAAAAGAAATGATATCTACAAAAACAACTTTTCAAAAGTAGAAAAAACCAAGCGTAAAAAAAAAAAAAAAAAAAAAAAAAAAAAAGTTGTGGCTAAAAAATGGTGTGATATCAAATTTCCAAGCTATTATATTACTTATTTAACTTTTTTCCATTAAATAAGTTATCATATATATAAGTCGAGTGCCTACGTATATGGTAATAGAAATCGTTTTCTCCTGTACTAAATACATCCTAACGAGTTTCTGAAAATGCAATTTTTTTCAAATTATGCATGATGGGCTTGGCGGTCATCTTTCCATATTTCTAAGCATCCAAATTTCTAAATTAAAAGCGTAATATGTTTGCACTGTAATATGTTTATAACAATTTCGAACTTTAGATTTTAACTACGGACAGATAAATTAGATAAGACTGATATTTTGAGAAATTGATTTTTACTAGTTTGAAATTATTAATTACTCTAAAAAATAAATCATAAGATGAATCTTTAAGATAAGTCATCATTATCTTAAGACACAATTTTCAGAGCATACAAGTCTATAAACGAAACGCTTAAAACATTTGCTTAAATAACAATTTTGAATTTCGGATTTTAACTACGGATTTGAGTGTTTAGAATTTTGTGAATAAGATGGAAAGATGGCCGCCAAGCCCATCATGCATAATTTGAAAAAAATTGCATTTTCAGAAACTCGTTAGGATGTATTTAGTACAGGAGAAAACGATTTCTATTAACATATACGTAGGCACTCGACTTATATATATGATAACTTATTTAATGGAAAAAAGTTAAATAAGTAATATAATAGCTTGGAAATTTGATATCACACCATTTTTTAGCCACAACTTTTTTTTTTTTTTTTTTTTTTTTTTTTTTTTTTTTTTTTTTTTTACGCTTGGTTTTTTCTACTTTTGAAAAGTTGTTTTTGTAGATAATTTTTAACAGATAAGTTTACTCTCTATGCAAATTTTTTTTTAATTATTAACATTTAAACAATTTCCGTTTATTGCACATTTACAATACGTCAATCCAACGGCAAGGGGTTTTCGCAACAATAGATTAGTTAATTGTAAAATTAAGATAATAAATCTGAATTGTATAAAAGTAACGATTTTAATAAAATAGTGAATAAAGATAAATATTATGGAAAGAAATCTTGTATTGTAAGCTATTTTTTACCATATACAAAATAATATAAATTTATTTTTGAAAACAAAACACAATGAGAATACCAAAAATGCTCGTTTCTCATTTGTAGAATGAATGAGCTTCAATATTTGCTAAATCTTCGAGTAAAGTATTTATTAATAACTTTGAGCGGATCCTAAATAACCTATAAGACCTAATTATATCCTAATTTAATCTATTATTTTTTAATCCAAGATTTTTAAATACTTTAAAATCACCCGTTTAGTTTTCAAATATCCAATTTCATTATTGATTTCAACGTATATTAATTAAAAACTTTTATTAAAAATTTATTTTTTAATTTTGAATTGTTGCTCAGTGTTCTGGTGTAATTTTACTTGCGCACATTTCTAAGCATTTATATGAATTTATTTTAAACGTCCGCGAATTCAATCTAAAGGGAATATGTTTAAGAACAATTTTTAGGTTTACGGGATTATGTATCTTTAAAGAGACAAAAAATTAAATTTTGTCAGTTATTTGTTGCAAAATTACAGGTTTGTTTGAAAAGATTTCTGTTTATCAGAAGTTTTTTGCTTACAATATAAAATAATTCAGTACTCATTTTAGGTATATTTAAGGCCCGGGTTACGACTGTCTCTCGTACAAAAATATCAAGGTCCAGGTAACGCCAGGCGGATCTGTTTTGTATTTCATAAAAAGCATCTCACCTGTTCAATTTGTTTCAATTTCATCGGAGAGATGCCAAGATACAGCTATAAAAAAAGTAGGAAAAACACAGCATAACGGCGCCTAATTTTAGTTACTTACAGCAAAATGTAATAAAAATCAAATAGGTTCTACTATGTTTTTTCATTCACTCCATTAAAATTTTAGTAAAGTTCTAATAGTTTACACAAAACCACATTCAAAATGTTCAGTTAGAACAAATGCTAAAGAAAACAGAACTTCAACATTTACCGTATACATAAAAAGGAATGTTCCGTTTTAAAGTCATTTGTTCGAAAGAATTATTTTCTAGGTAGCGCAATATTTCGCCAAAATCATTTCCGAGAATTCCCTGAATTTTTTATTACTTATTTAATACGTAAATGAATATACAGGGTGATTTCTTTTAAAGTTGTGAAAGTAAAACCCTATAACAAAAGAGCCATTGATCCAAATGAACTGAAATTTAAACAGTATGCTCCCAAAGCAATCGGAATTTTTTAGGCGTAGTTAAAAAAAAACTTAAAATCACACCGACAGATGGCGCTGTAGGTTAACATCAACTGGTTTCCTTTCTCTACCGGGTTTTAGGCTCAGTGAAGCAGTCTGTTCAAATTTCAAAACCATTTTCCGTAAATATTCTATCGTTATTGGACCTTTTTTAAAATTCTTAAGTGTCCTAAATCTCCTAAGAGCAGTTGCTACGCTGACATTATTCTGATAATACAGTTTCACTAACAACGCACGGTCCGTCAATGGCACAGTCATTGCGAGGATATCCGTGGAATAATGAACACGGGGTGTACGTGCTTCACACTTTAACGCCACTGTATGTGTGCCGTGCACAAGCTCGTCTCTTGACTTTACTGCATATATAGCACCATCTGTTGGCGAGATTTTAAGTATTTTTTAACCACGTTTAAAAAATCCCATTGCTTTGTGAGCTCACTAGTAAAATTTTTGGTCATATGGATCAGTGGTTCTTTTGTTACAGGGTTTTACTTTCACAACTTTAAAAAAAAATCACGCTGTATATTAAATTACTTAAAACACATTTAGGTTTCAAAAATATTTCTGCATTTACATTTTTTATATCAGATTTATATTTTACTATTGAAAGAAACGAACATTCGTTTAAATAATAATAATAGTAGTTTATATTAATTGGAGACCATTTGAATAAACATACAAAATAGCCCATACATTTGAGTTATGTGGGTTCTATCCAGCGCTGATTACATGAAATGCGCATCTATTTACTGTTAATAAAACTTAAATATATTTATATTTTTAAGAAACAAAATTCAACAGCATAATATTCTATAAAAATCTCTGTAAAATTCTCCACAAGTGGGACTTGTCATCTATATGATTTCTGTTGTCAACGTCTCTTTTTCTATGAATTTACGAAACGCACAACAACGAATGGGTTATCATGCGAAAGGTTTTTGAAGAAGCTTCTGACATAGTACACTCACATTTCGTTAAAACATGTGTTTTGATTCAAAATTGCAGTTAATTAAAAAATAAATCTGCATTGTTTTCATAAATGAAATGGAAGGTTTTCCTCAAATTAATGTTGCCAAAAAAGTAAAATACTGCATTGTATGATGTTCCCCAATGATTATAAAAATAAATAGTATAATAAAGATAAAGTATGATTGCTCTTCACTGGTTTATTTTATATTTATGGTTCAAAAGCAAAAATAAAATTCAAATATTTAGAAGAAAAAGACCCCATCTATCGATCGTATCAGTGGTATTTCACGTGTAGAATAAAAGGTATGCATTCATTTTATTTTTATTTGTTTCATGTTTTTCAAGAAACTGATGACGTTATCATATAATGCAGTTAAAATGCGATTGTTAAATTTTTTTTCGCGCGTGCTTTTTGCTACCTAAAATCAGGTTTTCTTGTAACTTTGATGGAATAAATGAAACGATATTCTGGCTTGTAACTTTGATGGAATAAATGAACGGATTTCTGGCTTGTAACTTTGATGGAATAAATGAACGGATTTCTGGCTTGTAACTTTGATGGAATAAATGAAACGATTTCTGGCTTGTAACTTTGATGGAATAAATGAAACGATTTCTGGCTTGTAACTTTGATGGAATAAATGAAACGATTTCTGGCTTGTAACTTTGATGGAATAAATGAAACGATTTCTGGCTTGTAACTTTGATGGAATAAATGCAACGATATTCTGGCTTGACTAGTGTTGTTTGCAAATGTTTTTATCCTTAATTTTTCTTTAGTAGTTTGAACCTGCATCTAAAAATTATTAGATATTGCAAAAAATTATTTGACTGCAGTGCAAACTCTTCGCACGGTTCTACTTGTAAACTTTGAAACTTTTGGTAACTTTTAATGAATAAAAGGTAGCTAACTTCTTTAGTGAATATTCATTGGAAAGTGTGAAAATATCACGAACAGTTTTTGTTGTTTTCCTTAGAAAAGAAACAAAAAATATCTAACATTTTGTATTTGTTCAATAGCAACAATAATAATGATAAAATATAATGCTATTTTCTTTAAGACACCACTCTATCGACAGGGTTACGTGATAGTTACATTTTCTGCTGATTTAAAAGAAAAGCTTGTAAACGGTAAAAATCACGATCGATTGCTAGTTTTTATTTTAAAGCAAAACTTTCTTTTTAATAATGTGAAACTGAAAAAATACGTGATTCTAAATTTTATATTTTGAGATGAATAGTTTTCAAAAATTGTTTTGAAGAGGCAAAACATAGCTAAGAAAAATTTAATGTTTTGTCGCATATGAGTATTTTACAGAATAGATGAAGAGATTAAACTTTAAAAGTAAATGCTCATATACACTAAAAATCTAAGACTTATAGAAATAGATAGGGCTATTTATTATAGATAGGTGTAATTAGTACATTTAAGTGATACAGACATCTGTAAATGGACCAGAACTTTTTTCATTTATTCACTCACATTAAAAGTTACCCCACTTGCATTATTTTAATCATAATCACATTCAAAGTTTTGGGTTTGAAGAAATAGTATGATAGAAATACCTTCAGCATTATTTTTCCTAATCGAACAGATATATTGGATGTTAGAACAAAATTACTTTATTTCACGACAAAAATTAAATTTTAATGTGCGAAATATAAAACTTTTTTTTAAATTCGCTTGTGTAGAATTATAGTTAGCTGTTTAATAGAGAAAGTTAACTTTATAATACTACAAAAATAAAAGAAAAAAAATGAAGTAAAATCGGAAAATGTATAAAATGTCGCAAAATTGTTTTGTGAGTATAAATTTTTTTTATTAAATTATATCGAAAAGAGTACAATAAATTATTACCAAATCTTGTGCATTTAAATAGCGGACTTATTAAAAAATATCTTAATGTGTAATATTTAAATGTAATATAGCAATAATTTTCCCAATAGTATTTTTCTTTTTTATACAGCAAAATGACCAATGAGCAAAATATACAGCAAGATTTATATAAAAATAAATTTAATCGAATGCATTTTTCACACAGTCAACTAACGCTACAATAATAGAAAGATTTGAAACCGAAATACACATCAATATAGCAACTGATAAGGGAGAAAAAATATTGCGAAATCGATATGTAATTAAATGAAGTCCTATAAAAACATCAAAACATCTCGAGTTTTTCCTTTGCAGTACAGCTGTTTAAAGAGAAATACAGTAGATTTCCGTTACAACGAACTCCACGGGACCGCTAAAATATTTCGTTGTAACGATTTTTTCGTTGTAACAGAATTACTCCTATTTATCTAATGAATTACATATACACATAAATAAATTATGTAAGATAAATTTACCTTTCATTATAGAGGATTTCAATGGAAGACTAGTTAAATTAACATAGAAAAAGTTAGTAAATTAAAATTCAACATTAAAAATACAAAATTACGGACTAACCTTTATTTAGTAGTACATCGTTGCAGAAAATCTGTGATTTTAGTTTGTACAAAGGAATGTGTTGTTGATGATAACAAAAACGTGTGCAACGAATGAATGTGAGAAAATACTTCCTCTGGAACATTCTTTTGATGAGAAACAAAAGAATGCATTTTATCCAAGCATGAGAGAGCTTCCGAAGAGGTAACTTTTGAATCGTCGGTGACATCAATATCGTCATCACTGCTTTCGTCATTTTGTTGGTCTACTGTAGTTTTAATGGATAAAATGATATCTTCATCAGTCACTTCAGAGCATGTTTGAATATTGTCATCCACAGATAAGAAATCCTCCAAATCCACCTGATCAGGGATTGATGTTAATTTTTTGGCTGCCTTCCAAATTGTGTTTAACTCAGAGGACTCATCCAAATCTAAAACTTCTGATTCACTTTCTTCGGTCTCAGTTAATCGGGCATGTTTCCAACAGTTAGAAATTGTTTTCTTGCTAATTTCTTGCCACGAACCAGAGATCATTTCAATAGCTTCTTTGAGATTTATTTTTGGCCTTTCGCCATTTTCTAAGCCGCGAAGAATTTCTTTTAGCAAAAGAGTTCTATAGCGAGATTTTACAGCACGGATGATGCCTTGGTCTAGACTAGAGGCTGTAGAATAGAAGTGCAATTCGGCGGAAAGTACTCAACTTGGATGCAGTCTAATTTGGGGGGATTATTATGAGGCATGCAGTTATCAGTAAGGAGAAGAATTTTCCGTTTTTTAGCTTTCATTTCTTTGTCAAATTGCACTAGCCAATCATTAAAGATATCTTGTGTCATCCATGCCTTCTTATTGAATTTATAATCGCAAGGCAATGAATGACAGTTCTTAAAGCAACGGGGCTTGCCAGAGTGACCAACAATTAATATTTTTCTCTTCTCGGTTCCAGATTTGTTACAGCAAAAAAGTGCTGTAATTTGTTTCTTTGAAGTTTTCCTCCAATGCATTTGTCGCCTTTAAATGTTAATGTTTTTCTCGGTTCAAGTTGATAAAATATTCCAGCCTCGACAGCATTGAAAACATCATCGGAACCCTATGTCTTTAACAGGGCAGCTACTTTTCCAGCTCTCCATTCATTTACAGTGTTTGTAGGTACATCACTTGCTTCGCCGCAAATTGATTTAATTACAATTCCATGGCGAGTACGGAAGCAATTAAGCCATCCGACACTGGCTTGAAAATTTTCGATACCAAGCATTGTTCCGAACTCTTGAGATTTTGCCTTATCAGAGGACCACTTATAGGTACATTGCGCGAACGAACATCTTCGAACCATTTGAACACGGCTTTATCGACATCTTGAAATTGGGACTGTCGCATTCGTTTTCTATGGGAACCAATGCTTGCAATTTGGAATTGCCTCTCAATCTTTTCCTTATCTTTAAGAAATGTAGATAAAGTCGATGGTGTTATGCCATATTTTTTGGCTACATCAGTTTTCCGCAATCCTTTATCAATCTCAGAAATTATAGCTTTTTTTTCTCCCAACGAAAATTGTTTTCGTTTCACACAAGCCATTTTATCAACGAACGAAGCAAGAAACACACTGCAACAGGTACTGGCGATAGAGATATCCCAGAACAAGCATAAACACTCCTTTCACAGTGAAGGCCACCTGCTGTCTGTCACGTGATCATTTTGAAGCGTATGGGCTATTGAAAGAAATGGAATTTGGAAACAGAAGTAAACAAAATACCAAATAGTAAAGGGGAGAAAAATCTGAAATTGTACCTGTCCCCAAAACAACGTTATTTTTTTATCTTCGACATTCTAATTCGAAGTATTTTTCATTTCTGTTCAGCAATTGAAAAAAAAAGAGCTCGATGAAGATTTTTCGTTGTAACGGAATTTCTAATAAAATGCACTTCGTTAAATCGAAATTTTTAATACATTGGAGTTGATGAAATTTGAAAAGGGGATTTGTCAAATTTCGTAGTAACGGGATTTTTCGTTGTAATGGAATTCGTTGTAACGGGAATCTACTGCATTATATTGTGACCATCGAAAATCATTCTCATATATCATTCGAATATTTTAATGTAAATAGTGCAGTTTCACACTAAATTTATCCAAAAATTAAGAGTGAGAAATATAGTCCATTTCATTGAATTTGTATAATCTATAGTTTTAATAACCTGAAATATGAAATTTGGTACATTATGAACAAACAGATGTACGATTTGGATACAGCTTTTGTGGTAATTTGTACGATCTATAGTTTTAATAACCTCAAATATGAAATTTTATAAATTTTTAACAAACAGAAACCGATATAACTATAATGTTTATTGTAAAATAGCATAGCACAGCAGCTTTTCGTGTAGTGTAATTAAAATTAAAACTGACTTATCATAGTTTTCAGAAAAAGCATCTTATGCATGAATTGGTTAAATTAGATGCAATTTCATACCAGATATGCCGAAATGCAGCTATCATGGAAATAGGAAATGCATAGCATAACAGCACCTTTCTTAAGGACATACACCAATATATAATTAGAATCAATTATGTCAAGGTCTAACTGAATATGAAGTTTGTGGAAATTCCGTGCATTAGTTCTTGAGATATAATAACCACAAAAGTCATGACACAACATAGTACTGTTTCTTTTGAGGCGATTTAAATCACCCTTATGATATTATTATCACCGATTTATGTCAAAGTCTAACTGAATATGAAGTTTGATGCATTAGTTAATGAGATACAGCTATCGCAGAAGTTGTGAAAAATAGAGTATCACAGAACCCATTGATCGCCAAGAGATCTGACTTCCTATTCCCCAACAAGATTTCTAGCGGTCAGTGCAGAATGATACATTGACGATAATTTTTGTTAACATTTATAACAAAACATGATGTTTATTCCATTCCCTTACATGATTGTAGAATCATTTATTAATTAGATAAGTATAGCTTAGTTAGAGAAGCATAAATTAGGAGAATATTAACTGAAAGAACGAATATCTAACATTGACAACGCGGATTTTGTTTTACCTTAGCTTTGCAAGATTAGTTTGCCTTGCAAACTTCTGACCGCCGATTCAGAACGTTTTGGGTCTCCCACGTTTTGGGAGATAAAGTGTAATGAGTACCAATTTATGTCAAGGTCTAATTGCATATGAAATCTCAGGGAATTCCATGCATTAGTTCTTGAACGTAAACGGCCACATTTGTATTCACATACATTAAAATATTCGAATGATATATATGAGAATGATTTTCGATGGTCACAATATAATATTTCTCTTTAAACAGCTGTTACTTCGAAGCAAAGGAAAAACTCGAGATGTTTTGATGTTTTTATAGGACTTCCAAAAAAACCAAATAAACGTTTTCCAAAAATAATCACATCTTTTTTATATTTTATTCTATTATTCTATTATTATTATTGATTATATTATTTTTTAAATTTAATTATATAATAGTCACGCCATTTGCAGGATATACCCAAATGTTTAAATCCATGAAAAAATAGAAATCAGAAATTTCGTGAATCCAATACTCTTTTCTTGTGTATACAGATTAAAGTTAACAAACATAAAAGAAAAGGTTTTTCAAAAGCTGATTACACTGTCTATTTCTAATAGTTATTTTAAAGCATATTATGTTTGAGAACTATTACGAACGGACTTGTTCAAACAAAATTAGTATACATGTTATAAATAATACTTAAAAAGAAAGCGAATTTGAATATAAAACGGAAGGAAATAATATATTTTTAATAATTTAAAAAGTATTAACAAATTTTTTCCAAAGGTAAAATTATGCTAATAATTAGAGAAGACAGTACAAAAAAGTATAAAGTTTCAGAAATACTTTTAAGAACTTTAAAATGTTAATTATAACTTCTAAGGTATGACCAAAATGTATCAACAAATATATCAATAACGTATCAAGTATGTATCAACATATATCAACAAATTAAATAAATATATATCAATTGATATTTCCTTGAGTTAATTTGATTAAAACATTTCTAGGAAGCATGTAAAATTAATATGTTAATATTTTTTATAATAATGCTTTTCCTTTTTTATACCCTGGAAAAAATTGCGGAAATGTTTCCTGATACTCAAGAAAAATTAAATTAAAACATGTATAACATCATCGTCACCAACGGTTCTGAAAATCGTTCTTTTACTTTCAGAAGACTTCCGGACAAATTCAAATAAATCTGCCTCATTTGAATACCTAAAATTTGGCCCGAGGTACTTTTCAGTTTTAAAAAGCAATAAGGAAATATTAATTTTCATGTTTACAGTTGACTATTTCAAGCGCCTGCTTTTTTACATATATGATCTCGTGATTTATGTTTTCATGTTTATTTTCAAAATTTGCAAAAATATTTTTGTTTATGGTTATATATCTTGAAGATGGTGCCGTATATGAGCGCTGAAGCATATGTCGATCATTAAAAGGTTTTTATAAGCCTTTTATGTTTCTCTTTGTATGACTTAAGCATTTTATCTATATTTTAAAAGAATGTATTTTAGGAAATTTTAAGATCCCACTTTTTTCAGAAATTTGACTGTAAACAACTATTTTTTTCTCGCATTTCTGGTGGTACAAGAAAATAAGTTAAAGGTTTCCGAAATGAATTCTGAGAAACTGTGTTTACATTGAATTTTTGTACACATTTCCACCACAGCAGAAATATTCTGCGCAGTTTTTGCAGTGAACCACAAAATTTCTTATCGAGGAATCATAGATCTTAGTGAAAGAAGATGTTTTGTAACAATAATTAAATTTCAAGTAAATTGAGGTAATAGGTTTTTATTGTAAATTTCACTGATTTCAATAAAAGTTATAATTTCAGTGCAAATTCACCTTGTTTAATAACTAACATTCATTAAGATACAACTAAATGTAAATATATTGCTTGAAGGTGCGTAAAAACATACATAAAAAAACATTTAAAAGCACATTAAAGTCCTTTTAAAAATTCCAAAACATTTTCAACCGAAACCCGGTCATCATCAGTGGAAAAAACTAATTCTGTTGAGTTGAGTTGTTACCTCTTTGCGTTTCTTGCTTGCCCGGAATAAACTATTTCACTTCAAGGGTTTGGAAAAGGGTTTGGTTGAAGTGAAATAGTTTATTCCGGCAAGCAAGAAAACGCAAAGAGGTAACAACTAAACTCAACAGAATTAATTTTTTCCACTGATGATGACCGGGTTTCGGTTGAAAACGTTTTGGAATTTTTAAAAGGACTTTAATGTGCTTTTAAATGTTTTTTATGTATGTTTTTACGCACCTTCAAGCAATATATTTACATTTAGTTGTATCTTAATGAATGTTAGTTTACTGATTTCTTTTCTTTTTGGTAATATATGTTTAAAACGCTACCAGGTGGCACTAAACTCTCTTAAAAATTTATTAACAGTTAATTTTCAAATAATAAAAATTATTCCTACCATTTAAATTATTAAATATTAAAATATTGAATTATAATGAATAATGTCTCAGATATTCAAGAATAATTAGATTATATTTTATATTTACGGTATGATTGAATACGTTATAAAATAAATACATTATAAAACACCTTTCATCCATAAAATGAAACATTTTTTAAGAAAATATGACGTTTCTTTTGACTTATGACTTTCTTATGGCTTTCAGTTGAAAAAGAATAATTGTAATTGTTAATTGTAAAACATCTTAGATTAAAGGAAAGGTCGAAATCCACAAGGAAACTAGAACTTCCTTACACTTGTTTATTTAGTGTTTAATTATATAATTCCTACAGAAATATAATGATTTGTTGCTATTCGTGTTAATATTGTACATAGAAGATAATTCAGAAATTCAAGGCACAATACATAATTGTCATTAATCCTATACGGCGCAGTGATGCATGTATGGGTCAATTAAAAAGTAGCGGATGGGGACAGCTTAATGCAACAATGTTAAAGAAGTGCCAGCGAAATAGGGGAAGGGAGAAGGGAATCTCATAGGGATTTCTTTAAACACACTTCTTACGGCAAGCTTTTTTACAAATTAAACATCGATTTTATTTCGTTTTACGACTATTTGCAAAGTTTTAGCAAGTTTTAATTCACAATTGTTTGATTTTTACTAACTTTTAGCAATATTTTCTTCCGTATTTTCCGATTTTTGCAATATTTCCCCCGGATATTTCGATTTTTACAAACATTTAGTAATTTTTTCTCCGGATTTTTCAATTTTAGCTATTTTTTTCCTCCTAGTTTAAACTTTGTAAATTGTCACAAAACGGAATAAAATCAATGTTTACTTCGTGAAAGAAATTATCATAGGAATTGCGTAAGTAGTGAGTTCTCTCCCAAAAAGCGCACAGGTTATGAGTGGGGAGAATCTCGATATTGCTGATTATTCGAATGCACGAAACTCATTCTAGCAGCGGTCAATAACATATATATGTACGCTTCGCGTACTTTAACCGAAAAAAAAACCCTGGATGCATGAAAATTGCTGTGCAGCATTCTCTAGAATGCATGAAATTAATTCAAGCAGCGGTTAGTAACTTATATATATATGTACGCTTCGCGTACATTAATAAAAAAAAAACCCTCTGGATGCATGGAATTCGCTGCGCAGCAGTCTCTAGAATGCATGAAATACATTAATGCAGCAGTAAGTTATTTATTTGTTTACTTATTCATATACTTCTTACTACAATGTTGGAAAGATTATGTTCTAAATATTTCGTTTTTAATATTACTTTCACAGGCAAATAGAAATCTTAATAATAATCTTAATCTGTGAATATTTAAAAATATTTTCGATAGGTGGCGCTAGTACAAATGCAAAAGCTTTTTCCCCCCATGCATCAAAAAACCAAGTTTAACCCATTAACGTCCTTTGGCATATTTTTAGATCACCAGACTTAGTGGCAAGAAAGCGTCTTTCACATCAGTAAATATAAAGATAAATATCCTTCCTTTCACGAGACAAATCTCCTGATAAAATAATATAAAAAATACCCTTCATTTAAAAGTGGTGGGAAATCCAAAATTTAAATTTTAACAAAGAAAATAATTTGGGCGTTAATGGGTTAAAAAAATCCCTACGAGATTCCTTTCTCCCTTCCTCTATTTCGTTGGCACTTCTTTAACATTGTTGCATTAAGCTATCCCCATCCGCTACTCAATTAAAATCTAACTTTTAATAAATAAAATCGGTTCCCGAAAACCATTATATTTAGTTAAAAATATTCGCCTTACATAATCACAGAAATCTGCTATTAAATAAAGCAAAAAATGACTTTATAAAATTTCTGGTATTTAACTCTTAGTTATAAGTATAAAAAAACAATGTAGGGTTAAATGAATATCGTCAGTTAGACTAATTTGGATATAAATGGTGTAATGTAATTATAAATTTCATTTCTTTTTAAACGAAAATTTTCGTTGGAATTATTAAATTTATATCATATGCTTACGGCGTGTTTCTTATTATTTCAGTGCTAAACGTTTTTAAGTAACCGATGTTATTACTAAGTGTACAATTAAAAATAATAAAAATAAAAAATGAGATTGATTTTTTTTTACAAGTCTGTCAGCAGAACCATCACGTTCAGAAGCACATTGTAACAAAAAGAAATGATTTACAGCTTTTAAATTCTGATATGTTTGCGTTAATTTGTTAACAATAATTTGTTGCGATAATCAATATAATGGCTGTGCTCAATTCGTAATTTTCAGTTTTTTAATATCGGTTAGTTTCTGTATTCTGAACCTAATTTACAAGCTAATCTAGTTTATTTTATCTACTCTTGACTCTCACATAATAAAAATACTCATGACATATCAGGAAAATAATCTCATTATGGCTTTAGAAGATGCTAAGAATGTCTGGTCTTATCACTGTACGCTGCAGCAAATAATTTTAATATTCCCTACAAAAGATTGAGAGCGGTGGCGGTGGCATCTATCCTTTTCAATATTGTTTTCTTCACCTTATTTAATAGCAAAAACTTCCTAGAAAACTTATTAGGGAAAGTAACTAGAAGTTACTGGTAGGCAAGGTATGCTTAGTTTGAATAGAAGGATTCACCTTAGGGCTGTGGCAAAGCATAAAAATGTCTTCACCATTTCTTAACATAGTTTAATGTACCTATAGATGGATAACTTGATTATTGTTAGACTATAAAGCAATACATATATTTTTTGTTATTACACATTACATCCCTATCCCCTTCCACACGCACATGAAGTAATTTGAATATAATTACATTTTTATTTAACCTGAGGTAATAAAAAAAAACAATATTTTTTGTTTTCCCAAAAATTTCAAAAGTTATTAACTAAATTATTAACTAAGGCACTAAATCCATGACATGGGAAATTTCCAAACTAGGACTTTGTTCCTTTCAACAATCTCCGATTCAAATATAAAGTGTTAAAGTTTTCATTGGATTTTCTTCTATAATAAAATGTTTCGATATTGTTTGCTTTGTTTGTTCTACTATACGCAATGAAATAATGTTTCACCTTTTGATTAATGGTATTAGTTTAAGACAAAAGCAATTAATGCAATGAAAAAGTTAAAAAAAAAACGGAAATCACTCATTCTTTAACCCGTCAGCACACGCGCCCCTTTCCATTACGTTACTATAAGCGCGGGATAAATTTTACCCCAATAGGTTTTCTTGTGTCAATTTCCCCCGGTTTGATTATAAGCAAAAATTTATATTTTGAAATAAACTGTAAATCAATAAAGAACATAATTTAACTTAAAATAAGAGGTTTTTTTTTATATATTTAAAGAAAAAAAAAAAAAAAAAAAAAAAAAAGAATATGAAATTTAGCACTAAGATTTTTTTCTGCCTATCATTACATACAAAGCTTTTACAATCAAAATTCAGCCATAAAAATACAAAAAAAATATAAAACTGATATATAGAAACTGTATGTGCAAGAGTTGTTAACGTTTAAAAGAAAAATTATATTATTATTTGCACACTATATTTTTTACATAAACGTTTGCATTAACATTTTTCTATCATTAGGGGTTACGTTATAACACGCGTGGGGTAAATTTCCTCCCATGTGACATTTTTATATCA
This sequence comes from Maratus michaelseni, assembly GCA_963931845.1. Taxonomy (NCBI): domain Eukaryota; kingdom Metazoa; phylum Arthropoda; class Arachnida; order Araneae; family Salticidae; genus Maratus; species Maratus michaelseni. The sequence goes on along the minus strand of OZ007595.1, from coordinate 79,769,316 downwards.
AAATAATGGAAAATCTCACAACCGGAGTTAAATTCTTTTTGGCCACATCTTGATATCTTTCAGATTGAAAGGTACTATAAAGCTCAGAATGATCAAGAACGATTTTCGCACATTTTTAAATAATAGTTGTGAGCTGGGGTAGATTTTATCCCATTATTATTTCATTCCTAATGATAATAAAGCCACTATATCCGCGCTGTAAAAAAATACACATATTTCTTAATCTATGAATATATAATATAACCACGAACGAAAATGTACAATATTCTCTTCCGAGTTACTAACGATTCCGAAATGTGTTCTTTATCATTAGATAGCTCAGAAACTAATATACAGGGTAAGTCAAAATGAGTATAGCAATTACAAACGGCTATAACTATTTAATGGAAAAGAATTTATCGATAAGATTAACACAGAATGTAGACGGAACTTCAAACGTTTGTATACATACGTCATGGATGTTCTATGTGACTCCCCTTCGTCACACGGACAACATCTAGACGGTAGTCCATTTCACGCCATCCATCCTGAAGCATTTGTTCAGTTACCGACGCAAGCGCATTACAAATGCATACTTTTAGTTCTTCAGTTGTTTTGGGCATGGAAGGTACATACACCCTATCTTTCACTTAACCCCATAGAAAAAGATCGCAGAGTGTCAAGTCCGGAGAACTAATCAGAACAGGTCAAATCTGAACAAATGCTTCAGAATGTATGGCGTGAAATGGACTACAGTCTAGATAGTCAGCTACGGGAAGTCACATAGAACATCTATGACGTATGTATACAAAATTCTGAAGTTCCGTCTACATTCTGTGTTAATCTTATCGATAAATTCTTTTTCATTAAATAGTTATAGCCGTTTGTAATCGCTATATTCATTTTGACTTACCCTATATTTTGGAGATTTAAATGAGCATTTATAAAAACAAAAAGTTTCTTTTGATGCCGTACTTATATTGAGAAACGTTTCCGAGTAGTTTTTATAGTGCATTAATTAGTTTTATCAACCCGGGATATAATTCTGTTGCATGCTGTCAAATCTAAAGAAAACATTTTCATGTTTAAGAAACATACTTTACAGACAAATACAATCAATTAGCAGCATTGACATTAAAATTAAAATTAAAATTGAAATAATTTATTTTTATTGTTTTGCTTGTATAAACTAAATTAAGCAGCTGAAAATGTTTAATTGAGAATTAATAGCATCTTAAAAACCGATATTTCAGTTTGAGAAAACTGATTAAGACACTGTAAAAACTATCCGAAAACGTTTCCGTAAATTAGTATAAAAAAAGAAGCTTTCTTTTTTATAAATGATTCTTAAAACTTAGAAAATATATTAGTTTCTGAGGTTTTCAATGATAAAAACGCTTTTCGGAATCATGGGTAACTTGGACAAAAATCACTGAAAATCAGCAATCACTCATTCTTACACAATTTCTGCAATAATTGAAAGGTGTTTATGACTTTGATTCTTCTTTCTTTCAGTATTTCCATATGTATTTCCGTCTGTTTCTTTCGTTAATGTGCTTACGAATTTCACATCTAAATTTTCTGTTGTAAACATTGAAACGTTTTTAATTTTCACATTAGTATCCTACATTACTAATGATTATAAATCCACTATATCCACGCTGTAAGGAAAAAAAATGTTTCTTCATCTAGGAATATCTAATATAACCACGAACAAAAATGTACAATATCCTCTTATGACTTACTAACGATTTTGAAATGTGTTCCTTTTATCTTTGAATAGCTCAGAAACTAATATATTTCAAAACTTAATATTCTTTTGATTTCGCTGATATTCGGAAACGTTTCTGAGTAGTTTTTCTACTGCGTTAATTAGTTTTATCAACTCGGGATATACGTTATTCGAATACTCTCAATTATTGAGAAAACATTTTCATTAAAATTCATAAAGATACAACTAAATGTAAATATATTGCTTCAAGGTGCGTAAAAACATACATAAAACATTCAAAAGCACATTAAAGTCCTTTAAAAAATCCAAAACGTTTTCAACCGAACTACTCGGTCATCATCAGTGAAAAACTAAGTTTTTAGTTTGTAATTTAGTAATTTAGTTTTTCACTGATGATGACCGAGTAGTTCGGTTGAAAACGTTTTGGATTTTTTAAAAGGACTTTAATGTGCTTTTAAATGTTTTATGTATATTTTTACGCACCTTCAAGCAATATATTTACATTTAGTTCTATCTTTATGAATTTTAATTATTAAACAAGGTGAATTTGCACTGAAACTTTAACTTTTTATTAAACATTTTCATGTTTATCAAACATATTTTACAGACAAATATAATAAATTAACAGCATTTTGACATTAAAATTAAAATTACTTTTATTATTCTTGCTTGTATAAACTGAATAACGCAGCTGAAAATGTTTAAATGAGAATTAGTAGCATCCTAAGAAGCGATATTACAGTTTGAGAAAACTGATTAAGACACTATAAAAACTATTTGAAAACGTTTCCGAAAATTAGTTTCAACAAAAGAAGTTTTGTTTATAAATGATTGTCTTTAAATATGGAAAATATATTAGTTTTTGAGGTTTTCAATGATAAGAACGCTTTTTGGAATCATGGATGACTTGGAAGGGGTTTTTATGTATATTTTCGCTTGTGGTTATATTATATATTCCTAGGTTAAGAAATATTTGTCTTTTTTTTACAGTGCAGGGTTAGAATTAGTTTTATCAAATTATTTTCTTACATTCCATGCATAAATATTTCTCTTTCTTCCAAGACATTATAAGGAGACATATGCAGAAATATTATCTTTACTTATAGAAACGTCCAGAGGTATTTGCAATGATAACATATATTTTTGTCAGATGAGAACTTGATAAAAATAGAAAAATATATCACAGCATATAAATGTATTTAATTTGATTGTTTTGGATATCATAAGGATGATTTTGTAATGAAAGAGATATACGGAATAAATATGATATCAATAAATGTAACTAAAATAAAATAAAATAATTATATTTCTATGATAATTAATTCCATTACGAAAATAGTATTCGTTTTATCATCGTAATGAACAATTAAATAAAATAAAATTCAACAACAAAATATGTAAAAAAACAGAGAAAAAAAAATAAAATCTTTTTCAAAAATTTTTAACCTTCCATCTACTCAAAGCAATATTTCGCCTTTTTTTAGCTCACAGGCTATCAAAGCCTGAGAGCTTATGTGCCCGCCGGTTCTGTATGTATGTACGTATGTATGTACGTAACGCGATAACTCTTCATAGAAATATCCGTTTTCCTTCAAATTTTGTTTATAGATTCACTGTGTTAAGGCGCTTCCTTGATTAGTTTTCGGGATTGATTGGTTAAGTATAAAGGGGGGAACGGGGGGGGGGCTAATCCCCCCCTAATTTATATAAATGGGTTTTTCATGCAAAATTATTCCGTTTTCCTTCAAATTTTGTTTATAGGTTCATTGTGTTAAGGCGCTTCCCTGATTAGTTTTTGGGATAGATTGGTTAAGTATAAAGGGGGGGGGGAACGGGGGGGGGCTAATCCCCCCTTAATTTATATAAATGGGTTTTTCATGCAGAATTATCCGATTTTCTTCAAATTTTGTATGTAGGCTCATTGTGATAAGGCACTTCCTTGATTGGTTTTGGGGGTTCATTGGATAAGTATAAAGGGGGGAAACGGGGGCTACCCCCCTTAATTTAGATAAATGGGTTTTTCATGCAGAATTATCCGATTTTCTTTAAACTTTGTATATAGGCTCATTGTGATAAGGCACTTCCATAATTAGTTTTGGGTGTTCATTGGGTAAGTATAAAGGGGGGTAAACGGGGGGCTAATCCCCCTTAATTTAGATAAATGGGTTTTTCATGCAGAATTATCCGATTTTCTGCAATAGATTTTCTGTATATAGATTCATTGTGGTAAGGAGCTTGCCTGATTTGTTTTGGGTTTTCATTTGTTAAGTGTAAAGGGGGGAACGGGGGGGCTCACCTCCATTAATTTAGAAAAATGGGTTTTTTAAGCAAAATTATCCGATTTTTTTCAAATTTTGTGTATAAATTCATTGTGGTAAGGCGCTTGCCTGATTAGATTTTGGGGGTTTATTGGTTAAGTATAAAGGGCAGGAACGGGTGCTTATCCCCCCCCCCCTTAATATATTGTCGATTTCTTTATTTTTCGAGTGGCATTATTCTTTGAAAAAATAGCATAATATACAATTAGTGTGAATAGCCTGTGAGCTCAATGCCCTCAGTTTAACTGGGCAGTTTTCTTTATTTATTAACACTTTCCAACCTAGTTGAAAAGTGTTTATGACTTCGGTTTGTCTGGCCGTATGGCCGTCTGCCGTCTGTCCGTGCTCTAACTCCCGTAAATATACTCGGATTGCTCTGCAATTTTTATATTTTATTGTCGTTATCTATAGCATGTTCCCTATTTCAACTGAAGTGTGTGGCACTAATAGTTTTTTTACAGGGACACTCAAAAGAATTCCGTTACATTACGATCTATGGGAAAAACTCATTTACGGGTTATTTTAATGATGTTACACAATTTCAAATACATTGTAATTGATATATATCACTAAGGTGCATTACAAGAAGCTTAATATGGAATATGGTGTGCATAGCACTTATAGTTACTTTACAGACACAGTCAAAATAATTCGTTACATTATGTCTATGAAGAAAAATCGTTTGCGGTTTAATAAAATAATGTTTCACAATTTTAAATGCATTGAAATTTATATATATCACTAAGGTGCATTACGAGAGGCTTACTACAGAATATTGTGTGTATAGCAGTCATCGTTCATTTACAGGGACACACAAAAGAATTCTCTACTGTCTGTTAAATATAATTCCTGGAAGTGCGTTTTAAGTTGCTGAACGCGATTCTTAATTTAACTCACTTTTTTCTATTACTTGGTGTGTATAAATTCTGTATTTCATATACAGGGCAGCACAAAAGTTCGCGAACACATTTCGGTTTATTGACAGAAACTCCAGAAGTAGAATTTTAAACTGTGCTACGTGTTTCCTAACTAAACTAAAATTTAGCATCCTATGTAGTATATATACAAATCTATAGATCATATACAGGGATGAATAAAAGTATTCGAATAATTTTCCGAATATTGTATATGTTGGAAATTCCTGAAATTACGTTTTTAAATATGTTATGCGTTTTCCAAATTGTTTACTTAGATGTATCTTTCAGTTTATTAAACAGTAATGATTTGTAAAATTATTTTGGAAGCGTTGGAAAGTGTTACATAATCTATGCTTGACGCATGATTTTTCGTTCTTGTTTTACTTAAAACGACTGCAGTGAAGAAGACGAAGGTGACCTTTTTCTTCATAACTTGAACAGTTGAAGTGAAACCCAACTAGATGAGTATCCTGATATGAAACAACTGTCCCCCTATGACTTCAGCAGTTGGAGAATTCGTGTTAGTGAATATTTTGAGAAAAATGTCTATAAAATATTTCATGGAAAAAATAACTAACATCTATGAAGCTCGAGATTTTGAAGTTTCCTATTGGAAAACATCTGATCGAAAAAAATAATTTACGTTCTCATTTCTGAAAGATGAATCTCTGAACATTTCGCCATATGAACATAAAATAAAGTAATTCTATTTCTATGATATTTAATTTAATTATGAAAATATTATTCGTTTTATCATTATGATGAACATTTGAATAATATAAAAATTCAACGACCAAATATGTACAGAAAACGAGAAAAAAATAAAAGATTTTTCAAAATTTCTTAACCCTTATCTACTCACAACAATATTTCGTTTTTTTTTTTTTTTTTTTTTTTTTTTTTTTGTTCACTTAAAACGACAGCAGTGAAGAAGAAGGTGACATTTATCTTCATGACTCGAACAGTTGAAGTGAAACCAAACACGATGAGGATCCTGATATGAAACAAAGCCACCGATTATGACTTCAGCAGTTGGAGATTTTGTGTTGGTGAATATTTTAAGAAAAAAGTCCATAAAATATTTTATGGAAAAAATAACGAACATCTATATGAAGATCGAGATTTTCAAGTTTCCTATTTGAAAACATCTGATCGAAAAAAATAATTTACTTTCTTATTTCTGAAAGATGAATCTCTGAACATTTCGCCATATGAACATAAAATTAAGTAATCCTATTTCTATGGTATTTAATTTAATTATGAAAATATTATTCGTTTTATCATTATGATGAACATTTGAATTAAATAAAAATTGAACTACAAAATATGTATAGAAACATAGGAAAAATTAAAAGCCTTTTCAAAAATTCTTAACCTTCTATCTACTCAAAGCAATATTTCACTTTTTATTTTGCTTAAAACGACAGGAGTGAAGCAGATGAAGGCGACCTTTATCTTCATGACGAACACTTGAAGTGAAACCGAACTCGATGAAGATCCTGATATGAAACAACAGCCACCAGGTCTTTTTTCTGTAATTCGTGTTAATTTCACTATCTGCTTTATAGTCAAATTCTCTTTGAAGTTAAAGGATATCATTTTCCGTAAATATGACTTAATTTGTTTTGAAAGTTATTTTCAGGTTTATATAAAATCTCATTTATTAAAGCCTAAGAATCAAATAAGTATATTACTGGGAATGACTAACAGGAAGTTTAGTTGTAGAAAAAGGAGCGCACGGCTGATATGCAGTATAATAGAAAAAGTCATTCTAAGATTATATCAAGAAGAAGCTAACCAAGTAAAATTCCATGAAAGCAAAGTAATTTTTCCTTCCAGTCTATACAATCCATCCTTTATAAGAGAAACCATAGAGATTGCAACACGTAAAATTCCTTATGTAACTTATGCATGTCCTTACTCCTTATGCATGATTTAACTTACAAAAACTACGCATTGAGTTACTTCGTATTTATGAGTATGGAAATAAACATGGAAGTAAAAACAAAATCAAACAAAATCGTGCAACTGTAGAATATTCATTTTTGTTTTACTAAATCCTTTAGTGAAACTGAAACATGTAGACCTCTCATTAAAACTATTTTTACTATTTTCAACACCTTTTTGAAATTAATGAACTATAGCATCATATAAATCAAAGAATAATCAAATACATAAGTTATAGTTCGAGTAATGCTAAATAAAGGAAATTTCTCTTTAACATTAATTGCCTAAAGTTTTAATAATTTATATGCAACTAATGTATCATTAAAAATTGATGCCAATTTGTATTTCAACACTTTATGTCGCGGGGAACTTAAATGTGCGATAAACTTAAGGTGTTGCTGTTAAATTTTTAAAGTTAGGTTTAAATTTATTATGTAGATGCCGCTTTTGACAATGTATACTTTATGCGATTTAAAGCGGTAATTAATTTTTTTGTTGTAATTGTTTATTGTTTTGTATTAATTAGAACTAAAGTTATAGCTTAGTTTGTATTTTTGATGTACTGTACTATAACAAAATGAGCTGTACTAAGATATGCATGTAATGATAAGCTATTCAGGAGATGGCCACAAAATACAAGCTGTTTATTGTTTAAGTCTCTTCAAAACTTTTATATGATTCTTTTACTTTATGTTTTTATGTATTAAATTAATTTTAATAATAATACAATGATAAAAATTAGTAGGAATAGATTACATTTTGACGCTTTGTTCTATTGGATTTTAGAGTTGCTTTTAAATGCACATGAGCTAAGTATAAAATAATCAAATCATATCAATTTTTATAGTACTTAACAGATTTCACAACGTTTTATAGTAATTCAATTATGGCTTCATATGGCTTTCTGTTCTGTGAATTCCGAAATTATTCCAGCATATTCTAATCCTCGCATGACATATATGTCGTTTATAATCAACTTGTGTATATAAACGTCGCCGGCTACTGTCACAGCAAGTTGTACGAAATTTCTTGCGAAAAGATTATTCATGATCACAATATATGTCGCTTAAGAATGTTGGTTCTAAATTTACAAAGTAATCTAGATGTTTTAAATTGTCTATGTTGAAAAGGCCAATTTTTACCAAAAATTAAAGTAATGTATTGCATTTAAAACTCGTTTTATTAATAAACACAGCATGTTTTATTTCTATATTAAAGCGGAGAAGAGATATTCTATTACGTAATGTTGTAAAATCATCGAAGGCGAAAATAATGGAGTTTTTTAGGCCAAAAAGCTATTTACAAGACAAATGTGAAATCTCTTTCGATGCTTTTTAACACTTTCCAAGATAGTTGAAAAGTGTTTATGAATATGTCTCTTTGTCCATCTGTCCGTGTTCTAATGCACGTAAATGTACTCGGATTGTCACGGAATACACTGTTAAAAAATTGCAGCAAACTGTCCTGTCATTTGACCGTTGTTATTGAAAACGGTTACATAACCGTAATTTAGCGCTATTCTGACCATATAATTCCCCATATTATGGTCAAAGTAGAGATAAAGTACGGTTATCTAATCGTTTTCTACAAAAACGGTCAAATGACTGGACAGTTTGCTGCAAATTTTTAACAGTGTACATATGTATTATTCGAGTTCACTATTGCAAATTTGTAATTAAAAATGAAGTGTGGTGCGCTTATAGTTACTTTACAGGGACACTCAAAATAATTCCGTTACATTACGGTCTATGGAGGAAAATCATTTGGGGTTTATTTTAATGATGTTATAATATTTCAAATCTATTGAACTTGACCACCGAGTGCACTAAAAGAAACTTACTATAGAATAATATGTGCATAGCACTTATAGTTTCTTTACAGGGACACTTAAAATAATTTCGTTACATTACTGTTAATGGGGAAAATTTGTTTCGATTTATTTTAATAATGTTTCACTATTTCAAACATATTGAAATTTATATATATATATATATATATCACTGAGTTGCATTACATGTGGCTTACTATAGAATACTTTGTGTATAGCATTCATCGTTCATTTCCAGGGACACACAAATAATTCCGCTAATGTACTGTCTGTTAACAATAATTGCTGGAAGTGTATTTTCAGTTGCGGTACGGGTGCTTAACTTAATAACTAATAATTAACGAATTTCTTGCCTATTACTTTGCGTGTATACATTCTAAAAATCATATACAGGGCAGCACTCGAGCATATTTTCGTTTATTGACGGAAATTCCAGAAGATGTATTTTAAACTGTGCTATGCGTTTCCTAACTGAACTAAATTTTAGTTTTCTATGTAGTATAGATACAAGGTTATTTATAATGTACAGGGCTGCACGGAAGGTTTCGGATATTTTTCCTAATATTGTTGGTAATTCCTGCAATTGAGTTTTAAATAGGTTATGCATTTTCCAATTTGTTTACGTAGATATCATTTTTCACTTTATTAAATGGTACATATTTGTAAAAGTATATTGAACGTCTTGGAAAATGTTATATAATCTATTCTCGATGCATGATTTTGCGTTCTTGTTTAAAGTATTTTATTGATTTTCGTATAAACGTCACGTGTTATTCATTAAACAACTGAAAAAACAAAAAAACAAACAAACGAAAAAAAACGGACAAAACAAGTGTTTTTTTTTTTCACCTTTCATATTTTTGCACTTTATCGATGTTATCGTTCATTTATTACGGTTGATAATTACTACTTTAGATTTAATTGTTTTTCTAATGCTTTATCCCAATACAGCATATAGAGCTGTCAAGTCTCCGGCTTTTTGGATACCAGTATTTTAGTACAGAAAATGTTGTTTTAAGTAATCGGGACATTCTTCGATTTAAAAGAACAACATTTTCCCTAAAATAATACTGGTGTTCAAATATCCGGAGACTTGGCAAGTCTGCGAGCATATTATGAAAAATTATTTTTCACAATATATTTCGCAAGCTCTAAAAACTTTTTTTTCACCACTATATTTTGAAGAAATCATACAATCTCATAGTAACTCTAAAGTTAAAGAAAATAATTATATGCATTCAACAAGTTGATAATATGCAATCGTTTCAATGATTACACACCTTCTGGTATTATTTTCTGAAATATTCCTTCTACTTATTTCATTTTCCAGTCATTCGATTACTAATGTAAATTTAATCAGAAAGAAACAAATAGAAAATCATCAAACTTAGGCAGTCCTGCACTCATTTCTAAATGCTTTCTCCATGGAATAATAATGAATACATGTTCTGTAATCTCTAACAGCAAGAAAAGGTTGTTTGTATAAATAAAATTCTGTGATTCTTTTGCATATATATGTATACATTTTTTTTTGTTTTTCCCCCCTATTTTATCTATATTTGTCCTGAAACACGTCCCACGTCTGACATTTAGACTACACTTTCCAAGTCACGTTTTTCAATTTCATTAAATTGTGGGAAACTTTTTCAAGTTTTCCAGATGGAATTCAAATAAACTCCAATACTAAGTATTCATCATGATAACGATTTGAATATTTATTTCAGAAATGGTGCCTAACTCAATTGCGAAAAGTAAATTTTATAATTGAAATTTCATAATTATAGTATTATATAATTTCTACCACTTCTGACCTAATTTTACATTTTTACAACGTAATAAACATTGTAACCAACATGTTTTCTTTATGGTTATATACAATCTTAAAAAGAAAAAGTGTTAAATATACACATTTAGTTAGCTTTAGTTTTATTTTTATTAATTTGTAAGATAGTTCTACTTCTTGCCGAAAACGAGTTTTTGAGAATGAAATAATGGCAAGTTAACATGATTGATTATATCTCTGTTTGTTCGTTTTACGACTTTTTGTAAAAATACATGTAAAAATTCCATGAAATTTTATTATAACCTTGAAGTTAACGTATTGACAACAATGTGCTTTGTTTTATAACTACTTATTGTAGCATATACAGGGTGTCTCAAAATATTGAAACATGATTTTATTTTTTACCTATCTTAGATATGTAGGCAATGTAAATTACAAAAGAATTCAACATATGATTATGTTGAGTATATAGTCCTGCCATGAATTTTTTTTTAAATACACTTTTAAATTTTTATCAGATTCTTTTAAATTTTTAAAAGGCCCTATAAATTATAGTTAGAAAAAGTTTAACCATACCCCCATAGATAAAAGTGTAAAAATTTCATGCTTCTATGACTAAAACAACCGGTGCATGCTAGCGCATCTATCGGTAATTTTTGGAACCGCAATATTTTTCTTTTATAAAAAATAATCCGATCTTCCTCTAATACCATTTATGCATAGAGCATCATTTGTTTCTTATGAATATTCAAAGTTTTAACGAATTTATGACGAACCCTGTATATGGCAATATACTGATATATTTAAAATTTTACAAACAATCTTCACAGAAAATAAAAATTCGTATTTATATTCCCGAAGAAAACCCTCCCCTTAATTGGAATTAATTCTTTAAACTTTCTCCCTTATTACTATAAATTAATACGATTTCAGCATCTTAGAATTTAAAACAGAAAAAAAAACTCTTTTTGAAGGATTTTGAAAATTTCTTTCCTTTTGGAAAATTCCCCTTTTTCATTAAACTGAATATACGCGAGACTTGGAAATGGGGTCAAGCTGTAACATTGGCATTGTTTGCACTATTCTTCTTCTATTTATATTGAATACCAAAACCTTTCAATTGTCAGAAAAAGCTTTTGCTTTGAATAGAAAAATAGTTCCTCAAAAAAAGAAATGGCCTTTATTTCTTCTTTATCGTTAAAATAAAAACCAAGTTTAAATTATTTTGGCTTCTATATGTTTAGTATTACAGTGGAACTTCCATTTAACGAAGTCTCATCGTTACACTTAAAAACTTCGTTATGAAGAAAATTCGTTAAATAGAAATTAACTTAAATTCATGAAATTTTTTCTTGAGATCTGACAAAAAGGTATTGGATTCAGAAGCATTTGATTCAGTTTTAATTATGAAGCCGTCTTTTACAAAACAGTTGTGTACGGTCGATGAAATCACATCACATTCCCAAGCTTTGGCCCAAGCTTTCAATCAGCTCTGATACACAGAATTTCAAATTAATGTTTTCACTACATCGGCTTTTTTTCTGTCTTTTTCGATAATGCACTTCAAGATTTATTATTATTCCTTAGACTAATGATTGGAGTTTAGTTGTATTGGCAGGAACAAAAATAACTTTGATGTTCTTCGATTTGTATTTTGAAGCACGTTCTTTTGGATGTACAAAGCAATTGTCTATCAGCAATGGAAGGTCAGAATGGTACCTGTCTGTCTCTAATAGATATTTTTTGTTTCAATGCATCTGACGCCATTGCGACACCTCATCTTCTATATCATTGAAGGTAAAAAGTGGATTTTGACTTCCCCCCAACTGTCAGCGCTGGTGTCTCGGAGTGGGAGAATACTGATAAAAAGTTTTCTTCTTAGTGTGAAAAAAATTGTTTTATTTAGCACCAAGCAGAATGGAAATTATTTAAATGTGTTCATTTTCATACAATCGAATCCGCTGAAATAAATTTGCATACCTTCGAACAGCAATCGCTTAATTTGAATTCTCTATACGTACAAAAGTGGAATAAACTTCGTTATATAGAATATATTTTTCGTAATGTGGAGATTAATTTACATGCTAATGGTGTTCAAAGTCAAAGTTCTGCAGAAAATTTCGTTAAGTAGAAAACTTCGTTAAATAGGGACTTCGTTAAAAGGAAGTTCCACTGTATTAAAAAAGAACATGAGATAAAAATTTTGATTTCCATTTATTGTACAAATGAATAAGGACAGTTAAGAAAGTTTTAAAAATGCATTTACTTATTTTGTTTAACAGCTTTTAATTGTGTTTAAATGATTTGCAGGGGCACTTCCATATGCCGCAATATGAACAAAATAAACTTTACTTTATTTTAAAGTAAGAAACGATTCAAGATTGCTTTCAGATACCAGACAATCACGTTACATATATTCGACTTATATAAATTACATTTTATATTAATTGCAGTTTATATATATAACTTTTAAACGCAATTAAATATGGGCCAATTTATTGTATATTTCTAAACAAGTTAATATTATATGTCATCAAGGGACAATTATACCAATGAAAATACTCAGATAATATTGGGTTTTACAAGTAAATTGCTGTTCAGATGAAACGAAATACCTTTCAGAAGTTGATCATAAATGAGATTGACTTATAACACACACAATGCGTTGCATAATGATAGGTCCTCCGTTAAAAATTCATTTGCAAACTTTCTTGTGAAAATATTTACTATTTCTTACCATAATTTGTGACAGTAATAAAGAAAAAGAGTTTAAAAGAAATGAGTCTGTAATACAAGTGCACAAAATACGTGAAAAATTGTGTCACCGTATTTTGAATCGGTAGCTAATAATTAATATCGCCAAAGGTTATTGACAGATAAATATATCTAATCTTCGTCCGTTATTTAATAATTTACGGGTCATATATTGGGATAGAGTATACGGTTAATTATACTTTTTGATGATTACTGTATGCACTAGCGCTATTTTTTCGTTCAAATTAAAAGTTATACGAACGAAGATTTTCTTGTAAGCATTTTATACTTAAACGCTTAAAATTATAGCAACAAAAATATACACTGCTCAAAACAATTAAAGGATATTTGAAGTTTTATATAAAATAAAGATATAAACGAAATTTTTTTTTCCGAAAATAGAAGAAGAGAATCACAAATGCAAATTTTTCTGGTTTTCAAACTGTGGAGTATGCAAATTTTGAGTTCGACGTCAAAAACGTCGCTTCAGCGGCAGCGAATGAAATTTGACTTTCAACTGGATGAAAGAGAATGAAGACAAGGATGATCGGCATTCAGTGATTGCTTTGTTTCGATGAGTACGATGTCTCAGTGAAGTCATTTGACAGATTCAGAAGCTTGGAGAATTGTTGGTAGGTTAGAAGGGGGCCAAACTCAAGCCGAAGTAGCGCAAGCCATTGGATTGTCACAAAGTGTCATTTCCAGGATTTGGAACCGTTTTTTGGAGAGTGGATGTGCAGGCCGAAGACCAGGGCAAGGTCGTAGACGGGCAACAACGCCCAATGAAAATCGGTATTTAGCGTTAACAGCTCGGAGACACCGAAACATGAACGCTACTCTTCTCCAACAACACCTTCGATCGGCTACAGGCACCACGATTTCAACTCAGACTGTCCGAAACTGGCTCCATGCTGTAGGTCTGTATGCTCGCCGACAGATGGTATGTGTTAGATTAACATCAAGGCATCGTCGCGACCGCAGGGAGTGGGCAACCGAGCATGTCAACTGGAGGAGAAATGAATGGAGTAATATTCTGTTTTCTGACGAGTCCCGTTTTTCTGTGCATCCGGATAATAGGCGTATTTTCATCTGGAGGGACCGTGGCAGTAGGAATAATCCTGCGTTCGTGCACGAAAGTGTCAGATTTGGCGGTGGAGGAGTGTTGGTGTATGGTGGCATCTCCATTGACGGGCGCACTGACCTCTACATCATTCGAGATGGAGCTCTGACTGGTCGCCGATATAGGGATGAGATCCTCAGACCTATTGTAGTCCCTTACGCTGCAGCAATCGGAGATAACTTCATTTTAATGGACGATAACTGCAGGCCACATCGTGCAAACCTGGTGGAGGATTTCCTTTTCGAGGAAGGAATCGTTCGAATGGAATGGCCAGCGTGTTCTCCAGACATGAATCCAATCGAGCACGTTTGGGACGCTCTAGGAAGACGAGTTTCTGGCCGCCAACAACCCCCACAAACTCTCCAAGAACTGAAAAGTGCTCTTCTGGAAGAGTGGGGCAGAATACCCCAACTCGTCATTAATAGCCTCATTGAGTCCATGCCTCAAAGGTGTTCAACGTTGCTGGCCGCCCGTGGAAACCATACCCCCTACTGAAAAGGATTTTCTTTGAAGAAAACACCTTTTCTTATTCTTTTTTTCTCATATGCACAAATTGTGTTTTTTTCCTTTTGTACACAAATGCGCAATAAAATGCATTTTTTTCTGCCAAACATGTGTAATTTATTCTCATATAACCTACTATGTCTGTCGACCATGTATCAATCAGCTAAAAAGTTTCCCAGATACAAAATCCACCTAAAACTGCAATATCCTTTAATTGTTTTGAGCAGTGTATATGAGTGAAGGTGATACGATGATTCATTACACAATACATTTAGTGTAATAATTGCACGTAAGAAAGTAAAAAGATATAAAAATTAAAAGTACTACGAATTTATAGCTTATAATTTAGTATAAAACAATGAAAATCAATTATTAATTAAAATTAAATCTATATCTGTCATTTTCTCCTGTTTAATTTCAGTAAGTAACATGATAGATAAACATTTGTTTCTTCCCATATAGCACAGATAAGCATCTTAGGGAGCTTAAATTCCATTTCCTCCTTCATTTTGAAATTTTGTAGTAAATGCAACAAAATACAAAAAATGTAGAACAAAACAAAACAAAAATTAAAATCCTTGTTCGACCATACGTGACATTTCGTTCTTATTGTTACCCCTTTTTTATGAAATTTTATTTCATGAATTTCAGGAGTTTCTTCATTTGATGAAAACCCACAATAAAAAAATTCCAATATACTAAAGTATTTTCTTCCATTTTTATTAGATACATATATAGGTATATACTCGGATTTTTTAATATTATGAGCGATGATGTTTGATTTATTTAAGATTGGTTAAGAAATCCATGAAATATTCCCGTGTTTTCTTTTCTTTTCAGATTAATATTTTGTGGGATTTCAAACAAAATATGGCTTGACAGAGAACACAGACTAACGATGGATATGAAAGTATAAAAAATATGCCAAAACACATTCATGATATTTAAATAAAATAGTAGATATTTCAAAATAACGTAATATTCAGATATCGTAATGTAAGAATGAAAACATTACGAGAAAACAGCCTAAGAAATCTAAAAGATATATTAAATAACAAAGGCGAAAAGTATATATGCAGAATGATATTAATATTTTGTAACAGTAGCTGTAATTCCCGATGATATATTACATGTTAGAATTAGAATATATATTGCACATTTGAAGACAGAATAATTAAATTATAAAAATAAATACCACGAATATTTCTCCATGTAATTTAATAAAAATTATTGAAATCAATATGAAATATTAATGAAAATCATTCATCAAAATAAAATCTGTGTTCCTAACATTTTAATCCTATTAACATCAAGAAGAGACTTTCAGCGTGTAATATATGTCACGATATATAAAGATTCGTTATTATACTTTCGGGAAAAACACACAAGCGAATTTTAAATTCGATTCTATTCGTCATTAAAAATATTAGTAGTGAATCCAACAAATAATAATAATAATAATAAAACAGAATGGAAAGCCACAAAAATTTGGCTGTGAGTCTTATTTTCATTCATCATATAATCTTCTTTTTCTTCTTCCTCAATTTGAAGATTTTTCAGTTTTAGGCAATCTTACTATCAAATATTTCTAACGAATTGGCAGAATGATTTTTTCAATATTTTATTAGATGCACACCTATGCATAATATTCAAGTGATGTTTTTCACAAAACTTTTTTTAAAAACTGACAGTGATGATTTTTGGCTTACAGAAGAATTGTTATAAAATCAAATAAAAACAGCGTGGTACAAAATTATTGAGCGCATTTCATGTATGAAATAAACAAGACTGTAAAATCAGGCATCAAACATAGATTATTTAACACTTTTCAACACTTCCAATATTCCAATATATTTTTACAAATCTCTATTGGGTTTAATAATGTGAAGGAGATACCTAAAAAAACAAATTGGAAAAAAACATAACATATTTCAAAAACCCAATTTCAGGAATTATCAATAATATTCGGAAAAATATCAGAATTTTTTGTGCAGTCCTGTTTATGATAAATAAATTTGTATATATACTACATAGAATGCTAAAATATAGTTCAGTTAGGAAAATCGTAGCACAGTTTAAAATTCCCTTCTGGAATTTCCGTCAATAAACGGAAATGGGCTCGAGTTGTTTTGTGCTTCCCTGTGTATGATCTATTGAATTTATACATATCAAGTTATAAGCAAAAAATTATTACATTTAAAAACGCGTAACGCAACTGAAAACGTACTTCCAGCAATTATTGTTAACAGACAGTACTTTAACCGTATTCTTTTGCGTGTCGCTGTAAATGAACGATGAATGCTATGCGCACAGTATTTTATAGTAAGCCTATATTAATGCACCTCATTGATATATATAAATTTCGATATCTTTCAAATAGTAAAACATTATTAAAAGAAATCGCAAACACCCCATACACCGTAATTTAACGGAATTCTCTTGAGTGTCCCCGTAAAGAAATTATAAGTGCTATGGACAGCATGTTCTATAGTAAGCCTCTTGTAGCCTCTGATTTTCAGAATTTTTTCAAAAATCTTTTTAATGTATTTGCTATAGTGCTATAATAATAATCGCCATCTATCGGCTTATGTGAAACTTATTTAATGTTTAAAATGTTGTTGTGTAAAACTGTTATAAAATGTCTTTCCAAGAAAGCAGTAAACATGTACGTACCTCATTTTGTTCTTTTTTTTCAAACATGAAATGCACTCAATAATTTTTCACCCCCTTGTATAAATGAGTTCTTTTTAGATAAATATTTATTAGGAATCGAAAAAACATAGAGCGACACTGACTAAAATAAGATATAAAAATTTGAAAAATATGCAGAAAAACATTCGTGCTATTTGTCGAAAATGACTATACATTGATTTAAACATTTTAAGCATACACTTTTAAAAATTTGCAGCAAACTGTCCAGTCATTTGACCGTTTTTGTAGAAAACGGTTACATAATCGTTACTTAACTTATTATAGCAATTTATAACCATATTATAACATCAATATGGTCAGAATAACGCTAAATTACGGTTATGTAACCTCTTTCTATAAAAACGGTCAAATGACTGGACAGTTTGTTGCAAATTTTTAACAGTGTAGTGATATAGAATTTATAGTAGTAAAACTTTCATAAAATTAAAATATAAGAATGAAAACAGCGAAAAAAGATATTTTATTAAATAAAGAGTTAAAATTTTTATTATAATTTGAATAAATACACAACTAATTTACAATGAAATTTTTCCAATTAAAAATAAAAGCTTAAAAATATAGACATAGAAAATTTAATAATTTTCAATTTTATTCCAAAATAAAGCAATTTGAGTTCTGTATATTTGGATACCGAATTTATATATCCGGGCTTTTTCCTCCAAAAATATCTTGACATATTTCTACACATTTTCTTTCATTCGAAAGTTTTATCACTTTTATCTTGGATTACGAATGTTATTGTTGCTCACGGTATTTTTGTGTAACACCTTAATGAAATCATAAATATTACAATTTCTTTTCGACTAAACTTAAAATATACCACATGAAGCATACATAAATAGATATACATGATATGAACTTAAAGGAAGAAATTGAAAGGTTTTGCTGAAATACAACCGAGATAGTTTTTGAGTTGTTATATTGTTTTAAAAACATTCAAATGCGCTATTCATAAAAAAGGGAAAAAAGGACATTGGAACGAAAAATCTTCATTTTAAATTAGACCAAAATTCATTTAAACCAACACAATATTTCATAATTTATAGATAGTCTTTTTAAATTCGTATGCATGTTTTGAATCAAGCTGTAATATTTTTAGCGTAAAAAAGTTGTATCATAAAGATCACAATTTAGAGTAACGACTATCATATTCTTTCTTCCAAAATTCTCCAAGTTTATTCTATTTTAATCAAACTCAACAATGTTTAAAACAGATGTGTTTCTTATATAAATATAGAAGTTTTTGTATTCATTTGTGTATTTGTTTAATATTATTAAAATTAAATAAAAAATATTTTTCCAAAAGTGTAAATTTTCCCCGACTTATGTGGTAGAATTGCATTTGAGAGTGAATGATAATGAATTTCTATTTTCAAAATAAAAAGAAAGTTTTTTTTTTAAATAATACCATTATTGTTATCAAAATGATTCGGAATTAAAATAATTCATATGGCCAATTTTGAATGACTAGCTGCGGATGTAAATTTAAATCCAGAAAACGTATTATAAAGTTAATTGCTAAAATTAATAAAATTTATTAATTTATCCAAAGTTCTGAAACAAAAAGAAAAGGGAGAGAGGGTGACATTATTTTAGAGAAATTGTCTTTTTTTATTAATTCAGACAATTTTGCTGATTTTAAACATTTATTGTCTTCTTTAATCAAAATCTGAACTAAGAATCATTTATTTCACAGTTCTTTTAAAGCGACAGCTTAAATTATTCTTTGTAGAAAATAAAATTACTTGATTAAATGATTTCAGATTGTGAGAAGATAGACCTTAATATGAGTATCTATTTAACCCGTGTTCCTTTGCGAGGATTTCGCACTGTAGTCTAATAAATTTTAGCAATATCCAATATTTTTTAGATGCAGGATTATACTTCTAAAGAAAAATTAAAGATAAAAATATCTGCAAAAAAGCATTATTCCAGCCAGAATATCATCTAATTTATTTCATCGAAGTTACAGTTTTCTTCTAAAAATTCCAATTTCAATTTTGCTTTTAACCATAAATATAAAATAAACCAATGCGAAGAAATCATACGTTATCTTTTTTTATATTCACTGTTGAGCATAATATAATGCGGTATTTTATTTTTGTGGTAACACTAATTTGAGAAAAAAAACCTTTCATTTCATTTATGAAAACAATGCTGATTTAATTTTTAATTAATGGCAATTTTTAATGAAAAAACATGTTTTAACGAAATGTAAGTGTACTTACTATGTCAAAAGCCGCTTTAAAAAACCTTTCGAATGATACCTCATTCGCTGTTGTGCATTTAGTAAATTCATAGAAAAAAGGATGTTGACAACAGAAATAATATGTATGATGATATCCTGATACATATAGATGTGTTATACAGATATAAGTTATACATATTGTCCTCTTTAATCTAAGTTTCAACTGAGAATCTTTTATTTCACAAAGTTCTTTTAAAGGACAGTTTAAATTATCCTTTGTAGAAAATAACTTTATTTGATTAAATATTTCAGATTGTGAGACACATGGAACTTCATATGAATATATATGTAATAATATCCTGACACATACAGATATAAGTTAAACTTAATTTTTTTTTTCAATCACATACGATAACGTGATGTCTGACTTTAGTCTAACGTTGAGCTAAAAGGATTTTCAAGAAAAATATGCTCTTTTAAAGAGAAGAAAATGGTTCAGCAAATTTATTAAATATACTTGTTCAATTAATTTAAAGTATAATATAGGTCTTTCTCTTATTCTGTTAATATTAGAAAGATAACCCGTGTGTTTTTTAAATAAGACAATCAAAAATATAATACTGTACATATTTAAAAATTATTTAAGGATATCCCCCCCCTTTTTTTTACCGTTAACAAAAAATGATTGCAAATCCAACATTAACAAGAAATAGAGATTCACAAAGCTTGAGTTCCCTTGTTCAGTCGTACGTGACATTTCCGTTTTCATTTAAAAACAATAAAATCCTCCAGCAATTTTAGTAACTTTTAAGCTCTACGTAATTCTTTTTGTTACTATAAAATATTCGTAAAATTGTCAAAGTATTTCTTCATTTTTATATACACAAGGAAGATGCATTAGTGTTGTATTAAGTATTTTTATCCGCTATTTGTTTTAATACTCAACCAACAATTTTATGCATTAATATTTGTTTTAAGTAAAATATGTTACAAAACAAGACAATATTTTCCAAGTACTTTTCAAATAAATATTGTTTTTTATTCAATGTAAAAATATCAAGACAAAAATTATAATGACAGTAAAAATATAAAATGTAATTCATGAAAAATAAAATATTGTGTGGTAAATATTACGAGGGAAAGTCATTTAGTAAGTCACAAAAAATAATTAAATAATAACTTATAGTGATATTCACTTCAAAACTATTTTTATTTCTCAACATATTCTCCACCAATATTTATGCACTTATATCACCGTTTTATCAGTGCCCCAACACCAGCTGCATAACATTCTCTGGGTTGCTGTCTCAGCCACACTAGCACAAGTTGAACCTTTTCATCATCTGTGTACATCATCATGCTTCCAAGATAGTTTTTTAGTGGACAAAACAGATGAAAATTGCTTGGGGCTAATTCGTAGCTGTATAGAGGATGTTGAAGAAGTTGCCAACGAAACTTTTGAATTGTCTCCTGTGTTCAACTTGAAGTCCTAATGTGGCTGAGACAGCTAACCAAACAATGCTTTGCAGCTGGTGTTGGGGCACGGATAAAACGGTGATAAAAGTGCATACATATTGGTGCGTATATCTTGTTCAAATTTCTTGGTGTTTTTTTTTTTTTTTTTTTTTTTTTTTTTTTGTTATTTTCCAATATTGTGAATTTTTATTGCACGTAATCCTTGGAAGAGTGTTGTGAACAAAGTGCATCGTATGACTTTTTTCATGCCATTTATTTTATGTGCTGTTATAGTTTTATTAATAAGCACACACTAATTAATATATATTAGTAGTATTGATTATTTTTTACGAGCGAAAATCATTAAGTAAGTCACAAAAGATAATTAAATAATAACTTACAATGATATTCACTTCAAAACTATTTTTATTTCTCAACCTATTCTCCACCAATATTTATGCACTTATATCACCCTTTTATCAGTGCCCCAACACCAGCTGCAAAACATTGTTTGGGTTGCTATCTCAGCCACATTTGGACTTCAAGTTGAAACTTTTCATCATCTGTGAACATCATCTTGCTTTCAAGATGGTTTTTTTTAGTGGACTAAACAGATGAAAATCGCTTGGGGCTAATTCGAAGATGTATGGATGTTGAAGAAGTTGCCATCCAAACTTTTGAATTGTCGCGTGTGTTCAAATTGAAGTCTTAATGTGGCTGACACAGCTAACCAAACAATGTTATGCATCTGGTGTTGGGGCACTGATAAAAGTGCATACATATTGATGGAGAATATGTTGAGAAATAAAAACAGTTTTGAAGTGAATATCATTGTAAGTTATTATTTAATTAATTAATGTGTGCTTATCAATAACACTATAAAAGCACATAAAATAACTGGCATGAAAAGTCATACGATGCACTTTATTCACAACACTCTTCCAAGCATTACGTGAAATAAAGATTCACAATATTTTTGTTTTGGGAATAGCAAAAAAAAAAAAAAAAAAAAAAAAAAAAAAAAAAAAAAAAAAAAAATTTGAACAAGATATACTTTTGATAAACACAAATCTGCATCAAAAATATTATTCCTCTACAAGAATTTACCATTTATCTTCTGAAAACTTTTTCATCTTCTTCTCTACAATAAACTCTTTCTTTCCAGTTAATGTAAAGTAAAAGATTTAATCTCTGATTCCAAAAGTTTATTTATCAGAAAAACTAATTTAAAATCAATGTTTTAAAATAAAGTTTTTCAGTGTCGTGAGTTTACTATATGCATAACAAATATCAATTACTGTTATTTACATATGTCAACATATGGAATGTTCAATAGCAATGCAATA
This sequence comes from Maratus michaelseni, assembly GCA_963931845.1. Taxonomy (NCBI): domain Eukaryota; kingdom Metazoa; phylum Arthropoda; class Arachnida; order Araneae; family Salticidae; genus Maratus; species Maratus michaelseni. The sequence continues at coordinate 79,746,733 of OZ007595.1, read as the reverse complement.
TTTAACACACAATATTTTATTTTTTATGAATTACATTTTATATTTTTACTGTCATTTTAAATTTTGTCCTGACATTTTTACATTGAATAAAAAACAACATTTATTTGAAAAATACTTTAAAAAATTGTTTTGTTTTCTTACATGTTTTACTTCAAGCAAATATTAATGCACAAAATAGTTGGTTGAGTATTAAAATAAATAACGGACAAAAATACTTAATACAACACTAAAGCATCTTCCATGTGTATATAAAAACGAAGAAATACTTTGAGAATTCTGCGAATATTTTTATAGTAAGAAAAAAGAATTACGTAGAGCTTAAAAGTTACTAAAATTGCTGGAGGATATTATTGTTTTTAAATGAAAACGTAAATGTCACGTATGACTGAACATGAACAAGGCATCTCAAGCTTTGCGATTTTCTATTTCTTGTTACTGCTGGATTTGCAATCATTTTTTTTTAATGGTAAAAAAAGAGGGAAAATCCTTAAATTCTTTTTCAGTATATAGGGAAGATGGGGGATGAATGGGACATTTTCGCAAAAATATTAATTTTAAATATTTCATTTAAGTTATTATCAATAGTATACATCACATGTCATACGTTAAGTGTTTGACTACATCTTATGCACAATATTTGTTCAAGATTATTGTTATACAGAAATATAAATGAAATAATAATAAAAAAAAGATCTTCTATGTCCCAATCATCCCCACAGCAGGGATGAACGAGACACCAACGTTTTCCTCCCCGTATTCAATGTTAAGGACTAAAAGCTGACAAAATTGTCTCCTTGGCAAAAGCTGAGAGATTATAAATTATAATATGATCTCCAGGTATTATTTGTTAGCCAATCATCTTGGACTTATCTCAGCTTTACCTTAAAAGGCCCATAAACGGAAGCATTCAATGGCTGAAGACAATGGCTACAATGACGATGAAATGTTAAAATAATAATTACCATAAAGTATTGATTTATCAACCTATATAATATTATTTAGTTAGTAAATATATTTTTCAGCATCCTCTAGGGAAGAATGAGACAGTTCCATTCATCCCATTTGAAATGTCCCAATCATCCCCATGATGCATATATTCAATTGTCAGCCATTTTGTCTCAAAAATTATTTTGTCATACTGGTTAATATGTATTCATTTTAATTACCAATATTGAGCTTTGAAATAAAAAACTACAACATATCTTAATTGTTTATATTGCATAAGATATTTAAGTAACTTCAAATGTAAAAAAAAATTGCTTTTAAGCAGAGTTTTCAGGAAATGCAAATTTGAAGAAACCTGAAAACAACCATGTGCTCTTGCTTTTGGTTCTGAAGCACACTATTATAGTGAAATCTATGAGGATAGGAAGCAACTAAAAAAAAAAGTTTATTGCCTGAAATATTGAGAACGTCCCATCCATCTCTTGTCCGATTCATCCCCCATCTCCCCTACAGTATTATATTTTTTATTGACTTTGAAAAACACACGGGTTATCTTTCTAATATTAAAAGAATAAGATAAAAACCTATATTGTGCTTCAAATTAACGGAACAAGTATATTTAATAAATTTCTGAACCATTTTATTCTCTTTAAAATTGCATATTTTTCTTGAAAATCCTTGTAGCTCGACGGTAGGCTAAATCAATCAGACATTATCAGGTTTATATCATTATCATATGTGATTGGAAAAAAAAGTTTAACTTATATCTATATGTGTCAGAATATTTATAAATCTATCTAATAATAATTAAATATCTATATTTATTCATAAAATATCATTAAATATCCTTAAATAGACAATTCAAAAGTTTGATTGGCAAATTCTTCAACATCCACCATACAACTTAGAATTAGCCCCAAGCAATTTTCATCTATTTAGTCCACTGAAAAACCCATCTTGGAAGCAAGATGATGTTCACAGATGATGAAAAGGTTCAACTTGAAGTCCTAATGTGGCTGAGACAGCTGGTGTTGGGACACTGATAAAACGGTGATATAAGTGCATAAATATTGGTGGAGAATATATTGAGAAATAAAAATAGTTTTGAAGTGAATATCCTTGTAAGTTATTATTTAATTATCTTTTGTGACTTACTCAATTACTTTCCCTCGTACTAATCAAGATGAATAATTAGTCGAAAATAGTTTATTAATAATGTTTATACTTCAAATTCAACTATATGTCTTTTACTAAAAAGCTCATAGACCATATAAATTTAGAACAACTGATTTAAAGATAATTGGAATTTTCTATATATTTGTATTTATCGAAAATAATCTTATAACAGTTTTTTATATTTAATTAAAAAATGTTTTTTTTAATTTTAAATAAATCCAATGTATTTTAACACTTTTTTTCTGCGGTTTAAACAGACAAAAAATATAACTTAAGAAAAAAAGCTTAGAATTTTTATATAATTTTTTTTATAAAAAAAATAATTCTGAAAAAAAAAGAATAAATAAATATGTACAAGAAAGAAAACATTAAAGAATGAAAAGTGAAAATCTGTTCTGATCATTAAACCTTTAACCATCAAGTAATCCATGAAATTACCACCAGTTAAAGAGAAATAAATTATCTTACAGTTAATTAAATAACTCTATTTTCAAAGCCCACAGGAAGATTGGACGAGAGATGCAATGAGGTAGAAAAAATATCCCACTATTAGCTGATTAAGAAACAGAGAAGAGAATAAATCGATGTTTAATTAAATGTAGCCGTAAAGGAAAATAAAAATACACATTTTGGCTTTTACTTATAGTGCGAAACAACAACAGAATTTTAACGTATCGATGAAAACAAAATTACAGGGTGGCACATAATACTGTGACGTGATGAAAATGTCAATTTATTTTAATGTTCTTCGCGTTGTTGAGCTATAGTATTGTTTTATTCGTGTTCCACGGGCTTTTTAGATGCGTGCGTAATTATATAAAAACTTAACACCTATAGTCGTCGTCTGGCCCGTCCGTCCGTCCGTCTATCCGCATATAAAGAAAAATGAGCCTTTCTAAAATCAGGTGACGAAAACTTTGCTAGCTCTTAGACTAAATGGTTTAAAATTTAATATATATATAATCGTTGCAGAATTTTGTCAAGTCATTTCAAATTTTATGAAAATCGAATGAAAACTTAAAAAATATATTAATAAAAGTATTTTTAAAGTATTTTGATTTTTTTAAAAATCGGTACTTCCTTGTTATAGCAGTTTCCGAGGATTAATCATTAAGCGACCGAGATGTATCGCCAAGTTATCTAACATGCATGACGTTTTTATCATATCTTACGTATTCATTTTTTAACCTCTATGACCAAATTATAGCCACATTTTTCATTCTATTAAATCATATCATACGTAATTAATTAAATGATATCCCACGGTAGGTATGGTTCTAGGTTGCCAAGGTGATTACGTCCTATTTAAGATGGGGTCATATTAATTCCGTATTACTGAATTTAAAAATTTAATTTGTATACTAAAATTGTTAAATTATAGCAATCCTATAATCTACCGACCGTTTTTTTTTGGATAGATGTTTCCTGGAGAAATAGATATTAAATAGAAAAATAATCTAAATATGGATTTCAAGTTGTGAAAACTTCAAAGCTAGGCTTAAGTTTGCCATTGGAATTTTCAGTAAATGTCAACAAAAGATAAAATGTTGCGAAGTTAAAATGTACTTATTTTATAACAGAAATTAATCATATAACAACAGACGATGTAATATAATTCGGTGAAACTATTTATAATACGAACGCACCTCATTTGTCCCGTTTGACATACAATTTCCAACTTGTGTGTATGTTTAATTGCTATTTCCGGTGATTTTAATTCACTGTTTTGCAGGGAAATACGGTGGAAAAAGAAGACCAGTCAGCCATCGTCGCGCAGCACAAGTAGGGAATGCCGATTCCTACGATCGCCAAGGCTCAAAAACAAGTCCATCTCGCCATAAAACATTTTAAAGGGACAGAATCGCGCCGGAAATAGTCGCGGCCATCTTGAAGAATTTTCAGAAGCGCCTAGAGCATGTTCACAAAACCTACTCGTTTGGGAATGAAAACCCTTGTGATTTGTCACTTGTTATTGGAGCGTTTGTTAATATAGGTTACTATCTTTGGCAGTTATTAGCTTTTCTTAAACAGAAGAAATGAATGAAAATCTTATTTGCTAAATGTAAACATTGCAGTAAATCTTTAAAAAATACGGCGTTCAACGCTATTCAAACAATTAGAAAGGCTTGAATTACATTTTTGCATTATTCATTAGAATCTTAGAAATTTGCAGTCGTTTCTTGAAAGTGTGTTGACAACTGATAAGGAAAAAAAAAAACCTAAAATAATAATTACAATGAAAGATTAACTTCAGAATGAAATTTTTTGTATTTTCTATTGAGCTTTTCAAAGCGTTTATCGTAATATACACTTCCATATATAGTTCGATATATATCAAATATAAAATAAAATATAAATCAAATGTAAAAATTTTGCTTGCAAAGAAAACTAACGCCAACACTATGGTAACCTAATTCTGATGTCTCGTGAATACCAGCATCCAATCACAAGGGTTTTCATTCCCAAACGAGTAGGTTTTGTGAACATGCGCGCCTAGACGCCTGCATCGCCGTAGGAGGAAGCCATTTCGATTGATCTTGATTGTTTCTGTTACGCAGAATTTGCTTCTCTTCCTAATGGTGAATAAAACAAGTTGTTTTATTTGTCCAGTAAAATGTTATGGTCTTTTATTTGTGCCACAGTATTTATGTATCATCCTGTAAACAATGAATTGGAATAACAATAAAGCCTAGAATGGTTTGTTTAAAATACTTTTTTATGCAAGTTACAATAGAGAAGTTTTAATTCCAATATCCAGTAGCGTTGTCAGAGCGGTCCAAATGCTCTGGATACCAGTAATATCGTAAAGTTTCTTGCGGTTTGATTATCGCGGAAAGTTTTCTGATTAGATAAGACAACGAACACTTTTATAAAATTAGTGGTATCCAGAGCATCTGGATCCCCACCCTGGCTACGCCACTGGCAATATGAAACGGAGAAGCAAAACTACAATCCTCCAATATTATTCGCATTGCCAATATTTCAGTTATATCATTTCCAATATTGGCAATAATCACATAAAATATTGCCCCAACATTGGCCGTGTTTAGATTTTGCCAATTTTCCACCAATATTAGAAAGAAATATTTCATTGCCAATATTTTCAAAGTAAAGACAATATTTCTGCAATACGGGCAATATTCGCAATGTAAAAATAATATTTAACTAATATAGGTATTTTAGTTAAAAGCATTTCAGATGAATTCAATATTTGAGCAAATTAACATCAACTGGCCACAAGTATTGGATTGCTACGAAGGTAATATTGAAAAGCACATTTAACTGACATAGAATTTAAACCTTGTCCATATTGCTTCTTTTAAGTAATTTCAACTTTAAAAAATGTATTTTGATTTTTTTAAATGATCTATTGCATTGTAAAATTTGTCTAAATTTAAAAACAATTTTGTTATCTAAACTTCTAAAAAGTATACAATTTTTTAAAATGTTAAAAAAAAGAAGTATAAGAAAAGAATTTAGATAATGCAAAGAACAGTATTAAACATGAGGGTAACTTTTTATCTAGTATATATCTTTATCCAACTTTTAATTAGTACAAATTAAAAAATATATAATAGTTATTTTACGTATGTAAAGTTTGGTAGATATTTAATACTATAAATCAAAAGCACACTTATATAAAAAGAAGTGCGTAAGTGTGATCGAAGATCTCTCAAAGGGTTTCGTTTAATATTCCTTTCAAAACACTTTATACTTTCTTTAATAAATCCAAATAAATTTCATTTAGCAACCAAAAAAAAAAAAAAAAAACTCATGTTTTTTGGTTTTTTATAAAGTAAAAATTTAGCGGTATATTTTTTCGTTTTTTCGAGTGTCCAAACCAGCCCGATAGCTGGCGAAGCCGGCTATTATATTCTGTCATAATAATATCTGTCACGCGGACTAATTGATATATAAAAAAAATAATTTCAAAATTAAACATGTTGTACATCTTCAAAATGTTAAAATATGCGAATATTTCCATAATCGGATTTTTATCATATGTTCAATATAATATATGTTTTATAATATGATTCAATATGTTTCTCAAACTCATATATTTACTATTCTCTATTACTCATATCGATATTCGCATTGTATTATTCTCAAACATCTGAAAAATTCGTTAAACTTCCAATATGACGTCAGATTTTCTTTTTAATTCTCTAATGACGTGATATTAATATGCTTTGTGTACATACACATACTCATACTCCTTGTATTATTGAGAAATTTCCGTATATTTAACACTATGACGTCAATCATTTTTATTTCATATTAATCCTTTTTTCAATTGGTGAAACTTTTTATTTCATTTTCATTTTTCACGTGGAAATCGTCTGATATAAAATTAATTATTGTAGAAAGAATTTCATTGTATATTTTTAATTTTTGACATCTGCTATAACGAAAAATGTTTAAATTTAATAGGAAAAAGCTGTTAGAATTTTGGTTTTTTATCCCTATTTATTAAAATAATACGAATTTTTCAAATTTTAATATTTTGAGCTCTTCATAGCTGGTATTCAACTATATACACAAAGTTTCCACTCTGTAAGTTACATAGTTTCTGAGAATAGCTCTGTGACAGACAGACAACGGAGCGGGTGTAGTGGAATTTCGTGAGATGAACGATACCGTAAAAAGGACAAAACGAAATAAACAAACAATCAAAGAAAACTTACGAAAACAAGACAGAAAAATTATGCATTACACGTAGATTATGAAACACTTTCTAAAATTATACAAGAATACTGTTGTGAAATCTCTATTTTTAAGTAAATATGGAGTAAATTATATTGCCCAAATGTCATCACATTAAATTTTGAAATTAAGCAATGTTGTTAATAATGTAATTCCTCATACGCATTTTGTTTGTAATCATTAAAAAATATTTAGCATACATTTAAATTCCATTAATCGTTAAAAAATTAGAAAGAAACTTAGTTTTATGAGGCCCATTGTTATCAACATTGATTCATTGGAAATATTTCTAATGAATTGTTAATGTTAGTCAAATATTGGCTTTACAGTGAAAACATTTGCAATGAAACGACATTATAAAGAATGTGTATGCGTGTTAACAAACTGGCTTGATGCTTCGCTACTCAACTCCAAGTAGGCAAAAATTTGAGCTAAATATCTTGTAGTTTTCGCTAAATTGCTCGAAATATTCACGTAGCTATAATACATTATAATATTTGTAAATAATACATTATGAATTATTAGCTCTGTGAAAATTGTTATTTTTGCCTCCGTCGAGCTTAGATGACTATCATTCTTCTTCACTTGGATGCTGCTGCTTCATGACGTCACAGGAACATTATCTATTAGAAAAATACTGGATTTAGACCAAAAATATTTGCAATGAAGAAATTATTACAGAAATATTGACATTTTAATGGAAATACTGGCAATGAAATCACAATACTTGTTTTATCAATATTGTTAGAATATTTGTAAAACATAAACACCTTAATGTTGGAGAATTATTTCAAACCAACATTGGTTAAATTAAAATCAAAATCGCCCAAGATATAATCAATACAAAAATTTATCACACATTAATGTTTCGCTATTATAGTATCATGGTGACATGTAAAACGTACTGAGCATTTCAATATTCACTTATCTTGTTAGATGTCTTCATATTTCTAAGCAGTTCTGAAGAGAAAAATTAAATATTTAGGCAAATTTGTCTCAAAAAGATAATGATCAATCAAGTATCTTATTTGTAGGATATTTTCTCGGATATTTATACAGATGCTATCTATTTTCTTGACAGAACGACCCTTAGCAAAAATACAATAATACCAAGCACTCTATATGCGTATTTTTTCCATTGTGAATACATGAGTTAGAAAAATGATTAAATGGTGCAAATAAATTCTCGAAAGCTCTTGACAGATATGTATGCTAGTATTGAAACCCACTCTTTCTTCAAATTCTGTTTACGCATTATTTGTATTTAAAAGAAAATATGTTAAATGTGAAATAAACTTTTCAAATAGAATTTGAAGGCGGTTTAAATTATATTTGAGGGAGATATATTTTACTAAAAGCGATTCGGAAGTGATAAATGTCTCATAAAGACATAATTATTCATTCATTATTATAAAGGATAACGAAATAGCGAAGTATATTTCTTGTTGATATTCCATCCGTATAAGGGTAATTTAAATATTTCAATTTTGAGGCAATATGTTGCACAAATATTCCTAATATTGGCCAATATATAACCAATATAATTAATATTGGAACAATATTGTTTTACTACTGAGGTATAATCTTGTATCTTTTCCCTGAAATCAGGATATCATTCTGCCTATAAGGATCATATATTTGAAAATCAATTAGAAGCAGTCCTTAGGACGTCACAATATTTATGTCTAGAATATACGAGAGGGGAAGACCGAGCTACGCTCGGTCAAAATTAGCTTTGAGTTCAGCTATCCTGCTGCATAACCAAAATGACCCACTAATCAAATTTTCTCAACCATATGACCTAGCCCAACAGTCTTCTCGTGCCCCAAAACCTTAGGAGGCAAAATTTAGTCTAAATAGTCTGAGCCATTTTTAACATAAAATAGCTTGACCCATAATGACCTATGACCAAAATGACCCACTAATTGAATTTTCCCGAAAATGAGGCCAAGTCCAACAGTCTTCTCGTGCTTAAAAACCATAGGAAGCAAAATTTAGTCTAAATAGTCTGAGCCGTTTTTAAGATAAAATAGCCTGACCCATAATGACCCATGACCAAAATGACCCACTAATTGAATTTACTGGAACATGTAACTGAGCCCAACAGTCTTCTCGTGCCCGAAAACCATAGGATACAAAATTTTGTGTAAATAGCCTGAGTCGTTTTTAGATAAAATTAGCTTGACCCACAGTGACCCAAAAATGACCCACTAATCGAATTTTCTCGGATATGTCACCTAGCCCAATGATTTTGTCGTGCCCGAAACTCGTAGGATACAAAATTTAATCAAAATCGTTAGAGCCGTTTTTAGATAAAATTAACTTGACCCGGGATGACCCAAAAATGACCACCTACTCGAAAGTTCTCGAACATATGACCCAGCCCAATAGTCTTCTCGTGCCCAAAAATGGTAAGATACAAAATTTAGTCAAAATCATTTGAGCCGTTTTTTATATAGAATTAGCTTCACCCTGACCCTTGATGACCCAAAATGACCCACTAATCGAATTTTCTCGAACATGTGACCTAGCCCAATGGTTTTCTAGTGCCCCAAAACAGTAGGATATAAAATTTCGTCAAAATCGTCAGAGCCGTTTTTAGGATAAAATTTGCATATATATATATATATATATATATATATATATATATATATATATATATATAACCGCACACAAGATTTGCTCGTATTAGAATATATGATCAGAAAGAACGCTAATACACTCATGTCCAAAATTGAGGTCACAAACATAAAATCTGTGAAAACTGATGAACTATTCACTGTGTTGCCACGAAATTTGACACAGAGGTATATTACAATGGGAGAAAGAATATAGCAACATAACAATATGGAAAGGATTTTAATTGTGAATTAAAATACAGGGTACATTAAAAAGTGTTAAATCATGAATCGGAAATAAAGCATTTATCTCGGGAAAAGTATGTCTGATATGGAGTGTGACCACTGTGTACTGCTATACAAGCTTCACAACGAGCTCTCATACTGTTTATGAGGGTGTCAATAAATGTTTGTGGCAACAAAACCCATTCTTCCAAAAGCGCGGCTTTTAACTCCTGGAGGGTCCTAGGAGTGAGGTTATGCTGTGAAATGGCATTTCCTAGACCATCCCAAATATGTTCAATAGGATTGAGGTCCAAAGATCTCGAGGGCCAATTCATACGACGAATATCCTCCTCTTCAGGAAAATCATCAACAATGTGAGCACTGTGTGACCTCGTATTATCGTCCATAAAAATAAAGTCTGGGCCTACAGCACCCCGGAACAACCTCACATAGGCTTCAAGGACATCATCCCTATAGCGATGTGCATTGACATCACCCACATCAAAGACATGCAGTGGGGTACGGCAGCTCAACATTAAGCCATCTCAGACAAGGATTCCTTTGCCACCAAATCTGTCGAATTATTTTACGTAGGAGGGATGATAGCGAGCTCCACATTCTCTCCAGATGAAAATTCGACTAGAATAACTTTCCGTGGTGAATCCGGACTCATCACTGAAAAGAACACGCTCCTACTCTTGTTGTGTCCAAGACTGATGTCTTCGGCTCCGCAACAACTGAGCTCTCCTGTTCGATGCGGTGAAAGGGACTCACCCGACTAGATGCCGGACGTAAAGTTCCCTCTCTGCTAGTCGTCTATATACTGTTTGCCTGGAAATTCTTATTCCAGACGTAGCAGTAAGGTCACCAGCAAGCTGAGGAGTCGTTACCAGCCTATGTCATCGTGTGCTTAACGCCAATAGCTATTCTGTGCAGGTGTTGTTGCTCTGTGGCGGTATTGGCTGGCCTTTCTGGTGAAATTGGGATGGTCTAGGAAGATCCATTTCACAGCGTAACCCCCCCTGCCATGACCCGCCAGGAGTTAAAAGCCGCGCTTTTGGAAAAAATGGCTTTGTTGCCACAAACATTTATTGACACCCTCATAAACAGTATATGAGAGCTCGTTGTGAGGCTTGTATGGCAGTGCACAGTGGTCACATTCCATATCAGACATACTTTTCCTGAGATAAATGCAATTTTTATCTCTGATTCATGATTTAACACCTTTTAATATACTCTGTATTTTAATTCACAATTAAAATCTTTTCCATATTGTTATGTTTCTATATTCTTTCTCCCATTCTAATATACCTCTGTGCCAAATTTTGTGACAACACAGTGAATAGTCCATCAGTTTTCACAGATTTTATGTTTGTGACCTTAATTTTGGACATGAGTGTATAAAGTAACAAATAATGACTTTTCCACAATAAGTATAATATAAAAGTAATTTCATAAACATATATTCATGAAAAGAGGACGAAACTGCCTCAAATGAAGAACTCGCAGCTAAAGTCAAAACTGGGATCAAACTCTAAGCCTAAACTTATTTTTACTCCAACTCAACAGAATTTTCTGCTACATTGGAAGAAATTTTATGCTTACGGTGAAAGAATGGTGTCCCAGTCAGTGATTTCAGAAAGTTTCTTGTTCCAGAAAATATCGCTGAAGTTATTCCCATACAATGTACGTAGTACCCCTATTGACTGTGACCACACCAAGCAGCACAAAATGGTTTGGCCAACGTTGGCTAATTGCTGGCTAATTTTCGTTACACCTTGGGCCCCATTATTGCCGTACATTATCCAACTAACAATTTGACAGCAAAAGCCCAACAGTGGTTCAACCTTTTTAGACATTGGCCAACGTTGGCTAATTGCTGGGTAATTTTCGTTACACATTGGGGCACATTATTGCCGTACATTAGCCAACTAACAATTTGCGAGCAAAAGTCCAACAGTGGTTCAACATTTTTCTGCTCAGAATCCTGTTCAGATACGCTCCAAACTAGAGAGGGATCTCTGCTCCTACCATTTCTCAAAAATTTGACAACACTGCCATTCCGAATACCACAATTTCAGATTTTCCACAAACTGTCAATCATAAGCCAAAGAATTGTGTTACTTGGGTTTAGCCATATCCACTTAGACGTTGTCACATATACTGGTCGCATATACCTTGTATTAACACAGCGCCAAATCTGAGGCAATTTTGATAATACAACTTCTAAATACAGAAAAATGCCATTGCATTGTTCCATCCATGAGCAAGGAATTAATTTTTTGAATGAGGGCTGCTCCCACAAGTAACTATACTTTTTTGTTATTTTGTCTAGCACCATTTCCAAAAAATAATAATGTATCTACCCGGGATATATTACAAATATGCGACTACGATTATTTATTAGAACGAATGGTAGAATAAATATTAAATGAATGATCGCCCTCGAACAACTTGCGGAAATTGTTTTCTAACGTTATGGAAATATAACAGGGTGAAAAACAGAAAAATAAATATATAATCTAATTATTTCAGGAATTTCTGCATAATTTTGTCTCAGTTGGAAATTTCCTTAAAATTCTTTTAAATCCCTTATTCAAATTTATTTTCTGATAATCAAATCTTTAATGGGTAAGCATTTAATGTACATTATCGTATCGAGATAAAGTTAATTAAGTGGGTACAATAAGCTTTCATAAATGGAATTTTCAGAAAATAAAGAATGTGTAGTGCAGTTTATCTAATCAATGTGTTTATATGTTTTCCCTAAGCACAAATTCCACATTATTATGCATGATTAAATTAGATTTTACTTAAAATAAAGCGATCATATTCTTAATTAAATAACATTTAAAACTATTCTTTAAAATGAATAGAAAAAAAAACGGGAAATAAAATTTTGTGAAATATGGTAATTAAAATTTTAAATGACTTCATTAGTTAAGAGATTTCTAATATTTGTTGTGTATATGTTTGTTATCGTCATAAATGACTACAGCGCAAATTAGCAATTGTCATTCACAATTTCTAGATGACATATTTTAGAGAGAAAAGTATAAATGCATAACCTAATTACTACACAAACTACTGTGTGATTTGTTTTCTTTTAGAAATTAACTTTTAAATTTTTTATAATCACCGACAAAGTTGATTATTCTGTAATATTCACGTATTCAATCAACTTGTCTTAAATGGAAAATATTGCATCGAGATAAGGATAATTAAGAATCCACATTAAGCTTTTTAGGTGCGTTCCTAATTATATAAATACGTAGCACCTATTGTCGTCGCTTGGTCCGTCCGTCTGTCTGTCCGTCCGTCCGTCCGTCCGTCCGCATATAACAACGCAAAAACTACCCAACCGAATGATTTGAGATTTAAGATATATTATCTTTGCAGAATTTTGTAGAGACATTTCAAATTTTATTAAAATCGAATCAAAACTTTAGGAGATATTAATAAAAATATTTATTAAGAAATTTGAATTTTTTTTTAAATCGGTGCTTTTTTGTTATAGGAGCTTCCGGAGTTTAATCGTCAAGCGACCGAGATATGACAGAAATAATCTGCAGACGATATAATTCATTTCACAGAATTAAAAATCATCAAGATCTGAATATTTATATAACTATCTACAGTACGAACGCACCTCGTTTGTCACGTTTGACGTACAATTTCCAACTTGTTTTATACAGATATGTTAATGAATAAGTGCACAATATTTAATATAGTTTTACTAATCACTTGGTTCATATTTATTTCCTTGAGTAAGAATCAATATTATTATCCATGATTAAGTTTTATTTTACTTAAAATAGTAATATAATATTTTTAATTAAATAAAATTAAAAAAAGTCTTTAGTAAGAAGAACAGAGACAGAACACACTTGTCCTTCAAATCAAAGGTTGGGAAATGTGTAATCTAAATTTGAAATTATTTAATTAAGAGTTTTAAGGAAATTTCTATTTTATTTATTTTCTGTACCTGTGTCTGTTTTTCCATAAATAACTGCACAGTAAAATAGGATATACACTATTAAATGTACAAACTATATCAAGCCTCCCTTTTAGGAGAAAAATATCTTATAGATCGTCATTGAATATTTCAGTTATATTTTTTCAAGAATTTCATCTTTAAGTCTGATATTTATGTAGGCATTATCTGTATTAAAAAGGACAAACGTGTCCCTGCGTAACGCTGACGTCATTCTCCGAATGGCAACACTTGACGATTGAAATTTCGGTTTTGCTTTGCAATTTTTGTTACTGCAAGTTTATAAATTTTTAAACATCACACATTTTCAATTTTTACACCGCTATATAGGGAAAAAAATCTACTTTCAAATGCAATTTGTTTGAAAACTACATCTTGAGTGATTTATTATGGCTTTTAAAATAATTTTCAAGCATGAATCAACAGGCTATTAACTCCTGGCACGATGCGAATATCCCTAGCTGCCAAGTTTTCCGTTTTTTTCCTACCACTAAAATTTTATAGTAAATTTAAGCTTATTAAATCACCGAAATCATATGACTCAATAAGACAAAAATTTTTAGTGGTAACAAAAAATCGTAAAAGTTGGCAGCTATGCATCGTTTTTAATATATTTCAAAACTTTATTTCGATACATATACAAAAAAGATTTTTGGTATTGTTAGAGGGCAATATACTTTATTAAGTATATTAAAGGTAAAAAATCTATTAGAGTTTTCAATTAAAAGTATGGTTTTCATCTATATTTTGTAAGCCGAGAAGCCCGTGGTGGATCCCCTAGTACATTGAAATGTAGCAATTTAATACCTGAAAATGTCATATGTAGATAGCGATAAAGTAATGGAAATATTTATCATTATGAGTGGTGTTGATCAACGAGTTTTATAAAAAGACAAACAATTGACTGCCTGATGGAAAATGTTAAGATGGGGGAAACCTCGTCTGTAGAGCATAGATATCCCCCTCGGACACATTTATTATGGTCTGAAAAAAGTGCAGCAACGAGTCCATAGACTCGAGCCGCCAAAAAAGAAACGCGAGCAATGGGTAAGAAACATGAAAGATATATAAAGATGTTACAGACTATGATCATAAACCAGATCTCCATAAACGATCGGACCGTAAAATCAAACAGACGATTTGTTAAGGTGAGAGACCATAACCAAGAGTGATAGGAAAATAAGAAAAAAAGGAAATATTCTTTTTTGTACCAAGTACAGTGACCTCTCACTTATACGCGATGTTCAGAATTACTTTTTCGTACCACTATTTTAAAACAGTAAAACTCGATTTATAAATTCTGCGATTAAATAAGGATAAAATTACTTTAAAAGGAACTCGTGCTGAAAAATAATTACTGTGTATCGCGTATAAGTGAGAGGTCACTGTAAACAATTAATTGTTAGATAAGCCTATTAGAAAAGCAAAGAATTCTTTTAATTTTGAACGAATTGGTGGACGAGAGTAAATATTATTAAATTGCCAAATATAGTATTTCACTTATTCATATATTTTATGAAGGTGTATAAGTTTTTGTATACGTTTTGTATACGTTTTGTAATACGTTTTTTACGTTTTGTATATGGCAATATTGTTAGATGCAAATTCAGATTGCTCTGCCAAATAACGAAAAAAAAAACCCTTAATCTCTCTACGTGAGAGATTTGAAAGCTTATGCAAAAATCTATATTTTTTTTATAACGTATTAATACGACTGATTTTATATTGCGATTTACTTTCTGTATCACTATAAATCTAAATAGATTCCAGAACATGTCTTAGAAACAAACTGATAATAATATTATACACTCCTCACAAGGTTTGTATTATTTTCATAAAAACAATTGTATTTCCATATTAATATATCGCTGAGAAAATTGAGACACTTAGACAAATTTGTCGGAGGGCCTAGTTGATCAATCAATGAGTCATGTTTCGAGAAATTTTGACGGATATATACATATACGATATTTATTATATTCTCTGAACGACACTATAGCGTTAACAGAATATAAAGCTCCTAATAAACGCTATCTTTTATATGAATATAACAGGTAGATAATTTACGGATGGAAAAAATACATTAAATATTCATGATAGCAATGTTTTATGAAACAGAAATCCAATCTCAGATAGTTTCCACTCTGAATGTTTTCCGATTTGTTTTTATATAAATGAAAAAATATATATTAGAAAAAGTAGTTTTCCCGTAAAAATATAAAGTGTCTCTGTTTGAAATTTCAGAGATTATTTGGAAAGATTTTGAAGAGCTGTAAAAATAAACGTATGCTGCCACAGAATTATATATTAACAGAATTAAAATTGCGACAGTATAAGTTATTTTATGGTATTTTGAAGCCTTATTTTCTTTAAAAACTGTTTTTTACCACTGATAATGAATAAAATTGTATTTGCATTTTTTTATGAAAAAATGCATACATAATCCATTACCTGCTGGTGTTTCGTTGACGCATCGGTCAAAATATATGCGTATGCTTATATTAAATGCTAGGCAACTTGTACTTTAGAACTAAAAACAAATCCATTTTAAATAACAGAAACTTTTTTGTTAAATAAAGTGAAGATTATACTTTTCGTAATTTATGGCGGCAAGCGACTTTCATCAAAAAAGTTGATGACTACTACCTTATCGTTTTGGCGATTAATGGGTTAAAAAAATTAAATGATGTTAGAACCATGGTATTTAGAAATAGAAAGGTACAAATAATAACATTATTAATCGAATAAAAAAGTAAGGCAAAGTTTTACTTCACATACTTCCAAATGTACATACGAATAAGGAAAAATTTTGAATAATTTTTCGATAATACCAATTACTTTTAAGTCATACAAATGTTACAAAACTATTAAAATATTCCCTTTCAACATTAAACAAAATATTTTAAAGGCTTGCGATTTTTAAAAACAACAAAATATAGCGTCTATCGCCTGTCATCACATGTCCATTAAGCTAAACTTGAAACCAATTTGCGCAAGAGCAGCAATATTTCTAGCTGACTCTATATAACTGGATAAAAATTGTGAAAATGTTGTTACAATAGATAATGCTCATATAACCGAAAATTAAAATAAATAGGAAAGAAATATGAGGATCTACACATATATTATAAAATAATTACAAGCACAGTTACAAAAATTATTTTTTCATTCAAAGCATGGAGACATCTAAATAAACTGGTTAGAAAATACAGTTGATAAACTTATTTTTAGAATTTATCGCCCGTAGAATGTAATGGGTTGAAGTTTTTTTTTGTAAGCCAATATATGATGTGCAGATTTTCTTCCATATCACATAGTATATTAAATTCAGCTTGAAAATGTATAACACAACTGAAAAGGATTTTCAACAATTACCTCCAAAAACAGCAAAGTACTCATATCCGTTCACATAAACCTGCATATGAATCTATTTGTATAATATTAATACAGAAATGTTAATTAAATTGAAAATATTGTACCACAGTTGAAAATACGCTTTTAGTAATTCCTACAGCTAAGTTTAATTCGAACACTTTTGGGTAAATCAGAATATGATTTATAGTATTCAAAAATATATCAAATGACATGCTGAACATTAGTTAATCTTAAAAATACATAATGTGCTACTAAAAACCATCATCATCATGGAGATAACAAATTTGAATTATTTTGTGCGACCATTGAATAGAATTTAAAATGCTATACGTACAATTTTCTATACTGAAAATGATATTACTCACTTCAATAAGTATACAGGGTGGTCCTAAAATATATGTCAAAAATGTAAAGGTAGGTAGAGGGGACCTAAATAAGCATATTTCGGATAGGAATGTGGATGCAGAAATCCAGCGTTCAGGCAGTAGAGGGCGCTGTTGATTTCGGCGGATGAAAGCGTTTAGCTGGCTTGAATCGTCATTCCCCGCACGATTAAAGCAACATGCATCGTTACACCAATGCGGGGGTTGTCGACATGCATTTCATGTGTGGGGCTGCGCAAGGAACTAGAGCGGCTGCTCAAAGGATGCGCACGTTCAACGGCTTTCGAGCTTCTCAAAGGACTATACTCTACTGTGCATAATACTTCTTCTTTTACTGCTGGAATTCTGCGATATCTTCCAGTTCCCGTATCACGCCTGCAAGCATAAAACAATCCACTCGCGCACAACTCCCGATGAAGACGCTCAATTGTTCGGCGATCTGGCAGATTCCTACTCGGGAATCGTTCCATGTACATCCTTTGAGCATCTTCTTGCGCAGCCCCATACATGAAATGCATGTCGGCAAGTTCCGCATAGGCTTAACGATGCCTGTTGCTCGAAAACCGTGCGGGAAAAGACGATTAAACACAGCGAAACGTTTTCATTCGCCGAACTCAACAGCGCCATCTACTGCCTTAACATGGCATTTCCGAACCCACATTACTATACGAAATATGCTTATTTAGGTCCCCTCTACCTACCTTTACATTTTTGACATATATTTTAGGACCACCCTATATATTAGTTTCATACACTGCACTTAACACAAGTATTCCTTAAAAACCCCAATGTCACCGAGTTGTTTGTGTGTCCTCGTAAATGTACAATAAATGATAGACGCACTAGTTTCTATAGAAAATATATTTAATTGTGATCTGAACAAAGAAACCTCTGGAGGATTAACAGTATTTACTAGAGAACCCATTTCCTAATTGTTAGTATATTCCTCTTTATCCAACATTCTTAAATAATTTATTTCATTGCTTATCATAATCAAATGACATGTTTTGATTGTCATTTTATTTTGTGTCCTTCCTTCAAAGTGCCCTAGGACTGTGTAATTTGAGAAAAGATAGGGGAATACCTGCATAACTTCATTTTTGCAAAAAAATGTTGAAGAGTATTATCTCTTTTAAAAATTCTCGAATCATTCGAAGAAGTGCATTTTATTATTTTATATAGCCTTTATATCTATTACTATTTGATAAATCGTTAGTGGATTTGTATTTAACGAAAGATATCGCAATGAGATAAACTTAATTAAACTTTCAAGATATCTGTCGATGAAAATGTCAGCAATAGTATTACATCGGTAACTATTCTGTATCGGTATGCATTATCGGTATAATCTGATAAGTAAAATGATATTTATTTTCTTAAATGTATTTAATTTTTTTATATATGACTAATGAAAATTTTTCACTAAATCATGATTTTAAATGGTTGTAACTAGACAAATTTCGTTAAATGGACTTGATAGACCACTGTGAACTTGAGTTCAACTCCAAACTGACCATTGGTTTCGCAACAATATCTTTTTTATAAGCACTATGTTTCATTTGACATTGTTTAGATAAACTTAAACACAACATTACAACTTCCACACGTAATAGTTTCGTCTCTAACTTGCATACGTTTTCTTCCTCCTTGGCCTATTCTGGTGTGAATTTCGGATAGTTTACTGAATAATTCACCATTGGTAACAAAATATATACATTCGTTTCTCCTGTTTTAATGGCACAATTAACTTCTCTTCATCATTCATTTTTTAAATGTCAAAACGTTTTAATCGTCTCAGACCTGCCAAGTCTCCGGCTTTTTCGATATCAGTAATTTAGTACAGAAAAGGTTGTTTTATTTAATCGGAGCATTTTGTGATTTAAAAGAACAACATTTTCTCTAAAAAATTACGCGTGTGCAGAAATCCGGAGACTTGGCAACTCAGCGTCTGTAATCCGAATGTTTACTGAACTTAGTTTGAGAAGAAATTGCTGCATAAAGTATTTTAGTGTAATTTTCTTGAGAAAAATTAATGCAATTGTCTTCTCGTTTAATTCAATTAATGCACGTTACTTAAAACAAAAGATCATGGTTCACTGGAGTAGCCATTCAGTATAAATTACGCTATCGGAAAAAAACGGTACTTTTAGGTTAGCCGGGCGCCAGTGATATATATACATGTATATATATACACACACACACATATACACATATTTACGTATACATATATATACATACACATATATATACACATATATGTATGCATATATATATATACATATATATGTATATACATATATATGTATATACATATGTATTTATATATGTACATATATCACTGGCGCCCGGCTAACCGAAAAGTACCACAAAAACTAAGCAAACGTTGAACGCATCAGCAAACCTTGCATAAGATTGAAAAATAGCACAGTGTTCGAAAGTCGAACAAAGAGATTCCACATGCAAGGCTCCCAAATGGTCCGCATTTTGAATACCGGTATTTTCTTAGAAAAATATGATTTTTACATTTTTCTTGTAAAATGTGTAGAAACCAATTCGAAGGTAAATTTTTGCGGAAACGTAATAAAAACTTACCATGAAATTTTCTGTTAAAAATATTGGTATTCAGTCAGCGGACCATTTGGTAGCCCTGCATAAATATGACTTCAATAGCGGCAGACAAAAGGATTTGTCGTTTTTGTTGCCTCTCTACATGTGTCTTCTAGGCTTCTTGTTTCGACCTCCATCAGAGCTTATCTGTGCTTGTCGACATACACTACACATGCGAGGGTCCGAATGTATAAGAATATAATCAAGTATTTAGTCTTTCACAGACATTTTTGGTATGTGTCGGCGTTCACTGGGGATTTTTGACATTGTCTAATTTCGGTCTTTCACGACAAGATAAGCACATAAAATCACGTGTGATAATTGACAACCTAAAGGGGACTGCTCAGACTACGAAACATGCCTGTAGAACATAGTGTAAATCCCAATTCTCTTTATTACGGTCTTAAAATATACAAACTTCAGCCAGAGCTGGACCCACCATTAAACGCGACAAGAGGCGGTATAGAAAATAAGACCAGATCGCACACAAACCGACACTGTCAGGGAAGGACCCTCTACGCGGCAGTCGCAAAACAATAAAAAGCAATACCAAACCTGCAAGTATGGATGCCATTTCTTTTATTTTCGAATTACATCATTTTTACGTCTAGCTTCAACCACGTCCAAATTTTTGGAAATAGTGTTGCTTTTCAATAATCTACTTCAGTGTGGTGAAACAATCCTCAAATTAAGGGTTAGAATTTGCAGTTGTCTGCATTTGCGAACAAGATTTATTATTATTATTATTATTATTCCTATTTCAAAATAACTAAACATATTACGTCTGAATTAGAATTTAAAATTAAAAAAATACATTCAAAATGAGACATTTAGTAAACTATAATAAAGAAAACTGCCCAGTTAAACTGAGGGCATTGAGCTCATAGGCTATTCACACTAATTGTATATTATACTCTTATTTAAAAGAATAATGCCACTCGAAAAATAAAGAAATCGACAATATATTAAGGGGGGGGGGGGTATAAGCACCCTTTCCCACCCTTTATACTTAACCAATAAACCCCCAAAATCTAATCAGGCAAGCGCCTTACCACAATGAATTTATACACAAAATTTGAAAAAAATCGGATAATTTTGCTTGAAAAACCCATTTATCTAAATTAAGGGAGGTAAGACCCCCCACCCCGTTCCCCACTTTATACTTAACAAATGAAAACCCCAAAATCTAATCAGGCAAGCGCCTTACCACAATGAATCTATACACAAAATTTGAAGAAAATCGGATAATTCTGCATGAAAAACCCATTTATGTAAATTAAGGGGGATTAGCCCCCCTTTTACCCCCCTTTATACTTATCCAATGAACCCCCAAAACTAATCAGTGAAGTGCCTTATCACAATGAGCCTATATACAAAATTTGAAGAAAATCGGATAATTCTGCATGAAAAACCCATTTATGTAAATTAAGGGGGATTAGCCCCCCTTTTACCCCCCTTTATACTTATCCAATGAACCCCCAAAACTAATCAGTGAAGTGCCTTATCACAATGAGCCTATATACAAAATTTGAAGAAAACCGGATAATTCTGCATGAAAAACCCATTTATGTAAATTAAGGGGGATTAGCCCCCCTTTTACCCCCCTTTATACTTATCCAATGAACCCCCAAAACTAATCAGTGAAGTGCCTTATCACAATGAGCCTATATGCAAAATTTGAAGTAAATCGGATAATTCTGCATGAAAACTCATTTATCTAAATTAAGGGGGATTAGCCCCCCCTTTTACCCCCCTTTATACTTATCCAATCAACCCCCAAAACTAATCAGTGAAGTGCCTTATCACAATGAGCCTATATACAAAATTTGAAGAAAATCGGATAATTCTGCATGAAAAACCCATTTATCTAAATTAAGGGGGATTAGCCCCCCTTTTACCCCCCTTTATACTTATCCAATCAACCCCCAAAACTAATCAGTCAAGTGCCTTATCACAATGAGCCTATATACAAAATTTGAAGAAAATCGGATAATTCTGCATGAAAAACCCATTTATGTAAATTAACGGGGATTAGCCCCCCTTTTATACTTATCCAATGAACCCCCAAAACTAATCAGTGAAGTGCCTTATCACAATGAGCCTATATACAAAATTTGAAGAAAATCGGATAATTCTGCATGAAAAACCCATTTATCTAAATTAAGGGGAAGTTAGCGACCCCCTTTCCCCCCTTTATACTTAACCAATGAATTCCCAAAACCAATCAGGGAAGCGCCTTATTAGAATGAACCTGGAAACAAAATTTGAAGCAAAACGGATACTTCTGCATGAAAAACCCATTTATCTAAATTAAGGGGGAGTTACCCCCCCCCCTTTTCCCCCTTTATACTTAACCAATGAATTCCCAAAACTAATCAGGGAAGCGCCTTATTAGAATGAACCTGGAAACAAAATTTGAAGCAAAACGGATACTTCTGCATGAAAAACCCATTTATCTAAATTAAGGGGGAGTTAGCCCCCCCCTTTTCCCCCTTTTATACTTAACCAATGAACTCCCAAAACTAATCAGGGAAGCGCCTTATTAGAATGAACCTGGAAACAAAATTTGAAGCAAAACGGATAATTCTATCACGAGTTATCGCGTTACGTACATACATACATACATACATACATACATAAGTACATACAGAACGGGCGGGCACATTAGCTCTCAGGCTTTGATAGCCTGTGAGCTAAAAACACATTAAT
Source organism: Maratus michaelseni (assembly GCA_963931845.1). Taxonomy (NCBI): domain Eukaryota; kingdom Metazoa; phylum Arthropoda; class Arachnida; order Araneae; family Salticidae; genus Maratus; species Maratus michaelseni. Next base: position 79,723,997 of record OZ007595.1, on the reverse strand, counting down.
ACATACTAGAAAATAAAATTTACTGTATTTGTTTCAAGCTTTAAACAAGCTGCTCTGCAATATAAATGTCAATTGAAAACCTAAGCTAATGCTTACACAACATATGTTCACGTTCAAACATTGCATTTGAAATAATAAATCCCCATGGCCATACTTCATATTATTATTGCTATTGTTGTTTTTCTTTTTGTTGTTGTTGTTCATCTTATTATTTTTGTTGTTATTTTTATTATAGTTGCCAAATATTAGAATATACTTATTATATACTTTCAAAATGACAAAAATAGTATTAAAAATTATGAATTGATATTTACAAAATATATTATGCTATATCAACATTTTAAAATTTTGATACTTCTTTTACCTTTTTTTCAACGAAAATACTTTGTACCAATGCACGAGACCTGGTATATCTATTTCTGTCTTTGCAGTTACGATTCAATGACTGGAGTTTAGCGCTTTGTGGGATAACATTTTCCTCTTTTTCGATTTCAGCATTTTTATTTGTAAAAAAGAACATTCACATATATATATGCTTCTAAATATAGACGACACATTCATATATGTATGTGATTCCAAATATAGAAGACACGTTCACATACGTATGTGCTTCCAAAAATACAAGATACATTCACAACAAATTTATAAGTGGAATACTTGACATATGTCAGAAATTTGAAGAATTGTTCAAAATACGAAATGACTATTATTATATAAAAAACGAATTTTGAAATCTTTTTAAGTGTAACTTTTCTTATATATATAAATATATACAGATGTTTTTATCGCACAGACTAATAACATTTACAAACTGCTTGAAGTATTTCTGTTCAATTTTCAGCATACATTAAAGGCAGCGATTTATTTATAAATATTTTTTATAGTCATGTGCAAACATTTTAAAAAATTATTTTATACGTACATTTAAAATACATGTTAATATTCTTGCACACAAAACTAAATGGGCTTTTTAGACTTTTATGAAAAACAAAATTAAAATTAACATCATGCTTTAGATGCGACATAAAATTGTATAATTATACTTTATTTGTTTTCTGAATATTTTTCATTAAATATTATCTATTCTATAAACACGAAACGATTCGCCATCTATCTGTTACTAACATATTACAACGATTATTATTATTTTTAAATAATTCTCCACACATTTTATTATTCAAATTTCTTTTTTTCATGAGATCTCTATAATAAAATAACTGTTAGAACTTGCGCATAATTTTTTTCGTTTTGATTTAAACTGTAAATTATTCACATTAGCAATAATTACCAGTTAAAAATGCAAATAGTTTTTTTTCTTCTAATTACTAGTAACAGGGACATTAAGGGAATTTTGCGAACTCAGCAAGTAAATTGTTATTTAAATTGCGTTACATATTAATGATTATCGGGTCTTTACAACTAATTCTTCTTAATTGATATTTCTTTGAAAGTGTTAATAAAAAATATTATTACAAACACTTGCATTAATTAAATTCAATTACGTTTGTGACACTTAAAAATGGATGTGTGATTTTTTAAATACATACGCCTATACGTATGTTACTAAAAAAAAAAAGCTTTTATTAAAAAAGAGCTTTTTTTATGGAAAAGGAATTGTAATACCTTTGTATAGGAAACCATAAAAAGAAAACAGAAAGAAATAGTAATTTTTTTTCGCAACATATTTTAATTATACTATAGAAATTTTTAGAAACGTTTTCTGATGTAGAATAAACGTTTATAATGTAAACGTGTGATACATTCTACTAAAATTTTAGTAAAATTTTCTTTATATTCAGAAAACGGTAAGTTTAAAACAATAAGACAAGAAGTAAGATTCGAACATTTGTATAGTTAAGAATCAATAAGTTTCTTAAATAACAAAAAACGTTTTTTCAGAAATTTACTGGTAGGAAAAGTTTTCTTTTTTTTTTTTTTCAAAACTGTTTTATGAAATCTTCGAAATCCATTATTTTTCGAGGTTTCTTATTGGTCATTCTCCAAATGGTTTATGAAAAGAAAGAAAATGTGTCCGAAAACATCTGTAACTAGAAGGTTAAACCAAAATTTGTAGACGTTTCTGATATATCTGATAATCTTTCAGCAGTCTCTTAGAATGTAATAAAATGTGTAAATAAATATGAATCAGAAAAATGATATCCAAAATATATGCGCAGCAAAAAGGTAATTTTAATCTATATTTTAAAAACATTTTTCTCTTTTAGCAAACATTTAATTTGTTTTAAATCATCAAATTAAAAATAAATATATCCCAGTTATTTTATTTTTGGTCATTTGATTCCTCAAAATAAAGCTTCTAATCACGTATAAAACATTAAAAATGTTTAAAAAGCTTACAAACTACAATATAAAAATTCAAAAGTTTACAGTTAACAATAAACCTTAATATCAGAGAAGAACATTATTGAATGATTTCGACTCCAAAACTTTTCGTTCAAATTATCTGAGATTTGCTTCTAAACATAAAATAAACATACACAGGATGTCCGAAAAGTCTGAAAACGATCGAATAACTCGAGCAATATACATCGGCTTGAAAAACGGCAAAATGCATGTTCAATATTTTTAAAAAATCTATTTAGGGATATCAAAGTTGTCCGCCCCAACTCTGTCCTCCTAATGGGAAAGGGAGCAACTTTGAAATTTTAAATAATAACCCCCTTTTTTTATTGCAGAATCGGATTCTACGGGAAAAAATACGTAACTTTTGTATTGAACATTTTCTCCGGAAAATTGTAAATGGCGCTGTAATCGAGTGCAACGCAGTGAGAACCGTTCCATTGAAAAGTCTAGAAACGGTCGAATAACTCTAGACATATACATCAGACTGATAAACGGAAAACTGCATGTTCAATAATTTTGAAAAATCTATTTAGGGATATCAAAGTTGCCCCCCCCCCACATGTGCCTTCCTGGGGGCGAAAGGGAGGCAACTTTGAAATCTTAAATGATAACAACCCTTTTTTATTGAAAATTCGGATTCGACGGAAAAAAGTACGTAACTTTTGTATTTAACTTTTTCTTCAAAACATCGTAGATGGCGCTGTAATCGAGTAAAATACTATGAGAATCGTTCCCATTGGGAACAATACGTGAAAAGCGGAATAATACGTGTTTAATATTTTAGAAGAATGGCAACTTTGATACCCTAATATATAGGCTGATATCCTAATATATACATTGACCTAAATAGATTTTTCAAAACTTTTGAACATGCATTTTTCCGTTTTTCAATCCGATGTATATTTCTCGAGTTATTCGAGCGTTTCTAGACCTTGCAATGGTAACGATTCTCACTGTATTGCACTTGATTACAGCGCTATCTACAATGTTTTGAAGAAAATGTTAAAAATTACATATTTTTTTCTGTAGAATCCGAATCTGCAGTAAAAAAGGTGGGTATCATTTAAGATTGCAAAGTTACCCCCCCCCCCCCTTTCCCACCACGGGGGCAGAGTTGGGGGGCAACTTTGATATCCCTAAATGGATTTTTCAAAAATATTGAACATGCATTTTGCCGTTTTTCAATCCGATGTATATTGCTAGAGTTTATCGACCGCTTCCAGACTTTTCGGACACCCTGTATAAAGATTGTTCTTATAACCAAAACTGGCTCTAGCTTTTGACCATTTTAGTACAAATTTTATAGGAAGACGGCCTCAAAGGTATAATTTATTTATAGCATTTAACAATAAACGATATTGATATTACCAATCGAATAGCCATTAGTATCCTCTTTATACAATTATTAGCGGCAGGGTTAATATAGGGTGATCGCTTTTTTCTTTTTATTCTTTTTTTACAACAATGCATGATATACATAAAATAAATAAACTGAAGTTAGAAGGGCGAAAAAGTAAAATACTCTAATAACAAAAATTATAAAAAATATTGTTGTAGAAATCCACATTTATATGAATTTATAACATTAACTCTATAACATTATCTCTGATAAATTTCTAACTGGGCATAAAACTACGTACTACAATTACATGAACTTAGAATATAGACAAGCATTTTAATTGAAAGGTAGATTCATATAATAATATATGTATGTTACGTACGTTATTATACGAGAGGTTACGAATTTAAAGTTGTTTCACGTTGTAATATTATTTTAATAACAATTTAGTGAGAGTTTTGCATGCATATGAGATTAAGACTGCAAATACGTAAGTGATCGCTTACCTTATTTATTTGGACATTGCTTAATTTCGATTTCATATAATGTATTTACAATTAAATGCTTCAAATAGTATTTATACACTCACGTTTTCATCATTATTATCATGTACTTGACGTTTGATGATAATTATTTATCGACAAATTACTTTATAGAAGGAATTTAATATATGAAATATAATACACTAGCATTTTGACTCATAAAAACGGTGTTCTATACCAGGAAAATTATTGTTGCCATGTAAACCAATACTTATCTTCGATATTGAAATGCAACAAGTGGTTTAAAGTAACGCCTCTAGTAGATTCGTATATCATACTTAATATGAAAAAGATAACGTCATACTTACTAAATGATGCAATTATCTTCGCATAAAATATATACTAATGATATGATCACGCAATTCAAAAATAAGTTAACTAAGGTAAGCTAAATAAGGATTAACTGTGTGTGAGAGCTTGATTAAATGAATCCATAAATTTTGGAATAAAATTTATATTTTTTACCGATAAAGAAAAGTAACAACAACAACAACAAAATAATAATAATTTTAATAATAATCTTAAATCCCCTCCATAGGCATATTTCATCCGCGAACCGAAGTGGATGCGGTTTATATATCAACACCTTTTATTTTTAAATTACCTTTATGCTGATAGGTTCTTGCTTTATACATTATCTCTATACTTGCAAACATTCTTTCCTTATATAATTGCATATGTACAGATTTGAAAAGAAAAGTTGTCACACTCTTCTAATTCTACTGCAAATGATAGTATACAAAGCTGGGAATAATGCGTAAAAGTTATTGCTATACATAATTTATGTTTCGGGGATCGTCTAAATTTTAAAAACTGCAAAAAATTCCATTTTTGTAATATAAACACCATTTCTATAACTATTATCGCATTCCTCGGATCAAATGAGACCACAAAAGTACACAATGGACCGAAATATATTCTAGGCATTTTTTCGTTCAAAAGCATATTTTTATTAATGAAAATTGCTATTAATTTCATATTAAAAACATTAAATTATAAGCTACATTATTACTTATATAAATAGAGTTATCGTCATAAAAAACATAACTATTTGATTTACAGCTCATTCCTATACATTTTTTTCGAGATAATTACTTTTTAATGGTCTAAATCAGACGTACTCACTAAGAGGCTCAAATACCGCAGTGTTACGACAGTTATTTAATAAAACTTTTTACCCCTTATTTTATCACAGAATACATATCTAAAAATAACGTTTACATTATATGTCCCAATGGTCTAAAAGGACCATCATCTGTCACCACATGAATCTACATATTAGAAATTCTTGGGTAGTAGTAACCGGTAAAATTGTTATACATAATGTAATTTTATTTTATTTTTATGATTTTCATAATGTTTTTGTACCTTGCAATTTTCCTTGTTAGGTCTTAATTTTATTTTTCTTAATTTGTGACTATAATTCCTAATATATTTTCCTTTATAGATAGATGTATGAAGATTTGAGAAAAAGTACATTAATCCTTTCAGGGGCAAGCACTTGTGCTCAGTGTGACCGTTTTTTCAAGCTAAATGCAGGCTAGATTTGGACTGACAACAAGCTAAAAATTAATTGGATGATCCCGCCATCTATTGACGGTTAATATAATTAAAAAGGGAAAAATCCTATTTTTAGGTGCGTTCGTAATTATATAAATACGTAGCACATATTGGCGTCGCTTGGTTCGTACGTCTGTCTGTCCGTCCGTTCGTCTGTCTGTCCGTCCGTCCGCATATAACAACGCAAAAATTACCCAACCGAATGGTTTGAAATTTAAGATATATTATCTTTGCAGAATTTTGTCGAGACATTTCAAATTTTATAAAAATCGAATCAAAACTTTAGGAGATATTAATAAAAATATTTATTAAGGAATTTGAATTAAAAAAAAAAAAAAAAATCGGTGCTTTCTTGTTACAGGAGCTTCCGAAGTTTAATCGTCAAGCGACCGAGATACTTATTTTATGACAGAAATTAATCTGCAGACGATATTATTCATTTCACAGAATTAAAAATCATCAAGATCTGAATATTTATATAACTAGCTGTAGTACGAACGCACCTCATTTGTCACGTTTGACGTACAATTTCCAACTTATTGGATATGAAATCAATATATGATCTCCAAGTTCACTTTAACACGGCCCCAATCAAAAATGGTTTGAGTAGTATTTGTTGTCCATGTACAGGACTTCACAAAAGTCATCGTATCCATCGCTTTCGATGTGCGATAATTGTTAGAAGTACTACATTTTAATTGACATGAGATGCCCTGCTTTCAACATTGCGAAAATTATATAAATTGTTGATATACATTATTATAAGTTTTTATGAAAAGATAGTGTGCTAGACATTTATTATTCATCTACAGGGAAAAGTAAAAATATAAATAGCATAACTGCAATTGTTTGATGTGCGTGTCCCCGATACTATACTATTTCTTTGACAATTGAGATTCTGATATATGCGGTTCCTATAACATTTTAAAAATGAAACAATGCATGTGTTAGATTTAATTTTGTTTTACAGGGCTGCACAAAATAACTCAAATATACTTTCGTCTACGAATTTCGAATGATAACTACTGAAAGTGCGCTTTCTATTGCGTCATTCATTTTCATGCTTAACTAAATTTTCGTATATCAAGGAATGTTTATACATTGTATGTATATACAGGGCTAGAAAAAAAATGTTCGAAGGCGCTGACGTATAAGAAGGTAGTTGATGAGAGTACTTTTTAATCTGTTTCCCGATTTTTATGTGAACTAAATTTTAGTAAAGTATCTTGTTCGAAAAAAAAAAAAAAAAAAAAAAAAACATATACATGGTTGTAGTAAAATATGTGGATACATTGCTGACAATGGTTGTTATCTGCTTGAAAAGAGTTTTGTTATGCGTTTTTTAGCTAAATGAAATTTTAGTACAATATGTGGTATGGATAAAAATATATAGATAATTTAATACGGTTTTGAACTAAATAATTCGAATGTATTATCGTCTATGGGCAGTGCTTTAACTTTGGTAAAAATGCATAGAGTGGCATAAAAATGAAACGTGGTATTAAGATTCATTGTAGTATGTTCCCGCTTGAAAGTGAAGTGTATTAATTATATGCATTTCAACTTTTTTCTACACAAAATAGTATGAGTAGCATTTATAATTCATTTAAACAGGGACACGCCATGGACTATATTGCATAATTGCATTACTGTCCGAAGACAGTTGTTTGATGAGTGCCTTATGAAATTGGCATGCGTTATTAAAGTTGAGCGATAACATCTTCCGTAAACATAAAAATATATGTAATATTTAATATATACTTTTTTACGGAGTGCACAAAAGAATTTCATTGCATTTTCTTTTATGATAGAGAAATGTAGGAAGGCGAGTTGCAATCTAGGTCAGGGTAGTTCCACCAATCAGAACTGACTATTTGTAGTGTGTGACCTTCCAGCATGACGTCAATTGCAGCTGCCCTATTATGCATTTTCAAGCTTAACTTATTTTTGGTATATTATGCAGTGTGTATCTAATTTATAGAATATATATACAGGGTGCCCAAATAAATTCAAATTACTATCTATGATGGATAGGAACTTCTGACAATACGTTTACAAATGTGTTACGCGTTTTTTTTTAAGTTGATCTGAAATTTGCTGAAATGTTGTGTGAATCTATATAATTAATATTATAAAGAAGTAACGTTTGTTTATTTGTTTGTAGGGGATAATCTCTGGTACTACCGAACCGATTTCAAAAGTGATGGTGACAGTTCCTCCTCCAGCATATGCTATATTTTATGTTGGTGGGGTACTACACGGGGGGGAGGGAGGGGTGGCAAGAGTGAAAAACGTATTAAATTGCGATTCTTGCGATACTGAAGAATCTAGAAACTTGAAATTTGGCATAGTAGTTACTTATAAATTTTCTAAAAAATTCAAAATTTAAAAGGGTGAAATGAAAGGAAAGCGGTTTAAAAACATTCTTAATTACGACATCTATCGAATCGTTAGGCAGGGCCATAACTAGTATTTTGTTCATCAGTCGCAAGTGTGAATTTTTGGTGCCCCCTCACCATTTTCCAAAATTAATTTATAAATAAAAATTTTCGATTCATTGATCTTATTTTTTGTTTTAAATCTGAAATAATTGATAGAAAGTATATTAACCTTCAAATGTTTAGGTTGATTTCTTTAAAAACTGACCTATCACAATCATTTCGTTTATATATTATATATGTATAATGAAAACCTTGTCATTATCATAAAGTGTGAAGTACTGAATCAGTTTGAAGCTAATGAGCACAGTAAATTAATCTGTGAGTATCGTGGATGAATTCGTTAATCAAGTTATAGTTATAGTTCGTTTAGAAGGACACGGAAAAGCACAAAAACATTTAAAACTTGTCACCACGATTACGTCCGAAATACTGAACCAATTCTAACCTAATTGGGACAGTGTATTAATCGTGTGAGTATCTTGAACGAAATCGTTAAACAAGTATTGATTAAGAATTTTGCCCCTACGTTATCACATAATGAAAAAAAAACAGCCCTACTAAAAGAAAAATATATAAAATCAATTAATACATTTTTACTTTGGGTTATCCGATTGCAAGTTTTTTTCTCTAAATTTCGTTATTTGTCTTTTTGTACCGAAAGTCGAATCAAATCCTCTTTTCGCGCTCCCTTCTACACTTACATCCGGGGCATATGCCTCCTTTGTTCCCGCTATTTTCGGCCTTGTTTTTAGGTATAGAAGCTTGAAATTCGACATGACTATTACTTTTAACACGCAAATGCACAACATAGAACAGTTATTTAAAAAAATTGAAATTAAAAAGCATTTCTAAATAACTTTTTGAAGTGAAAACTTCTTTAGGCGCGTTGGGTATGTTTTGAGATGGGAAAAAAACATTGAACGCGAGACATTGTTACTGTAACCAACACCTCTATATGTAAGTATGACATGTATTGTGTATAGTTCAGTATGAAGTAGAGCGGGGTATGAAATGTATGAGTAGTGTGAACCAGAATTTTTAAATAATAAACTAAGCGACATTTGAAATTCAGTTCCTAGCGGAACGAAATAAATCAAATTTTAAAGATGTATAGGGATAAGTCTAATTAGTCATTTAACGAAGGGCACTGGACCCCACGCCTCCCCTCCGGCCCCTCTTTTACGGTGTTTTAACTAACTATGCCTCGTTTCCATATCTCAACAACGGATAGTCCAATTTCAACGCGACTGATTTCAAACATTATAATTCACTGAGTAATGAATCGCCGTAACATTAAAATAAATGTATGAGTAGCATGAACCAGAATTTTTAAATAATAAACTAAGCGACATTTGAAATTCAGTTCCTAGCGGAACGAAATAAATCAAATTTTAAAGATGTATAGGGATCAGCCTAATTAGTCATTTAACGAAGGACACTGGACCTTCCATTCCCTAATTTCATTTAGCAACCAAAAAAAAAGGTCACGTTTTTTATAAAGTATGAAATTACTGGTATATTTTTCTCGTTTTTTCGAATATCTAAATTAGTCCGATAGCGGGCAAAGCCCGCTATTATATTCTGTCATAATAATATCTGTCATGTGGACTAAATGCGATATTTAAAAAAAATTCAAAATTAAACATGTTGTACACATTCAAAATGTTAAAATATACGGATATTTCCGTAATCGGGTTTTTATCATGATTCAATACGTTCCTCAAACTCATATATTTACTACATTAAAGACGTGAGTATAAAACATCACAAATTTACTGAATGGTGTAAAAAAACGTTTTGTATACACCATTCAGTAAATTGGTGATGTTTTATACTCACGTCTTTAATGTAGTAATGTTTCATGGTGTAATCGCCCAGCATTTATATCATATATTTACTATTCTCTATTACACATATTGATACTCGCTTTGTATTATTCTGAAACATTTAAAAAATCTGTTAAACTTTCGATAATATGTCAGATTTTCTTTTTAAATCTCTAATGACGTGATATTAATCTGCTTTGTGTACATACACATACTCAGACTTCTTGTATTATTCAGAAATCTTTCCGTTTTATTACCGCTATGACGTCAATAAATTTTATTTCATATTAATCTTTTTTTTCAATTAGTGAAACTTTTTATTTCATTTTCGTTTTTCACGTGGAAATCGTCTGACAGGAAAAAAAAGAAAAAAAAAAAGGCACTCCGGGAGTGCTGCCAGAAGTGAAAACTTGAACAACTACGTGTATATTTTTTGAATCGTCAGGAAATGTTTTATTGTGCAGGAAATACTTTTAAATGAAGTGTTTTTTTATTCATTATCATAAACTACTACTACAAAAATTATATTACAATTTTTATTTAATGTACTATACTGTCCGTTGTTGAGATATGAAAACAAGGCATAGTTAGTTAAAACACCGTAAAAGGGGGGTCGGAGGGGGGAGGGGAGGTCCAGTGCCCTTCGTTAAATGACTAATTAGGCTGATCCCTATACTTCTTTAAAGATGGATTCATTTCGTTCAGCTAGGAACTGAATTTCAAATGTCGCTTAGTTTATTATTTAAAAATTCTGGTTCACGGTACTCATACATTTATTTTAATGTTACGGAGATTCATTACTCAGTGGATTATAATGTTTGAAATCAGTCGCGTTGAAATTGGACTGTCCGTTGTTGAGATATGGAAATGAGGCAGAGTTGGTTAAAACACCGTAAAAGGGAGGCCGGTAGGGTGCGGAGGGTCCAGTGCCCTTCGTTAAATGACTAATTAGACTTATCCCTATACGTCTTTAAAGTTTGATTCTTTTCGTTCAGCTAGGAACTGAATTTCAAATGTCGCTTAGTTTATTATTTAAAAATTCTGGTTCACGGTACTCATACATTTATTTTAATGTTACGGACATTTATTACTCAGTGAATTATAATGTTTGAAATCAGTCGCGTTGAAATTGGACTGTCCGTTGTTGAGATATGGAAACGAGGCATAGTTAGTTAAAACACCGTAAAAGGGGTGCCGGAGGGGAGGCGTGGGGTCCAGTGCCCTTCGTTAAATGACTAATTTGACTGATCCCTATAAATCTTTAAAATTTGATTTATTTCGTTCCGCTAGGAACTGAATTTCAAATGTCACTTAGTTTATTATTTAAAAATTCTGGTTCACGGTACTCATACATTTATTTTAATGTTACGGAGATTCATTACTCAGTGAATTATAATGTTTGAAATCAGTCGCGTTGAAATTGGACTGTTCGTTGTTGAGATATGGAAACGAGGCCTAGTTAGTTAAAACACCGTAAAAGGGGGGCCGGAGGGGAGGCGTGGGGTCCAGTGCCCTTCGTTAAAAGACTAATTAGACTGATCCCTATACATCTTTAAAATTTGATTTTATTCGTTCCGCTAGGAACTGAATTTCAAATGTCGCTTAGTTTATTATTTAAAAATTCTGGTTCATGCTACCATACATTTCATACCCCGCCCTACTTCATACCGAACTATATACAATACATGTACATACTTACATACAGAGGTGTCGGTTACAGTAACAGTGTCACGAGTTAAATGGTTTTTTCCCATCTCAAAAAATGCCCAACGTGCCTAAAGAAGTTTTCACTTTAAAAAAAAAATTATGTAGTTGACTGTAATAACATACTAAAATTACATTACAGTCAGCGTTCTACAAATGCCACATTTAACATATATTCGTATTCTTTTGTGCTGCCCTGTAAAATAATTATAAATACAACATTCATCCTCTTCAAGAAAAAACATGCTGTAGTTGACTGTAACAACGTACTAAAATTACATAACGGTCAGCGTTCTAAAAGCCCCGGATTTAACAAATATCCGTACTCTTTTATGCAGCCCTGTAAAATAACTACCAATGCCATATTCACCGTTTTCAAGGGAAAAAAAAACATGCTGTAGTTGACTGTAACAACATACTAAAATTACATTACTGTCAGCGTTCTAGAATGCCACTTTTAACATATATTCGTATTCTTTTGTGCAGCCCTGTAATATAATTATAAATGCTATATTTATCCTCTTCAAGAAAAAACATGCTGTAGGATAGATAGACAGACAGATATAGAAACAGACATATAGAAAAAGAACCTCCCGGAGCAATAAGTACTTATGTACTACTGTGCTAATCATCCTTAATCCTGTCTAAATTTTGTTGTTGCGTATTTAAAAAAAAAAAAAAAGTTTTCTGGAATTCCGTCCAAAGGATTGTCAACCTTTAGCCTGACTTTTTTAGCTTGATTTAGCTTGTTGTAAGTTCTACAACAGGCTAAAATAGCTACAACAAGCTAAACTGCTTGTGCTCCTGTAACGTTGAATCCCCACCGGAATTTAGGAAATAATTTAGTTCAAAATAAGAATAAGCAATTTTTCAACTTTTTCTCGTCAAAGTTAAAAAAGTAAAATTTAATTAAAAGTTTCTGGTTTGAATCGGATTAAAATTAGGTAGTATATAATATATATCACCTCCCCTCAAAGGGTTAACTATGCATTTTCCTGGTCAACTGTGATCCAAGGAATTCAAGTAAGTGTCTAAAGTAGTGTTTACATTAAAAAATAAATGTTGGTGCAATTTTGTAATATGCAGACGAATCCTATTTTTTTAAAAAAAGCAATTATAGTAGAACCTCCATAAGTTGACCACCCAAGGGACTGTAACTAAGTGGTCAACATACGGAGGTGGTCAACTTAGGGAATTTTTAGAAAATATTTAGTACAATATTAGAAAAACTTAAGTAAACTTTTTTAGTATTTTTTTAAGAAAAATTTAGAAATATATTAGCACTTACTCATTTTTATTTTTACTGAAGGTACAGCACATTTTTATAATTTTTGAAAGAATAATTAAATTTTTGTTTGACTCCTCTTTTTGTTCATTAAGTAAGTGCAAAATGATGAGTTTTGAAAAATTAATATGGGTTTTTATTATGCAAGATTAAGTTTATTTTGCAGAGTTGGAAATATGTAAAAGTGAAAAAAGCAGAGTCAGGAAACTTAATGCTGGTTATGTTCATAACTCAAGATCGTAATAGAACTCTTTCATTTTCAATTAAATGTCAGATGTAATTAAGAAGCAGTAACAAGACAGATATTTTAGTGACTTCAAACTTAACGTTTATTCATGATGAAGTATATGCAAATTAGTAATAAACTTACAATATAATCTTGACATCTTATTCAAAGAAGACAGCATGAACAAAATTGACAATCTCAATACAGAAACCAGATGAGTCGATGAAATAGGCAAAAGATGACAACATACTTTAAGATTAACATCAATAAAACTATTCTCACCAAATCATATGCATTAAAATAGTTTAAAAGAAGTATATAAAAGGTATAGATTAACTACACATCCAGAAAGACTGGACCAGCCAGCTTTCAGATTCACAAGACGAATTCTCATATTCACGAGAACGTTAAAAGGCACTAATGGCAGCTAAGACCTTACTATTTATATGTTTAACAACGTGTGCTTATGGGCAACGCCTCCTGACTGGACCAATCAAATTACAGCATCAAAGTAGATGCGAATAATGAGTCGAATTAATCGAATGAACTACGGTGCTGCCATCTGGCGGGAATGAGACTAATTTGTATAAACTATCGTTAGTTATGAGATGGTACTGGTGAGTGTTGGATGGGAAAATATTACAGCAGAATAAACAATAATGGCGTAACGTCGATAGCGGAAACGATGTATGTGGAATAAAAGAACTTTAAATTGAATCACCGAAATAAGCTTAAAAAGGTTTTAATGTAAGTGAATAAACTTAATACAATATTTAAAGTGAATTATATACTGTAAAACTTAAATAAACACGGTTTATTAAGGTAACTTATGTGTGTAGAATAAATGTATGTATGACTGCTTTGAATAAGTAATATATAGGTTTCAAGATGAAACTAATGAGTTTAAGAGGCGATGCGAATACTATTTATATGTATTATGCACATCACAAAAAGCACTTTCACAGTTTACAATTCCATTAAGCATGCTTGGGCATTTTTCTGCTGCGAAATCTTTAAGTTGCTCCATCATGCGCTTTACATCGTCTTCTTTCAGAGTTGGGTACTGGCAGTTTCGTCGTCACTTGGATCATCACCCTCTTCGCCGTCCATTTCTTGTATCTTAGAGTCCTCGCTGTGCTTAGTTGCAGAGAGTATCTCATTGAAGATTGCCTCTGGGTCTGGTTCAACACATGTTACTAACTCATCGTCCATGGTAACATAATCTTCAAAATCAACTCCATCAACAAATGGCAAGGGAGATAGAGGAAGCTCATCCTCTTGCACCGATGTTGTAGCCGTAACAAATCCAGACTTCTTGAAGCAGTTCTTAATCGTGTTTTGCGTAACTTTATTCCAAGCAGAATTAATCCAATGAACAGCATTCAAAGCATTCGCTGACGTAGCTGTTGACGATGCTAATGCAGAAGGACCACAGGCTTGTGCTTTCATGATCAGCCATTCCAGAAGTTGAGCTCTGTTGTGCACTTTGAGGGACTGAATAATGCCTTCATCTAAAGGTTTGGTTTTTGAAGTTGTGTGTGGGGGCAAAAATTTTAGCTTCACATTTGTGAGATTATTCCCTTTCGGGTGGCTGGGGCAGTTGTCCACGGTAAGTAGAATAGACCGCTACATTTTCCCCATTTCTTCGGCAATTCCTTTACCCACTCTTCAAACAAAGCACTGGTCATCCAAGAGGATCTATTCGCTCTCCAAAAAACATGAAGGTCTTCAGGTTTTACATTTTTAAATGCATGAGGTTTTGCGGATTTGCCGATCGCCGTAGGTTTCAAATTTTCCCCATTCATACATAGAAGAACAGTAAAACGCTGTTTTGAAAGTTTTCCTCTTTTGCAAGTGTCACCCTTCATTACTAGACTTCTATCAGGCATTGCTTTAAAGAAGAAACAGCACTCACCAGCATTAAAGATGTCCTCATCTTTAAAACCTTTAGAAAATTCTGGGAATTTTTCAATAAACTTCTCCATTACTTCAGCTGAAACCTCATTCGATTCCCCACTCAAAATTTTTTGAGAAATCTTGTATCGTAGTTTGAATTTTTTAAGCCAACCTGCTGACGCTTGGAAGTCCTCTATTTCGAATTATTTTGCAATTTCTTTGCTACTTCCTGAAGCATAGCCCCCGATATTCTTGCATTGATGGATCTCATCTCTTTAAACCAACGAAACGTGGCTTCGTTCACAGCGTCGAGACACGTTTTTCTGTGTTTTCTTTGGAGTCCCCCGTTTTCGGAAGAAAATCTTTTCAGATATTCTTCCTTGCGTTTTAAAATGTGGCTCACAGTTATCTTGCTCACACCAAATTTTTCCGCTGTCTTTCTTTGGCTGCTGCTTTCCAGAAAATTAAGAAGATCCTCTTTCTTCTTTAATTTCAGTTCTTTTAGAGCTTTTCTTTGCGCCATTTTTAATGAAAATTCGCAAATAAACAACCAGTCTCGTCACGACGCGACATTCAGAAAAAAAGAACGGAATGAGTTTCACATGTGAGCGATACACGCAGTTTTCCAATTTTACGTATAGCTACACCGCTACGCACATCCCCCACTCCCCTGACATTTTTCGACAGATTTCAGGAATTCTGGCATTTCCCTCCCATTGTATCATACTGGAAGTGAACAATGAATGTACCACCACAAGGGGGGGCGAGTGTTGCTCAGATAAGCCGAATGACTGATAAAGAAATTCCTGGAAACCAGATGGAGAACAAACTTGGGAAAAAGCAAATTCAAGAAAACATCAGTGGTCAAGTTACAGAGAGTAAAACCTACTAAAAATGGTCAACATACAACTTACGGAGGTGGTCAACATAGAGAGGCAAATCTCCATTGAAAATGCGTTGTGACCATTCTAACTAATAAATCTCGGACAGCATAGAGAGATGGTCAACTTTGGAGGTTTTACTGTATATTCCAATTCCCAGTAGAATTGTACTTATCGTATATCTTTGCAAAAGTGTGACGAAAAAATTGAATTTTCTTCAATGCTTTTTTAGTGATTTTTTTAATTTTTTTTACCTCACAACTGTGCACATATCTTACATACTTACATCCACTTTATAACCAACATGTATATACTTCCGTACAATAACTTTTACCACATACAACATACAATAAATACGACTACCTCCTTTCGACAAAGAAAAGTAATAAGTATAAATGAAAAGACTTCGATAATTATGATTCAACGAAAATATAAATTCTTCTCGTGTGCCTAAAAAAATTGACAGCGTAAGTTTCTTGTTTGAATTTAAATGGTATCCGTGCAAATCTAAATGTTTGAATCTATATGTTATCCGTCTAGGAGTGACTTGAACATTCAATGCAACTAATTAAGAAATACAATACGACTAGTAGAAATTATCTATATTATATGTTTAAATTAAAAAAAAAAATGTCACATAAAGGAATTACAATGATAATATATTTTAATGTAACAAATATTCAACTAGAGAGTATACAGGGTTTCCAAAAACATATACCTCTGATTTTATTCCTTAAATATTGATCATAGACATGTATTAGGTAGCTTTCAATACAAAAAAGTATAAAGCTACCTATTGCAGCCGTTCGGAGGAAAGCAGTTCCGGAAAATTTTGATATATTTTCACCGATCATGACCCCCAGACCCCAAAACCACCCTCCGTTCAAATGTTGATTTATATATATATATATATCTCCATATATATATATATATCTGACCTATGTCATACGATAACGCTCGTATTTATAAATCAATTTTGATGAAACTAATTGTGTGTATTAAGCTCACCAATGTCTCGACCGAGTTCGTTGGCCAGCTTGGTCCGCCATTTTGTTTGAAGATGGCGGCCATTTAAAAATTTAAAACTAAAATAAATATACATAAAAATTAAAAATTCAAATTTATTTTTTAATTAAGTGTTAGGCCTTGATACGAGGATTCCAGAGCATTTTTTGGTTTACCTCTATCTTAAAAAATGGCTGAGATAGAGCAGTTTGAAATTCTAGGGTGGCTGACATTTTGAAACAAGACAGCACATTACAAAAAATTTCATTGTTGTAATAATTTTCCCAATCATACGCATAAAACTATATATTCATATCCGTTAGCGCCAAATTCCCGCCAAACTTGGCGACATTTGGCGAAATATCGCCAAATTTGGCGACCAAAATAAGTCTTCATAAATGAAGCCAACTTGGCTATAGCTCAATAATTTGGCGAATTTCTTATTCAAATTCAGTATTAACGAATGTTTTGTAAACGTTTTCTTTGCATTTTAACTTGCTGTTTTCGTGTAACATTAGCTAAAATTTTAAAACGAAGATATAGGAAAGGTACCTTTTCCTCCCGGTACAGGCCGGAAGGACTTTTATAAATTACAAAGTTACGTACAAAATTCGGTCAAGTGCGAGTATAACTCGCGCACAAAGGGATCCGGCATTAAATTTATTAATTAATAAACTACTACTACCTCTAATTTTTTCAGAATTTTAGTTTCAATAGAATCGGAAATAGAAGGGAGGGCGGGGACATATTTTTCCAGTACACTTTCGACGATATCTCTGAAAATATAATACCTAAAGTTAAAACAAATATATTTTTCAGTTCAATGTTACGAGATGTTTTGAACAATATCCTACACGATATATAAAATGAATTTTTTTTAAAGTAATTGAATTAATATCTCTTGTAATTACTGACATTTTTTGTTATCGAAAATGATTATTAAATATCCTTGGATGATTCTGCGTCGATACATACCTCGAGCTCCCGTAAACTCCCACGCTGACCGCCTGAAAAATAAAGTTTGTGCGTAACGAAAAAATGCGTTTTTCTCAAAATTTATGTTGCCTAGGAAAATTGCTATAGTTTTTCTGCAATGTTTAAATAAAAACTCTTACTACCTCTAATTTTTTTCATAATTTTAGTTTCAGTAGATTCGGAAATACAGACGTGGGGGGGGGGGCATATTTTTCAGTGTATGTTTGACGATATCTCTGCAAATATAATAACTAAAATTAAAACAAACATATTTTTGAGCTCGGTATTAGATCTTTCATACGATACCTCACACGATATACAAAATGAAAACTTTTTTTAAGTAACTTAATTAGTCCCATAAATTTTCCCTAAACATATTTGTGAATGGCTAATAACCTGAAAATATGTGGGTAAAAAGGTTTTATAACTTTCCAAAGTTTGAACTTTCCACGTCCCATAGTTTACGAGAAAAAGGGCTGTGACAGACACAGGAGACATCTTATAATGGTCCGTTTTTACTTTTTAGTTATGGAACCCTAAAAGGGTACAAAACTTTAAGAAATGGATTAAAATTTTCAGTGGATTACATATGAAGAAATACAAAATTAAAATTTTTATACGGCCCACGTACCAAAAAAAAAAAAAATACCCCCCCCCCCCCCAATGAGTAATCTGTGCCCCATACACTTATAAGATCATTTAAAAAATTTCAGCATTTTATCATAAAAATTCGCAGAAATATGAAAATACATAAATGCTGACTTTAACCACTCTTCGATGCCTGGATATGAGTTCGCAAAGGAGAAAAATGAAGGCGTCGTACACAAATTACGAAAGAAAACAATGATTGCATAAATAAATAGTAATTGTGCAATTTATTGGTACAAAAGTATCTAAACTGTGTAGAAATAATAACTTTACGCTCAAACTTTTTTCAAAATGTTTTCGATTCATGCCAATACAAAGCTGCATTCCTGTGAGCTGTTTTAATATTCATTGACTGTGCCATTTCAAAGTTTTATTCTGTAATTCATCATGTAAAATTTTAAGATGTTTTTCTTGAAGCATAATTTTGTAAAATTATAAATAGAACTAAATATAAGAGCCTTATTTTATTTGCTTATGATGCATTTCTCCGTCGCGTCATCTGCACTCTAGCTGTAAAAATTTGCATTTTAGTCTATGATTAACCCCTGAACAACTTTGTTTAAACATATCTCTGAGACTTTTTATGATAAAATGCTGAAATTTTGTACATGATCTTATTAGTGTATAGAGCACATTTTACTCATTCGGACATTTTTGTACGGAGGCCGTATAAAAATTTAATTATTTTTATTTCTTCAAATTTAATCCCTTGAAATTTTTATTCGATTTTATAAAATTCTGTACCCTTTTTACGTATCTTTGTAATTTATAATATATGTCTATGATGAATATTTAAGGAATAAAAGGTGGGGTCAATGTTTTTGGAACACCCTGTACAGACTAAAGAAATAAAATATCTTTTATTATTCAGCCGCTGCAAGGTATTGAACGGCGCTATTGCTGAAGAGGTGTCCTTCAATTATTTAAAAAAAAATGTTTTAACTTATTCTCATTATTTATTCAGTTCTTAAATATCCTACTAGAAGTCAAAATTCAAAATTCCCATTAGTATCCAACTTAAAGTACATTCGAATAACACTCCACCATTGAACTACTTAATACTTTAAATATTCGAGTATTTCCTCTTAATTCAAAATGATGAATTCCAAGTTACCGCACACTGAAACTTACACTACGACTTCTAAAGATAAATTTATAGAATTGTATCCAATCATTTATTTTTGCTAGATTGTTTGTTACCATAAATAAAATTGCAAAATGTCGTGATTAATTAAAAAAAATAGCGTAAAAATAAAAATCATTTAAATCTTCAAACATTATTGGATTTATTTCAAATACATTTTATTTTAAACTTCACGTTTTTTTTTTACATCACGTTTAATTTTAATTTTAGAAATTCTGACTGCCCACAGAAATGCATGCATTTTTACAAGTTAATGACATTACATACTTTAAATGGTATCAGAGTAAATGTTTGCGGATACACTTTTTTTTTTTTTTTTTTTTTTTTTTTTGAGAAAACATACACTGAGAAAAATTACATTTTCAAATCTGAGTAAATCGATATTTTCATTTTGTTATGAAACTTTTTGTTTCAAATAGGACGAACCAATGCTTTCAATTCTGAAATACCAGAAATACTCAGAATATTGAAACATGGACATACTCAGAACTGAGCTCATAAAGGTCAGTTCATACTCATTTTTAAAGTATGGACATACTCAAAAATGATTAGAATCAGTTTATACTCATTTTTGAAACATGGACACACTTAAATATGGGCAGAATAATGTTTTATTATTGAGAGTGTGCATGTTTTCAGACAAGAGTATATGCATGTTTCCAACTTGAGTACCTTTGATTCAGAGCCATTTTGAATATGCGACGTACTCATATTTGAGTATTTTTTGCTCAATTTTGAAAGTATCGTTTTTAGAGTGTAAGTTTAAAATTTCAAATAGTTGAAATAAAATTTTCAAATCAAGTTTAAAGTTTTTCAATGGTAGAGTTTTGTTTTAACAGGCTATAACTCTGTTAATAATTGAAATGTCGGTATATTTTCATCAATCTTGACCCCCATGCTACAAAACAACCATCTCTCCACCGTTTACTGTATCACTCGCATCTATGAATCCAACTAACTATGACTGAACATGTGTACAGGCCGTACCAAGGTCTCGATCAAGGCCTTGGCCAGCTTCATCCGTCATCCTGTTTCAAAATAGAGGTCACTGAAAGATTTCAAATTTAAGAAAGATGATAAAAAAATTAGAAATCCAAAATTTTTTTACTCAGCTTTTTTTTTTTTTTTTTTTTTTGTATCTAAAAAAAATAAAAAAATTGGATGGCTTATTTTTCCATAGTTAGGTTTCAATTACGATCTTTAGAAAACGTGGTTTCTCGCAAATTTACTTTAATTGTTGTAACAATTGTTTTCACTCCCACACGCTTAATACTACATAGTCATACCCGCCATCGCCAAAATCTCGCTAAGCTTGCATATAATTTTCGAAATATCCCCAATTTTGGTGACCAAAAATAAATCGCCATAAATTAAACCAACTTTGATGTAGCTGACTAATTGGGCGAAATTCTCATTCAAATTCAGTACTGATGAAAACTGGCATTTTTTCTTGTATAATCGGTTTCAACGCATTTTAGCTTTTTTTCAGCGTGTTTGAATTAAATTTAGCCGATATTTTTTTTATTAAAAAAAAAAAAAAAAAAAAAAAAAAAAACCAAGAAATAGGGAAGTTACTTTTCCCTCACGGTACAGGCAGGAAGAACTTTTATATATGGTAAATATATCTATAGAAAAAAACCAGACAACTACATAAAACAAATCTTAGACATGTTTTAATAATACATTTGTCTTCTATTTCCGGAAAATAAAATTACATAGGGTGAAACCCCCAGTTATTGACATCTAACCAGTAACTGACACTACAGCAGAAATTTAACTCAAATAAGCATTTTCTTGTAAAATTCTGCAAAGTAATGTAATCTAGTGGTAACTTATTTGTCTCAACTGTTATAATTTATTTTTCAAAAAAGGGATGGTGTCAGTTACTGGAGATATTGACAATATTTATGAAAAAAATTTTTTTTAGTAATAAAATTTATAACTTTTCAAAATTTTATCAACTATAATTGTTTAATGTATCTTTACTATACTTTCAAAAACAAAGATAAGTATAAGATATATTTAAAACTTTGTAATAGTGATTTGAACAAGAAAAAATCCTTAACGTGTCAGTTACGGGGGGTTACACCCTACATTTTAAAATATTGAGATAAATATTATCATAATTAATCTAGATATTCTTTATCGTAAATTATTCAATAAATTCAAATAATATTTAGTTGGGGAAGTTTCATCTATAAATCAATAAAAGCAACAATATTCAGAAATTTGATATCGAAATTTCACATCTCGTCGTCAAGATGATATATATTCTTGAACAAATAGAAGATTGAATTCTGTACAGATTACAAAACTCGTATCATTTCCATCTGCGATAATTTTGGACAAATATGAATATCATGTTTCGAATGGATAAATTATGAAGTTTTACTTAATATGAAGTTTTCGAGAATTTTTCGTTGGTAAAAGTCAATTTGTTGGATTTTCAAAATTTTAAAACATTTAAAAATTTTTCGGGCACATGTGTCAACCTTTAGAATCTTCACATATTTATAATGTTGTTCATGTTATTTTGCGCGCAAATTGCTGCGTCAAATACTAAAGAGTAGGGAGCCAGAAAGTATAAATTTCGTCAGGTGTTCGACTTAGCAGATGTCCCTTGTTTTAGGAATGACAATTTTATATAAATCTGTTTTCTCATCATTTTTCTGTTAAAAAGTAATTGTTTTTTAAACTACATATATGTGATCAAATACAAAACAAGTCAAAATTTACATACAATATTTATAATATTCACTTGCTAATACAATAAGTAATAATAATCATTGTGATACGTATTTTTATTAAGGAATAGACAGAATAATTAGTTTTTGGAAGAAAAAGTAAGCTAAACAATTATTTCCCATATATATGAAGCAAGAAATATATACAGGAAGAAAGCATGGGTATATTTGTTTATACTGTGAAATATAGAAAGTGTTCTTCGTTTTAGAAATACTATGTTAACCCTCTGACTGATTATACCGCGATTTCCACAGGCAAGACATTTGTAGAAAAATTTATATAATTTACAATTTTTTAAGCAGTTTTGTATTATAGATTTCACAGTCAAACGTTGAAAATGAAAATGAAAAATTTACTACATATTTCATATACAGGATGATTTGAAATATGTAATACTATAGGAGATAAAGGTCAATTAGATATTGGTCGAAAGGATTTTGAAAAAAAATTGAGCAGTCAAAGGGTTAACTTATTCTGCTCTATGTTAACTTATGTCTTTTAGTTCACCTTTTTTAAAAAGTGTTATAAATCTAAAGGTTTCGCAATTACAATTAATTATCTTGCATTTATTTTGATGAAAACTTATGTTTTACAAAAGAATCAAGTATGGTTTATTCAGCTGAGAAGTTACTTTTTTTCTAGATAATAAAACAATATAGAACAATATAAAAAAAAATTATATCAACAAAAATAAACTTGAAGCTATCAAAGACTACATTTTTCTCCGATTACGACTGTCACATATTGCCTGCTTAGAAATTATAATGATCAATAAGCTACTTCGAATTTCGTTCAATTGAGAGTAGCTAACTCTGTTCGATGGAAAAAATAACAATAAATAGCTTGTATTAGTCCCCTGTCTGTCCGTCTGCCTCCCTCTTTCCCCCTTTCTACATGTATTTATATATCCGTCTATTTTTCTATACATATATATAAATGAAAGTTCTGACCGCGAAGATCAACAACTCACAGCCCTAACTACTGAACGTAAAAACATGCAAATTGGAGGGAAAATACTTCTTAGGTTGTAAAAGCAAACTAAGAAAGGATTTTCTAAAATTCCACCCATAAGAGGGGTGTAAAAAGGAACAAACTTTTAACATTTTCGTTAACAGTCGGATATAGTTATGTGTCAAATGATAACGTATTTTAATGTATTTTTTGTATTCTGATGTCGAATTGTACCAAGCACACTTTTATAAGTTGAATAGTTTGTGAGATACTGCATACTTTTCTAATTTGGCGATGCCTTTGGCACCAAAATCTCAAAAATTTAACATTACAAATGATAATTTATTAAAATACATGCGTTACTATAGCAACAGAAGAAAGTTAATCTGTCGATAAAGCCTATTTTCATTGTTATAATATAACGTGACTAAATCTACTCCCGCAAACAATTATCTATATATATATATAAATAAAAGTTCTGACTGAGGCGATCAACGCACAGTCCAAACTACTGAACCTAGAAACATGAAAACTGGAGGGAAAATACTTCTTACGTTGAAGAAGCGCACTAAAATTGGATTTTCTAAAATCCCAACCCTAAGGAGGATAAAAAAAGGAACAAACGTTTAAAAAATTCCTTAAAATTTGGCTATTATAGTTATGTGTTATATGATGACGTATTTTAATGTATTTTTATATGCTGAATTGAATGGTACCAACTAGCGTTCTGACTGAAGGTCCTGATCATCAACGCACAGCCCAAACTACTGAACCTAGAAATATGGAAATTGAGGAAAAATAAGTTCTTAGAACGTAGACGTGCTCTAAGAAAGGATTTTCTTAATCTCCACCCATAAGGAGGTAAAAAAAAGAACAAATTTAAAAAGAAATTTTTAAAAATTCGATATTATTAATCGGCTATCTGAGAAATTAGAAAATAAAATAGCGCAAATGCGTTCGTATCGTTTTCAGGAATGCGAAGGATATTCCGACTAAAGGTCAAATTCACCGATATATTTCGCTTGATTCAAGATTCGTTTGTAGAAACCAATCAGTGTAGCGGCCGAAGCCTGCTATCACACACACATATATGTATATATATCAATAATAAAGATGACATCGTAATCCGTCATACAAATGGACAAAAAATTAACGATGAAACTTATACCTTTATGATAAATTGACCAAAAATGAATATATTGAAAAAATTGTGAAACCTAAAGTAGAATTACGAAGCCAAAATTACGATAGATTCCACAAAACATGTACGATTTCATCCTTGCACGAGCCATAATAAGATAAAAAGGCGCATGATTTGGGCCTTCGTACACATAAAACCACAAAGGTGGATGAAAAAATTTGAGAAAACAAAATGGACAACAATATACAAGTAAATTAGAGAATATAATTCAGAACAGCGTGTATAAACCGAGACAAGCACGCATGAATTGCATGGTTGCAATATTTTGCCAAAGCAATTCTACAAACTCAAAATCTAAAGAATCTGGAAAATAAAAGTAATGACTTATGATGATAGATTGATTGATTATATTATGCAATGAATCACGCAAAAGTAATGAAAAGTAAAAAGGAGGAGTGACTAGGTGCAACGTCTCCTCCATTGAATAGCACATGCGTCAATTGATAAGTTGCTTCCTACCAATGAGTTGGAGGTAAATTGCAAGATTTTGCAAAAGTATTGCATAACCCTCTGAGCGTCTGAGGGCTTTCCTGCATTTTCACATAAACACTCATAAAACTAATATTAATTGAGATTTTCATTCCCGGTTTGTTTCTGAAATACACTTCATATTTCTTTATCATACATATATCTTACAATACAATTCCGTTAAAAATATTTTTGTCTACAGCCAATTTAAGTTGTTTCTGGGAAACGGAAAAATACGGGCAAAACGCTTAGGGATAAGGAGCACATGCTAAAAGTGGTTGATGATGAATTGATGAAAGTGGTGTGTGAGTTATCTAGCTCAGTGGCTAAGGTTTTAGACTTGTAGTTCTAAATTTTCATGTTATTTATTATAGTACATAACGCATTTAACGTTGGCATGAACTAAAGACAATTTAATATAAACTCCAACTGTCCGTTTTCGATAACTGAAAAATTTTCAAGACTTTGTATTCGTCTCCTCTCTAATTTTACGTAAAAATATTGAAAAAATTGGGAAATATGAAATATTATCGTATAATACGATAGTTTCCTTTAAAAAATATTGATACTCGTATTTATAATTCATATACAGGACTGAAAAAAATACGGATACTTACAGCCTATGACTATTTAACTTTTTAAAAGATTGTAGGTTTATGCGTTTTATCTTATTAAACTTTAGTATTTTTAGTATGTTTCAGTTATATTTTGTGTGAAATGTGTATGATTTAAGTTGGTCAGCCTGTCTGACAATCATTTTACACTAAAATAAGCACTCAATAACTCACTCAACAAACTTCCACTGGCTTTCAGAAAGATTACGGTTAACATATATTGTCAGGAAGCTTTTAGACAGGTGAGCTTTGTGGTGATGAAAGAGCTTCGAAACAGAAGAGCGGAAAGAAGCTTGGAGGATTAGTGAATGATCCTGAAAAACGACTCATTAAAATAGTTCCAACTTTGCAAAAACTTGTTAATATTGCTTTATTCTTATTCTCACTCCGTACCATGTGTCTTTTTGAAATCTTGGATAGTTGAGACATACTATTAAAACTGCCAATATTCATGCAACAGTTAAAATTCATAAAGACACAAATAAATGTAAATATAATGCTTAAAGGTGCTTAAAAACATACATAAAACATTTAAAAGTACATTAAAGCCTTTTAAAATCAAAACGTTTTCAACCGTATCTTATGATCCGGATTTCAGTGGACCCAAAATTATATTCCGCACAAGTAATCATCAGGAAGTTATCATAAGAGAGTCTCTGGAAATAATATCTAAAAAAAAATAGTCTGTAACGATGTATTATCATATGATATCCACGCAGTCTGGAATGAATTAATACATGATTGATTAACCTGTACTTGTTTTTGAAATGTTGAATAACCTTTCTCATCCCACCTTATATTCCACACCCTTGAAGTAAAATGGTTTGTTCCGGGCTAGCTAGAAGACGCGAAAAGACAACAACTCAACTTAACTATTAGTTTTTCACTGATGATGACCGAGTTAGTTCGGTTGAAAACTTTTTGATTTTTTAAAAGGACTTTAATGTTAAAGGCTTTTAAATGTTATTATGCATGTTTTTACGCACCTTCAAGCAATATATTTACATTTAGTTGTATCTTTATGAATTTTAATTATTAAACAAGGTGAATTTGCACTGAAATTGTGACTTTTTATGCATGGAACAGATTCACGGTTTCATCACTCAGTCATGGTCTCATGCCCAGGGATAATACATATCCCTCGACAACAGGCCATGATTAAGTGGTAGTTAAATTCATTCGTGCTAAAAACATTTTAATTTAAAACGCAGAATTTATTACAAATAAACAATAAATCAGGTAGGGTAAAACGACTATCAAAGAAGAACTAAAAAAGCATTACGCATGAAATATCCAAATATGGCAGAATTTATTACAAATAAACAATAAATCATGTAGGGGAAACGACTATTAAAGAAGAACTAAAAAAGCACTACGCATGAAATATCCAAATATGGCATTGTTACCTTGACAGTAGTTCGATATGCTCGACGATCCTACATGTTCTAACTTTCAAGAAAACGATCAGACAGTCACAAATTTAAAGTATGGCAGACAAATTTAAAGTATTTAAACTACAAAATATTCTGTAATGAAAAGTCCTCGTGTAGCATTAAGGTATTGTACCGGGTGAACCAAAAGTTTTTTAAAAATTAAAAAAATTGTAAAAAAGGATTAATTATGATAAAGAAGTGCTGTTTGCAAAAAAGGGCTCAGAAGGTAGTCGGATTTTTTTAGCAGCAAGGAAAAAAAAGTTTAAAAAGTCACCTGTAGATAGTGCTAACATGCGAGAGATTCAGCAGAATTATGCAAATTAATCCTGCAATAAAAGACCGGGATGCACGAGGATTTCTCATTCGCTTTCTGAATGTTATCATTACACGAATGAGCGTTCTATCGAGATTTTATCTGTTGTGAGGTTCCTGCAATTCATTCCGGATTGTGCACATGTTACATTCAGCTGTAACTTAGTTGTGTCGTACAATTTTCGAGGTCATGTTGAACAATTGTTATTGCAAGAGTAAATGGATGGATCGTACTGTTTTGCTATTCACTGTGTTTCGGGCCTTCAGCGCCCTCTAACAGTGACATTTTTTACTAAAAATTTTTATGCTGCTAAAAAAAAATCCAACTACCTTATAAGCTTTTTCTTGCAAACCGCACTTCTTTGTCATAACTTCTTCCTTTTTTATGAATTTTTAAAGTTTTAACGAACTTTTGGTTCACTCGGTATGTATTATGTATAAGTAACATTTATAAATTGACTGTAGGCCACTCGAATGCTCTTGAAAGATGCGAAAATTTAATTGTTTTCTTGTGATGGTTAAAAGTTTTTTATAATCTATACGCAAAATTATTAGTATTTCATCATTCATTTTGTAGCACGTGAAAATATTTTTACACAGGTTAAAAGAAAGGAGTTAAACTTTACGAATTTAATACAAAACCTTTATTAAAAGCAATATATTAGATAAAATTAATTAAACTAATTTTGAATTATATGAGTTATAAATCGAACGAACGGAGCAATTGGGTATTTATCGTTCATGGCAATTTTGAGTCGTTAAGATAATATGCATTCCTATACAAATTATAAAACTTAGTAAATCATTTCCTTCCGCAGGAATTCAGAGTAAACATAAATCTCAAATATGTAATGAAACTATTTTGATAATGTATAGATGAAGACATTTTGAATTTTTTTGAAATAAATATTGACTAAAACATTTTCCATTATTTCAAAACATTCTCTAATATTTCGTGCAGATATAAGCATCACAGAGATTTTTCTAATTTCAGTGTTCGCCTTTAGGATTAACCCCTTGCTTGTGACGCTCGAAATCAGTTCGGGCAACGCAAATGCGCCAATTTTGGAATGCCAGATCTGAGTTCGAGCAAGAGAAAAATCGGTGTTTCAATTCCGTGAAGTCGGAACACAGTTCGTCGAATGCACCATATGTAATTTACCATTTTCCCAATAGATGGCGATACTTTCCCGCGAAAAGTTCGGCAGTTTCGCGCCATTTGTCGAATTTTTGTAATTTTGTCGGATTTTTGTAATTTTAATAGTTATTTCGTTTAAATTTTTTTTTAAATAATCTATTTCTAACATTTTGATGATAATAACGAACAAAATTAAAGAGAATTTTTTTTTCTATTTTTGGCACGTTTTTCTCAAATATATTTCACAGGCAAGGGGTTAACGTGCACTCTTTTTAATATCACATCTCAGATATAAACTTTTATGAATCAATTTGGTAACAGCAAAAGATGATATTAGATACAATGCACATAAAAAATAATCGCTGGCTAAAATTTTAGGCTTAATTGGGGCAAGAAATAAAAGAATTGTTTTAATTAGTGGAATGTTTTTCATAACTGGATGTCTACTACGTATTGTCTTCTTTAGATTAAAGATAAGCATTTTTTTTAAAGTGAAAACTTCTTTAGGCGCGTTGGGCATTTTTTGAGATGGGAAAAAATCATTGAACTTGCGACACTGTTACTGTAACCGTCACTGTTACCGACACCTTTGTATATTTGAAGTGAAAACTTCTTTAGGTGCGTTGGTCATTTTTTGAGATGGGAGGGAGAAAACCATTGAACTCGCGACACTGTTACTGTAACCGTCACTGTTACCGACACCTCTGTATATTTGAAGTGAAAACTTCTTTAGGCGCGTTGAGCATTTTTTGAGATGGAAAAATACCATTGAACTCGCGACACTCTTAATGTAACCGTCACTGTTACCGACACCTCTGTACAGTGGCGTAGCCAGGGAGGGGGTCCAAATGCTCTGGATACCAGTAATATTAAAAAGTTTCCTTCGCCTTGCTTATCGCAGACAGTTCCCCGATTACGTAAGGCAATGAAAACTTTACAAAATTAGTGGTATCAAGAGCATCTGGACCCCCCACCCTGGCTACGCCACTGCCTCTGTATATTTGAAGTGAAAACTTCTTTAGGCGCGTTGGGCATTTTTTGAGATGAACTCGCGCACTGAACTCGCGACATTGTTACTGTAACCGATACCTCTGTATATAAGTATGTACATGTATTGTGTATAGTTCCGTATGAGGTAGGGCGGGGTATGAAATGTATGAGTAGTGTGAACCAGAAATTTTAAATAATGAACTAAGCGACATTTGAAATTGAGTTCCTAACTGAACGAAATAAATCAATCTTTAAAAACGTATAGGGATCAGTCTAATTAGTCATTTAAGGAAGGGCACTGGACCCCACGTATCCCCTCCGGCCCCCCTTTTACGGTGTTTTAACTAACTATGCCTCATATCTATATTTCAACAACGAACAGTCCAATTTCAACGCGACTTATTTCAAACACTATAATTCACTGAGTAATGAATCTCCGTAACATTAAAATAAATGTATGAGTAGCGTGAACCAGAATTTTTAAATGATAAACTAAGCGACATTTGAAATTCAGTTCCTAGCTGAACGAAATAAATCAATCTTTAAAAACGTATAGGGATCAGTCTAATTAGTCATTTAAGGACGGGCACTGGACCCCACGTATCCCCTCCGGGCCCCCTTTTACGGTGTTTTAACTAACTGTGCCTCATATCTATATCTCAACAACGAACAGTCCAATTTCAACGCGACTTATTTCAAACACTATAATTCACTGAGTAATGAATCTCCATAACATTAAAATAAATGTATGAGTAGTGTGAACCAGAATTTTTAAATAATAAACTAAGCGAGATTTGAAATCTAGTTCCTAGCTGAACTAAATTAATCAATCTTTACAGATGTATAGGGATCAGCCTAATTAGTCATTTAACGAAGGACATTGGACCCCTTCCCCCCCCCCTCCGACCCCCCTTTTACGGTGTTTTAACTAACTATGCCTCGTTTCCATATCTCAACAATGGACAGTTCAATTTCATCGCAACTGATTTCAAACATTATAATTCACTGAGTAATGAGTCTCCGTAACATTAAAATAAATGTATGAGTAGCGTGAACCAGAATTTTTAAATAATAAACTAAGCGAAATTTGAAATTCAGTTCCTAGCTGAACGAAATAAATCAATCTTTAAAGATGTATATGGATCAGCCTAATTAGTCATTTAACGAAGGGCACCGAACCCCACGCCTCCCCTCAGGCCCCCCGTTTACGTGTTTTAACTAACTATGCCTCGTTTCCATATCTCAACAACGGACAGCCCAATTTCAACGCGACTGATTTCAAACATTATATTTTCACTGGGTAATGAATCTCCGTAACATTAAAATAAATGTATGAGTAGCGAGAACCAGAATTTTTAAATAATAAACTAAGCGACATTTAAAATTCAGTTCCTAGCTGGACGAAATAAATCAATCTTTACAGATGTATAGGGATCAGCCTAATTAGTCATTTAACGAAGGACACTGGACCTCCCCCCCCCTCCGGCTCTCCTTTTACGCTGTTTTATCTAACTATGCCCTGTTACCATATCTCAACAACGCACAGAATAGCGCATTAAATGAAAATTGTAATATATTTTTTGTAGTAGTAGTTTATAATAATGAATAAAAAAAACACTTCATTTAAAAGTATTTCCTGACGATTCAAAAAATACACACGTAATTATTGTTCATGTTTTCACTTCTGTCGGCACTCCCGGAGTGCCGCATTCTTTTTTTCCTTGTTTTTCACGTATGACAAAAATACTAGCAGGACAAATATATATATATATATATATATATACGTTTCCAAATGAGCATAGTCAAGCCACTCTCATTACTAAATGCTGATTATTTCATTGATTTTAAGAATTATGTCACTTTATCTTTAAACTTCTTTTCTCAATATAAATACAATCTTCGACCATTTTTAGGGTAAATACAGCATGGGTAATCTAATAAACAAACGCAAAATGTAAATTTTCCGATTGCGATTTTGAAAGTTCTTATAAAAATGTGTTTAGAGATAAAGAGAAACCTCCCCTCAAGAAACTTTAATGGTATCAATATTGTAGAAAGGCAAAAACAAGGAACTTTAACGCCAACAGCTTTATCCACCGACTTTAAAAACAGAAATTATAAATTGGGTTCTTAATTTTCCTTTCATTTTTGTTGTTTTATTGCCTACTGTACATACATTTAAATAAATAAAATAGACATCTGATTAAAGGTACTATGTTCTTAAAATTTTTGTTACACAATTTAAGATGAAGTTTTCTCTAGTTTCAATTTTTAATTTGAAAGTACTGAATATATTCTCTTTTGCGCGGTGAAGTATATTACTGCAGAGAGACATATTTAAATTTTCGAAAACACAAAAGTAATTACAAAAATAAGGAAAAGAAAATAGAATTGATGTAAAGTAATAAGGAAAGCCCCTAATATCTTTAATTCAAAATGGAACAAATCCATGATGTAAAGTAATAAGGAAAACCCTAATATCTTTATTTCTAAATGGAACAAATCCATGATGTAAAGTAATAAGGAAAGCCCCAAATATCTTTAATTCAAAATGGAACAAATCCATGATGTAAAGTAATAAGGAAAACCCTAATATCTTTATTTCTAAATGGAACAAATCCATGATGTAAAGTAATAAGGAAAGCCCCAAATATCTTTAATTCAAAATGGAACAAATCCATGATGTAAAGTAATAAGGAAAGCCCCAAATATCTTTAATTCAAAATGGAACAAATCCATGATGTAAAGTAATAAGGAAAGCCCCAAATATCTTTAATTCAAAATGGAACAAATCCATGATGTAAAGTAATAAGGAAAGCCCCAAATTGTTTTTCTTTACTTTTAAAAATCTTATTGATTGTTCCCTTTTAAAATGACTTTAACATTTAGCAAAAATGAAGCTATTTAACAGCCAGTGAAAATAAATATTTCTGCTCATTTAAGGGGTCTCAGTAGTCTTACTTTTCCTCGGAAGATGCGTTTGCATGATGTCACATTTTATTTTATTTCTGATTTCATATAACACACAAAAAATGAAATTTTTACCACTAATAGGTCAATATCTGCTTGATTTCACATAATTATTTCAATGTTGTACAATTCATATTTAATTACTTTGAAAAAGTTTAAATTTCAAAAAAACGTTTTCTCCTGGAATCTACTGCGCGCAAGGTTGTAGAAAACTTATTGCTTCAAAAATAACAAACAAAACTGATAATGATGTAAATTTGATGTATCTTGAACTTATACTTCAATTTCAAGCAACTAATTTTTTTTAAATTTAAATTTAAATTGTAAAACGTTTAAAAAATTCATTGTTTCTTGAAAAAATGTCAATAAAAAAAAATAATTGCTTGAAATAGGTGAAATATCACCTATTAGTGGTAAAAATTTCATTTTATTGTGTGTTATATGAAATCAGAAATAAAACAAAATCTGACATGATGCAAACTTGCATCTTCGGATTAAAAGTAAGACTACTGAGACCCCTTAAAATAAACTGTTTTATCGCGCCATAGAAAATAAGTCGAAGTCTTACACTGTCCATTCGAACGTCCAGAAAACAACATGTTTCAACTCACTGTCTCATTAGCTCAATGTACGAGACCTTATCAGCCAATATAAAATATCCGAGGCTCGATTTGTCGTTGTTATTGCTGTTGCACCTAAACTGAGGCCTAGCGGATGTTGAAATTGCCTAGCAAGGAGAGAAAAAAGGAAAGAAAGAGAAAACTTTAATGAAAAAATCAAAATATTTGAGTTTTTATTTCCTGTTGAGGACTTTATACTACGCTGAACAAAATCTTTTGTGCTTCAATACTAAAATCATAAAATGGTGCAGCATTTTATCAAGATGTCCTACATAATGTGAATCAAAAAACATTAAAATACTAGGTTAACCTAAAACAAAGTATTATGGTTCAACGCAGTATAATTAAATATTTCAAACAAAGAACCAAACGATGGTAAAATGTTTCAAAAAATGTTTTACATCTTCTGGTCGCAGTTACTGCAACAGCAAAAGTTTGATCAACCTAGTGCCAAATTTTTAACTCTGAAATATTCAAATGAAATTTTTACAATCCTTTGAAATCAGTTTTGATTTTTTTTTAAAAATAATATCGCGTCACAAACTATTTATTCCCGCTGATAAGCATTAAAATAATCATTGTTTTCTGTCATATATAGCTACAATATACTGAAATAAAATGACTTGATATCTTTAACTTGAGTTGTTGAAATGTTATTAAAGTTAAATGAAAAATATAAATGTGCGGACGAATACGGACAAACATGAAAACACCCGACCCTTCCCTACAACCCTATATTTTTAAATTTAACCCTTAATTGCATAGTGATGTAAATTTCCATCACTGTTTATTTAACTTTTAATAAATAAATCAACTTCTTCGCCACCACTATATTTATATAGAAATATTAATGTAGTAAATTTCCCGTGAACTATGTTGCTGAACAAAGTTAAAAATCTATCTTAAAATTTCTGGTGTCTAACATTTAATATATGTCTAAAAAAGCACAATTGTGAAAGAAAAACTCATGCAAAGAAGGATTAAGGTCATCCGAGAACCTCCTTCAGGACAAATTAAATTTGTAAGTTCCGATCTATTAACAAACATTATTTAAAATATAATAAAATTTAATGTCATAACTGTATGGAAATAAAAAAAAAATAATACGGTATATTCTTCAATACCAGAGTACTGATTTAAATGTGATAAACATGTCTGATAAAATTCAAATATATAAATTTATAATAAAAAAGAAACGTTTTTCATAGGCATTTTAAATTCCATTCACATCATAACTCTGTTTTCTTAAATTAACTTTACTGTCAGGACGAGCAAAAGCATGGAATATATTTGTTTCATTTTGAACGGATTTAAAAGGAAAATGCAGCTACATTTCGAAAATCAGGAAAGACTGTAAGAATTTGACGGAAAGATTCTACATTCGATTGGTTTCTTTAGATAAACTTTGAATAAAAAAATTTTCGATGTCAGAGTTTACTTTTCGTTAGAAAAACTTAGTTTAGACGGAATATCTAAGAAGAAATATTTTAGTAAGGGAATTGCTGTGTCGTAAAACAAACGTAACTACTCTTGAAAATAACAAAAATTAACTAAGGGAAATTAACTAACTATAATGCCTAAGTCAAATTGAAAGATTGGCGCATTGGAGAAAGAACACATTCACTTGTATACCCTTGAGAAAATCCATTTTCTATAAAGTAAAATTTATCATAAACTTGTGCATAAAATGGTCTTTTTGTCAAATATTAATCGGTATACAACAGTTTACATATTATAGATTTTAGGCGAACTAAGTAATGCATGCACAATACGTCTCTTCTCCTTCCCCCCAAAGACATATTATTATTATTATTATTATTATTTTTGAACGATGATCATAAATCTAATTCTAAAATATGAAGAGAAAACCGAAAATAGCCATTCGATTGCTAATTATGTCTTCTTTCAATTTATTTAAAAGAAAGTGTACAAAACATTGAAATCTCCAATACGAAAACTATTTGACAGTATATTTGAGTTTTTTCTTTTTTTGTTAAATTTTATCTTCGGTTACAAAACAGGCAGTTGATAGGTCAAATAATTTAGGAATTATGATTGTTTAAAGTTTGGAACGCCTAATGCTATAAAATATAACAAATATCACATTTAATCAGACAATAGAAGTTAAAAACACATAAAAATACAATTGTAAAATAGGCCACACGTTTCAGGCAGCATTTTAGCCCCTCATCAGTGCAATAATATACGTTGACCAGACATTGCGAACTCTATTTATCCAGCGATCCAATGCACTATCCAGAATGCATAGGTGCCAACCTCTCATTAATATTCCGTAATATG
This sequence comes from Maratus michaelseni, assembly GCA_963931845.1. Lineage (NCBI taxonomy): Eukaryota > Metazoa > Arthropoda > Arachnida > Araneae > Salticidae > Maratus > Maratus michaelseni. The sequence continues at coordinate 79,688,418 of OZ007595.1, read as the reverse complement.
CGGGTTAATTTGACCCATGTTTAACACGTTTCGCACCAGAATTTTTTTTAAGAAATGAAATTAAATAAATTCCACGTAGAAATCTCAAATTGAATAAATAAAGATTCATCCAATAATTTTTCTGGTTTGAAGCGTTGTTAAACTGGGTCAAATTAACCCTCATATTACGGAATATTAATGAGAGGTTGGCACCTATGAGAATGAGACTAGCCGTAAGCTACCTTTCCGTGATGTGATGGTTGACACAGTAGAAAAAATTGATTTTCAAGAGCTTGTAACATTTGTTTAGGTTACGAATTCTGTTCAGAACTAAGTTTAATGAGTTTCTTAGTTGTTTCATCATTTTATATTTTTTTTCAGTTCTATTCCCTATACTGTCTTCTTATTGGCTGTTTACCCGGAATCTCCTGTTTTCGTATTGATCGATAAGCCTTTCACATTCGATAAGCCCAGATGAATAAAAAAAATCGGGACACATTTCTGAAAATGGTGTTAATCCGAAGCCCATAAGCAAGAGTCAAAACCCAATCCAAAACCAACCGGAAACAGAAATAATTTGATTCAATTTGACGAGAACACGAACATTTCATTTCATGTTAATCCAAAGGTCGACTGGAACCCGATAAAATGGTTTTTGTCAGTCCGACCCGAACACGAAATTAAAAAAAAAAACTTCATATTTTATTATAATTATGAAAAATTAGTTTACAATTATATCTTAAATTATAATTTTATCTTTTATGTAAACAAATAGACTGATTTATATTCATTAATATTAAAACATATAATTTTATATATCCAAATATATGTTTTTACATATTCAAATATATATTTTTATATACTATTCAAATATATATTTTATATGCTATTCAAATATATATTTTTATACAATGTTTACTTGATTTTATAGAAAGGTTAGAATTTTGTGAAATTAGAGAGAGCTTTGAAATTTGGGGTGAAATTTTGTTGAAATTTGAAAAAAGTAGATTTGAAGATTAAATTATAAAATTTTGAAGATAAAATTTGAAGATATTGTGAAATTAATATCGGCTGAAGCCCCAGAATACATTCCGGACGTCTCCGGATGTTGTATTCTACTTTCACTTTTAACGTAGCAAGCAATGATAGAAAACAATGTGGCAACTAATTAGATATTTCCATCACCTGCAACTTTATAATTACCTAAACCCAGACTATAGACTATATTTGAAAAAATAAAAGAGAGAAAGTGAGGGAGAGATCTGAAATATTGTATATTAAAGAGATTAGCCATAACGTTAGGAATAATGACATTATAGCTGCTACAGATGAAACAAACCACAAATGTGGTCGCTATGAATTGTGAGCTGTGTATCGCTTGAAATTCAGAAAATAAAAACCAAACTCTCAAATCTGATATGTAATAATTAATTATGAATATCTCTCACCACTCATACCGGCAGTGAAAGTTATAAGTATATTAGGATTTTAAAAAATCCTCGAAGTTGAACTCTAAACTAAGTTATTAAGCGTGTTTTACTGCAATAATAACCTGTGTTATATTGGGTTGTTGGGAAAGTTCTTTCTGTTTGGGAAAATTGGACAGGAAAAATCTATCATTTAATTATTAGACGTTAATTCCGATATCTAATGTCTAATAATTGACTGCGCAGAGTTTTCTGGTGCAAATTGGTTTTCTCAAACAGAAGGAACTTTCCGAACAATCCAATACAAACCTAAAACTAATTCAATAATAATTTAAAAATATTATTATAAGGGTTATTAAGGATATTTAAAAGGATTATAGAAATATCTTTTGTACAAATACGTGTAAACTAAAGTTATATTGGGCTGTTAGGAAAGTTCGTACCAGTTGGGAAATTCAATTCGTACTAGAAAATTCTGCCCGTTAATTATTAGATTAGATATCGGAATCGATATCTAATAATTAAATGATAGAAGTTTCAGGTACGAATTTATTTTCTCAACCGGTACGAAATTTCTGGACAAACCAATACAAAGAAAAGTAATTGGGGAATGTTTCTTATGCTTTGAAATCTTATAGGTGTTTACTTTAACCTGTTTAAATGCATGTTTCGCTAAACATTATTCGATAGTTTTATGTTGGTGAGCTGCAAATCTTGTCCGGCATTTTTTTTCTTTTATTATCAATAACAGCACCTTTATTTTCTGCATGTTTAAGTTAGAAACAATGATTTGATGTTGAAATAAAAGGTTTTAGTTCTTGGTATTATTTTTTTTCGTTTATTTTAATGAAATGATTGAAAGGGTTATATTTTAAATGAAATGAATGCAATACGAATAGTGAGGATGGGAACAATTTTTGGCGGTTTATCACGTGTACCGGCTAACGTATGAGTACCTAATATCATAGCTGTGAACTTTTCCGCTTTTTTCCTACCACTAAACTTTTATAGTAAATTGAAGCTTATTAAATTGCCGAAATCATGTGATTCAATCAGGAAAAAATTTCTATTAATTTTAGTGGTAACAAAAAAACGTAAAAGTTTGCAGCTATGTAATATTCTTAGGATCATATTAAATATTATTCCTTAAAGCTAACAATCGAAAATAATTAAAGTTGTTTCCGGTATTATTCTTCCTCATACAAATAATAGTATGAACTAATATTTTTTATGCTAATGATGTATCTTATGGATCTGTTTTTATGAATTTAAACCTTAAAATTATTAACTTTCAGAAATTTTAACACGCGTCTTGAAATACATCTCCAGAACGCAAAGTATTCCATAACGTTAATAATTTACTTTGTTTCTTCAGAAAGAAAATTATGTTCATATAAAATGTACGTTTGAGAATTCCCCATGGTTGCATGAAAAAGGGAAAAAATTAAGGATAAGGTTTAGCAATCTTCTAAATCAAATCACAATGGTTTTACTTTTGAGAAAATAACATACGCGTAAACTGCATAATCTAATGGATTGAAAAACTAGAAAAATTAAGTTGATAAATTACATTTATTTATCACTTTAAGGTGCTAACATATGAAAACGTAATGTATTAGAAAAACTAGAAAAAAGTATATTAGTAAAACCAAAAGAGTTACTTAAATAAATAAATTATCGAGAAATGAAGTATCATTTACAAGCCAATCTTCTCAACTGTCAAAATCTAAATAAAACTTGTTTAAAAATTAAATTTTATACATAATTATTAGCAGTTCTAGGTGAAAGATGACTTTACTTATTTAGATACAAATTACGTTAAAAAATAAAAGAGAATTACACAGAAAATACTAAAAATAATCTTTCAGCCAATCTTTGATATTGCACAATTTAAATATTCCGATAAAATTGAAAAAGGATGCTGTGGAGAGTAGACTTTTTGTGCACAGAATTATTGAACTGTTATTTGAAAAACTATTTACTGCATTTAAAATTGTTTGTTTCTTTATTTAAAAAATGCTCATATTTTTAATTAAGAATATTTTGAAAGTTATTAAAAATCGTACATTCAATAGTTGGCTGAGAGATGTATTTTTAATTTCCTAAAAGCCAATTTACCGCCATGGAATGTTTATTTGATAACAAGTGGATGAGTTGGTAAAACTATAATCGATTTTTTATATATTAAATATTTCTTAATATAACTTTTCCGGGATTATTATATTTAATAAATGTTATGCATTAACGAATCGGGAAGACCTATGTATTCACAACCACTTATCCCTTTCTGAGGCAAGGATGTGTGACTATGTTGTTTTTAAGTTGCTAATTATGTGCAATTATGTTCCTAAAATGTTGAAAAGATTTGAAAATTTACAAATAAAATGTTTTGAAAATAAATAAATTCTTTTCAGCACGTACATTATAAAGTCAAAGTTTTATTAAAAAATACTGGGTGGCGTTTGCAATTTTCAAATTTTAAAATTCAATGGTATATATAACGTACCCTTCAAAACGTTAAGAGGTTTTGATATAAAATTTCACAGTAGCACAGAGTAAGCAAGCAAGTAAGTTTCGTTTACCTTCATTTTTCAGCCAGGCTAGGACTTTTATGAAACATCCGTATTCCAGAGTTACGTCGAAGGGGTTATTAATCCATTTTACGTATCCATTGAAACGAGTGCACATTTTGACTGCTTATTATGAAGAGAAAATATTTTATATGATTAATATAGTATTAAGTAAAAGTAGTGTGTTAAGTAAAATTTTTATACGGTAGATCTTTTAATTTAACTTCAATGTTACAAAATACATTTGATTTTAATTTAATAGGAGCGCACATATTCGCTCCTTAATTTGTGAAAAAATATCCAAATTAAGAGAGATTATAATAAAACAGTTTATCAGTTTATAAAAGTTCCTATGTAATAGGAAACTCCTTGATTGCATACATTGCACCTTTAGTAGACACGCTGATATTTACATGCGTGATTTTCCACTCATTTGAACTAATTATGAGTTCAAGGTCTTCGTTGTTCTTCGGTGAAAGATCTATTTGGAAGAGATTACCGTAATTTCCGGCGTACAAACCGCGGCTAAAATAAGTCTATTTCAAACAAGAAATTTTATTTAATAAATGAAGCCATATAAATACCAAGTAAAACAGAGTTACTTTATATTAAATAAAATTTCTGGTCCGAAAGAGATTTTATTGAGCTGCGGCATAAACGTCGGAAATTACAGTAGATGGATTTTCCTAACAGGTTTAACCCTTTCCAGCACAGTGGTCCCACTCCGGGCACACCTAATTTTAATCCCAAACTTGCATTCGACACCAAGAATATTTAATAAAATTTTGTTTCTACAGTGAAAGCTTGAACTAAGGAGTTCTTATTTCCTAAAAAAAGTCGTTTGTAAATTCCGGTGTCAGTCAGTAATTTCGCATTTTACGAACAGAATTTGTCTGTGCCGGAAAGGGTTAAGAGCATTAAGACAGACTTTTTCATCGACCCATGTCCTCTCCTTAGATGAGTAATTGTAATCCATTACGGCTATCTTTCAATTTATTTGTGTGCGTATTTATGAATTTTTGAATGTCTTTTTTCAATAATTGCATTCAGAAACATGTCATATAAATTGCTTTTATTATTTTAAAAACAGTCATACTTGATATACTTTCAGCAACGTGTAACATAAGCAAAACAAGATATATAGCTATTAAAGAGAAATTTAAAGAAGTACTGTAAAAAAGGTATTTTCCGGCAAGATATTTTATACGACGAAATAGGGTGAGGAATATTTAATAGAAATAAATTAAAAAAAGAAAAAAAATGAAAATGAAAATGAAAATGAAAAGCAAATAAAATAAAAATTCATTATAATATATTAATTAGGTCATTAAAAATAATACGAGAATGAATCATGTATAGATATCAATTAGTAACGACATATGTAATCATAGAAATCCGGAAATTATATAAATCCATATTGTTCTCTACATCAAAGTGAAATAACTTTCTGAATAACTTTACTATATTAATTGTGACATAGTAGATGCAACTTCCTGCTCCTTTGAGTAATCATAAAGTTACTATTTTATCAATGATACTTGCATACCAATTTTCTTATATTAACATAAGTGAATTCATACTTGAATATACCTCAATCGAGAAAAGTTCACTTAGTTTTCAATTTTAGTTAAGCAAAATCTCATGAGTTCTACTTATCTGGCTCAATAATATGCTGAATGTTAGAATAGTCTATTTGTATAAATTTTAAAGGTAAACATTCAAAACAGCATTCATGTTATATGTTTATTTCGCAAACACAGACTAAATTTATTGCATAACTCTGTGCAAACAGTGGCCCAAAATTAGTACAAACTTCAAAGGGTGATAATGCAGGCGTTATAAAATAATCATAACACTTTATTTTCTACTAAATCTATTATAAAGTTCATAATTAAAATCGTAATTAATTTTATCAATCTAAATTAAATGTTTAAATCAAATTTTCTTCTTTTCAATAATCTTTTTTAATTATCATACTCATTTTAGATGAATAGAAAACAATTTTGCTAAAAAATAAACCATTTAAAATCAAAATTATTAATAATAATTATTTATTGCTTTTATTTTTAGTTTTAGTGATCTTGCCGAAACTATCGATTTTTTCTGATGATTTTGACATATTTTTCTTGAAAATATAACTTTCAATCACTAAAATAGAAAAAAATATATCCACTTTCTATTTTAAAATTACCGGATACTATTTTGGACTTAGAGTAATATCAAATACCTATGTATATGAGGAAATGAAACAGAACTAAATTTAAATAATAACATAAAAATAGGAAGTTGAGAGTATTATATATACCTTGGTGTAGACATTAATAGAGAAGGCACAAACTTACAGGAATTAAATACAGAATCTGTCAAGGAAGAAAGACTGTAAAATTATTAAATTCTATTTGGTGGAGTGAGGAGATCTCCAGAAAAAGAAAATATAATATATACAATTCTATTGTAAAGAGCATACTGTTATATGGAGCAGATGGATGGAGAATTATGGAGACAGAAAGAAAGAAATTAGCAGCAGTGGAAATGTATGCCAGAAGAAGATCATGCAGCATATCAAGAATAGAGAGAATAAGAAATGAAAGAATAAAAGAAATGATGAAAATAAAGGGAACCATATTAGACAATCTCCAAAAGAAACAATTAATCTGGTATGGTCATGTTAAATGAATGAGTGACGAGAGACTACCCAAAATCTTGTCTAATTATAGAACAAATCAAAAGAGGAAACGAGGAAGACCACGAAAGAACTGGATGGATGGTATAATGAAAGCCATGAGGGATAGGGGGTGGAATGGACCCTTGACCGAAGGAAATGAAGTGATCTCTTGTAGATTTTTCGGATGGCGGCACCCGACGGCATAAACCGAGTATATATATATATATATATATATATATATATATACATATATTGGAGTTAGTATTCATGTCTACATGGCTAATACGTGGCTATCATGAAATTCGCGTTATGAAGACAACTTTCGAAGCCATTTTCAGCACACATTATGGGAAGTTTCTTATCTAAGAGATGGCAACGAATTGCTAATATTCCTGAATACTCATCCATCTTTGCCAATCTACTGAAAAATAGTGTTTTCATAACCAAGACGGACTTATCAAGGATCCAAGACGGATCATAATCGCTGACTGATTAGCGATTATGAATCTAGCAATGCCACTGAATACTTCTGATTGGTGAAGGTTTAAACTTTTGAAATCCGTTTGAGAGGGAATTCTGAAAAAATAATCAAAAGAGATTTAAGATTCTGGCCTTTTTAACTGCAAGATTTAAGGAAAACAGCTATATAAAGTCAGAGGGCAGCATCAGCGTCTGTATACAGATTTGTTGCCTAGTTTACTTTCCGAGAGCTTTGAAAAACTATGTTGATGCTCTAATTATCTTTTATAAAATAGGACTGTTAGTACAGCACTAGATTGTCGATCCACTCGATTTTCTGGAACTGGATTTAGCGCGGTACCATAATTCCAATACAAGTGTCGGTAATCAACAGATAGTAGCTTCTATGTTCCTATATAGTGGCATAACCAGGGTGGGGATCGAACTGTTCTGGATACCACTAATTTAGTAAAAGGTATATTCGCCTTGTTTAATACCTGAAAATTCTACGATTAAATGAGTCATAGAATATTTCCATAACCCTTTATATCCTGAATTAATTTTCCAGCTACTTTTTAATTGTATTTTTGCATCATTGGATAAATTTTGATGCAGAATAAACATAGGAAAGAGGAAACTCATTTTTATAGTGTTTTAGTGGTTAATTATGCAACTGTAACCACCATAAATTTTTACCTTATGATATAAAATAAAATAGTAAATTTCAAATAGTAAACTTCCAATAAAATATAGGAAATGTTCACCTGTAGAGTATAGAAAACAATAGAAAATAATAGTACTAAATAACCGGTAATAAACCACTAAAATTACTCAAATGAAGAACAACATGCATGCCAATTCTATTGCAAAATGGATTTCGAATGTAGCGTGGCAAATGTAAAATCCCTACAATGCTAAGAAAGAGGATATGTTCTTGAATTTGCCATCTCCTGTCTGCTGTCAGAAATACACTCTTTGTGCCATTGTGAATACCGTTATTTAAAACGGGCATATTACGAATATATAGGTGTTTTATTAACCCCTTGGGGACGAGCGACATGAATTCGTGACGCATAAGATGCTCAGAATCCTCGATTATTCCTACCAGTTAGTTTTTTTTTTGTAAAGTTTTCCTTATCTAATCATAGCATTTTTGCGATTCAATTAGGTGAAATTTTCTCATTTGAAAAACCGGTGGTAACAGATTAAAAATTCTGTAAAAGACGCTCGTCGCCAAGGGTTTAAAGTGGTACTTATAAGTATCGTCAGGATAAAAAGAGTTAAAGTAGTCGTTTCCGGAGCCTCTAGACTCCCACTCTTTCTAGTCCACTGTTCTTACAACAAGTGATTTCCATTACAAAACGTGATTTTCATTCAAGTTCCATTGCTAATAGCTCTCCATTATAACCTTTTATGGGTGATTTCCCACAGTGCCTACACAGTGTTGGAAATACTACAATTAAATTTGTTGCAAATTTAAGAGTATATTATAGATATTATAATGATAATAAAATAATTGCTGCAATTTGTTTTTCACCGTGTAACAGATCATTTAAATTTAATGTGAAAGACTAATTTGGAAGTACTTTAATACGAGTTTAATACAAATTAATGACGATAACTAAGTATCAGTGTCACCTCATATTACTTGTGTAATAGAAAATGTCAATTTAACGGTATTAGAGAGTATATATTTTCTCTTAATGATATGTATAAAAAGCAGCTGCTAAAACTAAACTCTGTGGCACTACAATCCATTAAAGATTTTTGCCTACAGTGTCCAACATCTTGACTAGACCATGGGACATGATGTGCTAGACAGAATATGACCCGCTCAGTTTCCAAGCACGCTTGGTATTCAATTTACAGACCCTAAAAATATAAAAGACTAAATGCACCTTGCCCAAATCCGAAGTCGAACTGTGTACCTGTAGCGTGTTAGCACGTCGAACTACCATGGAAAACCCGTTGCTGTAAATTAAACAGCTGCTAGTTTTATTATTTTAATGTATTTATTTCATAAGTGTTTGTGTATTTGCTAGTCACTACTGTTTCCGTTGAAATATTCAACCTCATTAAGAAAAAAAATGTTTCTCTTTCCTTTTGAATCTTTCGACCTTCCTGGAATTGCTATGTTTGCTTAGAATTAAAAAAACTGGATATATAAGTTGTTCATTTTCATTGATATTTTATTGTTCATATGTATTTAGAATTAACCTCTAGAGGGGCAGTGGTATAAAATATATCCCACATTTTTGGATTTTTTTAAAAATATTATCTCAGTGAAAGTTTTTTTGTACGAAGTCATTCAGATTGTAGTTTCAGCTTTCTTCTATGAATTAAAGATGACAGCACCATATATATATATATCATTTTGAAATTATCACACAGAATTTTTTACAATTGAATTATAAGAAATCTGGAAATAAGGAAACAATTTTGTTTTTTAACCGTAAAAGCCTTATCAATACCATAAAGACCTATATATTTTATATTTTCCGGTGTTTCTAGAATTGATTCATGTGTTTAGAAACATAAAAAAGCCATCTTGATCATATTTAGAATCTATGAAAAAGGTGGGATATTTTTTATACCTCCGGCCACCAATAGGCCTCAAATTCACCAGGTGGCAGCACTAAAATTCTCTCTTGGAGGGAATTTTGAATCAGGGAATTGAACTGTTCATTTTTTTTTTTTTTTTTTTTTTTTTTTTTTTTTTGTAAGAGGGTTTTGTTTATAAATTTTAAGGGCATGTAGCGTATAATTTTATTAACTATGTTTTAGAAAGAAGAGGTGTGTGTCTATCTGTGTGGGGGGAGGGGTTATGGGGTGCAGTCAAAGGAGAACAATTGTTTTAGGAAACATCATCCAAAATAAATGCATATTATAAAACAATGTAAATATTTAGAGCAATAATATAATATAATATATAGATGTTCGTGCGCAAGTAAAAGTACATATAAAATAATTATTTAGTTTTATTTGAAAAGAATTCTTATTCTTTATCTTATTATTTTATGCTGACATCTGTAACATTTATCTGTTTTTAGAGTGTTCATGCCATTTTTTCTTCTTTACATACATTTGGATACAAATATTTTAGTAAATTAAAAATGTATTTATTTATATTAGACTAATTTTTTAAAGATCTTTGTACAAAAAGAAAAGAAACAAATTGTATAACGTTTTTCAAATTTGCCTGATGTGTTTTGAAGTAGAAAGAACACGCTAATCGTCCTTTATTTATGAGATATATTTGTTCTTTAGAAAGAAGTTTGTCTTTAAAGATATAAAAGTGTAATCACGATGCGTAAATAAACATAATTATATACATAAACATACCCAAATAAACATAATTATATACATAAATATAACCAAATAAACATAATTATATACATAAACATACCCAAATAAACATAATTATATACATTAAACGATTTGCACCTTCTTCTGTGATTGTTGGAATGTGGCTATGGTTATATATCAAAAGTCATCTCTCCATCTTTAAAATTGAATAATTTCAGTATAGTTAATTTCGGGATATAAATTTATTCTATTGTAGTATAGGTATTTATTTATTTCAAATTATTTTTAAATTATTTTCTGTATTCGCTATAAGAAATTCAATTCTATATCCATTTATAAATACAACTTTATCAAAATATTTTATTTTTATATGTGAAATGAATACACTTATACAGTCAAAAATACAGATTATCTCAATCGCAATGGTTTCTATATTTTCGTTCATATTTTTAACATGATTGCAGATACGTTAAAGAAATTTTGCAATGGGAAAACTTTGTTTATTTTGATGTTTGAGATATCATGGAAACTGCTGGAAGTGAAATAAAGATAAATCAGTAATGGTGTATCGGCAGTCAGATAAATTCTGAATTATTTAAAAAATAATTTGCGAAGAGATTTTATGTTTTTAATTTATTTTAAGTTATGCAAAATTGAAATAAGTTATTTATTATATGTACATATTAAGATTTTTTTTCTAATATATATATATTTTAATCAAAACATTAATGTTTCTTCATATGTAATCTTTCATAAGGTACTATATAAATCACGATAATTACTACTGCAATTACCGGGTTAAAAAATAAAGAACAAATTACGATAGACTTCAACAGTTTCGAGAAATTAGCAAGTTATAATAGTTTAAACTAAACATTCATATGGGAGACAATAGAAATAATCACAGCTAACTCTGAAATATGCAATGATATGATGCATGCAAAAATTGGTAGTATATGGCGCCGCTTATTAAGAATAGGGAAAAATGGGGAAGATGTCAACGAGAGTCCCTAGCGAATAAGTAACAACATTAACTGATGATGCCTCAGACCAGATATGAAAATATTTGTAAAACTTTTGTACATCTGAACCAATTTTAGTGCATTTGAAGGTATTTTTTAGAACTTTTAGATAGGTGCACTATATTTTAGTATGTTTTAAAACAATATAATGTCTGAATAAAATAGGTAAAAAAAGTATTTATTGACATTAATGTTTCATTTTAATACGATCTTTTTTCTATCAAGCAGGGCGGTCGCTCTGCCAAGCCAAGCTTTAAAAAAAAAACGCCACACAAACAACGCCAAGAACTGGAATAAAGACCGCTAATGCTTATATACAGAAAGCAACTTCGCAATGTTAAATCGACAAAACATACCAGATTAAAATATCAGATATCAAACAAACCAAGCGTCGTAGAAAAAAAAAACGAAAACTAGAAGAATCTAAGGAAGAATTTCTTCAATTTAAGACCAAACTCATCTTCATAAGTGATTTATAAACAGAGATATAGCTTTTTTTTTTAAAACGTCGAGTTACTTAAAAAGATCACTATTTTCTTCGTCAAACTTTTTTTTTCAAACAAGCTACAGGCCTTAATATTGGGCAGAATAAAAAAAGGATTGCATTTTTGGACAAGTAATTACGTAATCTATGTGCTTTTATAAAATTCAGTGTAAAAAAAAATTATTTTCTATCCTTAATTAGCAAAAAACTGTTAATTAACTTGGCGATTAAAAAATTATGCCAAAACAGAGATAAAACTCGCCAACGACCATGTACCATCTGTATTAAAATAGCACAAATCAGTTACAGGTTATAATATAACCACATCAAATTTCATCTGCAAGTCAGCCATTTTCTTCTGAAGATATTTTTTTTTAAAATAAAACTTCACAATTATAAGAACACATATTTTATCAAATAATTAAATATGACTGCAAACTGTGGCAGATGATTGTTTCTAACATGAATAAGTATGAGAAATTGCCGGTTACGGATATGGATCTGGGTAGCCCAGTCGCAGAGCGTCGGCATGGTACGCATAAGGTCCCAGGTTCGAGTCCAGGCACAGGTCAATTTTTCACTCATGTTTGTTTAGTGTATTTAATTGTCTGATAAAATGCGTGTTCTTATAAATATTGTAAAATAAAGTAATCAGACGTAGTGTTTATGCTTTAAAAATATTTTAAATATATAATTTACGTTTTTAGGGCAGATGATTGTTTCTAACATGAATAAGTATGAGAAATTGCCGGTTACGGATATGGATCTGGGTAGCTCAGTCGCAGAGCGTCGGCATGGTACGCATAAGGTCCCAGGTTCGAGTCCAGGCCCAGGCCAATTTTTCACTCATGTTTGTTTAGTGTATTTAATTGTCTGATAAAATGCGTATTCTTATAAATATTGTAAAATAAAGTAATCAGACGTAGTGTTTATGCTTTAAAAATATTTTAAGTATATAATTTACGTTTTTAGAAAGATCTTTAAAAATAAATTAGTTTTTGAGGGAAGATGTATCTTCTAAAATGTATACATTAAGAGTTATCGCCATTTAAAATTTCTTTCCAAACGTAAACAAAAATTTTGAAATGAATTAAATGTGATTCATTTATTTCTAAAAATAAAAAAACACGGTAAAGGACAGGCATTTCGTTCGCAGGAATACCTTTCACGTCATCTACTATATATACGAGGCTAGCTATATATATAAAACACAAACGGAAATTTCGTTCCGTTCCTTTATAACTCGAGATCTGCTGAATGGAATTTGATGGAACTTGCACTGTTCGAGAGATAATTTTTCAGGGAAGGTTTTAGTATGTAACACAACGTTCTACGTATAATAGCTATCGAATTATGATAGAAAGTTCTGTTATTTTGGCCGAAAAGGTTACCATTGCTAATTTTTTGGCGATCATTACTGTTGCAGAAAGAAATGAAAAGGCTATACATCTCGAAAAATAAAAGAAAAACTGTTACTAATTTTATTAAAAAAAAAAAAAAAAAAAAAAAAAAAGAAAGAAAGAAAGGAAAAAAAAGAGTTTTGATGAGAGAATATTATAAAACGAAAATATTTAATTTAAACATGATTAGAAATGTTCATAATGCTTAAAACATTATTCAAGGGGCAAGATTTCTATTGAAACAAATTTGGCGATTTATCTTTTGTTTTTGGCGATTTTGATTTTACTTTTGACCCCAAACAATTTGATTTTAAGCCAAAAAGTGTCTTTTTTTGTTGCAGAAAGAATTGAAATGGCTATACATCTGGAAAAATAAAAGAAAAAACTGTTACTAATTTTATTTTTTTTAAAAGAAAGAAAAGAAAAAAAAGAAAAACAGTTTTGATGAGAGATTTTAGGCCAAAAGGTGTTTTTTTTTTTTCAAGTGTACGACTGCATTTTTGCAGTATTTTTTTTTGGTACTTTTTGGTTAGCCGGGCGCCAGTGATATATATATATACACACACACATATATACACATATATCTACACAAATACATGTATATACATACATACATATATATATATATATATATATATATATATATATATATATATATATGTGTGTGTGTGTGTGTGTGTGTGTGTGTGTGTGTGTGTGTGTGTGAGTGTTCATATATCACTGGTGTCCGGCTAACAGAAAAGTACCTTTTTTTATTCAAATGCAAACTATATTAATGGCAATATACTTCTATTTACTTCTACATATATGAAATTTCGTTCCGGCTGCTTATAACTCGAGTTCTGCTGAATGCATTTTCGTAGAACTTAAACTAAGATAATTTTTAAGGGAAGGTTTTAATGTATAACATATCGTTCTACGTAGCTTAGTTATATAATTATTCTGGGAAGTTCTATAATCAGATCAATCCGATTATGAAAGATTAGCCTTTTTAAAAGATTTTGCCGAATGTATTTCGATGGAACCTGTACTGTTAAATAATTTTCTAGGGAACGTTTTATTATATAACGTTGCTTAGTTCTAGATTTATAGGGGGAAATTCGAAAATCGGGTGACCATTTTTTTTATCAAATATTAGCCTTTTCAATATTTGATTCCGATTATGAAAGATTAGCCTTCTAAAAAAGTTCTACTGAACGGATTTTGATGAGAATTGTATTGTTATTTAAATGCTATTTCAGAAATGGTGTTAATGTACTATATATTGTCCTACGTTGCTTAGTCCAACAGTTATGTGTGAAGGTTATATAGTCAAGTGAACCCGATTCCGAAATATTAGCCTTTTTGATAGTTTTTACTGGGCGTATTTTTTGCGACTTGCATTGTTAAGTAGATAATTTGTAAGGATTGTTTTAGTATATTTTATATCGTTTTGTTGTTTTAGAATTATGTGGAAAAGTTCAATAATCAGATTATCAAAGATTAGCCTTTATAAAAACTTCTTCTGAATGGATTTTGTTAGTTAATTTGTTTGCATTGTTATTTCGATAATTTTTAGTGATGGTTTTAGTATATTGCATATAGTTTTATCATTGTTTAGCAAACCCTAACTGTAAATGACGAAATAAAAGAGTTTGTCCTTAACAGCTAAAATTTTGACTGCACATTAGAAAATATAATAGCGCAATCGCGTCATTTTTCAGTAATGTGGAAGGATATTCCACGTAAATATACAGATTTCTTTCAAATACAAGGTCAAATTAAGCGATATATTTCGTTTGGTTCAGGGTTCATTTGTAGAAGCCGACCAGCGCAGTGGGCGCAGCGGGCGCAACGGGCGTAGCTTGCTAGTTTTCCTATAAATTAATGAAATCCAGTTGTTAAATTATTTTTGTTTTAGAAGTGAAGTTTCCATTTAAATTTATTGTAACAGTACAATGTTTAATTGAATAAAATAAGGTAAATCTAAGAAATTGCTAAGAAATTCCAAACATGCACAGGGCAACGCAAAAAAATAAAATAATAATAAACAAAAAATAAAAAATAGATAAATAAACAAATAAATAAATAAAAATCAGCTTTCAGAAATTCTAAAAATTGTTCCGCTATTCATATTATGTATCTTCGGGGTTCATCCTCCCACTTTCAGCCCTCCCACCCAAAGGGGGCACTTTTCTAAATTTTGCCGACACCTCTCATGTGATATATCGTTGGAAAAGTCTGTGAACGCTTAATCATAATATGCAGGGGGGGGGGGTATTTTCTAAATTTTGCGCCATACCCCTCATGTGATACATCGTTGGAAAGGTCTGTGACCGCTTAATCCTATTATGCGTCTCCGGTGTTCATCCCCTCTTTTGCCCCCCAAGCGCGATTAGCTTTCACCACCAGGGGATGCTTTCCTATATCTGTTCCTACGAGTCGGATCACGACGGGGTATGGCTAATTCGACTCGACATCAATAGAGCTTTGCGATTTTAGTTCGTTTTTTCACCACCAGGGGGCACTTTTCTATCTCTGGTTCTATGGGCTAGATCACGACGGGGTACAGTTCATTCGATTCGACATCTATAGCCTTAACGATTTCAGTGCCCGAGGTTCATACAGAACAGATTGCGCTACCTGGTGGTGGAAGATGGAACTTGAGCGTGCGCAGCACGACTGCTATACGGTGCCGAAGGCAGCGGGGACCCGTGTCGGAAGTTAGTTTGGTTAGAGGTTTATACTATTCGATGTGCAAATTAAGGGATTATCCACTGCCGAAGACAGCGGAGAACCATGTCGGAGGTTCGTTCGGTTCGAGGTTTATCTTATTCGAGGTTTTACAAGATTCGAGGCCCCGATATAAATTAGGGGTCCGCTAGCGGGCGAAGCCAGCTAGTGCTAATAATAAAAGAGCGTGATATCACGTTTGATTTCAAATGCAGCGCTGACACGCTATGTACGTATTGCATTTTTATTCATTTCATCGATAAGTCAGTGATATTTTTTAACGGGGGATAACAAGTATTATAACAAGCCACATTTAGTATGTTGTTATTAGTTTAATTTAAAAATCTACTGGTATTTCTAGTTAACCTTTTAAACAATGACTGAAAGTAAAATGTAATTTTAAATTATTTCTCATGTTTAGATTATTTAAATTATGTTTATTCTGTTTTAAAAAAAAGAAATGATATCTACAAAAACAACTTTTCAAAAGTAAAAAAAAAAGCCAAGCGTAAAAAAAAAAAAGTTGTGGCTAAAAAATGGTGTGATATCAAATTTCCAAGCTATTATATTACTTTTTTAACTTTTTTCCATTAAATAAGTTATCATATATATAAGTCGAGTGCCTACGTATATGTTAATAGAAATCGTTTTCTCCTGTACTAAATACATCCTAACGAGTTTCTGAAAATTCAATTTTTTTCAAATTATGCATGATGGGCTTGGCGGCCATCTTTGCATATTATTCACAAAATTCTAAGCATCCAAATCCGTAGTTAAAATCCGAAGTTCAAAATTGTTATTTAAGCAAATATTTTAAGCGTTTCATTTATAGATTTGTATGATCTGGTCAAATTAAACGATGTATTTCGTTTGATTCAGGGTTCATTTGTAGAAACCGACCAGCGCACCGGGCGCAGCGGGCGTAGCTTGCTAGATTTCCTATAAATTAATGAAATCCAGTTGTTAAATTATTTTTGTTTTAGAAGTGAAGTTTCCATTTAAATTTATTGTAACAGTACAATGTTTAATTGAATAAAATAAGGTAAATCTAAGAAATTGCTAAGAAATTCCAAACATGCACAGGGCAACGCAAAAAAAAAAATAAAATAATAATAAACAAAAAATAAAAAATAGATAAATAAATAAATAAATAAATAAAAATCAGCTTTCAGAAATTCTAAAAATTGTTCCGCAATTCATATTATGTATCTTCGGGGTCCATCCTCCCACTTTCAGACCTCCCACCCAAAGGAGGCACTTTTCTAAATTTTGCCGACACCTCTCATGTGATATATCGTTGGAAAAGTCTGTGAACGCTTAATCATAATATGCAGGGGGGGGGGGGGTATTTTCTAAATTTTGCACATACCCCTCATGTGATACATCGTTGGAAAGGTCTGTGACCGCTTAATCCTATTATGCATCTCCGGTGTTCATCCCCCCTTTTGCCCCCCAAGCGCGATTAGCTTTCACCACCAGGGGACGCTTTCCTATATCTGTTCCTACGAGTCGGATCACGACGGGGTATGGCTCATTCGACTCGACATCAATAGAGCTTTCCGATTTTAGTTCGTTTTTGCACCACCAGGGGGCACTTTTCTATCTCTGGTTCTATGGGCTAGATCACGACGGGGTACAGTTCATGCGACTCGACATCTATAGCCTTAACGATTTCAGTGCCCGAGGTTCATACAGAACAGATTGCGCTACCTGGTGGTGGAAGATGGAACTTGAGTGTGCGCAGCACGACTGCTATACGGTGCCGAAGGCAGCGGGGACCCGTGTCGGAAGTTAGTTTGGTTAGAGGTTTATACTATTCGATGTGCAAATTAAGGGATTATCCGGTGCCGAAGGCAGCGGAGAACCAGGTCGGAGGTTCGTTCGGTTCGAGGTTTTACAAGATTCGAGACCCCGATATAAATTAGGGGTCCGCTAGCGGGCGAAGCCAGCTAGTGCTAATAATAAAAGAGCGTGATATCACGTTTGATTTCAAATGCAGGGCTGACACGCTATGTACGTATTGCATTTTTATTCATTTCATCGATAAGTCAGTGATATTTTTTAACGGGGGGATAACAAGTATTATAACAAGCCACATTTAGTATGTTGTTATTAGTTTAATTTAAAAATCAACAAAAACAACTTTTCAAAAGTAAAAAAAAAAGCCAAGCGTAAAAAAAAAAAATTGTGGCTAAAAAATGGTGTGATATCAAATTTCCAAGCTATTATATTACTTTTTTAACCTTTTTCCATTAAATAAGTTATCATATATATAAGTCGAGTGCCTACGTATATGTTAATAGAAATCGTTTTCTCCTGTACTAAATACATCCTAACGAGTTTCTGAAAATTCAATTTTTTTCAAATTATGCATGATGGGCTTGGCGGCCATCTTTTCATATTTCTAAGCACCCAAATTTCTAAAGTAAGAGCGTAATATGTTTGCAATGTAATATGTTTATAACAATTTCGAACTTCAGATTTTAACTACGGACAGATAAATTAGATAAGACTGATATTTTGAGAAATTGATTTTTACTAGTTTGAAATTATTAATTACTGTAAAAAATAAATCATAAGATGAATCTTTAAGATAAGTCATCATTATCTTAAGACACAATTTTCAGATCATACAAATCTATAAATGAAACGCTGAAAATATTTGCTTAAATAACAATTTTGAACTTCGGATTTTAACTACGGATTTGGATGCTTAGAATTTTGTGAATAATATGCAAAGATGGCCGCCAAGCCCATCATGCATAATTTGAAAAAAATTGAATTTTCAGAAACTCGTTAGGATGTATTTAGTACAGGAGAAAACGATTTCTATTAACATATACGTAGGCACTCGACTTATATATATGATAACTTATTTAATGGAAAAAAGTTAAAAAAGTAATATAATAGCTTGGAAATTTGATATCACACCATTTTTTAGCCACAACTTTTTTTTTTTTTTACGCTTGGCTTTTTTTTTAGTTTTGAAAAGTTGTTTTTGTAGATTAACATCTACTTTGTGTCATAATTTGTAGAAATATTCAGCGTTTTTGGTTGTTTTTCTGTTTTGTTCTCTCAACGCTAAAGAAAAAGAAAACATTTATATGATTTTATATTTTGAAAGATTGCTTATAATGTTTATACGTTTTGAGAAATTGTGATAAAAATTTTATTATCGACTTCTATTCTTCTTAAATTGATAGAATAGAATGATATAATATAAAAAAATTATTCAAGCACATTTATCTGACTTTCTCTCTATATTATAAAAAACCACTACTAAAAAGAAAGAATAATTTAAAAGTACGCTATATAGTGTATCCTTTGGTACGATTTACATAGGTATGTGGTTCAAAATTGTAAACCCATAGGAAACGTAATATCCAGCTCTTCTCAGAAAGAACTGTAAGAAAATAGTTGGATGTTAAAAAGAGATTTAAACAAGAACAAAAGCTCATGCATCAGGTATACATTATGAAACACATTCCAACACTAGTAGAATATTTTTAAAAGAAATCATCATTTTATATACAGTGAAATGAGATATCTAAATAAGCAACTTAATAAAACACATAACTCAATAAAAATCCATTTTTAGGGTTTTGTTCAACTCACGAAACCCTATTACTCCCGTTTCGTTGTCTGTCCGTCACAGAGCTGGTTCTCAGAAACTATATAACTTGCATGCATGAAAATTTGTGTACTTATAGCTGAACATCTACTATGAAGCTCAAAATAATGAAATTTGAAAAAATCGTATTACTTTAATATATGGAGATAAAACCCCAAAAATCTAACATCCTTTTCCTATTAAATTGGAACATTTTTCGTTATAGCAGTTGCCAACATTTAAAAACCCACAATAAAATTCTTTCCGCAATAAATAGTTTTCTATTGAAAGATTTCCACATGAAAAATGAAAATGAAATCAAAAGTTTCACCAATTTAAAAAAAATAGATTAATAGGACGTTATTTTGGTAATAAAACGGAAATTTTCAAACATTTCTCAATAATAGAAGTAGTGTGAGTATGTGTAAATACAGAAAGCAGCTTAATATGACGTCATTAGAGAATTAAAAAGAAAATTAATCTGACGTCTAACATTTTGAAGGTCTCTATATAGCATTTTAATTTTGAAATCGACTTTTTTTAATATCGCATTTAGTCCACATGACAAGTATTATCATGATAGAGTATAATAGCAGGCTTCACCCGCTATCGGACCGGTTCAGATTTTGAAAAAAGGAGAAAACTAGACCGATAAATTTTTACTTTATAGAAAACATGATTTTTTTTTTTGAAAATGAAATTTATTTGGATTTATTAAAGAAAGGATAAAATGTTTTGAAAGGAATATTAAACGAAACCCTTTGTGCGATCTTCGATCACACTTACCCACTTGTTAGCAATTGCTGTCCATATCCGGTAATGTGTACGAAGTCATTCGTGCAGCCCTGTTTCTGATCTGTACAATTTATATACATAACGTCATACACCAAAAAGTCGATAAGTTAAAAAACTGCATACCACAGCGGAAAAACCAATTCTAGCAATTATCGATCCTAGTCAGTCCAGAAACCGAATTCTTTTGGGCCTCTCTGTACATAAACGATAAATGCTATGTACTCCACAATTTTTAGAAAACATACTGCAGTTCCTTTATTGATTTTGTTTTAATTTAATTATGTTTGAAAAATCATAATATCATTAAAAACCGCTGCAAACTAGTTTCCCTACAGATCATAATGTAATTAAACTCTGGTCTTCTTCCCTGTAAACGAACTATAAACGTTACTTTTGCTATACTCCTGAGAAAGATGTTGTAGCGTGATATCCCAGCGGTTGATACCAATTTTATTGTGTTTGAAAAATTGTAACATCAGTAAAATGCACAGCAAAATGTTTTTCCCAAAACGCAATAATATGATGGAAAAAAATTCTCCCCATGTAAATAAAGTGTAATTGCTGCACACTTAATTTTCAATACTGAAAATTCCATACTAAACCTATAAAATATATAAGAATTGCATGGCTATCCGAGAAAATTAGAGTTACAAAATTGACATACAAATCGACACCAAACAGACAAACTGAGAAAGTTGAGAAGTGTGAAAAGGGGTAACATAAAACAATCCTCGAACCTAATTTAGCTTGTAAGCCAGAACAAAAATTATTTCTTCCACTGAATAGTAATCTCATGAATAAGACCACAATTTAAAAGAAAATATATGTTGCAGTATTATAATTTTTAGGTGCGTTCGTAATTATATAAATACGTTGCACCTATAGTCTTCGTCTGGTCCGTCCGTCGTCCAGTCAGTCTGTCCGCATGTAACAGAGCAAAAACTACCCAACCGAATGGTTTGAAATTTAATACATATAATCGTTGCAGAATTTTGTCGAGTCATTTCAAATTTTATGCAAATCGAATCAAAACTTAAAAAGCTATTAATAAAAATATGTATTAAGAAATCTGATTTTTTTAGAAATCGATACTTCCTTGTAGCAGCTTCCGAGGATTAATCATCAAGCGACCGAGATGAATCGCCAAGTTATGTGACATGTATGACGTTATAGTCATGTATGACGTATGTGACAGTTTATAAGCTCTATGATAAAGTTATAGTCACAATCCTCATTCTATTAAATCCTATCCTACGTAATGATATACTATGATGGATAATGATTCTAGGTTGCCATGGTGACTACGTTGTATTTAAGATGGAGTCATATTATTTCCGTATTACTGAATTTATAAACCAAATTTGTATACTAAAATTATTTAATTATAGCAACAATATAACCTAGTGACAGGTTTTTGGATAGACGTTTCCAGAGAAATAGATATTAAATGGAAAAATAGTCTAAATATGGATTTCAAGTTCTGAAATTTTCAAAGCTAGGCGTAAGTTTCCCATTGTAATTTTCAGTAAATATCAACAAAAGATAAAATGTTGCCAACTAAAAATGTACTTATTTTATTACGGCAATTAAGCATATTATAATAACATACGATATAATTAATTTCATTGAAATAATAACAACATTACGAATTCACCCCATTTGTCACGTTTAACGTACAATTTCCAACTTGTTTTTAGCTCACAGGCTATCAAAGCCTGAGAGCTTATGTGACCGCCGGTTTTGTATGTACGTATGTATGTATGTATGTATATATGTATGTACGTAACGCGATAACTCTTGATAGAACTAACCGTTTTACTTTAAATTTTGTTTATAGGTTCCTTGTGATAAGGCGCTTCCCTGATTAGTTTTGGAGGTTCATTGGTTAAGCATAAAGGGGGGGAAACGGGGGGCTAACCCCCCATAATTTAGATAAATGGATTTTTCATGCAGAATTATCCCATTTTCTTCAAATTTTGTATATAGGTTCATTTTGATAATGTGCTTCTGTCAATAGTTTTGGGGGTTCATTGGTTAAGTATAAAGGGGGAAAGGGGGGATACCCCCCCCTTTAATTTAGATAAATGAGTTTTTCATTCATGCAGAATTATCCGATTTTCTTCAAATTTTGTATATAGGTTCATTTTGATAATGTGCTTCTGTCAATAGTTTTGGGGTTTCATTGGTTAAGTATAAAGGGGGAAAGAGGGGATAACCCCCCCCCCTAATTTAGATAAATGAGTTTTTCATGCAGAATTATCCGATTTTCTTCAAATTTTGTATATAGTGTCATTGTGATAATGCGCTTCTCTGAATAGTTTTGGGGGTTCATTGGTTAAGTATAAAGGGGGAAAGGGGGGGGCTAATCCCCCCTTAATTTAGATAAATGGGTTTTTCATGCAAAATTATCCCATTTTCTTCAAATTTTGTATATAGGTTCATTTTGATAATGCGCTTCTGTCAATAGTTTTGGGGGTTCATTGGTTAAGTATAAAGGGAGAAAGGGGGGGATAACCCCCTAATTTAGATAAATGTGTTTTTCACACAGAATTATCCGATTTTCTTCAAATTTTGTATATATGTTCATTGTGATAATGCGCTTCTCTGAATAGTTTTGGGGGTTCATTGGTTAAGTATAAAGGGGGAAAGGGGGGGCTAATCCCCCTTAATTTAGATAAATGGGTTTTTCATGCAGAATTATCCGATTTTCTTAAAATTTTGCATATATATTGATTGTAATTACAGACTTCCCTGATTAGTTTAAGGGGTTCATTAGTTAACTATGAGGGGGTAACGGGGGGATGACCCCTCCTTAATATATTGTTGATTTCTTTATTTTTCGAGGGGCATATTTCAAATTCTTTGAAATAAGAGTATAATATACAATTAGTGTGAATAGCCTGTGGCGCTCAATGCCCTCAGTTTAACTGGGCAGTTTTCTTTTTATTAGATGTTATTAGTTGTCTTTGTATGAGAATGGCAACATGGGGAAATAAAATTTTATTAGTCAAAATATTTAATAAAATTTTATTTGTGACAAAAATGGATCGCTAAGCATCTTGTTTAACCTGCCATTATCGCTAAGCTAAACTCTGTTGACTTGCCGCACTTGTCTAATCAAATTCGCCCAGACAAGTATCACGAAATTCCTGAATATGCTTTGCCATGTTTTAGACATAATATTCAGTTTGAACATGCGCCCTGTGCGTATATCATCATTCTTTCATAGAGACACCCTAATTAGTGTAAAGAATTTGTACTGTATTACTTTTATTTATAAGCTATAAGAACTAAATCTATTGCACTGAAATGTTTTAAAGGTTAAATTAAAGACATTTTTAAGTTTTGCGATATAAACTTTACATTTAAAAAATAGAGAAAAAAAGAAAATACACTAACAGATTCCTACAGTAAAGCAATATTGGGTTAAGATTGTTTGTGCTGGCTATATATTGGCTATATTTTAACGAATATTGGTAATAATTAAATGAGATAATGTCTTCAAAATTGGAGTGAATAAATTTTGCCAATTATTACACCAGTATAGGCAAAATATATTTCGGTGCCAATATTTCAAAGTAAAGGCAGAATTGCTAGCACATTGGCGTTTAATTTAAAACTTTTCTGATGTAAAACCAATGTTCAACCAATGTTCAACAAAATATTGATATATCATAGGCACTTTTTTTTCTTCAAATAAATATGATATTAGCGCAATTCTAGTCACCAAGATGACCAACATTCGTTTGCAACAAATGATTTTATTTATTTACAGCACATATCATTTATATTAAATGTTAAATGTAAAGTTAACGTGCATTGAAAAACTTTTAATTTGGCTGGTTTTGTGTTACCAGATAAATACCGAACATATTTTTTTAATTCTAGGAAATTGTGGTTTAACATTTCCTAAATTTATTTTATTATTTCAATTTAATAATCTAAATTTCCTTTATTTAAAAGACCTGCCTACCATTGTTTAATTCATATTGAATTGATAGTTTAATAATTTGAATCTTTAGATTTGTCGTGGAACTCACGCAGTTGAGAAAAATTTAAATTTTGCCTTACTTTAATTTTGTTGATTTTAATGCAATTTACTTGTTTCTCCCTTTAATAAATAGAAATTTTATGTTTACTTTTTGTCTTGTTTTTACCTTTTTTATGCACAGATCCAATTTTACAGATTAAAAAAATATTTTAACTATAATATATATTTTGAAATAAATAATATTACACTTATAATTTATTGTTTAAATAAAGAAATTAAAATACATTAATTAAAATACATTAATTAAAATATATTAAAAATGTATTAATATTAATTTCTAAATTAAAGTTTTTTCATGTATCAGTATATGTAAGTTTTTTAAAGTTGAACATCTTTATTTTCGATCCTTCGAATAAGATGTATTTTTATATTGTTTCCTCTATGATTTACTATGCATAGAAAACATTTTATTTTAAAAATAGATTTTGCTCAATAATTTTAACGATTAAAAGAATACTTTACAATAAAGTTAAATCGATTAGGAAGTAATGTAAATTTTTTCTATGTCAATTGTCTGATGCTTTTTCTACCATAAAATTTGTTCTAAAGTCAGTAATATCTCAAATCACAATCTACAACAGCTACATTTAATTATATAGTTCAGGGCATTAACACCATCCGAAAAGGAATCACTGGCAATTCCAACTGGAGAGTAATTGAAGAGTAAAAAAAGTGGAGTGTGGAGGGGGGGGGGTACAGAATTATCCTAAGTTACACTCGTGTTGTAACATTTCTGAGTCTTCATGTGAGGATGTTGAAAAATTACTTCGAAAATTTGTGTAACTGTGGTATATGGTGATAAAATGAATTTCACCACAGATTTTCAATCATAAAATAATGAAATAAAAATATTCTTTTTAAATGTCAGTGTTCCATTGAATATGTGAAAGTTATAGGACAATAAAAGTAATGCGAACGTATATTCCGAGTGATCCAAAAATTACTGACGAAATAAAATTTTAATAATTTGAATAACTTACATAATAGAACGATGGGGTTTTTCCAGAAATACACAGAAACGTATGGGAAATTTTAAGAACGAATTATTTTATTGGCGGAACAAATTTTAATTTCATCGGCACTGTTGTGGTGCCAGATGTGAAGCATTGTCTGCGAACATTGATCAAACCGACTTTTCAGCGAGAGGGGGGGGGGGGGTAAATTTAGCTTTTAATAAATACTGAAGCTACATTTTCGGAATTTAACTTTTATTACAATTTTTATAACTTTTATTCTGTAATTATCATTAAATGCGGGGCATTAAAAGTAAAAATAAACGATGTATTCTGATACACAGATAATTATTATGAAAAACATTTAAGAAGACGACTGTTTGGAAGCAAATTCAAGAAGCGAGAGATGCAAAAAATGAAGAAAACATTAACACACAATCAGGATCTTCCACATATGCGAAAATGTCCAGACTAGATAACATTCGATTGCTACTGCATAGCGGTCACTAAGAATCATCCTCAAGAGGTACCCTTAAAACATTTTCCGCCTTAGCTACTGAATCATATCCTTTTCGAAAAGCTTCATGAATATACGCCGCTGAAGTCGTGACGTCATTAATATGGCGCTGGGCATAAACAGACTGAAGTGCCCATTGAAAAAACATGGACGTAAAAACTAAAATCTTCTAGGAATAATAATTTTCATATATAAGAACTTTCAGGCACTGTTCTGCAAAGTTTAAGGTACGCTTTTGATTATGAATTTCACAAACTTCTGATTTTGTGCTTTAAATTTGAATAATTTATTAAAAAGTTGTTAGCTTAACTCCGGTTAGACAAACAACACGGCTACATCGGCTGAATTGGTGATATTTACATTCATGTCTGTCAAGATATCTCTGTCTCTCTCTACTTATAAGTAAAACTTTTACTTAATTTAAATTAATAATTTTACTAATTTTATATTTTTAAAAATTATTAAAGATATTTTATAATTTATAAATTATTATAATACATAAATTATAAATAACATTTAAATTAAGTATATAAATTATATATTAAATATATAAAATATGATGTACTATAATAATAAAAATAAATATAAAATATAATATATTAAATTATAATACTAAAATGATACCCTATATTAAATTAAATTAATATTATGAATAATTAATAATAATAATAAATAAATATTTATCATTTTAAATGTTTCATAAATATAATTGATATTAATAAATAATACAAAATTAATTATTAATAATTTTAATTAATAATTATTAATTAAAATTAATAATTTAATTATGTTAAATATTTAAATATATATATATATATATATATATATATAATTAAATAATAATTATTAATAATTAATTTTATATTATTTATTAATATCAATTTTATTTGTTAATCATTTAAAATGATAAATAATTATTTATTATTAGTATTAATTATTCATAATATTAATTTAATGTAATATATATTTAATTTAATATGTTTAAATTATTATTATTATTGTTATATTATGGATTATATTATAATTTTATATTATATTATTATCAATATTTATAATTACATTAATATATTTATAATGAATATAAATTAATAACATAAATAATAATATTATTACAAATTATAAATTTAATTTATCATAGTAACATAATTTAGATATTATTAATTAAAAATAATTATAATACAATAATATGAACTAAAATATTAATTATTTAATAATTATATTTAATATTTTAAAATAATTATTTAATATTAAAAACTATAATTAATATTAATAATAATAAAATATTTATAATTATAATTAGTATTAATCTTAATAAATAATTAATATTGTAAATATAAATAATATCCTGATGAATTATATTAATATTAATAAAAATAAAATATTTATAATTATAATTAGTATTAATCTTAATAAATAATTAATATTGTAAATATAAATAATATCCTGATGAATTATATTAAATTAATACTTTATTAAATTAATAATATAATATATTAAATTAAAATACTAAATGTTAATATATATTAAATATATAAAGTATTATAATATGTAAATTATTAAAAATAATCTAATACTTTTTTATTTTAATATGATTTTCTCTTTACTTATAATTAAAACATCAAATTACTTATAAGTAAAGAGAGAAAAATACATCTTGACAGACATGAATGTAAACATCATCGATTCACAGACGATGTAAAAAACCGCCATGTTTGTCTAACCGGAGCTTTTTAATAAATTATTCAAATTTAAAGCATAAAATCAGAAGTTTGGTGAATTCATAATGAAAAGCGTACCTTAAACTTTGCAGAACAGTGATTGAAAGTTCTTAAATATGAAAATTATTATTCCTAGAAGATTTTATTTTTTACGTCCATGTTATTTCAAAGGGCACTTCGATCTGTTTATGCCCAGCGCCATGTTGAAACGTCACACTTCAGCGGCGTATTGTAACATGCCGTTCAACAGACAT
The DNA here is from genome assembly GCA_963931845.1 of Maratus michaelseni. NCBI lineage: Eukaryota > Metazoa > Arthropoda > Arachnida > Araneae > Salticidae > Maratus > Maratus michaelseni. The sequence continues at coordinate 79,660,496 of OZ007595.1, read as the reverse complement.
AATGCTTTGCCTACTCATAGAGATAACTGGAAAGACTCTTTCACTATTCAGTTGAGGCATGTGTGGTGCAGATCGTCCTATATACCTTGGTGCTCAAACATTTCTATGTGACCTTTGAGCATGCTTCGGAGATATTTTTAGCTTCAAACGCACTATTTCTCTAAGAGGAATTAGCATAACGAGTTTCAAATTTGCCTCATCTTCCATCATTGTAAATAAATATCGATGCTGTCTCCAGACGTCTCTATATATGGACTAAATGTTAAACGTCCTGTCGACAGACGAGGCGCACTTTTATCTCATTCGAAGCAACTGCCACATCTGGGTATGAGAGAACCCATATACCACTGTGGAGTTTTATTTGCATTAGTTGAAGGCGACATTGATTAAGATAAACTGCGTTATTCATTATAGGTCTATTTTTCTTTGAGGTATATATAAAAGTACTTTTGACCATTTTCTTGTAATGGCGAATGTTATGCAGTGCTTTTTAAAAACAACACCATTCCTTTCTGGAGAGAGGTGGAAATGTTGTGTCGTGTAACATTTTTGTGGAATGGCGATCATCTGCATAACGCAGGTCCTGTCGACCACCAGGCCCCACTAGTGGCTGAAAGGTTCTGCTCTCAAAGCTGGTAGACTGGAGGTGCTGGGTTCCAACCTCTGTCGCACTGGTCTACCTAACCGTTTGGAATTTTCCGTGGTTTTCTTCGAACCTTGCCATAAATACCGGTTAGAATTCCTTAGAAAACCCCCCACGGAGAGCACTCCCCCTTAGAGCCGATATCTCTCGAGTAGATAATCGGCCGTCATGAAATCAACCAACCAACCAATAAACCAACCTGTCGACCACCTTCTGCGATTGACATTTAGTAGTCGACATTATTAGCCGCTCTTTTTCTGTTGAATGCTCAGTAAGTTCTGCAGACTTTATACATTGTGGCTTTTGATTATGAGACTACTTAAATAGGTGTATAGAGGACTGTCGACATTATTGGCCATGTTGAAGGAATTTTTTCGCCATTATGTAAGAGAAAGTACAACAGAAACCCTCTTAGTTCTTATGCATAGTGTTCTGCGACGTCTCATGGTCTTTATTCTGCATGACGGTGTCACGTCCAGTATTTATATTCCCAGCTGCATTGCAAAATTTACTTCTTTACTCTACTGTTCAAAGACCTTTAAAACAGCAGAACTGAAGTGGCGCCCGTCGGTGGTAAATGTAAATATTCTTGCAATTGTTTTTAATCCCACGCTTTTTTGTGCATTTCTGTGAAAACCGCTTGGTGCTTTTTTGTCTCTACTTTGAGAAATACTGAATTTCTATTTACGCAGTGATTTTTGGAACACCGTTGCACATGTATCTCCCCTAAATTACTTTAATTTTTTTAATGATTTGCAGGTGTGAGTTAGTAAAAATATTTTTATTATGGCTTCTTTTAAAAAATCTATATGTGATTAAAACTTTTCAGATAAATCTGTCATTAGCATTTAAATAAAATTCTAGGCCTATTAATGTTATCAATTTTTAGTTAAAAAAATATTTAAAAATTTTATCATTATTTTTTCCAGTTTATGCTTTCTTCATTCAATTAAATATAATCAAATATTGAATTAAGTAATCTTTCCCACATCAAAATTAACAAAGTTCTTGTTTTTATCAAAAAAAAAGGAAATAATCTAAAAATACAGGGTTATTACAAAAGAATCATCGGGTTTTCGAAGCGTTTATTTCGGAACATAATTGGGTTACAACAATGAGTTATACATGAAAATAAACCGAAAGTATACAAGATTGACATCCATACTATAGATGTTCAATATGTGCTCCTTGAGGGATACGGCAGATGTCAAGGCTATAATCGTAATCTTTTTCTCAAAATTTTTCACACAGTTGGCTCTGGAATGGAAAGTTCGCGGCTAACGCGATTTGTTGATTTCTTTGGACTACGCATGAAACTCTCTCTAACTCGGTTCACTGTTTCTTCAGCAACGCTTGGTCGGACGGAACTTTTGGCTTTACATGAACAACCGGTTTCTTTGAACTGTCGACACCAGCGCATAATGTATTGTTGGGTTGGTGGTTTGCATTTGTATGCCTTCCGGAATGCTCTCTCAACGGTTATAAGCGATTCACACTTTGAAAATTCTAGTACACAAAACGCTTTCTGCTGTCCAGTCGAAATTTTGAATGTGACGTTCGCGCAGCAACCATGGCAGCCACACGCGCATGACACTTACGCAGAGCGAAACTGTAGTTAACGCCCTCTCATTTGAGTTGTCATGGAAACATATACGTTTCCTAGTTCGCACGTAGTAACATATCAAAACCCGATGATTCATTTGTAATAACCCTGTATTTCTTTTTGTCAAAACAGGATCAAATGATAAAAATTCAACTAAAATTTATTTACTTCAAACAGATTGATTTATTTTTATTTTCTGTTAAATGTGAATACTTTTTCAAATTTCATTCGTATGTCTACTGAATTACAGGTCAATTTGATGATTAGAGTGCAACGTTTCAAATGTTATTCATTAAATAAGAAACGTAATTTTTCTATCAAGAATTCATAAAAAATGGTTTGAAGTACATTTAGTTTATTTTACAATTTTTGTAATTAGCATACTTCATTAATTCTTGAGTTATTCAAATGTGTAACACTAGCATAAAAAAATAATACAAAAAAAAAAAAAAACATTAAGAGATGTCGAAATTGGTCAAATTTTTGTGAAACACGAATGCGTTTTACATAACTCATTATACATTTATTTAAATATGAGCATTTAAAAAGAAAGATAAATTCTGACATGTAACAGCGAATATGTATTTAATGGGCACTCCTAAGACTAAAAAAGGAGAAAATATCAGATTTCAATGCATTTAGAAATAATGTACGTCATTAGAGAAATATTGTAACATTTTTCTGATATTATAAAATTTTAAATAACAATATATCGATTCTTGACTGATATTAAAAACTATAAGCAGACGATTTTTATGTGTATATTTTTATTGACATAGAACATTATCATTATTATTATTATTATTATTACTGAAATTAATTCCAAATACCTATTTCAGTAATACTCCTTTGTTTTGATGAATTTTAATATATGAATGTTAAAAAAAGGCAGACATTTAAGAAGCTTTTACTGTTTATTTTAGATTTAATTGCTTGTAAAAAGCTGCGTAATAACTATTAGTCATAATAATGCATCACAGTAACGCTGTTTAAGTTTGAATTTTTAAAAATGAAACAGATTTATTTCATCCTAGAAATTAACTACTATTGTCCTTTTCTTTTCAGCGCATTTGCTTTGCAAATGCGTTTAAGATCACCACATAAAAACAACATAGAAAGTAGGAAAATCTTTTAGGACTTTGCGTTTCTTTAATCAAAAAGTTTTTGATTTAGAACATAAAATTATCCTGCCTTGATAGGATTTCATTTTCAAACCGTTCCTTCAATATAGGGCTAATTTGAATACGACTGGCATTTTCATTTGTTAAAAGTTTGATAATTAAATTTTGTACAAAAACATTAAATACTTTGTACCTTTGCAACTAAATAAATGAGCATGTACATACTAAGTTGATAGCAAACAAAGGGCAATAAATGATGTATCATGATTAACTTGATAATAAATATATACAGGGTGTCCGAAAAGTCTGGAAACGGTCGAATGCCTCAAGAAATATACATTGGATTGATAAACGGAAAAATGCATTTTCGATATTTTTGAAAAATCGATTTAGGAATATCAAAGTCGATTTAAGGATATTAAAGTTTCACCCCCCCCCCCACTCTGCCCTACCGAGGGGAAAGGGGCGGTTTTGAAATCTTAAATGGTAACCCCCCCCCTTTTTTATTGCAGTTTCGGATTATAAGAAAAAAAAACTACGTAATTTTTGTATTTAACATTTTCTTCGAAACATCGTATATAGCGCTGTAATCGAGTAACATGCGGTGAGAATCGTTACCATTGCAATTTCTGGAAACGCACGAATAATTCGAGAAATATACATCGTATTGAAAAACGGAAAAATACGCGTTCAATATTTTAGAAAAATGCATTCCTAATGCAATCTTTTGCATTCCTAACTAAATTGTTCTAAAATATTGAACACATATCTTTCCGTTTTTCAATCCGATGTATATTTATCGAGTTATTCGATTCTCGAGTTATTTGATATCAAAGTTGGGGACAACTTTGATATCCCTAGATAGATTTTTCAAAAATATTGAACATGCATTTTTCGGTTTTCAATCCGATGTATATTTATCGAGTTATTCGACTGTTTCCCGACTTTTCAGATACCCTGTATAACTTTATTTAGGTTTAAAAAGATTACATGAGAAAAGGTTACATGAGATCTATCCTTGTGTTTTTATCATAGAAACTCGACAGAGTTTCTCGCCAAGCATAAGAAACAGCAATTCATTAAACCGTAAATGAAAGGAATTTCCGCCAATGGATGCCAAACGATTTTATAATTTTTTTTTTTTTTAACTCTGTCTAGTTTATATTTTGCGGACGGGACAAAACGGGTTTTTGAAACATCTATATCTCGCGTTCTATTTATGATAGAAACAAAATTCTTGATTCTATAGAATGGGGCGTGCCACGGGACTAAGAATTCAAAAGTAAAACAAAATCCGACGAATAGTTTTTCAGTAAATGCGCTTTTAAAAGTGCTGTTTTTTGCACTTTTAAAATCTTGTTCAGACCAAAAAGTGTTGACAGGGCTACAGCAATGTGTAATTATCGGATTTTTACGCGGTTTACGTTATTTGAATCGTTTTTATGAGTAGTTCGGACCTTTGTATGTTTCATGTTAAAATATTAATTAGTTTTTGATTTATATCAGTTTAAAGTTATTGATTCCTATACTTAACATAGAGCAAAAAAATAATAAATGACCCAATTCTTTTAAAAATGGTCGTATACACATGATATTAAGATATATTATTACACTCGACCCAAGTAAGCTTCCTATTATAAAAAATCTTAACATTTAAGGTTCGTTTACAGGGTCTCACAAAAGATCTTTTGATATAGGGCTAAAGAGTTGTGTAATTATCCGATTTTTACGCAGTTTGCAGCATTTGAATTGTTTTTATAAGTAGTTCAAATGTTTAATATTTCGTGTAAAAATATTAATTAGTTTTTTATGTATACCACTTTAAAGTGATTTATTCCTATACTTAAGATGAAGCAAACAAAATATTAAATGGTCTAATTCGTTTCAAAAAGAACGTATGCGCATGATGTTAAAATATGTTACTACGAACTACCTAAGTTAGTTTCCTATTGTAAAACAGTGAGAATTTACTGTTCGTTTACAGGGTAACTCAAAAGATTTTTTAATAAGACTAAAAAGTTGTGTAATTAGCAAATTTTTACGTTGAAGTACATGATTCCTGTACTTAACACAGAGGAAAAACAATAGTAAATTGCATAACTTTTGTCAAATTCGCTATATACACAAGATATTCAAATATGTTACTACATCCCCTCTATTGTAAAGCGGCATTGAAGCATATACGTTTCGTTTACAAAGTCTCTTAGAAGATCTTGATTACACTACAACCGATGTATATTTACTGAGTGAGATGTATTTTAATGATTTTACACTGTTTCAATCTCTGTAAGGTTTCATTATCTTGCTTTAAAATTTAATATAAGATCATTTTGTCCGTCTGAAATCTCGTCGATGTTAAGCTCTAAATCTATTAATATATAGTATTTTCATCGATTAAAAAAACTGTGTTTATTTATAAATATATAATTCTAGCGTATTAGGAATTGATTGAAATTGCGATTACAAAATTCCAACTTTACGTTCATGCGCTGAGTAATAGAATGTAAAAATGTTGATACACCAAGATTACAAGTTTTGCGTTTAAATAATTCGCGTTCATCGAATCTCCGGTTATGACGAACTTAAAATGCTAAATTTCGTATACAATAGGTGATCGGTAACGAACTGTTCGGTTTACGAACAAATCGGTTAACGAACACTTTCGCGTGAGATTTTTATGTTCGGAGAACGAACTCCTCTCGAAACAAAGCCATGATGAAGCAATGCCGTGTTTCATATATTTGCCAAGCTATACTTATTGCCTCTATTGTCAACTTTGAGAACATTATAACAGTTGCATACATATGTCCTAATTAATTCATGGACAGCCGGAGATTGGGGACCTATATTTTAGGATCACCGAATTGGAATGAACAGACTATATGAACAGAAATCACTTTAATAGTTTTTATACTTTTGCAAACGTTGCGAATTTTATATTTTTCAAATTCTCGAAACTTTGAGTTAAAAAATTTAAACAAATAAAAAACTTCTAAGGTGTTTAATAATTTTCAAAAATAATATATTTAATATGTTAGTATAAAAATCCCTGTAAATTTTTATACTAATAGAAATAGGTTCGTAGGAAAAAAAAATGTTGATTATTCTCGGTAAAGTATGCTCCACAAACTTATCGTTGTAGTTGACCGAAAAAAAGTGCTTCTTATTTTTCCACATTTTTTTGAAACTGTAGTATTTTAATTAGTTTGTAAACTACTGTAAAATTCTGTATTTTTTTGTTTTTGAATGTATATAAACGGAAGAGTGATATAAACAAAAGGAAAAGGAAAATAAATATGTCATAAATAATCTGATGAATACAATGTAAGGAAATTAATATAAAAGTTTCCCAGTTGTTATGGTAGCGACATGCACATTGGAATAAGTCACTCAATAAATTGTATAATTCTGATGTATAATTCTGTTTATAGCATCACTATTATTTGAATGCCCCTTTTATCTTTTCTTTTTTGAATAAAAATGGAATCCGTATAATTGAAATTAAATACCTTACAAAAAGGAGTGATATCTCATCAAAAACAACTCGTGGTAAATGATCCCGCCAAGCCACAAACCTAAAACGTCAGTCACAAAAAAAGTGATATCACATAAAAAGAAGCGATATAGAAGTGCATACTCCGAGTCCCGTGTAAAAATCTATCACCACTGATAATGTTTCCAAAGGACTCGGAGTGAGGTACAGTATGTGAAAACTGCTTGGCGACCTGCAGGCTTTTATAATGTTTGCGTTTCCTGCAATTATATATGACTATATTAATTTAATTTAATTTAATTTAATTTAATTTAATTTATTTATTTATTTTGCTCCCAAAAAATTGTAAAAAGTTGAAGCTTCTGTGTTTGCATGTCCTTTCTTATTTATGAGCTTGAAAAATCAATTTGTTGATTTTATTTACCATTATTTAAACTAGAAACACCACTCTTACGAAGAGGATTTTTTAAGTAAACATGTAAAGATTTTGAGTTTGTAATATATATATATATATATATATATATATATATATATATATGATGATCATACGCATATTAATAACATTGTACCTTATAACAAGCGTTAACTAAACTGAGATATATTGCAGTAATTCTAGCGTAAGCGGAATCGCATAGATCTGGGGAAAAATCCGTTCTGTCAATTCTTTCGCATACAAAAATATTTAAAAAATGATGTAACAAAAATTAAAAATTTATTTTTTTCGATTTTCAAAATTGATATACTGCATATATTATAAAAGCCTGCAGGTCGCCAAGCAGTTTTCACATACTGTACCTCACTCCGAGTCCTTTGGAAACATTATGAGTGGTGATAGATTTTTACACGGGACTCGGAGTATGCACTTCTATATCGCTTCTTTTTATGTGATATCACTTCTTTTTGTGACTGACGTTTTAGGTTTGTGGCTTGGCGGGATCATTTACAACGAGTTGTTTTTGATGAGATAAATTTTATGCAGCGTCATAATGAAATGTATCAGTAAAATAGAACATTTTATTTACTTTTAAAAGAATGCGTCTGATACTTCTATGTGATACTATCAATTTATTTAAATAACCGTAAATTTAAATGTGAAAGCAAAGTTACTTGTTCATCATATTTTTATTTTTTACTCACTCTCGCTTCATTAAAAGTTATTTTTGTACTTTGGCACAGTTTAAATTTAGCTTATATTTTAGAAATTCTAAATAATGAATAATAGCTGTACGTGATAAAACTGGCAAAATTGTAAGTTATTTGATTGTCTGAACATGCGAAAAGTTGCAGATGTCAGCTGTTTGCAGTGACGTGAACTTAATGAGTAAAATAAAGCGGAGTTCCTTATAAATTTTGAGAAAACAGGTCAGATTAAATATTTGTTCTTAAGTATATGACATTGTCAAAAATTATCTTTTTACTTTATGAATGTAGTTTTGCATGTGTACTCCAAATTTAAATATTGTTATAACAGTTACTATAAATTATTTAAGAAAAAGATACTGGGTATATTTTTTAATATAATGTAGATTATGTATGTTTTCTTTGGTAAATGAAGTTTTTAAAGCTACTGTTATAAATATCTCAGCATCTTTTTGTTTCTTAAATAATTTTAGGGTTTCTTACTTAAAAGGTAAAAAGGGAACCATTATAAGATCACTCGTGTGTCTGTCTGTGTGTCTATCACAGCCGTTTTTTCTCGAAAGCTACGGAACTTGGAATATCAAACTTGGATGAGTTATGAACGCTAATGACCCATATATTTATAGATTATTAGCCATTCATAAATATTTTTAGGAAACAATTAGGGCACTAATTAATTTACTTGATTTCTTTTATATATCGCTTGAGGTATCGTGTGCGGAAAGATCTCATAAAACAGAATTCAAAAATACATTTATTTTAATATTAGGTATTATATTTTCAGAGATATTGTCGAAAATGTACTGCAAAAATATATCGCAACCATATTTTCGAGTCTACTGAAACTAAAATTATAAAAAAATTACCGATTATCCTAGATCACAAAGTTTTGCGAAAATTGCATTTTTCCATTACAAACAAACTTTATTTTGCGGACGTACAGCAGGGTAGTTGAGGAGCGCTCGGGTGAGCTATCGAAGAGGAATCATACAATGATTGTTGATATTGATTTCCAAAATAAAATCGTCGGTAATTAGTGGATATAATTATTAAAAACCTATTTAGAAAAACGCGGCGCAGACAAAGGTGGATTTGCAACTTTGCGACTTCCTGTAGTGGAACCGTAGTATTAATGTTGTTGGCCTGTAGTGAAACTTAATTAGATATTAGCATTTGTATATTTCCTTTGTGTAATAAGTTAATTTTCGTTAATAGATTTATTGAAAATAATTTCTTAAATAAGGTACTAATTTAAAGAACGTTGCAGTTGAAATAGTATTAAATACATTATGATGGAAGGTTGCTATAGGCGATTATTTTAAATTCCATTTGTACCACTATTTTCAAAATGCATTATTTATGGCAGATTTCTGTATCAATTTATGTAGAAGTGTATGGCAAAAATCTCTTACTGTAATGAACAAAAACGAAATATCATGCGTCAAGCATAGATTACGGAACACTTTCCAACTCTTCCAGACTTCTTTAACAAAACTTCACCATTGAATAATGTGAAAAATGATGTGCAAGTAAACAAAGGATGACAAGGGATGATCGTCCCAAGAACTCAGCTTTCGCTTTTGTCGCAGCGGTTCCCAACATTTTTTCTTTCACGTACCCCTTGCTTAGGCTTTTCATTTAGGAGTACCCCTTTCCTTATAAACACGAACCTACTCACCTACATAACGCAAACATGCTTTTTTAAAATTATTAATCTTCTTAGCAGAGCTAAACAAGGAACCGACTCAAATTACACTGGCATTTCTAATCTTTTATTTTTATTCTTATATTTTAAAATTAATTTTACATTTTATAATATTAGCTTAATATCAATATATCAACAGAATTTTTAATTAACTTGCGATGAAAGTTTATAATAATTTTGCATCATGTAGACAAGTAGTCAAACATGGCTTTTAATACGCGCAACGGGAATTCTTGAACAAGTTTCATGTAGTTAATTTTTTTTAAAAATCAGGTTCAAACGAACACAGATATAATCTAAAGTCAAAAGCAGAGTCAAGCTTATTGTGTTCGTAATGTGTGCATAAGAATGCATCAAAATGCTCTTTCGACAAGCTATGTATTTGTGAAAGGCAATAATAAGTATCTTAATGCTCTATCACTGAGTTCTTGGTTCTCTTCAATTTTTGCGAAGATTGGGAAAACATATGTAATCATGCAATATGATTATAGACCGGGAGGCGACAGCACAGAAAATCACCTCATCGAGTTCACGGCTGAAATTCCAGAATTAGTTAAAACTCGACATTAAAACGCACTCGGTCTGCCAAGTCATATCTTGGTGGAAAACACGTGAAAACCCGATTTTAACGGTTGACTCGTAGGTTTACCATTGTGTTTTCCTGCACCCAAAAGTATGAAAACATGGAGAACTGGGTATAGGAAAGTACAATGGTAAACCTACGAGTCAACCGCTAAAATCGGGTTTTCACGTGTTTTCCACCAAGATATGACTTGGCAGACCGATTGCGTTTTATTATGCGAATCGAGTTTTAACTAATTCTGGAATTTCAGCCGTGAACTCGATGAGGTGATTGTCTGTGCTGCCGCCTCCCGGTCTATTAGAGGTGGGCAAAGCTAGTGACATTGAATTATTACTGAATTAGTAGATCTAGTGGACCTTTTCCCTCATTTTGAAAGTAAAATATTAGAATTACACATGAGACTATCTTTATAATCCAAAACTATCAACTTTGTTTCTGTGTTTTCAGTTGAACCATTTTTGGGATTTCCGCCATTACCGATATGTTTTTCACGAACCCCCAGCATTCCCGCCACACACGCCCAGGTGTACGCGTACCCCAGGTTGGGAAACGCTGCTTAGAGTACAGGAGCAATCCCGGGCGGAAGACACAAACACACTATTTTCTTTGCATACACTAACGACTAACCATACAATGAATCATACGCTATTAGTATTTACATTATAATATAACAGTTAATAATTTATAAAGTACTATTGAAACCAAATTAGCACCAAATGAAAAAAAACGTTGTTAAATTTAAAATTGCGTACTACAACTGGAAAATCACTTCTAGAAATTGTTATCAATAAGCAATACCATAACCGAAATATTTTTTTGTGTCCCTGTAAATGAACGGTGAATGCTAAGTGCACCATATTCTATATAAAGCCTCTTGTTGTGCACCTCAGTGATATATATCAATATCAATATGTTTGAAATAGTGTAACATCATTGAAATACACTACAAACGATTTTTCCCCATAGACCATAATGTAACGGAATTCTTTTGTGTGATCCTGTAAACGAACTATAAACGTTACACACTTCATTTTTAATACGGAACATGCTTTAGTATACCTTAGTAACATATATAAATTGCATGGAAATCCGAGAATATTTACGCGAGTTAGAGCATGGACGGGCTGCAGGTAGAGGGGAACGAATCACACAGACAGACAAACCGAATTCATAAACACTTTTCAACTTTGTTGGAAAGTGCTAAAAAGTGAGTGAACCCCTGTAGATACGATAGGATGTCATGATCAAGCTTAGTTTTTCACGAATTTAATAACTAAAATCAAGTTTTTTCATCTATGTTTTACAGTATATATGAATATATGTGTCATAAGCATCTGATGTTATTTGTCGATGTATACATATCAGGGTAAAATAAAATATAATAAATGCTTGATTTCTTTCTATAGCTTTTGACAAAATTTACCGCCATATTTTTTTGTAATAAATAAAAAATTAAATTCAACAAATTTAAAAATAAACTTTAGAAATAGGCTTTATGAATCGCATACGTTTTTTGGCACATTTTTGGATATATTTCTCATGTGTCTTTGTCATTAAAGTCATCTCAATCTTCATTGCCAATCATCAATTTTCATTGAAATATTTCTTTAATTTCATCGAAAAAGAATAATGCCTTTTTTATATTTAATTAATAAGTACATACTTTTTTTTAACTTTTTAAAACACCCAGTTGATAGTTCATGGTATTAAATGGTATTTAGTACCTCCATGTTTGTATCAATAATATCAAAATAATGATCATTATACAATAAATATTTATTTGATATTTTAAAAAATTGAGGTTGAAAGTGTTAAAACAACTCAAATATTTTTGTATTTATATATGTATTTGTTGGAAATAACCCGGAATGTAATCTCTTCAATTGATCATCAATAATGAAAGAAATATAACCTTGAACTCTTAACGAGTTTCTCAACGAGACTGATCATCGATTTTAACCGAAAATGAAACACGTGTAATCTAGATGTTTTTTCTATCGCGTCATAGAAGTGACGTAATAAACTGTATGATTTTCAATGATGCTAAAAAAGATGATGCAAGTTTTCTCCAATCAAAGGCTTTATAAATGGTGTCATCACAAGAACTCAAAAAACTTTATTTTCTTTATTATTCATTCGGATAATGTTTCTCTCGCGTTAAAGATGCAAAAATGTATTTGCTCTTTCTTAAATATTCTAAAAGTAAATTATATTATTAATTATAAATGTAAGTGTTCTATAATTTGACATATAATTACATTTAAAGGACCAAGTTTAGTGAATTTTATTTAATATACTAATATCTTAACTTACACATTTTTCAATCATAGTAGTATCAAAAATACAAAAACTACAATGAGTAAGAAAAGTGTTGTGGCAAACTCTTGTGGATACAACCACAATCTAGGATTAATACGATAACAAGGATTTATGTGTGTGCCTAATACCCGTGCAAAAACTGGAATATTCAGATGTCTGGACAATTTGCTGAAAATGAAGGTAAGCAAATTTACCTTACCTATATTTTATTGTGATTAATATACCTTCATAAAATACCATCCTTCTATCAGTATACAATAGTAAAAATGTAAATGTTATACTAATAATAGAGGAGAGAAGACAAGAATGGAATTGCAGGAAAAGTGGGGCAACACTAATTTAACTATTATTATTTATACAATTATTATTTATATAATTATTTATACAATTTATTTTTATACAATTATTTATACAATTATTGTTTATTCAATTATTATTTATACAACTATTTATACAATACTATTATTTATTGTCGTTTCTATACAAGATGGAGTACTTATAAACCCATTTGTATGTTATAGAAATTTTACAGTTGCAATATTTTAAGCGTTTCTAGTAGAAAAGTCATATTTTTACATATTAAAAGTGCATAATAAATTTTCCTTATTCATCAATTTTAGCATTTTTGAAAATTTTAAAACAAGAATAATGAGTTGTTACATAAAACCATTTATCCTGTGTTTACAAGTAACTAATTTTGTTAAACCTGAAAATAGCGATAAGCACTAGTATATGTTACGGTCAATATAATTAATCCGGTCTTTATTAATAATAAACGGTTATTATTAATAATGACCGGATTAATCATATTGACCGTAACATATGTATATACTACCTGGAGAGAGGAAAGGGTCACTGAGAGGGAGGATGGTATGGGGCAGGTTCCGTGTCTTTGTTCTGTGTTCCCAAACAGCTTCAAATATTTAATTTGATAATCTTAAATCCTTTTTTTTTGTAATACTATACAAATTCGTAATGTTTATTTTCTAATAAATGTTAAAATCGATTTGTAAATATAATTCACTATGTTCACTATATATATAAGTATAAGAAACATTTTTTAACTAAAATGTTTTTAATCTTTCAGTTGAAAATTTTGTAGAACTCAAAAAACTAAATAAAGCCAATCTCCGATCTGCTCATCAGACAGCAATTTCCCGATTTCAGATTGCGATGAATCACTTGTTCTTTTTATTAATTCATTTTCTTAAATATCATAATGTGTATTATCGGACGATTTGATAATTAAATCTTGTACAACAAATGTGATTTCAGGAGGTGAATTAGCGATATGTAATTAAATTTAGTTCGACTTTCCGTAATAGCCTTTGGATGAGCTAATTTAAATGAATGTTCACACATGGCAAACCAAAGACCAACGTAATTGAAGTTACATGGTAGAATACGCAAAGCACTGACTTCTGACGTTATTCAAAATTCATACATCAAAATGAAGTAAAATATTACTCACTTATTACGGGGTTCATTTAACTTGTTGCAGTCCTGGTCACCATGATGTATCTTTTAAATTTATTTAAGATCTGTGAAAATATCTTTTTGTGAAAATATAAATTCCTGATGTATTTCCTCTTCTTTAGTTGTATACTTTAGTTGCCTACTCAATTGGAATTTATCTGGATATTCAAATTTTCATATATTTTGGTTAATCTTATATATTTTTTAAATTTTGGATAACACATTGTTATACTACAATTGTGTTCAAAACTAAGGAGAATATATTGAGTAAGATATTTTGTTTATTAAAGAGTCCTATACCTGCTTCCTCTTCTCTGTTACATTCGTTGTAAATCAAATTTATTTAAATTCGACTTGTGAAAGATGAAAATTATCTTCTAACACCTGAACTAAAATCGATTTTGCAATGACGGATGTTTTTATTTATGTCAATTCTTAAGTACGTTTATAAATTCTTCAACAATGACACCACATTTTTAAAAACGACCATTTAAGGTCTAAAAAAAATATGGATTCACAAAAAGTGTTTCGAAGTGAGCTCTAAGGAGTGAGTGTTAATATTTTACATAATGTGGCAGAAAAAATAGAAAGCAGCGTAATTACTTGAAACAGCGCCAAATGGCGGCAGATTAATGGGATTTTACTCTCCGTGACTGTTTTATGTCACGAAAAGCTATCCTTAAAAAAGACACTTTTTCATTTCATAGTTGACTTTTTCTTACATTAAATGATCGTTTTTCCATATGTATTTGACGAAAATTTTATTTTTATTCTGTTTTACGAAACCTATAAATAAAATATGCGATTTATTTGCCATTGAAACTTGTAAAAGGAAAAATTATTATCAAGGTGTTTAAATCAAGACAGAGAAATCATGACATGCTGTGATAAGAAGCAAAGTAATAAGCGAGACAGGCAGGGGATTTTAATTCATCGGACAGCACGTTTATTTTAGATCTGTGAGAGTATAATATTCGTTACAATATAAATTTCTCATGTATAACCTCTATGTTAGCTGTATTCTTTAGTTGTCTTCATAAATTCAATTTATCTGGAAATACCAGATTTCAAATATTTTGACTAATTATATTAGCAAGGTAACGAAGAAATTTTCCAAGATAGATGTCCCAGGAACAAACTTCGTACACCTTTCGTAACACATTCGCATGATTAGCGCATATATGCGTGCAATTCAGAAATTTCTATTTTATTCAGAAATTTCGAATCCATACCTGAAATTCCGAAAGTAGGATTTGCAGATAATTATGCAATCCCGAAACGTCTGTCACTAAATAACGAAAAAATTACTATTTAGAATATCTTGTATGAATTCGGATTTTCTGTTTAAAAAAGGAATTTCTGAAATGCACGCATGTGGCCAAAATATGATAACCACTCATCACTGAAACTTAGATTCTCAAGATCGGTTCTGAAATTCTTCTAGTAGAGCGTACTGACATATTTTGCGATGATTTTGATTTTTATTGCGCTACACTTTGCTGTATTGCGCTACACTTTGCTGTATTATTCTATTGCTACAAACAATGTGTGCCACTCACCTGGCACCTCTAAGCAATTTTCGCCCAAAATCCTACTTTTCACTAGAAATATTTTGGCTTAGATACAATTCTTTGTATAAGCGAGATATTCTTGTACGAGTAAAGTCAAGTAAGTCAGCTATATTTCTAATATACTGAAATTCTGATATACTCTTCTGGCACTCACAAGCACGTCTCATTCAAAGTCACTCAGACATCTTTTTTCCTAGGCAAAACACAAAGTTCATGTACGCTAATGGCTCTCAGTGCATGTAAAATCCGTTCATGGGTGCAAAGTCCTCCAAGTTCCCTGTGAATCATTCGTCTGGAAGTGCCTAGTCAGGTGATGGTCTCGTCACCTGATCAAGGTTCTAAATTATGAGACTAAGTCGCGTATAGAAAGCAAACTATCCTACTAAACGCACCACACACGTGACGTTTGGGTGTGTGGTGCAGCGTGAAATTAGTAAGTAGTCTAGCATCTGACATCCGTCCGGCATAATTTCGTTACACTGGGCAGTTTTGAATCGACTGATCCAAACATCAATTAACAACCCGCCAACTAAGGAAAAGGAACTTAGGCAACAAGATGCACTGAAACCACGTCGGCCTAGAGGCTTATTAAACAGATCTTCGCCTTTCGCCATGCAGAGATCAGGCGAATCCCCGCGCCACTATCAGGCATCAACCATTAAGCTGGGCAAAAGCCCGGAAGGTAAGGACCGGACTAAAAAAGAGAATGAAAAACACAAAGTTCACTGGTGCTCCTGACTAAGCACAAAGTTCTATCAGAAAATCCAGTTTATAACATCAGTGCACATACTGCACAGTCGAGTCGAAGTTTCGATGAAGATTGGTCATAATATTTTAGCCACTCATTGTATATGAGCTAATGATGCAAATAACTTAATAAACAAATTGGAGAAGTTTTTACTTTACGGGGGCAAAGTCTTTAATTAGTATTCGATTACTATCCTCAAAAAAGTTACTTTATTGTTGTCATTGTATCTGACACTTTATACATCGATATTTCGGGAAAATGTAGTAATGAACTAAAAATGCATGTTATTTTGTCTTTAATTACAAAAACTAAAAAAAAAACACTTTATAAAATCGTTGTGTGCAATGACGTCTTTACAGCATAAAAAGTAACTGTGTCTTACAGATACAAGAATACAAATCGAAGTACAAGATAATTAATGGCAACGAAGCTTGAAAAAGAGAGAATAGTCTTCATGGAAATACAAGAGTAACACGAAGATTGGTGACATTCTAAGAGAAGAAGCAAAGTAGTATACAGGAGTAGGAAAGTTATTTCTAATTCCGCTGATGGGACATAACGAAGATACTTTAAAAAAAATAAATGAACAGAACGTACACATTTATAAAAAAATAAAAACTTTTGACGTTACGCGAAAAAGTCATTAATAAAGTATGCGTTATTATGTGGTATCAAAGACTGAAAAAACGAGAAAAGCACTATGGAAGTTAGCACTGACTCGGAATCATGGTATGCATTCTCACTTCTCCGTATGAGATTATATTCTTATCTTGGAGAGGATGGTGACTACTGATAAAGCCTAATCATTTTTTCTTTTGGATGAAAGATATTTATCTGAACCGTCTAACAAAAAGTTTTTTGTTTAATGAGTTAAAACTTTGTAATAAGGATTCTGCAGGTAATATGGCCACCCTAAGGTTAGACATTTTTAAACAGTAGTAATAACTGATTTAAAAAAAATAATAATTGACTAAGAAAGTGGGCATTTTTTAGCACTGGAAAAATATTTTAAAGTTTAAGTTATTCAAAACTTACACCTGTTGCAGTTTGTTAAAAAAATGCTAGTTGATGGCCATATGCAGGTAATATGCCTATATGTGTCATAAAATGGAAACGTCTATGTTTAACGCAGAAAAAACACCAATTAGTCAAAAAAATTATGTTTTGAAAAATTTTAAAAATAATAGAAAAATTAATATAAAGTAAATTTAGATAAAAAAAATAAAAAAATAAAAATAAATTTGCGGAATTTTTTCAAATTTGTTTTTAATGCGTAGAGCAAATGAAAACTTTTGTTTCTAATGCACTTAATTACGAAAAACAACACATAATCCTATATCTACAGGTTTTTCTCCCATTTGGCCATATTACCAACAAAGACCAATTTTAGAAAAGTGTTCGTAATTCTGTCTGCGAACTCCGATATTTAAATTCGTTTATACAGTTAAAAAGAGCATTAAAACAGCTAAAATATTATATATAACAGTAAATAAAAATTTATAATATGCCAATGCAACTAACAACGAACCAACAATGACTGCTCTCCCGTGCACTTGATCAAGGATTGCAGGCAACCCGGTACTAAAACATGTTATTCTGACTTCCAGCGACTAGATTCAATCTCTATTCTTTGGATTCCACTGAAATTAATAACGTTATTGAGGGTTGGCCATATTACCAGCATTGGCCATGTTATCATCAGAAACCTTACATTATATCACACGTAATAATGAAAAATAATTGTATTTTAGGATGCACACAGTAATTGTAAAAGAGTTTTAAAACTTTTGCCTTTGATCTTGATAAATTTATGGATACAAGAAAATAAAATCAGGAATGAATAGTAGGAGTGTTTATCGATGATCTTTAATACACATTTGTATTATTTTCTTTTTTAGAAACCATTATTTATTTTTTTTATTTCCCAAAGGAAATATCATTTAAAAAGTATTGTATTATTCATTTTAAACATTTGTTATGCCAACTGAAGTAAATCATTCCAATATAGGATTTATTTTTGTATGGCTGACGTGATAGAAAAGGAAAAATACAACAGAACATTTTATTACATTTTTGAAGTCACGTTCTTCGAATACAAACACGTGTTAAAACGTAAGACTTTAAAACCTTGTTGTAACAAGTTAATTTTCGAGTTGAACAGAATGAAATGTTTCTCAATGAAATGTTACCTTTTCAAAATAATCGGTTTAAAGAAATGATCGCCCAAACTTTTCAACCGTCGAGCGTTTAAATAATTTCCCAACTATTTATAGACCAGTACTATTCTATCCTAGTTATAATAAATTGTTCAAAAAGCACACTTATGCAATTTAAAAAATTTTTATTTTTTATATTACATGTAACCAATGTACAGTTTGTATCTAATCGAAAGTAATGTAAAGATTATGTTTCTGAAATTTCTGAAATTTATCAACTTAACAGAATTAAATAAGAAACACTTATTACTAAAATAAAATATACATTTACATGCTAAAAATAATTAGAGTACATATAAGAAAATAAATCTTTTATTGCGTTTATCATGTTTAAAATTAAATTTTATGCAAAAATAGTTTGTTCATTATTTGCAGACCCTTGAAAATGCAACCGTTCAAAGTGTGCGAAACTAGTAGGTTTGTTATTGAAAGTTTTAAAGACTTAATTATGTACTATAATGCCTTTTAGCATTTAAATGTATATTTTATTTTACTTATTGACATTTTCAATGTGATTCGTGCGATCTGTGAATTTTGACAAGATTAGGAATGTTGTAATCAAAATTGGAGAGTTTCAACTATAAATTCTTACTACTAAATGCCATATATAAATAACCATATATATTTAGCCATATATAAATTTTTTATTGGATTTAATTATTAAGGCTGAAACCATATTCAACCATATGCCAAATTGCAAGCGCAAACAAAATTGGGAGAAGCACTTTACATAGTTTACACTATTTTTGTCCAAAACTAGCTGAAAGTGACAGTTTTGGAAAGCGTTATACTCAAGTATCACTAAACATAATGATATGCAATTGAGACATATGTGCAATATCAAGTACCACATATATGCCATATCAAGTGTGGCGTGATATCATGACGTCATATTGAATTGTGCGATAGACAGTTCCGCTGCTTTGTCTTTTATCATAAATTAGATGACTTAAAAATACTTTTTCCATGGACCATTTAGCCAATCGAGCCCTATTAATGTCATATCGATAGCTTTTGTGACCCCTGGTTTAAAAATTTGATCATAAACCTTTTTTTTCAAAATTACTTATAACTTTCTGGTATCATATTTTATGAAAAATATTCTGATTAATCTTATGGTTTTTATATTTTATATTTTGTATTTTTTCTGACAGTTTTATTTTTATTTTTGTATGTTGCATTTTCTTTATTGCATATACTGCATTATAATAATAATAACTATTATTATTTTGTATAAAATACTTTATTTTTCACAATCATAAATGCCATTTAGCTGCGAGCTCTCAAATGTTACTATTTTAATAAAATCTAGTAATATTATACAATGTATATAATTAATATGCAATGTAATTATTTAAACAACATATGGTATTCAAGACCATATGATCATGCGTAATGGTTGCCTTGGAATTGTTTATACTTACAATAATCCAAAATGTCTTCAAGCCATAAACCAAGCAATAAACGGTGCCTGCGGGGTTGACTTATTGACTTATGTTTTATTTATATGTATTCAACAATTATTAATAGTGATTCTATTTTTTTCTCTATATACATGTAGTATATATAAATATATCAAACTTACAAACTGTTTGATTGATATTATTTGTGTTAACGTTTAAAATATTACAAGCTAATTTTCTTCATTACAAGCTAATTTTCTTCATTACAAGCTAAAATATATACTTAGATGATATATATAGAAGACAATAAAATCATTTATTAAAGATAATAAGAATCAAAGTATAATATTAAAAGTGTAATATTACCAGGATTTATTTTAGTTAGAAGAAGGAACTGAAGATAATGAAGATAATGAAGATATGAACATTAGAGCGATCTAGAAAATCTGAATGAATTGAGAATGGTAGATACAGCTGAAAACTGTAATCAAAATAATTTTCAAATCGTGATCATGCATAAATAATGTTTGAAATCTCCGTGCTGGTTGTAAAATAATATGTTTCGGGGAAATATATACTGAAATAAATTCACATTATGAGTATAGAAAATGCGCTAAAGACATTATTTCATTCTACAACAATTTACGGTATCATGTATGAATATTTAAGCGAAAAGAAATTATTTTTTATATTAACGGCTTTAAGTATCAGCTAAATTAGAATATCTTTCAACTGTTACCAACCGGACGTTTTGTTCACTTGGTTGAGATAAATGTATACCAATATCTTAGTGTTATACTAGAAAAGTAAAGATGTTTGCGATATTAAATAATTAAAATGGTATTTCTATGAAATAGACAGTGCCAAATATAATAAAAAATGAATATTAATTATTCTGCTGCAAATATTTATAAATGAATTCCGTATGTGTTTATATATGAACCAAGATTTTACTACTTTCTAAAAACTATAAAATGTGGATATTTTACTCTGGGCGGCTAAGTTATGTATGACACAAAATCTGTTCGGAAATCATTATTTATGTAGAAAATACTTTCTAAAAGCAGTTTGACGTGTAACAGTATATGTATATTTCAGTTCGTACTTATTCCGCATTCACTTCGCATTTATTCCTGTCACGTATGTTGAATTCTACCTTTGCATTGAAGGATGATTTCTATAGTTGACATATAAAATAAGAAGAAATACAATGCCGAAATATCTTGTTGTTTTTATCAAAATCTATCTCATTATTCAAGAACACAGAAGTTATCTTATGCAGTTAAGTGAGAACGCTTTTATGAGTAAAAATAAATGAATAGAAATTGGTCTTTGAGAGATATGATCGTTGTTGTAGAAATACTCGTAAGGCGGGATATTTGTAAAACCGAAATACCAAAACAAATAATTGTTTTTAGTGACATATTTAATTTATGTAAATTTATGGATATTTGCAAATGCTATTCATTTGACTTTAATTATTAAGCCCCTTTCCATTGTTGTTTTATAATACATACGACATATTTATTCAAAATGCATTGCATTACTTTTTTGTTATACCGGGATGTATTTGACATCATCTACGGTGCGTGATGCTGGTTTTCTACTGAAAGTTCTTTTATATGTTGTAAATACAGGGTCACACAAATTAACTGAGCAAAGTGATTAGTTTATTATGCGTAGTTGTATAGCCAAACATGAGATTATATATCATTATACGATAGTGGAACACACAAAGTTTATCTTTGTATAGAAATGTTTGACATGGCTGCACTTCATTACTCTGCAAATGTCGCTTCGATAAATCATTTCTTGCCATATGTTTTTGAGTAAGTTCGCATTAATCAAACCAAGTGCAATGTTGGTTCATGATTTCAATTCAGAAATGAATTTCAGAAGTGGTTGATTGTAAACTTGATCTTTAACAAAACAATACACTGAAATCTAGTGGTGAAAATATTGGTGATCATGATGGCTATGGAATAACAGCTCTGCGATGAATATAAACCGAGACTTGAACACTCAGGTAAGAAGTACAACATATTTTCCAACATAGTTGAAATATGTTTATGAGTTCTGTTCTTCTTTCTGCCTGTCTGTATATTTTTCTGTCCGTTTGTTTCTTTGTTTGGCTGCCTGGCTGTTCTCTAACTCTCGTAAATGTACTCGGATTGACATGTAATATTTATATGTTATTGAGGTTCAGTATAGAATGTTTGCTATTGGAATGAAGTGTATAGCATTTATAGTTCGTTTACAGTGAAACAGAAATGAATTATGTTACATTATGTTCTCTGAAGAAAAATCATTTGCGGTGTAATTTAATCTTGTTACGATAATAGAAACATAATGACATACATTCGCATCTCTTAAATGTGCTACAAATTTGCTTTCTGTAGAGTATAGATTAAGTAGAAAATATAGTTCATTTGCAGTGACTCACATTAAAATTCTGTTACATTACAATCTATGGGGAAAAGCGTTTGCGGTACATTTCAATGATTTTACGATTCTACAACGTAATGGAATTGATATAGACCACTGAGGTATATTAGAATATGCAGGGACCGATTAATCTCTGAATTTAGGTGAAGTACGGTATCATTTTGGGGGCCCCCTTTTCACTTGTCAAAAGTTTTCTTAATTCTTCATTCATGAAAACTCTCCAATGATACTAATATTATTCGCGGGAGTAGCTTAGCCGAGGTCACATACATTTCATTAAACAGTTTTTTATGCTCTCTGTATTCATTTTACTGTATATATTTCAGATATGTTTAGCCCCTATAGCTGTATGTTCAATTTCCTGGGTGGTTTCTAACAGGCACATCAGGATGCTATATGATTAATTAACATCCTATTGATGAAATACATATATCCATGTTAAATAAGTTTCGTGAATAGTGCGTGAATTTCCTCTTGGATTAAACAAAGTTTCTTTTCCATAAAAAAAATTAAAAATACATTGTATAAAAATGAAAAAGGGAATTAGAGATCCTTCTTCACAGTCATTTTGTGGGCCTTGTTTAATTTCAGAGAGGAATCATGTGCTTCACGAGCTCTTTGGATAATCAGGCGCTGAGAATACGTTTCCTATAGATTATAGAGACACTTAAAAAAATCGGTTACAGGACAGACTACACTGTTAAAATTTTGCAGCAAACTGTCTAGTCATTTGACCGTTTTTGTAGAAAACGATTACATAACCGTAATTTAACTATATATTCTGACCGTATTATTGCTCATTTTATGGTTAGAATATAGTTAAATTATGGTTATATAATCGGTTTCTACAAAAACGGTTAAATGACTGGACAGTTTGCTGCAAATTTGTGTGAAAACAGTGTATGATCGATAATTGATGGAAGTTCGATTTCTACTATGTTATGTTATACATAGGTGTTATGTTATACATAGGTGTTATGTTATACATATGTTATAAATTATGTTATGTATAACATAAAGTTTTTTTTATGTATTAGGTCGTGTGTTTAAATGCTATAGATCACATACAGTGCACGAAATTATTTGAAGACATTACCAGATATAGGAAGAAATTACAAAAGTTAAATGTTTACTGTGTTATGTGTTTTTTATATAGTTTACATAGATACAGGGTTCGTACGGCTCCTGGAATTTTGCGACCAGGAAATTCTTCGGTACCAGTATTTTCTTACAGAAAATCCTCCTTAAAAGAAAGCGAAGTTTCAAGAGTTTAACCTAGATTTCTATTTATATAAAGAAAATACTGGTGAAACTCCTGTAAAATTCCCTAAAGCGTACGAACCCTGTAGATATCTCATTTCAATGTATGAAAAAAAGAAATTTCTTTAAAATATTCTGTTACTGTTGGAAAGCTATGCCGAATGCATTATTTTTCGTTCTTGTTTACAATATAACGAGGTGGATCACTTCGAAATTCGTAAAAAATAAAAACAATTTAACAGGGGACTAGATGGAACCCGTCAAAATTTGACGGCAAACAACTTGATAGTACCATAAAAATAAAATTTATAGTTGCTTTAACTTGACAAATTTCATAGTGGGGAGGATAATATGATTAAGTGGTCACAGACCTTTCCAATGATATATAACATGAGGGTTGTGTGCAAAATTTAGAAAGTACCCCTTGGGGGGGGGGGCAAAGTGGGGAGATGGGCATCGGAGATGCATAATATGATATAAGTGGTCACAGGCCTTTCCAATGATATATAACATGAGGGTTGTGTGCAAAATTTAGAAAGTACCCCTTGGGGAGGGGGGGGGGGCAAAGTGGGGAGATGAACATCGGAGATGCATAATATGATTAAGCAGTCACAGACCTTTCCAACAATATATGACATGAGGGGTGTCAACAAAATTTAGAAAAGTATCCCTTGGGGGGGTGGGGGGGCAAAGTGGGGAGTTGGACATTTGAGATGCATAATATGATTAAGTGGTCACAGACCTTTAAAATGATATATAACATGAGGGTTGTGTGCAAAATTTATAAAGTACCCTTTGGGGGGGGGGGCAAAGTGGGGAGATGGACATCAGAGATGCATAATACGATTAAGCAGTCACAGACCTTTCCAATGATATATAACATGAGGGTTGTGTGCAAAATTTATAAAGTACCCTTTGGGGGGGGGGGGGCAAAGTGGGGAGATGAACATCGGAGATGCATAATATGATTAAGCATTCACAGACCTTTCCAACAATATATGACATGAGGGGTGTCAACAAAATTTAGAAAAGTATCCCTTGGGGGGGTGGGGGGGGCAAAGTGGGGAGTTGGACATTTGAGATGCATAATATGATTAAGTGGTCACAGACCTTTAAAATGATATATAACATGAGGGTTGTGTGCAAAATTTATAAAGTACCCTTTGGGGGGGTGGGGGGGCAAAGTGGGGAGATGGACATCAGAGATGCATAATACGATTAAGCAGTCACAGACCTTTCCAATGATATATAACATGAGGGTTGTGTGCAAAATTTATAAAGTACCCTTTGGGGGGGGGGGGCAAAGTGGGGAAATGGACATCGGAGATGCATAATATGATTAAGCAGTCACAGACCTTTCCAACAATATATAACATGAGGGGTGTCAACAAAATTTATAAAAGTTCCTTCCTTAGGGGGGGGGGGGTGGCGGGATGGACCCCGGAGATGCATAACATGAATAAGCGGTCAAAGACTTTTCCAGCGATATATCACATGAGAGGTGTCTGCAAAATTTAGAAAAGTGTCCCACTTGGGGGGGGGGGATAGACCCGAGATGCATAATATGATTAAGCAGTCACAGACCTTTCCAATGATATATAACATGAGGGTTGTGTGCAAAATTTATAAAGTACCCTTTGGGGGGGGAGGGGGGGGTGGCGGGATGGACCCCGGAGATGCATAACATGAATAAGTGGTCAAAGACTTTTCCAGCGATATATCACATGAGATGTGTCAACAAAATTTATAAAAGTGCCTTCCATAGGGGGGGGAGGGGGGTGGCGGGATGGACCCCGGAGATGCATAACATGAATAAGTGGTCAAAGACTTTTCCAGCGATATATCACATGAGATGTGTCAACAAAATTTATAAAAGTGCCTTCCTTAGGGGGGGGGGGGGTGGCTGGATGGACCCTGGAGATGCATAACATGAATAAGCGGTCAAAGACTTTTCCAGCGATATACCACATGAGAGGTGTCTGCAAAATTTAGAAAAGTGTCCCACTTGGGGGGGGGGGGTTAGACCCGAGATGCATAATATGATTAAGCAGTCACAGACCTTTCCAATGATATATAACATGAGGGTTGTGTGCAAAATTTATAAAGTACCCTTTGGGGGAGGGAGGGGGGGTGGCGGGATGGACCCCGGAGATGCATAACATGAATAAGCGGTCAAAGAATTTTCCAGCGATATATCACATGAGAGGTGTCTGCAAAATTTAGAAAAGTGTCCCACTTGGGGGGATAGACCCGAGATGCATAACATGAAAAAGAGGTCACAGGCGTTCCAACTTGCAACTTTTTCTCGAAGGCATTTGACAATATTAAATTTTTTTTTACCCAAGACAATTTAACGATATTCTTAATTTTTTTGCGTAATTCGTCAAACGTTCATGGAAAAAATCATGAAATTCGCTAATCAATAGTTGATAAATTATAAAATTCAACAATCGATAGCAGTAAAATCGGTCAATCGATAATGGAAAAATCACAAAATTCATCAAATGGTTCACGTAAAAAAATTATCCTGCACACTGATGATATGATCAAAAGGGTTTTGAAGTATAGGACAAAATTAGCACTTGCCAAACAGCGAGTAATCCTGAAAATTTGGCAATGGACTTTATTGCCACCACTGGTCAAACATAATAGTCACACTCACCAATTGCGATGATTGAATGGAAAAAGATTTTTTTCTCCGCTGTCGCTCGACAAATTTCGAAACCATTTGGCGAATTTCACGATTTTTTCTCCGAAATTGATGGATTGTGATTTTTTTTCTCGAAGCCATTTGACGATATTCGAAAACTTTTTCCCCCGAAACCAGTTGATGAATTTTGCGATTTTTCCACTGTCGATTAATGAATTTTGCGATTTTTCCGCTATCGATTGACGAATTTATCAACTATTGATTAATGAATTTCATGATTTTATCCATGAACGAACAAATTGCGCACTTTCTTTCCGCTAATGTTTGACACATTTCGCCCTTTACAATTCAGCCAATGAGTTGAACGTTGTTTCTTTCCAGAAATGTCAAGAATGAAACAATGATTCTTTAGGATGAATTTTCTTCGTTCGATGCACCATGGAAGAAAGAATGTGTGCAATGCAGCAACGGGCGTCACAGACTTTTTAGGGCACCTGCAGACTAAAAACATCTAACCAATCTTCGCGGGGGGGGGGGGAATCACAGATTTCGTCAAATGATTGAGGAAAAAACACTAAATTCATCAAAGGATCATGGGGAAACATGACTTTCGTTAAAAGACATCAGAAAAAACATTAATTATGCAAAAGGATCGTGAAAGATAAGCAAATTTTGTCAAAGAATCGCAAAAAAGGAAAGTTCACCAAAAGGTCATGCTTTTTTACTAAATTTCGTCTAAAAATTGCGGAATAAAATGTATTTTATCAAAGAATCGCTGGAAAATGCGAATTTCGTTAAGGATCATGAGAAAAATGCGAAATTCTTCAAAGGATCGCTGAAAAAACATGAATTTCGTCAAAGAATTGCTGAAAAAACATGAATCTCGCCCAATAATAGAAAAATCATGGTTCATAATCATTATATCTAGTAGTATATGTAAATACAGTTTGTGATATAAGACAAAATTAACACTCACCAATCGGCGAGTAATACTGAAAATTGGTAATTGATGTTATTGCCAGTACTGGCTAAACTTAATAGTCACACTCGCCAATTGCGATGATTGAATGTAAAACGAAATTTTTTTCCCGCTGTCACTCAAAGAATTTTTAAACCATTTGGTGAAGTTTTTCCCGAAACCATTTTGTGAATTTCCCGATTTTTTCTTCAAAATCATTTTTCAACAATATTCGACCCAATACGCATGCGTCAAAAAAATCGCCGGCCAATGAGGTGAGAGTCTATTACTGTCTCTATTAACGTGTTTGGGATCATCTCCTGTTTTTTTTTTCTTGCACATTGCATTAAACCTAGGAAGGTATTTATATAGAACTCACTGTGGAGTGTTTAGAAGGTATTTATTTTATTTATTATAATTTGTATGAATACTTAGGTGTCCATTTCGGATTTACTGTTTAAAAATGAATTTAGGCTCATTTAACATTCGCAAAATCAATCCCGATGGAAATTGTGTTTTTAGATCTCTATCATTTTGTGTATATAGTACAGAAAATAATTATTCAAACGTACGTAAAATATCGTAGAACACGTAATACAAAATTGGACCACTTATAGTCCGTTTATTATCGGGGATGAATCTTATGGTGTTCCGATTGCTAATGAAAACGATTATGTAAATATATGGTTCTTCATAGAAGTATGTGCTTCTTCACACTTCAATAGAAGCATTGTTTAAATTAATATAATTCTACAAATATGATGCAGTTTTAAAATATTGAGTAATGATTAATATAGTCAAGGAATCTACTCATATACGTAATTAAGTTTTGGTACTTCTCTATTATCTCATCGACCACTTTTCATAACAAAAAACTATCGCCAAACTGTAACGCCAAATAAACGGGAGAACGTTGTCATTAATACGCGCAAATGTTGAATTAAAAACCACTTGACGACATAACAAACACGTATAATGCTTCCGACATCAAGTAAATGGGATTGCATTTTTGGCATTTAATCATACATTTTGGCAATAGTATTTTGTTATGAAAAGTGGACGATGGGATAATAGAGAAGTACCTAAGTTTTTTATACCAATTTTGAAAATTTATCTTTTTTTGACATTTAAAAAAAATAACAGAAAAAACATTACAAATTTGCCCATTTGCTCAGCGGTCAAAGGATTAAGAAAATATTAATGATTAGCGGAACTGGTTCTAGCTATGAAGTAATATTATTTTGCTCAAAAACCCCCAGCAAAAAAATAATTACAAATAATAAGTAATCGTCTTTAAATATACAAAAAACAATGTGATTAATGGCCAGGATTTTTTTACATATAACATTTTTTATATACAAAATAAAAACCGAAATAACCTCATTCATTTCACCCGATGTCAAAAATAGTTTTGTTTTCCACATTCTTGGGCAAAGCACTAAATCAATAAAATCACCAATTTGTGACAAATTATGAGTTTCATATGAATCGCCCATGAACGGACATGCAAACTGGTAAAAAATGAATGTAATAAATTAAAACATTCAAGATTTGTATACATACAAACAATACAATGTAAATATTAATATTGTTTGTATATATACTTCTTTGTATACATATATTGTTTGTATACATACAAACAAATATAATGTAAACATTATTCAAATATTAAGAGTTTACAAATCAAAACATTCTAAACATTTGTATACATACAAACAATATAATGCATACATACTCTTTACAAATTAAATAGCACACTTATGTAATGACAAAACTTTTAAATCGAATAGAGATAATATATTTCTGTTAAAAAATAATGCTAAAGTTCAGACTTACATATATTATACATTCACATAAAGCTAGTCACATTCCTGCATATTTATTAAATATTTAGTTGCTAAATATAGAAATAATATTTTATAATTTATATTCAGGCGCTCAGATTCGCTTTTTTCGAACACATAATAATAAAAATATTACTACCGTGCGTACTGTCTTTTGACATTATATTTACATAATCGAATTCATTATCAATCGGAACACCATAAGATTCATTCCCGATAATAAACAGACCATAAGTGGTCCAATTTTGTATTACGTGTTCTACACGTTTGAATAATTATTTTCTGTACTATATAAACAAAATGATAGAGATCTAAAAAAAAAATTTCCATCGGGATTTCGCCAACTTATGAGCCTAAATTCATTTTTAAACAGTAAATCCGAAATGGACATCTAAGTATTCATACAAATTACAATAAATAAAATAAATAAATAAAATAAATACCTTCTAAACACTCCACAGTGAGTTCTAGATAAATATCTTCCTAGGTTTAACGCAACGTGACAACAGAAAAAAACAACAGATGATACGATCCCAAACACGTTTGTAGAGACAGTCATAGACCCTCACCTCATTGGCCGGTGATTTTTTGACGCATGCGTATTCGATCGAATTTCGATGGAATAGATTTGACAGAATTACCAAACAGCTTTAAATATATGGATTGTTGAATCACACTAGAGCTTTCTGTACGACTAGAAAAGTAATTACAATAATAAATCGACGTTACACTGGCTCGTCAAAAATGAAATAAAAAAAGTAGGAAAATCTACAAAGAAATCCATGCAAAACTGTATTTGTTGTCTTTAAAAAGATTCACATTATGACATATATATTACGTATAATACATTACTGTTATATACATACATTATACGTTATATATATACATACTGTTATTACACATAATAACATATTTTAAAACATCGGCAGCGTTTGACACAATTTCAAACATTTGAAGTTTTATGTCTATGAAGTATCTGCATTTATAGAGAAATGCTTAATTCTTTCGTAGTCAGTACATATATAAAATAACGTAAAAATATTTCTTCTGAAACAAAATGGTAAATAACGGCTTTCATAAAATGTGAAATATCAAATGAATGTAATCGTGAAAATATACAGGTTTCTTGGAGTAAAAAGATGTAGTAAATAAAAGTTTTTTAGAACCATGAAAGTTTGAAACGCGATAAAATGTTCTAAGTGAGATTCCATTATCCATTTGTTGCAACTCCATAAAAGCATCAAACGGAAAAATAAAGTAAAATTTCTTTTTAAAACACGTTTTTGGTTTTAAGAAATTCGCAATACATAAATATAAATCATGTCCTAAGAATAAAGAGATTAAGGTGAACATCTTTCTTTGAAGTAAAAATATGAGATTAAAATCTTGTATTAGTTTCTTTCGTGAAGACGATACATAAAATAAATTCGTCTTTTTATAGTATGTTCCAGAACATATAAAGTAACCCCGGATGCGTAAGTGCCTACAAAGGTCACTTGGTGTGATTTCTGAATAAAAACGATCTATTTTAACACTAGAACGACGGTGAGAGGCCATTTTGGCCCCTACCAAAAGAAAAAATGTCGATTCAAACCGAATATTTCTTCATACAATAACTTAAATATATACCGCACAAAAATAAGTTAAATAAATAAGTTAAAAGTCCATAATAAAAATTCTGGCATAAAATATTTTTATGAAACTTGTGTAAAATTTCTCGTCGTTCTATTGTTAAGTACATACTAAACTACTCATAATTATCTTCAGTACATACTAAATACAAAAATATACGTACTACAAGCTTATGAAAAATCTGTAGGCTGAAATTTTTTACGTAAATGGCTAACCAATCTACCATACCAAATAAAGCATGTTCTCTATTTATGTATAAAATTTCAGCCTACAGATTTTTTATAAGAGGGACCTTTTTAGTATGTACTGTAAATAATTTGGATAATGAATAAGATAATTTCGTAGCTTTGCTTTTAATAATAGTTTTAAGGTACACCATATTAATAAATTAATCGTGGATAAAACTAATAATAAAAAACCTGATAACAAATTTGATTAGCAAAAATACAAACTTTATACTCTGCAATATTATACAAGTTATTTTAGGAAAATTAAAATACAGCTTTAACCCCTTCGTGACGAGCGTCCTTTACATAATTTTTAATATTTTACCACCGGTTTTACAAAACAGAAATTTTCGCCTAATTCAATTACAGAAATGCTGTCATTAAATAAGGCAAAATCTTACAATAAAAATTAACTGGTGGGAATCGTCGAGGATTTTGAACATCTTATGCATCACGTATACGTGTCGCTCGTCATAAACGTTTCAATATCTGCTTAATAGCCAAACCCCGTCAGAGATTAAAGAATATCATTTGCAGTAAAATTGACCCAATTAATTTTGAGAATTATTCAGAGGTATATGAAATACCATTTATTAAAGAAGACGGATCGAAGAATTACTGTATTGGCATGACAAATAAGAAATTTAGTTCTAGAAAAAAAGGAGCATATAGCTGATACTAAGCATAGAAATAGATAACCACAGCTCTGGCAGTATTATATCAAGAAGAAATCATCCAAATAAATTTAAATGAAAGCATGTTAACGATACAACATCTTTTAACTTACCAAATTTGTGGCTCGAGTTACACCACTGTTACAAATATGGAAATAAACATCCAAATAAAAAAATAATAATAGCGTGCGTAGTTTGAAATGTACGTGAACAATTAAATGATAGCGTGTCAAATAATAACTTCATAGACCGTAAAATTATAGAATATTCTTATTTGTTTTGATAATGGCTTCGATGGCGTCGAAACATATCAACAGTCTAATAAAACTTATTTTACTGTTTATAATGTTTTTATTTTACGCCTTTTAGCAAGTAAAACAAGATCTTTGTATGTTTCAACCAAATGCTACAGATTTAAATAAAAATCCGCTAGGTACTGCAGATATTAAGGATCTACATCCAGCGGTTGCTTTATGTATACGGTATTAGCAGAAGTATTCTGACTATTTATTGCTTATTTATGTGAAATCGCTTATTTCAGTGCCTGCAAAAGAGCAACAGATTATTGTCTAGAAAGCATATTCCCCCAATAAACTAACAAAATAAACTTCAGTTATTTATTCCAAATTTATCGACATATTAAATACAAACCAAAGTTTTCTTATTACGATTTACTGTAATGTCAGTAAAAAATTAGGAAGTTTGGCAGGAGATAATGTGCCATTGTTTTTGGAAGGAAAAGGAAATCAGCGTGTACTTGTAGCATTTTCTATTGTATACTGACTGTGAGTGGTTTTTTTTTCACTGAGAAAGACCAGATCTATCACCTACCTTTGGTACAAAGAGTAACGCAACAAGAACAACAAAATGATTGTGGTATTTTATTTCCCACAATTTTGACATATATATATATATATTATGTATATATATGGGGCAAAACCTCATAAGTGTAATTTTTGGCTGCTGATTTTCTTATGGTAACCGATTTATAAAAGTCTTATATTAAGCTCAATCTGAATTTTTAATAACCACCGATATATTTCAGAATAATAATTAGTAGATGAGCGTAAACTTTATTGAAAAATAAATATGATACGGCAGATTTTATCAGATATAACACAAATTTTAAGGGACTTAAGTGACAGGAAGTTGCATTTTTCGCAATTTTTCCGATTTACTCAAAAAAAGTTTTATTCGAATGCTGTATGCACATTTTTCAAAGACATATCAAACCTACGATTAATTGACTATATATTGGTTAATCTAAAACTTACAATATTTAAAGTAACAATGGGGACATTCGTGACGGTTAATAAAGTTACGCTTACCTTTTCTCCATTCTTTTCAATCCAGAAAACATCTCTTATGTACAAAAAACAAGAAGTGGTAAGTTTTTAAGAACAACGTGTGCTCTCCGACTGGAAACAGTACTGAAAATAACAGCATACTGCCATCTGGTGGAAATATAAGAAAATTAATACACCTGGACAGTAGTGACCAAAAACAAGTGAAGGACACAACTTTAAACCCAACGAAAACAAATACTACACATTTCACTCATATAATAATTATATTATAATGCTCCATGAGATTCATATTTATAATAAATGCATTCGTCTTCCAAGTTTTCTTTTTTTAATTATTGTTGGTTGACGATTTTAATGATCACGTTA
Source organism: Maratus michaelseni (assembly GCA_963931845.1). Classification (NCBI taxonomy): domain Eukaryota; kingdom Metazoa; phylum Arthropoda; class Arachnida; order Araneae; family Salticidae; genus Maratus; species Maratus michaelseni. Next base: position 79,627,112 of record OZ007595.1, on the reverse strand, counting down.
TGGGTTGAGGAGGGGACAGTAGTGACTTTTAAAATATTTAAATTCCTTTTTAAAGAATAAAGAATCAGATTTTCACAGTAGAAATAACATAATGTTGTAATAACATAATGTGTCAATCACAGAGAAACATTTTAACATTAAATGAGACTTTATATTGCAAAGAAATACTGAGAGATATAGTCGGGACTGAGGAATCACACTTATGAGATTTTGATACATCATTAATTGTAAAAGACCTGTTACTGTAGTAAGACGGGTTCAACTATTTTTATTTATGGAAGTTATGCAATTCGTATTAAATGTAGAGGAGATGATTTTAAATGCCAAAATTACTTTTATACTTTAAAAACCTGTTATGGATATTTTATTTCGAAATTTAAATTTAATAACATATTAAAAACATTAACATTTTCTTTCTAGAACAGTTTGTTCAAAAACATACGATCAAAACGTATAAATGAAAGCACATCCATGTATCATTGTTTTTATTATCGGTATAAAAAATTTAAAAAAATCTTCAAATCTACGATTTTTACGTTTTTTTATGCAGTTATGAAAAACCATAGTAAGGTAAAGCTAGGACAGTCTGCGCACAGTTCAAAAGAATAGCAATAAAAAATCTAAATATTAATTTTTTTCTAAACTATCCATGAATAATTTTTACTTCATTTGTTTTTTATGCATTTCCATTGCTATTTTGTTGTTATGTTGAAATTTAATAGAACAGTTGTAATAAAACGAAGAAAGTGATTTTGCGCAATCTGTCCTTACAGGATTGATGTGATTGCGCACATGGGTAGGAGAGATTGTTACTAATAATAACAACAATTAAATTGTTTACAATAATAATTACACTTAAATGACATTGTTGTAAGGTTTTTGTGAACAAATATTATTGTATTAGGAGTGAATATTTCAACCTAATGATTAAAGAATCAGAAAAAGGAAATAATTTTAAAAACGACTAAAGAATTTTAATTAAAGGGAAAAAAATTAAGAATCAGAAAAAGCAAGTCCAGTTAAGATCACAAAATAACATTTAGTTATTTGATAACACGATTAACTTAAAATTATTTCATTTTAAGTTTTCATTTTTTATGCAATTTTACCAATAATCTGCGTAATTTCTCCTAGCATGGAAACTACTGGGAACAATATGCGCCACCTCTCCTAAGTAGCAGATGCAAACTCTCCAATTTCGGTAGGAGAGATTGCGCGGCCTTTTATATAAACATGGCAGCTACTAAAACGAACCGTTGATGTTTACATTGTTAGTCTAGATTAGTAGCTTATGAGAAATCGTTTAAGTTTAAAATATTTTGTACTATTGACATTGTATAGAAATTCTGATGAATAGCTATGGAAATTCAAGCACTTACTTTCGGAAAACAAAGCAAAATAACAATGCTTTATATTGGACGCTCAAAACAATCAACGTGCACTTTCAAGTAGACACTCCACTACTGCTGTTGTACAACTAACTACCTGGAGTCGCTGCGCGCTCACTCTAATCCTTCCCCGCGAACTTCTATGTGTGCAATATCTCCGACCGCGCCATCTCTCCTGGCTTTACCTTATATATTATTTTGTATTGCGTGAAAGAGTAGCAGCGTATAAGGTAAAGCTAGGATAGTCTGCGCACAATTCAAAAGAATAGCAATAAAAAATCTAAATATTAATTTTTTGCTAAAGTATTCATGAATAATTTTTACTTCATTTGTTTTTTATGCATTTCCATTGCTATTTTGTTGTTATGTTGCAATTTAATAGAACAGTTGTAATAAAACGAATAAAGTGATTTTGCGCAATCTGTCCTTACAGGGTTGGTGTGATTGTGCACATGGGTAGGAGAGATTGTTACTAATAATAACTGCAATTAAATTGTTATCAATAATAATTACACTTAAATGACATTGCTGTAAGTTTTTGTAAACAAATATTATTGTATTAGGAGTGAATATTTCAACCTAATGATTAAAGAATCAGAAAAAGAAAATAATTTAAAAAGCTATTAAAAATTTTTAATTAAAGGAAAAAACAATTAAAGAATCAGAAAAAGCAAGTCCAAATAAGATTACAAAATAAAATTATGTTACTTAGTAACACGTTTAACTTAAAATTAGTCCATTTTCATTTTTCATTTTTTTTTGCAAATTTACCAATAAGCTGCGTAATCTCTCCTAGCATAGAAACTAATGGGAACACTGCGCATCTCTCCTAAGTAGCAGATGCGCAAACTCTCCAATTTCGGTAGGAGAGATTGCGTGGACTTTTATTTAAATATGGCCGCTACTAAAACGAACCGTTCATGTTCTCATTGTTACTCTAGATTAGTAGCTTATGAGAAATCTTTTAAGTTGAAATTATTTTGTACTATTGACATTGTATATAAATTCTGATGAATAGCTATGAAAATTCAAGCTCTTACTTTGGGAAAACAAAACAAAATAACAATACTTTATCTTAGACGCTCAAAGCAATCAACGTGCATTTTCAAGTAGACACTCCACTACTGTTGTTGTACAACTACCTGGAGTCGCTACGTGCTCACTCTACTCCTTCCCTCCGAACCTTTATGCGCGCAATCTCTCCGACTACGCCATCTCTCCTGGCTCTACTTTAGAGTATAATTAACAAATCATTATATTTTAATCGAAATATGATATTAAAGCTCAACATTTCTAAAGGACACAAATTAGAAAATGTATTTATACACTCAAATTTTTGCTTATTTTGAATAAAGTATTTTTTATGACATAATTCTCCTTATAGAGTTTAAAAGATTAAAAAAGAAAATATTCTGTTGCAAATTCTTTTTCGCTTTCGCTTCTCCCCGTTTGATAAAAATAATTAGACGGAAACTCTCAATGAATGAATTCTTTAGATATTCGCTTGGCACTGCAATGATTTAGTTAAACATCGAGAAAAGAAATAAATAAAACTAGTCGGATGTGCCAATCCCATAAGTTCTTCTATCTTATACAGGTTTTGAATACACTAAAAAGAGTCAGCACCAATTTATAGCAAGGTCTAAGTGAATCTAAAGTTTTATTAAATTCCGTGCATTAGTTCTTGAGACATGAGACTATTGCCAAAATCGTGTAAATCCTACAAAATGTAGCATAGAAGCGCCACCTCTGTTATGAGATTTAGAACAAAACCTAATCAACAACAACTTATGTCAACGTATAACTGAATCTGAAATTTGATGAAAATCCGTGCATTAGTTCTTGAGATATAGTTATCGTGATAATAATGAAAAGATTAGCATAGGAGCGACACCTGTTGGGCCATTTAAACCAAAACGTAAGCAACATCTATTTATGTCATGATCCAACTGAATCTGAAGTTTGACTAAAATACATGCATTAGTTCTTGAGATATAGTTATTGTGATAATAATGAAAAAAGTAGCATAGGAGTGCCACCTGTTGGCGTATCTACACCAAAACGTAATCAGCGTCTATTTATGTCACGGTCTAACTGAATCTGAAGTTTGATGAAAATAAGTGCACTAGTTCTTGAGATAGAGCTATTGCGAAAAATGCAGCATAGCAGCGCCACCTATTGGGTGATTTTCCCCAAAAATTAACCAGCATCAATTTATATCCGAGACTAACTGAACATAAAGTTTTATTAAATTTTGCGCAATAGTTCTTGAGATAGAGCGCCCACAAAATGTTTGTCGCAGACAGACAGACAGACAGAGTCACAGACTCACAGACAGACATTTTCTAAACACAGTCAAATCGTGTTCAGGACCTTCTAAAACGTATAAATCCGTCGAAAACTGGAAGTCAAAAATTTTCATCAATCCAATACGTTATTCTTGTAAAGATATAAGAAAGTAAAAAGAATTAAATTAAATCTGATAAATTTGATAATGCATTTGAATTCTATATGATTATTATATCTCAAGCATTTAAGTTACACATAGATTTGAAAATTGATAAACATTTTTAACCCTTTATATCCTGAATTAATTTTCCAGGTACTTTTTAATTGTATTTTTGCATCATTGGGTACGTTTTGGTGCAGAATAAACATGGGAAAGAGGAAAATAATTTTTATAGTGTTTGAGTGGTTAATTATGCAACTGTAACCACCATACATTTTTTACTCTATGATATAAAATAAAATAGTAAATTTCAAATAGTAAACTTCAAATAAAATATAGGAAATGTTCACCTGTAGAGTATAGAAAACAATAGAAAATAATAGTACTAAATAATCGGTAAACTACTAAAATTACTCAAATGAAGAACAACATGCATGTCAATTCTATTGCAAAATATATTTCGAATGTAGCGTGGCAAATGTAAAATCCCTACAATGCAAAGAAAGAGGATATGTGCTTGAATTTGCCATCTCCTGCCTGCTGTCAGAAATACATTATTTGTGCCATTGTCAATACCGTTAGGAAAAAGGGTCATATTACGAATATATAGGTGCCCTTGGGGATGAGCGACACGTATACGTCATGCATAAGGTGCTCAGAATCCTTGATTATTCCCACCAGTAACTTTTTATTGTAAACTTTGCCTTATTTAATGACAGCAATTCTGAGATTCAATTAAACGAAAATTTCTGTTTTGAAAAATCGGTGGCAAAAGATTAAAAATTCTGTAAAGGACGCTCCTCGCGAAAGGGGTTAAAGTGGTACTTATAAGTACCGTCAGGATAAAAAGGGTTAAACTGTGTTAGAATGTAATAAAAATTTTATAAAACAGTATATGTTTGATTGCACACATACACATTTATTTAGAGAAAATTCGTTCAGTTAGATGAAATACCTTGTTAAATTATACATGAATATATTATATTAATTTATTCCCAAGTTAATGCAAACTTTTTAAAATATAATAACAGTCTTTCAGAAAAACACTGAAAAATCTTAACGATATAAAAGCAAAGAAAAGTTATAAAATTTCATCAATATATTTCGTAATGTCTATTTGAATATCGAAATACAAATATGACTGCAACTCCAATTTATTATTTTGAGTTTATTTTCTTTTTCTTTTTAGGTGCGTTCGTAATTATATAAATACGTAGCACCTATAGTCGTCGTTTGGTCCGTCCGTCTGTCCGTCCGTCTGTCTGTCTGTCCGTCCGTCTGTCTGTCTGTCCGCATATAACAACGCAAAAACTACCCAACCAAATGGTTTGCAATTTGAAATATATTATCTTTGCATAAATTTGTCGAGACATTTCAAATTTTATCAAAATCGAATCAAAACTTTAGGAGATATTAATAAAAATATTTATTAAGAAATTTGATTTTTTTTTTAAATCGGTGCTTTTTTGTTATATGAGCTTCCGATGGATGTTAAATCGTCAAGCGACCGAGATACTTATTTTATTACAGAAATTAATCTGCAGACGATATAATTCATTTCACAGAATTAAAAATCATCAAGATCTGAATATTTATATAACTAGCTGATACATATATATCTGAATATTTATATAACTAGTTAAGATATTTGTATGAACAGTGTCATAAAATATATACTTAACTAGCTGTTTAACCCGTTCTACGCACGGGATATCATGAATTTAATTCTAAAACGTGCGTACGAACGCACCTCGTTTGTAACGTTTGACGTACAATTTCCAACTTGTTTAGCCTTTAAAATGAAATGAAATTGAATAGCATGATTGAAAGTAAAACAAATTTGTTGGCTTTTTAAGATGCAAATTTGAAATAAATTAATGTAAAAAAATGAATCGACCTGAAAAAAAAATTAAGCAATTCAAATAAGTATTGAATTATGTTATGTTAAATTGTTTTCCATAATTTCCCTTAATATTATAGTATTTATTTTTGCATTTCTTTCTTATTACATTGGTATAAAATATAACGAAAATACATATGGAAATCAATGAAATATATTAAATTTATCTCATTATCTATACAAAATTTCTTACGTGGTAAATTTAAAAGGATTTTCGTGTTCTTAAAGCTTTACATAACGAGCTTAATTTGACGGTAGTAAAAGTTGTTATTACTAATATACAGTGTAATTAATATTAGAAATTTAGTCTCTGCAATATTGGCTACCATTAAACTTTATGTTGCCAAATCTGTGATTAAAATGTATGGTTGAGTTATAGTTGCCACACCTCTAATCATTTCTAAATTGTTATAGCTTGAAATAAGAGTAATTTACTGAAACATACTTTAATTACGATGATTTTAAAGAAATATTACATAAAAATATAAATACAAATTAAAACCCTTGAATTTATCAAACAGCTCTATAGAATTTGAAGGTTCAGATTCAGGGATACAAACGACGATTGTCACATATAGTTAGAAAATAGTTATTTATCGTTGTTTATATGAGTGAGTTAACGTGCTACACCTGTTATCATTTCTAAATTGTTTTAGCTTGATCTAAGAGTATTTTACTGAAACATACTTTAATTACGATGATTTTAAAGACGCAAAAAAATAAATACAAATTAAAACCTTTGGATTTATCAAACAGCTCTGTACAATTTGAAGGTTCAGATTCAGGGATACAAACGTAGATTGTCACATATAGTTAGAAAATAGTTATTTATCGTTGTTTATATGAGTGAGTTAACGTGCTACACCTGTTATCTTTTCTAAATTGTTTTAGTTTGATCTAAGAGGATTTTACTGAAACATACTTTAATAACGAGGATTTTAAAGAAATATTACGTACAAAATAAATACAAATTAAAACCTTCTAATTTATCAAACAGCTCTATAGAATTTGAAGGTTCAGATTCAGGGATACAAACGACGATTGTCACATATAGTTAGAAAATAGTTATTTATCGTTGTTTATATGAGTGAGTTAACGTGCTACACCTGTTATCATTTCTAAATTGTTTTAGCTTGATCTAAGAGTATTTTACTGAAACATACTTTAATTACGATGATTTTAAAGACGCAAAAAAAATAAATACAAATTAAAACCTTTGGATTTATCAAACAGCTCTGTACAATTTGAAGGTTCAGATTCAGGGATACAAACGTAGATTGTCACATATAGTTAGAAAATAGTTATTTATCGTTGTTTATATGAGTGAGTTAACGTGCTACACCTGTTATCTTTTCTAAATTGTTTTAGTTTGATCTAAGAGGATTTTACTGAAACATACTTTAATTACGAGGATTTTAAAGAAATATTACGTAAAAAATAAATACAAATTAAAACCTTCTAATTTATCAAACAGCTCTATAGAATTTGAAGGTTCAGATTCAGGGATACAAACGACGATTGTCACATATAGTTAGAAAATAGTTATTTATCGTTGTTTATATGAGTGAGTTAACGTGCTACACCTGTTATCATTTCTAAATTGTTTTAGCTTGATCTAAGAGTATTTTACTGAAACATACTTTAATTACGATGATTTTAAAGACGCAAAAAAATAAATACAAATTAAAACCTTTGGATTTATCAAACAGCTCTGTACAATTTGAAGGTTCAGATTCAGGGATACAAACGTAGATTGTCACATATAGTTAGAAAATAGTTATTTATCGTTGTTTATATGAGTGAGTTAACGTGCTACACCTGTTATCTTTTCTAAATTGTTTTAGTTTGATCTAAGAGGATTTTACTGAAACATACTTTAATTACGAGGATTTTAAAGAAATATTACGTAAAAAATAAATACAAATTAAAACCTTCTAATTTATCAAACAGCTCTATAGAATTTGAAGGTTCAGATTCAGGGATACAAACGACGATTGTCACATATAGTTAGAAAATAGTTATTTATCGTTGTTTATATGAGTGAGTTAACGTGCTACACCTGTTATCATTTCTAAATTGTTTTAGCTTGATCTAAGAGTATTTTACTGAAACATACTTTAATTACGATGATTTTAAAGACGCAAAAAAATAAATACAAATTAAAACCTTTGGATTTATCAAACAGCTCTGTACAATTTGAAGGTTCAGATTCAGGGATACAAACGTAGATTGTCACATATAGTTAGAAAATAGTTATTTATCGTTGTTTATATGAGTGAGTTAACGTGCTACACCTGTTATCTTTTCTAAATTGTTTTAGTTTGATCTAAGAGGATTTTACTGAAACATACTTTAATTACGAGGATTTTAAAGAAATATTACGTAAAAAATAAATACAAATTAAAACCTTCTAATTTATCAAACAGCTCTATAGAATTTGAAGGTTCAGATTCAGGGATACAAACGACGATTGTCACATATAGTTAGAAAATAGTTATTTATCGTTTTTTTACGAGGGTCCACTTACATCATTCTTTCCCTTTTATACCAATCTTGAGTTTTTGTTTTTCAAAGAAATTTCATCGTTCTTCCCCTTTACATCTATCTTCAAATATGTTTCTCAAATGCTAACCTTCTTTTATACCCAACTCCAACGTTGTCAAACGATACTACTCTTCAGAGCTTTAACGATCTAAAGAAGCGGCTGTCGTCCGATGTGTTTTGAGCTCCGGCTCTACCCTTCCCATTGGTCGATACATTAAACTTATGGAATTTACCTTTTTAAAATTTTCTTCGGTGTCGTATGTTGAAAATGTGAAAGGGACCTCCTGGGGACGCGCGCGACGCCTACTCCGCACGATCGCGTCGGTCTGTCCCTCCTGAAAACCCCCGACCGTCGCTATGAGCTATAACGATCTCGAAGCCGCTGCGGTCGTCAGATGTATTACGTTGAGTAAAAAGTTTTCGGCCAAGGGGAGATACCTTCGTGCAAACAGCTGTCATTCGTGCGGCTGTTAATTTTTCAGCCAACCAATTTTTGCATTCGAAAGCAGAGCACAGGGCCTATATGACTGTGTAATTTGTTTGTTAAAAATGTATTACCTTGTGCTTCAAAAAACTGTTTAAAATGAAGCCATAAAGTCAACAGATCAGAACGATTATTTACTAGGAGTTCCGTAAAAAACTCAGTGCGACTGAATGCCACAGAAAGATTTGTGAAAGTTTAGGAATCAATACTGTTTCTTATGATACAGTCAAAGTTTGGTTTCGCTAGTTTAAAGCTGGAAATTTCGGCAGTGAAAATGAACCAAGTTCCGACCACCCTATTGAAGTTGATTGTGAGCAGTTAAAGCAAATCATTGATCGAGACAGAAATGTTTCAACACAAACTATTGCGTTGAAACTTAACATTTGCCAAAAAACAATAGTTCACGCTCTAAAACGCATAAACCTAACGTTTAAGTTCAACTGCTGGGTGCCTCACGAATTGACTGCTGAAGACCAAGTGCAGGAGAAAAAACTGTTGTTTGTCTCTGCTCAGAGATCAAAGGAAAGAGAACATTCTGTGCAGAATTGTGACCTGTGATGAAAAAATGGGTGTACTACAACAATACAAGCCATAAAGGAAGGTGGTTAGAACCTGGGGAATCAGCTGGCTCGGTTGCAAGACGTGCCTTAACTAACAAGAAGGTGCTCCTCTGCATCTAGTGGGATTGTCGTGGAATTCTGTACAAAGAGTACCTGAAAAGCGGACAAACTATCAACAGTGCAATATACCGCAACATGCTAATCAAAGTTTGCGATACCATTCGCGAAAAACGAAGAAACGAGTTCAGAGGGAAGGTGGTTCTCTTTAATCAAGATAACGCCCGGCCACACGTTAGTACGATAACCGGCTGGATGCTCTACAAGCTGGAGTGGGATTTGATGCAACATCCACCATACAGCCTCGACATGGCCCCTTCAGAGTTCTATCTCTTTTCACATCTGCAGCTGCATCTTGACGGCACAATCTTCCATTCAAATGAGGAGTTCATAAATGAGGTCGACCTTTTTCTGGACTCGCGCACGCCACAATTTTTTGCAGAAGGGATTGAAATGTTGCCAAAACGTCGGTAAACGATTGTAGATTTAAACAGATTACTATCCTCATTAGCTTTGATGATTTCGTATGTATTTATCATTGTACAATAAAACATTTTTCGACGGAAAACTTTTTACTCAACCTGATATTTATAGCCCAAGCCCTAAGCTAAATTGCACAAGTTTAATGCCTAGACCAGCTAGAAGGGTAGGGCCTAGGTAGGTTTTATATTTTTGGAACAGGTGCACAAAATTCCATCAAAGAAAGAAAGAAGAAAATATAATATAGAATATCTGATATATGTAGTGACAAAAGTTTAAAACGATAGGTTTAAAGGGGCCAACACATAGGAGAGACAGAGAAGCAGACACAAAAAACTTTTCGTATTTTAGCACTAAGGTCTCTGTACAAGGTTGGACATCTGTAGTGCTGCTCGATGCGATTGCCGAAATTGAGTTTGGAACTAGTAATATACTTGCCATTGGATAAATGACATTTTTACCATAAAAGCAACAACGACTGCAACAAAAAACAAAGATGATATCAATATTAACTGAGAGAATAAGAATCCTTAAAAGTCATCACATAAAGATATTTTCTCAAATCCAAATAACAAGCATCTACATCGAACAAACATTTAAATGAAGAAGGCCTCAGAATACATGTTTTCGAGCATCATTAACCAAACAATGTGCAATGATGCATATATATATATATTTTAAAGTTAATATTTATTTATTAACTAAATTAAGTCCTATGCAACCGCTGTATTTAAATAAGAATATTTATTCTTAAGTACTTTCAAAAAGTTTGTTAAGCAAGACAAAAAACAGTTTGTAAAATTTCTGGTGTATACCTATAAATTTGAATTTAATAAAACACACTTCCAAAAGAAAAAACCATACGGTGTAGTGTAATAGACATAAAAAGGTTTTTAATGCAACGGAAGTTTGAAATTTTGCAACCGTTTGTCAGTATTGTTCCATTATGTATTTATTGAAACACTTAAACGAACAAAAATCGAGAAGATGAAGTTTGTAAATGTTTCCGGAATATACTTTTTTCCTTAAGAAAGTGGTAACACGTGCGTTTGAATAGTGTTTTCTAAAAATTTAAATGCTAATGCATCATTTTTCAAACAAAGATGAAAGAATGGAAGCGAATAAATGTTTTCCCCTTTCAAATAAATAAATAAATAAATAAAAGCATGTAATTGTTCTGCTGTCTGCTTAAGTACAGCTACACAAACGTTTAGATGCTAAAAGTTGTTTTTTCTCATGATATCATATTTTAAATAAATAAGTTATTCTTAATTGTAAAAAAAAATATTATTTTAATTACAAAGATATTAAAAATATGATAACTTATATCACCTTGTAATAATATATTTCTGTTAAATGCTAAAAGGTGTAAATTAACAACATAATATACAGTAAAATAACTTTCATTAGATTATTTACAAATTAACAATCTAATAAAAGTTATTTTACAGTATATTATGTTGCTAATTTACACCTTTTAGCATTTAAAACAAATATACAAAGATATTGTAGAAATCCAACTAACTATGCTAGCAAAAGAAATAAAGCTGAGCTTTAAGTGATGAAAAAAATATATTTGAAAATACTCTTTACTTTTTATTTTAAAATTTAAACCAAATATTAACATTAATTAGTAACTACAAAACAGCCATGCCATTTCTGTTTTTTTTTTCATCACAGTTATTAACTTTAACAGTTCATAATCTATCTTTTAGTATTACATTTGACAGCATAGAATTATGAAATATTTTTATTTTTTCGTGTGTAACACAACTTTGTAAGACTCATTATGCAACACTAGAATCTCTGTAAAATCAAATCAGATTTCATCACAATGAAAATATTTCACATTTAATCTAATTAAAACATTTTCCTTTTTCGAATATATTTATTATGCAGCTCTCCTAGGAAGAGAATGGAGTGATATATAAATTACTGTACATACGAAGTAGTTCGAATTGTCATCACTATATTTAAATTATGTCAACAACAACAAAAAGTGTTATATCATAAAACATTGTTTTTCATCATAATAATAAAACGCTTGCGGGTTTTGAAAAAGGGTAAATAAAGAGTCATTAAATCATGAATTTGTAATATATGTACAAACAAAAATACATACAGGATGTTTTAAAAGAGTTTCAGCAAAATTAAAAGGGTGATACGCATCGCGGCGTACAATTCTTGCATAGTATGTATTATCAGCACTTCGAGTGATGTCATCAAATTTCGAGATGAAATTTTACATGGATAAGTAATTTATTGGGGAACAAACATTTCTTTCAAATTTAACATGATATAATTATTAAATGGGTATATGTATGGCCTCTTATTTCATTATGTTAATAGAAACTATTAAAGTAAATTCACAAAATTCTTAATGATTAATACTAATTATTTACAATTTTTTTTATATCAGGATATAGTGACATCTTATGTTTCTTTATAGTTTATGTCAAGATTTTGAAAATAAAAAAGATTGTAGATCCAGTAAAACGTAGCTATATCCTATTGTTGTTTCTATTTTCCTCTCTATATATTTAAAACGCTGAGCATTTTCTTTCGACAGTCCGCGAGAACAAACTACTGCATCAAATTACATCATTCTTTTTTTTAAATGAAAGATATTTGGACACAGATTTGTTATTATACATTCGTTTGTTCGAAAAATTAATAAATTAGCCGTAATTTTAAATTAAACTTTTACTTCTGCGTATGACGTCATAAAGTCGGCAATCGGATAACGCCCACTGTTGCGAGGCACAAAGTAACGAGAAACTCTGTGATTGCGTCAATAAAAGATAAATAATAAACGTTAAAAGAACATGGTTTTTAGGCTGCATTTTTTAATTTGCAAGTTAAAATTCGGTAAAAATATTTATCCGCGGGTTTTATAAGAAAATAAAAATTCATATTTATTGTGACGTCATGGGAATATTCTCCATTGGGTTTATTTTGTCATTATGCATTATAACTTTGTTGATGCCATTTTTTCATTACGATTAAATGTAAAATATATTTTTATTTGTATATATGGTGTTTATATAAGCCTAAAAATAACGTATACAAAGTACGTGTGAAAAGTTTGCGCCGGTGAAAACGATGTTATGCTTAGCTTGAAATGCATTTTAACATAGATAAAAATAAAAATAAAAATTAATATGATTGTGTAAACATGACGTAATTTTAACTGATATTTAAATTTTTAATTTTAAAGATTAGAACAACTGAGACTTTATTGGTTGCTTTATCTTGATTGCATACCTTGATTACATGTTACTTTTTTAAATGATAGGTTAGAATATTTCATTTTTTTAATAAACAAATTCACAAAAGTAAAGGATTTCAGGAAAATTAAAATTATTAAAAATAGTGTTACAGTAAAAAAAGAAAAAAATAATTAAATTTTAGTTAGAATAAACAATGTAAGGCTAATATTCTATAGGAATTATTTTGGTAGGTTTGCTATAAGTTCATTTAACAGTTCCTTATTAGCGGCAAAGTCCTATTTCTTTCACTGTGATTTTCTCTTTCGATGTCAAAAGATGGTAGTCTACTTTTGGACGCCAGCCAAAACACAGTGGGAATTTTTAGAAATGTATAACGGTTGTGACAATAAACGGCCTTATTGCTTTAGCTTTCATTGCGCTTACATCACTTCTAAATACTACAAATTTCAATTTTTTTACTGCATTTTTCTACATTTTACAATTACAATTCTAACATCATCAATTAGAAAAAAAAATAGCTTTCGATTGAAATTTATTTGAAAACTGCCGCTTAATTTAACGACTTTTTAAATAACTTTCAAGAATGAAATAGTTTTCAATTCTATCTCAACAATGACTATCAATTTGCTTTAATAATGCAAAATAGCCCCTGGGAAGTTGTCACGGTTGAAAATAGATTTCCCTAACCAACATGAAAAGTAAAAAAAAAAAATAAAAAAAACCTGATAAATCATAAGATCAGATTATCCATTGGCACTAAACTAAAATATGTCAAAAAAAAATCTATTTTTAGTTTAGAATTAACATAAAATTGATATGTTGAATTCGTTGATGTATATGTTGCATCAGAATAGGAGCTACAGCTAGGAGCTGTATTTTATTATTTTTTGAAAGAACCATTAGATATTTAATTGTATAAGAGGGATAGGTCCCCAACTGTGACGGAAAAGGAATAATAATCCTGATTATGTAAAGCAGTGATGTCAAACTGTTGCCCGCCAGATACCACTAAAATTTTATAGTAAACTTTTCTTATCTAATCATCGAATTTTTGCGATTCTAGAAGTCGACTTTTAAATTTTAGTGATGTCAGGCGGGCCACAGTTTGACACCCCTGATGTAAAGGGACCGAAGAAACCATACAAATATATTACACTTGAAAACATTAAAAATCTCCCTCATCTGCAGAATGATTTATTATTGTAAAAAAAAATTCTTCATCTTTTCATAAAAATGTATCAGCTTAAAACAAGTGATGCGTTTTAGAAAATATGGATTTGAAACAAACAATGATTAAAGAGGACATTTTAAAACTTTTAATTTAAACATTTTAAAACTTTTTCTTAACGTCGAATTTCGACGGTGCCTTTGGTCAGATGCAATGCAGATGCGCATAGGAGCTCATTCAATTGCATTATCGCAGAGGGGGAAACGTGTGCTTTATTTACCATTTTCTTTTATTTACTGAATATGAGATGGAAGTAGGGATATACTATTTGTATGATACTTCATAGGTCCATGAAATTTTCTTTCTTGCCTTGGGAAATATGGCGGTAATATGAAACTGATTTGCATTACACAGTCGTTTACGGATTATTTGTTTGGAGTTTTCATCGGAAATAGTACTGTATTTTACTGGGGGAAAAAACTTTTAAATTAAAATATTTGAAAGACTGTTTCATACGTAGCCCTTCTTATGTAATAAAGAAGCTTATTTTACTGATATTGTTATAGTAATTTTTTTCCGTAAAGTTTTGATGGGATCCATCTAGTAAACTTTTAAAATACACAATTCATTGTGAATTGAATATTATTAACCCTTTGCACTCGGAGTTCCTCGTAATGGGTTACATACCTGCCAAGTTTCCCGCATTTTGAATACCACTATTTCCGAATAGAAATACATGATTTATTTAATGACAGAAATTTAAGATGCAATAAAACAAATATTGTTATTCTGAAACAATAATTTTCTGCATAGAGATTTCTGTGATCAAAACCAATGCCGAGTCTATACCGCAAAATTTTTCTTTTCATTTCGCAACTCCAAATTTTATTGTTTAATTTATTTTAAGCATTCCATATTTTCATTCAAATGCGATATTTCAAACTGTCAGAAATATAAGAATACTTTCATTAAGTTACTGTACACTTGAATTTTAAAAATTTACAATTCTGAAAATCAAAAACTTGTCGAAAACTGTGAGAATTGCATGATTTTGTCTTAGCATCAGAATTTTATATTAAAATATTATGTGGCATTAACGGTAGTTTTCTATAATCCACAAAGTCACAAGTTGTTTTATGAGTGAAAATTTTAATCGATATGGGCAACATCTCTATAAGCAATCGAATAAAGATTGATGAATATAACATCATTAATTTGTGAACTAATATTATATATAATTTGTCACAAGTGGCTAAACGTTGGAACAAACCCGTTCTTGTGCATGATATGTCGATCCGGACATTTGCGTAATTACGTGGATAGAAGCTTTTAGATGTATTTTTGACTATGTAAGCCCTGAAACATGGAGCAGAGCAAGCAGTTATTTCCTTTTTTTAATCATTCAACTTTGATTCTATTTTCTGATACACCTCATGTGTCATATGAGTATGCTTGTCTTCATGTGCGCTATTGGAATTCATTGTAATCTGCGCTGCGTGTTTATTTAGACATACTGTATACATTTATACGACTGATTACAGAAATGCGAAAAAGAAATGTAAAGTAGACAACATCGTTACACTAACTATTAAGAAAGTGTAAAGTTGGCGGATAAGTTCAAAGGGAAGAACACTAGACAGCAACACCAACCTTGAAGGGAGAAACCATTGTAATCTGGCGATGGTTGTTTATTGAGACATACTGTACACATTTATACCATTGATAAATTAGAGAAATGAGAAAAAGAAATGTAAACTAAGTAAAATCGTTATATTAACTATCACTACAGAGGCGTAAAGTTTGCTTATACAGGAAAAAACACAACACAGCAGCATCAACCATTTGGTTATCTATATCATAATCTAATGAATGCAATTTTATGTCAAGGTGTAATAACTAAATATAAAATTTCATTTAATTCCGTGTTCTGGTTCTTGAGTTATAGCATCCAAAACATTGTGTAACTCACAGACTGACAAATATCGATTCCAAAACAGTAAAATATAAAAATTCATCATAAAATGTGTAGGCGGCATACTAAATTCCAGTGGTTAACATACTGGTCACAAAATGAGAAAGTTGGGCCGATGATCGCAGGTTGAATAGTAATGTGGTCCGGGTGCAGTTGTTGTGCAAGGGTTTATGGATTTTTCTTGTACGACAAGGCTAATTCTGATCACTTTCCCTTCAAACGTTATCTCTGAAGACATCCCTACTACAGAAACATGGCCAAAACTCACAGATGTTTAATAAAAGATCTATCTCCCCAATATGTGTAAATTTATGAACAACCGGAAGCAAAAACTTTTACGAAAGCAAAATTTTGTTAATTATATACAGGAAAACTTAAAATAATTGCTAAGTCAAAATTAAAAACTTTTAATATTATCTAGTACCTTCTGGGCCACTTTGAATAACATAAAAAATCCTTCATAAGGATGTACATGATAAAAAAGGCATACGCGTAAAGGCGTAAGCGTTTAATCATTACACTATTTACAGTTTCATTGTTATACTTTATTTCTATATCATACTTTGGCAATTCGTTCCTTGCGCATGATTATAAGAAATAACATTAATTTATTCCCCAATGTTACCATTTTATTTATTGAAAACATGAATAATTCTTACTTAGTTACTCTGTAAGTAAAAAAAATAAACACAAAATGTATAAAAGAAAAGAATTTACTTTTTTTTAAATTATATAAATTTTCGCTTCGTCAAATGTTTCTTTTGAATTATTGCGCTAATATATAGCCTTTACTTTATTCAATCTACAAAGCCTGAGAGTATTAAAATATCATCACATTTGGACTGATGAATATATCACCCGTACCGGCATGAACAAGTTCATTCATTTTATTTCATCCAGTAGCTTCACAGTCTAGTGAAAATAGTCGACATTTAATACCATTTGTAACACCGACTAACTTCTGATATTTTTTCGAGCGTAACGTTTTAATGAGACTTCCTATAAATTATGTAATCGGCTGAAAACATAGTCACTATCGGCTGTTTGCGATATTTGTCTACTTTTCAAAATTCAATTTTGAACAAATATTTGATTCATCTTTTTTTTTTTCTATGAACGTTCACTGTATTTTTTCATAATTCTAAATCAGTTTATACAATTAAGTTATTTCTATCAATAGTAATATTTATTTTAATAAAAAGTAATATTTATTTTAATTTTATTTGTCTGCATTTCTTTATAAACTAATGTGCTGTAAACATCGCAAAACTTTCTTCTATATTATTCAGTTTCCCGATATTTAAGCATTTTTCTTTCTTTATCATCTTTCTTGTGCTTTCTACGAAACCAATTTTAATAACTATTTTTTTAACTGAAATATTTTTATTTTTGGTTTTCCCCGCCTTAGCCTTTTTACATATATATCTATCTCTCTCTATATATATCCTTATATTTTATTTTCAATTTTAATGTTATTAATGAAATTTCTTCAAAAATATGGCAATCGGATTATTTCCATAGTTTCAGAGAAAAGGGTAATAATGGGATCTTTATTTTTTTATTTATTATATCTTTATCGATACCATTTAGTCATTACAACTAAAAATATAATATAGTTTTAATTTAAATAGACTGTGTTTAAGAAGGGTAGTTGTTAACAGGAGCTGTTAATAAGAATGTTTAAGAGGCCAGGGGCTTGAAAGAGAAATTACAAAATTAAGAACAATAATATTCTTTTTAAAATACGGAATCGCAACATTTTGCTATAACTGCGTCATGATAACCATTCTACTAGATTTGAAATTAGAGGACAAATTTTCACTAAATGAAAATGGTGCTTCACCTGAGAAAAAATGACATCATTTTTAAAAAGCTTCAGACAGGCAACGCATACTTTCATTCAGTACACTTTCAAAGCTGCAACTTTTTACAATTATTGTGTTTAATGGCGCATTTTACATTGGTTTTCATTAATTCTATAAGCAGATTACGGCTAAAGCACTTTTAAATCTTCTACCTGGCAATACAACGGGTTATAATCTCAGAAAGGTGTATGATTCTGTAAGCGAAAAGAGCGTCATTTTTTTATAAAAAAACAAGCAATTTTTTTGACAGTTATGTTTTAATATAGGTTAGTAAAAATGATTAAATGCTTTTCAAAAACAATTTTACCACTGGTAATGAGCTTGTGTTTTTATATACCCAAGAGTGTATACTGGCAAAACGAAACGTCATTGAAAAATTACGCCATGTTGAACTAATTAGGAACTTTTAAACATTCTACCTGACAATACAACGGGTTATAATCTCAGAAAGGTGTATGAGTATGTAAGCGAAATTAGCGTCAGTTTTTAGAAAAAAAACAAGCAAAGTGTTATGTTTTAGTATAGGTTGGTGAAAATGATTAAATGATTTTAAAAAATTCGTTTTTCTCTGGTAATGACTTTTTGTTTTTATACTACATAGAGCGTATACTGGCAAAACGAAACGTCACTGAAATATTACGCCATGTGGAACTAATGGTATTTTTTGAATTTATGCTGGAAGCTGCATGTTTATGATGTCATTTTCTATTGATGAAATTGGTCCGTCGTTATGCAGGTGAGGAGGCCTTTAATCTTGGAGAAGGGGAAATATGGCTAAGCATATGAAAATGACATAATTTTAACAAGCAATGATAAATTTCATTAATAAAGCAGAAATATTTTACTACAAATACGTTCAAATGACGCAAATTTAAGGACATTTTACTCTACATGTAATGTGATTAGTAGATCATGGTGATCAATAGGATTCGAAAATCTTTCTTATGCGAAGTTGCCGCTAATAAACATGATGTCATTTTTTGCTGAAAATACAACAAATTATTACGCATTAAAATATACATTAAAAATATAGATGAAAAGTACGTATGAAACGTTTGCGCTGAAAATTACATGATGTTTAGCTTCAGATGTATTTTTTCATTGATAAAGCTAAAAAATGTATAATTATAATCTTGTGAAAATTAGATAATTTTCCTTAATTTTCTTTTTTTTTAATTATAAAGCTTTGAGTGTAAGAACCTTGACTGATTACTATATCTTGATTATTTACCTTGATCACATGTCGCGGACCATTTCGAAATAAACTGCAGATTGAATGAATAAAGTTTAATTTTCTAATAATGTGAACAGGAAAAATTAATAAAAAGAGAATTATGGCAAGTAATGTTTAAAATAATAACTGTTTTTAAAAATAAATTAGAAATAAACTAACTTTGTAAAGTATAATTGAAACGATAGATTCACCATTGTTTAGTACTAAAATACGTAAACATTCATGAAAATGATTCATTAAAAATTAGTCAAATAGGTGTTTGATGAAAATATATACAAAAATGTTTTTAAAAACTTTAAAACACTACATGGTAACAGTACAAAAACTCTCTCCGAACGCTTTCGGTTAAAATCAAGCCATTATCAAGGAGAAAAAAATCAGCGGAGAATAAATTTCGATGGTGACCGAGACTATTCGCTAAGAAACACTTTACAAACATTTCTAGGTCGGCTAAACCACTGTTAGCTAGAGGGATCCTTTCGAACATTGGCACATTCGAAAAGTTTTTAAATAATGATGCACTAATTTAAAATTCAGAAATACAAAATATACCTTTTGGTTGCAACTAAATTGAACATAATCGAAACTCTACCATAACAATTGTATTTTCATTTTGTAAGATTACGAGAAAATATTTCAAATTCATGATGTTAAGGGTTTCATTTTTAGTATTATTCCTAAATATTTGTTTTCAACAATTTCAAGAATATTGACTACACAACTTTGTTATTATTAAAAGGTCTCAAGTATAAAAGGGTTTCCATAGCTGCCAACTGTTACGCTTTTTCGTTGCCATTATTTCCGATTAACAATATTTACCATTTTTAATCACAGTTTTCTGCTGTTAAATAAAGCTATTAACTAGTGAATAATCTAGCTATTGTTTTCAATCACCAGCAACCTCCACCCCCCACCCCCTAAAGATGGAAATGGGCACCAATCATTATGTAAGACACAAAATAGTTATTTTTATTATTTGTTAAAAAAAATATATTTTTACCAAACATTATAGGGTACCTGATTATTCTAGATTTATCAGTTTCAATTAATACCTATTTTAATGAATTGAAGATTAAATTTTATTAAACATGCTATAATTAATTTTAATTTTTAATAAAATGCATTTGCTGCAGCAGAAATAAAGTTAACTAACTCTATTTAAAAAATATCGCCCAGTTCTTAAACATCTACTCTATATTACCGTCTGTTTGAAGAATTAAATAAAGATCTTCAATTAACAAAAAACGAAACATTTATTTCAACAAAAACTACATTTCTCAAAAAACATTACGTCTTCACATTGCAAAGCACATTTTAGAAACTTCTAGAAAATCTACTTTTCCTTTTTTAATTAAATCATAGAACATAAAGTTGTCATATCACAAAAAACAATTAAAATAATAAAACAAAATCAACAATTCAATGAATTTTTACGTCAAGCAGATAAAATAAAATAATGAAAAAAAAACATGTCACGTGATTCTCTCTCAGTGGAGCTAAAATTAAAAAGAGCACGCGAGCTAAAATAAAAAAGTTTACGCAACAACATTATTTAAGATATCTCATAATTTTCCTTTATGACATAGGCATTTTTTTCTTTTATTTACAAATATATATTCTAAATATATTAAAACACACATAACTAACGCCTGCATTCAGCATTTAAAGATATACAATTGTTATAGACATACATACATTCAATAAAATAATCCAGCATGGAGTGAAAAATTAGCCAGACACAGGAATCGAACCTGAGTCCACAGCGTTCCGGAATGTTGCTCTAACCACTAAGCCACTCCGGCCGGCTCCTGAGTTTGCAATTTTTCACTAATAAACCATGTTGAGGAGAAAGTCACCAGCCATCTTAACATCATATTTTTATGTGGTTGATATATTTTTATGTGTATTATTGATTATATATTATATTTTTATGTGATTGTTCTTTCAAGATTAAGATGGCTGGTGACTTTCTCTCCAACATTGTTTATTAGTGAAAAATTGCAGACTCAGAAGTCGGCCGGAGTGGCTCAGTGGTTAGAGCATCAGCCCGGAACTCTGTGGACCGAGGTTCGATTCCTGGCTCTGGCTAATTTTTCACTCCATGTTGGATTATTGTATTGTATGTATGTATGCCTGTATGATAATTCTATATCTTTATATTCTAAATAGTATGGAACTTTAAAACAAAACTGTTTATTAATTTTATGGCAGTCTGCCTCGTAAATAAAATCTGCCAATGAGGTATTTTTATTTTTAACACTCTTTTAGTCAAATTAATTGGTCTATGTATATAAAGATGTAATTATGTAATAACTTTTTCGCTCACTTCCTGATAGATTAGAATTATAACAATTATGTACATAAGTGTGTTTCCGATGATAATCCAACACTTGTATAATTTTAGAACTTTATTATAAATTAATAAATTAATTTTAAAGCGTTTTCCTATAAAATAGGTGCAGGTGATAATTCGCCAAATAGTCTGAAATCGTTGCAATTTACCAGTTACAAAAAATAATGGAGTTAATTATGCGAAAAACCCACTCTTGCAAAAATATGCAAACTGGCTGTAAAGCATCAACAGCGAAATATTTAAACACTAAAATGTAGAAAATGTAAATGAGAAATAAAGAGGCTAGTGATTGTTTGAAAAAAAAATTAGCATTTGCAGTTTAATATTATTTAAATTTTCATTATGCGTTGAAGGAACATATTAGAAATCCTGAATAGGTAAATTAAATGATGGATTTTTTTCTCTCCTGTTTCCATATCTCAAAAAAGAAATAAAGAAAAAATTATATATTTTAAAAATAAAATCACCATCTTGTGCCTTCTCC
This sequence comes from Maratus michaelseni, assembly GCA_963931845.1. NCBI lineage: Eukaryota > Metazoa > Arthropoda > Arachnida > Araneae > Salticidae > Maratus > Maratus michaelseni. The sequence goes on along the minus strand of OZ007595.1, from coordinate 79,604,944 downwards.
TAAGTGTAAATCAAAACGGTGCATTTTCAATAGTTGCGGCCGGCGACAAATGCATGTAATGTAAAGGACTTTTTCTGAAACTAAATGAACTGTATACAGAATTTGGCATGATATTTAAGATAAACATTAAATGATTATAAAAGAATGCATTTAAAAACACAATTTTAACTTTTATTAGTTTTATTTATTATTCATTTATTTATATATTTTTTACAAATTCTACCATTCACTACAATTTTTTTTTTAAAGAAATTCGAAATAGTTTTAGGGTTTTTAACACTTTACAACATAGTTAAAAAGTTTTTATGAATTAGGTTTGTCTGTCTGTCTGCCTGTCCGTGCTCTAACTTACGTAAATATAATCGTATTGTCATGCAATTGATATATGTTATTGAGGTTTTCTATGGCATGTTCGATTTTGAAAATGATGTGCAGTGCTTATAGTTTTTTTAACGCTCAAAAGAATTCCGTTATATTACTGTCTATGGGATAAAAAATTTTGCGGTTTATTTTAATGATGTTACACAATTTCAAAAAATTGAAGTTTATATGTATCACTAAGGTGCACTGCAGGAAACTTACTATGGAATATGGTGGGTATAGCACTTATAGCTCCTTTACAGGTACACTCAAAATAATTCCGTTATATTACTTTCTAAAAAGGAAAATTGTTTGCGGTTTCAATAATATTTCACTATTTCAAACATATTGAAATTGATATATATCACTAAGGTATATTACACGAGGCTTACTATAGAATACTGTGTGTATAGAATTAATAGTCTATTTACAGGGACGCACAAGAGAATTCGCTACTGTCTGTTAACAGTAATTGCTACAAGTGCGTCTTCAGTTGCTGAACGCGTTTTTAAATTCACTTATTTTTTGTCTATTACTTGGTGTGTATAAATTCTCTACACCATATAAAGGCAGCACAAAAGATCTCGAGTAAATTTCCGTTTATTGACGGAAATTATAGAAGGAGCATTTTAAACTATGCTACTCGTTTCCTAACTGAACTAAAATTCAGCATTCTATGTCGTAGGGGAGATAGGGGATGAATGGGACATTTTGACAAAAATATTTATTTTAAATGTTTTATTTAAGTTATTATTAATATTGTACACTGTAAAAAAATAGCAGTAAAATTACGGGCAGAGGCCAGCAGCAGAGATTCCAGTCATACCCCGAAAAAAAAAAACAATCCATGCCCATCATTTTGTGCAGCCCGTAATTTTAAGGGTCAAAGTAATACAGCATTATAATGCACAGATATAATGTACTTTAAAACACAATAACAATTTACTTACTGCTCCGTAGCACGTAGCACGTTAGATAATCATCACATATTCGCTTTTTTGGCGGGTTAAAAATTTCGAAACACGAGTAAAATGAAGGTTACACTCTAGCGGAGGACAATGTATGGGGTCGTACCGTATATTTGCTAACATATGGTCTAGAACTGTAAGACTATATGGATTGCTCTTAATTTTCTAAGTATCTAAGGGATAAGGCCGCTTATTTGGTGGATTAGACAGTTTTTCAACAAATAAGGCTGTTGCCCGTAAAAATTGAAGGGCAAAGGCTTATAATTTTACAGTTTTTTCTGAGAGTGTATATCGCATTTCATACATTAGGTGATTGTCTACATCTTATGCACAATATTTATTCAAGATTATTATTATACAGGAATATATTATGAAATTAAAAAAAAAGTTCCTCTCTGTCCCAATCATCCCCACAACAGGGATGGATGGGACACAAATATTTTCCTCTCTGTATTCAATGATACCAAATTAAAATTTATAATTATAAACTTATATGTAATTATATTTGTAATATATGATCTTATATGGCTGTTATACAGGGTGGTCCTAAAATATATGTCAAAAATGTAAAGGTAGGTAGAGGGGACCTAAATAAGCATATTTCGTATAGGAATGTGGGTGCGGAAATCCAGCGTTGAGGCAGTAGAGAGCGCTGTTGAGTTCGGTGGATGAAAGCATTTCGCTGGCTTGAATCGTCATTTCCCGCATGGATTTCGAGCACCATGCATCGTTACATCAATGCGAAGCTTGCCGACATGCATTGCATGAATGGAGCTGGACAGGGAAATGGAGCGGCTGCTCAAAGCACGTACAACGTCTCTCGAGTCTGTCGAAAGACTATCCTCTACTGTGCGTAATACGTCTTCGTCTACTGCAGGAATTCTGCGATATCTTCCAGTGCCCGTATTTCGCCTGGAAGCTTAAAACGATCTACTCGTGCACAACACCCGATGAAGATGCTCAAATGTTCGGCGATCCCGCAGATTCCTATTCGGGAATAGTTTCCTTTGAGCAGCCAACCCATTTCCTTGCACAGCCTCATACATGAAATGCATTTCGACAAGCTCCACATTGATGTAACGATGGATGTTGCTCGAAATCCGTGCGGAGAATGACGATTCAAGCCAGTGAAGCGCTTTCATCCGCGGAACTCAACAGCGCCCTCTACTGCCTCAACGCTTGATTTCCGCACCCACATTCCTATACGAAATATGCTTATTTAGGTCCCCTCTACCTACCTTTACACTTTTGACATATATTTTAGGACCACCCTGTATATCAGTGTTAGTAATATAAGAAGTGATAACACGGTTAATTATGTATTAAAAAACTGTAATTTATACTATAAATTTTAATGAATTAAAAAGTTAAAGTTGCACGGATGTGCAAATAACAGTAACAGAATAAATGTGATCTGTCTAAAACTTTCTAAATGTGGTCTGTCAGTCGCATAAGCTGGTATAAAATCAGTTTCAGTGAATGTATTGCTGTTAAAAAGGAAAATGACAGTTTTCCTAAAATAACTGGTTATGTGTATGTTGCTAGAACTAAAAGCTGACAAAAATGCCTCCTTGTCAATAGCTGAAGGTTATAAATTGTAATAGGCTCTCCAAGATTATTTGTCAGTCAATCATCTTGGACTGATCTCAGCTTTGCTTTTAAAGGCTCATAAACAGACACATCCTATGGCTGAAGACGGTGGCTAAAATGAGGAGGAAATGTTAAACGAATAATTAACATAAATTATTAATTTATCAACTTATATAATATTATTTAGTTAATAAAAAAATTCAGTATCCTTTAGGGATGAATGAAGCAGTCCCATTTATCCCCATATGAAATGTACCAATCATCTCCATGATGCATATATTTAATTGTCAGATATTCTGTCTCAGAAATTATTTTGTCACAATGGTTAATATTCATTCATTTTAATTACCAATATTGAGCTTTGAAATAAATAAGTATAACATATCTTAATTGTTTATAATGCATAAAATATGTAAACAACTTCAAATATAAAAAAAATACTTTTAAATAGGAAAATGACAGTTTTCCTAAAATCGCTGGTTATGTGTATGTTGCGAGTACTAAAAGCTCACAAAAATGCCTCCTTGGCAAAAGCTGAAGGTTATAAATTGTAATATTCTCTTCAAGATTATTTGTCAGTCAGTCATCTTGGACTGATCTCAGCTTTGCCTTTAAAGACTCATAAACAAAAACATCCTACGGCTGAAGACGGTGGCTACAATGAGGAGGAAATGGTAAACGAATAATTAACATAAATTATTAATTTATCAACTTATATAATATATTTTAGTTAATAAAAAAATTTAGTATCCTCTAGGGATGAATGAAACCGTTCCATTTTTCCCCATATGAAATGTCCTAATCATCCCCATGATGCATACATTTAATTGTCAGACATTCTGTCTCAGAAATTATTTCGTCACAATGGTTAGTATTCATTCATTTTATTTACCAATATTGAACCTTGAAATAAATAAGTATAACATATCTTAATTGTTTATATTGCATAAAATATTTAAGTAACTTCAAATGTAAAAAAAATTACTTTTGAGCAGAGATTTCAAGAAATGCAAATTTGAGGGAAAATGAAAACAGCCATGTGGTCTTACTTTTGGTTCTGAAGCACACCATGGTAGTGGAATCTATGAGGATAGGAAGCAACTAAAAGAAGATATTTATTGCCTGAAGTATTGAGAATGTCACCTCCATCCCTTGTCCCATTCATCCCCCAGTACCCCTTCATATACAGATCTATAGATCATACACAGGGCTGCACAAAAGAATTCGGTTACTTTTCAGAATATTGTTGGTAATTCCTTAAATAGAGTGTTCAAATATGTAATGCGTTTTCCAAACGGTTTACTTAGATATCATATTTCACCTCATTAAACGGTAAAGATTTGTAAAATTGTTTTGCAAGTGTTGGAAAGTGTTACTTAATCTAAATTGACGCATGATTGTTCCTTCTTGTTTATATAGCAAAGCGTGTATAATTCAGCTATTTTTACTTATTGAATTCTCAATTACCTGCGTAAGATTACATCTGCTTCCTTTTAAGAGTGATATTTGAATGAAAGTAATAAAATAATATTACATTGTATTTTTTCTTTTCCCATATGTCAGCTACGAAAAGGTTTTTTGTCTTTTGCACCTCCCTATTTTACCGCCTCTTAGAGTACGAGCACTCCGGCAGAGTAGTACCCTCGACACATTCAGAAGGTGGAACTGCTCCACTGCTCCCACCTTCCCCTGGCGCAGGATCTGCACTTTTCCTCTACCTCAATTGCATAAAATATAGTCAAATATATAATCTTTAATATCATTAATGGTTACCGTTTCCGTAAAATGGTTAGTTTCCATGTTACATCGACATATACTACCGTAATTCCCGTTTTTTTACAGTTTTTTGTTTGTTTTTAACACCCTTTTTTGCGGCACTCTCACGGCTCCATTGATCAGAGAAAAAAACTTTCACTACATAAAATATAGGAAATTTTATTCTCTTTAAATCATATATTGCTGACTTTCAAGCAAAGTGCACAGTTTTGGAGTTAATATGAAAAAACGGAAAAAAGTCCTTTTTTTTACAAGTTTTTTGTAAAAAAAAAGAATTTTCCGGAAACAATTTTGTTGGAAAACCTCGGATTAGTGTTCAGCGATCCAAAAAACATTAAGGGAGCCAAAATTCAAAACTACACCAAAACTTTCCTTTATTTGCTCTTTTTTATCCCCTAATGCCTGGATTATAATGCAAAGAGAGAATTCAATGTACAAGACATGAATAAATGCCCGAGCTGAAGTATACATTTTACACGAGATGTCAAAATACTTTCGTAAGTATTATCTACATAAATAATGAATTCCGAAGAGATTTTTGGAGAAAAACTAGCAGTGTCGCCGATAAACATGGGAAGGTAATCCTGCTATGAATAATAAGTGCTCGTTATTAATATTTTTATCTAAGCATTAACATTTTTTTATTCATATATTAGACAGCATTTATATCCTCCAAAACACATTTTTAGAATTGTTGTTCCTAAAACCGTTGTCGTCTTTTTTTGTCCGTTTTATAAGAAAATATTTTAATTGGACATAAACGTCAAATCAATTTTATATTTAAAACAATCCCACTTTTTTATAAGCATTCAGAGTTTATCTTTAAATTCACGCCTAATTTCATGACTATAATTCATGTAGTTCGAAATAAATTCCGTTAAAATACATCAATTTAGCGTAGGCCTGGTTGTTGAAAATTCATCGCTATGATTTATGCCTGATAGTAAGCGCAAGCTATTGAATTTATCAAGAAAATGTGTACAATTTTCTCTGTTCTTTTTTAACACTTTCCAACCTAGTTGAAAAGTGTTTCTGACTTCGGTTTGTCTGGCCGTCTGCCGTCTGTCCGTGCTCTAACTCCCGTAAATATGCTCGGATTGCCTTGCAATTTTTATATTGTCGCTATCTATATCACGTTCCCTATTTCAACCGAAGTGTTTAGCACTTATAGTTTTTTTACAGGGACACTCAAAAGATTTCCGTTACATTACGGTCTACGGTCTCACGTTCCCTATTTCAACCGAAGTGTTTAGCACTTATAGTTTTTTTACAGGGACACTCAAAAGATTTCCGTTACATTACGGTCTATGGGGAAAAATCATTTGCGGTTTATTTTAATGATGTTACACAATTGCAAAGGCATTGTAATTGATATATATCACTAAGGTGTATTACAAGAAGCTTAATATGGAATAGGGTGTACATAGCACTTACAGTTAATTTACAGGGACACTCAAAAGATTTCCATTGCATTACGTCTATGGAGAAAAATCGTCTGCGGTTTATTTAAATAATGTTTCCCTATTTTAAACACATTGAAATTTATGTATATCACTAAGGTGCATTACAAGAGGCGTACTACAGAATACTGTGTGTATAGCAGTCATCGTTCATTTACAGGGCCACACAAAAGAATTATCTACTGTCTGTGAACAATAATTCCAGGAAGTGCGTTTAAAGTTACTGAACGCGATTTTAAATTTAACTCACTTTTTGTTTATTACGTGGTGTGTATAAATTCTGTAGATCATATACATGGAAGCACAAAAGTTCGCGAACACATTTCCGTTTATTGACAGAAACTTCAGAAGGAGAATTTTAAACTGTGCTACGCGTTTCTTAACTGAACTAAAATTGAGCATCCTATGTAGTATATATACAAATCTATAGATCATATATAGGGCAGAATAAAAGTATTCGAATATTTTCCCGAATATTGTATATGTTGGAAATTCTTGAAATTATGCTTTTAAATATGTTATGCGTTTTCCAAATTGTTTACGTAGATGTTATCTTTCAGCTTATTAAACGGTATGATTTGTAAAATTATTTTGGAAGCGTTAGAAAGTGTTACATAATCTATGCTTGACGCATGATTTTTCGTTCTTGTTTAAAATATGGCAAGAGTACAGAAGAGATAAGCATTATAAGCCAACTATTCAGTATTTCTAAATTGTTTATCATCGAGTTATCATAATTTAATTAATATTAAACTAGTAAATAGCAAAATAGTTTCTTTAATATTACTCTCTTAATTTTTTTTTGTTAAAAATATTTCGATGTTGTAGTTTAACACTTTAGTTTGCATATTTTGGCACATAATTAACTATTGTTTTGTAGCTCGTAAACAGTTGTATTCATAAAGATTTTTTTGGCTATTGATTTATCACATGTGGTCGGATAATAAAACAATTAGGAAATTGTACGTCACACGTGACAAATAAGGTGCGTTCGTACTATAACTAGTTTTATAAATATTCAGATCTTGGTGCTGCTACACTCTTATGCAAGTATGCATGAATAGAAAATTTATTTTATGTGCAGATTTCATATTATAGATATTAATTTTATTTTATGAAATTAAGTTTCAATACACTTTTACAAAAAATTAATTTACAATTATGTTACATTAAAATTATACTATGAGGAAACATCCAATACAAGGCAATGTAAAAAAAAATCATCGTTATTATTTCCATGAAAAAATTAATCATATCGTCTGTTATTGTGTGATATGATTAATTTCCGTAATAAAATACGTGCAATTTAAGTTGGCAAATATTTTATCTTTTGTTGACACTTACTGATAATTCCAATGGGAAACTGAAGCCAAGCTTTCAAAATGTCAGAACTTGAAATTCATATTTAGACTGATTTTACTTACCCATCATACGTAGTATAGGGTAAGTCTTGTAATCGTTTTGAAAATCGAAAAATTTTTTTTGACGGATTTACACGTTTCAGACACTGGAGATTCCGAAAAACATATTTTTAGAAAAAAAATTTTGCCGTCCGTCTGTGTGTCTGTGTGTGTGTCTGTGTGTCTGTAAACGCTCTATCTCCCGAAAAAATGGAGATAGAGACTTGCAATTTGGTATGTACTCAGTATGTGATAATGGGAAGAAGCCTATTTCATTTCAATAACCTCGATTAACCGGAACTATTTTTTTCGGACTCTCGAAATATTCGTTCTGATAAAAGGTATATAAAAATTTTCGAAATTGTTTATTTCAAGAAATGAATATAAAAGACAATAAAAAAACATAAATTTTGCATAAAGCATGAAGTCTATCGGATAATGAGTTGCCGAGATATTTGGAATCCTATTTTCCACACTCTTCGATTTTTCATGACCCTGTATTTCATCCAAATTTCACTTCAAAGATATATTTTAATTGTAAATTTGACGCGTAATCAGATGCAATAAACCGCTAGTTATTAAGATTATTATTTTTCGGGTTATAAGGATGTTTCTTTCAAGCAATTCAGTAATCGAGCCTTTAAAGTTTGTGACGTCATCAAGCCACGATTTTATTTGAATTGCAATGCATTTTATAAGTAGTTTACACATTTTTATTTTAATATTTTACATTATGCATATCAATGATGGGTAAGTATTACGGTGGCCCCCAACGACTAGTTTCATTTAATATCTATGTCTCAAGAAACATCAATCCAATCTGGAGGCACGGCAGTGCCTCCGCCAAGTCGAGAGAGGACAGCCGTAAGCATACTTTTCTGGAAGCAACTCAGGGCACTTTTGACCCCCCCATATCTCCGCGCTGGAGTATCCCAAAAATTTTAAACTTCAATTATAGAGAGTATTTGGCCCACAGGACCAAAATTTAAAATTACAACTTTCTGTCTTTTCTAGTTCAGGCGATATATGAACTCAAACATTCGATTTTTTGTCACTTCTTACTCACTCGTTCACGCGTCATCAAAAATATTGGGTAGATCCCGTAGCCCCAGAAACTTGACATTTGGAAAAAAGGTAGTGTTTAGGATACAAAGAAAGGAAAAATTATAAAATCCAGAAAATTCGAAAAAAAAACATTCGAAAATTCAACAAATTCCATCAAAATTGAAAATTGAAAATAATACGATCTTGTAGTCTTGGAAACTTAAGATTTGGTGTGAAGGTAGTGTTTAACATCCAGAAAAAGAAAACATCAAAAACACCAAAAAAATCGAAAGCAAAATTGAAAAAATCGAAGAAATTGAAAAAAACCGAAAATTTGAAGACAATCCGATTTTGTTGCGCTAGAAAATTCAAATTAGGAATAAAGGTAGTATTGAGGATACAGAAAAAGGAAAATAAAAAAAAATCCAGAAAATTCGAAAAAAAAATAAAAAAAATTCGAAAAAAATTGAAAAAATGAAAATAATTTGATACGATAACGCTCGTATTTATAAATTAATTTGGATGAAACTAATTGTGTGTATTAAGCTCACCAATGCCTCGACCGAGTTCGTTGGCCAGCTTGGTCCGCCATCTTGTTTCAAGATGGTGGCCACGGAAAATTTTAAAACTAAAATAAATATACAAAAAAGTTAAAAAATCAAGTTTATTTTTTAATTAGGTGTTAGGACTTGATACAAGGATTCCAGAGCATTTTTTGTTTTACCTCTATCTTAAAAATTGGCTGAGATAGAGCAGTTTGAAATTCTAGGGTGGCTGACATTTTGAAACAAAACAGCACATCACAAAAAATCAACGATAAATTTATGGTCAATAATGGTCAAGCAGGTGCAATCCCGAATGAATACTCCGTGTTATTATAACTGTAACTTTGACTTCGAAATTTTGATACGTTGCATTTTCTATTTGTTGATATTTTTGAACTATGATTTACGCTAAGTGAAATGTTGTTGAAGAGGGATTTTCCATGTAAATCCGAAACGTCCAATTTTAATATGTTTTTAATGTTTTATGAAAGTGTATTGTAATGTCTGTAATTTTAATGATTTTAATATAAATTTATAAGTTTTAGTGAACGCGATTTCTCGCAAATTATTTTCTTTCATTGTTGTAATCATTTTCCCAATCATACGCATAAAACTATATATTCATATCCATTAGCGCCAAATTCTCGCCAAACTTGGCGAGAAAAATAAGTCTTCATAAATGAAGCCAACTTGGCTATAGCTCAATAATTTGGCGAATTTCTTATTCAAATTCAGTGTAAACGAATCTTTTGTAAACGGTTTCTTTGCATTTTAACTTGCTGTTTTCGAGTAACATTAGCTAAAATTTTAAAACGAAGATATAGGAAATCTACCTTTGCTTGCCGGTACAGGCGGGGCCTCCGAGATGTCGCTGTGTGTCCTTCACCGGAGTTGTCGGATGCAATCTATGTTTTGCATTAAATAAAGTAAGACATTGAAAAACAAATCCCACAGGATGGGGATAGTTTGTTTTAGATAGATTTTAAGATAATCTGGAGGCACTGCCGTGCCTCAGTCCGTGCCGTCAAGTCGAGAGAGGACAGACGTAAGCATACTTTTCTGGAAGCAACTCAGGGCACTTTTGACCCCCCCCCCCCCCCCCATATCTCCACGCTTGAGTATCCCAAAAATTTGAAACTTCGTTTTTCTAGAGTATTCGGCACACAGGACCAAAATTTAAAATTACAACTTTCTGTCTTTTCTAGTTCAGACGATATATGAACACAAACATTCGATTTTTTGTCACTCACTCACTCACTCGTTCACGTGTCATCAAAAAGATTAGGTGGATCCCGTAGCCCTAGAAACTTGACAGTTGGAAAAAAGGAAGTGTTTAGAATACAAAAAAAAGGAAAAATTATAAAATCCGGAAAATTCGAAACAAAAACATTCGAAAATTCAACAAATTAAATCAAAATTTAAAATTTAAAATAATACGATCTTGTAGTCGTAGAAACTTAAGATTCGGTCTGAAGGTAGTGTTTAGTATCCAGAAAAAGAAAACATCAAAAACACCAAAAAAATCGAAAGCAAAATTGAAAAAATCGAAAATTTTCAAATAATCCGATTTTGTTGCGCTAGAAACTTCGAATTCGGAATAAAGGTAGTATTTAGGATGCAAAATAAGGAAAAAATAAAAATTCCGGAAAATTCGAAAAAAAAAAACAATTTCAAAAATTCGAAAAAAAAATTGAAAAAATTAAAATAATTTGATTTTTTAGCCTTATAAACTTAAAATTCGCAGTAAAGACAAAGTTTAGGATTCAGAATAAGTTAAAATAAAAAACGCAATAAAATTTGAAAATAAAATAAAAAAATCGAAAAATAAGGAAAATTTGAAAATAATTCGATTTCATAGCGCTAGAAACTTGAAATTTGGAATAAAGGTAATATTTAAGATACTAAATAAGGAAAAATTCAAAAATATGGATAATTAAAAAAATACCCAGAAATTAGTGCAGACGATATATGAACTCAAAGTTTCGATCTTTTGTCACTCACACACTCACTCATTCTCGAGTCATCAAAAAGATTGGGTAGATCCCGCAGCCACAGAAACTTAAAATTTGGAATAAAGCTAGTGTTTCGGATACAAAAAGAGGAAAAATTATAAAATCCGAAAAATTAAAAAAAAAAAAAAACATTCGAAAATTCAAAAAAATCGAACAAAATTGAAAATTGAAAATAACGCGATCTTGTAGTCTTAAAAACTTAAAATTTGATGTGAAGGTAGTATTTAGAATTCAGAAAAAGAAAACATCAAAGACACACAAAAAAAAATTGAAAATAAAATCGAAAAATCGAAAAATTTCAAATAATCCAATTTTGTTGCGCTAGAAACTTGGAATTCGGAATAAAGGTAGTATTTAGGATGCAAAATAAGGAAAAATTAAAAAATCCAGAAAATTCGAAAAAAAAAAATCAAAAAGTACGAAAATTTCGAAAAAAATTGAAAAAAATTAAAATAATTTGATTTTTTGGCCTTAGAAACTTAAAATTCGCGGTAAAGATAGTGTTTAGGATTCAGAATAAGTTAAAATAAAAACGCAATAAAATTCGAAAATAAAATAAAAAAATCGACAGAAATCGAAAAATAAGAAAATTTTGAAAATAATTCGATTTTATAGCGCTAAGAAACTTGAAATTTGGAATAAAGGTAATATTTAAGATACTAAATAAGGGAACATTAAAAAATATGGATAATTTCAAAAGAATTATCGAAAATTACAAAAAAAAAAAAAAAAAAAAAAAAAAAATAGAAAGAAAGAAAGAAAAAGAGAGAAATTGAAAATAATATGATCTCGTAGTCTTAGAAACTGAAAATTTGGTGTAAAGGTAGTGTTTAGAATTCAGAAAAAGAAAAAATTAAAAACACAACAAAAATTGAAAATAAAATAAAATAAATAAAAAAAAAACCGAAAATTTGAAAATAATTAGATTTTGTAAAGCTAGAAATTTAAAATTTGGAATAAAGGTAGTATTTAGGATACAAAAAAAAAGAAATAAATAAAAAATCTGTAAAATTCGAAAAAAAATAATTCGAAAATTCGAAAAATTGAAAAAAATTCGATTTTGTAGCTTTAGAACGTAAAATTCGGCGTAAACTTATTGTTTAGGATACTGAAAAAGGAAAAATTAAAACACAATAAATTTGTAAAAAGAATAAACTCGAAAAAGATCGGAAATTTCAAAATAATTCGATTTTGTAGCGCTAGAAACTTGAAATTTGTAATAAGGATACAAAATAAGAAAAAATTAAAAAATCCAGAAAATTATAAAAAAAAAATCGAAAAAATCAAAAACTGAAAATAATTTTATCTTGCAGTCTTAGAAACTTAAATCTTGGTGTAAAGGTAGTATTTACTATTCAATAAAAGGTACAATTAAAATATTCGTTAAATTCGAAAATAAAATCGAAATATCTTTAAGAAATCGAAAATTCGAAAACAATTTGATTTTGTACTGCTAGAAACATTAGTTTTAAGATAATTGTCTTATTAGCTAGTACAACGCCCCTAATTGTTTTATGTTATTTCCCCCGGATTATGGTTTTCTTTTCTTTCGTTTACGAATTTCGTTATAGAAAAGTTCCGCTATAGACTGGCTATGATATAGGCGATTTCTTTATAGACAGGTTTGTTTTCTTTCACAGATTGTACTCTATTTACTTCACATATGAAATATGGATTGTTAAATGATGTTAGCCCCACAAAAATTTTCACAGCTCCCCCTACCCTCCCGATATTACTGGCTGGTTATGGCTTGATAGTCCTTTCTAAATAAAATCATGGTGACTCTAAGATTCACTTGATTTATCTCTAAATTGAACCTAAATGATCCTAAGAAGACGGATCAAATAAATACTATATTGGCATGACAATCAGGTAACTTAGAATTAAAATCGAAAAATCAATAAATTTATAAAAAGTCGAAAATTTGAAAATAATTTGATTTTGTAGTCCTAGAAGCTTGACATTTGGCAGAAAGGCAGGGTTTAGTACACAAAGTAGGAAAAAATTTAAAAATCTGTAAATAATATAAAAAAGACTAAAAAAAACGAAAAAAAAAACCATCTAAAAAAGGAATATAGTTTGATTTATTGGAAATTTCCGGAAATTTAAATTTTGGCTTTCTTTTTATACTAAAAAGTTATTTTATGTTAAATATCAAGTATCTAGGGCTGCGAGTAATATCTCAGATGGATAGCACCTATCTTGGAAGCAATTGAGAGTACTTTTGACACTCCCCCTCCCATAACTTAGTGCTTGCCTAGGAACCTGAAATCTCTTTTTATTTACAGTACTTTGCAAACGAAACTAAAGCTTCAAATTTTTGATACATGTAAATAATAGGCACAGAGTGTGGGCTTAGCGAAAATCAGTGGATGATCTCCAAAAAGAACCCAAAATCAAGAAAAGGAGGATTACTTACAAAAAGAAGTGAAATCTCATCAAAAAGTCACCTGTAAAAAATGCAGCCAAGTCTCGTAACTCATTTACCGTAAAAAGTACTGAGATCGTATAAAGCCAAGTTTAACTATCTTATTAACTCTGAAATTTTCATTCATAAATCACTCCTAGTCTCTACATCTTTAGTTAATTATTATTTTGTGACTTGGCAATTACGCAGCACAGGGAAGTTATTACACCTTACTATGTTATGGAATGGGATGAGATAATTTAATTAAGGCAAATTATATACGCACAGGGAAGTTATTACACTTTAATATGTTATAGTATTATTTGATTAAGACTAACTATATACATCACATGCTCGTGCTACGTAATTGCCAAGTCACAAAATAATAATTAACTAAAGATGTAGAGACTAGGAGTGATTTATGAATGAAAATTTCAGAGTTAATAAGATAGTTAAACTTGGCTTTATACGATCTCAGTACTTTTTACGGTAAATGAGTTACGAGACTTGGCTGCATTTTTTACAGGTGACTTTTTGATGAGATAAAACTGTCGGTAGATGATTAGATTGCTATAATTAAACAATTTTAGTATACAAATTTGGTTTTCAAATTCAATAGTACGGAAATAATAGGGCTCCATCTTAAATATGACTCCATCTGAAATATGACGTAATCACCATGGCAACCTGCAATCATTACCTATCATGGGATATAATTGAATTAATTACCTATTATAGGATTTAATGGAATGAAGAAAATTTTTATTAATATCTTGTTAAGTTTTGATTCGATTTTCATAAAATTTGAAATAATTCGACAAAATTCTGCAACGATTATATATATTAAATTTCTAACCATTTGGTTGGTAGCTTTTGCGATGTTAAATGCTGACAAAATGGACGGACCAGACGACAACTATGGGTGCTACGTATTTATATAATTACGAACGCACTTAAAAATTCATTAAAATGAATTTATCAGTTTGTAATGAAACACATTAAAACGCTTTTTTGTAATCGAAAACACACCTCTCTACATAATATTTATAAATCTACCACATGAGCAAGTGATAGAAACATCGATTACAAAATTCCATCTTTACATATAAAACGAAGTTAAATTAATTAAAAGAGTGCAAAATAATTAAAATTCCATAGACGTCATAATGTCCAGCTCTTGATTCAAAACACATGATGAGTCACTTATGAATGCATGGCGCTCGCCCACATTCCAGATCTTAACAATACTCGCCCTCCTGAGTTCCATTAGACGAGTAGGATGGATATACGAGTATTGTTAACTTCTGGATTATGGGTTGCCATAGTTTGGACAAAAACTGTGCATACGCATTGTGCGTCTTTCGCCATTGTTATGTATAAAGGTATTATATCTATTAGATAATTTCACAGAAGCAGTGACATCTATGAGAAATTTTTGAAAATATTTTTTTTTATTTGCTTTAACAAAATTTTCAGTCATAAGAAGCATGTTCACCCAAACCGCATTCTCATACGCCAATTGCTTGATCTTTTATTGAATTTTAAAATGTGTCAAGGCCTTTTGGAACAACCTGTATATATATTTTTAATGATGTTTAGTTACATTTTTTGACTTAATAAAAGTATTTGATTTCTTCAGAGAAAAATATTAAAATGTTATTTTGTCATGCAATAAAAGATGCATCATTCTGAAAATGTATTAACCGTTTTGAAGCAACTGTACTGTTTTTTATTTATACCGTAAATAAAATTTATTGTCCACATTGTATACAATTTATTCTTCACAGCTCAAAGCTTGATTTATTATATCACGATTTTAAATTTGGTGCAATTTAACATGAGTTTTATTCGAAAAACGTGACTTTGAAAAAAAGTAACAAAATATCTCTTCTATAAGCGAGCTATAAAAATGGCCTTATGGCGGAAAGATTTATTTTAATTGTCATGGCAGAATGAATATTCTAAATGAAATGTACAGTTTGAGAACTCTATTTGAACATTTTTATTTACAACATTGTTAAAATTAAGCACATAAAATAAGAAAAATGTGCTCATTTTTTGGTATTTTGGTAATCTTAAGATTTAGAGAAGAGATATTTTATGCTCTTGTATGATTCTAGTTTCTAAGAATGAAAGTCTCAATTTTGAATCATTGTTCAAATAACTTTTTTCTAACACTTACTTTTAAAGATATGATTCCAAATGCTAAAAAAGTTTCAAATGTTGTACTTTATCATATTAAAAACAATTTGTCAAAATATCTATTTTATTAAACGTTTCGAAATTAATAATTTCTATATGGTCTCTGAATGCTATAAGTCAGGAACGGTTAATGCATGTCACGAGTGCCGTAGGTGGCACGCGAGAGAATACTTTGCACAAACTTCGCTGATTGATGTTCGAAATAAAAATACAGTGAAATTATACACAAAACAGGAATTTTGATTATTTCAAATTGTCTAAATTTGATTTATTAAAAATTGAAAAGATTCCAATGTAATAAAATGCAAATACATTAAAAAAATGCTTCAATTTGAAAATGTATTCACCTTTTGAAGCAACAATACTGTTTTTATTTATACCGTAAATAAAATTTACTGTCCACATTTTATACAATTCATTCTTCTCAGCTTAAAGCTTGATTTATTATATCACGATTTTAAATTTGGGGCAATTTAACATGAGTTTTATTCGAAAAATGTGACTTTGAACGAAAGTAACAAAATATCTCTTCTATACGCGAGCTATAAAAATGACCTGATGACGCCGATATTTATTTTAATTGACATGGCAGGAATGAAAATTCTAATTGAAATATATAGCTCGCGAACTCCATTTGAACATTTGTATTTACAACATTGTTAAAATTAAATACATAAAAATAACAAAAATGTGCTCATTTTTTGGTATTTTTGTATTTTCAAGATTTAGAGACGATATATTTAATGCCCTTGTATGGTTCTAGTTTCGAAGATTATAAGTTTCAATTTAGAATCGTTGTCCAAATAGCTTTTTTCTAGTCCTTAGTTTTAAAGATATGATTCCAATTTCTAAAAAGTTTCGAATGTTTAATTTCTTTCTTTAAGGGACCCTTTAAAAATCAACGGCTCATATTCCTGTAAATGAAATTCGTTTACGTTAACACTAATTCATTGAAGTAACGCTTAAAGATTAATGGTAGATACTATATTACAAAGCGTTTTGGTTTGAACAGAAATTATGTGGAAAGACAGTTGAAAGTACAGAGAGGAAGTTATTACTATTCGAAGCAACACTATTCGAGTTGCTGAAATGGTTTGCAACGATCGACGAAAAACCTTGCATGCGACGAAAAACATGCATCTCAGTTTGCGCTGCAATAGGGAATCTGTGAAATATATCTTCACGGATGTGTTGTGGTGCTTTAATTTGTGTGAACCTTGAGTTTACTTTACTGGTCTAGCGAATATGAAGCTACAAGAATGATGTATAATCTGTCATTGTATCAACATTTTGCTGTGAATGATCCTACCATTTTGATTCCAATGTTTTGGGGATAACGCTTGATTGAACCATTTCTTTCCTACAAGCAAAAGAGCCACTCTAGAGTGACAGTACATTGGGTTACCAACCACAGAGAAATCAAGGTGACAATCTGTATTGTTAGCGTTATGGACACCGCCTTATGGGATTATTCCGGAGTTATTTTATTAGATTGCATGGTCAAAGGCTAAAAGCATTGCAAAAACAATAATTTTGATAATTATTGAGCCGTTTTGACAGTATAAAGGATTCTTTGTTAGAAACACGATCATACCGGCTGATTAAAGGGCTCATTCTTCTTTATCAGAGAACTACAGCCGACATTGTCTCCAATATGTAAAAATGCTGCCAAACATTAAGTGAGGAGTGTGAACCCATATCACTTGTAGCTCACATTTGGCTTCTAGTAACTATTTCCAGATATCATCATGCATAAAGCTCTTACTTGGTACAAGGCTACATTCTGACGATACAGTTCAAACAACTAAATAAATGGCTACACGATGAGATATATGATTTCTACCTAACCGAAATTGGCAAATGGATACCAGAGTTTTATAAATACCCCAATCGATTTGAAAATTTTGTTATAAAATGATGTGTAACTACTCCTATTACATTTTGTTTCATATTCATATTAGATGTATATTTCCTGTTTTTCTTTACCGATACAATTTTTCAAAAATCCACCCATATATAGGTTTTATTATAAAAGGAGTTATGTGAAATGCCAAGGCGGACAGAATAAAATATCAATTTAAACATTCAAATTTCTGAAAAATAAATATAAACAACAATTCTTCCGAGGATTCAATAAATAGTTATATATATATATATATATATATATATATTTATATATACATATATATAAATATTTCTCTATGTCTATAAATAATAATGCACATTTATTTTGAAGGTATTACAAATATCGCAATGTATCTATTACAAATATTGCAATGTATCCAAGTTATTCGGATGATGTAAATTTTTACACGTTCTAAATTTTACTTTGCGTTTATTTTTCCTTGGGATTTATATTTTTAAGGATTTATTTTTGGGATTCATAGTTATTATACTTCTAGAATACTTTTTTTTTACTTAAAATCGTGACAGCGAAGCAAATATAGAATAATCTTTGATAGAACAATCAATTATATTTATTTACAGAAATGTTTACCCTTACATGTACAGATGTCTTATTTCTTGTCAGACGAAGGCTTCAGTAAAATTAATCGAGTATTATGAAGTATATTGAAAGTATATTGATGTGGGATTTCTTTATATCTAAACGAAATGGATAGGGAAAATGATCCTATAATGAAAAACCTCTTTTTAATATACATGTTAAGGATGGGTAAAAGTTTATATCATCAAGAAATGTTTCTTGTCAAGTTAGTCAAAAATGCAGCATTTTAACAACTGTTTTTTATATGATGTAGCTATAAATATACTATGTATTTCATTTTGTTGCAAAATATACAAGGAACATAATGCAGCTGTTACGTAAGACATACAACTGTTACATGAAAAGAGCTGTGTTATTAAATTAGAGGTTTTAAAATAAATATTTTTTAGCACGGATTTTTCTCTTTTATTTAATATGAAAATAGAAAATTTTCATTTTCTGCTGTTATACATTGTCTAAAATTAAATCGTAAATCCTAACAAAAGTTTCACATGCAAATACGTAAATTAATATTTAAGCTTAATAAATTCATTTATTTGTAATGTAATTGTTTATTGGAATTTTTTTCAGACATATCATTAATTATTCTTTTACGTCACTTTATTAAATTCATTGTAATTTTATGTTTAACAATATCAGAAATATTGTGAAATTCTGGAATTTCCCAATAATAGCACTTTTTAAAGCACATTCTACTAATTCTGAATGCTACTTTACAGAAAATTTTTAGTTTTTTGTGAGAAATTTTATTTTTATACTTTTATATAAACAGCTTTGTATAATACTTTAATAATATACACCTTCAAAGGTGATAATACACGTGGAGATAAAAATAAAATTTTGTAGGAAACCAGGGTTGCCATCGATTTACTCTGTCAAATATACAGGTTGGCTTTGCAGCTTGTAAGTTCATCTGTATGCCTTTTGCACCACAATCTAATTTTCATAATGTACTTTGTTTGCCATGAAACTTATGCATGTTACTGATGCAAGCTAATTACAGTATGTTCCCTTTTGAAAATGTTTGTATAGCATTTATGATCCTTTTACACAGGTATACAAAATGCGTTTTAGTACATTAAAAGGAAAGTAGCTCTGATAAAGGGTAGCCAGAACTATTTGAATGCATTACGATCGATAGGAAGTTATTACTAGAAATTCTTGTGAGTAATTGTATAAATTTTTCAATGTAAACAAAACGATATTTTTCATACATAATGCTGTAAAGGGTTAATAAATGTTTAAGTAAGCAACATACACATGTTTAGAAAATTTCAACAATCAAGCTTCTGCGAAACATGACAGTTCAGTTATCTAGGACGGTCCAAGTTATCCGTGATGATATCACAGGAATTTTTAGTTAAAGAAAAAATTAAATATTATTGATCAACATTAAATCACTGTACAAAATGGCAAAACCCGCTGTATCAATATCAGAGATCCAGCGTCACCTTTGCATGCTTTTTGAAGTTAGAGTTGCTGCTAGATATTTGAAGAAAATAAAAATGTACAATATTTGCGTAATGTTCGAAAATGTTGCATAATGTGTGCGGTACGTATAATATTTATTTCTTGTTATTATTTTAAGAAACCAGTTTCGTTTTTATACACTCATAAACAGGGCTTGACAAATGCGGTCGCCAGGTCGACACTGGCGACCAAGCTTTTCTATCTGGCCACCAAGTTATTTAATTTGGCGTTTTTATTATTATCATAATTTTTTGCAGAAAAAATGACTCAAGTAATTGACCCTAGAACACAAAAGGCATTTTTTTCTCTTTTTAGGCATTTTTAATTTGGTAAAAATAAGTTCAGCAAATGCAAAAGATGTTTAAATAATAATAATAAAATAAGAACAGAATTATTTGACTGACTTCGACAGGAAAATAGACAAAAATCATTTTTCTATTTCACTATTTCATCGATGCCCCCCCCCCCCCCATCATCAGATATAGATTTTGATAGCACTCCTATCCGGACATTGGAAGCCTTTGGCAGTAAGCATTTTCCGATCATGTCGGTCAATCCAGCTTTTGCAGAATATCTCTTTTTTTTTTCACAGATAAATAATGTTGATAAATTTCATTAGAAAACTGAGTTTATATTATCTTTCTAAATTATGTAATAACTCCAAAGTATGTAACTAATAATCCTAAAAATATGCTTATTATTATTTTTTCTCAATTAAATCGTAAAAAACTGTTGTTCTTTTTGAAAATCAGTGTCAGGGGAAGGGGGAGGGGTTATTTTTTTATTGGCGACTAGAATTTTGGTTGGCTACCATATTTTATCAAATTTGTAAAGCCCTGCTCATAAAATATTTCCTTGTACATTTAAATATAATTTTTTTTCTAGTGTTTGAAACAACTGAACTCATGTTAAAAATCGAAAAACTGGGATGTCCATTGAATGTTGATATATTCATTTACAAATAAAAATAATTTTTTTCACATATTCACCCTACAGGAAAAGAAGTGAAATGCATGTAAACAGACACAAATGGAAATGTTTATTTGAATCGGAACCGTTGTTTTTCTAAAGCACATAACAATAACCTATATATATATATACATATATATAATCAAAATTTTCTTCTATCGAAAATACATTCGCGTTATTCAAGTTTAGTGACGGATAAAATAAACGCCAAAGGGGCTTTGAAGCCATGGAAATATAAACAAATTTCTTATACGTGTAAACAAATCTGTCACATCTATCATATAAAAAGGGAATTTGTCAAAACAAGTGCTCTATGGAATGTTTAAAACATATATGTATACTTTGAAAGTATTAAAAACTATATATTCTTTAAAATTCTGATTATGTTTTCATTTACTTTAAAGTTGAAATAATAATTCAGGTTTCTTTTTGTCCCACATTTCTGAGTATGTGCTCGTAATAAGGGTGCCAATAAATTACACACACATTCAATATCGAATTTAAATGAAAAGCGCTAAAAATAATTCTTTGTAAACTAATTGTATTAATTTGTAAATGATAATGGTACAAATTAAACTTAATTTTACATGATTATTTATACATCATTATACCTCCTATTACCAAAGATAAGTTTATTAATAACTACCATTCGGATTCATTGGACCAATTCCTAGGTATATAGGATTATCATATAGTAACAGAACTTCTTTTTTGCCGTAATAATAATACGGCATGATCTACACGAAATAATGCCTACATCATATTCATTGAACGGTTGGATTCACTGGGATCATTCGTATATTGTTAAAAATTTGCAGATAACACTCTAGTCATTCGACCGTTTTCATAGAATACGTTTACATAATAGTAATTTAACTCATTTCTGAACATATTATTGCTCATATTCTGTTCAGAACACAGTTACATTACGATTATGCAATCGTCTTCTATAAAAATAGTCGAATTACTGGACAGTTGGCTGGAAGTTTTTAACAGTGTAGGTATATAGGATTACCATATTATAAAAGAACTACTGATTTACGATATAAATAATATAGCATAAATTACTGGAAACTGCTCCTACAACATTTTACAATGCGCTATCGGACCCATTTGGCTCAGATGTAAGTATATAGGATTAGCATATTATAAAATAACTACACTGTTAAAAATCTGAAGCATGTGTAGTCATTCAACTATTTTTAAAGAATATGGTTACTTGATCATTATTGTTAAACGTATCTGACTCTATTATTGACCATATTATGATCAGAAGAAAGTTCAACTACGGTTATGTGAAGATTTTCTATAAAAAAAGGTCGAATGATTAGACAGTGCGCTGGACATTTTTAACCCTTTCCGGCCCAGACAAAGTCTGTTCGTAAAATGAGAAATTACTGACTGCCACCGGAATTTACAAACGACTTTTTTAGAAAATAAGAGCTCCTTATTTTAAGCTTTCATTGTAAAAACAAAATTTCATTAAATATTCTTGGTGTCGAATGCAAGTTTGGAATTAAAATTAGGTGTGCCCGGAGTGGGACCGCTGCGCCAGAAAGGGTTAACAGTTGTTTTCAGGCTATTTACAATAATATAATGTAATCTACACAAAATTGTGCATACATCATATGAAATGAAGTGTCGGATCTTTTGAGCTGTAAGTATTTGGGATTACCACATTATACAAGAACTACTGATTTACAATAAGAATAATACAAAATAATCTACATGAAGTATAAAAATATATATTACGAGAATCGCTTTGTCAGTTTTTCTGTGGGAAAAATCAATAGGCGGTATGGCATTAGCGGCAACCGCTTAATTAACCCTTTAACGTTCATTGGTTTCCCTATGAAACCACAAAACTTTAATTACGAATTTCAACAACGACAGCAGAATTTTAATAGAAATGTTTTCCATTTATTATATATGTGAAATATCGCTTTTTCTATATATAGAAATAAATTTGTCCATAATTTCCGGTATCAATCATTTATTTAAACATTTTAGCAATTGAAATGCTTTATCCGTTAAAGGGTTAAATATGATCCCTCCCTAGGTGACATATCAAACTTATCCGGCTCCTTGTCACGTGGCTGCCAGGAGCAGTTGAAACCAGCTCCTATGCTGACAGTCTCACTAAGGATGTCGATCTCCTAAGAACATTTCCAAGAAATGATTTTCTTATGATTTGAAAGTAGGTTTAAATAAAAAAGACAGTTTTATAATAGTATCAAAGAATTTTTCAATTTCTCATCCTTCATATGCAGCCATATTTAGATAGTTTCGAGAATTTAAGCAAGGAAAATTTTATTTCAAAGATGACTGTCGAAGTGGAAGATGCTCAACAGCATCCTCAAAGAAAACGCTGAGAATCTGAAAGTAATTTTAAAAGATAAGTCGCACTATTCAGTGTGGCTAGTGGTCAGGGAAAAATACAGTCAAAAAAAGTGATAAACACCAGTATATTCTTATAGAAAAATTTATGTTGATTATTCGATCAAATAATCAATTTGAATTTTTCTATAAGAATATACTGGTAATAACAATTTTTTTTACTGTTTTTTCCCTGACCACTAGCCACCCTGCTATTCTTATCAATCTATTCATCAAACGCTTAACCCCTTCGCGACGAGCATCCTTTACAGATTTTTTAATCTTTTACCACCGGTTATTCAAAACAGAAATTTGCGCGTAATTGAATCGCGAAATGCTAAGATTAAATAAGGCAAAGCTTACAATACAATAAAAATTAACTGGTGGTAATAATGAAGGATTCTGAGCATCTTATGCGTCACGTATACGTGTCGCTCGTTCCCAACGGGTTAATATTGTAGCCGCAACAATATTTATGTTGCTACTTGAATATTTAAAAGTGAGAAAAACTTTGTAGCAGTCTAGTGCTTCATGAGATGATCGAGGAGCAAAATCAGACAAGAGTGTCATTGTGCCAAGAAATGTAGGTAAAACTTGATTCTGGCACCATCTAACCTCTTTATGAATGTCTTCGAACTTCTTTATTTTGTTACAGGAAATGAAACATGGTTACACCATTCTGATACACAAAGACAATGTTCAGTTTGGTTGTTTGTAAAGAAAGAACTTGCAATAAAAGTGAAGCGGCTGAGAAGCATAGCAAAAAAAATGGTGACTACATTTCTTTTCAAAAATATCCATATCGCCTCAGCATCTTTAGAAGAGCAAAAAACAGTTACTGCTAACTGGTAGAGTGAGGTCTGTTTACAAGAGGTCATTAAAAAGTTGATATAAAAGCGACTGAAGATAGAGGCATTCTTCTTCACCATGATCAGCTCATTCAGACTGGTTCAGCTCCGCCTGACTTTTGCATTTTTAAGACCTTAATAAAGCGACTGGGATGTACATCTATGCTCTACAGAACCAGTTTCTTCATCTGAGCAGTCTTTCTTAGGCAGTCAATCAAGTGTAAATCTTCTGTAGATGTTTAGATCCTCTTCAAAGAAATCATCCTGGATGATTGGAAAAATTATTCTCAGATTTTCGTAGAAAAGGTTTATAGATTTCAGTTCATATTGTTTCATGTTACCCAATTCTGATTTTTATATGTTAGTTAAATAGTAGTTCTCTGCAAACAAAGTATTTACACATGCCGTAAAATTATTGCACTTCAAAATCAAAGATTACCTTACTGTCAAATTACCATGATATCTGGTTCTCATTATTCGATAGTTACTGGAAGGAGAATTAATTTATATTGATCCAAATTCAGTAAAGTCTGTGAAAACGGAACATGTATATACTGTAACAAAACCTAAAATGAAACAATATTTTGTACCCTATGAAAAAAATATCGCACAATTATAACATAGTTTGTACCTCATAAGATGGAAGCTGTCTAAATGACATTTTTATCGTTTCCTTGCGATTCAGTCTTCCAATATTTTCGTATTTCGATGATTTCCTATTTCGATATGCATAGAAATGAAGAAAAATAAATATTTTCTCAACTATTTCACACTTAAAATGCCGTATATTTAATAGCAAAACTAACAGGCATATAATTCAGTAATTCCAAAGGAAGTTTAAAACACTGTTCAAAATAAAAACTTTAAACTGTATCCGTATTTTCGAAGTTGCATTTAGCGGGATTTGAAAGCTTACTTAATAAAAGAACCATGTATCATTAGATAAAAACTCTTTTTATTTCATGAAATACTGAGCGCTTAAAGGCATTTATATGTTTTCATTATCTAGCAAAAATTAAAAATAAATGTCGCAAAAACAGAAAATGCTGTATTTAAGTACAAAAATATTTAGAAGCCCTATTTTTCAGAATGTCGCATGAAATGATATTTATATTTCCAGTTTTGTTTCTTGATTTTCAACATATTTCTGGAAAACTTTGGGTTTTCCCTGAGGGTTTCTCTGTTAAAAAATGATAAAAAAAATTACTGATACTAAAACAATCTCTGTTTTATAAGAAACATTTACAGCAATAATAAAAAATGAGTATTCAGTTATCCTCCGAGTATCTTCATTTCACGTAACCCTTCTTTGCATGAGTTTTTCTTTTACAATTGTGTTTTTTTATACATATATTAAATATTAGACACCAGAAATTTTAAGATAGATTTTTAACTTTGTTCAGCAACATAGTTCATGGGAAATTTACTGTATTAATATTTCTATCATCAATGTTCTATATAAATATAGTGGTGGCGAAGAAGTCGATTTATTTATTAAAAGTTGAATAAACAGTGATAGAAATTTACATCACTATGCAATTAAGGGTTAACGCATTTATGTTAATGCGCTTAATAAAAGTCCAATTACATTTTATATGCTGTCCAAAAATAAACAGAAAAATTTTATAATTCAATAATTCATTCACTATACTAAATACAAAGAGAAAGTAGCGACGTACTTTTAAGACTGCTTCGAAATTTTTATACAATCATTTATAAAACACTTTTTTAAAATTTCGCAAATGAATTTGGGATCGTGATTAATCCATC
The DNA here is from genome assembly GCA_963931845.1 of Maratus michaelseni. Lineage (NCBI taxonomy): Eukaryota > Metazoa > Arthropoda > Arachnida > Araneae > Salticidae > Maratus > Maratus michaelseni. The sequence continues at coordinate 79,579,241 of OZ007595.1, read as the reverse complement.
TGCGATCAAATCGATGACGTGACGCTGCCTAATGTGCAAGAATGGTTAATATCACGTGTAAATCTGGATGAAAATTAACATAACTTTTTCTCAATTTTTTTTTTTAGTTGTTGAAATGTGAAAACATATGTTGTGTTTAAAGTTTTGAAATCAGCTTAAATAACTTTTACTTAGTTTGTAAATTGCTGCATATCAACATCACCAGCGACTTTTAATAATATCTCTATTTAAGCATTATATTAGTTACAGTTATGTAATTACTAATTTTTAAAATTCTGAAATCTATTTTGGTCAACTTACATACTAAATATCCGAATGAAAACGCTCTCCAACATGAATATGATACTCTTCAGCAGATGAAAATGAATGAAATAACGTTACATTAAGTCGGTACGTTTAAGAAAAAATGTGAATATCACATCACAAGAAAATAATAAAACACAGTGAATCTTTTTATCCCTGTCCGGAAGCGAACTTGCCAGATTTTAATCTGGATACAAGCATTCTCATTATTATTCATCATACGTCTGTACTTCATCTGTGCATCACATACTTTGTATAGGCTAAATGGAAAATTAAAAAACAAGTGACTATGTTTGGAACTTAATACAAAAGAGAAATGGCTTCTCTACTCGGCTCATATTCTAATAATTTGTTCAATGTGCGATTTGCGGTAATTTATGATAACTTTCCATCGAGTTTTCTACATTGCCATATAGCTTCGTAAATCCTCATTTCCGCCAAAAAAAATATAAAAAATTGTGAAAAATTGGAAAATTGCTGCATGAATTCCGAAAGAACTTTATTAGTCAATATCAAAACTTTTAAATGGTCCGCTATTGCAATACCGGTATTTTCTTAGAAAATTTTTATTTTTAGATTTTTCTTACAAATTATAACGCAAAACACCGTCGGAGGTAAATTTTTGCGGAACTGTTTTAGAAACCTACCATGAAGTTTTCTGTTAAAAAATATTGGTATTCAGTTGGCGGTCCATTTGGGAGCCCTGTAATATGTATATTGGGCTTAAAGGTTGAATTCAGACTTCTTTTACGACTGGATTAAAATCCCAGTGAATAATAATAATAATAAAAAAACAGGCAAACACTACATTTTATTGATATAGATAATATGTAATGAGGTATAGCCTAACAATTTTATAAAATATCATTTGCATGATCGACTGACGAGACAAAATTAGTCCCAAACGTTATATGAAGAAGTATAGGTGAGATAGTATTTTATTACCGTTGCGTAGATTACACCAAAATTTGTCAAATTTGTTCAAAATTGACTGTGTTTATTCTTTGCAAAGCAATATTTGTGTCTCGGAAACATTAACATTATTTGAAGGTGATGTTACCGAATACTCCTGTTAAGTGTATTTAAATACTAATATAAAGGTACACAAAATTCTATCTTTTTACTGTAAATATGATAAAAAAAAAATTGAGTTGTTTATGTGTGATGCGTTTTCTCGGCTCAATAAAATAAATCATCTAAATCAATATGTTACAATTAAACAAAAAAAAAATATATATAAGATCCATAGGAGGGAATAAATATAATATCTGTTAAAATACAGGGTGATTATAAAATAACTATCCCGATATATGAGCCCATAACTGACATACCGTTCACAGAAACTGGATGAAATTCTGGCCTAAAGTATTTTGAGGTATGCGCTCAAGAATCACGTGAAAACAACAGTTAAATTCTAACAGTTACGGTTACAGTGACAAAATTTCGAAAATTTCAAATGGCAACACCTACTTTTTTTTATTGGAATGTGATCTTCGTAGTGAAAAACCATAAAAAGTGTTGGAACGATACCTGTAGCACGAAAAGCGCCGGCGCTAGACAGACTAAGAAGAAAAGTGAAAACAACCAATAAAGTACAGAGAAGCAGCAGAAAGTAAATCATTTTATTGTTCAGTGCTATCCACCATCTGCCGCATGTAAAGTGTCGTCGTGTGTAAAATGGAAAATGTATGAAACACAATAAAATGTTTTGTTTTCTGTTGCTTCTCTGTCCTCATTGGTTGTTTTCACTATTCTTCTTAGTCTATCTAGCGCCGGCGATTTTCGTGCTATAGGTACCGTTCCAACGCTTTTTATGGTTTTTCACTACGAAGATCACATTCCAATAAAAAAAAGTAGGTGTTGCCATTTGAAATTTTCGAAATTTTGTCACTGTAACCGTAACTGTTAGAATTTAACTGTTGTCTTTCATATGATTCTTGAGCGCATACCTCAAAATACTTTAAACCAAAATTTCATTCAGTTTCTGTGAACGGTATGATAGTTAGGGGCTCATATATCGGGATATTTTTTTTATAATCACCCTGTACTTAAAAACCGAAAACGACTTTTTTATAACTTGTAAAGTAATCCAAATTACTTATAAGGTTTTATGCATGTTAACAATACGTTATCAAAATTTCGCAATTAAAAGAAATCATTAATGCAAAATTTTAATTAAGAATCATTAATGGAAAATTTATAGAAATTTTTTTATAATATTCTTATAAATAATTAATACAGAGCAAAACATTTCTTTATATGTGTATTATGAGTAATTTATGTTCTATAAAACTTACCGTAATTTCGCGCGTATACGCCGCACCTCAGACAATTCGATTTCCTACCAGAATTTATTTTAAATAAAATGGAACTTAATTCTGCTTAGCACTTATTTGACTTCTTATTTTCAATAAAATTTCCGGTTTGAAAAAGACTTAACTAGGGTGCGGCGCATACGCGTGAAATTACGGTAGCTTAAAATTTCAACATAAAAAATATCCCGAAACAGCACAAACTTTAGTCACTTGCATCGATAAAAATTACTCTTTATAAAAATTATCAGTACTAATCATATTAAAAAGTAAATTTATAGTTTATTATTTAATAAATATATTCCATACGGTGTTTCAAAGAACAAATAATATGGATAAACATTACTCAATTTTTGCCAACGTTATAAATGCTACCAATTTGCCCATGCGAAAACGATTTACAAAAGATGAGCTTTGTTATCATACTTTAGGTTCAATTAGACGTATCATATGACACAATTATGTCTACTCTAGTTGTTCTTTTACTAATAAACATAATAATATGAATCAAGCCTTAGAGGAAAGATTTCTTTTCCATTTAATTTATAAATAATAGAAAATATACATTTAAAAAAAGGGCTATGATGTCATACACTCACGCACAGCTTTTTTTTTTTTTAAATCTGTTATAAAAAGGAAAAAAAGTCGCCAAATTTAGGGGATTTTTTCCTTTAAAGGCAACCTAGCCATTGTATTAAGTTATTCGTTTGGCTCGGTCTTGAAAATCGTGCCAACCAAAAAGTCGCCAAACTTATGTTTATATGTTTGCGTGAGTGTAAAGCATCTGTTCCAAAAAAGGTATCTGGTTAATATATGGTCATTATTTATTTGGGTGTACTTAATGCAATATTTGTCAAACAATTTTGTATAGATAAAAATCCGTTTTTTGTAATTTATGTCACATAAAAACAAAATTAAAAAATGTGACACACATTGAAGAAATACCTTAAAAAATTGCTTTTTCTTTAAGCACTGGAGGTATATCAAATATATCTTTTTCGTAACAACAATAATAATAATGAATAACGTAACAATATATTAAAAATAACCCCTTTCTGTAACCAGAATTAAATACTATGTTTAAATAGAACGATAAAGAAAAAAAAACGATAAAATGTGAACAAAATAAAAATTCTGAGAACTAATAAAGCAGTTAACGGAAAAATGGTGCAAGAAAATTTTATTGTTTTCAAATATTCAAATGCGATATAACTCTGCAGATAAAGCGCTTTGACACAATTTTTGAAAAGCTAAAAATGAATCAAACAGGAAGATGAAAACGAAAAGATTTCTCGCTTTAGAAAAATGACAAATTATGTGAACACATAACTTTCTTAAAAAAAGAAAAAAATGAATGGAAACATCTCAATATCCATCACAGGTGAAGATACTATACAATAGTAATAGATATACACATTTTTTTTAAAATTCTATACTATATTTTATTTGGTGTACTTCTTAAAACCTTTACGGCTAGTGCTTGATGGTAATTTATTTCTTAAAAAAATTACATTATAAGTGTAATGACATGTATTTTACATTCAAAAAATTATCCAAGTATTCTTTAATACAACTTTTAAAAATCGAAATTTAGAGATAGAAATTTTTATTATTTTGAAAAAACAATTTTAATCAAGTTGTAAGAGAAAAATTAATTTATTTTCTCATCTTAATATAAGCATATTTTTGACATTAGGGAATACTATTTTTAATGCATTCAACGAAGAAATGATAACACTAAAAATAATAAAAATCTCCTTCTGAAGAACAAAATAAAAAATTAACATTTCAATAAAATAACAAAAAGAGAGAACATTAAATAAACAAAAAGTAAATTTCTGAAAACGCAAAAAGTTGATTTGAAGAAGTTGATTAAAAAAGCTTTTAATATTGAAAAAAAAATCATGTGCAATATAACCCTGTAAGTAAAATTGCATTATCGTTTTATTGAGATGCATAAATAACATAAAAATGTTAAATAAAGATGCAAAGCTTAAATCAATTTATGTGAACAAATAAATAACTTCTCATTAGAAACGATGGTCAATGTTCTTTGCAGGTGAAAATATGTGATAAAGGGAACAGATAAGAATGTTTTATCTTATATTATATTTAATTAAATTTTCATAAAACTGAAAATTTAATTATATATATATATATTTAAAAGATTGCTAAAATCAATTAGCACCATTATTTATATATTTAAAAATATATATACGATACCATAATGTATAAGAATAAAGATCAATATGAATTGTTGAAATTCAAAATGAAAAGATATCATAATATAAAGTCATCATAAATAACTTACATTCATTGTTTATGAGATGTAGTCCCAAAATCATATTCTTTAGCAATGTATGGCTAATATGATGATGAAACATCTCATTTCATTTTATTTGTGGTATTTAGGCATTTGGGACTTGATAATTCTGTCTAAATTCCACAAATTTCATTTCATTTCATTCATTTAATTCCATTTATTCAATTTTTAATTTAATTATTTATTCTTTTAAAATATTTTTGTTTCCATATTCAGTGTGCTGGGGAATCTTTCATTGTCATCTAATTATTACATACTTAATTTTTATTTCATTGTATCAGTTGGTGTTATGATAATGTTTCATTTATGGTTATATATATATATATATACAGGGATTTACTTCGTCTCAGGTATGCCACTAAATATGTGTTCACATGAATGACTTTCCTTCTTGTGCTGCAAAGATGCGGTCTTGCCAAAATGTGGGAGTGGGAAATGCCAGAATGGATGTCCTTCGGATAGCTCAAATGGTAGAGCATTGGTGCGTTATATCAAGGATCCGGGTTCGATTCCTGGTCTGTACACTCTGTTGGTTGTAAGCTGCTTAGCAAGTGAAAATTCACATCCTCTGTTATATTCATGTTTTGCTTAGTTGAAGAAAAATTGTATTTTTTGTTTTATTTCAAATAGCTTCTAATCCTTTTATAGTTAATCCTTGATCTCTTTTACGTGAATTTAAATAATCAATTTAATTGAAATAACATGTATTAGATAGCACACGTTAAAACTTGATGGTAGACAACTTAAATGTTCAATAGTAATAAGGTTGATAACATCATTAAAATATCAGACTTTTTTAGAGAATATTTGTTAGCAATAGTTAAAAGAAATAAAACCCTCTCCTTTTATAACCTGTCTGAGGACCAGCTGCATATTAACTGTCTTTTCGTGGATACAGAGTGCAAAAAATTTTACAGAAAATTCAGTTTGGTGCGTTATATCAGGGGTACGGGTTCGATTCCCGGTCTGGACATTTCTATTCTGTTGTTTGCACGCTGCGTAGCAAATGAAAATTCACATCCTTTGTTAAATTCATGTTTTCTTAGTTGAAGAAAAATTGTAAATTTTATTTTATTTCAAATAGTCTCTAAGCCTTTTATGGCTGTTCCTTGATCTATTTTACATGAATTTAAATGATAAATTGAACCGAAATGACATGTAATAGATAGTACCAGTCAAAACTTGATGGTATACAAGTTAAAAGTTCCATAGAAATAAAGTTTATAACATCACTAAAATATCAGACTCTTTTATAGACCAGCTGCATATTACCTGTCTTTACATCTATACAGAGAACAAAAAAAAAAAGAAAAAAAATTACAGACAATTTAGTTTTTAGATCCATAAAAAGCAACTCCAAGTTTTGTCTCCTTAAAAATTTTGCAAATTAAGAAAATTTTGAAGTTAAAATATTATTAGTTTTCTCAAATATTTAACTACATTAGAATACCAATAGATGTTACCATAACACTAACATTTCTGTCACCTTATACCAGAATCGTGGTTCGAACCCACGTTACCTTCAGAGAACCAGAATTCCTCTTTTTAGCTCTTTAGACCACTCAAACATCTCGATTTAGTCCAATGCACCTCTACAATGAAAACAGCTCAAAACAGGTTTCCCGCTCCGTTTAGAGACAAGAGAGCCCTAAAGTGCTCATTGCACATGGTCAAATCAGGCGAAATAGGTCTTAAATTCGCGTTTTAAACATTACGCAGAATATTATTTTACATATGTATAAAGTTTTAATATAGCTTAAAAAGGAGAAAACCAGAGATAGAAAACTTTTATATTTTAAAAATGCTATTTTAGTCATAATATGAGGTCGTTCTTATTTTTTTCCCCATCTTAGAGCGTTTTTGATACTGTTAATTATTACCCATAAATTTTAGATAACAAATTCATAACAACAAAAACAGGCAAATTATAAAACTTTGTTTCTCTAAAATAAAAAGAAAAATTGGAAGCTAAAATATAATAAATTTATTCTGAAAGCGTAAAATATTGATTTCAGGAAGTGGTCTAAGAAAAGCTTTTAGTATCGTAAAAGTTTTAAAGGAGACTTAACCCTGTTGGATAAGGTTCCATTATACATTTGTTGAAACACTAAAAAAGCATCAAACCGGAAGATGGAGACGAAAGGCTTTCTGCCTCAAGAAAAACGACAATTTATATGAGCAAATAACTTGTTTTGGAATATTAAAAAAAATTCAATGTTCTTTAGAGGCACAGATATGAGATAAAAGCAACAGATAAACACATAGTTTTGTTGTTGAAGAGGTTTTGTAAAATAAATTAAATTTCGTATAGATGGTTTAATTCACGAAGACTTTAAAAATAATATTTGTTATTTTCAGGTGTTGTCTAAATAATAAATTTAAATGCAATAGCATATCTATGTTTTAGAATTATCTTTTTGTAAGTTGAAACTCCGTCAATTAGGGCGAAATAAATTATAAAAACATATATGAAAAAAATCATTATTATATTTAAAAAAGTCTTAATAAGTATTATATAATAATAACAAAAATAGTGAAAACAATTCATAATTTATTTAGAATTCATACATTTGATTCAATGATACGGAAAACTTTCTTTCATTAAATTTGAACATTTTTTTTATAATCATCGTTCACGTCAGAGGTTTGGCATGAATGAAAAGCGATGACGGGAGAAAGGTGGATTAATGTTAGCTCCTTTTGGTATAACTCGGTAAAAAAAAAAAAAAAAACTGGAGTAACATGGATTATGCACGATATTAATTTATAAATGTATGAAATTCTGATATAACTTAAAAAGGAGAGAAATTTAGACACAGAATATTTTTAAATTTTCTAATAATATGGGGTAGTTCATTTATTTTCCCATTTAAGAACGTTTTTAACCCTAGTATTTATTACGCCTAAATTTTAGAAAAGAAGGGAGAACATAATAAAAACAGACAAAATATAACTGTTCTTTAAAATAAAGAGAAAACTGGTGGCTAAAATATAATAAATATCGATTTCAGAAAGTAGTCAAGAAAAGCTTTTAGTATCGTAAAAGTTTAAAAGAAGACATAACCCTGTTGGATAAAATTCCGTTATACATTTGTTGAAACACTAAAAAGGCACCAAACCGGAAGATGAAGACGAAAGGCTTTCTGCCTCAAGAAAAACGACAATTTATATGAGCAAATAACTTGCTTTAGAATATAAAAGAAAAAAGTCAATGTTCTTTAGAGGCACAGATATGAGATAAAAGCAACAGATAAATACATAGTTTTGCTGTTGAAGAGGTTTTGTGAAATAAATTAAATTTCGTATAGTTGGTTTAACTCACGAAGACTTTAAAAATAGTATTTGTTCTTTTCAGGTGTTGTCTAAATAATAAATTTAAATGCAATAGCATATCTATGTTTTAGAATTATCTTTTTATAAGTTGAAACTCTGTCAATTAGGGTGAAATAAATTATAAAAACATATGTGAAAAAATTCATTATTATATTTTTAAAAAGTTTTAATAAGTATTATATAATAATAACAAAAACAGCGAAAACAATTCATAATTTATTTAGAATTCATATATTTGATTAAATGATACGGAAAAACTTTCTTTCATTAAATTTGAACAAAATTTTCTGTAATCATCGTTCACGTCAGTGGTTTGGCGTGAATGAAAAGCGATGTCGGGAAAAAGGTGGATTAATGTTATCTCCTTTGGGTATAACTCGGTCAAAAAAAAAAAAAAAAAGAGGAAAAAGTCATACATTAGGCATGGGTTATGAAAAACTTTTATCTCAAACTGTCTCTAAGTATTTTACCACTGATCCTTGATCTATTTTAGATGAATAATAATAAAAAAAAGATAAATTGAGCTGGAGTAATTTGGATTATGCACGATATTAATTTATAAATGTATGAAATTCTGATATAACTTAAAAAGGAGAGAAATTTAGACACAGAATACTTTTAAATTTTCTAATAATATGGGGTAGTTGTTCATTTAATTTCTTATTTAAGAACGTTTTTAACACTAGTATTTATTACCCCTAAATTTTAGAAAAGAAGGGAAAACATAATAAAAACAGACAAAATATAACTGTTTGTTCTTTAAAATAAAAAGAAAACTGGTGGCTAAAATATAATAAATATTGATTTCAGAAAGTAGTCAAGAAAAGCTTTTAGTATCGTAAAATTTTAAAAGGAGACATAACCCTGTTGGATAAAGTTCCATTATACATTTGTTGAAACACTAAAAAGGCACCAAACCGGAAGATGAAGACGAAAGGCTTTCTTCCTCAAAATAAACAACAATTTATATGTACAAATAACTTGTTTTAGAATATAAAAAAAAATTCAACGTTCTTTAGAAGCAAGGATATGAGATAAAAGCAACAGATAAACACATAGTCTCTTGTTGAAGAGGTTTTGTGAAATAAATGAAATTTCGAATAGTTGGTTTAGCTCACTAAGACTTTAAAAATAGTATTTTTTCCTTTCAGGTGTTGTCTAAATAATAAATTTAAAGGCAATGGCATGCATGATTTGTAAAATTACCTTTTTATCAGTTAAAACTCCGTCAATTATGGCGGAATAAATTATTTAAATATAAGTTTAAAAAGACAAAATTAAATAACATATTTAAAGAAACGTCTTCGAAGGTATTATGTAAAAAGAAATAGTGTCAATAATTCATAATTTATTTAAAATTTATATACAAGATTCAATAATAACGAAAAAAATTATTTCATTAAATTTTTAACTAAATTCCGAATAATCAGAGTTCATGTCAAGGGTCGGCATCAAACTTAAGCGAAATTGGGAAAAATGGTATTTAATGTTGACGCCTTTGCATACAGCTATGTAAAAAGTGAAAAGTAAAAAGTAAATAAATAAACAGAAAATCATATCGCTTGCGATATATTTTTTTTTAACACTAATAAAAAATTTTATTACGATTTTTTTTCACAGTGTGAAATGATATATCTAAACAAGCAATTTCAAATGCACGAAACACAAAAATTCAGTTTTAATAATTGCTGTCCATATACGATAATTTGTGCGAATTCTTTCATGTACTATATGATCTGTATGTGATTATACACTAAATGGCCATTAATGAGCGGCAACTTTCAATTTTAGACATTCTGTCGAATATTTTATAATATACTTGTCAGATTCTCCTGGAATTTTAGGATTAAAAAGAACAGGTTTGACTTTATATTTATCAACGTCGATTTAATAAGGGGGACAATTAGGGGGCCAACAAAAAATTAAAGAAAAAAATAATACTTGTGACCATAAAATCACAATCACCCTGTAAAATAAAATGCACGAAACGATTTATCGCTACAGAATATACATAGGCACACATTGTACAACATGTGTACTCATTTGTGTAAGAATAGCATGTATATTAATAAAAATATAGCGATTTTTTTTTATTAAAAAAATTTTTGCGTGTTTTCTGCTTATAAGGTACAGGGTTTTTAATCAAATTTAACGCCAGATTCAGAAAAATTGACAAAATGTAGTAGAAACAATATAGTGCAATTGCAATATAAATATATTATTTATTAAAGGAAATATGGGTAGTTGTATAAAATAATTTTTTTCTGCGCATGCGCGAACGATAACAAGGAACTTTTTGCATAATTTCATAGTTAACTCTATGGAGCAACTTATTAAAAAAAATCAGTCAAATATCGTGAAAATTCAGAGAGATATCGGCGTTAGAGTGAGCTATTTTTTAGTTTCTCAATAAAACTCGATGAATAATAAGGGATTGTCCACAAATTGTTATTTTTAAGTTATCTGACAGCGTTCGGAGCAAGTTTTATGGAAAAGCTATTTAATTATAGTTCTTCACCTTTGTCATACAAATTACGTGTATACAGAAAATACATATATATATGCGATAGAATTTACTGTAGAGTGTTTTGCGTATTGGTCTAAATTTCACAAAATTTTACCATAAACTCCTCAATTTACTTAAATGTAATCAATGTATCGACTATATTTTCCTTTTCATCGTAGTTTAGAGTCAAAATTGTCCTAAACATAACCGTAATCTATAATTAAATAGCTTTTTCAAAACACTTTCTCCGAACGCTGTCAGATAACTTAAAAATAACAATTTGTGAACAATCCCTTATCATTCAACAAGTTTTATTGAGAAACTAAAAAACAGCTCACTCTAATACCGATGTCTCTCTGAATTTTTACGATATTTGACTGATTTTTTTTTATAAGTTGCTCCATAGAGTTGACTATTAAATTATGCAAAAAGTTCCTTGTTATCGTTCGCGCACGCGCAGATAAAAATTATTTTATACAACTGCCCATATTTCCTTAAATATAAAATATATTTATACTTCAATTGCACTATATTGTTTCTATTGCATTTTGTCAAATTTTCTGAAACTGACGTTAAATTTGGTTAAAAATCCTGTATGTTATAAGCAAAAAACATGCAAGAATTTTTTTTTTTTTAAATCGCTATATTTCTATTAATATACATGCTATTCTTACACATATGAATACACATATTGTACAATGTCTGTCTATGTATATTCTGTAGTGATAGATCATTTCGTGCATTTTATTTTACAGCGTGATCCCAAGTATTATTTTTTTCTTTAATTTTTTGTTGGCCCCCTAATTGTCCTCATTATCAAACCGAAGTTGATAAATCTGAAGTCAAACCTGTTCTTTTTAATCCTAAAATCCCAGAAGAATCTGGCAAGTATATTTTTAAATATTCGGTAAAATGTGTAAAATTTAAAGTTGCCGGTCATTAATGGCCATATAGTGTACATACCATGTAATACATTAAAATATAAATAAGTTTAGAAATGCTTACGACAACTGAAAACACACTTTGAGCAATTATCGGTCATCATCATCTTGTAACCGATTTTTTTTTGTGTGTGTGTCGATAAATACTATGCTCTAAAATAATCTATAGAAAATCCATATAAAGTAATCCATATCAATTTTACGATGGTCGATCCATAAATAAGGTTCCCATCAAATTTATAAATAGACAACATTGTTTATTCTCATAGAAATTTACATCGTTGGGAAGAAGAAAGTTTACTCTATTTCTCTACATAATCGTCATCTTTTCTACGCATTTTTGTAGACGGTGCTCCAATTTCTGTATCCCAATGTCGTAGAACTCCTGCGCCAACCCGTTGAGGAAGCGTTTCGCCTCTTCTTTGACGTTAACGTCACTCCGGAAGCGTTGGACACCCAAATGTTCCTTTATCTTGGGGAAGAAGTGGTAATCACTAGGTACGAGGTCCGGACTGTAAGGTGGGTGGGCCATGACAATCCACCCAAATTGTGTCAAAAGTTCCTGGTTTTGACGAGAGAGAAGAGATCGGGCGTTGTCGTGAAGCAACGTTACAACTGCTGTCAGTCGTCCTCGCCGGTGGTTCTGCATAGCTCGCCTGAGATTTCTTAGTGTTACACAATAACTCGCACTTGACGGGGTAAACAATTGGAATCTCCATCTCGGGCGGCTTCTGAGCCAAGAATAAGCGGCGCAGCGAAGCGCGGACGGGGGAATCGCGATTGCGGGAACAGCCGCGCACAGCGTTGTTGCCGTATTTCACCTCGCACCTTCCCGTGCGGCTGGAGCTCTTTGAGAACCTTATTTCTGGATTGACCTTTGTATTACGTTTGAAGTATTGTAACATCGTTAAAATGCACCTCAAACGATATATCATAATGTAATGGAATTCCTTTGTGCTTCACTGAAACGAACTAGAAATACTACATATTCCATGCTCCACAAAAAGAATGTAATGGAAATTCCTTGCAGCCTGTTTATATATGCATACACATAAGCTTTGCCTTTAAATTTCATTATATTTTATGAATAGTATCATTGTTAAAACGCACCTCAAACGATTTTTCCTTGTAAATCATAATGCAACATTATCAATACAAAATATTGCATACGTATAAACGAACATTCTATACTGAACCTCAATAGCACAGAAAACTAATATGGTAATCAAAGTATTACTCATGAGAGTTAGAGCACGGGTAGACAGATCGTCGCATAAATCTAAGTCATTAACACTTTTCATTAGATTAATATGCCCACATAAAAAGAAACAATTTAAAATGTAATCTAAACTTGAAATTATTTTAGTATAGAAAATAAGTTACATAAGTACAAAAAGTTCTGACTGGAAGTTCTTTATTAAAAGTACAATCTTTATTAAAACACAAAATTTGTTAACTCTTTTTATTATTCCAAAATATATTTCCACACATTAACATATACTTTACAATAGAGAGAAATAGTGTGAAACAATTTAAATTTTCCATCTATATTCTATAAAATAATATCGTTTTAAAAAGCAATTTAAATCTCTAGATAATATTTTCATTATTCAAAGTTTTCTTCGTGAAAATTTCTTCCTTCCGTTTACACTTCTTAAGAAAAATCATTAAGTCGTATATGGAAACATTTAAATTTCTTACTTTAATCTTTTTTCAGAATAAAGATAAAGGAGACTTTTTATGGTGTTAAAATACTTTTTACAATTTCTCTATTCTTTGTCTCGTGCATTTTTCAATGACAATAATTGACACACACCTTCTCTATAATAATGTAAATGAACCTTATACAAATAGTTAAATATTGGCAAACAATTTATTGAATTTCTTTGAATTTTTTTCAATTGAATGTAATTGAATGTAATTAAAAGAATAAAGTATTTCAAACACTTTAATTAGGTATAGCATCAGACATTTTAAAACCAAATATGTTTCACAATTACTCAACATATACCTTGTGATTGGTAGAAAGAGTGGAAAACAATTTAAATTTTCTATCAATATGCAACAAAGTAGTATCGTTTCAAATTCTAATTTCGATCGGAAGTTTTGAAAAGCAATTTAAATGCCGATATAATGTTTTTATTATTCAAAGCTATCTTCGTGAAAATTTCTTTCTTCCAATATTATAGTTAAGAAAATCTTAAAGACATATATGAAAAATTTGAAACTTCTTACTTTAATTCTTTTTCCGCAGAATAAAGATAAAGGATCCTTTTTATGGTGTTAAAATACTTTTTACAATTTCTCTATTCTTTGTCTCGTGTATTTTTCAATGACAATAATTCACACACACATGTTCTATAATAATGTAAATGAACCAATACAAATATTTAAATATTTACAAACAATTTATTGAATTTTATTGAATTTTTTCAATTGAATGTAAGTATTAAAAAATACGTATTTTAAACACTTTAATTAGATATAAGGTAAAGCCAGGAGAGATGGCGCGGTCGGAGAGATTGCGCACATAGAGGTTCGGGGGGAAGGAGTAGAGTGGGTGCACAGCGACTCCAGGTAGTTGTACAACAACAGTAGTGGAGTGTCTACTTGAAAGTGCACGTTGATTGCTTTGAGCGTCTAAGATAAAGTATTGCTATTTTGTTTTGTTTTCCCAAAGTAAGTGCTTGAATTTTCATAGCTATTCATCAGAATTTCTATACAATGTCAATAGTACAAAATATTTTAAACTTAAACAATTTCTCATAAGCTATTAATCTAGACTAACAATGTGAACATCACCGGTTCGTTTTAGAAGAGGTCATGTTTAAATAAAAGGCCGCGCAATCTCTCCTACCAAAATTGGAGAGTTTTCGCATCCGCTACTTAGGAGAGATAGCGCAGTGTTCCCATTAGTTTCCATGCTAGGAGAGATTACGCAGCTTATTGGTAAATTTGCATTAAAAAATGAAAAATGAAAATGGACTAATTTTAAGTTAAACGTGTTATTAAGTAACATAATTTTATTTTGTTTGGACTTGCTTTTTCTGATTCTTTAATTTTTTTTCCTTTAATTAAAATTTTTTAATCGTTTTTAAAATTATTTCCTTTTTCTGATTCTTTAATCATTAGGTTGAAATATTCACTCCCAATACAATAAAATTTGTTCACAAAAACCTTACAGTGATGTCATTTAAGTGTAATTATTATTGTTAACAATTTAATTGTAGTTATTATTAGTAACAATCTCTCCTACCCATGTGCGCAATCACACCAACCCTGTAAGGACAGATTGCGCAAAATAACTTTCTTGGTTTTATTACAACTGTTCTATTAAATTGCAACATAACAACAAAATAGCAATGGAAATGCATAAAAAACAAATGAAGTAAAAAATATTCATGAATAGTTTAGCAAAAAATGAATATTTAGATTTTTTATTGCTATTCTTTTGAATTGTGCGCAGACTATCCTAGCTTTACCTTAGCATCAGACATTTTAAAAACAAATATGTTTCACATTTACTCAACATATACCTTGTGATTGGTAGAAAGAGTGGGTAACAATTTAAATTTTCTATCAATATGCAACAAAGTAGTATCGTTTCAAATTCTAACTTCGGTCGGAAGTTTTAAAAGGCAATTTAAATACCAATATGATGTTTTTATTATTCAAAGCTATCTTCGTGAAAATTTCTCTCTTCCAATTATGCTTCTTAAGAAAAACTTAAAGTCATATATAGAAACTTTTAAATTTCTTACTTTAACCATTTTGTAGAATGAAGATGAAGAATGTTTTTTATGGTGCTACAGAAAATACTTTTTATAATTTCTTCATTCTTTGTCTCTTACATTTTTCATGTGAGACAATAATTCAAACACACGTGTTCTATAATAATGTAAAAGAATCAATGCAGACATTTAAGTATTAACAAATATTTTATTGAATTATCATTTAATTATTTCAATTAAATGTAAGTGTTAAAAGAAAAAAGTATTTTAAACACTTTAATTAGATATAGCATCAGACGTTTTTAAGCCAAATATATTTCACAATTACCCAACTCTTCATAACTTGTGATTGGTAGAAAGAGTGCGAAGCAATTTAAATAATCCATCAATAGGCAATAAAGTAGTAGGGGAAGGTGGTCACTCTAAGGTTTTGTGATTTTTTTTTTACCCCTTAAATTACATATACGTAACTGATAATTTGCATAGAACTAGAGTGACTACTTAGAAGTGTAAGGGTATTTAAGGGTATTTATAATTTTTACGAAATAATAAAGTGGAAGTGAGAATTTGTTTTTTTTTTCAAAAATGTACAAAATGACCACTTTGCCCGTCTATGTCGGACAAAGTGGTCATTCCGTGGTCACTTTGCCCCTACAGGCGTAAAAAGATTGAAAACACTATTTAAATGATTAGAACATTTTTATTGTCATAACAAATCGTATGAAACATAATGAAAGATTGAAAGTGGTATGGTAATCCAATAAGAATTGGACAAACCCAAATAAAAAATTATAAATCAAGAATCGAACACTGCATTTTTCGCAAATGAACTCCAGATTATCTTCTTTGCGAAGTGAACGGGCCTCATGAGCACAGAGTTCACACACATTGCACCTGATCCATCCTTCATCACTTGATGCAATCAAACGACCACTACCCTGACCACAGGGTTGCCAGTTTGTTCTTTTTTTAGTTTTGAAATTTCGCATTCATACCAGAAATTCTTCACAATATTATTTTTTTTATTCAATGACAGACATTTCCAAAATACTTAAAGCAAAAATTTTTCTTTCAAAATTTCTGGTAAGAATTTGAAATTTTGGAATTAAAAAGAAGGCCAACTTGGCAATCCTGCCTGATAACTTTGCCCGTTTGGGAGCTATGACAGAAAATACGTTGTACAGTGGAAACTAATGAGCAGTCATCGACCACTCACCCACCAATGTAAAGCTGAAAACATGCTCTTTCCTTACACATTCAATAAATAAATGCAAGTGCAACAGGTTATCGTTAATTGTATTTAATATAAATGACTTATCTTAGATCACAAACTTCAAAAACTAGAAAACACGCCCTAAAATTATAAAACATGGAACCAACTTATTCAACGATTGTCTGGTTACTCACTGCCATCAAACGAAATAGTATGACTACAAACCACGCAATGCCAGCGCTCTGGTGACGTCATTATATTGGGTGACCACTTTACCCACCCTGGCCACTTTGCCCGGTTTTCCCCTATCGTTTCAAATTCTAATTTTGATCGGAAGGTTTAAAATGCAATTTAAATATCACGATAATGGTTTTATTATTCAAAACTATCTTCGTAAAAATTTCTTCAAATTACTTTCTCACAAAATCTTAAATTCAAATATGTAAACTTTGAATCCTCTAAAATCTGAGTAATATTTTCCTATCTCAAAAATGTTTCATGTTTTCCATATTGTGAAATCCTTCTTACAATTATTTTATTATTTTTCTGTTTCATTTGTCATGTGGGATATATACGCGGATTGCTTGTTTTTTCATGTTTTGCGATGATTTTTCGACAGTTTTTTTCTGAAACGGAAAGAACTCGCTGAAAATGTTTGCCGTAATTAATATCAAGTTGGAAGAATGACAAATGAGTAAGTTACAATAGCAACGTGAGACACGGTGCTAAAAGTTTGAATTTTATCTTGGTAGAAATAAAAATGCACATTAATTCAAGGTTCGTTTCATTGAAGACCATAGCTGGCGTAGTACGCACGATTGTACCCTGCAGAAGGTATTAGGGACCACATATGTCTGTTAATTTAATTCAGGATTGTTTGGGAAAATTCACAAAAGTAAATGAGTGAACGACACTGACCTCATCCCCCTCGATACTGGTCCCTTTTTTTTAATAAAACTAAAATTAAATTAATAATACAATTTTCTTAAATGTAAGTAAGATTTATTTACAATATGGATCGATTCAATTTAATTTGAATTTATTAAAATATACTTTTGCAGGGCATACGGAAAATGTTAGTCATCTCATAAATAATTCCTTTTAAATCAGAATTCAAGTTATCTTGATGACGTTATTTAAAATGCTCTAAAATTGAATTCCAGCGAAGATATCTCCAATATTCTTTAAATACGAATGCAAATATATTCATTAGAAACTAGATATTCATATCTACATTAAGTTGGAGCAGAAAGGAGAAAATAATTATATTTGAATATGTAAAACAAAAATGATTAAATTGAACATTAAATGAAAGAGGTGTGAAATTACAATAAAATAATGATATTAAATGTCAAAGTTAATCAGATTTAATGTTAGAAAAAATTGGTTTTATGGTTTAAAAAAGGAATGATTTTGATGTTGCGGTAGATGTGAAATCTAACATTCTTTTATAAAATTTGCGCATTATTAATCATTATTATTTTATATTCTGTGTTAAATATTATTATTCTGATATAATTTTAAATTCTATCATTTAATTGAAATTTTTAACTTTTGGTGATTTAAAGAAATGTTGAGCTATTATTTCATATTTTACATTTAGGTATTTTTTACTTATTAGCTTAAGCTTAAATTGCAAGAATGGAACAAAAGTCATTAGAAATTTTCAAAGTTTAAACCTTTATTCAGACCTTATTGCAAAATTATAAAAAAAAATGTTTTTAGAAAATTTATTAAAATAAAAATAAAATATAGAAAGCTAATGTCAATATATTGCATTAATAAAAATACTATTTTCTCTAAGAGAAATGATTTATAAAAGGAATGTGTTTCCCAAGTGAAGAAATGTGAAACTTTCGAAAAGATTAATGGAACAATATTTCGTAATTTACGTGAGTCTTCAGAACAGAAAAGCCTAAACATATTTTTCTTATTTTTTTAATTCTATAATATATAATTAAACTCAAATAATTGTATTGAATTCAGAGTGATTCATAGGTAAGTATACAACTTCCAGATGCTGTAAAACAGAAACAGTTTAAAGCACGTTCCACAAATGCAAGTCATAAGATAGGTGTATTCATAAAGTTTTTTTTCCCGCTGATGTGCGATGTGACAAAGGCGATAGCTAGCATGTCACGCGAATAGCAATAGAGATGGCTACGTCTGCAGTGGATAAGGCATTTTGTGTTCTTGAATTTAGCAAAATGGAATCTATCACCGTTGTGCAACGGCGTTTTCGAACACGATTTGGAAAAGAAGCTCTAACCAGAATATCCATTTATGATTAGTTTAAAAAAATTGAAACTATGAGATTTTTGTGCAAAATGTGAAAAAAAATGAATTAACAGTTTGATGAGTGTCATGTGACTAAGGGTGCACAAATAGAATATCTGTGACTAGTTTTTCTGGTTAGAGGTTCTTTTCTTTTCCAAATCGTGTTCGAAAATGCCGTTGCACAATGGTGACAGATTCTGTTTTGCTCAGTTCAAGAACACCAAATGCTTTCTTGACTTCAACGCAGTCTTTTCTACGGATATTCGCGTGACATGCAAGTTATTGCCTATGTCACTTCGCACAGCTGCGGGAAAAATACTTTATGAGTACACCTACTTTACGGCTTGGATTTGGGGAACGTACCTTAAACTGTTCCTGTATTACAACATTTGGAAGTTGTATACTTATTTATGAATCACCCTGGATTTACTTTCAATTGTCTAAATTAGTTTTTGTAAATGATGAATTGATTTTCTATAAGAATACAGATTTTTGTGTAACTGGTAAATTCATTTTTATAGAGAATGAGAACTGGTAGTGTCAACAGGGACTAATATGAGGCATCTAAAAAAATTAATTTGCATCTATGAACTTATTTGCAGGTAACATATACATTTCACTGAAAACCATTACGAATACACTGAAATTTAAAATAAATAAATAAATATACATAGTATAATTGGATTTGATTTTAAAAAATCCTATTAGACTTCAAAACTTTAGACATGCAACAAATAAATATAATTTTAGGCAAAGAAATTGCGAGTCTAAAAGGCTAAAAAAGCCTTTAACCCTTAATTGCATAGTGATGTAAATTTCCATCACTTTTTATTTAATTTTTAATAAATAAATCAACTTCTTCGCCACCACTATATTTATATAGAAATATTAATCGAGTAAATTTCCCGTGAACTATGTTGCTGAACAAAATTTAAAATCTATCTTAAAATTTCTGGTGTCTAATATTTAATAAATGTATAAAAAAAACACAATTGTAAAAGAAAAACTCATGCAAAGAAGGGTTAAAATTTGGAATAATTTTTCCGTAGCCTGATTTACAAATCATCAAATTTAACGGGCTAATATGAAACATTCTATAAGTCTAACGTGGGACAGTGGTTTCTTGTAATAATACTATTCTTATACCTTTGCAGAATTCACCACAGATACAAACAAAAAATGTTAATCTTTAATCTTTAATTTTTTTTTTTTTTTTTTTTTTTACATATGCGAATGATTTGTTTTCTTCTTTTTTTTCTAAATCAATGTCATATTCTTCTAGGTTGAAACCCCCAGTAACTGACACGTTAAAGATTCTTTCTTGTTCAAATCACTATTACAAAAATTTAAATCTATTTTATACTTATCTTTGTTGTTTAAAGTAGAGTAGATATATATTAAAAAATTACTGTTGTCAACATTTTGAAAAATTATACATTTTATTATTAAAAATTAATTTTATTCATAAATATGGTCAAAAACTCCAGTAACTGACACCATCCCTATTTTGAAATACCAATAGCTGACACAAAGTAAACCAGTGACTGACACTTTATTTTTAAAAGATTAAAATTCTTTAAAAAAATTATTCTTTATTATAAAAAAATACATTAATATTTATTCTAAAAAGTGGGATTTAGTAAGTGTAGAAAACTAATCCATTCATTTCAATCACTTAATATTTTCCACTCAAAGTAAAATAAATAAATAAAGAAAATGATGAAGCACGCAGATAAAAACCCAACGATAATTTTTCTCTCATCTCTCAAAACAAGTGACCTAATTTATGACTCTTAAGTTTCAAGTTTATCAAGCAATAGAGATTTATTACCTCGTTATAATCGTTCTCTTCTAATAATGTGAAATATGTTTATAATTTGTTATTTGTATTATTCAACGTCAATTTGTTTCAAAGAAATGATGCAACTTTACTCGTAACTTTCCAAACTTTGTGAAAATGAGTCAGTGTATTACTATCCTTCATTCTGTAAAGTCACAGGAAAAAATGTTTCCTGATGTTAAAATTAATTCTAAATGTAAACCTTTTAAAATTTTAAGTAATGTAAAATATAATTTTTAAAATCAATCCAAACGTGAACTTATTTATTCAATGTGAATTGTGCATTAATATAATTTTTTTACAAGTCTTATTTCAGCAGTGGTACATCTACACGATTATTCAAGAAGTGTTTATAATAAATTCTCAAATAGTTGAAATATATAAACCAGTGGATATTTCATAAATTGGATAGACCTTAGAAAAGGTAAGCAATTCCTTTTCTTTCTGCATGTTGAAGACCAGAGTTAATTTTAATTTGAAGAATTTAATATTCTGATGTTACGCGCTTACCTCGTTGGCCTCGCCCCTTCAACAGTAAGCTGTACTGCATTATTAGTAATGCACAGTATATAGTAAGAGTATATAGCAGTAATATTTAGTTCTGCATATTTAGTAATTCAGATATCCAATAACTGACATCTGGTGTCTGACACTGGTAAACCAACTTGAATTTTAATCGTGTTTACTACAAGATAAATTTAATTTATTATTATGAATTTTTAAACAGTTCAAATAATAGATTTCAACTGTCTTTAATATAACCAATAACTGGTAAAATGAAATTATAAGAACCAATAAATGGCACCCCTCATTAAGCTAAATTAAACAACTATAAACTCTAAATCATGGCCCTAATATATCATATGCATCTTTAAATTAGTTTCTACTAGTACAATTTTAAGAAAAAAGTTTAGGATGGTTGCATTACAAATAGATTAGGGAAACACTTCCTTAATTTTAGAAATAAGATTGTTGCTTCAAACTGGCATTTTTGCATTCATAAAAGTTCCTTCCTCATTGAATATTTTCTTGGCCCGCTAATGGAGAATAAATTGACTCCAAAATAAAAATAAGTGTCCAATTTACCACTAGATGACATTACTTTGCAGATTTTTACAACAAAATGCTTATTTGAGTTAGAATTTGGCTAAAGTGTCAGATACTGTTTAGGTGTCAATAACAGGTGGTTTCACCCTATGTTTGTAAGGGACTTTTAATTGAATGACCCTTACTGAATCACTTTATTCCCCATTGAATATTCTTTTTTTTTCTTCGTCTAAAATACTTTGGGGAAAATTTTCTTACTCCCTAACTATTAATAATAACTTATACGCGAATATCGTGATATGTCGTGCTTTGGTTTGACTTTTTTTCAGTTTTTTTGGCTTAATTTCCTTTTTTTTTATTCACTTTCTCTGCTACACTTGTTAAGGGATTTTTTTTCTATATTTTCCATTCATAATTATCACTTTATTCCCCATTGAATATTCTTTTTTTTTCTTCGTCTAAAATACTTTGGGGAAAATTTTCTTACTCCCTAACTATTAATAATAACTTATACGTGAATATCGTGATATGTCGTGCTTTGGTTTGACTTTTTTTCAGTTTTTTTTGGCTTAATTTCCTTTTTTGGTTCACTTTCTCTGCTACACTTGTTAAGGGATTTTTTTTCTATATTTTCCATTCATAATTATCACTTTATTCCCCATTGAATATTCTTTTGTTTTCTTCGTCTAAAATACTTTGGGGAAAATTTTCTTACTCCCTAACTATTAATAATAACTTATACGCACCATTTCAAATATTCGAAAATACACAGGCTTTTTACCTTCAACGCTCTTAGCTTGAAGTGTAAATCTAAGTTGAAAATGAAACTAGCTAGTATTTGAAATCATTCAATTAAAAGTGAATTATGAATGGAAAATATGAATGGAATATTATGAATGGAATGAAATTATAAAATATTATATATTATATAATATATATATATAATATATAATATAATAATATAATAATAATATAATATAATAATAATAATAATAATAATAATAATAATAATAATAATAATAATAATAATAATAATATAATAATATATAATATAATATAATATATTATATAATATATATATAATATTATATATTATAAAATTATGAATGGAAAATATAGAAAAAAAATCCCTTAACAAGTGTAGCAGAGAAAGTGAACAAAAAAAAAAGGAATTTAAGCCAAAAAAAATTGAAAAATAGTCAAACCAAAGCACGACATATCACGATATTCGCGTATAAGTTATTATTAATAGTTAGGGAGTAAGAAAATTTTCCCCAAAGTATTTTAGACGAAGAAAAAAAAGAATATTCAATGGGGAATAAAGTGATAATTATGAATGGAAAATGTAGAAAAAAAATCCCTTAACAAGTGTAGCAGAGAAGGTGAACCAAAAAAAAAAAAGGAAATTAAGCCAAAAAAACTGAAAAAAAGTCAAACCAAAGCACGACACTATCCATATTATAAAGGACAAACGTGTCCGTGCGTAACGCTGACGTCGTTTTGTGAATGGCAACACTTGAAGATGAAATTTCGGTTTTGCGATTTTTGATACTGCAATTTTTTTAATTTCTAAACATCTCTAATTTTTAATTTTTACACCATTATGTAGGGAAAAAAAATCTACTTTCAAATGCAATTTGTTTGAAAACTGTATCTTAATTGACTGATTTATAATAGATTTTAAATTAAATTTCAAGCATGATTTTTTTAAATCTATTTTTATCGCTTGCAGACGATTACAAAATATTAATCTGTTTGCACTTTAAACAAAATATAAAGTTCAGTATTTGCCTCCAGCTGATATTCAATAACGAAATGAAAACATCCATTAAGCAATAAATAAAATAGTATAAATAAAACACAGATTTAACAGAGATTTAATTGAAATAAACGCTTAAAACTGCTGAAATTGTCATAATAAAAATAAAAAAAAACTGCTGTAGATAACGAAATTTTTAGCGATTTCTTTGATGTTGTTAGCGGGCAATATAACAAAAATTATTAAATGCAAAAATATCAATTAGTTTTCAATAACAAAAAAATAAAAAATGGTTTTCACATATATTCTCTATCCCCGGAAGCCCGGGTTCGATGCCCTAGTACCATTAAAAACGACACAAGTGTTGAATACTTCATAAGATAAATTAAAGATGCAGAGTGTTGCACAATCAGTTAAATTATTATCCAAAAAGCAGGTGACATACCGATACATTAACAGACCTGCCAAGTCTCCGGCTTTTTGGATACCAGTAATTTAGTACAGAAAATGTTGTTTTCTAGAATCGAAGCATTTTGCGATTTAAAAGAACAACATTTTCTCAAAAAAATTACTGGTGTTCAAAAAGCCGGAGACTTGGCAACTCTGCATTAAACTAAAAATAAAAAAGTTGTAATAATACAAAAAAAAAAAAAAAAAAAAAAAAAAAAGAAGAAGAAGAAGAAAAAGAAGAGACGGAAGTTGATTGATAAATAAATTGTTCAAAGGAGATGGCACAGTCACTAAAGAATTGCCTTCCATGCATGCTAGTGATGAAGAATCATTGACGTTGATTTCTATACAAACGCCACACACATAACAACGAATAGATCAAGTTTTCTACAGAACAGCAAACTTTTAACAGAATATTAAAAGTTTAACTTTTTCAGCAGACTTTAAACGTAGAATTAGATAGTCTACTCACTATAAATACGTTTATCTCATAATAAAGTAGATGAAGATGAAGAAGATGCAACTGTTCAATGTTTGGGATGTTCAAACAATTGATTTAAGGACTTAATTCGTGTATAAAGAAAATGAAATCTTTTGCAGTGGACGTTATGGATTATGATGCTGTCCTGTCTTTCCCGGAAACCATATTAAAAATCTGGGAAACTGCTTAGAATAGTTGCGTGTTATTATTAGTTGCGTGAAAATTAATCAAGAATGAATCATTTGAATTAGTCAATCCCCTACACCACATTTTTTTTTTTCGGTTTCAAGAAGATGTGTTATACCACAGCAAGTTTACTTCATAAAATACAATTTAAGTATTGCAGGTAATTCTCGCCTTAGATGTTTGTCCTCAATTAACATTTAATTAATTAGGAAGGAATTATATTGTTTCATTAGTGTTATGGTGAACGCAAGAAAGATGTCCCGAATTTCAGACAAAATAAAAGATAAAAAATTGAATAATAAAGCAAACACGATATTTGTTGCAATTTTGCTACAACCATTTCATTTTTTTATTAGGATCTCCCGGAACAGCCAATGAAATGCTTGGAAAACTGAGGAGGGAAAAGCTTTTCCTTGAACAGTCAATGAAATGCTTGGAAAATTGGCGAGTTGCTTCAATTTTTGTCGCTTTAAATTATCACATGTAATAGCATTGCAAATTATATCTATTGAACTACATATGCTGATGAATTTATGAGTTGTCACAGCTTATAGAAGTGAAGAATTTAGATTTGTAAGAACCAGCCCTAGTATTCTTCATTGTTTATAAAAAAATTACTTATTCAGGTTTATTTTATTTTTCATAGTAGGATATGTTTAGACCTGATATATCAACTTTTAAGACTTAAATTTAAGTTTAATTCGGTTAAATCGGAATATCGTATAAAGAAATAAAGTGTTTATTACTGATTTTTTAAAAATTGTTGGAATCAGTTGATTTAGTCAAACATACAAAGTGTTTTACTCCATGTCAAACTTTCTTTTTGTTATAATTTTACCAGAAATGAAGATATTGTAATGATCTTTTCAACAGACTTACTTTGCTCTTTGTGACATGTGATTAAATCACGAGGGACGTTGTATATGAGGGCCATGTGCATCGTAACAACATGAGACTAGATGCTAAATTATTCCGAATATTTAAAAGTACAAACTGTGCCACTCGCCGATATATAGGATCCATCTAGCGCTTCCAGTCGTATCATCACATTTAACACAAAGTTAACTTATGCTGCCGGAGATGGTTCCAAAATACCTTCATTATTGATAAATTTATTAACGAACATACGGGTTCAGCTTAGAGAGCGATACCTTATAATTTTGATCAAATAGGTTGATTGTAACCCGCGTTGCACAAATTGTTCATCTTGATCTGCAATATCATCTCTCTTATTTCCTTGAAGTAGTTTAAGAACACTCTGTATAATGTATCCGAGAATATACTGATTTCCGTGATAAGAAGTAATGTTACTGTAATATAACAAGTTTTTTAATTTCAAAATCGACCATTATCTAATGAGTTTATATTATATGAAATTATCTAGTTTGTATTGCATATTTATACTATATAATGAATTAAATGAAAATATAAATATATAATATCTAATATCAAGTGAATGTGTAATATCTAATGAATAATACATAATATCTAATGAATATATATTTTCATAAATTTCTTAAGTATACGATGTAACAGAACTCTAAAATGCTTATTTCAAACATGCCGTTAATTTGAAATGTATTAAATTTATCACATCCAGCAGAAGTTGATTCATTCTGGCTTTAGTCCTTCGTCTTACATATTCGTCCTTCTACATGTTTATGGAGAATTGCTCTTGAATTAATTGAAACGTTATCGTAAACAGCAGAGTAACATTTCTAAATGCAATTAAGAAGTTAAAGTAGAACTAAGTTTCTAAATAAAATGAATAGAATATCTATCTCCATCACCATTCATAACATTGATACCAATGTATCCTTTTGAGAATGTTTGATAGGAAATATATTTATATAGTGTAACCTCGAAAATCCGGCATCGTCGGAACGTACACTAAGCCAGAGTTTTCAAAATTCCGGCATTCTGAAAGAATATAAAAAGTACATCCGATATTCTTAATGGTACCTTTAGTCATAATTTTATTCATAACCAAGTGATAATTATGTGAAATAAGGAGAAATTTAAATATTAAAAAAACTTACTTTAATTGATATTTTCTACGTTAAAAATAATCTAATAAACAGTGATGTAATTTTCTCCATGAAAATTTCGAAACATCGGTGTCAAATTTCTTTGCTTCATTTTTTTTGGCCTTTTTTAACAAGAGCTTCTTGTATTCTATACAAGTGAAGGATATGTATTTAAAAAAAATAGACTTGTTTCTCTCTTGTTCTAGACTTCTTTCTCTGTCCTGACAACTTTTCTCAGTGACACCTATTCTTCTACCAGTTCATCGCCCTCGCTCGCTGAGTTGCTACTAGCGCTATCGGCGGTTCTATTTAGAACAGCGTCAGAGAACTGGCTATTTGTTAAATTGTTTACTGTTGGCACATTTTCGTCAATTCTCAACCAATCATCTAAGTCATTTTTTTCGACACTTAATACATTTTCCAGTATTGCATGTTCAATTAGCTCATAAACGGTGGTCGTTTTAAATCGTAAACAATTGCTGTTTTTCTTTCTTCGGTAAGTTGGAAGTGTAAAATAAGCGGGGAAAATTTGGCTTTGATGCCGGATGTTTTAAAATGTCAAATTTCTGAATGCCGAATTTTTGAAGTCATACTGTAATAAGCAAAATGTTAAAAATATTGATTTTAAATGTAGTGAAGAGTGTAACCTGGTTCATACTGTTATGATACTCACAGGATTAATCGAACTGGTCGGATTGGTCGAGACTGTCGTCACCTTATCAGCCTCTATGCTGTGAATTTTTAACACTTGTATCACCAAAATATTAAAATACTATTAATTAATTACACTGGACAACAATGAAAATGTATCTTGAATGAAAATGTCGAAATATTTATTAATGCTAATCATGAATATGGCAATAAAAAATGGAATTTGGCTCTAGTTATTTTGTTACGTTGAGATTTTACTTTGAATGATAGGGTATAAAAGAACACATTAATAATAATGCATTGTATGGCTTGTTTCTAATTTAATTTATAAAGAAATAAAGGTGACAACATAAAGTACAGTCTTACAAATACATACAGTACATAATAAAAATGTACAAAAAAGAATATCTCTAAAAATCATCCAGCAGTAGTCTGCAATCATAGATGCAGATCATTTTCCTTGATAACGGTACTCAATCACAGACATATCCTTGTGGAAACGTTCCCCATGCTCGTCGCTGAATTTTCCGAAGTTAGCAAGGAAGAAATCAAGGTGGGAATCTAAGAGATGTAGCTTTAAGAACATTCGACATCTAAATTTTTGATATAAATCCGACATGTCGTTAACAAGATCTTCATAATATTCAGATCGGACGTTTCCAAGTAAATTAGTACAAACTGGACAGATTGAATCCCATGCTTGTTTTTTATCCTGATTTAACAGGTTTTCAAATTTTGGTCTCCTTGAAAATATCTCTAACCTGTGCACCCACAAAAATTCCCTCTTTAATTTTTGACTCACTCAGTCTGGGAAATTTTGTACGCAAGAAAGCAAAAGCGGGTTTATTTGTATCCATAGCTTTAACCAACTGATTCACAATACCCAATTTTATGTGTAGAGCAGGTAAGATGTTTTATATGGAGACAGATGCGGTGAGTTCTAGACATTCATTTTTCCAGGTGTCAAACACAGCCTCGGAGGCCAGTCTTTCTGAATATAGTGTAAATCTGTAGCACGACTGCTCCATTCACACATGAATCAAGAAAATTTTGTAAGTCCCAGTTGAAGACCCATCAAAAGCGCAACTACTTTCAAGTCAGCACAGACACACCATTCATTTTCAGTGTATTTAATTAGATGTAAGGGCTGTTGCAGAATACACAATAGGAATGGACAGCAGTTCATTACCATTATGAAGCAAAATCATCATTAAGCTTATTTTGGACGCATCTATAAATAGATGCCACTCGTTTACATCAAGTGTTAGTCCAAATTCATGCATCAAGCCTTTAATATCCGAGCAGAGCACAATACTATCATTTTTCTGAAAATAATGTAGAAATTTTATATGAAGGTTACGAAATGAAGACACTCTGACACGTTCTTCCAAAAGATTCCATTGTCGTAGTCTTGATGCGAGTAGTTCTGCTTTGGCTTTTGACAGGTCTAAATCACGAACAAGATTGTTGAGATCATTCGATGTGATTTTATGTATTGCAGAATCAGAGGTATTTATATATTCTTCATCACTATGTCTATGCAACTGTCACCTGCTAGGTACTACATCTACAGGTTTAATACATTCCTCGTCATCGTCAGAATTAATCAGAAAATCAGTCGGCGGCTTAGAAATTGGAACTTCCTTACTATGAGGAACTGGTCGCAAGGCAGAAAATATGTATGGTTAATGAACAGCATCCTTCTTTTTCTTCGTAATACCTCCACGACTTGGTTCAACCATACAAAAGTAACAATTGTTTACGTGATTGCTCTGCTCTCCCCAGATCATGGGAACAGCAAATGACATACCTTTTCTTTTGCCAGTCACCCACAGTGAAAGTGTAGTTGCACAGGTAATACAGCATACTTGGGGTGCCCATTTTTTTATCTTGGTCGCCTATTTTACAACTGAAATAGAGGAAATATGCCTTTGTGACTGTGTTACTAATGCGCTTTTTCTGTGATTCAAATATTACGTTACCGCAAATGTAACAAACGTTATTGGCATCGTTAATGCATTTTCGCAACATTTCTGCAAATGAAATTATAAAATGACTACACTTAAATATAAAAGCTCCGTCTTCAACGGAGTCAAATACTGAACTGACTAGAGTCAAATACTGAACAGAAGCGATCTAACACCTGCACTCTTTTTATCAGAAAAGACACAGGCTGTTACGTAATACGTCAGATGTTAATTTAACCCTTTCCGGCACAGTGGTCCCACTCCGGGAACACCTAATTTTAATACCAAACTTGCATTCGGCACCAAGAATATTTTAATAAAATTTCTCTCTTATAATGAAAGCTTAAAACAAGGATTTCTTATTTTCTGAAACAGTCGTTTGTAAATCCCGGTGTCAGTCTGTAATTTCGCATTTTACGAACAGATTTTGTTTGTGCCGGAAAGGGTTAACGGATTGAATAGAGTTGTGCAATACTTTCTGTGTGGTATTACAATGGCAAATGGAAAAATGTTACGCCATTCTAAACATGATGAAATTGATATACGATTATGTAGCTCACTAAAATATGGTGTACAAAGCATTTATTATTCATTTACAGGGTCACAAAAAATAACTCTGTCACACAATGTTCTACGGGGAAAAATCCTTTGCAATGTATGATGTTTCACTATGTTCACGTAATGATGATTCACTATTTAAAAAATAATGAAATTTGTATGTATTACTGAAATGCACTATAAATTGTTCACCGAATAGTATGGTGTGCATTGCGTTTATCGTTCATTTAGACGGACAGACAAAATAATTCTGTTGCAGTCTTTGTTCGATAATTACAGTTTATGTGTAAGAAATGCGTTTTGAACTTTGGTTTGGATATTTAGGTTTGACTAAATGTTTGCATAGTACGTGGTGTGCATAAATTCTGTTGATCATATACAGGCTACACAAATGAATTCGTAAGTATTACTAACTATGAGAGTAAATTGCTTAAGGGTATTTTTAATTGTGTTACGCATTTTCCTGCTGAACTATATTTAGTTGACTAATATAAGACTGTGGAATATAAATAAAGTTATATACAGGGCTACGCATAGAAAACATACAGTGTCGTTAATGGTTGGTAATTGCTGGAAGTAAGTTTTAAGTTGCCTTATGCGTTTTTTACTCGAATTAAATTTTCTTTTAATATGTGGTGTGCAGAAAATTCTTTATATAATATACAGGACTGTACAAAAGATTTCCAGAGCATTTCCATCGATTGGCGGAAATTTCTAAAAGTACATTTTCTAACTGAACTAAGTTTTATCATACAATGTAAATATATATAACCAAGTCTATAGATCATGTATAGGGCTGCCAAATAATTTGACTACTTTTTTGACTATGGAAGGTAAATGCTAAAACTGGATTTTTAAATCTGTTAGATGTTTCCTAAACTGTTTACTACATATCTTCTTTAATCTAATTTAACTGTGAAGTTTCGTTACAGTTTTCTAGATGTGTTGGAAAGTGTTTCATAATCTATGAATGGCGCATGGGTTTCCGTTTTTGTTTAACGTTACGTTTACTTAAATTTTAAAATAAATTATTTAAAAAAATGCCTGAGCAATTAGTTTATTAAACAGATTGCGACATTATGTGGCATTATGTAATGGGGAATCTGATTTTAAAATTAGTATGAAGCTCTGAGAAACTAATAATTTTTGCTGCTAATAATATTTCCTTTTATGTTTATGTATGATTTAATGATCTGTGAGAAAAATTGACCCGTCAGTATCATGATAATACAATTTGAATCGATTATGTATAAACAAAACCAGAATCGAATAATGTCGCCTTTATTAATAAATATTTTAAATGTTTCTTTAAGTTTAATAAGTAACATTTTCTGTAAAATTACCAAAATAAACCATGCCAGTTAATTAAATTGTGTGATGGAGCGATATTTTTATATGTTTATCCAAGGATAAATTTACGAATCGTAATTACTCAAGCATAACATTACAAGGAAATGTAAACAGAATATTTCAAAAGAATAGTATGTAATTCATTCTTGTAAAATTTCTTCGACTTCTCTAAATGCGAACAAAAATCATTGCTTCCTATACACATTAAGAAAAGACAAACGCTTCTTAATCTAGAGAAATATAATATTAGGACGAACGAATATATACAGTAATTTCTACCGAGATACTCATGATTCCGAAATGCGTTCTTTATCGTATGAAACCAATATATTTTTGAGATTTAAAAAAGCATAAATAAAAACCAAATTTATTTTACTGGCATTGATTTTCGAAAACGTGTCCGTAAAATTCTTATAGTGTATCAATCGGTTTTACTAACCCGTGATATAGGTTTTTCGGATGCGGTCAGTTCTGAAATTAACATTTTTATATTATATGAACATGTTTTACAGAGAAATAGAATAATAGAAAGAATTAATATTAACATAAAATTAATATTATTTTATTGCTCTTGCATGTTTGAATTGAGTCACGCTGCTGAAAATGCTTAATTAAGAACTGATAGCATATTAAAAAAGATATTCCGGTTTGAGAAAATTAATTAATACACAATAAAAACTACTCGAAAACGTTTTATTTTTTTTAATTAGTGACAGCATAAAAAAATTTGTTTGTATAAATGCTTCTTTAAATCTGGAAAATATATTGGTTAATGAGGTTTCTAAAGATAAAGAACGCTTTTCGTAATCTTAGGTAACTCGGAAAATTGGGTAACTTGTAACTTTCGCTCGTGGTTAACTATTTTTTTCCTATATTAAGAAATATTGGTCCTATTTTACAGTGTACGTATAAAAAACATGGATTCAAAAATGCAATTTAAATTTTTATTATAAAAAAATTCCAACTGTTAACTTCTTTCTTATTCTAACTGTCACGTATATAGAATTATTTTCCCACGTCTTTTCTCTTTTTTTATTCCTCTATCATTACTAGAAAGTTTTAGAATTCTATCGATTCTACTAAAAGTTTAGTGCAGCAAATAAACAATGCATTTTACTAAAAGTTTTGCACAAATCGTGAAAACAAAAATTAACAGGGTTGATAAGATGCTGAAGAATGTCGGTTATTTTTCCGAAGTCACTGTTCAAAATCTCTGCATTACATATTGTATTTTTATCCATACTGCAAACATGACTAACAGGATATTTTATTTGTAAACCAGTATTGGTTATATTATTTATATTGGGGCCAAATAATATGCCAATGTGTGATCCAACCATTTTCAGTGCAAACTAATGCAGAAATTTTGAATGAACGTTGAAAATATTTGCTATGAAACCCCAACATCGCAAAATTAAAGTTTGCTGCAGAAAGTAATATTTAAAAAAAAAAAATCTTATCGATTCTGTTAGCTAAGAGCGAGATGCATTGTACTTGGTGCACATGATCTTCATACTGTGTATATGATGATGCATGTATGCTTTGCATGCCGATGCACGTTAGTTTAGGGAACAGCGATTGTAAGTTTGTTGCTTAATCAATAACGTTATCGCTAATATGCCAAAAAATATTTAAAATCTCTGTAGTTTGAACCCTTGAGAAAACTCATATGGCTTAAAATAACATGATACAATGTTTATGATCCATTTTTACCGACAATGCGAAGATATTTTATACCAAATAAGAAGTGTCCTCTGATAGAGGCCTCGCACACCATTTATTTAAAACTTTTTGATTTTAGACATTTATTTGACACAAAAGTGGTAACTTTTTTATTCAAGCAACTCTCACTAAAATAAGTTGTGCATTTCTCACTATGAAAATCACGTTCACTACTTAAAATTTATCTCGCTCATACCTTTCATACTTATCATTTAAGACTTTTTTTTTAAGTAACCAATTGGTTATCCAGTATTTTCATTAATTGGAAATGTTTACAATGAAATGACGAAATATTTTTTCTCAATTTTTGCAAAAAAAAAAAAAAAAAAAAAAAAAATATACACCTTAAATTCGCTGCAATATCTAATGCCAATATTAGTAATACTGGTTAAGATATCGCCAAAATTGTCTAGGATATAGCAAATACAAACAAGTATTGTACAATACTGTTTTGTCTTTAGTTTCTGATTTTACGTCAAGCATCAAAGATAATGGTAAACACCAAGAATACTATTGTGAGAGTTGTGACAAATATGCGAATATGCTATGATATCTACAGTAAAATAAAATGTCTGAAAAAAGTTACTGTAAATTACGCCGTATAACGCAAATACTTCATATTTCTATTATTAGACATATTTTCCGCATAAAACGCGCACATTTCTTTACAATGAAACCTTCATTATGTATATAGCAAAAAATAAAGATTATTGTAAAGTAAACTTTTCATGTAATCTGATAGCGACAGTTTTTCTTTTTCTTTTTTTTTTTTGTAAACAAATAGCATGTTTATTAAATTAAAAAATTTTAGTTCTCATGATCATCTTTATTTTTACCTTATTGTTTAACCTTTCATTTTTATAACGCGCATCTGTAATTTTCTATTCATTTACTTTTCATCAAAAGTGCTTGTTATACGACCGAATATACGACTGAAATCGCTGAAAAAAATCATTTAATTTTCCTTAATAAAATAAAGATTATTGTAAAGTAAACATTTCATGTAATCTGATAGCTACAGTTTTTTTTTGTAAACAAATAGCATGTTTATTAAATTAAAAAATTCTAGTTCTCATGATCATCTTTATTTTTACCTTATTGTTTAATCTTTCATTTTTATAACGCGCATCTGTAATTTTCTATTCATTTACTTTTCATCAAAAGTGCTTGTTATACGACCGAATATACGACTGAAATCGCTGAAAAAAATCATTTAATTTTCCTTAATAAAATAAAGATTATTGTAAAGTAAACTTTTCATGTAATCTGATAGCAACAGTTTTTTTTTTTTTTTGTAAACAAATAGCATGTTTATTAAATTAAAAAATTCTAGTTCTCATGATCATCTTTATTTTTACCTTATTGTTTAATCTTTCATTTTTATAACGCGCATCTGTAATTTTCTGTTCCTTTACTTTTCATCAAAAGTGCTTGTTATACGACCGAATATACGACTGAAATCGCTGAAAAAAAATCATTTAATTTTCCTTAAATTACGTCATATAATGTACTGGCTTCATATTTCTATTTTCAGGTATATTTGCCGTATAAATCGAGCCTACGTCTTTACAAAGAAATCTTCGTTAGATATATAGCAAAAAATAAAATAAAGATTACTGTAAAGTAAACTTTTCATGTAATCTGATATCGAAAGTTTTCGTTTTTATAAACAAGTAGCATGTTTATTAAATTAAAAATCTTAGCTCTTATCATCATCTGTATTTTTTTCTTATTGTATAATTATCTTTTTTTTTTCTTATTTTATAATACTTCATTTTTATAACACGCATCTGTAATTTTCTGTCCATTTTGTTTTATCAAAAATACGCGTTATACGCCAGAATATACAGCACTTACATTTTTCTAATGTATGGCTTATTCATTAAAAGAGAAAGTTTTGTAGAATAATTTCTAAAGGAAAATATGTTTGATTAAGTTGCAAAACTAATGTTCTATTACTCTGTCTTGAACTTTATGAAAATTTGGGTTTCAATTTATACCACTTTACAAAATGTGAGCACATTTTGTACATAATTACAATGTAAACATTTATTTCTACTGGTAAAAGGAAGAAAAACATACTCAAATATCCAAGCAATCACATCTTTCATTATATTTTTATAATAAAAGTTGGTGGATATTTTTTGTAAAACGTATATGCGATATATTAGAGTCTTCTGACCAATTTTGTTTTTCAATATTTGATGAAATATGATATCTTACTTAATTATAAACACTGAAAAGCAAATTTTTGTCAAAGTTTTGAAACACAAAAGTACCTAAATAAAGAATTTATTTTATTTGCTTTATCGAAATTCTACGTTTTTGATTTTCCACTCTTTAAACATTGAAACCTGGAATTACGATAGAATTTATAATCACAGCAAAATTATTCACTTTTTGTATTCAGGAAATCAAATTTCTTATTCGGTCGTTATTTTAATTTTACTTGTTTTATTTCAACTTCAAAACAGAATCTTTGATGAATATCCGATAATATTTCTAATTTTCTTTTACATAAATTTCCCTCTGTTTACTTTGATAAATAATATTTCAAGATTTCATTTCTTATTCAAATAAATTTAAAAGAGAGAAGGTTTATTCCTTTGATTAAAGCATACCATTTACGTCTTATAATAAATCTCTAAATAAACAAATTCAAACATTAAAGCAACATTTTTCTTTATCAATGGAAAATCTGTATTTGATTTAAAGCGTTTGAAACTATACAAAAACATAGTAAAGATGTTAAAGTTTGGCGTAATTAAAATATCGTCAAACGAAGTTTAATTCCGCTGTATAGTTTTTTTCAAAAAATATATCAAAAATCAGTGATTTTTCAGGTGTTGTTAGTAGCATTACACCTTAAATAAAATTTGCGATATGATGATATGAATTCCTCTGCGTCATTGAAAACATTGCTTTTTTATCCTTTGATCTATAACTAAATAAAAGAGGGTATTAATCATTTACTGATGCAAAATCGTCGATTAATTAAACTTCAAAGTATTTTCAGCTCATGTTAAAAAGCATTTTTAAAAAGCAAGCTGCTTACATATTTTAATTTTATAAGACAAGGTTTAGACTAAAAGGTACATATGACTGAAAAAGTGCAACCTGTTTACCGATACTTTTATCACTTTATTTGCGATTAAAGAATAATAAAGGGAACGTTTTCAATTAGATTGTGGAATTTATATCGCCAATTTTATTCAAACGTTTTTTGTTAAATATTCTGGAAGTTTTAAGCAATAAAAGAAAGAGCTTCTGTTTTTAGCCGCTATATATGTATGTATGCATTCCTTTAATTTTCTCAAACCACTGAATGAATTTGAATGTAACATTTTATACATCTACAATACACCAGGGAAAATTTAAAGCTTCAAATAGTCATTGTCCCGTGTAGAGATTCATTTAATGCAGCATATGCCAAATATTTTAATATATCATTGTATACTGTGTATCAACCATACTCGATGATGTTCTCTTAACCCTTTCACGGGCTTTGTTTGCATGGCGCGAACACTTAACTTTAATTCCAAACTGCCCAATTGAAACCAGAAATTTTTAATAAAATTTTGATATCATAATATGCATTAAAAAAAAGCTTTTAATTATTTTCAAATAAATCTGTTTATAAATTGTGGTGTCAGTCAATTATTTTAATATTTTAGCAGCAGATGTACTTTGCCCCTGAAAGGGTTAATATAGAAAGAAATGGCACGAAGGCTGCGTCATGAACTGTAAGCTAGTTTTCCAAGTTTGGAAGTAATCATACTTCTTCGAATCAAGAAGTTGTGCTTCGACTGCTCAAATTGTTTAATTACGAGCGCAACGACTTCTTCTATAGAAAACAAGGATTTCAAAGAGCTTGGGTAACAGCCTACAGATAACGACACAAGTTTAAGGCAATATCTTTTGAAGTTAACAAAGATGCTGGCAATTAGAGTATCTTTGTGAGAGTCGACATAATACCTATAGAATATTTTGGTTGAAAGGTTTTTTTTACAAAAATTGGCGATCCTGCCAGTATCAACAAGATAACATTTGTTGACTCGATTCACTCGTCCAGTCAAAACCCAGATCTAGGCGAATGTTGCTAATTTTAAAATTGTGTGTCGTTATAGTTTGGACAAAAACTTCTAATTTGAGCACGTGTCTTTTGCGTATATAGGCACACTTTTATTTATAAAAGTACTCTGATGGCAACAGCGCAAATTAAATTGAAAGGTGTCACAAAAAACATTCTGTTGTTCCAATGCACTCTCGCTAAAATACGCTTACTCATGCGCAAAAACAAAAACAAAACAAAAAATAGGCATTAATAACAACATGAGTGTTGTTGTACAGTTGCAAGAATATACCTAGTAGGTTAATAAACAGCTAAATAACCTCATTTTGTGTTAAAAAATTACCTGTTATATTTATTTTTACATTGTATTGTTGTTACTATTGTCGTGTAAAATTTTACATAAAAAAATGTTTTGAATAGTACATTTCATTAAAAAGAACATTTAAGTAAATGCTTCTTCTAATTTAATTCTAGCTAAAAATTATTTTTAAAGTTGTAATGTATTGACAAGATGACAATACACACATACACACACATATATTTAAATCTATTACGAAAAAATACTAAATTCAATAGATTTTTCAAATATTATTTTCTTTTAATTTAACTACATTTGTAACTAACAATATTTTGGTATTATTTAACATAATGTAAAACAGAAAATCGTTTTTCTGAGCAAAAAATTTAGAATTAAGATACATGAAATAGGTACAATCGGTCAAAAAAAAAAAAAGGAACAAATAAAAAACTGCCTATACAATTTAGTCACTAAATTGCTCCAAGAAAAAACGAAATTAGCCATTCTATACTTGAAATTATGCCTTCTTTAAATGTATGTTTAAAAAATAATCTTAGGGGTCTACTTCCAACTCAAATTGTACCTAATTCTGAATTTTTTAATACGAACACATAATTTTGGCATCAATTTGGCTTTTTCGGTACAATTTACCTCAGGATACCATACGGGAAGTGATTAGGTCAAGTAGTTGATGAATTATGGATGTTTAAAATTTCCAGCTGCTAATATTATTTCATTTGCTATCGCTTAAAAAAAGATTGCGATGCGGGCAGTTTTTTAAACATAACACAGAAACTACTTGACGGAATAAGCTGTAATTTGTTATCAGATATTTAGATCTTCTAAAAATAGATTTCTGTTAAAAAACTCATAGGTCACATTTCACAGTGTTTTTAAAATATCTATTTTCTTCAATTAATTTTTGAAAACTCAATTGAAATACATTTTTTTTATAAAATCTATTTTTAGAAGCTTCAAACATTCAAATCCAAACTTACAGCTCACTCTAAGAAGTAGTTTTTGAGTTCTGCTTAAAAAACTTATCGCATTGCAATATGTTTTTCAGCGATTACAAATAAAATTTACAATAGGTGTTCTAAATTTAAAGTCATAATTCCTAAACTACGTGATCGAATGACTTCCTGTTTCGTATCATAAGGTAAAGTTTACCGAAAATGCTAAAGATGATGGCAAAATTAGGTGTTCGTATTCAAATTTTAGAGTTGGGTATAGTTTTAGTATAAAGATGACCCCCTAAGTTTAAAAAAAGGTTCAATAGGCATAATATCCAGTGAAATGGTAACTTCCATTTTGTTATGTGACAGGTTTGATGTTTAACACTAGAAACGCGATGAGGGGTCATTTTGACTCATACCAAATGAAAAAATGTTGATTCGAACCAGAAATTTCTTCAAAAAATAAGTTAAATGTATACTGCACAAAAATAAGTTAAATGAATAAGTTAAAAGTTTTAAATAAAAATTCTGGTGTGAAATATTTTTAATAAAACATGAGTAAAATGTCCCACAGTTCTAGTGTTAAATAATGTTCTCTTTTTTTTTTGGGGGGGGGGGGGGAGGGATAACTGTAATTGTGTAATTGTGTATGTCAAAATTCAAAACTTGTGCTTGAGCTTTCTTCTTTAGAAAATATAGTTAAGATTATTAGAACTGTTATGTATTACAATTTAAACTTATTTGTTTAAAACATGAGAATTCATCATCGCTAATGAAATACAAAGCACATAACACAAAATCTATTTCATTATTATGCAAAGTAAATTAAGGAAGCCTTTTTGAATTCTCTAGAAACCTTTCGATTTAACATAAATAAGTCTATGAATTAAATTATAAAGTAAGTTCTAAAACCACTATCCTACTAGCGAGTAAACTATTTACTATGAATTTAGAACTAAATGTACTAATTATTTTTTAGACTAATTAGGTCCCTAATATATGCTAAATATGACATCTTCGTTGCATTTCTTTTAAATGCTATTCGAATGTCAATACAAATATAATTAATCTTTCATGTTAACAAAAGGAGAAACCTTTCTTCAATAATTACATTCATATTCAGATGTCAAAAAGTATCCTTGTCTGTAAATTGTAACACTCTGTCATTCAAATTCTGTCACTTACAAGATGAAGGCAAAGTATATTATATTTCAAAAGGAAAATTTGACGTTTTTTTGACACAAAATTTTCAACAGCTTTAAAGATTCGAAAGCGATAAAAGAAAAGGACAGAAACTAACACAATATTCTAATTCTTTTGTCAGGCAAAGTGCACATTTCAATACTCCAACATCAATATTTCAAACATTTTGACAGTTTAACATGACATTAGCTGACTGAATGAGTGAAAAAAACTTGACATCACTGTAGGATTTTTGTCGTCATTTATATATTAAAATACTGAAATTTAAGATTTTTGTTATTATTATTGTTTAACTACAATTTACTGAACTAATAAACGCACTTTGAGACACAATTTCAGATACATTTTATGACTGACTGAATAAAACAAATTAATGCTAAATATAATTTTATTTTTGCAATAAGTGATGTGATATCAGCTGTATTACATACTAATTCAATATCAATACAACACAGTTATTCACAATTAGTAGTTTCACAACTGTTTAAAGTAACTGTAAAAATAAATATAATTACAGAATTATACATACCTTTTATTCATAAATATATTCATATAAAAAATCATCCTTTCCGAAAGCAGTAACAATTTCAAAGTTAAATTCAATTTTTGTCTCCTTTGATGAAGATAAAGTAAATTATAAGTCAAAGGGAAAATTAGTGATTACTTTGACATGTAATTTTCAACAGCTGTAAAGATGTATCCGATATTAAATGAAAAATTAAAAAGGCGGAAACTAACCAAATAAATTGAAATCTTTGTTGGAGAGAGTGAGATAATTTAATATTCGAAGATACATTTTTTTTAATATTTTGATATATTGGGGTGAAATCAGGTGAATAAATTCAAGATTAAAATATATGCATTCAAAATATATGCATTTCCATTTATTTTTTTCCATTTATATATTGAATGATTCGGGAATATAAGAACAATAAATTGAAACGCATGTCTTATTTTTTCGTCTATATATCGAGTGATTCACAATCATGGTTATGGCGATTATTTCATGAATCTCAGTCCTTAAGGAAATGCTACAAGTTATAAAATAAATTGAAATACAGGGTGTCCCAAAAGTCTCCGTACAACTTCAAAATTTATTACAAAAAAAAATAGTAGGCCTACAGCAAAAATAATTACAACAGTACATAGAGTGACTTACACAGTTTTTTTCTAGTACCTTAGTATGCTTGTACATGAGATCCTTTCGTTGCACGAAGAATATCAAGTCGATATTCCAATTCCATCCACGTGCGTTTCAGCATGATAACATCAACAGTAGTTACAACTGTTTGATGAAATAAGAAAAAAAATTAATAGTCTCATGGAATTGAAACAAAAGATCCAAACAGCAGTAGCCACTGTTGATGTTAGCATGCTAAAACGTTCGTGGATTGAATTGGAATGTCGTCTTGATACTCCAAGGATCTCATGCCAAAGATCTCCAATGATCTCCAAAGGATCTCATTTTTAAGTTTACTAAGGCAGTAGAAAAAAACTTTTTAAGTTACTCTATGTACTGTTGTAATTATTTTTGCTGTAGGTCTATTATTTTTTTTTTTGTAATAAATTTTTGAAGTTGTACGGAGACTTTTGAGACACCCTATATACAGTTTTGAAACATTTATTTTAGAAGAAGCTGCATGAAATTTACGAAAATTTATGAACTATGAAACTTAATTTTTATACGGTTCATTTTCCTAATAACTTGTAATTAGAAAACCACTATGCTGCATCTGAAATGATATAGTAAGAAACAATCTACGAAAATATAATACAACCAAGAACGGAAATATTCAATAACTTTTTCCGTGTTACCCATGATTCTGAAAAAGCATTTTTATCATAAAAAAAACCACTCAGAAACTAAGATATTTTCGAGATTTAAAATATAATTTATTTAAATAGAGTTTATTTTGCTGCCACTGATATTTGGAAACGTTTCCGACTAATTGTTAACTTGTATTAATCCTCCAGCCGCGGGTAACGCTTCTATCGCGGTTCACTTATTTTATACAATTTCGCAGGGAACGCTATTTTGACGTTCCCTATTATTTTTATAGTACTTAAGTATCGGGACATTCTATTTCTTCATTGAATATATATTCTTTTATTTAGAAATAGATAGATTCGTTAAAAAATTATAATATATATATCATTTCATATACTAGGTCATTCTGAAAGTTCTGCGGTTTTTTAAATATTTTGAATCCATAAATGCCACATTCCCACCGGAATTTTGAAATAAAACTTTGTTTTTATAATATACATGAAGAAACTGCTTTTATTTATTTGCAAATAAATCTGTTTGTAAATTCCGGTGGCATTCAATCCTTATAACTATTATAAGTGACAATTATAAATAGGCCGCGGTTTTATATAAGGAAATGCAAACATCACCCGCGGCTAGAGGGTTAATTGGTTTTCATAAACCGGAATTTCGTTTTTCAGGCTGTTATTAATTCTCAATTAAACATTATCAGCTGCATATTTTAATTTATACATGTAAGGGAAAAATATATTAGTTTTAATTTTCTTTAAATATTAAAGTCTTAGTTTATCATGTTCATATGTAAAACATATTTGTTGAAAAGGAAAATGCTCACTTTGGATCTGAAAACATTCATAAAACCTATATGCCGGTTTGAGATGATTAATACACCATACAAATTACTCGGAAACGTTTCTAAAAACCTGTGGCAGCGAAAGAGATTTTGTTTTCGTAAATATATTTTTAAATCTTGAAGATATTGGTTTCTGATGTATCTAAAGGTAAAGAACACTTTTCGGAATCGTCGACAACTCGGAAAAAGTTATTGTATATTTTCGTTCGTGATAATATTATGTTTTCAGAGATGAAGAAACATCTGTCTTTTTGTAAAGTGTAACTGACATTTAACTGTATAACGCGCCAAATTATAGAGTATATCTGGATTTGCCAGTGGCGTAATTACATTATATACAAAGGAAATATATTTTGTTGAAAATTTCGCTACCTTCATTTTCATTAAATTTATGAACAAAAATGTTTACTTGTAGTGAGACACTCTGTATTTGTGATTAAATAAGGTATTTTGCCACCCA
Organism: Maratus michaelseni; assembly: GCA_963931845.1. Classification (NCBI taxonomy): domain Eukaryota; kingdom Metazoa; phylum Arthropoda; class Arachnida; order Araneae; family Salticidae; genus Maratus; species Maratus michaelseni. Next base: position 79,536,654 of record OZ007595.1, on the reverse strand, counting down.
GATTTCCTAAAAATAAATTGTTTGTTCAGTTTAATAACTATACACTTAATGTGTATTATCGCACATAAACATTTATAGAAATAGTTTTGAGAAACATTTAATTTTTTTTTCTAAATTCATTAGCAATATCCCACATTCAATTAAAGAAAAATACATTTAGCACTTTCCTCTTCATGTATGTGAGATTTCGCTTTATATTTAATAGAATATAGACACAAAACTGAAGAAAATGACAAAACCGAATACTCTTGAATTATTTCTTTCTAAATCACTACATATTTTTGTTTTTTAGGTATGTTGTATTATTATTACATATGAGAAAACAAGCAAGAACGCTATTTTTGGCTTTTATCTTTGATGTATGTAATGAAATATCGATTGCGGCACATCGTCGTTTTACTTATTTCATTTCGTTTTTATTTTCCGGTTACAATGCACCTAGACTAAAATAATTTTATTTGCTAAGGAAAAGAATTGCTTCATTATTTGTGTGATAATTTATTTTAGGTCAAACTATAGAACCTTGGATTGATTTCAAAATTCAAGGTTCTGTAGAATAATAACAGAATAATTTATATCGTGTTAGGTATGCTATTAAGATGTATTTATTTAATAACTATACTCTTAACTAGGACTTGTATTTATTCAACAATTTTTACACTAGAATAGAGTATTTCAGAATTATTTTCTCTTGATACAGGCAGCATAGATAAAATGTGACTAAATCAAAACTGGGAAAAAAAATTATGAGAAAAAATATTTTTATGAATTCGTAAGATTCAAAATTTACTCTTACGAACTGCCAAGTAATCGCAAAACACCGGTGTCCGCCCTATTACCAAACTGAAGCCATATGCAACAACGTGGTTAGGGTATGTGTACGTTTCATTTACGGAAAAGGCAATTGACGTCACTGTTGGTTAAATTCACCGCCCCCTGAATACGAGGCCTGAGCGTTGACAACAATGGCGGCTGTGGCAGGCCGATTTTTTTTCAGCATTTGAACGGTCCCTCGAAATTACACACCAATAATTTCTAAAAGTTTTCTTCGCCTTGTTTTTCGGAGATCAAATAAGTCAAAGATAACTTTTAGATATTATTGGTGTTGAAGTTCGAGGGACTGTACAAACGATTCCGCCTGCGACAGCCGCCATTTTTTTCAGCGCGCAGGCCTAGTATTCAGGGGGCGGTGGTTAAATTACTGAGAGGTAGTAAGAGAAATATATCAGTACTTTATGACTCCTACTCTACTAATGAGTTCGGGCGATTTGATTGGTCATAGTTTAACATTTCTTTGATATAATTGGCCTACGACCCCATGACGACACCTGCAATGATCGTTACGACAAAAATGTGGTGATAGATTGGATAATGAAAGTGTTTGTTTGTAAACATACCCTTTCCTTGTACGCTGTCCTGAGGAAAGTAGTCTCACTGGGACGTCTTTAGGTGGGAAAAAAGTTAGGCTGGCGCAAGATTCCCAGTTTTCAATAATGATCAAAATTTTGGACAGCTAGTGCATACCCCTCATTATATTTTCAAACTTAGTCCGTAACGAAAAAAATGTTTAAGAACCTTTCAGGTGTAATAAAAATTATAAAGTGAATTCAGATTTAATTTTCACCTGTTAGTTGCTGTTCCGCTCATGGAGTGGGCGGGGAAAACGTTTATACTGATAATTGTTAGACATCATATATATACAGGGTGTAACTGAAATGCTTCAACAAACTTTGAGGGACGATAGTACTCATGAAGACGAACAAAAAATGCAATGGAACATGGGGTCGCAAATGACGTTTAACCCCTTCAGGGGCAGTGGTATGTTTATGAAAGCGCTTAATTTTAATTCCAAAACGCCATAATGGCACCAGAATTTTGCTAAAATCTTTTCTATTTAATATGTATGTGAAATATAGCCTTTTTTCTTATTTACAAACAAATATTTTTATAAATTCCGGTGCCAGTCATTTATTTCAACATTTTAGTACTAAAAGTAGTTTGCCCCTAAAAGGCTTAAAGGATAAAAATAGAGAAAATGCGTCTGAAAATGGACTGGCACCGGAATTTACAAAAAAAATTGTTTGTAAATAAGAAAAGGGCTATATTTCACATAAATATTAAATGGAAAAGATTTTAGCAAAATTCTGGTGCTATTGTGGCGTTTTGGAATTAAAATTAAGTGGTTTTTTAGACATACCACTGTCCTTGAAAGGGTTAAATGTCATTTGCGAGCCCGTGTTCTACTGCATTTTTTGTTCATCTTCATGAGTACTATCATCCCTCAAACTTTGTTGAAGCATTTCAGTTACACCCTGTATGTGGATATAAGCTCGAATAAATGTATGTGTTAAAAAGAACTTAACAATTAAAAAAATAATGGATTTTTTGTTTCTTGTTGAAATTTGAAATTAAATAGCGATTTCTGTGTTCAGAATTCTCTTTTACATATGCTTCAAAAATGCTTTTATCACACCTTTCTTACGGTGTTAGAAATTTTTAAATGTCAACTTTTAAATCTTTTTGATACTGTTGAACTATATTCTCAAAAAGCAGAAATAATAATAAGGTGATTATTATTTATATATATATATATATATATATATATATGGATATATGGATTCTGGATAATATTATGGCCCTAATAAGCACTATTAATTATATAAAATATATTGAAGAAAATTTATTATATGTATAAATTTATAAATGTATTAATCTTATTTTATTTAGCTTAAAATAAACCTTACACTGTTACCATTTACGTTAAAGTTCAAACTATTATTAAACAAAATATAATTTTTTTTCTTAATTTAGAGTATTTGTTCTCAATTTAGAAGATTAATAATCAATTAATTTCATTGCAAATATGTTAATCATTAAATAAATTCGTTTTAAAAACCACGAAAATCAACAAGAGTAAAATTTATTGACGAAGTGTAAACCGGTATTTTCCGTGAATAAATTTTATTAAACTTTAATGCTTATTTAGAAAACTTTTAAATGTTTTTAAAATATAATAATTTTGCTGTTTTAAAAATATTTTCCTGGATTTTTTTTTTAGTTTACAGAATAAATATGTTACGTATTCTCACAAAATAAAATTTTATCTAATAAATCTAAAAATAATAATAATTAAATTTTATCTCGATAGGAATATAATTAAAATCAGTACATTTTCTCTGATTATAATTAAATAATTTACTCTGTTTTCTCTTCAGGAAATTCTTATACATTATTTTTGAATTAGTTTTATTATTTTCTATATAAATAAATCAAACATAAGTTACGTCTAAATTTTTAACTTAGATAACAGTTTTCTTTGTTTTCCGTGAAGTCTAAAGCATTTAAAGTCATTAATCATTAATTATATCCATTAGCAAGTTCATTAATTATTAGCTGAATTCGTTTTCGATTTTTAGAAAATCAACAAGAGCTAAATTGATTATCCCTGTGAGATATGTAGAGTCTTTTTCTATTTAAAATATATCACACAAGTGAATTTCAATTTCATGAAAACACCATTTATAGAATTTTTTGAAAATTTTATCTTCGGATACCAAGCGAGAAGTCATTGAATGCAGTGGTTTAGAAATTATGGCTATTTAAAATTTGAGTTCCTGATGTAAATTTTTTTTAAACAATTGTAAGTAAGCTACATTGCCGGTATATTTTTAAAAACATAACTCAAAAACTACTTGGTGGATAGCGCTTTAATTTTGAATTCGAACCCTCTAAAGATCAATTTCTGTTTTAAAAAAGATTACAATTTATATATTGCGAATAATACAGTGACCTCTCACTTATACGCGATACACGGAATTGTTTTTAATCTCCAGTTTTTTTAAGGTAATTTTCACCTTATTAAATAGCAGAATTTATAAATCGAATTTTACTGCTTTATAAAATAATGGTATGAAAAAGTAATTACCTAACATTGCGTATAAGTGATAACGCAACTGAAATTTCAAAATAAATACATTTTGAAAATAATTTTCGAAAATAAATTAAATGTAACCTATGAAAATGTAATAAAAAAGTCAATGTCTATAAGCTTTAAATGTGCAACTACAAAACTACAGCTTATTCCGTTAAGTAGCTTTTGAGTTATGCAGAAAAAAAAAACAGCGTTGGAGTTTGTTTTGCAACTATGAAAACATCAAGAGTTCCAATTCAAAATCAGTACATTTTCTCTGATTAAAATTAAATAATTTACTCTGTTTTCTCTTCAGGAAATTCTTATACATTATTTTTGAATTAGTTTTATTATTTTCTATATAAATAAATCAAACATAAGTTACTTCTAAATTTTTGACTTAGATAACAGTTTTCTTTGTTTTCCGTGAAGTCTAAAGCATTTAAAGTCATTAATCATTAATTACATCCATTAGCAAGTTCATTAATTATTCGCTGAATTCGTTTCCGATTTTTAGAAAATCAACAAGAGCTAAATTGATTATCCCTGTGAGATATGTAGAGTCTTTTCCTATTTAAAATATATCCCACAAGTGAATTTCAATTTCATGAAAACACCATTTATAGAATTTTTTGAAAATTTTATCTTCGGATACCAAGCGAGAAGTCATTGAATGCAGTGGTTTAGAAATTATGGCTATTTAAAATTTGAGTTCCTGATATAAAATTGTTTTTAACAATTGTAAGTAAGCTACATTGCCGGTATATTTTCAAAAACATAACTCAAAAACTACTTGGTGGATAGAGCTTTAATTTTGTATTCGAAGCTTCTAAAGATCGATTTCTGTTTTAAAAAAGATTACAATTTATATATTGCGAATAATACAGTGACCTCTCACTTATACGCGATACACGGAATTGTTTTTAATCTCCAGTTTTTTTAAGGTAATTTTCACCTTATTAAATAGCAGAATTTATAAATCGAATTTTACTGCTTTATAAAATAATGGTATGAAAAAGTAATTACCTAACATTGCGTATAAGTGAGAGCTCACTGTAATTTCAAAATAAATACATTTTGAAAATAATTTTCGAAAATAAATTAAATGTAACCTATGAAAATGTAATAAAAAAGTCAATATCTATAAGCTTTAAATGTGCAACTACAAAACTACAGCTTATTCCGTTAAGTAGCTTTTGAGTTATGCAGAAAAACAAAAACAGCGTTGGAGTTTGTTTTGCAACTATGAAAACATCAAGAGTTCCAATTTTTAAACCTGCATAATTTCAAAACAAATGATTTCTCCTTTGGGTATCTAAATGTAATTTTTTTCAAAACATCCAAAAATTCAAATATGATGTCAAAATCAAGGGTTAGTATTGAAAATTTGATATAATTTCTATATAAAGACGGCCTCTTACTGGTATTTTGTAACATAAACTGAATGAAGATATAATTTCCAGTCGAACGGCTGTTTCCCCTCTCTCTCTCTGTTCTTTTTTTTTTTTTTTTTTTTGGGGGGGGGGGGGGCGGTGCTCTCTTTCTCTTTTTTTGAACTGTACATTAAATTGAATACAAACTTCCACAAAAAAGAAAGTTGTATAACTTCTATAATCTACACTATCATTAATTTAAAATGTGTGGGGCGGTTCTCTCTCTTTCTCGTTTTTTGAACTGTACATTAAATTGAATACAACCCTCCACAAAAAAGAAAGTTGTATAACTTCTATAATCAACACTATCGTTAATTTAAAATGCGTGGGGCGGTTCTCTCTTTCTCTTTTTCGGACTGTACATTAAAATAAATACAAGCTTCCACATTATAGAATGCTGTATAACTTCTATACTATGCGCGGTCATTAATTACTAAATGGTTTAATTTATTCTTGAAACATTATAATCAGATAAATTATTTTGTTATACACCTATCAAATATGAAGTTCGCCATTACTTACTCAATATAGTAATTTTGTTTGCATTCCGTAATCTAAAATATTTAAATTCATTATTCAATAATTGCATTAAATTTAATGTTTGTTAAACATTAACCAAATTTGTTTTCAACATTATCAAAGTCAACATGAATCAAATACTTTAACCCAGTGTGTCTATCAGTTGTTTATCATTGTAAAAAGGTCAAGTGGTAAAATGAAAAAAAAAAAGAAAAAAAGAAAACAAATATGTATTGTGAAACTTTTAAAAATGGGAATAAAATCAATATACACAGTCACACGAAATTTATTTTATTTATTTATTTCTATATATTTTTTATTTTTTTACATTGGTAATCGATTTAATTTATCTCTTTGTAGTGATGAAACAAACGTTAAACAATTTCTTTATTTCTTTATTTATGCAGCTTTATACTTTTTTATACATTTTTTTTTAATTTATGCATCTTTATACATTTTTATACATTTCTTTATTTATACATATTTATACATTTTTTATACATTTCTTTATTTATACATCGATACTAACTTCATTCAACCAGTAGCTGCGTTAATCACTCACTGGATTCATTTTTGCAAGAATCACAAACAGTGACATATGTATACCAAGTTAAAAACTTTAAAGCTATAACAGTTTAAAAGATTTAGAATATGTGTTCTCAATTTAGAACATTATTCCTAATTAATTTCGTTAAAAAATCCTTTAGTCCCAAAATGAATTCACTTTAAAGCCACAAACATCTACATAAGTAAAAATAATTGACGAAATGTAACGAACTTGTTTTAATTAAACAAGAAGCTGTAGAAAAAAGGCAAATGTTCTTAGATCTAGTAAAAGGTAATATAGCAACAAACAAAAACGTACAATAAGCATTTCCGAGTTACATACGATTCCGAAGAGCTTTCTTAATCTTTGGAAACTTAAGAAATCAATATATTTTCGAGATTTAAAGAAGCATTTTTAAAAACGTTTCTTTTGTTGCCACCGATTTTTCAGAAACGTTTCCTAGAAGTTTTTATAGTGTATTAATGATTTTTTTGAACCCAGAATACAAGTTTTTCGGATGTTATCAATTCTCAAGAAAACATTTTCATGTTCAACAAACACGTATTACAGACAAACATGATAAATTAACAGCATTAACATTAACATGAAAATAATAAATTTTTTGTTACTCCTGCAAGTATAAATTCAATTACGCTGCTGAACATGTTTATTTGAGAAGTGATAACATCCAAAGACCCTATATTACAGGTTGATAACACTGATTATAATAAGTTGATAACACTGAGTAACGCATTATAAAAACTATTCGGAAACGTTTCCGAAATACAGTGACTGGAAAGGAAACTTTTTTTTTATAAATGCTTCTGAGAATCTAGGGCTATAAAGATTTCAGTCTTATTATACTTTTCGTGCTAAAGTGTGCCACAACACTGACTTTGAAGAAAAAAAACTTTTGTCAATACATATGAACGTCATTGGAAATACAGGGTAATCTTTTTTAAAGTGACAAAGTTTGGAGCGCCCTGTAGCACGATCTAATAGCCAAAATGGCACCAAACTTGATATTTAGACTAATCAAGACATGGGAAAAAGGATTCCGTGAAAAAAAATTAGTTCCAAAAATCACCACTAGGGCATTTTGTGGCGCTGCTGTAGCTTACATTAGTATTTTTCTTTTCTCACATTTATACATTGCGAGGCGCCACAAAATGCCCTAGCGGCGATTTTTGGAACTATTTTTTTTCACGGAATCTTTTTTTCCATGTCTTGATTAGTCTAAATACCAAGTTTGGTGCCGTTTCGGCTATTAGATCGCGCTACAGGGCGCTCCAGACACTGTCACTTTAAAAAAGATCACCCTGTATAATAGGATGTAATTTGTTTCATGATTTCTGGAAATTGGATCTAATGATTTTGATGAAAATTTTGAATTAGACGTTTATATAGATCTAAAAGTATCTTTATGTTGAATTAGACGTTTATAAGATCTAGAAAGCCATCTCTCAGAGTATAATCTACAGGAAAAACGTTTTCGAGCCATACCTGCTCTTCGCACTAGTGAAAATCTTTCCACAAAAAACATAAAATGTGTAAAGAACTGAAAAAAACTGAAATGACAAAACAAAAAAAACTGGATAATCGGATTTTCTCATTTGCCCCGTGTCAAGATCGTTCAATCAGATACGGCAATTTAACACGAAAATGCTTGCGTATACAACAATGTTGAAAAATCTCAAAAAACGTATTAGCTATATGATTTGTCAGAAAATTTTTGAAGTTAAGATATTGAAAATTTTGTAACATTAAAATGATTTTTATTATATCTAAAAACTAGTTTCAAAGAAACTTCGTAAAAACTAGTTTAAAATTCTTAAAAGAAATAAACGAAACTTATCCATCTAGATATGGATCTTACATATTTCTACAGAAACACTTTTGAATTTTCCCATGTATGAGAATCTTCGAAATATATCAAGTACCATAAAAGTATTTTTAAAAATGCGCTGATGCACAATGCTTTGATCTGAGATATTATTTCTTTTGATTCCAGATGTATTATACAAGATTTATATACAAAATCTCATGACCGCAATTGAAAACCTATAATGTTTTAAGTAAATATTCAAAGGCCTATATTACTTTATATTAAAGCATGTAAAATCATAGCTTAAAGCGAGGGAAATATTGTGTTCCTTTATCAAAATTCTCTACAATTGCAAAAGTATTAAACAACGTAACTTTGAGCTAAAGAAAGGTAATTTAAGTACATCACGCGAAAAAAATATTGATTCTGTTTTGAGTGAAGTCTGAATTCATGTTTTGCTTCTACAAAGGTTTGCATTATCATAGAAATGAGAAACGTTCATATGAAAAATATATGAAACCTTTTTAACGGAAATATTTTCTATAATATTTATATACAGTGTATCAAAAACCTTTTGAATATCTTCAGATGTTTCGAATATTGATTGAAAACACAATCCATATGATAAAGAGATTTCAGAACTGTGTTTTAACCCTTTCCGGCACAGTGGTCCCACTCCGGGAACACCTAATTTTAATTCCAAACTTGCATTCTGCACCAAGAATATTTTAATAAAATTTGTATTCTACAATGAAAGCTTAAAATAAGGAGTTCTTATTTTCTAAAAACGACGTTTGTAAATTCCGGTTTCAGCCAGTAATTTCGCATTTTACGAACAGAATTTGTCTGTGCCTGAAAGGGTTAAAATTATAAAACTTTTTTTCTCTCTATTTATTTTCTCTGTGCTCAGAAACGTAAGGCAAATAATTTTTTTACATCAAACATTGGTAAGTAATTTTGCACCAAAGTATTTGTGTAATAATAGTGAAATATTGTTGTGTTTTAAGAAGACTGATGAAGCATAAAGTTTACTTTATAAATGTTTAAAGTACGCAAAGTACATGTACTTTTTTGGTACCTGTTCCAAGTTCATGTGTAAAGTTTTAACGATTTCGTGTAAAAATTCATCAAATTTTCTTTTAACTCCATTTTCAGAGCATAAAAATTATATTTTGAAGTACAGTGTGTATATTTAAAACCGTACTAATATTATACTTTGCATAAAAATAATATTTTAAACAATTCGAACACACGGTAGGTCATCAAATTTATACTTAATATTTATTTATTTATTTACAGTAATTGTTTTGGCTTTAACATATTGTTCAATACGTTAATTTTTTTTTTCAATTTATATTGTTAAAAGTTCTACCTAAATCAGTGGTGATTGTGCTCAGGTATTTTGTACACCACTAAATTTATATAGCAATATTCTCAGTATGTTATCGCAGAGTTTATCGATTAAAGAGGGAAAATATTGCTATATAAATTTAGTGGTGAACAGAATACCGGAACATTACTATATAAAATTAGTGGTTTACGAAAAATCTGAACACAATCACCCCTGCCTAAATATCGGTATTATGTCCTTTACAGTTGTTACCGAAAAAAATAGAAACACTTGTTTGTTTCAATGGGATTCCCAGTTGTAAAACAACTCCACTCCGTGTATTATGAGTAGTTGTATATCACATCTTAGAGGACCCATGAAAAAAAAGTATAAATCTGGGACATTTGTACTACAAAATGAAAAAAAAATAGGATTTATTGCTTTTGAAACTCGCAAAAAGCGTGGAAATTTTTAATATAGATACTCGCCGGAAAAGTTTTTGAAAAGTAAATATACACGCCAGACATCAGGAAAGAAAATGTTTTAATGAGTATGTTGGCAACACATACTGTAACCATGAACATGTGACCTTTCACTCGCAGTCATTCGTTATTTGTACGTTGAGTATGTTTCGTGTAGCAAGTGCTTATAATGGCTGCGTCAGTTCAGAATCCCGTCACATGTGAAGTACGTTCCGTCATACGTTATCTTCATGAAAAGGGTGAGCGTCCAGCGGATATATTCACCAAAAAATTGTTTCCGTCTATGCGTACATTATGAATCGACAAAATGTAACGAAATGGTTTGTGCGTTCTCGAGAGGTCGGATCAATTTTCATGAAGCACCCAAAACAGGTAGGCCACCTGTAATCTTTGACCTTACACCCAGCGACTACCACTTACTACTTTACCAGGAGAAACATCTTTCATGGCAAAATTTCCACGACGATGATGAGATCAAAATCGGAGTTGAAATTTAGTTTCGACAACAGGGGGTAAACTTCTATGACTGTGGGATACAGAAGCTTGTACCCAGGATTAACAAATGATTGGATAATGACGACAACTATGCCTAAAAATAAGGAATATACAAGTAAGTAATTTGTAATGAACATTTTATCAATTAACAATTTTATGAATACGTATGCTGCATTGTATCTTTGCTTTTCAAACACTGTGGGATACAAAGATACAAAAGCTTGTGGTCAAACTTAACAAATGCCTGGACAAATGACAGCAAAACTATGTCGAAAAATAAGGTATACCAGTAATGGACATCTTATAAATTGAAAGTATTTTGAATGAATATGCGGCATTGTATGTTTACATTTCGAAAATCTATCGTAGTTTAAATGATGAACCATTCGAAAAAATGCAAATTTTAATCATTTCCACTTATAATCCGTGCTCGTATTAAACGAGTTCGAGTATCTATCTATCTATCTATATCTATATCTATATATATATATGTACAATGCTCTACCTATATATTTTTCGTAACTGAATTGCATTAATTTAAAATCTAAAATTTCAATGTTATTTTCTTTTTTTCTTTTTGTTTTAAATTGATTTCATTTTCTTTGCGCAGATAAAACAAATGAAAATGTTAAGGTGCATAACATTCGTTTCATTGTCTTATAACATACTATTTCCGCAAATCTTACTTTAATAACACGTTGTCAAATTCAAAGCCGAAACTCCCATGTAATGAATCAGTAATTACCAGCATTAAAGACTGCTCTTAGTTCTCAATCTCTGTTATTCTTTTATTATTATTCGATTATTTTTTCCCAATTGTATCGGAATTTCATAGAATATTGCTTTCAGATTAAAAAATCTATTGTTTAGTATAAAACAAACGTTCTCTAATCTAAGAAACTTTTTTATATTTAGTATATTCAGTATTAAACGAATGTTCTACAATCTGAGACCCTTTGAAGAATTCAATATTGGTAATATTGACCGAATGTTCTATAAGATGATCATATTTTAATTTTTCTGTTATTTTTGAAAGTTTCTAAATTTGTTTTTCACGTATATGGAAATAACAGAGGCAAAAGGCTGAAACAAACAAAGATTAAAGCTTTTGTTAGAGTATCAATATATATATTTTTCCCCATTCAATCTTCAATTAATACTGTTGTTTTAATACTATTTCAGCGATGTTATTTAAGTCGAATGTTATTTAAATCGATTCGAAACTCTTAAAATTTGCAAATATAGTCATGCTTGAAAAATGAGAAACAGATACAATAACAGCCACATCAGATTTATTATTTTGTACTAATATTTATACGTTACACGTTAGAAAGAGAATGCATTTCTCATTTCAAATACGGAAGTGAAATTTGTATAAAAATGAATCAGAAGATTAAACACAAATTCGTTGATTCGGATCGTTTAAGGCGCTAAGACCATCTTTTGCAACGAGGACTAAAGAGGCAGAAACTCCGTTTAATTTGAAATCCAAACCACTACAAATATACGAGGGTTGTTCAATAAGTTTTGCCTCTACGTCTGCAACTACTTTATTAACTGAAAAAAATGAAATATTTTATATTGACAAGTAACTTTAAAATGTCCTTTATCTCATGATGCGTTTATTTTGCAGGTGGAACCTCTGACGTGTAAACAGTAAAGCGGAGAATGTCGGAAAACATGGAAGTGTGTTAAAACAGTGTGCAGTGATTGAATTTCTGACAGCGGAAAGTGTTGCACCAATCGATATCCACAGGCGAATGAGTGTTGTGCATGGAGAAGCATGTGTGGACAGAAGTACCGCCAGAGATGGGTACGTGGAAGCCGGTCGGAGAGCTCAGGCACGTCGAGTGTTCACGATAAACCCCGCTATGGACGGCTGAAAACCGGCTTGCATAGGGACAGTGTCAATGAACTGATTCGTGATAACCGACGCATTAAGCAGAGGGTGATTGCCAGCATTGTTGGAATGTCGCTCGGAACAGTAAATCACATCGTGAAGGACGAACTTGGCTTCACGAAAGTGTGCTACCGGTGGGTGGCCAGTCTTGTGTTTTTTGGCTATTCCCAAAGTTGAAGGAACATCTTAAGGGCACGTGTTTTGAGTCCGACGAACAACTCACATATGCGTTGCTTTATTGTCGTCGTCAACAGCCGGTCTCATTCTTCTATGATGGCTTGCAACAACTAGTGTATCGATGGCAGAAGTGCATTGCCACTAGTGATGACAATATCGAAACATAAGGTATCCTTTCAAAATTACTTGTCAATGTAATGTATTTAATTTTATTCTTTTAATAAAGTAGTTACAGACGAGGAGGCAAAACTTATTGAACATCTCTCGTATATACCTCATTCGGGATTTAAACTCAGCACCTTTTGTTCCGTAGCAAGAGGCCCAATCACAAGACAAGCAGGTGGTCATTAATGAGTTTAAACAAGAACGAAAAATCATGCGTCAAGCATAGATTATGTAGTACTTTCCAACGCTTCTAAAATAATTTTACAAATCATTACCGTTTAATAAGCTGAAAGATGACAGCTAAGTAAACAATTTGGAAAACGCATAACATATTTAAAAACGTAATTTCAGGAATTTTCAATATATACAATATTCGGAAAAATATCCGAATACTTTTATGTAGCTCTGTATATGATCTATAGATTTGTATATATACATAGGATGCTAAATTTTAGTTTAGTTAGGAAACGCGTAGCACCGTTTAAATTCTCCTTCTGGAGTTTCTGTCAATAAACGGAAATGTGTTCGCGAACTTTTGTGCTGCCTTTGTGTGTACTTTTATGTGTATAAATTCTGTAGATCCTATACACCCTGTATAGGATCTACAGAATTTATACACACCACGTAATAGACAAAAAGCGAGTTCAAATTAAAATCGCGTTCAGTAACTTAAAACGCACTTCCAGGAATTATTGTTAACAGAAAGTAGAGAATTCTTTTGTGTGTCCCTGTCAATGAACGATGACTGCTATACACACACTATTCTGTAGTAAGCCTCTTGTAAGGCACCTTAGTAATATATATAAACTTCAATGCGTTTAAAATAGTGGAACATTATTTAAATAAGCCGCAGACGATTTTTCTCCATAGACGTAATGTAACGGAATTCTTTTGACTGTCCCTGTAAAGTAACTCTAAGTGCTATACACCTACTATTCCATATTAAGCTTCTTCTAATGCATCTTAGTGATCTATATAAATTTCAATGCGTTTACAATAGTGAAACATTTTAAAAATAAACCGCAAATGATTTTTCCCCCATAGACCGCAATGTAGCGGAATTCTTTTGAGTGTCCCTGCAAGAAAACTATAAGTGCTACACACTTCAGTTGAAATAGGGAACGTGCCATAGATAACGACAATAACATATAAAAATTGCAGAGCAATCCGAGCATATTTACGGGAGTTAGAGCACGGACAGACGGCCAGACAAACCGAAGTCATAAGCACTTTTCAACTAGGTTGGAAAGTGCTAAAAAGACACGGAATGCAAAATTCCATCGGACAATCATTTGAGCGGCATATAATCGGTAATAGAGAAAATATTTATCCTTGCAAAATGATTTTCTGTTTGTGCTCGTTCGTCACCACTGTCTGTTTAAGCCCAAATAAATTAAATTTAGTTTGACCCAAGATCAGCCAAATATATTAATAATGATATGATATTAAAAGATCTCTAACAGTGAAACAGCATTTGTATTAAATTTTACATTGTCGAAACATGTAAATTATCGAATGGTCACAATGATCACGAAAATGTGCTTCTGTAATAGCTAATAAACATTTGTAATTCGAATATGGTAGGTGCATATGATTTCTCTTTCGAGTGCAGTAGAAAATTTTCGGTTTTTAGTATTTAGGAGCTTTATTTTCATATAAAAACTAATTTTTTTTTAAATCTACACAATTAAGCATTACAATTATTAAATAACTACTTAAAATAACTTTACACTATATTTTATTTGATGTTAAAACGAAAAAATCTCATCAGTGTGTAAATAGTAGATATATTAAATACTACATTTTTTACATACATGATTTTTGGAAACTCCTTCCTATGGGAATGACATTGTTTTTGTTGTTGTTGTTGTTTTAAATCTATAAATATAAGCATATTACACATAAGACCGTGCTAGCTCACCAAATTCCATCTTCCTCATGATGGCGAGTTTTTCGTTGACCCGAAATTGTCGGGGATATATTTGTGTTTTGATTGTAAATAATGTATTATTTTTAAAATATCTACTATGGATACACTGATGAGCACTTTTGTCTTTTACACATTAAATTCTCTTTTACAGAGAACATAAAACGGAATATAATAAATGTACAATTTCCATATTTTATTTTAAAAATATTAAAAAATATTTATATTTTAAATAATTTGTTTGAAGAAATTATTTCTAGAAATTTAATATAATTCCGCGTACTTGAAGTTTTTATGCTTACATTTTCATAAAAAAAATATACATATGAATAATCGAAATTTGATATCCTTTTCCAGGTTATAGATGAAAGATAAATTATCTGATGCCTCGGAAAATGTTCTGAAACAATACAAGCTCAGATAAAATTGTTTACAGAAAATAAATTTAGTGTATCATATTCCAAAGTGCTCATATTTCTGTAAAGGATATGATCTTCAAGAAAATTATTTTTCGTACACAAAACAAACTGGTATAAATAAATGACTAAGAAAGTGCAAAGGAAACAAAATAAGAAATAAATATTTTTTTTCAATTTTACATGAAAATATTGGCGTAAATCTGGGATATGTATTAAGAGATGCTGAAACAAATTTTCTTTTCTTATTCTGCATTTTATTAAAAATATTTAAAACAAAATAAACGGAGAAAATTGAAAAGTAGTAATTCATATCCGAAAAGAGTTATTATTTTTATAATAAAATTTCAGAGAACCCGTCGTGTTCTGAAACTGTCCAGTATTGAATTAACGTTTTCTATATTAAGTTTGGTATAAAAGATATACGGTTAAATAAAAAAATTCATATTGTTTTACTTTTATATATTTTTTACTCACAAAATTCTACAGTTTAAAAAGAAACTTTAAGACAGGAATGCTTACATACTTACATACAATACTTACATGAACAACTACATACAATTTGGTTAGTTACATCAGATTTTGATTGGTTATATAGGCGAAGAGGTGGCAGAATTGTTTGAACTTCTCAAGTTGTCGGTTTTGAAATGTTATCTTACTCTACAGGGGTGGCAGAGTATTACTAACAATTTCTAGATCTCTGAATAAAAAATGTGGCACCAAAATCATTTTTAAAAAATTTGTACAAAAATATTATTGTATTTTGATTATGGCCGGTTAATTAGGGAAAATGTGTTTGCTTTATCCTATGCGTAGTACACATTAAGCACACTCTCAGAAATGCTTTCTTCAATTTACGGAAATATTACTGGCAGTACCGCTTCCAGTATTTTTCCGTTATTTGAAGAAAGTCCATTTATTTTTTTTCTCTATTACAGGAGGGAAATATCCCGTTATTTGAAGAAAGCAGGTATTAAAAATTTATATCCCTATTTGCGTCGCCATCTATTGAATATTAGGGGCGTATTTATTATTTCAAGAATATTTTTTCGCTGACCTTGGGGTCGATTCAGGGAACTCAGTGCCTAAACATTGCCAGCGGGCGCTTGCTAGAATGTGAGATTGAAACGATGATACGAGATTTCTTCAATTGGCGGCTTGGGACTTAAATAATTTGGGGTTTAGAGACTTGGCAATTTTGAAGTTAATTGCGAGGAGATTTCGTCGTTATGGGATAAATGTTGGGGTTTTAACACTTTCGTATGAATAGAGAATAAAATCATGAATTATATATATTCTTAATTTGATTGTTAGATGTAAAATATGAATGTTATATTTTTAATTAAATCGAAACATAGTTAGATAGAAACCTATAAAATGTAGGTAGAAATAGAGTTATGATGCTATTAGTTGGACCGAATCTTACTTGCATTCATATAAGAAATAAGGGAGAGTAAAAAAATCAAGTTATTTTATTTAGGAATGCCAAATTTTGCACTTTTTAAACACACGTGTACATAAATACATAACTTTATTCAGAGCGCAGTACAGTATAGTCTGTCTAAAGCGGAATCTGTGAGATCCGAGAAAAGTTTTCGTATTAGAGAGTGTTTCGTATTAAACAAAGTTTACTTTATTTCTAGAATTTGCCCTTGTCTGAAACCATTTCCGCGTTGGGCAGATTTCTATCTTACACAGGTTCCGCATTATACAAAGTTTTTTTGTAATTTCAAACGACCATCCATGAAAACGTATTAAATAATTTTGAAGTTTCAAACTCGAAGAAGGGTTCTGTCGCGTATCATTTTAAAGGTATTTTCAAAGCAAACAAATTCAAAAACATATATGGTTGTCTTATGATATTTTTAAATGAAGTTATAACTAATTAATCTCAACTTTTGTTTTGAAAGTGAAATGTATTTAATCAATCCAAATTAACCCATAATATATTGCCTCCAAATTATTGACACTGTTAAAGACGCTTGAGAAATTCATTTCTGACTTTCTTAAACTTGACTAGAGTGATGTTATTCTAGCCACAGCTGCCAACTTTTACGCGTTTTTGCTACCACTAAAAATTAATAGAAATTTTTGTTTATTGAATTACATAATTTCGGCGATTTAAGTTTAAATATGCTATAAAATTTTAGTGGTAGTAAAAAAGTGTGAAAGTTGGCAGCTATGTTATAGCTTTCCGTAATTTGTTGCTGCAACATTTCAATATAATTCGAATATAATTTACAAGGCGAAATTATCGTTTAATGAATTTATCACCATCAAATGATCCCGCAGAACAATAACATTAAAAACACTCCTTACATGCCATATCTGGGGAACGGAAAAATCATTTCTTACACGATACCGCCTAACGATTTATATATTTGATTAACTCTAATCGAGGTAATCTTTGATAATCTTTTGTCATGAGCATGACAGCCGCAAATTGTGCCGAACGGCGAATTTCCACAACATAAGTGAAAATTGCATGTAAGTTTCACGACAAAGGAGAAAATTGCGTGTAATTTCACAAGGTTCGTCAACTATGCAGAATTGTTTTACAAGTAATAAAGCATGAGAAATCATATATATTTTCTCTCTTACATACCGTCTAGCCCCGTTTTTAGAAGGGAATGTATCGGAAAAGTAGTAAAATCAGGTGAAAATCAAAAATGAATAAATGGAGGAAAATTGTTATTTAAGCCCGATTTTTTTATATAACTGTATATTTTGTTTCGTCTTGCGAGCAACGTTCTGAACTTCATTTATTATTATTATTGTTAACTGGGTTCTAAGACCTATGCACAGATTTTGAAATTTGTATTATTTTCAATATTTTTGTCTTGTAAATTCAAGATCTTACTGCAACCCGCAAAATCCGTGGTACATTGGCTTGGGGATTGAAAAATGCTGGTATTACCTGCCCACAGGTGCGAATTTGGATAGTATGTTGGAATGAATGAATGTCGACGTAAAAGAAATACTTTTGCACCCACTTCATTTAAATAAAAACTATACTTTTTTGTTTAAAAAGAACTAAAATTGTATAAAAGGTATAAAAATAACACTTCGTATAAAATTAACAAAAATTGCCGCGATTGGGAATTGTGAAACGCCTGGATAACTACTGAAAACCGCGCTGTCAATGTCTGAAAAAAAAACACTTGGTCACAGTGTGTCCTATTGTAAAACAACCTTTTTTCAGAAATTATCTGATCTTGATCATAATCGATGGAATTATCAACAACTTGAGTGACTGCTTGATATAATGCGTCCTGTGGCATTAAAAGAAAAATATGACCACAGTTAAGAAAATAAAGGACTAATACTGTTATCTCCTTGCAGTCTTGGCAAAACATAACTTGAGGAAGGATATTGTGTTTTGGTCTCCTTTAATAATTGTGGGTTACAGCACAGAACCGAACTTTCTGTGTTTGAAATGACAGATAATATAACAATACAGTGATCTCTCACTTATACGCGATGTTCAATAATTACTTTTTCATACCACTATTTTAAAACAGTAAAATTCTATTTTTAAATTCTGTGATTTAAGAAGCCGAAAATTACCTTATAAAAACACTGGTGCGGAAAAATGATTTCCGTGTATCGCGTATAAGTGAGAGATCACTGTACTTATGTTTAACAAATTATCATTGTCAAATATCAATGACCACATTTTAATTAATAATTATAGCTATATACACATGTAAAAAACAACGAAACATCTACGTGGTACAATAAATAATTAAAACTGCAAATTTCACATACTTTTGTAAAATACAGTTAAATATAACTAATACATAAAATAATAATACACATTCATACTTACCTTTAATTAATGATTAAAACTGAACAAAGATTTTTTAGATTTATGCATTGAAAAATCGTCTCAATTTTCATAAAATGAATACGCAGTCAAAATTATCTTGTTGTTAATCGAAAGTATGAAAATCTAATTTACCCAGGAAAAGGGAAAATTTTACAAGTATTATGACAAATTATTTTCAACGCCTTCAAATATATTTCACAAAGAAAGTGATAAACGAAAGTGCTGGAAATGAATACAGGAATGAGACCGTCATTGTTAGAGAAATTTCACACTTCTATTATATTTATGGATCATTATTTCGCATTATCTTGACAGAGTAGAAGTTTATTAAGGTACTATAAGGATAATGAATTTCAATATATACTTGGTTTTATTTTGCATATAATATTAAATGTACTTAATAACAATTATGTACAGAAATAGGAAAACAGTTAATTGTAATATGTATTTGTATGATTAATCTGAATTATTTAGTGATCGATGAAATTCAATCTACTTTGTATTATCTATATACATTTACCTTCCATTTACCATGTTACATATAATACTTTGTATTTTGCGGCTACAGAATAGAAGTTGCGTGTACAAAAAAAAAAGACTTTTCAAAGCAATGTTACGAAAAGTTAACACAGTTCTTTATACTTCATTTGTATTTTTATTTACGTATATTTTGGACTTTTTCGGACGAAAGTATTGATGTGAATATTAAGTAAATACTCAAGCACAAATGTTAAGTAAAGTATATTATGAAGGTAAATTGTAAGCCCACCAGGGTGGCCTAAGAAGGTTGAGAAGCCGTTTATTTATCTATTTTTTACCTGTTGGAAATAAGTAGACAATGTAAATTGCTAAAGTGTTCAATATAAATTAGGAAATAAGATTATATTAATTACAATTTCCACTTAACTATTATCAAAATACTACACTTTTTAAATTTTATACCACCTTACCTAGATAAAATTTATCAATTAAGAATATTTTGCTATTGCTCAAACCAAAGCATCACAAAAAATTGCATACCTGTATCCTTAAAATTAACTGATCTATAATACAAAAAGCTGACATATACTACTTGTTTTTACTATTTAAAAAGCTATTTCATCAATCAAAATAAGCACCATTCAGAAATAGATAACGGCCTTTGTTAAATATAAATAGGTATGAAAAATTGTTTCAGATATATCTAAAAATATCGATACACAGATGGTGATAATGTAAAGAGGAAAATGAAAATGTAGTTTCAAATCCTAAAAATATAATTAAAACAAATTAATTCACAAGACATTTCCTTTAGCACAACATATCCGTGGAGAGCTTTTCGTCAGTAATCTACAATTCATATCATTACTACAACAATTCAAAACCATGAATACAGCAATAACTCTTTCTAAAAAATAATTTTATTATTATTATTATTGCACCGCGACGTAAATGGTTGTTAGACAATGATCATATTTGTCTTCAAATAAATGAAAACGAATTGTTATGCTACAAAATATATACAATTCCCTATAGAGAAGATGGATGCTTGGTAGGACGTGGCCCATAAATGTTTTTAAATCTTCACAAATATTCTGTTTTTGCAACTAAACATAAATTAGTACAATGCCAAAAAATGAGACACAATCGTGAATTGTTGAACAAATAAGAAATGAATGACGTCATAAACTTGAAGTATTTAAGTTCACCTTATGATAGATGCTATTATTCTCTAGATCCAGCAAGCTATAAAGATTCAGCCCGAAAAGGTAACTGGAAAATGATAGTTAAAACTAGAAAGTCAGTGTGTTTGAGAATTTGCCATACTTTTAAATCGTCCCAAAGAGTTTTGGGGTGGCACTATGAAACCTGAACACTTGTTTCAGACTGTAGCAGTAGGCACATAACATGTGGAAAAAATTGGTACGTAGAGTTACGACAAAAAGGAATCTCAACGGTCCAAATGCCTGGACCAACAACTGGTACGATATATGCAATGACCACACAACATTTTTTTTTGTAGTACAAGGTGGAGGTTCACATATAGTTCTGGCTCCATTTTGCTTCAATCAGCAGGGTACCGCTGTCATTTCTCAATGAAAGTCAAACCGCTGAATCACATGTGTATATATTGGCGGATAATGAACTAACTTTTGCAAAACTTTTAGTGTAGGCTATTTTTTTTTTATTCAGATTGTTTGATTATTCAATTTTATTAAGATTGAAATTATTCTTGCGGTGTGTTTTACCATTAAATAAGGCGAATATTTCTACTTCAAAAAATTGGTGGCGATCAAGCGATCTGAATTTTAAACAAGTTGGAAATTGTACGTCAAACGTTACAAACGAGGTGCGTTCGTACGCACGTTTTAGAATTAAATTCATGATATCCCGTGCGTAGAACGGGCTAAACAGCTAGTTAAGTATATATTTTATGACACTGTTCATACAAATATCTTAACTAGTTATATAAATATTCAGATATATATGTATCAGCTAGTTATATAAATATTCAGATCTTGATGATTTTTAATTCTGTGAAATGAATTATATCGTCTGCAGATTAATTTCTGTAATAAAATAAGTATCTCGGTCGCTTGACGATTTAACATCCATCGGAAGCTCCTCTAACAAAAAAGCACCGATTTAAAAAAAAAAATCAAATTTCTTAATAAATATTTTTATTAATATCTCCTAAAGTTTTGATTCGATTTTAATAAAATTTGAAATGTCTCGACAAAATTCTGCAAAGATAATATATTTTAAATTGCAAACCATTTGGTTGGGTAGTTTTTGCGTTGTTATATGCGGACAGACAGACAGACGGACGGACAGACAGACAGACGGACGGACAGACGGACGGACCAAACGACGACTATAGGTGCTACGTATTTATATAATTACGAACGCACCTAAAAAAGTAGCCTACTATTATCGGACACAACAATCTAAAGATTAAGCAAAATGAGTGAATTAATGAAATGTATCAGGAGTGAAGAAGCTGACGGAATTTTCACTCATGGTGAGTTATCTACTGAAAAAGAATCAGTTGATGTATGCGATTATATTCTTTCAAAATCTTCCACAAAACCTGACTCTGTTAAGCTGTTAATACACGGACTACTATACGATATGAAGTATATGCTATTGTCTCTCGCTTGCTTGGAGACACACTTTCACGCTGCAACTAGGGTTGTTTTCCATACTGAAAGTAATCTGTTTTAGTTATTTTGCCAAAATCACTATTATGGCATTTTTAGTTAATATTTTTTACATATTTTAAATGTAATTCATCTTACATATTGAATGTAATGTAAAACTGACATACGTAATAGAATTTAGATACAGTTCCAACTCTTTTGCAGTGTTTTCTTCCTTGGTTTTGATGATTTTAATCAATTTTCGAAAGATTAAATGAGTTTTTGATATTTTCGTTTCAAAAACACAATCTTTATTTTTATACATATTGTGTACAGTCCTTGGGGGGAGGGGAGGGGGAGTTATACCCTCTACTTACTCTGCCGCAAATCACTGTATAAAAATGTCACAAGTAACAGTAGATTAAAAAATACCATCTAATAATAATGCTGTACATAAATTTTGCTGGGGGTGGGAAGGCGGAAGTTACGTATAGCAATTGTATGTTACGTATAGCCTCTTAATGTTAAATAAATGTTCGATCGTCGCAAAACAGATTACAAGACAAGTGCTTTTTTAAGCATAACTTAAAAAGTATTTGGCGGAATGAGCTTTAATTTTGGGTTCGCATATTTAAAAATTTTAAAAATCTATTTCTGTTAGGAAAGTTTTACGTTACAATTCATTTTTGTTTTCGAAAATATATAAATTAAAAAAAAATTAATTTCGAAGACAAATACAATATTTCAACTGGAGGGGGAGTGGAGGGGGGTTATGCGTTATTTATTATTAATACAAAGTAAAAAAAGGGCACAATTTGCTTAATAAATTGAAAAACATATAAAGGTTTAAAATGTATACACCGCTAGGAGGGGGAAGACAAAATTTTAGGGTGGTTGATATTGAATAATTAAAAAGGAAAAATAGTCTGAAAAAGACATTCTCACCCAAATACATTAAATACTATAATCCAACAAGAAGTGAAAAATTAGTCAATGCCAGGAATCGAACCTGGGTCCACAGCGTTCCGGGCTGCTGTTTTAACCACTGAACTATTCCGGCCGATTCAGAGTCTGCAATTTCTCACTAATAAACCATGTTGGAGAGAAAGTCACCAGCCATCTGACATACAGCCTTGGATGACCGGACAACGGTGAATGGATTTTTACTCTTCCGCCGATCTACCAATAAATATGTATGCCTGTATAATAATTATATATCTTGAAAAACAGATTATCAAGATTGTTTCAAAAGAAAATTATTAAAAGGTCAAATTTTATGAACTATAAATAGTTGCTAGATTAAATTTTCATTTATTAAATTTTATTTTTCTAGAAGTATAAGAAAATTTTCTGCCCCCCCCCCCCTCCACCAGAAAATTTAGACTCTGAACGCTGCATGCTAAAAGGAGGCTAGAATAATTTGTATTGCAATAAAATACCTTGGTGCATGTTTGCTTGCATTTTTTTCTTTGGCGCTTGGCAACAAGTACGGAATAACGCCAAATACAGCTGCAGAAAGCAGTTAAACGAGTGCAGTTTGAGAAGTAAATAAGTGACTACGACAGTACAATTATAACATATAGCAAATAGTATAAGGAATTGAAATAAAATAGTCGCAATAAATAATTTTAAATTTGTAATCAAAGTTTGTATCGGCAGTGGTAAATAATGAACTCCGAAGGGAAAATCGGTACATACGTAACTCTTTAATTTCAATATAACTGCACATTTTTAAACTTCTTTTCGTGTATAATTGGTCCCTGTGTTACCAAAGATATTGCTTTTTTCTTAATTCTTCTGTATTTTTGGTTTCAATCTCTGCGACCACGCTAAACATAACATGTTAACTTACTGACGGTAGCCATCTTAAAATTTTTAGAGAGCTCTGATTGGTGGATTTCGAGCTGATATGTATCGTAGAGGATAAAAACAGCAGGAAGTTCGCCTTTGACGAAATTGCGAGAGGCAATCTATGACACGGGACGATTTCAAGAGTTTTCCTCTTGAAAAACGTGTTTCGTATGAAATATCTGATATTGACTATGATATAAGAGTACGTGTGACAGCACCATTAGCGATGATGAATCGGATACTGAAACATGAGATGTTTTCTGCAATATCGAGAATTTCTAGGCAGCAAAATACAGTGAGCAGTTACAAAATTTTTTTGTATAAAGAATCATTCAGAAGCATTAAAACTATACAGATTGACAGAGTTAAAACTTCACATAGAGAAACAAAATTCATATAATCACAAGCAAAAGCAAACTTTTGTAACAGATTTTTTCGTAAGAATGCAATAACCAGTAGAAAAATATATGTAGAATTTCATTTCTGTTTTATTGTTCAAAAAATAAATACAATTAAATCATATAATAGAGATTTTCGAACATATAAAAGCCAATTAATGAAACATTAAACATTTCTTAGTGATTTTGTGAATTTTTGAGTTTTTTCCCAATACCGGACAATTTTTGCGCTCCTGAGGTGTCCGTTATTTAGAGGTTTTGCTGTACCAAATAAGTGGATTTTTCATTGCTAAACTAAGCGTTTAAACTGACAGAGTAAAAAATATCTGAAAATGGGAATCGAACCCAGGACCCCCAGAATAGCGTTCTGAGGCTGTACCACTGAGCTACAAGGAATGATATCCCAACTCGGCATCTCTCACTCTTATATATGTCGGAAAGTCTACAATCGCAGCACAAGAAGATCATACTACTGTACATTTTACTGTACTATATTATGAAATTAATATCCTTTTACTTCTCGCTTGTATTTCCATTTATTTATTCTTGTATATTTCACTCATTTTTAATACAAGTGTGGCAGTTTGTGACAAAGTAATAAATTTTATGTGAGAAGTAAATAAAGATTTAACTTATAGCGTGAAATTAACAAACTGCTTTCTATATCTTGCTTTTCTTTTCTTTCTTTCCTATTAGACCGGGAGGCGGCAGCACAGACAATCACCTCATTGAGTTCACGGCTGAAATTCCAGAATTAGTTAAATTTCGATTCGCATATTAAAACGCAATCGGTCTGCCAAGTCATATCTTGGTGGAAAACACGTGAAAACCCGATTTTAGCGGTTGACTCATAGGTTTACCATTGTGTTTTCCTGCACCCAAATATGTGAATCGAGTTTTAACTAATTCTAGAATTTCAGCCGTGAACTCGATGAGGTGATTGTCTGTGCTGCCGCCTCCCGGTCTATATAGATTTTCCCTCATTTTCAAAACAAGCGTGACATCTTCTTACAAAGTAAATGAAGCATGTCAGTAATTTGTTACCCGTAATAATTTGTCATATGTAAGTTATATTAACACATGACAAATTGGAATAAAAATTGCTATACCTCACAAATTTCATGGTAATTATAAAACGAAAATTTATAAGTCAGGTGATGCAAGACAAAAAGCAATGGATTACACTTCGAGGCAGCAGTAAAAGATTAAGCTTACTCTAAGGCAAAGCCAGGAGAGATGGCGCGGTCGGAGAGATTGCGCACATAGAGGTTCGGGGAGAAGGAGTAGAGAGAGTGCGCAGCGATTACAGGTAGTTGTACAACAACAGTAGTGGAGTGTCTACTTGAAAGTGCACGTTGATTGCTTTGAGCGTCTAAGATAAAGTATTGCTACTTTGTTTTGTTTTCCCAAAGTCAGTGCTTGAATTTTCATAGTTATACATCAGAATTTCTATACAATGTCAATAGTACAAAATATTTTAAACTTAAACGATTTCTCATAAGCTACTAATCTAGACTAACAATGTGAACATCAACGCTTCGTTTTAGAAGAGGTCATATTTAAATAAAAGGCCGCGCAATCTCTCCTAAATTGGAGAGTTTGCGCATCTGCTACTTAGGAGAGCTGGCGCTGTGTTCCCATTAGTTTCCATGCTAGGAGAGATTACGCAGCTTATTGGTAAATTTGTATAAAAAAATGAAAAATGAAAATAGACTAATTTTAAGTTAAACGTGTTATTAAGTAACAATTTTATTTTGTAATCTTATCTGGACTTGCTTTTTCTGATTCTTTAATTTTTTTCC
Organism: Maratus michaelseni; assembly: GCA_963931845.1. NCBI lineage: Eukaryota > Metazoa > Arthropoda > Arachnida > Araneae > Salticidae > Maratus > Maratus michaelseni. The sequence goes on along the minus strand of OZ007595.1, from coordinate 79,510,529 downwards.
CTTTAATTAAAAATTTTTAATCGTTTTTAAAATTATTTCCTTTTTCTGATTCTTTAATCATTAGGTTGAAATATTCACTCCTAATACAATAATATTTGTTTACAAAAAACTTACAGCAATGTCATTTAAGTGTAATTATTATTGTTAACAATTTAATTGTAGTTATTATTAGTAACAATCTCTCCTACCCATGTGCGCAATCACACCAACCCTGTAAGGAGAGATTGCGCAAAATAACTTTCTTGGTTTTATTACAAGTGTTCTATTAAATTGCAACATAACAACAAAATAGCAATGGAAATGCATAAAAAATAAATGAAGTAAAAATTATTCATGAATAGTTTAGCAAAAAATTAATAATAAAGTTTTTTATTGCTATTCTTTTGAATTGTGCGCAGACTATCCTAGGTTTACCTTATATTTAATTCTGTTCTGCAGTGTTCCACCAATTTTCATTAGATATTTGATTTTCGTAGTATAAAGGGTGATTAAAAAAATGTAGGACAACGTTTAATAGATGGTGGTACGCACCAAGACAAGCAATTTTCTTTATAGAATGCATTGTTGGAAATGAAATGTAAAAGTGCTAGCGATTTGCAAACAACCGCTCCGCAAAAATTAAATCGCCATATTGTGAGTTACCGGAACAAGAAGAATACTATCTATGCAAATGGCAACTTGGGAAGAAGAAGTACTCGTATGCAAATGTACGCCACGGCGAACAAACACCGACAATGCCTGTATCGGACCGGGAAGCGTAAAAGTATCATGTTTCACACAACTGCCGATGCAAGAGAGCAAATGTTTCAGAATTGTGCAACCGTTTGTGGAGAAAACGCTTCCCATATAGTCGTACTGCCTCTCTGCTATTTCTCTGCGTCGTAAGATTTTATTCACCATGGCGTACATTTGCATACGGGTGCATCTTCTTCACCAGATGGCATTTACATACATTACATTATTTTCTCCCGGTAACTCACAACAGGGATTGCGCTTTAACGTTTGCGGATCGGTAGTTTTCAAACGCGCTATCACCTTTGCGTTTCATTTCCGACCAAGCATTCAATGATGAAAATTGTATGTTTTGGAGCGTACCACCACCTCTTAAAGTTTGTCCCATCTTTTTTGAATAGTTCTGATATATTATTAGGATTTCGTAAATAATAAACGTATCATTAATAATAACGTTTCTATAAAAGATAAAATGTCTTTATATATATAACATCAACTATACAATAATGTTTACATACAACGTATTTTAAACAACCGTCAAACATATAAAAAAATTTACAAATTATGCGGTACAGCTAAAATAAATTAAGAGTTAAAATTTATAAGATTATAATAATATATTTTTTAAATAATTAATTTATTATTTTAAAATTACAAATGGTAAACGCGTTCCTGTTCTAAAAAGAAAAAAATATATCATTATATATATCATCAATTTTATTATGTTTTCATCGAATATAAAAAGTGAAAATAAATGTTTATTTTCATGATACAGTATACACTACAAAATGAAGAAGAAAATATAATTTTGAAATTGGAATCAATATAAATTTTTAAATCCAACAAACTAACAAAAGTTTTTTTTTCCAGGAAACGAGAAGTTTCGGGATTTTTACCTATTCTATAAACACTGAAAAGTATTACTTGAATTGATCTCTTGAAGCATCTAAAAATCAAATGTTCACAATTACTGTCGGTATAAACAATCAAAAACTTCTGAAAAGCGTGTAAGATTTGTTTAAGTTTTTTTTCTCATCAAATGTTTGTATAGGTATATATATATAGAGAGAAACAAAAACTTTTACTTTCAAGGACTCAAGGCCATCTACTCTTTTATATACTCTGTTATATATATTTATTTTCCTCTTTTTATAGATATTTTTATGTATAATGTTTATATATAATCCATTAACTTATTCATATATATAAATATATATATTCTTGGATGAATCACACGAAAACGGAACAAGAGCCTCACAATGAAATGAGGTATATAATCTCCAAAGCTAAACAAGCATTTGTCCCACTGTTTCACCAATTGCTGAATACCATGCTCATAGATGACCTTTGGCTGAAATCGGAACCAGTTTCGGTCCATGACTTCGCTGTTTGTGTAAAAACAGCGACAATTCAATGCATTTTTCCGCGGACCAAAAAAGAGAAAGTCATATGGCGAAAGATCCGGGCTATACGGTGGGTATTCCAACAGTATCCCCAAACCCTCACCATATATCTTCGCGGAAGTGCTCATGTCCGTCCTGCACAATAGTCAATGATAGTGCACGTTCTCCGTACACTGTTTTCATTCGTCGATGCACTTTGCGAAATCTAACTCTTTCTGACACTAAATATCGAATAACATTTCGCTGATCTTTTTTATTTCCGTAGATGCAGATGTCCGTACATTCCGTAATCTCAGATGAATCAGTCCCAACAACAACAACAAGTTATTGCCTTCCGTACAATACGTTTCACCGACCGACATCGCATTTCACGTGCTTCTGTTTGACTACCTAGGACGAGTCCATTTCCGCAGTGGTACCGCTCGCTCTATTTCTACACAATGTTTCAACACACTCATCTTTGTATGAATCGTAAGCATATTGTAAGGATATCGTTAAAATATCTTCAATACTGTTAAAGTTATGAACGAAAACGCGATTCCGGGTTGAAGTGAGTCGCTGTGTATTTTTCACCGTGGATTTCCTATCCTGCGTTTCTATACAAAATTTTTTTGTTACAGTGTCTTGTACCAATCCTTAACCCTTTTTATCCTGACGGTACTTATAAGTACCACTTTAATAAAACACCTATATACTCGTAATATGACATTTTTTTCTAACGGTATTCACAATGGCACAAAGAGTGTATTTCTGACAGCAGGCAGGCGATGGCAAATTCAAGCACATATCCTCTTTCTTTGCATTGTAGGGATTTTACATTTTCCACGCTACATTCGAAATCAATTTTGCAATAGAACTGACATGCATGTTGTTCTTCATTTGAGTAATTTTAGTGGTTTATTACCGGTTATTTAGTACTATTATTTTCTATTGTTTTCTATACTCTACAGGTGAACATTTCCTATATTTTATTTGAAGTTTACTATTTGAAATTTACTATTTTATTTTATATCATAGGGTAAAAAATTTATGTTGGTTACAGTTGCATAATTAACCACTAAAACACTATAAAAGTTATTTTCCTCTTTCCTATGTTTATTCTGCACCAAAACTTATCCAATGATGCAAAAATACAATTAAAAAGTCGCCGGAAAATTAATTCAGGATATAAAGGGTTAAAAGGTGTACCATGAATTTGGAATCACTCTGTATATATAAACTGCAATTTGTTGTTGTTAAATAAATACTTTAAATAGATAAAATATTTAATTGATAAATGCATACCTAAGCGTTAAAACAGTAATCAGTCAGTCATAAATTTGTCGCCCATTCATGGGAAATAAGTACACTTACAAACGTAAATAAACATATTTGCATTATTAAAATATAACATTTATTAAATTTTAATATAATACAAACAATAAAACCCTGTATACTTATCCATATGTCATTCAATTACGCAAAACAAGCTTTGTTCCACATCAGGCATAATTACATTTATAAAATAACTCCCTTTGTGTGCATATTGTACAACTAAGATAATTATGACATTTTGATTTAGAAAAATAAATTTAATGAGTTTAAAGCATCGAAGGAAACGATTATATATTTTTATGCATAAATAATCAAACAATCAAATGTAAAATTATATCTCATTTGTTATTAATTCAATAGGGATTTGTATTGTATCTGTCAAACAGTTTTGAATATATTAACTGCATTTTGTGACACTTATATCACGAACGACAAATTAAAAAAGCAGGCTTCAGTAAGAAAATAACTATTTTTTAAATAAATTTCTTTTTCTTTACATTACTCAAAGCATGTGAGAGATTTTCTTTCCTAACAATAGAAAAAAATATGCAAAAAATGTAAATTTATCTATTATAAATTTATTTATATTCTCTCACTTCTCATTAATTCTAATATGTTCACTGGTGATTAGATGTAAAACTTTAATGTATCTGAAAATAAAACCTAGAAAATTGAAATCTATTTTTTCGTTGAAAGATTCCAGTTTAGCCCGAAGGTGTATTTTATGATTAATACTACAGTGTGCGTAGCAAATGACAAATACTTAAAGCGTATATCAAGAAGCACCTCATAAATATTAGCTGCTATAAAATAATTGCTGGTCATAAAATATTTTTTATTGGGCCACCACAACCCGGTATTGCTAAAACAATACCCCATCAAATAATTTAATAATATTTTGCTTAATATGTAGATTACAACTTTTTAGGTTTAAGTAATGGTATACTCTCACCCAGCTTTGACAAATCCCCTGAAATAACTTTAAATTGACCCTGAAAATTGACCCTGAAATAACTTTATAATTCCTATATATTGTTTACAGTTTATTTCGGTTTTATTCATGTTTTATAGCTACATTTTTTAAGAACGTGAATTAAACTATAATATTCACAACTAAAAAGAAATGGCGCATCTAGTATTTGTCGAGAATTAAATAAAAATCATGCACTCGTGACATCATAATTCACTTTTATATTTTAACAGAATAATAAGGCTAGTATAATTTGTGACCCGTGCAATAGCCAGTATAACACGTCAGGACACATTGCCGTTATCATTATCATTTTACGCGTGAAGGCTTTTCTATGGTACTCTATTGTGAATTTTGGTAATTTTTGAAATTTGATATCCGAAAAACGGCAAAATCACTAGATTTGAAATTTATATCAAGAAAAATACAATCTTTTTACCTTTCTAACGCAATTTGTCTTACATTTTTCTGACAAATACATTTCCAGCTTTTTTTTTCAGAACTTCAAATGTTTCATTTTCCAAGATTAATCTGTGGCAACGATTAGCGAAAAAGCCAGTCGTCAGCAACGCATAGCTTTTTAATAAAGAGCATAATCTTATGAGTAATCTTCCGTAATAGGGTCCATAAAAAATGATGCATTTGTGCAAGCGTGATTTATCGTAATTGTTTAAAATATCAGTATTATTGATATTCATTTTAAAGGACATTATTGATATGATTGTAATGCATGGACGTAGTCCCAATTACGAAAGATTAATGTTAAAAAAATTAATGAATATGCGTTTTAATTTGCTCTTTGCAATCAATTACCGATTGTGGCAACTCATCTGTAACTATCTTTTTTTTTATTATTATTGCAGCAAACAAATGCTCATTGTTGAGATAGATTAATAAAAGAATAAGTATAAGAGTTACAATAGTTAAAAACAAATACTCTTTTAAAAGGATTTAATGTTTATCTTGAAATTCCCGCCTAATTTTTTTACTGCAATTCATGTTTTTTCCCCCAAATGTTTCTGTTACTATACATTGAATTCGCGTCGGCATCGAACTCGAACATGAAACATTCAGTGTTTTGTTTACGCTTTGTAGCGATTCAAGCAGTTCAATTTATTAAAAATTACACGATATTTAATCCGTTTCTTTTTTAAGATATGGCAACGGGAAAGTAAAAATAATATATTATTTAAACTATTTTTTTTAGGATTTCAAAATTAATTTCTCAACGTATAATCGCAAATTAATTAATATTAAGCTGCTAATTGATAAAAGCGTATTTGTTAATATTGTAATCTTTTTTTATATTTATTTTCAATGCTAAAAAGTGTAAATTAACAACATAATAAATACACAGTAAAATGTTGTTTGACATGTTAAATCGAGATACAAGGATTCCGGAACATTTTTCGTTTTGGCTTTAGGCTGAGATATTTTTTTTGGCTGAGATATAGCAGTTTGAAATTCTAGGGTTGCTTACGTTTTGAAACAATCTGAATGTTGTTATGCTGTAACTCTCATGCTGAAATTAGCATTCGAATACAGTATTAACGAAGACCAGGATTGAATCTTCTATAATCGGGTTCTAAGCATCGTGGCTTTGTGAGTTCGAGTAAAATGAGTTGAATTTTTAAAAACATGGACTATGGAAGCTACGTTTTCCTTCCGGTACAGGCCTGAAGGAATTTTTCATTGTTGTAATAATTTTCTCAATCATACGCATAAAACTATATATTCTTATGCGTTAGCGTCAAATTCTCGCCAAACTTGGCGACACTTGTTGAAATATCGTCAAATTCGGTGACTAAAATAAGACTCTATAAATGAACTGACGATTTTCTTATTCAAATTCAGTATTAACGAATCTTCTCTAATCGGATTCTTTGTATTTTATCTTGTTTTTTTTTCGAGTAACATTAGCTAAAATTTTAAAATGAAGATATAGGAAAGCTACCTTTTCCTCCCGGTACAGGTCGGAAGGACTTTATTTTAATTAGAGTTTATAGTTTTTACATTTACTTATATATTATTGTTGATTTATTATATTTTATTTTGTTTATTTTTTTTGTTCATTTATTATATTTTAGTTATTTATTTATTCTATATTAATTACCTTTTTTAACAATGTTATGCATTTAATAATGTTAAACTACTGTTTTGAAAGTGATTGGAAACGATTAACAAGATTGGCAATTGAAACCATTTTTGGCAATCCATCTCTTGGCCCAGATAATACGTAAGTACCCAAATTTCATTCGAAAGTCGATTTTTCCCTATTCAATGATCTAAAAATTGAACGTATGCGATGTATATAGAAGTGACATAAAGGGAACAACGGCAAAGGCCATAGTGCTGGTCCTTGCCATCATCATTATACATTTTTAATTATTTCTACTTGTTTTGACAGTTGTTCAAATTGAACTATATAATGAATCTAGATTTAATACTTGGAAATTTTTTCATAGAAAATTACACACGCCTTGCATTCATAATATTCAAATCTTAATTGCTTAAAAGGCGTATAGACAACGTAGTGAAAAAGTACCCGAGCCGGGACTCGAATTGCCGGATCGATGCTGGATTTTCTTTGGTTTCGTGTTTGCCTCAGGTTTGGTGGTTCACGGAAAATATTCCATCTTGTGCTGCGTTTGTAGCCTTGCCAACATGTTATATTGAGAAAGAGCCAGACTGAGTATCGTTCCCAAGCGGTTCAGTTGGTAGAACGTCAGTGCGCTATACTGATGACCCGGGTTCTAGTCCCGTTTTGGGTACTTTTTTCACCATGCTGGCTATACGCCTTTTAAGCAATTAAAAATTTGAATATTGTGAACTATATATTTTTTTCCCTTGAGACAATATAAAATTCCGCTGTGAAAAAAATAGGACTCTGTCGATAATGAATTTTAAAATTTGGATTGTACATAATTTTCATTAAAATTATTTCTTTACTCATTAGGGTACCTAATGCCGACACTTCTTCTAATACCGACAACCTAACGTAAACTTGAAAAAGAAAGAAGGCTTTAAATCATCGTATAGATTCGAAATTAGCACCATTATCTCAAAAATTCTTTTTTGACATTATGACGCCAATTTGAAATTTATACGATCATTTCAAACATTATTTTTTTCCAGTTGACGTTAAGATGTCGGAATTTAGGTACTTTACCCTAATTGCTTTAAAAAATAAGGATCTTATGAACAACGTTTTTCTTATACAATATTAACATTACGATTAGTAATTTTCTCATATGAGCGGAAATATGTCCCGCGGGGACTCGAACCCACAGCCAAATTATGAACCATGCCCAAATGGTTGTTCTCAGCAAATATCGTGTTGGCCGGGATGCCGTCCAGATAGTTCAATTGGAAGAGCATTGGCAATTTAAGTCAATGGTTCTGAGTTCGATAAAACTAGTAAAGTTTAGGTTTTACATTATTAGACAATCAAAATTCTCTTAAACTACAAATCGAATACCGCATTTTATAAAAGCATTTCCTACTATCACTAATAGATAGTAGTGAAATCTATTTTTTAAGAACCTGTAACGAAAAAAATGCTATACGTTATATATTCTACAGTAAGTATTTCGTATTACTCCTCAGAAGTGTACATCAGTTTCATTAGGTGTGAAGTAGTGTAGCATCTTAAAGATAGACAGTAAAATATATTCTCCTACAGACCATAATGTAGCGGAAATCCTTTATATGTCCCTGCACTGAGATAAATGACACTTTGAAATCTGAATAAATCGATGTTTTCATTTTGTTATGGAACTTTTTGTTTCAGATGACCCAATGTTTTCAAATCTCATATACTGGAAACACCCAGTTTCAAACAAAATTACTTTTTATTGAAACATGAACATACTCAAAAATGAGCACATAAAGGTCAGTTCATGCTCATATTTGAAACATGGACATACTAAAATATGAGCACATAAAAGTCAGTTCATGTTCATTTTTGAAACATGGACATACTCAAATATGAGCACGTGATGTTTTATACTTGAGTGTGTGCATGCTTTCAGAAATGAGTAAATACATGTCTCAAACTTGAGTAATTTTGATTGGGAGCCATTTTGACTGTGCAACATAGTCAGATTTGAGTATTTTTTTGCTTCAGTTTTGAAAATGTCGTTTTTAACATTTTCCAACCTAGTTGAAAAGTGTTTATGACTTCGGTTTGTCTGGCCGTCTGTCCGTGCTCTAACTCCCGTAAATATGCTCGGATTGCCTTGCAATTTTTATATGTTATTGTCGTTATCTATAGCACGTTCCCTATTTCAACGGAAGTGTGTAGCACTTATAGTTTTTTTACAGGGACACTCAAAAGAATTCCGTTACATTACAGTCTATGGGGAAAATCATTTGCGGTTTATTTTAATGCTGTTACACAATTTCAAACACATTGTAATTGGTATATATCACTAAAGTGTATTACAAGAAGCTTAATATGGAATAGGATGCGGATAGCACTTATAGTTAATTTACAGGGACAGTCAAAAGAATCCCGTTACATTACATCTATGGAGAAAAATCGTCTGCGGTTTATTTAAATAATGTTTCACTATTTTAAACGCATTGAAATTTATATATATCACTAAGGTGTATTACAAGAGGCTTACTACAGAATATTGTGTGTATAGCAGTCATCGTTCATTTACAGAGACACACAAAAGAATTCTCTACTGTCTGTTTACAATAATTCCTGGAAGTGCGTTTTAAGTTACTGAACGCGATTTTAAATGTAACTCACTTTTTGTTTATTACGTGGTGTGTATAAATTCTGTAGATCATATACAGGGAAGTTCAAAAATTCCCGAACACATTTCCGTTTTAGGACAGAAACTCCAGAAGGAGAATTTTAATCTGTGCTACGCGTTTCTTAACTGAATTAAAATTTAGCATCCTATGTAGTATATATACAAATCTATAGATCATATACAGGGCTGAATAAAAGTATTCGGATATTTTCCGAATATTGTATATGTGGGAAATTCCTGAAATTATGTTTTTAAATATGTTATGCGTTTTCCAAATTGTTTACGTAGATGTTATCTTTCTGCTTATTAAACGGTATGAGTTGTAAAATTATTTTAGAAGCGTTGGAAAGTGTTACATAATCTATGTTTGACGCATTATTTTTCGTTCTTGTTAGAATCTGTAATTGATTGATAAATTCTATGCACTCCACATTCTGCATAAAGCCGTATTTACTCTAATTATGCATTTTGTTTATATTATGTTTGAAACAGTGTAACTTCATTAAAATGCTCTGCAAACGATTTTTCCACATTGAAAATAATGTAACAAAATTCATTTGTGTGTCCTTGTAAACGAACTATAAACACCACACACTCCAGTTTTTAATAGAGAATATATATTCTAAACTTCATTATAAAGGTACTCTGAAATTATAAAGGTACACTGAGGAAAATGACACTTTCAAATCTGAGTAAATCGATGTTTTCATTTTGTTATGAAAGTTTTTGTTTCAAATATGACGACCCATTTCTTTCAATTCTGAAATACCAGAAATACTCAGAATATTGAAACATGGACATACTCAAAACTGAGCACATAGAGGTCCGTTCATACTCATTTTTGAAACATGGACATGGACATATTCAAAAATTATTAGAATCAGTTCAAACTAATTTTTGAAACATAGAAATACTCAAAAATGAGCACATAGAAGTCCGTTTATACTCATATTTGAAACATGGACATACTCAAATAAGAGCACATGATGTTTTATTCTTGAGTTTGTGCATGTTTTCAGACATGAGTATATAATCGTTTCAAACTTGAGTAATTTTGATTCGGAGCCATTTTGACTTTGCGACATACTCAGATTTGAGTATTTTTTGTTCAGTTTTGAAACTATCGTTTGTAGAGTGTAGTATCAAGAAACATGACACATTTTAAAAAATTATAAAACGAAATATATACAAGATAGAAACTAGAAATTAACGTATGTGTTACCTGAAATATTAGAGTTATTTTTAATATAGTCAATAAATTTCAATATGTGCACCTTTAGTAGCACGGTCACATCTAGTCGATAACCTATCTAGGTCCATGCGCTTTTTTGTCTATTGCGTGACATAGATCCCCAAATTTTGAGGCTGTTCCGAAATATCAATTCCATTTCCAACAGTGCATCGCGTGTTTCATACGGTACTTCGCCTTCATGCGTATAAAGTGCAGGTACCGCAAAATTTACAAAGGAGATAACAAACCTCGTCGTTTTGACTTCGTTGTGCAAATGCTCAATTATCTGGAAGATAGCGATTTTTTAAAAAAAACACCATTTTCACAGATGAAATAACATTCTATGTTTCTGGCGAAGTAAACCGCCACAACGTCAGAATTTGGGTATCTATGTCACACAATCGATGTTGGAACGCACATAGGCCGAGATAGATTATCTACTAGATGTTCTCCATGCCACGAAAGGTGCACATATTGAAATGTATTGACTATATTAAAAAACTCTAATATCTCAGGTAACACATACGTTAATTTCTAGGTTCTATCTTGTATATATTTTGTTTTATATTTTTTTAAAATGTGTCAAGGTTTTTTGATACACTCTGTATATTCCAAGCTCATGGTATCTGATTATGATCTGGGTATATTTATGCACGCTAGAGCAAGGTGAAACAGACGGAAGATATTCATTGTAAAATAATTCAGTATGTTTACGGGTGTTTTTATGATATATTACTGTCGTGTATTGGTTATTTTGACAGAAAATCGTAAATTTTATATGGAACAAAATGAAAATTTACTTTTATCTTTTGCTGTTGAATCCCTTTTTACCCGTGTCCGGAAATGTCCCTTCAAATACAGTTGATTTACACGAGAACTAAAAAATTCCAGTTTAATTTTCGTAAGTGCTGCGCGCTATAAAAACATCGTTGGGTATGAGCTGGTGGCGTAAGGGGCAATGTACCATCCGCTATTCGGGAGTACCCATTTTCGAAACAGAAGGAAGGCAAAAAAATAAGGAACTTGCTCACGTAATAATTGCATTAAAAATACATTTTCTGCGTAAAAATGCATCAATATATATAAAATTAATTTTTATAGTATATATATATATAATGCGCATTTTATTTCTATAAACCTCGCAATTGTATACGAGGCAATTATTTTCCCTCTTTCTAATCAAAAAGAACGCAAAATCATGCGTCAAGCATAGAATATGAAACACTTTCCAATACATCCTGAAAACTGTAACGAGATTTCACCGTTAAATAATGTGAACAAAATATGTAAGTATACAGTATAGGAAACATATAACACATTTAAAAGTCCAGTTTTAGCAATTACCTTCCATAGTCAAAAATGTAGTCGAATTATTTTGTGCAGTCCTGTATATGATCTATAGATTTGGGCATATACTACGTAGCATGATAAAATTTAGACCATTTAGAAAATACACATTTAGCAATTTTCGCCAATCGATGATAATGCAAATCTCGAAATATTTTGTACAATTCTGTATATTATGCAAATTCTTTTGTACACACCCCATATTAAGGTAAAATTTAATTCTGGTCATAAACGCATAAGGCAACTTAAAACAAACTTTCAGCAATTACCAACCATAAACTACAATATACCTTGTTCTTTGCGTAGCCCTGTATATGAATTTAATTATTTTCTACAAACTTCTATAAGTGTACTAACTACACTCCCGCAGGAAAATGCGTAACACGATTAAAACCTACATGAAGCAATTCACTGCCATAGTCTGTAATACTTACGAAATCCCTTGTGTAGCCATGTATATGATCAACCGAATTTATACGCACCACGTACTGAACAAAAATTTAGTTAAAAGCGCAAACCAATATTGAAAACGCATTTTTCACACATAGACTGTAATTATTGCACGTATATTGTTAACAATATATTTTGTGTGTTCCTATAAATGAACGATAAACGCAAAGCACACCACACTTTAAGAGTGCAATTTATAGTACACCTCAGTAATGCATCTAAATTTCATTATGTTTGAAATAGTGAAACATTATTAAATTACACTGCAAACGGTTTTTCTTCGTAAAACAATGTGCAACAGAATTCTTTTGTTTGATCCTGTAGATGAATGATAAATGCTTTGCAGCCATATTCTACAAAAAGCATGTGCTGGATAATTTTTTATCAATTTCATCATGTTTGAAATGACATAGCATCATCAAACTACACTTCAAACGATTTTTCCCATGGACTGTAATGTAACGGCATACTTCTGACTGTCCCTGTAAAAAAATATAAAGATTTTCAATAGGGCTAATGCTATAATAAGCGAAATTAACATACAAAAATTTCAGGACATTCCGAATATATTTGCGCAAGTTAGAGCACGGACGGACAGGCAGACGAACAGGCAAATCAAAGTCATAAACACTTTTCAACCACGTTGGATAGTGTTAATAACAGAGCGTACTATACACGACTGCGTATTATACACGAGTGTGCATGAGTAAATGCGGTATATAATAAGACATCACCAAATGAAAATGACTCAGAAACAAGATAGGAAATGGAACAAACAAATTTATATTATTCCTTCTGTGAAGCAACATAATTTAGGAGTATTGTAAAAAAAATATATTAAACCTACAAAACACATATTAAAAAACAGAGAACAAATTTAAAATATATATCCAGAAAATTCATTTCTTAAAAAATATGAGAAACTAAGACGATATCTTTTTTATATGAAATAAAAATCTAATTAAATATAACTTTGTAAAGACTAATTTATAAAGTAAATATTTAGTAAACTTCAAACACATTTTTTCCCCCAGATGTTTGTTTGTGTTACAAAGAAGGATTTTTTCTTTTCTTTCTTTATTTTTTTTGTCCTGTAATTTTTTTTTCCATTTTTTTTTGGACTAGCAAAGTCGAAAGAAAAATAGGATCAAACGATTTTTAACTGCGAAATTTTTACTTGATATATTTTTTTACGTTCTTAATTAACAATCTTAAAAAAGGGTATTCAGTTATTCTCATGTGTATGTGCATTTAAAAAACAAATACGGACGGAAAATTTCTATAAGTACGTTTCGGGTAAATATTCAGACATTTTAAAAAAAATTTAATATTATGTATTATTTACATGGCTTAGTAAAAATTGTTGGTTTTAGTATTAACTTAAAAGCAAAATGTATATAAAATAACTTGTATATAAAATATTTTTAAAAATTAAACTCTTTTATGAAACATCCAAGTGACAAGTCATCGTAAAGAATTGCAAAAAAATATCATCTTGAATATTAATTCGACAAAAAATGTCCCCACTACAAGACAAATTAATATTTAATGAGCAAAAACTTCGAATAATTTCTGTACAAATTTGACAACGTTACAAAGCAGTACAAGTTGCTTGAAAATAGTCTTAATTGAAAAATAGCACTTAGCATGTATTTTTAGGATGTTCGTTGCATAAAAGCTAACTATTGTTATTTTTCATAATTATTTTTTAAAGCAATTTGATTTAATTATTGAAAATTAATTAATATTTGATTTGATTTGACATAATAGTTTAAACAAGTTTAAGCAATTCTATGATACATTGTATCTATACCGGGGTCCCAAAAATGACTGATGGATTTTAAAATTCAATAACTTCCAAACGTTGACAGATATTTAAAAAGTTCTTGCAGGAGGGTAATGTATGATGTCAGGAGTTTTCTTACTGTGATTCTTGATTGTAGTTCAAACTTTAAACAATAGATGGCGCTGACAGCAATCGGCCCTCAGTCGAGGCCGATATTGACGCCAATCACCATTGATGCACCGCCCCTGAATACTAGGCCTGTGCGTTGACAAAAATGGCGGCTGTAACAGGCGGATTTTTTTCAGCGTGTGTACGGTCCCTCGAACTTCAACATCAATAATATCTAAAAGTTTTCTTTGACTTATTTGATCGCAGAAATACCAGGCGAAGAAAACTTTTAGAAATTATTGGTGTTGAAGTTCGAAGGACAGTTCAAACGCTGAAAAAAATCCGCCTGCGACAGTCGCCATTTATATCAGCGCGCTTGCCTAGTCATGTACATATATATGTTCATGGGCTTAGTATTCAAGGGGTGGCGCATGAATGCTGAGTGGCGGCAATTTCGGCCTTGACTGAGTGCCAATCGCCGTCAGTTCCATCTATTGTTTGTATGTCGAACTAAAATCAAGAATCACAGAAAAAATACTCCTGGCATCATACTTAACCCTCCTGCAAGAATTTTTTTAATATCTGTCACCGTTTGAAAGTTATTGAATTTAAAATCCATCAGTCATTTTTCGGACACCCGGTATTTTATTTCAATTAATATTAAACAATTGCAGCGTTATTTCTATGGGGTAAATGCAAGTTTTGGTCCGACGGAAAATATTAATTTTCCAGTGAAACATTTTTGTCAAGAAAAGGTGAGGAAGTATTGTGTGTATTTATTATTATTATTATTATTATTATTAAGAAAGGTGATGGATGTTTAAAGTAAGAATTTTCTCTTCTTTTATATAAGCTCTATAAACTATGGCATGTAAGACACAATCATTTCCTACGTGTATATAGCATGCTTTTAAATAAAATATAAAAAAATTCTGCGCGAAAAAGGTTTTTACTAAACAAAATAAGGCACAAGAAATTCAAATTTAAGAATGCGCCCTGCGCTTTATAATTGACGCAAAACCAAAGTTGATTTTAATATATACTCAGATTCTAAAATATGCAAATTGTGCATTCGTTTATATACCGAGGGTGCCATAAATTCGTTAAAGCTTTACAAAACGATTTAAAAGGAACAAATGATGCTAAAATTTGCAGTTTTCAGGAATGGGATTGGAGGGAGATTGGATTATTTTAATAACAAAAGAAGTTGTGTTTCGAAAAATTACCGATGGATGCCTTTGGCCCTTGCGTTTTTTAAAGGATGCAAAACCAAAGAGGATTTTAATATATGCTCAGATTCTAAACTATGCAAATTGTTCATTCCTTTATATACCGGGTGTAAAATAAATTCGTTAAAACTTTAAAAATTCATTTAAAAGGAGCAAATGATGCTAAAATTTGCGGTTTTCACGAATGGGATTGGAGGGAGATTGGATTATTTTAATAACAAAAGAAGTTGTGTTTCGAAAAATTACTGATAGATGGCGTAGGCCCATGGTTTTTTTAAATAATGCAAAACCAAAGATAATTTTAATATATGCTCAAATTCTAAAATATGTAAATTGTTCATTTTTTTTATATACCGAGTGCACCATAAATTCGTTAAAACTTTAAAAATTCATTTAAAAGGAACAAATGATGCTAAAACTTGCGGTTTGCACGAATTGGATTAGAGAGAGATTGGATTATTTTAATAACGAAAAAAAAGTTGTGGTTTGAAAAATTACCGATAGAGAGCGTTAGCATGCCTTAAGTTGAAGAACCTTCATGCAAATTAGGCTGGCAATAAAACTCCTCGATGCATAAGGCTCTTTATTAGATGCCAGCAATATGCTATCGTTAAACGATCAAGTGTTGATGTTTAAACTCTTTTAAAACAACGAGGAATCAGCAATCTGCGAATTTTGAAAATTCCACAAGGCAAAAGGACTCAAGACGAGAAAAGGGCCTTTTTCATGTGCTGGAATATTGAAATTTGTCAGACGCTTCGAGGAAACAAGTCGTTTGGAGGATCGTCCATGAAATGAAAGGATAGAGATGCTTCTTCTTATGCATGTCAGCGTCATCTATCGCTAATTTTTCCAACCACAATGTTTTTGTAAAATATATATATATCTACTATATATATAAAACACAAACGTAAATTTCGTTCCGTTCCTTTATAACTCGATTTCCACAGAATGGATTTTGATGAAACTTGCATTGTTCGATAGATAATTTTTCAGGGAAGGTTTTAGTATATAACATATTGTTCTACGTACATTAGTTACAGAATTATGATAGAAAGTTCTGTTTTTTTTGGCCGAATAGGTTACCATTGCTAATTTTTGGGCGACCATTATTGTTACAGAAAGAAATAAAAAGGCTATATATCTCGAAAAATAAAAGAAAAACTGTTGCTAATTTTATTTTTAAAAAAAGAAAGAAAAAAGAAAGAGAAAGAAAAGATATAAAAAAGAAAAAGGGTTTTGATGAGAGATAATATTATAAAACGAAAATATTTAATTTAAACATGATTGGGAATATTCGTAATGCTTAAAATATTATTTAAGGGGCAAGATTGCTATTGAAACACAAAATTTGGCGATTTATCTTTTATTTTTGGCGATTTTGATTTTACTTTTGACCCCAAACAATTTGATTTTAAGCCAAAATATGTTTTTTTTTGTTTGTTTTTGCAGAAAGAATTGAAATGGCTATACAACTGGAAAAATAAAATAAAAATCTGTTATTAATTTTATTTCAAAAAAAGAAAGAAAAGAAAAACCGTTTTAATGAGAGATTTTAAGCCAAAGGATGTTTTTTCAAGTGTACGACAGCATTTTTGCAGTATTTTTTTTGGTACTTTTCGGTTAGCCGGGCGCCAGTGATTGATAGATATATACATGTATATACACACACACATATATATACACATATATACATACACATATCTACAGAAATACATATATATACATACATATATATACACTTATATGTATGAATATTGAATATATACATATCTATACGTATATACATATATATTTATAAATGTACATACATCACTGGCGCGAGTCTAACCGAAAAGTACCTTTTTTTATTCAAATGCAAACTATGTTAATGGCAATATACTTCTATTTACTTCTACATATATGAAATTTCGTTCCGGCTGCTTATAACTCGAGTTCTACTGAATGGATTTTCGTAGAACTTAAACTGTTAGATAAATAATTTTTCAGGGAAGGTTTTATTGTATAACATATCGTTTTACGTAGCTTTTAGTTATAGAATTATTATTTGAAGTTCTACAATCAGATCAATCCGATTATGAAAGATTAGCCTTTTTAAAAGAATTTGCCGAATGGATTTCGATGGATCCCAAACTGTTAGATAAATTTCCAGGGATAATTTTATTATACAACATATCTTTGTACGTTGCTTAGTTCTAGAATTATAGGGGGAAATTCGAAAATCGGGTGACCATTTTTTTATCAAATATTAGCCTTTTCAATATTTGATTCCGAATATGAAAGATTAGCCTTCTGAAAAAATTTTACTGGACGTATTTTGATGAGAATTATATCATATATTCTAATACGAGCAAATCTTGCGTGTGGTTATATATATATATATATATGCAAATTTTAACTTAAAAACGGCTCTAACGATTTTGACGAAATTTTGTATCCGACCGTTTTGGGGCGCCAGAAAACCACTGGGCTAGGTCACATGTTCGAGAAAATTCGATTACTGGGTCATTTAGGGTCATGGTCAAGCTAATTGTATCTACAAAACGGTTCAAACGATTTTGACGAAATTTTGTATCCGACCATTTTCGGACACGAGAAGACTATTGGGCTGGGTCGAATGTTCAAGAACTTTCGATTAGTGGGTCATTTGTGGGTCAACGCGAGTAAAATTAATTTTATCTAAAAAACGGCTCTAACGATTTTGATTAAATTTTGTGTCCTACGAGTTTCGAGCACGATAAAATCATTGGGCTAGATCACATGTCCGAGAAAATTCGATTAGTGGGTCATTTCTGGGTCACTGTGGTTCAAGATCTAAAAAGCGGCTCAATTTACACTAAATTTTGCACCCAATGGTTTTCGGGCACGAGAAGACTGTTGAGCTAGGTCACATGTTCGAGAAAATTCAATTAGTGGGTCATTTTGGGTCATGGTCAAGCTAATTGTATCTAAAAAACGGTTCAAACGATTTTGACGAAATTTTGTATCCTACGAGTTTCGGGCACGCGAAAATCATTGGGCTAGGTCACATGTTCGAGAAAATTCGATTAGTGGGTCATTTCTGGGTCATTGTGGGTCAAGATCTAAAAAGCGGCTCAATTTACACTAAATTCTGCATCCAATGGTTTTCGAGCACGAGAAGACTGTTGCGCTAGGTTACATGTTCGAGAAAATTCAATTAGTGGGTCATTTTGGTCATGGGTCATTGTGGGTCAAGATCTACGAGGGTTGTAAATTAAATAGTGACAACTTAACCTTGAAACTCGCAGAAGGGCGGGCATGCGCAAATAGGATATGGGAGCGGTGAGGTGGCGATGTTGTCGATGTGTAGAGTGCAAAAAACAGTCGATCTGCTTAGAAGGGTAGTTGTTGTGTGGCGTTAAAGTGAGAGTTTCGTTTCCATCGCTCTAAAGCATGTTTTCAAAAGGTGATCAGCGGTCGTGGCTTAAAATCGAGGTTGCCCGTGGCAAAAATGCAACAGAATGATACAGAGGATTAGTGGAAACCTGTGGCACAAATGCTTTACCGTATAGGACAGTAACACGATGGGTTCAAGCATTCACCCCTCCGAGGTCACCGATTTCATGACGTTTCAATTGTACTCCACGCAGTAGGGCACTCGGTCGCTCACATCAACAATTAACACCTTACCACTGGTCTACTACGGCTTCCCGATATTTGGCAAAAGGTTATAAGCTTTGCTGGTGATTACATAGAAGGAATGTAATGCAATTGTACTTGTAAGTTCATTAAAAATTGATTTATACCTATGTTGCCATTACTTAATTTACAGCCCTCGTAAAAAGCTGCTCAATTTACACTAAATTTTGCATCCAATTGTTTTCGAGCACGAGAAGACTGTTGGGCTAGGTCACATGCTCGAGAAAATTCAATTAGTGGGTCATTTTGGTCATGGGTCATGTTAATCGAACTCAAATTTAATTTTGACCGAGCATAGCTCGGCTTTCCTTGCTCGTTTTTAGTTAGTTAGATGCTATTTCAGGAATGGTTATAGTGTACTACATATTGTTCTACGCTGCTTAGTCAAACAGTTATGTGTGAAGGTTATATAGTCAGGTGAACTCGATTCCGAAAGTTTGGCGTTTTTGAAAGTTTTTAGTGGGCGTATTTTTTGCGACTTGCATTGTTAAGTAGATAATTTGTAAGGATGATTTTAGTATATTTCATATCGTTCTGTTAGTTTTAGACTTATGTGGAAAAGTTCTATAATTAGATGAACCCGATTATCAACGATTAGCTTTTATAAAAACTTTTACTGAATGGATTTTGTTAGTTAATTTGTTTGCATTGTTAATTCGATAATTTTTAGTGATGGTTTTCGTATATTGCATATAGTTTTATCATTCTTTAGCAAACCCTAACTATAAATTACGAAATAAAAGAGTTGGTCCTTACCAGCTAAAATTTTGACTGCACATTAGAAAATATAATAGCGGAATGATGTCAATTTTCAGTAATATGGAAGGATATTCCAGGTAAATATACAGATTACTTTCAAATACAAGGTCAAATTAAACGATATATTTCGTTTGATTCTAGGTTTATTTGTAGAAACCGACCATCGCAGCGGGCGTAGCTTGCTAGTATATATATAAAATCTTCCTCTTACGCCATTCGTGCAAACCACAAATTTTTAGCATCATTTGTTCCTTTTTAATGAATTGTTAAAGTTTTAATGACTTTATGGCGCAGCCAAAACATAAATAAATAAAACAAATATATAGCAATTTGTTCACGCATGTTAGGCACGCCTCCCCCTCCCTTAATATTTCATTTGATGGCTAAATCTTAGATGGCTAAATCTCTGGTAATTAATCTTTGTTTACAAACAGATGAACATTTATATGAAAAATAAAATCATTAACCTGCTTGAGAAATATCCGAAGGTTTGCACGAAAATTTGTTCGTATGGGACAATTTAACCATTGGTTTTAGGTCGGACTTGGATTATGTGTGTGAAACAAAATATATTAGCTTCGTACATTTTTATAAATGATCAAATTTTGTTTTCCGATCATATAATTTATTTCTATTCTGGGAAATAATCTGAAGACAATACATGGAATTAATGGTGACATGAATAGTTATGTACATATATACAAAAATGTAGTTGAACTTTTACTTTTTTTACATAAATCACCGTTCTTATTTTAAATGAAAGGATGATCTACTCATAATATATTATTTTTCACTGCTTAATACTTATCATACTCTTTCTAATTTCTGTGATGAAATTCCAAAACTCTGCAAAAGATGAACAAAAACATAAACATCTATTTGTTTTTCTTTTTTAACACTTTCCAACCTGGTTGAAAAGTGTTTATGACTTCGGTTTGTCTGGCCGTATGGCCGTCTGCCGTCTGGCCGTATGGCCGTCTGCCGTCTGGCCGTCTGCCGTCTGCCGTCTGGCCGTCTGCCGTCTGTCCGTCTGTCCATGCTCTAACTCCAGTAAATATGCTCGGATTGCTCTGCAATTTTTATATGTTATAGTCATTATCTATAGCATGTTCCCTATTTCAACGGAAGTGTGTAGCACTGATAGTTTTTTTACAGGGACACTCAAAAGAATTCCGTTACATTGCGGTCTATGGGGAAAAATCATTGACGGTTTATTTAAATAATGTTTTACTATTTTAAACGCATTGAAATTTATATATATCACTAAGGTGCATTAGAAGAAGCTTAATATGGAATAGGGTGTGCATAGCACTTATAGTTACTTTACAGGGACAGTCAAAAGAATTCTGTTACATTACGTCTATGGAGAAAAATCGTCTGCGGTTTATTTAAATAATGTTTCCCTATTTTAAACGCATTGAAATTTATATATATCACTAAGGTGTATTTCAAGAGGCTTACTACAGAATAGTGTGTGTACAGCAGTCATCGTTCATTTACAGGGGCGAACACATTTCCGTATTATTTAACTTCAGACGGAGAATTTTAAACTGTGCTACGCGTTTCCTAACTGAACTGAAATTTAGCATCCTATGTAGTATATATACAAATCTATAGATCCTATACAGGGCTGAATAAAAGTATTCGGATTACTTAGATGTTATCTTTTAGCCTATTAAACGGTATGATTTGTAAAATTATTTTGGAAGCGTTGGAAAGTGTTACATAATATATGCTTGACGCATGATTTTTCGTTCTTGTTTTATTAAAAGACAAAACGATCCCACTCTAGGGAGATAATAAGGTATAAAAGAAAAGTAAAAGAAAAAACAATAGCAACGAAACCAAAGGAATAATTTCACCGACATTAGCTAAAAGTCGAACGTAAAAATAAAAATATTAATTTAACATCTCCTAAACTAAAGCTGCTTTTTTTTGTCTTTAGTTTTAGTTAAAAAGGTATTAATTAAAAATTTGATTAAATTAAAGTCACACACAGACTGATAAGGTTAAACCGGATAACTTATCAAATAAAAATTTTAGTTAAACATTGATTTTTGTTTGTTTTTTATTCAATAGATTATTTTAAAATTTGCTCATTATTAAAGTTTACCATTGTCTTATTTTAATAAAAGTTAGTCGCCACAAAAATCTTTTAATAAAACAAAAACGATGTATTAAATTGAAAATAATTTTTAACTGGATTCATAAAAGCTGTTTAAAATCAAGTAATTAAGGGCTTTGAGTAAAAATTAATTAATAGTCTCTTCTAATTTCATATAAATCCTGGAAAATCATTCAATTGAGAAGAAATAATTGAATTTAAATAAGTTATTTTTATCAAAAAAAATTTTAATGTTTCCAATTTCTTAAGATAAAATACGCTTTTTCTTCAAAGAAAGAATATATATTTACTTTAACTCCTAAATCTATACAGTAATTCAAATAGCAAAATTTTATTGAAATAAAACTGTTTTTAAATCCCATTAATCATTGTGGTAATTGTAAGGAGATTCAAGGAACTAAAAGGAAATCAAATTGCAGTGAGTGGTTTTCCAAAGGTTTTTCTCCTTTGATGTCAGACATAAAAAAATCTAAGTATCAGGATCAATTGAAACTCTTAATTGATAATTTTAAAGTATCATTAAAAAAATAAGAGGTTAACGTGAAATAAATCCTTTGGTAAGTCTTTGGTAAAATATTTTCTGGTTACCGGGATTAAAATCAACAGGTTACAAAAAACAATAGAGAGAAAAATAACTGATTCTATTCAGATATTAGTTCTAACATTTAATTGCTATCGTCTTTATATTATTATTTTAAAAATACAGAAATACTTTTTTTAATGCCACATTTACTAATACCAGTATTACGAAATAAGTTAAGTTTTGGTTTTAATTAGTTTTTTAAAAGTTAAATTATTGATGTGTTTGTTTTAAGATTTAAAAATATATATATTGGGGATTTGATGTCAGACATAAAAAAATGAAAGTATCAGGATCAATTGAATCTCTTAATTGATAATTTTAAAGTTACATTAAAGAGGTTAACGTGAAATAAATCCTTTGGTAAGTCTTTGGTAAAATATTTTCTGTTTACCGGGATTAAAATCAACAGGTTACAAAAAACAATAGAGGGAAAAACAACTATTTCTATTCAGAATTTAGTTCTAACATTTAATTATTATCGTCTTTATATTATTAGTTTAAAAATACAGAAATACTTTTTTTAATGCAACATTTGCTAATACCAGTATTACGAAGTAAGTTAAGTTTTTGTTTTAACTAGTTTTAAAGAAGTTAAATTATTGACGTGTTTGTTTTAAGACTTTAAAAAAATTATTATGGATCTAATATAAAGACGCAATTCGATTCCCTATGTAAAAAGAATTATTTTCTTAAAGTTTTGCTAGAAATATATTATATTTCATTAAAGTATACAAGTACCAAAAAAAAAAAAGAGAGAGAGAGAACAAAATCTTTTGAGAATTTTAATCTGTCATATTATTTATCTTTCGATATTCGTCCGTACCATGTCAAACTATAGAATGTGAAAAATTGTATTTTTCATTACTTTTAAAAATGGACAGATTGTCACCACTAAATTTTATTAGAATTCTTCGCCTAGTAAAAATACTAATAAATTTTTTGTGAGGAACACTGTTGCCAGTTAGGCCTTCTTTTTTATTCAGAGATGCTGGATTCGTACCGGAAATTTTAAGAAAGAAATGTTTACTTTAAGTAATCACAAAATGGCTGTCAATTAATAAAGTAAAAATTCCTATCTTAAATTTCTCGTATGGATTCGAAATTTCTGAATACTTAGCAAGGTTTACAATCTGGCAACCCTGTTGAAAAAAATTATAAAATTTTAGTGGTGACAATCGGCCCATTTTTAAAAGTAACCTAAAATTAATTTTTTCACATTAGATAGTTTGACATGGTAGCATCGATATTATTATTTTACACAAATCTGAAAATGTAATATTTAAACTGAGCGTTTTATATTATTTTTTCTGCTTTTTACGTTTCCAAGTATTTTTTTATTGTACATTAATAAGTTTTTCGCAAACCATAAAACTAGATGTGAAGATGCTATCAATAATCTAGTAAACATTTTCAGCTGCGTAACAAAATTAATACATGCAAGAATAACAAAATAAAATTAATTTTAATGTTAAAGGGTCGCTTCACTGAAACTGCCTGATCGCGCAATCCCATGTTAACCTACCGGAAAAATAAAAAGCGCGATTACTGATTACCTAACCTCACTTTAATAACTATATTAGGTAATCAGTAATCGCGCTTTTTATTTTTCCGGTAGGTTAACATGGGATTGCGCGATCAGGCAGTTTCAGTGAAGCGACCCTTTAACATTAAAATTTATTTTATTTTGTTATTCTATATATCAAAATTTGTTTAAAAGGGATTACTAAATATTAAACGTCTATAAAGACGTTTAATATTTAGTAATCCCTTTTAAACAAATGTTGATATGAGAAGTATTTTCTACTTTAAAATATGATAAAGAGTTTGTTAATTGTACATGTTGCTTAATTAATGTACCGTAATTTCCGGCGTATAATCCGCAGCTCAAAGAGTCGTTTTTCGACACAGAAATATTATTTTATAAAATGTAACTTAAAAGATCGCTGTAAATATTTAACTACAATTATTGAATAAAATTTCTGGGTCGGAAAACGACTCTTTGAGCTGCGGATTATACGCCGGAAATTACGGTATTAATTTTCTTTAAATGTTACGTGAACAATGTTACGGGTAACAGCTAGTTTTAACTATTTAAGAAATCCCTACAAACTGTGTAATTTCTACACAGAGAAATTTTATCATCTTAAAAATACTTAAGGAGACAATTTAAAAAAAAAAAACACATGATCGTCACCCGACGTCTACTATCTGATGGTAAAAATGGCATTTTAATAATTGCATTAAGTAATGCGTAATCGCGCTTTTTGGTTTTTCTATAGTTTAACATGGGTTTTCGGGATCGGTGAGTTTCGGTGAAGCTGCTCCTTAATATTAATGCTGTTAATTTAGCATGTTTGAGTGTAAAACAAGATTAATGCGCATCAAAGTGCTTATTTGAGATTTCAAGCAATCCTAAAAACCGATATTTCGGCTTGAGAAAACACTATAAATCTACCCGAAAACGTTACCAAAATTAAAAAGGAACAAAGCAGCAAAATGATTTTTGTTTTTATAAATGCTTCTGTTACTCTTGATAATATATTGGTTTCTAAATTTCTAAAAATATTTTGGTATTTTCGTGTTATAGGGACCCTCAAGGATGAATCGCCAAGCGACGAAGATTTATCGCCAAATTATTAAGTATATATGACATTATAATAATATAGGATGCATATAACATTTCTTGGCGCCCAGTTACATGCCCAGTTATAGACATATATGACGTATATGACTTGACGTATATGACCAGTTATAGACATATATGACTTGTTTATAAGATGTATGATGTGTATACAGGGTGACAAGAAATAACTTGGACACACATGATACATTAGAACTATAATGCTAATGAAAATATTACGACCAAACTTCAAAATAAATATAAATACATTATTTCGTCTAATATATTTACAAATTTTCAAAGTGGCTACCTTTAGCCTTAATACAGAGCTTTAAACGTGTCACAAAATTTTCGGCTATGGGCCGCAACTCACTTACTGATATTTTATCCCATTCCTTGCATAAGGATGTCTTTAGGGATGGCAAAGTTTTATGAGGTTTAAAACACACCTTTGTCTCTAAGCTGGACCAAACAGAATAATCCATTGGGTTCAAATCTGGGGAATACAATGGCCATTCTTGAGCTCCAATGAAGTCAGGAAAATGTGTCTTGCACCAATCTTGAGTGCCTTTAGCTCTGTGTGCAAGTGCGGAATCCTGTTGAAAGGTCCATCTTTTGTTTTCCAAGAGCTTTTGTGACCAAGGTAAGACAACATCTTCCAAAATGATTGCGATACAAAATGATTGATTAATCTTTATCCCTTGATCAACAAAAACAAGTGGTGTTTTCCCACTAGCACATATCCCAGCCCAAACCATTACAGATTGGGGTCGCTGACGCCGTTCAACAATGCAAGAAGGTTCAGGTGCTTCTGCTGACCAAACTCTATCATTATGGCTATTGTGAGCTTGTTCAACCGAAAACAGTTTCTCATCTGTGAAGACAAATGTTTGCCATCGATCACCTGCGGCTCGCTTTAACAATTCTTTGCGCCTTTGAAGTCTTGTGCGTTTGTTCTCTGCTGTTAGCTTTTGAGCCTCTTTCATTTTGTAAGGTGAAGACCAAGCTCCATCAAACGTGCGGTTTCTCTGTTGATCTTCATCTCTCTAGCAACCTTTCTCATTGAAATCCTAGGATTTAGTCTTTTGATAACTACTTGGTTTCTTGATGTGCTAACTGTACGCTTTCTTCCTCTGCCTGGCCTGTCACCATCATGTCCGAGTTCTTGAAACCTTTTGATTGTGTATGAAACCGTCTGCTTAGGCACTTTCAATCGTTGAACAATTATCACATTGTTTCATTCCTTGCTTATGTAATTCAAGTATGGCAGATCGTTTGTTAACCATAATGGTTACAACAACTAACTTACTTACACCTGTTCAGTAGCTTTCTAGAATCAATTCCCTATGCCAATAACTTTACAACTTTAGTGGTAGTTACAGATTTTTCTTTTGAAACTTCGTCCAAGTTATTTCTTGTCACCCTGTATGACATATCAGACGTAAATAATATGGATATAATGATGTATATAAGCGTACATATATGAGCATTAGAAGTATATATATATGCGTATATATGGGGCTTATATAAGTTTTGCTATGATCTTGGAAAAAAAATCGTAAACGCATTTCTGATGTAATCGTAATTTCGGGGGTCGCTATAACACGAAAGTACACGGAAAGTACCGATGTTTTTATTAACATAATGATTACTCGTTAGGACTAGCAGGGTTTGTACGGGTACCGCTACTTTTCCAGGTGACATACAAATATATTTTTCTAAAAAAAATACATCAAGTTCACACGCGCGAAATTTCACCTTGTTTAAGAAGAGATTATCTATAAGAAAATACTGGTACCGAATACTTTTCTTGTCTTAAATTTCCAGAACCCTTACGAACACTGGACTGGTGACTATAATTTATATTCACTCGTACCACAATTAAAAAAAATTCTTTGTGATAGATTTCTTTTGAAAATATCCTAGTACCACTATTTATAACAAAATACTTATCCATAGCGTATTCGTACTCCCTGTTGCTACTCATGCATGTCTAATCTGGTGTTTCGCTTGCAAACGTAGCATGAACTTCCTATCTCGCTCCTACAATAAAACTCTTAGAATTATCCTTAATGGCTCTAGATACGTAACTCAACTTCAGAAATGACCTCAAAACTGTTTCAATGGCAAACTGCATTAAATTCCTCTAAAAAAATTCAACAGTAATTTATATAAAGTTCCTAATGATATTGTCTATGAACTACCTGATTACGACGTTTATAATCCTAGTAAACGTAAAACACCTCGGTATACTACTATTCTGCCGGAGTAGTCATAATTATGCTAATACTTTTTGTTTTTGTCTTTAATTTTTGAAATTTAAATATACATATACATATTCTATGTATTCCCTTTACTTATTCCTATACTAACTGTAATTAAACTATGTTTTAATGTATGGCAATGAGAACTGCCCACTTTTTTTTAATGCCAGTCCTGCTTTACTTAGATTTTTTTGCGAACGATTCGCCTTTTGAAACAATTAAACAACCTTCTCATCATCTCTTTACACATTTTTCTACGTAATTATTATATTTTAGTGCTTTCCTACTCTCTTTTTCTAAATTTTGTTCCATTTTCACTCTTATGCTGCAAGTTAAATTTGATTGGCTGCTTTACACAAGTTAAATTTGATTGGCTGGCTTACTTATTTCGGATTGGTTGATGAAGTTTTCACTCGAGTCTTTTCCTTTTCTTTCGGTTTCTAGCGCTAAAATGCTACATTTATACTTTTATTTTCTCATGGCTCCTCTATAATGTAATATACAACTACTTATATACCGGAAATGGAATTGGTTTACAACTGGGAATCCTATTGGAGCAGTAAATTCTGTTCCTGTTTCCTAATATCAGTACATGGTAGAGATTATTTGTAAAAAAGTGGTGCAAATAGAATAAAAAAATAGTCTCTAGGATGACACACGTCCCAACCACGTAATCAAAGGGTTAATGCTTCCTTAAGTCTGGGTAATATATTGGTTTCACAGTTTCTGAAGATGAAGAACGCTTTTGGGAATCGTGGATAAATAGGAGGATGTTATTGCAAAACTTCATACGCGGTTCTATTATATTTTCTATAAATTAAGAAACATTTTTTTTTACAGTGCACATAAGAGAATAAAATGCTGCATAAATAACTGTTACAAAAGATTTTTACTGTTTCTTTTCTCTTCAAATCAATTCGTTTTACAAATTGAAATACAATGCTCGTAGTTCAAATAAAAAAATTTAAATATGGCCTTAAAAGAACTTCGACGAACGAAAAATGGGAAAAATAACGACGAAGAAAATTGCTTTTGATGTTCGGTAGGAAAATACTTCATATATAAAATAGACTTTTGGATATGCAAGTTATTTTTTTTTTTCATTTCGTTTCTAAGATTACTTTTTTACCTTTTCAATATATTTTGCTTCCATAACTATTTTAAATTCAGTGGAATTTCGTCTGCTTTATAGAGCACCTAAATCCGTGTAAAAAAATTTAGTAAATTGAATAAAAAATAAATAAATTTGGAAATTTATAAATAACAAAAAACGCTTTGAATGCAATGAAAATAAAATATGTATAATACATAAAAAAACATTCATAATTATATATTAAATTTAATATATTTTTGACTTTTTAATTCCTACATAATACCTTTAATCCCTTAACAGTTTCGTTTTTTTTTTTTTTTTTTTTTTTGACTCAATAAATTTATTAGTTGGATGTGCCAATCCCAAAACTTTCTTCTATCTCACACAGGTTTCGCAGACACTAAAAATAATCAGCACTAATTTATATCAAGTTCTAATCTAAAAATTTATAAAATTCCGTGCATTAATTCTTGATATAGGACTATCGCTAAAATCCTGTAAATCCTGCAAAATGTAGCATAGCAGAGCCACCTGTTGGGAGATTTAGACCAAAACCGAATCAACAACAACTTATGTCAACGTCTAACTGGATCTGAAGTTTGATGAAAATCCGTGCTAGTTCTTGAGATATAGTTATCGTGATAATAATGCAAAAAGTAGCATAGCAGCGCCATCTGTTGGGCTATTTACACCAAAACGTAATCAGCGTCTATTTAAGTCAAGGTCTAACAGAATCTAAAGTTGAATGAAATTCCATGCATTAGTTCTTGACATATAGCTATCGTAAAAATCATGAAAAAATTGGTATGGCAGCGCCACCTGTTGAGATATCTACACCAAAACGTAATCAGCGTCTATTTATGTCAGATTCTAACTGAATCTGAAGTTTGATGAAAATAAGTGCAATAGTTCTTGAGATAGAGCTATTGCGGAAATCACTAAAAATGCAGCATAGCAGCGCCACCTATCGGGCGATTTTCACAAAAACTAATCAGCACCAATTTATATCAGGGGCTAACTTAATATAAAGTTTTATTAAATTTCGTGCATTAGGTCTTGAGATAGAGCGCCCACAAAATTTTCGTCACATACAGACAGACAGTCAGACAGAGTCACAGACAGACATTTTCTAAAAACAGTCCAATCGTGTTCAGCACCTTCTAAAACATATGAATACGTCGAAAATCGGAAGTCGAAAATTTGCATGAATCCAATACTTTCTTCTTGTAAAGATAAAAAACGTAAAAATGGGGACAAAACACCACTTTTTCCGTAATAAAATATTCATCTTAAATAATATTGGACTTGAGTGAAATGTGCTGCAGTGTACCAGTAAGACATACATCTATACCTCTGGTCATAACCTGTGGACTATAACAATGTCTGTCTCATAGCCAAACTAAAGTAGCCGTGGGCCTGGAAACGCGGAAAAAGGAAAAGCCAGAACCAAAAAAGGCCCTTTTCAGGTACCATACAACTTATATAAAAATTCAAAATAAAATAAAGTATTATTTAGAATGCAATTTAGAGAACATTATGGAAAGTAACAAAAATAATTTAAAATTTAAAATAAAAAGAACTAGCAATTAAAAAATTTACAAAATGTACAATATTTGGAGTAAGGAGCACTAGAAGTCATGTCCTTTTAAAGCCATGGGGAGCAAAGCCATTAAATAATAAGCCCAGTCAGATAGTGTTAAATTTGTTAGCGAGGACACTAGCGCCACTTCATCTGCTGCGGAAGGAAGGCGAAACAGAAGTGCGTCGCAGAGAAACGATACGATTTATTTATATCGATATTTTATACGATTTTTATCGTTTGTATCGATGTTTTGTTTTTGCACTTCCTTTAAAAGCTTGCTAATTATTGGGATCTTTTACATTAAAGCTAAAACTATAATTAAAAAAAAAATGGTGGAAATTTACTGGATTAATATTTCTATATAAATATAGTGGTGGCGAAGAAGTTGATTTATTTATTAAAAGTTAAATAAAAAGTGATGGAAATTTACATCACTATGCAATTAACCATTTCCGGCACTGACAAATTATGTTCGTAAAATGTGAAATTACTGACTGACACCGGAATTTACAAACGACTTTCTTAGAAAATATGAACTCCTTATTTTAAGCTTTAATATTCGAAGCAAAATTTTATTAAAATTTTCTTGGTGCCGAATGCAGCACTCCCAACCGCTAGATGGCGCTATTTTCAACTTGCGAAAAGTTTCCCATCTATCTGACTGGGCTTATTATTTAATGGCTTTGATGGGGAGGGATAAAGCTAACTTTCTTAAATAATAAAACATGTCTGACAATTACTAAACCGATGATTACAGCTAAAAATTAGTGGTATCCAAAAGCTTTTAGTAACGAAGCAAACAAACTCTTCCTACAAGAGAGGGTTTCGGGTTTAAGAGCCTACACTAGTTATGCGAAAAAACGCTTAAGCTAATGTTAAGTCTATGGGAGAGTTATTTTCTAATTTCTAGCTCGCATTTTAATATTTTTAAATGATTTTTTTACATAGGATAGCTGAGGTCAATCTCTAACGTTTTTAGTTTTTACTTTTTCGATTTTGGTTCCAGTTTTTTAATAAAATGGTACTTTCACTTTCAGAACCGGTTCCAATCGTTTCCAAAATTGCAAATGCCCGCTTATAATTTTTTTTTAACGCAAATCAAAAAAGTAAAAACTAGCAACGTTAGAGATCGATCTCAGTTATCCTATAAAAAAAAAAAAAAAAATAAATAAAATACGAGTGAGGAAATTTTAAAATAATCCTTTCATAGACTTAACATTAGGTTAAAAGAGCCTACATCAGTCATACGAAAAAACGCGCAAGCTAATGTTAAGTCTATGAGAAAGTTCTTGGTAGATTTTTCGCTCGCATTTTAATATTTTTAAATGACGTTTTTTGCATAGGATAGCTGAGGTGAGTCTCTAACGTTGTTAGTTTTTACTTTTAAGATTTTGGTTCCAGTTTTTTATATAAGGGTACTTTCACTTTCAGAACCGGTTCCAACCGGCTCCAAACTTGATAATGTCCGCTTATAAAAAAGTAAATAAGTAAATAATAAATCAAAAAAGTAAAAACTAACAACGTTAGATATCGACCTCATCTATCCTACTCCAAAAACATCATTTAAAAGTACTAAAATGCGAGCGAGAAATCTGTTAAGAACCTTCCCATAGATTTAACATTAGCTTGAGCGTTTCTTCGGTTGAAACGGCGAGTCACGCATAATTTTACGTGACTAACCGCAAATTTGCAGTTAATTATTGTATTTCTAAAAGAAATAAAGTTAGAGGTATTCTACGATAGTATGTTATAGTTTTCGAGATTGTTTTTTGAAATTTATGAAAATTTTTGCCACTTCAGAGGATATTCCCTGTTACCCTTTGCAATACATATTTTAAAACATTATTGAAAGAAGATGAAACAAGAGACGCAATGTGTTAAAGAGGGTTTTTATTTTGAGATGTGAATTTTGTACATCTTGTACAGTATTCTTGTACATCTTGTGCAGTATCTTTTGTACTTTTTTGTACAGTAAAAAAAAAAAAAAAAAAAAAAGAGAGAGAGAGAGAGAGAGAGAGAGAGAGAGAGATTCTTATTGGAAAAGTTAGAGATGATATGAAAATCAACGTCTTAATAACCCCTTATTCAAATAGAAAAAGTAATATTCTGACAGAAGATGTATCGGAAAGAAGACATTTAAAATATTTTTAAAACACTCTGTTATAAACAAATCACAAATAGCAATAGGTGTATGTTTTGGAATGGTATGTAACGTAACTGGAATAATTAAACGAAGGCGACCGACATAGCTCATGCTTTTATTTAAATAAATGTTCTTAGAAACGCCTTCTCTTATGACCTTTTTTTCAAAGCAAAGCTGCTAAAAACCAGCTTTTGTCAAGATTTAAGGACGAGCATATTGCCTTCTCACGAATTTAAAAAGTATGTCATTAATAATTAAAATTTTTCTGATATACTTATACTGGTGGTTATCATTTTTTTTAAATATATGATTTTTTAAATAAATACTAGTTTCTTACTTTTATACAGCGTTTATGAAAATGAATTTAATATTACTCATTCAAGATATCAGGATAATAGAAAAATATAGAAATAGTATTTCAGCTAACGATAGTTTACCAGATATCTGGTCATGTTAGTTGCACAATAATTGCAGATCAGAATATGCATTAGTATACATTAGTTAGCATTATTTTTTATATTTGTATTTATTTTTAATAAGATTACTTAAACCTAAATATAAAAAATAAATTGTTAGTATAAACGTTGTCTATGTGCGACTGGATACGATATTTTTATTTCGAATACGGTGCGTGGAAGATAAAATATTACATACCCATGTTCTATATTCTCTTTTTTGAATATTGTTTTAGTATATTTACATTTTTGAAGTAATTTCGCATTAAAAATTAACTGTAGATATTTTGTTTATTTGATATGCAAGTTGACTATGGTGGGTTAAAAAAAGTAAATTAATTTAATTTAAAAATTTTAAATTAATTTTTTTTTTTTGAAATAGTGTCTTTTAAAAATTTTGCAAAAAATATATGTTTTTTGTAATATTATAAACTTTAAATTCTGAAAGTTTTAGAGTAGTATCTCAATGGGATCAGCAGTTATGTTAAAAAAACTAATGTTAAACCCCAGTTTGGGGCTGGTATTTAAAGTTGCCACCTCGCCAACTTTATGATTGTGCTAAAGATAGTGTTGTTTTATAAATTTTAAACATTATTTTTTTATAACTGCTGATCCCATTGAGATCCCACTCTAAAACTTTCAGAATTTAACGATTATAATATTACAAAAATCATATATTTGTTTTAAAATTAAAAAAACAAACACTATTTTAATTTTTTTTTAATAAAATGTTTTTTAATTAAATTAACCTCTTTTTTAACCAAGAATAGTCAACTTGCATATCAAATTAAACCGTATGAAGTTGTCTTTAAAACGAGGGGTCAAATAACGCTCTACGCCTGATAGAACTTGATAAATTCAAAATAGAAAACATTTATACAAGGCTAAAAATGATGATTTTTCGAAATTAAAAAAAATAATTGTTAGAAAATTTACTGAGATAAAAAAAAATTAAAAGTATATTCTCATTTGTATCATCAGGGAAAATGATTCCTGAAGATTTCATTAAAATCTGAAATGGTTAGGTTGAATATTGAAATTTTTTGGTTGATTTGACGTGGAATGACCCAGTTATGGTAATATATACAAGCTATTTTATGTTTTGGATAAATTAATTGTATTTTGGATAAATGAAATGTGACGAAATTTTTACCAGTCAAAACAAAAAAGAGAGATTGTTATTGGAAAATTTATAGATGATACGAAAATCAACATGTAAATATCCTGTTATCCTAATAAAATTATTAATAACCTGACAAAAGATGTATCGAAAAAAAGACATTTAAAATATTTTTAATGCATTCTGTTATAAACAAGTCACAAATAACAATAGGAGTATTTTTTAAGAACGGTATGGTTCGTAATTTGAATATTTAAACGGAGCTGACCGACATAGATCAGGTTTTTATTCAAAGAAACATGTTATATAGCAAATCCTACTCTTATGGTATTTTTTCCAAACCAAAGCGGCAAAAACCCAGCTTTCGTCAAGATTTTATTGATCAATTTATGACTCTTCGTAAACTTAAAAGATGAGTTATTAATGATTTAAAATTTACTGATAAATTTTTACCGGTGGCTGTTTCATTTTCTTTAAAAACATGATTTTTTAAAAATAAATAATAACTTAATATTCTCTATCGTTATACAGCGTTTATAAAAATTAATTTAATATTACTCATTCAATATAGCGCATATCAGAGTAATAGAAGAATATGCAATTATTTTAGTTAACGATAGTTTACTAGATTATAGGTCCTGCAAGGTAAGCAATAATTACTGATCAGAATATGTTAAGTATATATTTTTTTTACTTATTTTTAATAACATTACTTAAACCAAAAAAAAAAAAAAAAAAAAAAAAACATTGTTAGTATGTATAAACATAGTCCATGTGCGACTGGAAATGATATTTTGGGTTAAAATACGGCGCGTGGAAGACAAAATGTTACACACCTGGATTTAAAAAAAAAAAAAAAAAAATCCTTGATAATATAAACATAGTCTATGTGCGACTGGAGATGATATTTTGAGTTCAGATACGCGAGTTTAAGACAAAATGTTACATACCTGGATTTGGACGGTTAATTTTTGAAATCTGGATTTGAAATGTGTTGTGTGATTTCTAAATTGTTTATCTAGATATCTTCTTTTTCATTTTTAAACGGAGAAGTTATATTGCAGTATTCTAAAAGGTTTTGAAGGTGTTTTATCACATTTGCTTGACACAATATATTTCTTTCTTGATAAATATTAAAATATAAAAATAAAATTTCTTACCAAAAGTAACAGTACTATTTTTTTTTCAATAAAATGTCTTCTACAGCTCTTTAGTAATATTCTGAAAAATTATTTACTGAAACTGTTTTGAAATACATTTCTACGCCTTAAATATTTCAGTTGAACCTTATTTGCATCTTTTATATGTCAAATAACAGAAAAGCCAATTGTATAGTTAAATGTATTTTAGAATTTTGAAATCTTTGGAAAAACTTAGTCAAAATATTTTATCTATCATGTTATGTGCATTCAGTGCATATTCGAGAAGATAAGGAATCCGTTTGGAAGATAGAGCATATTTTGACTGTGATTTCCTTATACCTAAGCTATACATTAAGATTTCTTTATGTACAGGATATCTCAAAAAGAATATCCAATCTTCAATTACAATAATTATTTACAAATGAGAAATATTAAAATATTAGAATAAGTTATATGTTTTGAAAGAATATTGTAAACTTTGTATGCATTCGTTTTAATAAAATTTAAAAATTTAAGCCTATATTGGGCGCTGCGCAGTCTCAATTTTTGCAAATATTCAAAATGATATCAAACAGGTGACAGAATGGACAATCAAAAGTACATTTTCATTCACACGACAGTTTGATCATTTGTACAAGTTAAAGCAATGCAGCGCCACCTATTTTTAAAAATTTGTATTCATTTTAAGTAGCTTTCATTACAAAAAGCTACATATTGCAGCCGTTCGGAGGAAAGCAATTTCAAAACATTTTGGTATATTTTCACCGATCATGACGTTTAGACAACCAAACCACCCTCTGTTCAAATGTTGATTTATATATATATATATACAGTATGTCCACACTAAAGTCCCTTGCCACCCTCTTAACTTCGGAACGGCTGCTGCTATATTCATAAAAGTGGTGTCTAGGTTTAGTAAAGTAGCTATGCGCTACACCAAGATCTCCTTATCATAGTATCAGACCTCTCAATCAGCAAGATGCCTTTGACCGCTATACTTGTCCTGCTACTAGCGCCATCAATCGTCAGTAATAGTATTTACGACACGAAATCACACGAAATTTTTTCACAGCTCCATTTGTTCTATGCATTTGCTTATGAACTAGTAGTTTTCCTACCACTAAAATTTTATAGTAAATTTTATCTTATTAAATTGACAAGATCGTGTGATTACATGAGGAAAAAAATTCTATTAAATTTTAGTGGTAAGAAAAAAGCGTAAGAGTTGGCAGCTATGCGGTAGAAGACCAGCTAGATTTTTCGATAGATTTTTCTATTATATTTTTGGATACCAGTTTTTTAGTAGAGACAATTTTGTTTTGTTTGATCGGAGAATTCTGGGATTTAAAAGAACAACATTTTCTCTAAAAATATACTGGTGTTCAAAAAGCCCGAAACATGGCAACTGTGCGGTAGTATCCACCAGGCGGCAATACTTTCCGGAGAAAGTCAATTAATAAGTTGGCAATTACCGCGGACATTTTCTCCCATAGACTTTCTCCGGATTGTCAAGTCTGATCTATGATAAGGGAGTCTTGCGCTACACAATGAAACCGCCTACAGTGCCACCTGGTGGAATGTTGCAGAGTTAGCATTCCTATCTTGTAAACGGAAAGAGATTGAGAAAAAAAGTGATCTACAAAGATGTAAAGTATCAACGATTTAGTACGAAAAGACACCTTGTGGACATTAAGAATAGAACGGTTAAAACGCGCATTTGTTTTTTTGTGATTTCCTACACTGTGACGTGACAAAACGATCTTAGAAAGAAAGAAACAACCAAGCAATGTCGCCAGTACCTGTGGCGATCCTGGCTTTCATACTGAATGGAATATCAAGAGTAGCATATAACCGAATTTTAAAATTAGGAATCAGGGCGAATGTTTTTGATGTATTATGGTTTGATGTTTAATAATGGGAAAAAATAATCATAAATCAATAGCCCAAATAACAAATTTGTGCAATGTCATTAAAAAATTCCAGATATAGAATACAATATATATCTTTTCAATATTCACCCACCCGTAAAATATTTTATGTTTATTGAGTTTCAAAGTGCATTATTGAAAAAGAAATATTAAAATTTTTGCAGTTTGCTATGCATCAAAAATTACATCATAGAGAGTTTTTATTTCCTTTTTTTTTTCTTTTCCTTTTTCTTTCTTTTCCTTTTTCTTTTCTTTATTTTTTCATTCTTTTTCTTCTTTGTCTTTTTTTTTGTCATTTACTGTGAAAATTTTCGGCATGTTTTCCTTGTAATATTGATCATAAAAAAATATATCATGTTCTTTTATAGGGATAGATATAACGATAGAAAAATGTGAAGCAAAAATCTTTTATCATTTTACATGCATTGAAAGTATGCCGAAAACGTTAAAATTCCTATTAATTCCTGCTATTATCATATCTGTTTTTTTATTAGATACCGTGTAAGATTTTAAAGAAAGAATGCATGCGACTCTGGAAAAATTTTTACTGTAAACATTCCTTTTTTGTTTGTTGTAAGATACAACCATTCCAGGAAATTTTTCTACTAGTAAAGGGGCCTGTGAAACACAGTGGTGTGAAAAATATATCTCTCAGCTATTTTAAAATATAAAGTTCATAAGTAAACTTATAATTAATATAATTATTCATTAGAAAATAGCTTTTCTTATAGAAATAAATATCAGGGGATGCGTATAGTCTAATACAAAAATAGGCATAAAAATAATATTTTATATACTTTCTATTTTATCAAGGTTCGCACACTCCTTATATTTTGTAAGGAGGCTGGCACCACTATTAATGATAAGAAAGTTTCTTTTTAATTTTTTAAACACAGAATTCGCAGCCATCACGTTTATTCACAGAATTAGCAATATTTTTCCGCAGTTAAATAAAGCGAAGAAAACTTTTAAAAATTTGTGGTAGGCATGTGCGAACCCTGTTTATGCTTTATATATATATATATATATATATATACATAAAATCAATGCTCAAATAGTAATTTTCTACAATGACTTTAAAAACATCCCGATATAAAACACAATAAATATATTTTCAATATTCAGCTATACCTGTAAAATATTTTATGTTTAGAGGAGATGGGGGATGAATGGGACAAGGGATGGATGGTACGCTCTCAATATTTCAGGCAATAAACATTTTTTTCTAGTTGCTTCCTATCCTCATAGATTTCACTACCATAGTGTGCTTCAGAACCAAAAGCAAGAGCACATGGCTGTTTTCAGTTTTCTTCAAATTTGCATTTCCTGAAAACTCTGCTTAAAAGTAATTTTTTTTACATTTGAAGTTACTTAAATATCTTATGCAATATAAACAATTAAGATATGTTGTAGTTTTTTATTTAAAGGCTCAATATTGGTAATTAAAATGAATGCATATTAACCATTGTGACAAAATAGCTGACAATTGAATATATGCATCATGAGGATGATTGGGACATTTCAAATGGGGATGAATGGGACTGCTTCATTCGTGCCTAGAGGATACTGAAATTTTTTTATTAACTAAATAATATTATGAAGGTTGATAAATTAATACTTTATGGTAATTATTCTTTTAACATTTCATCCTCTTTGTAGCCATCGTCTTCAGTCCACCGTTTATGGGCCTTTAAAGGCTAAGCTGAGATGAGTCCAAGATCATTGACTCACAACTAATCCTGGAGATCATATATCAATTTATAATCTCTCAGCTTTTGCCAAGGAGGCATTTTTGTTTAGATTTTAGTCCTTAACATTAAATACGGGGAGAAAATGTTTGTGTCCCATTCATCCCTGCTGTGGGGATGATTGGGACATAGAAGAACGTTTTTTTAAATTTAATTTATACATCTGTATAATAATAATATTGAACAAATATTGTGCATAAGATGTAGTCAAACACTTAAAGTTTGAATGTGATATATAATATTGATAATAACTTATATAAAATATTTAAAATAAATATTTTTGCGAAAATGTCCCATTCATCCCCACCTCCCCTATTTAGTTTGCTAAGTATCAAAAGTTATATCATAGAGAGTTCTAATCGGCTTTCTTTTACTTTTTTTCCTCATTTTTTGAAAATATTTGCGGCAAACTTTCCTTATAATATTAAATAGAAAAAAATATATTGTTTTTTTTCTATGGATAGAAGGTATAGATGGAATATGATTTAAGAAAAATGTGAAACAAAAAACTTTTCTCATTTTACATGCATTCAAAGTATGTCGAAAACCTTCAAATTCCTATCAGTTCCGTTTTTTTATAATAGAGTGTAAGATTTCAAAGAAAGAATGCAGGCGTTTCCCGAAGAACTTTACTGAAAACATTCCTTGTTTTTGTTTTGTAAAATGCAATCATTCCAGGAAGGTTTTCTACGAAAATAGCGTTATTCAACATTCAATTTAAAAGGGTACATATACAAAGTGATGTGACTAGTATTTATCTCAGATATTTAAATTATAGAGTTCATTAGTTAGCTTATAATTATTATAAATAATCATTAGAAACATCATTTCTTAACACTACATATACCGATAATTTTACATAAGTTTAGTAAAAATTTTCTCACACCAGAATTTTTATTTAAAATTATTTAACTTTTGTGAAACAATGAACCAATGCAAAGTGTCTTAGAATTCCTATGATGGTTTTCATGCCATCATTGAAATACCATCAACCGTGGTCAGTCGGATGGATCTTTTCAAAATTTATAAGCCGGGCCAGATGAATGGAAGAAAGGACCAGGGTCCATAGGGCTTTTTTTCCCATTAAATAAGACTAAAATTAGATTTTGTCATACTGACTTAATTGTTTTACTTTTTAATATTAGAAGTTTTATCCTGTACCATTTCAACGATAGGTTTTGCATTTTGTTCGGATTTATATGACTTACACAACCTCAAAGTTCGTATTATTCGTAGTTTTTTTATGAAAAATACTTAATTTCTCCTAATTTACCTCAATTATTTATATGAGTGCAATCGTGCAACACTTTCTTCTTTACATATATTATAAACTAAATACATCAAAATGTACAATATATGTAAAAATAAAAGTGTTGCAAAGTTGCGATCATAGTAAAATATTAAAAATCTAGAGTTAAGTAACTGCATTCCCTCACGTTACTAAGAGACTTTCAGAATGCATCAACGTGTATAAATGGTATAAAATGCACGTGACTTTTGCTAATAACTGCATTCCTTCACATTAGCAATAGTTACGTTCATTTCAGCACGTTTAAACACGTTGCTGAATCCTAAAATCTCTTAGTGATGTGATAGAATGCAGTTACTTAACTTTCTATTTTTAATATTTTACTATGAGCGCAGCTTTTCAACACTTTCATTTTACATATATTGTACATTTTGATGTATTTTATAATACAGGGTGTTTAAAAAAAAAAACCCTAACTTTAAAACTCAATAACCCGGAAACGGTGATAGATAGAGGCATGAAACCAGTGGTATGTTTATTTTAAAAAATCGTAAGAATCTTATACATAAATCTCAAAATTTAGTTAAAAATAGCACCGATACATGGCGCTGAGAGCGTTAAGAATCCTTCTAAAGAAAGTTCAGAAGCATAGAAAGACTATCCATGGAAGATTTCGCCATTGAAATCTGACCGCTATTAGCGTATATTAAAAATAATTCGTATCGGACACGTTGCCTGTCTGTTGAACTATTTTGAAAAGCTCATGAATTATTTTCCCATCTGGGCCTTTTGCGACTTGAAATCGCGTTTGAAAACTTCTCCTTGTGGCAGTAGGACTCTGATTTAATCGGTGGTACTCCAACACAATAAACACACGTTCCACCACGGTATACATCACTTTCCGAATTATTTTCACTATACGCTAATAGCGGTCAGATTTCAAGAGCTGATCTTCGACGACTAGTCTTTCTATGCTTCTGAACTCTCTTTAGAAGGATTCTTAACACCTTCAGCGCCATCTATCGGTGCTATTTTTAACTAAATTTTGAGATTTATGTATAAGATTCTTACGATTTTTTTAATAAACATACCACTGGTTTCATGTTTCTATTTATCACCGTTTCCGGGTTATTGATTTTTAAAGTTAGGGGTCCTTTGTGAAACACTCTGTATATGTAAAGAAGAAAGTGTCGCACAATTGCGCTCATATAAATAATTGAGGTAAAATTAAGAGAAATTGCGTATTTTTCATCAAAAACTACGAATAATACGAACTTTGAGCTTGTGTAAGTCATATAAATCCGAACAA
This sequence comes from Maratus michaelseni, assembly GCA_963931845.1. Taxonomy (NCBI): domain Eukaryota; kingdom Metazoa; phylum Arthropoda; class Arachnida; order Araneae; family Salticidae; genus Maratus; species Maratus michaelseni. The sequence goes on along the minus strand of OZ007595.1, from coordinate 79,469,413 downwards.
AATGCAAAAACTGTTGTTGAAATCGTACAGGATAAAACTTTTAATATTAAAAAGTGAAATAATTAAGTCAGTATAAAAAAAATCGAATTTTAGTATTATTTCATGGGCCAAAAACACTGCTTATGGACCGTGATCTTTTCGCAAGTTGAAAAAAGCGCCCTCTTACGACTGATAGTACTTTTGCATGCTGGAAAGTAAAAAGATTACAACAGAAAAATAGCAAAGCTAAATTGACAAATAATAATCCAGATAAGAAATAATAAACTAAATCAGGCAAAAATCCTCGATTGCAATCACACGTATCTGATAGGTCAGTGCACAATTTTAATGCATTTATGAATGAATTGCTAGTAGCAATTCTATTTTCCGTGAACTTTTGTTTTGACAACTCGCATTTTAAAATATATAGTTCATAAGTAAACTTATAATTATTGTAAATATTAGAAAACAGCACTTTTTAACACTAAACATACCGGGGATTTTACTCAAGTTTTGTAAAAATATCTCACACCAGAATTTAAAACTATTTAACTTTTGTGAACCAATGCTGAGAGTCTCGTAGTTCCTACGATGGCCTTTATACCGTCGTTGGCATACAATCAATGGCGATCAGTCAGGTGAATCTTGGTGCATAGGTGATTTTACCAAGATCTTATCATTTTGTATTAAACTTATTTCTGTCTTATTTCATTTCATATATTATATTTATTTTATGAAGAAATTTCTGGTTCGAATCGACGAATTTTCATTTGGTACCGGTCAAATGATAGGTACATTTACATAGATACCAACCTCTCATTAATATTCTATAATATTCTGGTTAATTTGATCCAGGTTTAACACGTTTCGCACCAAAATTTTTTATAAGAAATTAAATTAAATAAATTCCATGTAGAAACCTGAAATTGAATAAATAAAGATTCATCCAATAATTTTTCTGGTTTCAAGCGTTGTTAAACTGGGTCAAATTAACCCACATATTACGGAATATTAATGAGAACCTCTGCATTTAGCCCAATTATAAAAAAAATAGTCATTGAAAAAAAAAGCCTTTTATATACTTTTTGTTTTATGATTTATATAATAAAGAAAATAATACTTCAATTGTGGAAATACAAATTCTTTCCGATAACTTTAAAAATAACTAAGTATAAAACTATAATAAATATTTTTTTTCCCAATCATCTGTGAAAAATATATTTTATGCTTGTTGAGTTTAAAATTTTCGGAATGCTATATTTAAGAAAAGTTACAAAAGAAAATTATTTTTTGCGTATTTCTTTACTTATTTTCATTTGCCTAAGTATTTTCGGAATATTTTCATGATAATATTTATTTTATTTATTTATTTATTAGACAAAGCATGTTATTTTAGATGATAATTAGTAAATAAAGAGCCGACGCCAATAAAGCGAAACGCAGAATGTATTGTTCTTTTTACATGGATTCAAAATATGTACAAAATTCTTGACAATGCCTGATACTATAATTTCTTTATTTCTCCTGGTAATAGATATGGTATAAAATAGCATATGGACGTGTCGGAGAAAGGGTTACACCTCAGATCGATATCAACCTCAGATATCGTATGCAAAAAGAATTATTTAAAAATTTTGAAATGCAGACGAGAAATTTGAAAGGAACTTTCCTATAGGTTTAACATTAGCTTGCGAGTGTCGTCTCACGATTATGCGAGAAACGTTTTACAGGGTGTTTCTAAACTCATGGTACAAACTTTAAGGGTAGGTAGAGCACACAGTAACAATCATTTTTTGTATAGGGATGTATGGGACCAAGTGACGCATTAAACTGGGGGGGGGGTGGCAATTAGGCCCCTTTTTAATTTTCAAAATTTCTCGTTAATACCAGAAAATTTTTATGCTATCCTTTTCTTGACATTTCATAACTACTTAATAATAAAATTCTTCTTTGAAAATTTTTGGTATGAAATTGAAATTTGAAATGAAAAGAAAATAGAAATAGAAATAGAAATTTTTTAAATAAAAATGGAGTTTTTGGTTGATTCCACTGGCGGTACAGGGCAGTAAGTGACTGGTCGCTGTTCAATACCATGCATTCAAGTAGAAGCAATCGCCATTTTTAAATGAGCTATCGTTCGTCATGGAAGACTTTACATATGCCGAAAAAGCCGACATGCATTTCATGTATGGTCGTGCAAATGGCAACGCCAGGGCTGCCCTACGAATGTATCAGGAGCAGTTTCCTCGCAGAAGAATGCCTGATCATAGAATGTTTCAGCGTTTACACCGTCAGATTTCTGAAACAGGTTCTTTCCACGTCACCAGACAGGAAACTGGGTGAGAAAGAGCTGTACGCAGTGCAAGCCTGGAAGAAATTATTTTGAATTTTGTGAATGAAAGGCCCGAATCAAGTACAAGAGCTGTTGCACAGAATTTAGGTGTGAGTCATCCGACCGTTTAGAGAGTGTTAAACGAAAATCGATTTCATCCCTTCCGTTTTCAACGTGTACAAAATTTGAATCCGGAAGACTATCTTCTGCGGTTGAACTTTTGCTAGTGGGTTTTGCAGCAACATGTATTGCAGCCAGACTTTACTGCTCATATTCTATTTACAGATGAGGCAGTATTTACACGAGAGGGTGTATTTAATGCGCACAATTTCCATCTTTGGGCAACGAATAATACACATGCAACGCGGCCACATGCTTTCCAACAACGATTTTCTGGGAATTTGTGGGCGGGTACTGTTAATAATTATTTGATTGGCCCATATTTACTACCAAAGAGGCTGGATGGTCGCTGTTACCTTATTCTTTTGCAACAGGTTTTACCAGAACTGCTGCAAGATGTTCCGATCGCCATTCGTAACCGGATGTGGTTTCAACATGATGGAGCGCCCGCGCACTTCACCACTGATGTGCGCAGTTACCTGAATGCCACATTTGGGACGTGATGGATTGGACGTGGTGGACCAGTTGCTTGGCCACCGCGATCTCCCGATTTATCTAGCTTTGATTTATTTTTATGGGGACATCTGAAGAATCTTGTTTATGAGATTCCAGTTGACTCAGACGAAAATCTAGTATCTCGCATATCCGAAGCTGCTGCACGTGTGCGGGAAATGCCTGACATCTTTAGAAGTGTACGCCAATCATTCCACCGACGCTGAGAAGCATGTATCACAGTTGGTGGGCGCAATTTTGTACACTTATTCTAATGTTATTGTATGCATTATTATTTACTTGTAAACTACATTCTAAATAAACATATTATCTTTTGTATACCTGTACTAGCTGACCCCCCAGGCGTTGCCCGAGCCCGTGTAATAAACTCAAATCCTTTACAAACGAAACTCTGGCCAAGGTCTCTGATGGCTTCGACACCGTATACCGGGCACGCTCGCACGCTCCGGAAAATCTTTATTTCCCCCTTCCATCGCCAGGAGAGCAACCTCTTTCGGAAAAACCCTCTGAGACAGGTTAACGTTCCCTACGGTCTGTATACTAGGCGTGCGACAAAATCGAGCTGGTTTCGAGAAGATGGGAACATTATAAGCCGAGTTATTGAAATAATGCACAGTTAGAGAAAATAACCATGAGTGAGGTGCCGGGTGAAGGGGATGTTCAAGTGTCCTTCAGAAAATGACTAATTAGGAGGACTACGATGCATCTTTAAAAATTCGTTCGTTTGCTTAAGCTAGGAACTTAATTACAAATTTGCCTTAAACTATTATTCGGAAATAGTGATAACTGCTACTCACAAATTTAGTTTAGTGTTATAAAGGGTGACTGTTAAGTTAATTATAATGTTTGGAATCACTTGAGTTCAAATCGGAAAGATAGTTGCTGAGATATGGAAACGGGGCATAGTTAGGTAAAAAATCTTGAAGGAGGGTCGGGGGGAACAAGTTCAAGTATCGTTCAGCAAATGACTAATTAGGACACTCACTATGCATCTTTAAAAATTCGTTTGTTTGGTTAATCTAGGAACTTAATTACAAATTTGGCTTAAACTATTATTCAGAAATAGTGGTAACCGCTACTCATAAATTTAGTTTAATGTTATAAAGGGTGACTATTAAGTTAATTATAATGTTTGGAATCACTTGCGTTGAAATCGGAAAGATAGTTGCTGAGACATGGAAACGGGGAATAGTTAGAGAAAACTTTGAAGGAGGGTCCCGGAGGGGGGAGGGTTGCGAATGTTCAAGTGACCTTCAGCAAATAACTAATTAGGAGGATCACTATAGATCTTTAAAGATTGATTCATTTGGTTAAGCTAGGAACTTAATTTGATATTTGGCTTAGGCTATTATTCGGAAATACTGGTAATTGCTTTTTAGAAATACACCTTGAAGCAATGAATGCTGTTTTTTACGATAATTTAGTAAAAATGGAACTAAATAAAGCAGTTCGGAACATTATTACTGAGATATTACTGTGAAACTGAGATTTAAAGTAGCTTTATATTTTCTCCCTCACTTCTAGAAAAAGTATATATTTCTTTTTTTTTTCTTCATGTGTTTTCAGAAATTTGGAATGTATTGGAAGAAACTTTAAGAATTATAATACAGATCAAGAGAAACTAATTTTATATAGAAAACAAAGGTCATATTTCAGTTATCCATTCAAAGATACAAGCTGTCTCCCTCCAACAGTGCTTGATTGTCAAAAACACCGGAAATACGAGGTTCCTATAGTACATTTAAAAGTGCGGAACTGATGCTTTACACTCACGCAGGGATGCTTGGAGATTTTGAGTGGCGCGCATTCTAAGACTGCGCCAAGCTACTATTTTCCGTTGCCATTTTGGAAACATAAAAAGCAGAACATATATAAATAACAACGTATTCGAAAACACAGAAAATCGTATTTCGACACAACAATTAAAACAAACCAAAAATACATTTGTTACAACATAAATTTAATGGAAAATATTAATTACATTTTAATCTTTTAAAGTGCACTACTGTATAACAGTAATCCTTCGCTGGTGCCAATTCTAATTTTACACAAACTTTAAGTTAAAATCATTGCGTCATTTCTATCTTTTAATGTGCCCTACTATATCAGTGTAAACATTCGACTATTTAGTTTATAATTTCATGACAAACACAACATTTATAAATAATGACGTATTAGTAAAATCAGAAAGCGAATTATCAAAATAAACGACAAACAAATTTTTTTAACATACATTTAATAGAAAATATATTACCTACGTCATTCTTCTAAAGTAAACTGCTACAATCAGAATAATGATTCGATAACTTATTTTGTAATTTCGCACAAACCTTTAGATAAAATCACGTCATTTCAATCTTTTAAAGAGCACTACTATATCAGGGTAATCATTCAGTAATTCAAATTCTAATTTAACACAAACTATTATATAAAATCATCGCGTCATTTCAGTTTTGAAGTCCATATATGGTTCTATAATACGCGATTTTGAAACCAATAACATGCAATAGAACACCCTTCTACAACCAATCACGCGGTTTCCCTAATACCATCATTAATGACGTAATACAGACATACGCAACCATTTACCTTAACATCCACGCAAATACAGATTACAATAACAAATTTCAACACCAGTAACTGAATACAAACGTAATATCCGGGTTGCCATAAAAGAAAAACAGTTCCCAAAGTTTGGCGACTTTTTTCCTCTTTTTAACCGATTAAAAGAAAAAAAATTGCGTAAGTGTAAAGCATTTTAGCCAAAAGGGCCTCCAAATGACTGTAAATTCTAATTCAGACATTTATTTATATGCAATGTTTTTTAAATATGTTTGGAGACGAAAGATTGGTTAATGCAAAAGAAAATCCACACTACTCCAGAAAACTTATCTAATAGGTAAATCTGAATGTGATGAATAGGCTGTTAAATAATCATACGAGGTTTTTTTTGCAATCTCTACTGGATCATAAAAAGACAAAAGTAAAGTACAAAATGAATGTATTAACAAAAGTTATGTACAAACATGGTTACTTTTCTACATAATCGCCGTGAAGATTGAGACATTTGTCATATCGGTGCATGAGCTTTCTGAACCTCTCTTCGAAGAACGTTGCCGCTAGTGATGTGAGAAGAAGCTGAACAGTGGCTTGAAGATCATCATTCGCTTGGAAGCTTTTGCCTCCTAGCCTGTTCTTTAATTCAGGGAAGAGATGGAAATCACTCGGGGCTAAATCTGTGCTCTACGGCGGGTATCAAACACGTCGCATTTAAACTGCTCCGGCAACTGTTTGGTTACAGCAGCACTGTGCATCACTCAGACGGTTTTCCCCCATACAATTGGTCATTCTTCGGTGAACTTCTGCTGCACTATTCTCTTATGTTTAAAGAAAGCGGATAACACTACGTAACTCGTATCGTAATTTCCGGCGTATAATCCGCAGCTCAAAGAGTCGTTTTTCGAGCCAGAAATATTATTTTATAAAATGTAACTTAAAAGATCGCTGTAAATATTTAACTACAATTATTGAATAAAATTTCTGGGTCGAAAAACGACTCTTTGAGCTGCGGATTATACGCCGGAAATTACGGTACATGGTGGGAGCATAAATGGTACCAGCCATGTTTACATGCCTACAGCTCAGCTCAATATGACGAGCTGTCGTCGGTAGTAACAGAGGTTATAGTTAGGTATATGGGCAGTCGCCCACTGCGCATCCTTAGCTCTTATCGCTTGTCCGGTTGTTTAGAGGTTCGATCAGAAGTGGAAAAAAATACCCTCGTGTTTTCACATGGCATCAGTATGTGCAGGATTGAAATCACCTGGGTAACTCAACATTCAATGACTTATGTAGTACAAGTATACGCAATCACTAGTTTATACAGGGAACATAAAAAATAATGCTGTTTAATGAAATATAACGGCTAATGTGTCTGCTAACTAAGACAATCCCGGTAACGAAATGTGTAACACCGGTGAGTTTCCATGTATGTAGAATTAAGAAAACTTTTCACATATGAAAAAGGGTCCCATTGGCAATGCACGTCCTCTAATTTCAGAGGTTAATCGGGCCCCGGATTCCAAGTTGAACAGGTATTTTCGTTCAGTCCTTTAAGATTACTGAAAATTGTTTACAATGTTTTCAGAATATTTATATTTTATTTTGTGAAATGCAATTGTATTATTAAAATTGAAAGGAATGCCCACTATACTCATACTAATTTCATCTGCACTCTAAATATATTTTATAATTCAAAGTGAACCTGATATTTCCTATGGTAAAGATAACTGATTTGCTCTGCCAATACTTTATGTGACGTGTCTCATAAAAAGTTAATTTAAACTGTTGAAATTTTCGGTAAAATAACTTCATTATTGTTAAACTTTTGTACAGAAATCTGGGTTCTGCTTGGAATGATACAAGTAGAATAAGTGGATATCTGTTTCATACCTGGCTTCCTATGCAAAACATGTTTGTCCTGAATGTATTATAAGTATTGCCATAATTAAGCATTTGTTATAATGATTTTGAAATGCTCTGTATTTATCGTTTATTCTTAAAATTTTAAATCCCGAACGATTGCTATAGAACAAACACCCAAATTTGTTACATTATGCAATGATGTACATTGTTTCTGATATCAACATCCCTTTTTCTATGCACATACAAAACGCACAACGATTAATTAGGTAAAATACAAAATATTTTGAACATAGTTTTGAAATAGTATTCTCACATATATTTCTTTTAAATGCTAAAAGGTGTAAATTAGCAACATAATACAAATTAAAATAACTTTTATCAGATTGTTTGAGATGTTTCGACACACTCCGAGTCATTTTCAAAAACAAATGTGAATATTCCATATTTGCACGGGCTTTGAAGTTCTTATTTAGAAGTATCATTTTAAATCCTTCGTTGTGTGTGTCGGGGGTTCTGTATTTCGGGTAATGTATTTCTACCTATACGGGGTAATGTATTTCATCAATTTCTAATAGCACCAGACAGTTATGTCTCAATTTTGTAAAAAACAACAGCACGATTACATTTTTGTTTTAAGTGACATTTTTATTTTTAATTGAAACTTTCTTGCACATTCACAAACTCATTTTTGACCTAAATACATGAAATTATTATAATGTACTCTCACAATTCGTAAAAAAAAAATCTTTTATTTAATCGTTTAATTTTAAGTAAAACTTTCTTGCACATTCACAAACTCATTTTTTATCCTAAATACATGAATTTATTATAATGCTAATTTATTATGTTGCTAGTACTCGCATTTGATTAAAAATTGCAGTCAATTAAAAATTAATTAAAAAACGTATGAATAAGTATCCCCAAAGATTGCAGTGCGAGAGCTTTGCACGGGTCCATTGCTATCTTTTTAACCTTCGTACCTGTTGAAATTTTATTCAACGTTGATTAAAAACATTTCACACCAGAATTTGGTTTTGATAATTATTTAACATATTTATTTAACGTAGTTCTCTGTTGCGGTTATTTAACTTACGTTATGAAAAAAATCTGGTTCCAATCGAATTAAATAAATCATAGAAGTGGGTCGATTCGACCCATTCAGGCTAGGAAGGTTAATTGTCGAACAGATTTTACAAATTAAGCATAATTTTATTTGTGTTTTATTCCAATTTCGTAATTTTTAAGGTATTGAATGCTTTTAATGACATTTTGGTTGTTATTCATGTTCCACTTTTGTTAATGACAGGGCATGCGGGGCTGCCAATCCTTCTTTTTTCTGAGTACTAATATTCACGAATAGCTATTTCTGAAAACCCACCCTATGAAAATATTAAGTTTTGTAAAAATTTTCTGGTGATGTTGGAAAGTGGTTCATAATAAATGCATGGCGCATGATTTTTATTCCTTGTGTGTGTGTAGGGGGCGGGGGTATTTCATCAATTTTTAGTACAACTAGATAGTTATGTCTCAATTTTGAAAAAAACAACAGCACGATTGCATTTTTGTTTTTATATACAAGTAATCTAAGAAAAAAATTTGTTACCAGAGGATTTTTTGGTAACATTTCATTTAGGGCATATTCACATTTTTAATTTTAAGTGAGACTTTCTTGCACATTCACAAACTCATTTTTTAACCTAAATACATGAAACTTAATTTTCGAAACACGAGTAAAATGAAAGGTTACACCCTAGCGGAGGACAATGTATGGGGTCGTACCGTATTTTTGCCAACATATGGGGTAGAACTGTAAGAATATGTGGATTGATCTTAATTTTCTAAGTATATAAGGAATAAGGCCGTTTATTTATTGGATCAGACATTTTTCATCAAATAAGGCTGTTGCCCATGAAAATTGAAGGGCAAACGCTCATAAATTCACAGTTTTTTCTGAGAGTATGTGCTCAATTATGGTAGTCTACCTAAATGCCCGTAAATAGAAGAAATTTGCGGAGGTTATTACTTGAATACCTAAAAAATTGTACCATTTTTCTTTTTCTATCAGGTGGGACCGGTATTGAATTGTAATCAGTATTTTCGATGACTGGAGGAGAGTCTAAAATTCATCTTTTTCACGCAGGGACATACTTGCTTGTCCAGTGGTTATGGCGCTTGCTACTAGAAAGAAGGTACCGGTTTCGAATTTCGACTTAGGCCTGGTTGTTTGTAGTTGGACGGATTCTACCTTAAACAGATTTCCCGGTCGGATTAGATACCATGTGCAAACTATGACTGTGGTGTCCGCAAACAATCAACCAATCACACTAGGACATGCAGAACATAGCGGAACATCCGTTATAATCAGAATGCGCTTGACTAGGTACACTGAAATTGCAATACATGCACTTCTTAAAAACATTATCTTGAAACTGTAATATACATGGGGGCTATAATTAAAGTTACAGTTCTCAGCAATGGCGGCTCGTGAGTAGCTTTATTTGGGGTACTAAATGTATGGCTGCTAAATTTACTGTTTTCTTACCACGGTTATTAAACATGATTACTTTGTTTTGTTTACTATCAGAAAGTTCTGCCATTAAGCAAGGAAAATATTTCTTGCAAACAATAATGGTATGAAAATAATATGTGTTTCAGACATGCATTTAGTGCTGATGAAATAACAAAGCAAATAAACAGGCGAGGCCTTGGATCGAATATATATATTGAGTTACGAAAGAACATTACACAATGACAAAAACATAGTAACTAAACTGAAAATTAAACATCACTTATATTTATAAATTCGTCTGGGATTCTGCCAGTCATGTTCCCGGACGTGCGAGAAAGCTTAAACAAAAGTATCATCCAATAAAATTTAAGATGTAATGCTACGATTACAATTACGATACGATATACTAACACCCGCCCATAATCTAGCATTACATTAGAAAACACAAAATAAAAAATTACAATAAACAAACATTAAAAGTATGACAGAGTTAAAACATTACTTATACAAACAGCAAAGAACCAACAATTCATAAAATTTAACTTTAGGCAATGCCTTTGTAAACATGTCAGCAATTTGCACATCTGTAGGAATATATTCAATTTTGATATTATTTTCTTTTACAACATTACGAACAAATTTTAGTTTTATATCTATATGTTTCATTCTACCATAACTACTTTCATTACTGATACATTTTATGCAAGACTGATTATCCTCTAAAATAACTAAATCCTTAATACATGCAATTTCACAAGCAATATTTTTGAACCACAACAGGTCTTGCAAACTTTTAGTTAAGGCAATGACTTCAGCTTCAGTTGAAGATAATGCAACTGATTTTTGTTTATTACAACACCAGAGAACAGGCATGTTTCAAAACATTAAAATGTAACCTGATATTGATTTTCTATCATTTGTATTAGCCCCCCAATCAGAATCAACATACATAGATAATTTAGGATCAGATTTTTGCTTTTTATACACAAGTTTTAAAGACAAAGTTCCTTTCAAATATCTTAAGATTTTTTTTTAGTGCAATCCATGCAACTTCAGTAGGATTTTCCTGCATTTGACTCAAACAATTAACACTATATAAAATATCAGGTCGTGAAATATTTGCTAAGTACAATAAACAACCTACAAGTTCACGGTATGGACCATTAAATGGTTTTCCATTTTTGAAATCAGATGGAGTGGATTTAGGAGAAATAGGAATATCACTAGGTTTACATTCTAGCATATTAAATTTACTTAACAATTTAATTATATAAGACTCTTGATCCATTATTAAACTATCAGATTTAAATTTCATTTGAATACCCAGAAATTCTGAAACACATTCTGATATTGACATATGAAACTCTTTAGAGAGTAAAGAAATAACTACATTAGTTTCATTTAAATCTGAACCTGCTACAAGCATATCATCAACATACATAGCAATAATTATTTTATGACCATTACTATAACGAATAAAAATACAAGGTTCATTATCAAGAGATTTAAATTTTTATTTTGAAACAAATTCAAGAAACCTTTCAAACCATTGTCGTGGGGCCTGTTTCAGGCCATATAAACTCCGTTTGAGTTTACATTTTAACCCACTTTCGTCATCATAGCCTTGCGGCTGATCCATAAAAACAAGTTCATTTAACTTACCATTCGAGAAAGCTGTTTTTACATCTAAAACAAATGCATGTAAGTCATATTGTAAATTCACAAAAAGCACTAAACGTAAAGCTGGCATACTTATTACAGGAGCGAAAGTTTCACTATAGTCTAGTCCTTCTTTTTGCATAAATCCACGGGCTACAAGGCGAGCCTTATAACGTCCATCTCTTTTGATGGTATACACCCATTTGCAGGAAATAGCTCGTTTGTCAGGTGGTAATTTTTCGAGATCCCAGACGTTGTTGATTTTCATGCTTTCTATCTCTGCATTCATAGCTTCCTTCCATAAACGTTGTTCATCAACAGGGAGAAATTTGATCTCATCAAAAGATAAAGTTTCTTGTTGGCAAAGTAATGCTTCATACACCTCAGGAGATGGATACCGAATAGGTTGTTTTCTTGATCTCTCGGATTTTCTCATTTTATCTTCTTTCTCTTCAGAATCGTCTGATTCTTCACTAGTTCTTTCTTGAGCATCTGGGTTATTTTCACTATCAGTCAATTCTGAATTTTCCACTATGTGTTGCTTTGAGTTTATGGTATGCTTCTTCTCTTCATCAAATTTGACATTTCTTGATATAGTTATGCGTTTCGTCTCAGGATATAACAATCGATATCACATTGAAGAATAACCTATGAAGATCATATGTTTAGACCTATCATCAAGCTTCTTACGATGAACGGAAGGAACTAACATGTAGGCACTGCATCCAAAATCACACGTATGTGCTTCAAATCGGGATATTCTCCAAATTTTAAGAAATACGGCGTTAAGTTCCCATTGGAGCTGCTTGGCATTCGATTTTTCAAGTAAGCTGCTGTAAGAATAGCTTGACCCCAAAAAGTCTTAGGTAAATGTGATTCAGCAATTAAAGCCCTTCCTATATCTAGGAGCGATCTATTACATCTTTCAGCAACTCCATTCAAAGCTGGAGTGTATGGAGGAGCGGGATCAATCACTATACCAAGATATCGAGTAAAATCCACTAAATCATTGCTTAAATATTCTTTTCCGTTATCACATCTGATTTTCTTTACTGTAGGATTAGTTTTTAAGAAAACTTTCAATTCTTCTGAAGCTTCACTTTTATGCTTCAATAATCGAACTTCAGTAAATCGTGAAAAATCATCTATGATAGTCATAAAATAGCATTCACCATAAAAAGTTTTCGGAACAATAGAGCCACATATGTCAGAATGAATAGCAGTCATTGGAGTACTTTCTCTTTTCCTAGGTCCTCTTCCCATTGGTGTTGCACTCTGTTTTGCTCGAACACAAACATCACAAAAAGAAAGGGGTATTGGAAGTTTCATTTCCTTCAACACTTTGGCGCTTGGATGGCCCATTCTGCGATGCCAAATTTCAGAATCACTTTCTTTTGATGTGAGAAGAGTTTCATAATTTGGGACAAAATAACTAACATATTGTCCATTTGAATCACGTTCACCAAAACAAAAACGATTTCTTCCTTTTTCTATGAATACCTTTTCATTCTTGAAAATAACTGCATAGTTTGCGTTTTCGATTTTCTAACGGAAATCAACTGTCCACTTACATCTGGTACGTAAAGAACATTATTTAGTGTAATTTCCATTCCGTTTGATAATTTTCCAATAATATTTTCAACACCTTTAATTTCAAGATTCGTTGTTTTCGACGCACACTTAATAGTTCCTGAAGATGGCTGTAAAGACGTGAAATATTTCTCATTAGAGCACATATGGGAAGTCGCTCCAGAATCCACTATAAATTCATTCTTTTTAACGTTCCCCGCAACAAAAGATACCGCTGAAGAAGCAAATTTTTCCTCATTTGAATTTTTAACAGCTTTACAGCTTCGTTTAAAATAGCCAGGAAGTCCACATTTGAAACAAGTAAGTTTCTTTCTACAGTTTTTAGCTATGTGCCCCTTTGAATTACAGTTTTTGCACACATATTCTTTGCGAGTTGATACAAACGCGGTATTATCATGAGCAGTTTTGGACTGCACTTTTTCTTTCTTTGAGTAGAGCAGAAGTGCTTCAGCATTTAACAGCCGCTGTGTGACAAAATCAAGAGTCAAAACAGTATTCGGTTGATTTTCTAACGAAGTTTTAACATTTTCAAATTCTTGAGGCAACGACATTAGAATATAAACAATAGTATCGGTTTCACTTACTTCAGCACCGGAAATTTTAAGTTCCGAAATTAATTTATTTATTTCATCAATGTGACTTCTCATAGACGCAGCACGATCCTTTTTAATAGTTGCTAACCTCTTTCTAATGAAAATTTGATTAACTGCACGCTTGGTATCATATGTTCGTTCTAATTTATTCCATATCTTATGCGCAGTATTTTCTTCTTGCAATGACGCAAGAACCCCATCGCTTAAAAGCGATAATAACAAAGCATAAGCCTTTTTCGATTTTACAACTTCCGCAGTTTCAGTTGTCGCTACATTGTCTAAAAATTTATCCAAATCTTTCGCCGCAAATATGGCTTTGACACGCCTTTTCCAAACATAAAAAAAATCCCTGACGGCTCGGCCTACAGGCACAGGTAGATTTCGAAGACGAAGACCGTGGGGCGCCTGTTTGTCGGGAATTGCGGAAGAAATGACCTTTTTTACGATGATGCGGCAAATTGAACCGCCTACTTCAAAACCTAACTTGTTTGCAGGCGGATCCGGCAGGGATTTTTTTGTTTTTAATTTTTTTTTGGTATAACGGTTGGTCCTATAAAAAACTTGTCAATATAAAAGTTTTAGATAATATTAAGAGGATTTATAATAAATTTAAGCGGATTTGAAATCTTGGGAATTGACGAAGTTATGAATTTTTTTCTTCTAAAACCCCCCTTCCCCCCCTCTTAAGGCAATTTTTAATTATATCAAAAATCTGTCATACATAAATTTTCGTCCCTTCTCCTAGAAGTAATAATAACTTCAAACGGATTCGATACGTATCATAATTAAGAAATTATGGTTTTTTCTGTTTTCACAAAAAGGACCCCCCCATCCCCCCCCCCTGGTTCGATTTTGCCCATTAACGAACTTGACCGGGATTTTATGCCTCTTGATTTTATGTATCAGTTTCGAACAGATGCGGGAGTTGGAACCGCTTACTTCGAAAAATATCTTGTTTGCAGGCGGAGCCGGCAGGGTTTTTTTTGTTTTTAATTTTTTTTGCTATAACGGATGGTCCTATAAAAAACTTGTCAATATGAAAGTTTTAGATAATAATAAGAGGATTAATAATAAATTTACGCGGATTTGATATCTTGTGAATTGACGAAGCTATGATTTTTTCCTTCTAAACCCCCTCCTTTCCCCCCCCCTTGGAGCCATTTTTAATTATATCAAAAATCTGTCATACATAAATTTTCGGCCCTTCTCCTAGAAGTATTAATAACTCTAAATGGATTCGATACGTATAATAATTAAGAAATTATGGGGTTTTTTCTGTTTTCACAAAAAGCCCCCCCACCCTCTCCCCCTTGGTTCGATTTTGCCCATTAACGAACTTGACCGAGATTTTATGCCCCTTGATTTTATGTATCAGTTTGTAAAAGATTAATGCAGAATTTTTCCAGTTATCGTGGTCAGAAAAAAGTGACATAGATAGATAGATAGATAGATAGATAGATAGATAGATAGATAGATAGATAAAGTTTTGAACTGGGGGTGGTTTTGGGTTCTGGGAGTCATGATCGGCGTAGATCTGTAAAAATATTTCAAAATTTCCAACTTAGGTGAGAATGTAATAGGTAGTATTTTGTACCGTCCCCGTCAAAAAGAGCAACTTTTTCACTTTCCATCGCTGGGTAAAAAAAAAAAAAAACAGAAACAAAAGAAAAATAAATTTTCTCTCTCAAAACCACAGCAATAAATATGAAAAGGGACTAGCGTCACTCTGTCTGCTAATGAAATAACAAAGCAAATAAACAGGCGAGGCTTTGGATCGAATATATATATATTGAGTTACGAAAGAACATTACACAATGACAAAAACATAGTAACTAAACTGAATATTGAACATCACTTATATTTATAAATTCGTCTGGGATTCTGCCAGTCATGTTCCCGGACGTGCGAGAAAGCTTACACAAAAGTATCACCCAATAAAATTTAAGATGTAATGCTACGATTACAATTACGAAACGATATACTAACAAGTGCCCCCCAAAAAGACTGTCACCAGCCGCCATTGGTTTTCAGCGTGCTCTGTATTGCGATCTAACTGTGAGAATGGGGCTATATTTTGTATTATAATTAAACGAGATTATAACAAGTCGTGGGACGAAGGATTCCGTGCAAAAAAAATAGTTCTAAAGTCACCGCAAGGTGGAAATGTGGCGCTGTGTAATAGAAAAGTTGTCATATTGAGATTGATTTTAATTGTTAAATGTGATAAATTAAAGTTAATTTTATTTCAGCATTGATTTTGTATTTCTTAAACTCAAATTTCTGTTACACAGCGCCATATTTCCTCCCAGCGGTGACTTTTGTAACTTTTCTTTTGGCGGAATCCTTCTTCCATCGTCTTGTTTTATCATAATACAAAATTTGGCTCCATTCTCACAATTACATCGCGTTGCAGAGTACTGTAAATTTAATTATTGCCACCCTGTATATATAGGGTTAATACTACATTATATTTATATTTTTCTTTAAGCTAATTTTGAAGTGTGTATTTTGAGAAATGTCACGTACTCCCTTATGACACAACTGTACTTAAACAAACAGGTTCACGTACTACTTCTTTCAAGAAATAGTGCATTTATCAGTTATTTGTTCTAAAATATCTAGTTTCTGAGAATTTAGATAATATAAATATTTTTGAACGTTTCTGCAAGATTTAAGAGTTCTTTTTACATACTTCTGAAACTTTTATTTTACCCTAAGGAGAAGAAAACTGTCTTCTCGGGTTATACCTTTCACTTTGTAATGTGACTCTTTATCAGTAAATTTACGGTACATGAGGCATGATGTAACAAAATGTTTCATCATCAGCATATTTATAAAGATACTTTGACAGAACAGAAGGCGAAATCGTCCACAAGTTTTAATATTATATATTTTTTTGTAAAAAATTAGTAATAAAAGAATTGTGCGAATAAACACATGTGCCTTTAGTGCATTTTACAACTGATAAGCTCTTATAGCAATATTAAAACAACCAGTGGACTCGTTCAAGGATTACGCACTGTAATCTAATATTTTTTATCGATATCGAATGTTTCTATATGCAGGTTTAAACTTCTAAAGAAAAATCAAGTATTAAAAATGTCTGAAAACAACATAATATAATTCACGCCAGTATCATCTTATTTATTCCATCAAATTTACAATAAAAACCGATTGAAGACAGTTAAAGACACGCGCGAGAAAAAATAATTAACAATCGTATTTTACCTGCATTAGAAGATGACGTCATCCGTTTCAGAATAAACACGGGACAAAGAAATAAATTGGATACATGTAAATTGAAACTTTATTTAATATAACAATGCGTACATTTTAAGCTACACGTGAAATATCCCTGCTTCGATCAATCGATGGTGTCGTTTACCATCATTATTCAATCAAATCCAATTATCAATCAATCATTCTAAACATTTGAATTTGAATTTTACTTTTTAACCATGAATATAAAATAAACCCATGCGGAGAGATCCACTTTATCGTTTTCGTACTATTTATTATTTTATAATCACTGTTGAGCACGACATAATGCGGTGTTTCATTTTTGTGGCAATAGTGATTTGAGAAAAGCTTTTCATTTCATTTATGAAAACAATGCTGATTTAATTTGTTATTAACTGCAATTTTTAACACTTTCCAACCTAGTTGAAAAGTGTTTATGACTTCGGTTTGTCTGGCCGTCTGCCGTAGGGCCGTCTGACGTCTGTCCGTGCTCTAACTCCCGTAAATATGCTCAGATTGCCCTGTAATTTTTATATGTTATTGTCGTTATCTATAGCATGTTCCCTATTTCAACTGAAGTGTGTAGCACTTTTAGTTTTTTTACAGGGACACTTACAAGATTTCCGTTACATTACGATCTATGGGGAAAAATCATTTGCGGTTTATTTTAATGATGTTACACAATTTCAAACACATTGTAATTGATATATATCATTAAGGTGCATAACAAGAAGCTTAATATGGAATATGCTGTGCATAGCACTTATAGTTACTTTACAGGACAGACAAAAGAAATCCATTACATTACGTCTATGGAGAAAAATGGTTTGCGGTTTAATTAAATAATGTTTCACTATTTTAAACGCATTGAAATTTATATGTATCACAAGGTGCATTACAAGACACTTACTACAGAATATTGTGTGCATAGCAGTGATCGTTCCTTTACAGGGACACACAAAATAATTCTCTACTGTTTGTTAACTATAATTTCTGGAAGTGCGTTTTAAGTTGCTGAACGCGATTTTAAATTTAACTCACTCTATTACTTGGTGTGTATAAATTCTGTAGATCCTATACAGGGCAGCACAAAAGTTCGCGAACACATTTCCGTTTATGGACAGAAACTACAGAAGGAGAATTTTAAATGTGCTATGCGTTTCCTAACTAAACTAAAATTTAGCATCCTATGTCGATAGTATATGTACAAATCTATAGATCTTATACAGGGCTGAATAAAAGTATTCGGATATTTTTCCGAATATTGTATATGTTGGAAATATATGTTGGAAATTCCTGAAATTACGCTTTTAAATATGTTATAAGTTTTCCGAATTGTTTACTTAAATGTTATCTTTCAGTTTATTAACCCCTTCGCGACAAGCGTCTTTCACAGAATTTTTAATCTTTTAACACCGATTTTTCAAAACAGAAATTTTCGCCTAATTGAATCGCAGAAATGCTGTCATTAAATAAGGCAAAGCTTACAATAAAAATTAACTGGTGCGAATAATCAAAGATTCTGAGCATCTTATGCGTCACGTATAAATGTCACTCGCCCCTTAGGGGTTAAACGGTAATGATTTGTAAAATTATTTTGGAAGCGTTGGAAAGTGTTATATAGTCTATGCTTAACGCATGATTTTTCGTGCTTGTTTGGTTTAAAGAAAACTTTTTTAACGAAACGTGAGTGTACTTTGTCAAAAGCCTTTTCAAAAACCTTTCGAATGATACCTCATTCATTGTTGTACGTTTTGAAAATGCATAGAAAAAAGGATGTTGAAAACAGAAATACTATAGGGGAACTTCGGATAGCCGAGTAATATGAATACCAAGGTTTCAGTTTCGTAAAATGCTGCCACCAAGCGGCAATATCGTGTACTACTTAAGAACGAGTTTAGAGTGTCCCCTAGAATGAGCATTTCGCCGGTTGGCGTCAGGGCGCATTCTGTGAATAAATATTTGTTTTTCGTGTTTGAAAAGTTTCAGGAGATAATTTTTCAATATTTTTTATTCATTATTAGAAGCAATATTTTTACATTGAAATTAAGCATAATGTACACCGAAATACTAAGAGTATATCATGAATCGTTTGACCTCGTTTTACTTACCCATCATACGTAGTATAGGGTAAGTCTTGTAATCGTTTTGATTTAAAAAAAATGACGGATTTACACGTTTTAAACACTGGAGATTCCAAAAAACATGTTTTCAGAAGAAATAAAAATTGCCGTCCGTCTATCTGTCTGTGTGTGTGTCTGTAAACGCTCTATCTCCCGAACAAAGTGAGATATAGACTTGAAATTTGGTATGCACTTAGTACGTAATAATGGAAATAAGCTTATTGAATTTCAGTAACCTCGATTATCCGGAACTCTTTTATTCGGATTCTCGACATATTCGTTCTGATAAAAGGCATATAAAAATTTTCGAACTTCTTTATTTTAAGGAGGGAATGTAAAAGACAATAAAAAGACAAATTTTGCATCAAGAGTCAAGTCAATCGGATATTATGTTGTCAAGATATTTGTAATTATATTTCACACACTCTTCGATTTTTCATAACCCTGTATTTCATTCAAATTTCAATTCAAAGATATATTTTAATTGGAAATAACACGCTTAATCTGACTCAGTAAACTGTTAGTTAATATGATTATCAGTTTTGGAGTTATAGAGCATTTAAAGTTTATGACGTCATCAAGCCACGATTTTATTCGAATTGCAATACATTTTATAAATAGTTTACACATGTCTTATTTTCATATTTTATATTATGCATATCCATGACGAGTAAGTATTACGGTGGCCCCTAACTACTAGTTTTTGCTCGCAATTCACACCATTAAACATAGGGTAATTTTTTTTAAACCAGCGATATCGGGTTACATGGAATACTAATATCTTATAATACACCATTATTTTGGCGGCGCAAAGACAAATCCTTATATTTGCGATTCGTTAAAATTTGAAGTATGAACTGAAGTATGAATCTACAGTCCCTGGCCAAATTATTAGACGCAGTTGTTTTTATTATAATTTATTAAATATCTGGAAAGATACATGAGGAATTATCCCGAAACTTCAGGAGTGTAAACAACATGATAAACATCATATATTTCCGCGAAGATTTTTTCTCGAAACCCCATAAGGGGCCGTCAACAAATTGAAGAAAAACGAATATCTTTTAGATAACCCTGTAAAAACTAATATTGCAAAAAGCATTCAAACTGTAGATTATGATTAAGTGGCCTATTGTAATAATTTGGGTTCATTTTTATGAAGATACCATGTATACTCGAAGAGAAATTCACGTTTTTATAAAAACAGTCCCAAATTTTACCAAGTTTTTTGCTTATAATTTGCAGAGTTTTTAATATAAAAACAAGTTATTTTCAGAAAATATGACAAACACAATTGTACACAATACCTTGCAATCAGAATTAAAAAATAATAAAAATTGTATGAAAAATGAGCAGGTTTACTAAATATTGCTTTACTGCGCATGCGCAAAGTCAATCAATATATTGTGCACTAGCCGCCACTGGCGACCAGTTTGGTCTCCCTTAAATGTATGTTAAACATTGCAACACGTTACATTTATTCATAATTTAATTTTCCCTTAATCCTTCGCCAAATCGGAAGATTCTAATAGACAAATCATGAACTTTTGCGATCATGGTAGCATTTCGCATATTTTTTGGGCACAAATGTCACATACGCACGTTGGCGCGATTCCCCCCCCCCTCACCCGCCAATTTGGCGAAAACTTTGTTATGGAAATTGTTGTTTATTTACTTTTATTTTTTATTTTAATTCTATAAATTATTTTTGATATGTATATCAATATTTATTTACATCAAACTATCATTTATTTATTTTTATTCTTTTTTTTTAATTATGAGTATTTTTGTTAGCCGGGAGCAGATGATAATTCGCCAAATATCGTTCCCATCACCGTCATTCATACTACAATTAATTTAATTTTAAATTATAAACCTGTCACTCATTTCATTTAAAATACTTAACTTTAATCTAAAATGCTTATATTACATAAATTTAAAATACTTCACACTTTTCATTTAAAAGAGAAAATAAATAAATAAATAAGAAATAATATCATAAATCAAAACATTTGATTTCAAAATCAAAGTATCATTTCTAATTTGTACAGGCGATAAATAAAAGCTGTATTAGCGATTTTAAAAATGCTAAAAATCTGATTCATTAAATATTATTACATGAGTTCAATTTACGTCAAGAAAAAGTCCGAAAGTTGAGTTGTATAGCACATAATTATGATAAACTTTGATTGTCTCACTGGTGCGAATTATTTTTTTGACGCGAGGCAGCGGTCCAAAAATTCATTCGCGGAGAACTTGCTTTGCGAATGATTACCTCCATGATTTAATATTTTAAATGTTCACGACGAATCAATCTTTTTTTTGATTACTTTTATGAATAGAGAATTTGAACTGCGAATCTTTCGACTGAAGTTATTGCAGAATATATACATAATTGAACGCAAGTCATCTCTCAAATATTAATTTATTTTGAACGATCTTTCTTAAAATGTAACTTTTATGCAGTTTATTCGAAAAAATAATTTTGA
Organism: Maratus michaelseni; assembly: GCA_963931845.1. Lineage (NCBI taxonomy): Eukaryota > Metazoa > Arthropoda > Arachnida > Araneae > Salticidae > Maratus > Maratus michaelseni. The sequence continues at coordinate 79,447,841 of OZ007595.1, read as the reverse complement.
ATAAAAATGGCCGCTTGGCATATGAAAAAGTGAAACGGACATCCCGGAACTGTTGAGGACAGTCACACGACTTACGGTTTTATTTTAGAAGATAATATATTAGCTAAATGTATAGACCAACTTTTATGAAAGTCTCAAAAACATAGCTTGAAAATTCTGATAGTAATCGTCGATAGAATAAGCTCGAAATTCGCTGTTCCCAAAAGGAAGCAAAAGAATGAAGGGTTGTATCCAAATATACTAGCTTTTGAAAGTTGACATAATAAGAATGAAGTGTCTCTCATTCTAGATTTGATACAACCCCTCATCTTTTTGCTTCCTTTTGGGAACAGCGAAATTAGAGCTTATTCTATCGACAATTACTATCAGAATTTTCAAGCTATGTTTTTGAGACTTTCATAAAAGTTGGTCTATACATTTAGCTAATATATTATGCACAGTACATTTTGATTGAATTCGCGCACGCGCAGTGAAACAATATTTAGTAAACCTGCTCATTTTTCATGCAATTTTTATTATTTTTTAATTCTGATTGCAGGTTATTGTGTATAATTTTGTTTATCACATTTTCTGAAAATAACTTGTTTTTATATTAAAAACTCTGCAAATTATAAGCAAAAAACTTGGTAACATTTGGGATTGTTTTTATAAAAACCTGAATTTCTCTTTGAGTATACATGCTATTTTCATAAAAATAAACCAAAATTATTACAATAAGCCACTTAATCATAATCTACAGTTTGAATGCTTTTGCAATATTAGTTTTTACAGGGTTATCCAAAAGATATTCGTTTTTCTTCAATTTGGTGACGGCCCCTTATAGGGGTTTCGGGAAAACATCTTCGTGGAAATATATGACGTCTATCAGGTTGTTTACACCCCTGAAGTTTCAGGATAATTCCTCATGTATCTTTCCAGATATTTAATAAATTATAATAAAAACAACTGCGTCTAATAATTTGGCCAGGGACTGTATATTGGTTAACTACTTAGACACTATATTTTGTTCATGATCGCTTTATATCATTAAATCTGTTTTTTGCCAAATTTTGTTCTCTTTCTTCGTTTTTAACCCCTATTAAATATTTACCGACTACAGTAATTTCCGGCGTATAATCCGCAGCTCAAAGAGTCGTTTTTCGACCCAGAAATATTATTTTATAAAATGTAACTTAAAAGATCGCTGTAAATATTTAACTACAATTATTGAATAAAATTTCTGGGTCGAAAAACGACTCTTTGAGCTGCGGGTTATACGCCGGAAATTACGGTATATCACAATGCTCTCAAAATAAATTAACTATTATCATTATTATTATTTGTTTGCAAGTGATGAAATTTTTTAAAATTATTTTTGTCTATAAAAGCTATTTGCAGATAGTTGAGGTTTGTAATTGTATTCGGATTTCGGGTTTTAAACAATGAGTTGTATTACCCCAAATGTACAGTGCAAAAAAAAAAAAAAATCTAAAACATTCCGTTTTCGGAAAGGCAACTAGTTGCCTTTTCTGAAACGAATAGATTCATTTTGAGAATGAAAAGTATGACGTCATAATTGATAATATACGAATACCAGCAGAAAGATTTCCCATCGTTTTTGAGATGTTCCGTATTCAAAACGGAATAAAATGAAACTTGAAAAATGGGCTAGGTTTCTTTTCAGAATTTAAACGTTTCGCTTCAGATGTGAAACGTTCCTATAATTTTTTACAGTGTAAACAGTTTTCCATAATACCCATAAAGTACCTCTATATGATTATTAAATTACGCAAACTTTTATTAAATTGATATTTACATTTCAAAGAACATGTCCAAGATCAAAGTAATGCGTCTTATATAATTACATTAAAAATATTTCTTTTTTTTTTACAATTTTACTATTTATGGTATATTAAGAAGAAATTTTGTTCTAAATCAAATCCGGCAAATCTTAAAAGTATTCTGCAGTACAAATGGAGATACAGAATTTTTTTTTCATTAGCATGGTATAATAGAGGCAGGCATGTCCTCTACTCTTGAGTAACTCTATTTTCGAATAGTAATCGCCGATTTAATAATCACAGAATATTTATTACTAAATCGGGAAATTTACTATTAGGAAAAACTGGTAATGAAAATTAGAAATTTTGCTTTATTTTGAAAATTATTAATTTTGCGTGTCCTATATACATACATGTCCATTAGGGTGGGTCGAAAAAACCGAAATTTATATAAACGAAACGTAATAGTGCGGGTAAGTTGCCATTGGTAATAAGGAATAAATTCGCAAAATATTACACCAAATGGTCAATATCTTTTACCGGCGCATGGGGGGGGGGGGCAAAGTTTCGAAAAATCGCAAAATTTTTTTTTTTTTTCGAATAAATAAATAAATTATACAACCATAACAATACAATTTCTAATAGAATGCAACAGCTACATCAAGATGTTAGTAATGTTCCAATAAAATTTCATTATGGTGAATTGATTTCTATAACCGCCGCAGGAGCAGTCAAAATTTTAAAAAAATCAGCAAAAATTTCAATTTTCCGTTTTTTCCAATTTGCCCAAATTTTATTACACTTCTATAATTCAATTAATTTACATTATATCTAGTAATAACTAATAAATGTCTAGTAAGTTTTATCATGGGCATTGCCAACCAAGGGTGAGAACCCCCCCCCCCCCCCCCCCACTTACCTAAATTTGAGAGAAAAGGGATTTTTGAAGAAATTTTGTGGATTTTCCGGGAAAGTTTGGTGATTTTTTTTGTAGGGGGTCCCACACATAAATTACCCATCATTTTCCGCTTTTGGGGGGCCCCTACAAAAAAATTCCTAAAAACACCCGGAAAATCCCCAAAATCCCTTCAAAAAGCCTCTTTCTATCAAATTTAGGGGGAGGGGTGGGCCCCTCTCGCCCTTGGTTGGCAATGTCCATGATAAAAATTACTAGACATTTATAAGTTATTACTAGATATAATGTAAATTTATTTTTGATGTTTCTTAATGTTTCTAATACTAGAAAACAATGAAAATTCGAAGTGTAATACTTGGTAAGTTTGGGCAATAAAAGAATGCAATACTTTTAATATCCTTCCAGGTCCAATTCTTTTTCTAAATATTATTTATCAGAAAAAAGCATAAAGTAAAAAAATATGAACATTTTATATGTATACAGCCCCTTGTAAAACTAATGGCATATCTAAAAGCTATATATTATTTGTATACTTTTTTGCAATTAGAAGTATGCTTTTGGTAGTGCGGTTTAAGAGTTAATCGCCATAACCTTTATTTTGAATGTTCCGAGATATACAGAGTGTCCCAAAAACACTGAAACGTGCTTTAATTTTTTACATGGTTGATATACGTAGGCAATGTACACTGTTAAACAAATAAAATGTTTCTTAATCAACAAAAAATATAATATAACTACGCAAGAAAATATTAAGTAACTACTTCCTAGTTATTAGCAATATCTTTAGAAATCTTAGAAACTGATTTAATTTCGAGATTCAAGGAAACATTAAAAAAAAAAAAGTTTCTTTCACTGTAACTTATTTTAGAAAACGTTTCCGTGTAATTTGTATAGTGTATTAATCACTTTTTTCAAACCGGAATTTCGGTTTTCAGGTTGCTGTCGATTCTCAATTAAACAGTTTAAGTTGCGTAAAAAAATGTACACATGCAATAGTAACCAAATAATATTAATTTTAATGTTAATGTCAAAGCTGCTAATGTGTCATGTTTTCTGCAAAACAGCTTGTTTAACATGAAAATGTTTATTGACAATTTATAGCATAAAAAAAACTCTATATTCCAAGTTCAGAAAACTGATTAATATATTATGTAAACTACTCGGAAACATTTCCGAAAATCAATGACATCAAAAGGAACTTGGTGAAAAATTCTTATTTAAAACTGGAAATTATACCAGTTTATGAGATTCCTAAAGATAAACAACACTTTTCTGGAATCGTGGGTAACTGGGAAGAGGTTATTTTATATTTTAGTTTGCAGTTATATTATATTTTCCCAGATCATGCAACTTTTTTATTTACAGTGTAAATTCCAAAAGTGTTAAAAATAATGCAGAAATTAATATGCTGATGAAACATACCTGCCATTTATTTCAAAGACATTAATCTTGTTAATTTTTTATGCAGTCCCTCGATCCTATAAATTATATTTAAGAAAAATTTTCCATTATCTGACAAATACAATATTAAAAATTCCATTCTTATACTACCAAAAATTGCCGAATTATGATATTTCAAAATTTATCAAATTCGGGAGCTTTACGGCGCTAAAAACAAACAAACGATCTTATAGTGCCAGAAAGCTCCAACTTGTCATAAATGTGGGTATATTAACTTGATAAATTTTAGTCGTAGAAGAATGATAATTTTACTTACTTATTCTACTGTTAAACTGTTGTAGCTAGGATAATGTTTCTTCCTAAATATAATTTTGACTCAGAGACCGTGTAAAAATTTAAAAATGAAAATTGGCGAGAATTAATGGCTGGATTATTTCATTAATATAATCTTAAATCTCTGGTTATAATATAAAATCAGACAAAAATTTTCGTATATTATGACTGAGTCACAAATGCATTTATTCAAACAACAAGGCAGTAATTCTTACACAAAGCCCAGACCGTTTTCATGCATATATTACAAAAAGGTCAGATGGTTAAGGCTGTTAGTCAGTCAACTTCCGAATTCCCCTTGCTAATTTTAAACCTATGGGAATAGAATGCATTCGTAAATTTTAAATTAAATATCCTCAGGAATTTGATACTTTAACTTATTTTTTCTTTCTACTCTTCTTGAAGGATGTCTTTTTCTTTCTTAGTTATCAATATATTTCTAAAATACAGTGAAACTTCCCTTTAACGAAGTCCCTATTTAACGAAGTTTTCTACTTAACGAAATTGTCTGCAGAACATTGACTTTGAACGCCATTAGTATGTAAATTAATCTCCCTATTACGAAAAATATATTCTATATAACGAAGTTTATTCCACTTTTGCACGCGTACAGATTTCAAACTAAGAGGTTGCTGTTGCGATGGGTATGCCAATTTATTTCAGCGGATTGTATGGAAATGAACACATTCAAATAATTTCCATTCTGCTTGGTGCTAAATAAAACAATTGTTTTTCACACTAAGAAGAATACTTGTTATCATTACTCTCCCACACCGAGACTCCAGTGCTGACAGTTGGGGGGAGTCAAAATCCCCTTTTTACTTTTAGTGATATAGAAGATACAATGACGCAATGGCGTCAGATGCATTGAAGCAAAAAATATCAATTAGAGTCAGACAGTTACCATTCTCAACTTCCATTGCTGATAGACAATTGTTTTGTACATCCACAAGAATGTGCTTCAAAATGCAAATCGAAGAACATCAAAGTTATTTTTGTTCCTGTCAATACAACTTCTAAACTTCAGCAGTTAGTCTAAGGAATAATAAAAATCTTGAAGTACATTATCGAAAAAGACAGAAAAAAGATAATGCAGTGAAAACATTAGTTTGAGAGCGTGTGTTTCAGAACTGATGGAAGCTTGAGCCAAAGCTTGGGAATGTGACGATATTTCAACGACCGTACACAACTGTTTTATAAAAGTCGGCTACATAATTGAAACTTAATCAAAGCTTCTGAATCCAATACCTGTTTGTCATATCTGAAGGAAAAATTTCACGAATTTAAGTTGATTTCTATTTAACGAATTTTCTTCATAACGAAGTTTTTAAGTGTAACGATGAGACTTCGTTAAATGGAAGTTTCACTGTATATACTTACTATTACGTGAAGTGTTAAAATGTTACTCACATTTCGTTAGCTTTTAACACATAAAATATTAAATTAAGCGTATATTTTTGAAATATTTTGAGAATTAAGAAAAAAAGAGACATCCGCTAAGAAGAGTACATGGTAAAGATAAGTTAAAAATATTAATTTTGTGAAGCGATATTATAAATATACGAATGCACCCTACTCCCATATGTTTCATATTAGCGAGGGGAATTCCGAAGTTGATTGACTAACATATTTATGTGAAATTTTCAACAGCCAGTATTGACCTATAATTCGCCCATTGACACCGTTTGTACTGTCACCAACATCTTTAATTGTATTGTATCAAGTTGAGTGTAGTTTGAAGCAGGATGGTGATCATTTTCAATATACACAAATATACAATATACAATACATATATACAATATAATACAATACAATAAATATATATACAATATGTATATATATGTATATATATTGTATGCATGATATAATATATGTATACACACACACACACACACACATATATATATATATACAATAAAACTTTTGTGAAAAACAACCATCAAATCACATAAATAATCAACAATATACAGATAATTATAATAAAATACAAAGAAATACATCCAAAAATGTGAGATTCTCAAAATGAAATAAATAGAAAAAATAAAGTTATCTGATGAAAAAATCCAATGTGCATACGGTGAAAAAATTACAAGAAGCAAATTGAAACTTATATCGTGCAACACTTTATCACGGGCAATATTTCCACAATTTTAAGTAAAACGTAATTTATTTCGGTTTGAATGAATAAGCCTGAGCCAAATTTTATTCATTCAAATAGCCCGATTAATTACGATCCAACAATTAAAGAAAATTGAATAAAAATGAACAGATATTAAATATCTAACGATAACAGGTGTAATGGAACATTAGGAATTTATTGGACAGCAGAAATTTATTGAAAAATTATGAAACAAATTTAAATATAAATAATCAAAATGTACCCTTTCGGTAAAATTTATCAACGTATTAACAAAACATTGTTAATAGCACATGTATCGACTGTGCCAGTTGAAAGTTACAGTTAAAAAATAAATAGATCAACTATTTTAACAAATTGAAAATAAAATTATTGTATTTAAAAACTAAAGATAATATTAATAAATGTATTTAAACACTAATGATAATTATAATAATAAGCATTTAAATTAAAAATATTACAAAGATATATTATTTCATTAAACGATACAATGCGTTATTTCAGATCGATTAAGATAGGGAGTATTGATACATTAAATTGTGTTTTTAATATATATATATATATATATATATATATATATACCGGGTGACTATAATTAAAGTTACGATTTCAAAAATCGATAATTTTAAAACTACTGGTCAGAATGACTTGATATTTTAGCAAAACAATCGTGAGGCAATGGAATTTTGTTTGGGGAAGAAAAAATAGTTCCAAAATGTGCCGATAGATGGCGCTGTCAGGGTTCAGATTGTCTGGAGATATGCAAATTACTAATACGTAGCAACTATGGGTACCTGAAGAATGTTGTTTACAGCGGGCGAATTGAGAATCTAGCCCACTTGAAGGCAAGCATCACACACCACACCCATTGCATCAGTACAGATACCCTCCGATCTGTTGTGGAGCATGCCGTTTTACGCTTCCAATTAGTAACGGAACAAGGCGGAGGGCATATCGAACAACTTTAATCACTAGTAAAGTGTTTGTTCCATAAAGCTTTTTTCTTTTTCTTTTCATTTTTTCATTTTTTGTCATTATTGCTGTTGTCGCTGTAAACACGTATTCTTGTCTTTCGAATCTATTTAGCATTTCCGGTGTATAATCCGCAGATCAAACAATCCTGTTTCGACCCAGAAATTTTATTTTATAAAGTGTTACTTCTCAGATCGCTGTAAATATTTGGCTTCAATTATTGAATAAAATTTCTGGGTTGAAACCGAATTGTTTGATCCGCGGATTATACGCCGGAAATTACGGTACATTTTTAGTAAATCACTGAACTCTGTTTTTTTCCTTTTGGCAACAACATTCCTGTGTTTAAAGAATAAATTTTTGGTCTTTCCCCTGACATTACCCTGACAGCGCCATCTATCGGCACATTTCAGAACTATTCTTTTCCTTCGCCAAATAAAATTCCATTGCCTCACGATTGTTCTGCTAAAATATCAAGTCATTCTGACCAGTAGTTTTAAAATTATCGATTTTTGAAATCGTAACTTTAATTATAATCACCCGGTATATATATTGGATTGGTGAACAAGTGACCAATAAGACCTTAATCACAATGAAAATCACACTTGAATGCGAAGACAATAACAGGCATTTAATGAGATGTGAAATGCACAACAATAACTAAAAAATACTTGCACAGTTGATTAACACAACTTGTCTATTTTACATCACTAATATAATGAAGAAGCACTTTTGGTTTCTCCCATTAAATACGGATAATCAGATACCAGATACGTATGTCTTATTGGGAAAACTAGCGGACTTACAAAACTGTCGGGAAAAAAATTAATAATTATCTCATCCATCATCGTGGACCGTGAATGTATGATGGATCGAGAATATTTTTTACTTCATTGAGTTTACATGCTTGATTTTAAAGTTGCTCATTATTTCCGTATATGTATGTGTGTATATATATATATATATATATATATATATATATATAATATATATATATACGTATCTAAATATAAACACATACATATATAATATATATAAATACTATATAATATAATAATGCTACATCTAGGACAATTAATGTACATATTTTATTGATTATATAATGGAACAAAGAAAGACCTCAAAATGTTTAACAGTGTAATATGCGATATGCACATAACTGCAATAATATAATTGATTTTGTATTCATAAAATTAGAAATTGATAAATATCTAATATTTAATTTTAAACAAAAATAATATTTCATGGAAAAAGTAGAAAATAAATATTAATGTCTTTCATATTTCATTTGTTTTGAATAAAACCTAAGTAATCCGTATTTCGCAAGAAGCCTTTTCTTTCTGTCAGTCATAAACTTGACCCAGCATTCTCGAAGTGTGAATTTTATGGCATAGCATCAAAAAGAAAGTTGAAAACTCTGCAATACATTATTGGATATTTCCTGCCAGTTTCCTGACATGCAGATAAAAGATGCCATAATTTTAAGCCGACAGAAAATATTAAGGTCAACAAAAGATGTTGACGCTAGGATGCAAATATTTGTGAAGTATTTTTTGTACAGAAGCTAAAAATATTTTTAATTAGAGATACATATTTTGGATTCTTTTGTTGAAATAAGCATAATGAAATTTAAAAGATCTAGCTTTGAAATAATGTTGGAATTTGTAATACATAAACTATATTCAAAACAAGTAATTTAAGAAAATAATGAACTCTTCTAGGACAAATATGTATAATCATTCTTTATCCTATATATTATTTCTGTTGTCAACATCCCTTTTTCTAAGCAAATACAAAACGCAGAACGATAAATGAGATACCATTTGAAAGGATTTTGAACAGGCTAAAAAGCATTATGATTAAAAAGCAAAATCGAAATTCAAATGCTAAATTTATTTTTCATTATCGCATGTTTTTTTCCAAAACAGATGATGCCATCTTCTCATGCCGTTAAAATGCGATTGATAATTTCTTTTTGCATTTCCTATCTTCGATCAGTTTTTAGTGTAACTTTGATGATACTCTGACTTAACTCGGGAGAAGTCGCGCATACCCAGATAATGAATGGTTTTTACATTGTCACCTATAAATACAATTAATAATCGTCATCTTATTCAGTCTGAGACAATTGTTACAAATTCTATGATAATGTAAATTGTAGATTACTTTTCGAAAAATAGTGGTGACAATTGTAAAATCCGTACGCACCCTGGGGTATGTCATACCCCGTGCGACTGCTCCCGGGTTAAGTAATGTCGTTTTCAGATATTTTAGTACTTAACTGTCCTTTAGAAAATTAAACCTTACATCTAAAAATATTAGGTAATGCTAAAAAATATTAGGCTGGCGAGCGCATTCTTTGCACGGTTCAACTAGTGGTATATAATTCCCAAAATATCATTTATTCATTGGTAGTCGTTATTAGAGTTTGTATAAAGCGTTTTTAAAATAAAGGAGGAAAGATTTTTAAAAATCGGTGATATTGATAAATACTACAATTTTATTTATGTTACCGCAGATTAATCATCAAATTATGCTCAGATAGTTTACATAAGGAAACTCGATCATGGAAAGAAACAGCTATTGTGCAGTTATTGTTGTTTCTTACCTGTTTTTAACTTGTCTAAAAAAATAAGTACAACAATCTTTTGAATAAGTTTAATAAATTTATTAAATTTTAAACTGCCAATACGGCAATTTACCTTTTACTGTGCAATATCATCCAAGCCCGCAGAAATGACAACGGCATCTCCCCTCCAGATGCCAGTGGTTAATTTTAGGCACAGCTATTTCCAAATACTAATCTTTGCCGCTTTTTATTTCTGATTGTCCTGATTTCTCCGTCAGTGGCATTCTCTATTTGTAGCAAAGCATGATATTAATGCGTTTTTCTGTCCCACTGTCCCACTGCATTCACTATATTCACGTGGATGCAGCAGTAAATCGACTTCCGCCTAATTTGAATTTGTTCGATGCTTCCTGACGTTTGCCTCATGTGCATTGTGATCGATTTTTGCACACTATTCCATGTAGAAATCGAACATTTTACTGTATATTTTAGAGGCACAAGTATATTTTACCTATGCATTTTTAACACTTTACAACCTACTTGAAAAGTGTTTATGACTTCGGTTTGTCTGCCGTCTGTCCGTACTCTAACTCCCGTAAATATGCTCGGTTTGCCCTGTAATTTTTATATGTTATTGTCGTTATCTATAGCATGTCTCCAATTTCAACTGAAGTGTGTAGCACTTACAGTTTTTCTACAGGGCGACTCAAAAGAATTCCGTTATATTACGGTCTATTGGGAAAAATCATTTGCGGTTTATTTTAATGATGTTACACAATTTCAAACACATGTAATTGATATATATCACGAAGGTGCATTACATGCTTAATATGGAATAGGGTGTGCATAGCACTTATAGTTACTTTACAGGGACAGGCAAAAGAATTCCGTTTATTTACGTCTATGGAGAAAAATCGTTTGCGGTTTAATTAAATAATGTTTCACTATTTTAAACAGTCGCCGTTCATTTACAGGGACACACAAAAGAATTCTCTACTGTCTGTTATCAATAATTCCTGGGAGTTCGTTTTAAGTTGCTGAACGCGATTTTAAATTCAACTCAATTTTTGTCTATTACTTGGTGTGTATAAATTCTATAGATCGTATACAGGGCAGCACAAAAGTTCGCGAACACATTTCCGTTTATTGACAGAAACTCCAGAAGGAGAATTTTAAACTGTGCTACGCTTTTCCTAACTAAACTAAAATTTAGCATCCTATGTAGTATATATACAAATCTATAGATCCTATACAGGGCTGAATAAAAGTATTCGGATATTTTTCCGAATATTGTATATGTTGGAAATTCCTGAAATTACGTTTTTAAATATGTTATGCGTTTTCCAAATTGTTTACTTAGATGTTGCCTCTCAGCTTATTAAACGGTAATGATTTGTAAAATTATTTTGGAAGCGTTGGAAAGTGTTGCATAATCTATGCTTGACGCATGATTTTTCGCTCTTGTTTTAAATCTCTAAATACCTATTTTTACAAATAGGCGGGTAATAATCTAACATTTTCTCAGCTCCTGATAATTCAATGATGATTGATGAAGTTTACTTGTAATTGTTTAAAAATCTATATATTTAAAACACAGTTTTTTAGTCATTTGCACTAAACTTTCCACTGAGCCAATTTTAATATATATATATATATATTTAATGAAAGGTGTTCATTTGTAGATATGCCCGAACTAGATATTACTATTTTTGTAATCTAAGTTTAATTTTAAATGTTTTTTTTTTTAATGAAATTTCTCCAAAATGGTAGCAGTCGGATTACTTTCATTGTTGCAGAGACAAAAGGAATTACGGTATTACTTTATCTGTAGTGGTTATATGTTTAACGCCATTTTCTCATTACAATTCAAAATAACATACTTTGAAATATTTTTACATAAAATGAAGTCACGCTTTAAATAGCAAATCTATCTTCATAAAGTTGTTACAATTGAATATTTTTTCATTTCATTGATGTTGAGTTTGAGACACTAGCGAAATGTTTCAGTGAGTGAAAATGGGGTCATACGTAAGAGAAGACGGTCATTTTACTAAATATTTTACTACGAATGCGTATAAAAACTAGTCGTTGGGGGCCACCGTAATACTTACCCACCAGGGATATGCATAATATAAAATATGAAAATAAAACATGTGTAAACTATTTGTAAAATGCATTGCAATTCGAATATAATCGTGGCTTGATGACGTCCTAAACTTTAAATACTCTATTACTGAATTACGTACAAGTAACATCCTTATAACTCCAAAATTAATAATCCTATTAACTAACGGTTTACTGCGTCGGATTAAGCGTCTCATTTCCAATTAAAATATATCTTTCAATTGAAATTTGAATGAAATACAGTGTCATGAAAAATCGAAGAGTGTGGCAAATAGGATTACAAATATCTCGGCAACTCATTATCCGATCGACTTCATGCTTTATATAAAATTTATGTTTTTTATTGTCTTTCATATTTACTGCTTAAAATAAATAATTTCGAAAATTTTTACCTTTTAGCAAAACAAATATTTCGAGAGTCCGAAAAAAATAGTTCCGGATAACTGAGGTTACTGAAATTCAATAAGCTTCTTCCCATTATTACATATTAAGTACATACCAAATTTCAAGTCTGTATCTCTATTTGTTCGGGAAATAGCGTTTACAGACACACACACACAGACACACAGACAGGCGGACGGACGGCATTTTTTGTTTTCTAAAAATAGGTTTTTTAGAACCTCCAGTGTCAGTAACGTGTAAATCCGTCAATTTTTTGTTTCAATTTTCAAAACGATTACAAGATTTACCCTATACTATGTATGATGGGTAAGTAAAACATATATTTCTGAAATCTTTACTCGCTGGTACTGAGATTAGAACCTCAAGTCAAGAATGTGAATGCCCGCATGCAAAAATGTTGCTGACAAATGCCACTTCAAGCATGGAAATATATTTATGGATAACCTATTGCGTGTTAGAATATGTTTTAAATGGTGAATGTGACGTAAGAAATGCGCATGTAAATTTTGAGAGGGTGAAAATGACGTTAGGTTTAGATTTCATGGGGTAAAATTATATGATTGTGTCAAAGTTGAATCATTTTTGCTGATTTTTCATTCCTTAATAACAAGCATAAGGGCCTTGGTAGATAACTTCTTCATAATTGATTATGTATACTAATATAGTTTAATTTTTCAATAATTTGAAGTTTTTGAAAGTTTATGAAAATAGTATTTTAGTAACTTTAGGTTAAAAATAAAATTAATTTTAAGAGTTAGATTAACTAATGTAAGATGGATTTTTTATTGTAATTGTTTTTGTAGGTTTATTATAAATGCAATGTAACAGTTCCTAATCAAACATCTTTTTTCGTAGAAATTCGAAGGGTTCCACCTGGTTAGTAATATCCCGTAAGGCATGGTGACATCACGGCGACGTCACTGTGAAGTGACACTGTGACTTTGTGACAGTCGTCGTGACGTCACGTGACATCGATGTGAAGTCACTGTGACGTAAATGCGAGGTCGTTATGGCCGTTTTCAAGGTTTTCTGTGACCTCACAATGTGACTACTTTGTGAAGTCACCGTGCGACTTCAATGTGAAAAATGTGACGAATCTGCATCGGATAGGGTGACCAGATTTTACCCGAATCCTATCCGGATTGTTCGGATCAAAATTTTTTTATGGTTCAAGTTTGTGACGACACTGCACCGTGTCGGGTGACCAGATTTTACCCGAATACAATCCAGAATCTTCGGATTGATCTTTTTGGATTTGTTTGGCTACAGAATAGATTTGGATTAGTTGTCGTGTGACCTGATTTTCGTGAACCCGATCTTACCCGAGTCGCGTATAATGTTTTTACTGTAAATCTTGTTCAGAATAGAATATTGCATACGACCAAGTAACCAGATTTTATCAGAAATTGTGTTACGATACAATTTCTGATGTCGGATCGGATCTAGAGTCATGCACGAATCCGGTTATATACTTCTTGAACATGATTGAATGTCTACTTGAACATGAATGATGGTTGACTGAAACTATATTTACATTCAACCCGTAATCTTACCCTAACCCAAGAAAAACAACAACAAAAATTCTGTAGGCCCACAACCCGACCGAACCTGATAAATGATTTCGCATAGATTCGGATAACAAGATTTCACCAAATACGGATAAGATCGACGATAAGGATTGGATCGGCAATCATTTTTTTTATGCAACTCGTATTCAAATTAAAACTTTGCATCTGATTGGGAAACCGGCTAATGTAGCAGTTAAACAAGAAAATTATAAATGTAAAAAACGCATACTAATATAAAAATAATAGATGAATCCATTAAAAATTATAATAAAATTAAATATTTTAATAATATGAAATTCTATTGTGCAAATAACCACTTTTAAAAATAACTTCGACTTCCATTTGTTTTATGTAACCACCAAAAATGTTGACAATAATTAAAACTATGCTTTTTTGCTTTTAAGTATTGAAGTTTTTTAATGTGTATACTTTGCCATATTTCCCCTCGTTCAGTATCACGAAACTTTCTGACACATTTATGAACAAATTTTTAAACGCTTGGCACTTGCATGCCTGATTATTAAAGCGATTTGGAATGAATAGCGTTTTCCCTTTTTAGATAAATGAAATGCTTAAGAGCAATTTTGGTCACGTTTTTTCCGTTTCTGACGCTGCACGTCGGAAATTCGGTTCAAAACACCGACTTTGATAGTGTTTTCTGAAACATCTTTTGTCAAAAATGGAAAATGCCATTCTATTACATATATTCGGAATAAGAACACCTGCCAATTTCATGTGCTTCCGAATAAAAATGAATTCAGAAATTAGATATTTTGGATTTGATTACAAATTTAATGAAAATAAAAGTATAGATTTTTAAATAAGCATTGTGAAAAATTTATATTAGGAATCCATTTAAATAATAGATCTACCTATTGTGCGATATTATTAAATAATAAACATTGTATCAAGCAATAAAACATTTTTCGAAGCAAGTGAAATTTAAAACTTCGGATCATAAACGCAAAGAAAAAAAAATTTTTTTTCTTTACAAATTATTTTATTATTCTTTACAAATTAGTTTTTGATAGAATACTAAATGCAGAGCTTAAATATCAATTTTTACTATAGAAAAAATTCAATAACATAACTGGAAAAATTACCTTAACTGAATAGCTGTTTTATTGTTTCAACAATATTCATTATTTTTGTGCACCTAATATTGACATATCTTGACAACTAAATTTGTAATGAGTTAAATTGTCGCAATTATTTCAAATATACCAGAAAATTATTTCTCAAAACCTCCACTAGCTAAGAAATTTTCAAATTGTAAATCAAATATTTATAGTTTTAAAAATTGGAATGTTTTTAATTACAATGAATAACTATGAAAATTGAACTGGGAAACGCAAAATATAAATACATTCCTCGTTATAAATAGCACTTTACATTTAGAATATATATTGTTAGTAAATACTTTAAGCTTTTTTCCAAACTCTCTATTTAAAACGATTTAAAACATTAAAGATAAAATTTTATACAAGTGATTAAAAAAAAAAGATTTAAACATCTTAACATTTAAATAATGCACTATTAATGTACCATTACTAAATATGCACTATTAACAAAACTGCGAAGACATTAAAAGTTACCTGCTAATCTATAAGTAAAACCACCAGTTCTAGGGATTAAGTTTTAATGGTCGTTGACTGCTTCCTTTTCATTGAAAAATGAGACTCAAATCCACTGCTTTAATTTTCAAAGTGTCCAGCTTAGGTGTGTTCATAGATCTGAGATATCAAATATCACGCAGACCTTAATAACGCACCCAGCTAGACATAAGGATAGGTTAAAATGGATGATTCACTTTAAAACGTTAATTTACTTTCACGGTATAAATTCCACAATATACTTCCACAAACTTAAAAGAACACCACACACTCTAATCCGCCGATGAAAATAATCGTCTGCCCTCAACATCTGCGATCATGATCTGCGCAGTAATGTTTACCACAAAGTAACATCTAGCAGGTGTTTCCAGAAAAAAGAATAGAAAGAAAACAGTTAAATAAAGACATTTCAAATGCTTTATAGTTTATATGGCTGACAAATAACTTCTAATAAAACTATAATATTCTGTTTTTATATGAGAGAGTTTAATATTCTTGGAAATAAGCTGTGAAAATTTAAATTTTTATATATTTTTTAATCAGTTGCATTTGTTTTAGGCGTCCAAAGTAAACATAAATTTTAAATAAAAATGGATTTAATAGTCTTTATAAAATAATTGCGACATAAATATAAATACTATTCTGCAATCAGATTTCCTAAATACGATTTTTTCATTTTTTACACTCTATTGAAAAGAGCAATATATTTAACAGAGGTGATATTTTATTAAGCACTGACCAGTTTTGGAATAAATTGCTATATTGTCCTCACTTTTTAAACAGAAACCTGATGATTGGGTTGAGTGGCCCCTCAAAATAATAAGAGATTGGAGATTTTTAAAATATTTTTAGTATCACAAAATTAGCAAATGAGTTCTATGCGGTGGTAGGAAAAAAAATTAAATGTTTGTATTTAAAATGCTAACAAATCTCTAAATCGCTAACAGTTTTATTAGAATGGGAGATCTATTTCTGAATTATAATTCAGTACTTTCCGCCAAAACTTTCCTACGTTACTAAATTTCTATTTAAGGATTTTTACCTGTGTATTATATAGTATATTTTGTTAAATTTCATGAAAATGGCAATGAAAATTGTAAAAAAATATCTGCCTCATATATGTATACAAATATTTATTTATTATTTTATTTTGGAAATACAATATATTTAAATAATGTGTGACAATGTTTTTATTAATGATTTAGGTACATGACATAATTCAATTTTATATTTTATGAGTTTTTTTCCAAATTCTCTCTCCGATCACACCGTGAAGTCACAGAGTGTTGGCATTTTGGTCATAGGTTTTACGTGACTTATGTGACTTGCAGTGACGTCATTGCAACGGCACAAAAATTTTTAAAGCTGTCAAAAAGTAATTTTCTTCATGCCATAAGATGTTCTAAAGTTTATTTTAAGTTTTCTTTAGATCTTCAAGACGTTCACATTTTGATCACAGTGTGACGTTACAAAGTGGTGTCATTTTGGTCACAGATGTGACGTGACGTACGTGACTCACAGTGACGTCACAATGACGTCACTGTGACTGTGCATGCTATGCGGGATTAGTCTACTCTGCACAGTGGAATAAATTAAAATTTAATCTTTAATAAATAAATTCAGTTCCTCGCAAACTCATAAATGAATACAAATATTCGCATTTATGTAATGGCAAAAGTCTACTATTAAAAAGACAAAAAAAAATACTCCTTAAAATGTCTGGTATCTAACCTTAAATATGAATATAATAAAGTATACTGCAGAAGAAAAAAAAATGTTCAATGTAGATTTTAGGTATTATCAACGAGTAATGTCTTAATAATTCTAAAAATGAAAAAAATAATGTTTTTTCCTACTACTTTAAAATGCGCGAAATTTTTTGATTTATTTACGAGAGAATGAGACCTATTTCGTAAATAATGTTTCCCCATTCATGCGTACACAAATAGTGAGTTTACGGTTGATTAATCCAATACTTCAAATATAGAGTAAATTACAAGGAAGAAGTGCATAATACTAAGGCGTCATCTACTACTTACTCAATAAATTTACCGGATAACGTTTCTCACATAAATTACGCATTATTTGTCAAACGCATCATTTGCTACTCCGCCCAATACACAGATGTTGATGTGTTCATACTCTGGTGAATTATGTGATAAATCACAGGGCTGTCATTGGTATTGTATCAACATGTATAGATTTGATGCACATGGTAAAAGAAAACATGAGTCATTCATACTCTGCTGAATAATGTGATAAATCACAGGGCTGTATTTTAAAAAAGTGTTAATGTTATTTTTATTGAGAATACGTAAATATTTATTTTTAAAATTTTTAAAAGTATTTTCTTTAACAGATTAATGAAATATAAAAAATAAGATAAAAAGTAGTATTTAGATGTTCATGTTACTGACTCGTTTAAATTTTTAAAGAATAATTATAGACTAATATTACTTATTCATTACATACAGATATCCTGAACTCAAGTAACTATATTATTTAAAGAAATACTTGATATGAAAATATACTCCCATTTGACCAACGAAATAAAATTTTAATAATTAAATAAAACATTCGCTTTATTTTAATTTATATGCAAAATATTGTACCATATCAGATATTGAAAAACTTTCATTTATATTCTATGAATGTTATGATAAATAAGCAAAAATAGTATTTATAATAAAATATGTTAAAGTTTTTCATCATTATCATATTTACAGATACGCTTAATTTAGATTCGAATAAACTAACAATCGAAATACACTGAGAGGCCAAAAAATTAGCGATACCCCTTGTTTGAAAGTAAACCAGTCCGACAGTGACGTAAAATGACATAACAATGCAGAGTTACTTATATAACTCTTAACTTCGTTCGACGCAGTTAGTATGGAAGTTACTGTAAAATGGGTAAGACGAAAGATTCAAATGACTTTGAACGAGGAATGATCATCAGTGCAAGAAAAGCTGGTGTCAGTATCTCTGAAACAACGACTCTTTTAGGATTTTCTCGCCCAACAGTATCTCGGGTGTTTAGAGAGTGGCAGTTGAGGGAAAAAAACTTCAAGCGATAAGGACCATTCTGGTTTAAAAATGCTGGTGAACGAGAGAGGTGAAAGGCAAGTAGCACGTATAATGCGCAGCAACAGACGGACAACAACACGACAAATTACAGCTAAAATAAATTCAGGTGCATCACAAAGCACATCCCAAAGCTCAACAAGACGGATTTTGAAAAGGATGGGCTTTTGCAGCAGGAAACCAGCAACAGTGCCTTTGGTATCACAGAAGAATAGGAAAAGGAGTCTGTTGTGGGCGAAGGAACGGCGAAATTGGTCACTTGAGGACTGGAAAAAAGTAGCATGGTCTGATGAATCCGTTTTCTGCTACATCATGCAAATGGCAGGATCAAAATACGGCACAAACAGCACGAATTCATGCACACCTTCTGCCAAATAACAACTGTTCAGGCTGTTGGCGGCGTTATTATGATGTGGGGAATGTTTTCCTGGAGTACACTGGGTCCCTTGATATCTGTGGACACAACTCTGAACGACATATCTTACCTCAATATCGTTGCCGATCATGCGCACTCGTTTATGGGTATAATGTTCCCTTATAGAGCTCACTTTCAGCAACAGAATGCACCTTGCCACCGTGCTCGATTGGTCTTAGATTGGTTTTAGGCACATCAATCAGAGTTTTACCTACTTCTATGGCCAACTCAGTCCCCTGACCTAAATCCGATTGAGTATTTGCAGGACGAAGTCAAAAGCGAACTTCAAAGCTTGGAAAGGCCACCATCCAATCTGACCCAACTTATCTCTGCAATTATGTCAGCATGGGTCAATATTCCTCAGCAACACGTTGATCCATGCCAAGACGTATATCGGCGGTGATCAGAGCTAAAGGCCGACTAACTCGTTATTAGAAGGTGCCCCTAACTGTTTCAGCCACTCAGCGTATAGGTACTATAAAAATAAAGAAATATACAATATAAATATTATGTGTATTTTATAATTTACAAGAAAAATATCGGATAAAATCTTTCACATAAATTTCATATCCTCCATGAAATCTACCATTTGATATTTAATCCAGACGATGGAAAAACTACAACTGTGTTCTGCACCGTTCTATTTTCAACGTTTTATCAATATACACTGTAAAAAAGACAAATGTTTTTTTTTAATCTACGAATATAAAATGTAACCACGAACGAAATTATACAACAAACTCTTCAGAATAATCCCCAATTCTAAAAAAGCGTACTTTATCTTTACAAACCTCAAAAACCAAAATAGTTTCTAGATTTAAATAGTGATGTACAAAAATAAAGTTTCTTTGGCTGTCAGCGATTTTTGGAAACGTTTCCGAGTAGTTTCCATAGTGGATTACTAAATTTTCTCAATCCCCAGTGTGAGTTTTTAGGACGTTATCAGCTCTCAATTAAGCATTTTAAACTGCGTAATTGAATTTATACATTCAAGATTAACAAAATAATCTTTAATTTTATGTTAATGGTGTTAATCCTTCACGTTTGTCTGAAAAACATGCTTCTTGAACATAAAAATATTCACGTGAGAATTGATATCCTAAAAATTGACATTCAGTTTAGAGAAAACTGATTAATGCAATATGAAAACTGCTTGAAAACATTTCCGAAAATCAGTGGCAGAAAAACGTTTGCTTTTATAAATGCTT
This sequence comes from Maratus michaelseni, assembly GCA_963931845.1. Lineage (NCBI taxonomy): Eukaryota > Metazoa > Arthropoda > Arachnida > Araneae > Salticidae > Maratus > Maratus michaelseni. The sequence continues at coordinate 79,427,339 of OZ007595.1, read as the reverse complement.
CATTAAATCTTGAAAATATGCTGCTTTTCTGTAGTTTCTAAAGAAAAAGAACTCTTTTCGGAATCGTGGGTAACTTGGAAGCAGTTATTATATATTTTCTTTCGTGGTTATATTATATTTTCCTTAACTAAGAATCGTGTTTTTTTCAGTGTACATGTATTTGCTGTAAAGATACGAAACATTTATATAATAGTTTTGAGAGGGAATGTAAGAAAGAATGTTTGTATAGAAAACTACGATTTCTATCCATGCATTCAGGGAAAAATACACGGTGTCTCTATTCATTCGAAACCGGATTTTCTGTCATAGCTTTAGCAATAATGAAGGTAATTGTGACGAAATTTTCAGAAGCCTTATGTGTCTTTTTCTTATGTGTAAATTTAATGTTATCACGGAACGTGTTTGAAATAGCAGCCATCCGCATTATATCAGCTTTAAAATTGACACATCGTGTTTGAGAATGCAGTTCACATCACATACTGTGCCAATTAACAAATTATTGTTTCGTAATATCACAGCAGTTAACACAAAGCACGTTACGAATAAAATTTCGCCTTTACGGTCGAAAGAGACACATTGTATTTTTGACAGAATAAATGAAATGCGACCCTACCCTTAAGAAAAATAGAAGTACATTTCTGGATATAGCGAAACTTTGCGAAACTATAATTTTTCTAGGTATCGAAAATAGCCGCCATCCACATAATACCAGCGTTGAACTTGACACATCTTGTTTCAGACTGCAGTTCACATCACATACTGTGTCACTTAACGAATTATTGTTTAGTAATATTATCGAATTTAACAAAAAGCAAGGTACGTCTGTGGGAAATGTTGTTAAAATATCGTTATTATTGTTACTGTTACGAATAAAATTTCACCTTCACGGTCGAGTCGGACACATTGTATTTTTTGACAGAACAAGTGAAATGAGATCCTACACTGAAAAAAAATAGAAATGTATTTCTGGATCTAGAAAAACTTCACGAAAATATAATATAACTTTTACCGAGTTATCGGAAATATCGTCATCCGCATAATATCAGAATACAATTTGACACATCGTGTTTCAGAATACAGTTCACATCACATACTGTGTCACTTAACGAATTATTGTTTCGTAATGTTACCGCATTTAAGACAAAGTAAGGTATGTCGTATGGAAATATTGTTAAATATATTTATTATTGTTACCGTTATGAATAAAAATTCGTCTTCACGCTCGCGTGAGACACATTGTATTTTTGACAGAACTTGTGGAATCCGATCCTACACTGTAAAAAAAGAGAAATCTATTTCTGGATCTAGAACAACTTTATGAAAATGTAATATAACCATTTTCGAGGTATATGCGATTCTGAAAAGCGTCATTTTACGTTCAGTAACCTCAGAAACCGGTGCATTAAAAAAAAAATTAGATTTAAAGAAGAATTTCGGAAAAAAAAGTTTATTTTACTGCCCGTTGCAATAACAAGAAAACACCGAAACATTTTCTATTTGTTTTTGCAGAGTATTAATTAACCCTTAAATGCATAGTGATGCAAATTTGCATCGTTTAACTTTTAAAAAAACAATCAAAATTGAACAAGATATATATAGAGAGTGTGTGAGCTAATAGTAGGAATTTAAACAAGATATATATAGAGAGAGTGTGAGCTAATAGTAGAAATTTAAATAATTATCCAATATTATGTTTTTCGGTTTTCATTAATATATTGTCAATTTTATTGCTTAATATTACTGATAGCTTTTTGATTTATTCAAACGGGCTTCTCAGATATATTTTTTTTTTGAGATTTTATTGGCAACATTCTTCTATTTGCTTATTTGCTTTGGCTTTATAGTTTGGCGATAGTTTTTTTTAGGGAAAGCGGTCGACAGGAAAATGGAGAAGTACCGAATTTTCTAACCGCAAGAAGAAATATAATATTTTTAATTGTCACTGCTGTAGAATATTTTTATCCTCAACTTAAGAAGGAAATTTTACACACATTAACAATGTCATTTTAATAATTAAATTAAGTGAAAAATAATCAAACAGCGTTATTCATTTCCCTAAAAATATTATGTTTCTACAATAAATATTAATTGTTTTTCCTTTATGTTTTTGGATAACTCAGCTTAAAACGCTAAATTTCACACATTTTCCAAAAGGTTCTTCTTTTTTTGAAAATTAGGCAACACATAAATTTTCCGATACATGAAAAATAATATCTGCATGTGCTTACAAATGAAAATGATTTTCGAATTTGCTACAAAATAAGAAATTTAGATTTGAGAACAGCCTATAATAAAATAATATGACATTCACACGATATCCAAGGCAGAGTTCAGCTGTTAGGTTTACTGATGTATTTAAATTTTGCAAATGCCCAGAAAAGTCATTTTTAACGAAGAAATAACTAAATACAAATGATGTGAATTATCACTTAACTACACAGCGTACAACGAACAGAGTGAAAAAATGTCTAGACCGAGAATCGAACCCGGAACACTTGGTATTACGCACCAATTCCCTGTCGATCTCTGATGGACATTTTTTTCACTCTATTGGATGTACGCTGAGTAGTAACTGATAATACACATCCTTTGTATTCATTAATTTCCAGCGTTATTTCAGTTCTGCTGAAAATTTAATTAGATATACACTGCTCAAAACAATTAAAGGATATTTGAAGTTTTATATAAAATAAAGATATAAACGAAATATTTTTTGCCGAAAATTGAAGAAGAGAATCACAAATGCAAATTTTTCTGGTTTTCAAACTGTGGAGTATGCAAATTTTGAGTTCGACGTCAAAAACTGCGTTTCAGCGGCAGCGAATGAAATTTGACTTTCAACTGGATAAAAGAGAATGAAGACAAGGATGATCGGCATTCAGTGATTGCTTTGTTTCGATGAGTACGATGTCTCAGCGTAGTCATTTGACAGATTCAGAAGCTTGGAGAATTGTTGATAGGTTAGAAGGGGGCCAAACTCAAGCCGAAGTAGCGCAAGCCATTGGAGTGTCACAAAGTGTCATTTCCAGGATCTGGAACCGTTTTTTGGAGAGTGGATGTGCAGGTCGTAGACTGGCAGCAACGCCCAATGAAGATCGGTATTTAGCGTTAACAGCTCGGAGACACCGAAACATGAACGCTACTCTTCTCCAACAACACCTTCGCTCGGCTACAGGCACCACGATTTCAACTCAGACTGTCCGAAACCGGCTCCATGCTGTAGGTCTGTATGCTCGCCGACCGATGGTATGTGTTAGATTAACATCAAGGCATCGTCGCGACCGCAGGGAGTGGGCAACCGAGCATGTCAACTGGAGGAGAAATGAATGGAGCAATATTCTGTTTTCTGACGAGTCCCGTTTTTCTGTGCATCCGGATAAAAGGCGTATTTTCATCTGGAGGGACCGTGGCAGTAGGAATAATCCTGCGTTCGTGCACGAAAGTGTCAGATTTGGCGGTGGAGGAGTGTTGGTGTATGGTGGCATCTCCATTGACGGGCGCACTGACCTCTACATCATTCGAGATGGAGCTCTGACTGGTCGCCGATATAGAGATGAGATCCTCAGACCTATTGTAGTCCCTTACGCTGCAGCAATCGGAGATAACTTCATTTTAATGGACGATAACTGCAGGCCACATCGTGCAAACCTGGTGGAGGATTTCCTTTTCGAGGAAGGAATCGTTCGAATGGAATGGCCAGCGTGTTCTCCAGACATGAATCCAATCGAGCACGTTTGGGACGCTCTAGGAAGACGAGTTTCTTGCCGCCAACAACCCCCACAAACTCTCCAAGAACTGGAAAGGGCTCTTCTGGAAGAGTGGGGCAGAATACCCCAACTCGTCATTAATAGCCTCATTGAGTCCATGCCTCAAAGGTGTTCAACGTTGCTGGCCGCCCGTGGAAACCACACCCCCTACTGAAAATGATTTTCTTTGAAGAAAACACCTTTTCTTATTCTTTTTTTCTCATATGCACAAATTGTGTTTTTTTCCTTTTGTACACAAATGCGCAATAAAATGCATTTTTTTCCGCCAAACATGTGTAATTTATTCTGATATAACCTACTATGTCTGTCGACCAGGTATCAATCAGCTAAAAAGTTTCCAGATACAAAATCCACCTAAAACTGCAATATCCTTTAATTGTTTTGAGCAGTGTATAAATATTCATCGATACTGGGTTTAATTTGTCTCATGCACGCCACTGAAGTTATGCTCATAATTGACGTTCCATGCTGTGCTGGAAAATTGTAAACATGCCATTTAATAGTGACAGAATGCTAGACTGGATGACGTCCGGATGACTCAAAATGGTAGAGCATTAATGCGTTATACCAAGGGTTCCGGATTCGATTCCCGGTCTAGATATTTTTCACACTATTGGTTGTAGGCTTTGTAGTGACAATTCACATATTTTGTATTTATTAATTTCTAGCGTAATTTCAGCTTTACTAAATATTTAATTCGATATATAAGAAACAACCATCTAATTTAAAGGATTAATAGTCCTTACAAAATTTTAGTGTACATACTTTCACATAATTTATATCCGATTAACCAAACGAGAGAATCATGTAGTTAATTACAAGAATAAGGTATATAATATTAAGTATTCACTATAGTTTACTCGATAAATCTGTCGAGTAAAAGGTTTATGAAGCATAAATTATATATTATCTTTCAAACCCACCACTTTGTTCTCCACCACAGTTGCCAGTGTGTTAGAACTCAGCCCAATAGTATGATAAATAACAGGTCTGTCTGTGACATTGTGTCAGTATATATATTTTCATTGTACAGCACATAGTTGTTATTATATGTCAATAAATGTTTCTATCACTTTTAGCAGAAAGTAAATAAATGTACTATATTGTGGCACATAGTACTTTTTAAAGATTATAAAGACAAAATACAGCACTTTTAAGGTAACGTAGAGGCATTCATTTAACTGATAATCTAATTTTACTTAGAAAAACAGCAGTTTTTATTTATATAGGTCAATATGAAAGTATTCCACATATTTATTTTCTGAATTTGCGTACTGCGTTTTTAACAACTTGAAAGTATAAATATTTTTGTTACTTATTTTTGTAAAACACATATTTCAAACCAGCAAATTTAAAGTGAAATTTAGAAATTTTTTTAGAAGGTGGGAAACAAGAAATTATAATTATTTATTAAATATACTATTTATCTCAATAACCAATAAATTTGGAAGCTTTAAAGTAAAAAATAGACAGTATAATTAACGGTACAATTTGATAATTATTTTTCATAGAATCAATGATAAATGCGAAATTATTTACCCTACATATTTTCTAATTAGAATTAATGAAATGTCTAATGAAAGTGTCCATTTTTAGCGTACAAATAAAATCCAATAAATAAAAAAAGAGAATTCACAATTGTAGTTTACAAATCTATTCGATGCTTTCTCTAAAGTTACATATTGATATAAAGTAGTGCTCGCGAATATATGTTTATATACATTTAAACGTATATATAGTTAAGCCTTTTCTCCATATTATATCTATTCAAAATCGTTACCGGTTACAATACGATTTAAACGTATTAAACGTATATTTTGCGAGCACTATTATAAAGCCATCTCTACATATGTATTAAATAACGTAACTCCATTCAATGTGAGATTTAATTTCCCGTTTAGAAATTATAGGTGAACAAACAGGCCCTATATAATCGAATGGGATTTTACCCCGAATTTGTCAATTATTTCACTGTATTGCAGGTATCTTTCTGTGTTTTCACGATATTTGACTGGTATTTTTATATGAGTTTCTCTATAGAATCGAAAAAAAGAGCAACATTGCCGTTTTTGTTCTAGCGTCAACTTCTTAGGTCAATTTTTCTACAAAAAAATTATTATAATAATATTAAAAACGCCAGACTAAATAACTTGGTGGCCAGATAGAAAAACTTGGTCGCCAGTGTCGACCTGACTAATTTGTCAAGGCCTGGTTATGAGCATGAAACATACAATGGCTAATTTGCTAGTTTAGAACTGCGTTATCCAAAATAGAGCAGAAATCATAGGCATATGAAGGGTGCCAAAATAGAATGAAAATAAATTTATTACCCACGAAATACGCTAATGACTACATGCCTGTCTTTATATAGCCTTTTCAAATTAGTCACTTCTGTTATACATTTTTCTAAGAACGCATTTCAGATTTTCTTTTTTAGTATTGCCTTTACTAAAGTAACTGTCATGAAAAAGGCTACTTGTGACATGAAAAAGGCTACTTGTGACTGAAAACGATGACCACGAATATCTAAATTAAGACGATGGAACAACAATGACAACAACAACAACAAAATCACACGAAGCTACATCTAGGTTATGTAAATGGTGGTGCATACATTTTAATCCTTACTGAGTAAAAGAAAGGTTAACAATTTGATAACATGGGCGTAGGTATTCTCATAATTTGTTGTAGGATACAAGGAGTCGTCTTGTATTTTGAAAAAGTCAAATGCAGTGTCAGATATACTTAGATTTATCCCCCCGTCCCATGTGGACTATATCACAGTTAATTGAAAAACTTTCATTATCTGGCTGTTACTGTCTGCGGTGATTAAAAAGTGCGTAACAATGCTCAAAGTTTTAGGTTGTGGATAAAAAGGCGATTACTTAACCCCAAACTCTTCATCATCTGCCAAACCAAGCATTATTGGTTGATGTGTTTAATTAGCTAGAATAAAAATATTCGCGATCGTATATAAAATTAATAAAATTACTCTAGTAAAGTGAAAACTTGAGCATGATACATTCATCATAACTCACACTATAAAATAAAAAAAGTTAATTTAATAACAAAAATTAAGCTGGTGTTTTGAATTTTTAGAACCTTTCCTCTATACATATGAACTTCCGCAAAATAATTATAACTAAGCATGTATTAATAATTATAATTAAGCATGTATTATTAATCATTAAATAAATTATAAATAGCATAGCTGGTTACGGACATGAGAGATAGCAACTTGATTAAATAATTAACTCAACGTAAATAATTAATCCCAACATGATGACGGAATAATTTCCGGGAACGTGTTTTAAGTATTAAAATATTAAAATAATGCATAAATTATAAATAACAATCGGGGGAAATTGCTAAAATAAATCTACCTAGAAAAGGAATAAAATAAACCCAATATGATACAAACATAAGACAGATGTTTAAAGGAAAAGCAAATATAATTAAAATTAGAAAGTTTATTTACACATTATGAAAAATTATTCACAAAAAATAAGAAAAAGGTAGAAAGAAAGGTATACAAGCGCTTTCAGAAATTAAATCAGCTTGAGCACTGCATACAATTTATTTATTACGGAATATTAAATTGTACTTCATTTTAATTACCATTTTAAAACAATTATTATTTTGTCATACACTGGCTTGATTTAAAAAATAACTTAATGGGTTTCTTAAAATGCGTCTAATCCGTATCATACACAAATTCAAAATCAGAATGAGACATATAAAAGAATGAAGCTTAGCATTTGGAGATAAGCATAAGGATAATATGATGATTCACTGATTCGACGTCTTAATAAAATTGAAAATAAAAATAATATTTATGTGCTGGATCTCATGCGAGATCAAATTTTATTGCTTAATCCATTTGCTGCCAACCACTCGTGGTTTTTCAATCTAGAATTACGAATTTCTACCAGAAATTTAGAAAGAAGAATTTTTATTTTATGTAATTACGAAATGTCTGCAATTAAATACAGTAAATATTGTTATTAGTATTTTCTGCTATGAATTCGAACTTTTTGAATAAAATTAAAATTCCGGTAATTTTAACCCGGCAGTGAACGTGTTAATTAAAAACTTAATACGACTTGCAATCATAATTGGTCATTGAAATTTCAGAGTTTAACTCCATGAAAACATTTTGGGGATACTCCTAAGAGATTGCAAAGTTGAAGCACTCCCAATGCAATCTGCAATCTGAATTGAATTCTCTAAATCTTAATGTATCAGCACCTTTATGCAAATTATATGGGCATGATTAATTTGGTAATACGCTTTTTATTGAACTACAATTCCCTCCTAAGGTAGCACTGTCAAGTCTCTTTACTGGTTGTCTAATTTTTAGGCTTGGTCGTGTGGTTGAAGGGATAGCTGATTTCAGTGTAGAAGTTGTAAAAAATAAATGGTCATATTTATTATTGTTAGAGGCACACTTTTATTGTCCCGCAATAAATTCTGTGTATTTTGTATTTTTTTATTAATGTCAATATAGTCATTCTAAAGTCTGCTTTCTGTCTGGGTATAGCTTCTGTAAACAATTTTCTCTTCATGGCGATAATCGTACAGAGTATTATACAAAACAATAATATTTTTTATTGATAAACACAATTATAAATTTACAATAAAATTACCTTATTTACAATAAAATTACCTTATAGTAGAGATATATAGTATTACAAATATATAACCTATATCTTTCATGCAATTAATATAAAACTATACAGTGTAAAGCTAAAACTTCAAAATTCAAGAAGAAAAGTTATTTGTTAGCTGAAAAGTGCAGGAATGGAAATTTATTTTTGTTCATTTATTTTTTTTCTTAAGTACCAAAGAAAAATATTTTAATTATCAAATAAAAACTTAAAACGGTCTTATTCATATTCTTCCATAATTCTTTCTTGAAAATTACTCTGTCGTCTAAAAATAATTAAAGGTTTCGTATTTCTTTGCTTTATATATTTATTTTCACTTGCTCTTTATGAAATGGAGGATAATGGTGGTATTTATCTCCAAGAGGTTTTAAATAGTCCTTTTAAAAATGATAAAGACAACAAAAGAATATAAAAATAGAGAAATCATTTCATCGCATTCATAACAACATAATTGGATTTTATGAAGTACTTATTTTGAAATGAAATCTCCATTCAAAATTTGAGTTAGCACATATTGAAAATTTCCCATGCTATTTATTACCTAAGCAAAATTCAAGGCAAACAAATTCAAAACTTCCTATTTCGTCAAAAGTTTAATAGCGTAATTAATTTACCAATACGTGCTTTCACAATACGCAGTTATAAGTTAAGTATTTTCCTCAAAAGTGTTGCTGGGAAATTTTTAAGAATTATGTAATTTTTTTTTTCAGAATAGATGTTTTAAATTTTACCATTCAAGTAAAATTTAAAAAGACATTTACTGGAATGAGAAATAAGTTATTGCGATTAAATGAGTCAAAAATTGCCGTTCGTTTATACTGGTATTAACGCCTTGGGTCTGTGAATTGTACGTACCCTGCAATCATTAAATTGTGTAAAAATAATGGTTGTTTCTGTTATTTCATATTTCAACCAATTTCTTTTAAGTTGTTGGAAACAGATATAAAACGTACAGTAAACTATCAGACTATGGATCATCTATTAGATTTATTTAAGGATTTTTATTTCTCATTCTCAATGGCATAATTTCGTCGAAGATCATCGTTATCTCGAAAATCTGTGGCTTATGCCACTAAATTTCTGGAGTCGGCGTTCAGCTGGTGTTCTTGGACACAATGCTTGGTTGATATTGGGAGCCATTTAGGCTTTTATTCGTTCTAATTTGTATTCGTACAAAAAATCGTGAAAAACTTAATTCTTTTCCATCTTTTTTTGAATGACGTTAAATTTAAATTTCCCTATAGAATGATTTGAAAAAGACTGTAATATTAAATAAATACATTCTCGAAAAAATCCGTGAAATGAAATAACTTTTTCGTTTATTATAATTTGTTAAAACACGAAAATGTCCCCTTTGATTTTCCCATTTTTACACAAAATACAGAAAATACATAAATATAACGTAACAATTACTTAAAGCTTTCCAATCTAAAGCTGCATTTTCATCAAAGCACAGGAGAATTCCAGCAACTGCGCTACTAAGTAGTTTTTCGTATTAGAAACGGGATTTTTACATACATACTTTCCCCCTGAAAACACCAAAAATTCGGAAACCTAAGCTCAAAATTTCCTGAAATTCACCAGTCAAAAGATAAAAATTGCTTCTGATATCAGAAAAAATCTCTTTCCAATCACAGGTTTCGTCACCTTGCTGCCTGTACTTTTTAGGTTTTTTAAGAGAATTATTTTTGAGAGCGTAGACAGAAATCCATTTAGCATAAAACAATATTCGGTCACGTAATATCAGTTTAAAAATTCCTAATGAAATACGGTTGAAAAGTTAAATAACAGAATTTACCATTATTGTTTACACAACCTAATAAAATGCGACACAATTTTATATTTATTCGTGAGAAAAGTACCTATTTTATAAAGCAAAACCCTTTTCTTTCTCCTGATACATACATATCCAGAAAGTTTATTTCTGATTAAGCCAATACTTCAGAAAAGTGTGAATTACAAGACAGAAGTTAATAATATTAAACCATCATATACCGTTTATTCTATAAATTTACCGTGTAACGTCTCTCGCATAAATTATTTGTCAAATCTATTCCATGCTACTCCAACTCTATCCAATGCATATATGCTGATGTTTCACACTCTGCTAATTTAGGTCATAAATCAAGGGATTTTCTGAAGTATTTTGTATCAACATGTATACATTTGATACTTGTGCTAAAGTAAAGATGAGTGATATATTGATAATACAAAAAAAATAGTTTTTTTTTTTTTTTTTTTTGTGTGAATAAGTAAATGTATTATGTGACACAATTTCATTTTTATTCATGAGAAAATTACCTATTTTATAAAGAAATATATTTTTCTTTAGCCTGCTACATACATATAAAGACGGCTTATTCCTGATTAAGCCGTCTACTTCAGATTTAATACTTCAGAAAATTGTAAATTACAAAGCAGAAGTTAATAATACTAAACCACCATATACAGATTATTCTATAAATTTACCGGATAACGTCTCTCACATAAATTATTTGTCAAATCCATTACTTGATACTACAACTCTATCCAATGCATAGATGCTGATGTTTCACACTCTGCTAATTTAGGTGATAAATCAAGGGATTTTCTATTATCTATGGTATTGTATCAACATGTATACATTTGATACTTGTGGTAAAGTAAAGATGAGTGATATATGGATCATGAAAAAAAAAATTAGTGTGTTTTTTATTGAGAATAAGTAAATGTATTATTTTACAGTATTATATATCGTTTATCATAGAAAATTACAGGGTAACGTCTCTCACATACATTATTTGTCAAATCCCATTACTTGCTACTCCAAATCTACCGAAAGCATAGATGCTGATGTTTTACACTCTGCTAATTTAGGTCATAAATCAAGGGATTTTCTATTACATTGTATCAATATGTATACATTTGATACATGTGGTAAAGTAAAGAGGAGTGATATATGTATCATGGAAAAAATGTCAGTGTATTTTTTGTTCAGAATAAGTAAATGTATTGTTTTACAGTTTTGAAAAATCTCTTCTTAATCCTACACTTCACATTCATAGTTAGGGTTAGGTACCACAAATTTTAAGTAGGAATTTTTTACCTTGAATATTTGAGTTGTTTGGAAAGTTTTTTCTGTTTGGAAAAGTTGGTTTGTATCGGAAAATTGTATCATTTAATTATTAGACAATTATTGAAATATCTAATGTCTAAAAATTGACGGACAGAATTTTCTGGTACGAATTAGATTTCCCAAACGAAAGGAACTTTCCTAACAATCCAATAATATAAAAATTTTGTGGCTATATTTTGTTTACTTAAATATAGTGGTATACAGAAACTCTATTTATTAAACAAGGATGAAATCGTTGCTCCATAAAAGGCTAAATGTCACCACTAAATTTTAATAATATTTTTTGCCTTATTGTATTTCAGTAATTCTATCATTAAACAACCGGGCAAATACTATTAAACTTTAGTGATGACAATCGGCCATTTATGGCGCAGTGCTTTCATGGCTGAATACATTAAATTTTAATTGATTCATGTATGCACCACTGCTCAATGTAGAGGTAAACACGTGATACACTATTTATAATTAGAGTTATAAGTTAATATTCGATAATTCATGTTATTAACACATATAAAATTTGTAGGATAATGGCGGATGAATTTAGTATGCATAGTATTATTAATATTATTTCCATTTATTTCCATTCCACAATACTCTTAGCTTCAGTAGTTCTAATATGTTAACAAAAACTTTATCTGAAAATATAGTAGCTTTCAAAAGTTATCGGACACTCAAAAAATGAAGAATAATTGACTAAATAAAAAACATTAAACTAATTTGAAATGATTTGTTCTGTTGGAATGAATTCATTATATCATTGTCTTTATGTGTTACAATTTTTTTCGAAAACAAAAAAAAAAATATATTCTTAATACTACTAATTTGTATGAAAAAGATAGAAAAATATATCACAAAAGTGGTTGTACACTTGGGAAACTTTAAACAAAATTCTCTCTTATGAATACAAAAATGAAATGTATTATATTATTTGATATTAAAAGTAAATGGATAAATTTTGCCAATCTTCTATTTTTCATCAAAATATTTTTAATTCGAATTTGTAATATTTCGTATTTTAAGATTATGGGTGGTTCTGGAAAATACATTACGTTGCATTTTTTCGAAATATAGTTCCAGATTTCTATCTAAATAAAAATACATCTGCTAAAAAACTTCTTAACTATTTAATTTAAACTGTTTGACAAAGTTTCACCCATTAAACATCGTTCAATAGACCAAAAATTTGAAAATATGAGAAAATTTAGTTGATACATTTTTTAGCAGAAATCCATTTAAAAACTCAAAAATAAACTTTTAACATTGTTTAGTATACTAAGAAGAATAGATATTAGCCGAGAAGTTATTGTAGAAATGATGCAGTCTGTAGACTTACATGGTTACATTAAATATAACATCATAATTCCGCTCTTTTTGTATTTCACTGCTTAAATTAAACACACACCAGGCAAAAAATATGGAATACGGTTAAGAATGCTTCTTAAGATATAAAAGCAAGGATCGGGAGTAATATTGACAACTGTTAAAATTAAACACAGTAATTAATCATTGTAAAATTCTAAGACGTTGTTGTGGGCAGAACTAATTCGTGACAAACAGGAAGACGCAAACATATGGGACGACTAGCATCCACTAGGACTAGTTGATTTCCAATTCCTCAGAAAACACTTTGTTTAAATAAATTCCTCTTTAAATCTGTAAAATATATTGGTGACTAAGGTTCGAAAGATAAAGAAATGCTTTTCGGAATCGTGGGTAACTCGGAAGTGTTTTACGATATTTTTATTCGTTGTTATATTATATTGTCGTAGATTAATAATCATTTGTTTTGATTTTTTTACCGTAAAGACGCGTTTGTGTTGAATGAAATATTGTAAACCATTCGACGTCGGAGACAAAAATGACAGACGTTAGAATGTTTAACCCACGCGGATGTTATTTAAAATATATACTCAATGCAAGAACTGATGTTCATGTTTCAAGCTTATTCTCAATAATACAAGGAGTATGAGTAATATGTGTAAATACAGAAAGCAGCTTAATATGACGTCATTAGAGAATTAAAAAGAAAATTAATCTGACGTCATATTGGAAAATTAACGGATATTTAAAAATGTTTGAGAATAATACAAAGAGAGTATCAATATGAGTAATAGAGAAAGCGACTAGATATGACGTCAGCAAGTGATTATAACGTCATATGAGTTTGAGGAACGTATTGAATCATGATAAAAACCCGATTACGGAAATATTGGCATATTTTAACATTTTGAAGGTCTCTATACAACATGCTTAATTTTGAAATTGATTTTTTTAATATCGCATTTAGTCCACATGGCAGATATTATTAATGACAGAATATAATAATATTTTTTTTTTTTTTTTTGAGTATATCAGCGGGCTTTGCCCGCTATCGGGCCGGTTCAGATATTTGAAAAAACGAGAAAAAAGACCGGTAAATTTTTACTTTATAAAAAACAGGACTTTTTTTCTCTTTTTGAAAATGAAATTTATTTGGATTTATTAAAGAAAAGATAAAGTGTTTTGAAAGGAATATTAAACGAAACCCTTTGTGCGATCTTCGATCACACTTACCCACTTGTTTCTAGTTTTCAATACGTTTCTTGCAGAAACGGGGCTAGATGGTATATAAGGGAATAAAACAACATACAGTAGAACTTCCCTTTAACGAAGTCCCTATTTAACGAAGTTTTCTACTTAACGAAATTTTATGCAGAAGTTTGACTTTGAACACCATTAGCATGTAAATTAATCCCCATATTACGAAAAATATATTCTATATAACGAAGTTTATTCCACTTTTGTACGTGTAACTCAAACTAAGAGGTTACTGTTGCGATGGATATGCGAATTTATTTCAGCGGATTGTACGAAACTGAACATATTTAAATATTTTCCATTCTGCTTGGTGCTAAATAAAACATTTTTTTTATACTAAGAAAAACACTTGTTATCATTACTTTCTCAAACCGAGACTCAAACGCCAACAGTTGGAGGAAGTCAAAATCCCTTTTTTACAGTCAATGATATAGAAGGTGCAGTGCCGTAATGGCGTCAGATGCATTGAAGCAAAAAAATAGCAATTAGAGTCAGACAGTTACCATTCTGACCTCCCTTGCTCATAGACAATTGCTTTGTGCATCCACAAGAATGTACTTCAAAATGCAAATCGAACATTAAAGTTATTTTTGTTCCTGCTAATACAACTTTAAAACTTCAGCCATTAGTTTAAGGAATAATGAAAAATCTTGAAGTCCAATACAAACAATAGCAAAATTAGTTAATCATTGACACTGTTATGAAATAGTTAACAGCTGAGTGTCAGGAAAGATTTGAAGAAGATAATCACTCATCTATTACTTTTAGTTTTCATAAACTCAAGTTAAAGAAATTTATTATTAGCATGAGATACACAATGAATATTTTGTTTATAACGAGTGGTGCTATCCAATTGAGAAAAAATCCCTGACTGCTCGACCTACAGGCACAGGTAGATTTTGGAATTGCAGAAGAAAGACCTATTTGCCATGATGCGGCAGTTGGGACCGCCCACTTCGAAATATACGTGGAGCTAGCAGGCAAAACTAGGCGGAGCCAGCAGGATTTTTTTTCTTTTTGCTGTAAGAGTTGGTCCTATAAAAAACTTGTGAATGTAAACGTTGTAGATAATATTATGAAGATTTATAATAAATTCAAGCGGATTTGATATCTTGTAAATTGATGAAGTTATGATGTTTCCCCCCTTGGGGGCATTTTTAATGAAATCAAAAATCTTTCATACATATATTTTTGGCCCTTTTCCTAGAAGTAATAATAACTTTGAACGGATTCGATATGTATAAAAATTAAGAAGTTATGGGTTTTTTTCTGTTTTTACAAAAATCCCCCCCCCCCCTTTGGTTCGATTTTGTCCACATTAACGAACTTAACCGAGATTTTATGCCGCTTGATTTTATGTATCAGTTTTGGAGAGATTTGTGCAGACTTATGGAAGTTATCGTGTCCATAAAAAAGTGATATATATATAGAGAGATATAGATACATATAAATTTTGGAGCTGGGAGGGGTTGGGTTCTAGGAGTCATGATCGGTGTAGATCTGCAAAACTTTTACAGGAATTCAAACTTAGGGGAGAATGTAATAGGTAGTATTTCTTACGAAATCTACCTAAAAAGTCTAAGCATATGAAGGCCAAACAATGAGAATGATAAGACGTTTTTTACCCGAAATATATATAAAAGTGGTTCAATGAATAATTTGCTAATATTGCAAATTTTATTTGTAACAGCGTTCTGTTACATATGATCATTTTGCCTTTAATTTATTTAAATTAATCTTTCTTTATTTCAAAAGAACTTGCCTAATTTATTGTTTCTGTGTATATACAAATATCTTATGTAATCTTCTTTAATCTATACTAATAAAAGAAAGTTTCGCTCTGTGTGTCTGTCTGTGTGTGTGTGTGTGTGTGTGTATGTGTGTGTGTGTGTGTGTGTGTGTGTGTGTGTGTGTGTGTGTGTGTGTGTTGGCGATGGCTAGGAAAATTTAGCGCACCAAGAAGTCTGTAAATTTAGATTTAGGTAGTCCAAACCCTCTCCTGGTATACCTGAGCGTCAGAATTTTAATATTTTAATTACTTTCAGAAATATTAATTAAAATGCACAAAGAACTCTCATTAAAAATACGCTTTTATTATCTTGGGTTGGTTGGTTCACTGATTGGTTGCATTGATTCTTCACAGAAGTAATTAAATAAACCAGAGTAGCGATGCATAAATAAGGATTTCTAACTAAATAGTGTCAATATGGATTGAAGGTATCAGCGTAGAGGAGCCATGCGAATGTCGCGCCACCTGTACATGACAAATTACACATACGTCCCACTGATTGAAATATTTTCCAGGCAAATTTTTCTTTATGACAATTAGTCGGGTTTAAGTTTTTCTTTTTTTTTTTTTTTTTTTTTTGATCAACTATTTTTCCGATTTCAACGCAAGTGGTTCCAAACATTATAATTAACTTAATAGTCATTCTTTATAACATTAAACTAAATTTATGAGTAGCGGTTACCACTATTTCCGAATAACAGTTTAAGCCAAATTTGTAATTAAGTTCCTAGCTTTAGCAAATGAACGAATTTTGAAAGATGCATAGTGGTCCTCCTAATTAGTCATTTGCTGAAGGGCACTTGAACATCTCCTACCCCCCCCCCTCTCCTTCAAGGTTTTTTCTCTAACTATGCTCCGTTTCCATATCTCAGCAACTATTTTTCCGATTTCAACGCAAGTGATTTCAAACATTATAATTAATTTATCAGTCACCCTTTATAACATTAAACTAAATTTATGAGTAGCGGTTACCACTATTTACGAATAACAGATTAAGCCAAATTTGTAATTAAAATCAAAGCTTAAGGAAACGAACGAATTTTGAAAGATGCATAGTGGTCCGCCTAATTAGTGATTTGCTGAAGGGCACGTGAACATCCCCTTCCCCCTCCCCCCCCGGGACGTCCTTCAAGGTTTTTTCTCTAACTATGTTCTGTTTCCATATCTCAGCAACTATTTTTCCGATTTCTACGCAAGTGGTTCCAAACATTATAATTAACTTAATAGTCACTCTTTGTAACATTAAACTAAATTTATGAGTAGCGGTTACCACTATTTCCGAATAATAGTTTAAGCCAAATTTGTAATTACGTTCCTAGCTTAAGCAAACGAACGAATTTTGAAAGATGCATAGTGGTCCTTCTAATTAGTCATTTGCCGAAGGACACTTGAACAACCCCTCCCCCCCAGCCTGTCCTTCAAGGTTTTTTCTCTAACTCTGCTCCGTTTCCATATCTCAGCATCTATCTTTCCGATTTCAACACAAGTGATTCCAAACATTATAATTAACTTGATTCTCACTCTTTATAACATTAAACTAAAAGTATGAGTAGCGGTTACCACTATTTACGAATAAGCCAAATTTGTAATTAAGTTCAAAGCTTAAGCAAACGAACGAATTTTGAAAGATGCATAGTGGTCCTCCTAATTAGTCATTTGCTGAAGGGCACTTGAACATCCCCTCCACCCCGGGACCTCCTTCAAGGTTTTTTCTCTAACTATGCTCCGTTTCCATATCTCAGTAACTATTTTTCTGATTTCAACGTAAGTGATTCCAAACATTATAATTGACTTAATAGTCACTCTTTATAACATTAAACTAAATTTATGAGTAGCGGTTACCACTATTTCCGAATAATTGTGTAAGCCAAATTTGTAATTAAGTTCAAAGCTTAAGCAAACGAACGAATTTTGAAAGATGCATAGTGGTCCTCCTAATTAGTCATTTGCTGAAGGGCACTTGAACATCCCTACGGCCCCTCTTGCAAGGATTTTTCTCTAACAATGTTCCGTTTCCATATCTTAGCAACTATCTTTCCGATTTCAACGCAAGTGATTCCAAACATTATAGTTAACTTAATAGTCACCCTTTATAACATTAAATTAAATTTATGAGTAGCGGTTACCACTATTTACAAATAAGAGTATAAGCCAACTTTGTAATTAAGTTCCTAGCTTAACAAAACGAACGAATTTTTATGCATGCTTAGTGGGCCTCCTAATTAGTCATTTTCTGAAGGACACTCGAACACCCCCTCCCTCGGCACCTCACTCAAGGTTATTTTCTCTAACTGTGCCTTATTGCAATAACTGGGCTAATAATGTTCCTATGTTCTCGAAACCAGCTGAATTTTGTAGTGCGCCTACTATACAGTAACGTAGGCAGCGGGGACCTGTCTCAGAAGTTCATTCGGAAAGAGGTTTGTTTATAACAGAATGTTCCCCTGGCGGTGGTAGGGGGAAATAAAAGATTTTCTAGAGCGTACGAGCATGCCGGGTATACGGTTCCGAAGCCATCGTAGACCGTGGCCAGAGTTCCGTTTTTTAAGAGATTTAAGTTTATTACAAGGGCTCGGGCAACGCCGAGCGGGTCAGCTAGTTTTATATAAAAAAAAATGCAAACCTCTTGACAGTAAGCAGTTAATCTGATTTACAATCGTTATTTTCTGGTCAATAAATAATTTCATTTCCGTTATGATGCATTAAAGAATTTAAAAAAAAGTAAAAAGTAAACATTTCTTTCATAACAGATATATTTATCATGATTGATTGTTATACGTAATAAAATAAATATATTAATATCTTATTTAAATTACAGACTGCACTCTATAACTTCCTCTCCCCCCTAAATAATTGTAATTCACCTACAAAGTAATTTAAACTCGGTTAATTGTCATTAAGCTTTGATGTGTTGACAGATAGAAATAAATAAAAGCAATCATTTCACTATTTCATCACAATTCCATTTCAAACTTGAATACTTATAATTGGGTTTCCCCTGCTGTCGATGTCGACTACAATTTTATAAAATAATCATTTCGATAATGTAATAGATATGTTTATCATTTCGAAACATATTTATATAAGAAACTTTGGGATTTATGAGTTCAAGTATCTACATTTTCAGATATCATGCGTTTACTGATGCCGGTTATGATGCCAAATGTTGTTGTCCATACGCCAAATCCTTTAGCCAAGTATTAGTGATGGGAAATACAGTTACTTTTGGTTAACATGTTACAGAGTTTTACAGTAGCGTTGGTAACAGGTTCCAATAACATGTCATTTTTTTAACGCATAATCAATCGCAATGTATGCTGCCAACGGACGTCTTAATTAAAAGACGACAAGCGTAATTAAAAGACGACGAAGACCTTCGCGACGAGCGTCTTTTACAGAATTTTTAATCTTTTACCACCGGTTTTTCAAAACAGAAATTTTCGGCTAATTGAATAGCAGAAATGCTGTGATTAAATAAGGCAAAGCTTACAATATAAAATAACTGGTGGGAATAATTGAAGATTCTGAGCATATTATGTGTCACGTATGTGTTGCTTGTCCCCAAAGGGTTAAACAGAATATTTAAAAAAAAATTGGGAAGCATATATAGTCGTCCTTTCTCGTTGAGATAAATCCACATCATTAAAGCTGTTTACATGATAAAATTCAATTTTTGCCCGACAAATTTTACCTTGTTATGATACTTCGAATTTTATGATTTTTCAGCGTATTCTGATACTAAAAACACGCTTTACCATCTTTAGTAACATAAAATGGCAAAAATTCTAAGTAGCATAACTCGAAAAATTCTCGTCATAAAATAATGAATTTTTATTGGTTTACTTGTCAGAAGATAAACTTTTTCTGAACAAAACTTATAGGATCCAGACATCGTATAAAATCTTTAATTTCGTAACCATTTAAAAAGTAGTTATTTTGGCGTAAACCGATTTTCATATGGCGATATTTCAGCAATTGTAACTATTCCTCTAAAACTAACGGCTTACGGATTAGATATTGGTAAACTGTAAGAAGAGACACCATGTATAAAAATCAAACCCATTTTTAAAAACATGATTTGTAGAAAAATGTAAACAATTTCGTCTTTTCCTCATTCATAACTGCCATAATATGACTCCTCGAGTAATTTCAGCGATGTTTAATTTGTCAGATACAAATTAAGAACCCTTCTCCCCCCCCCCCCCCAAAAAAAAGACTTGATTTTGCCAAATTTTAATTTACTTCAGCTGTGAATTAATTATCTGTTGAGGAGTGTCATGTAAATATACTTGTCTACATGGGTCGAAATATTGAGATCCCGGGCCAGAGGACATCTATCTTTGCCTGTCATCGGCTCAGTGTAAAAATAAGCTACATTACGTAAAATAAAAAAAAATTACGTAGTGTAATTGTTTATTCCATATTTATACAATCATTTTAATGTACAGCATTTTTCAGATTATATGTTCGCAACCCACTATATACGAAATTATAATATTAATGATCACATTCAAATCACAAATGAAAATTCATTAAAAAATTGAACATAATTTAGAAGAAAGTGAAAGTATTATTTAAAATATCATAATTTTGAAGCTGTATAAAGCAGTAAATAAATACAGATTTTAAAAAATATTTGTCTTTTACTTAATAAAACAAAATAAAAATTTACGATTCCATTAACAAATGTAGATAATCACTATAGGAAAAAAACTGCTAGCCTGCAAAGTTTAGAAAGAATAACACGAAATCCTTAAATCCACTTAAAAAAATCCAGGACTTCCGCCTCCAGGACCCGCTTTCCCCTTTCCGCACCCTGTCATACTCAGTGCGAGCAAAACCATCCAAAGCGAGCGCAAATCATTATACCGCTTTAAACCCATACACGAAAATCATCTTATTTGTTTGTTATTCCTGCAAGACGAATGTTTCATTATTTTATTTCAACCAATTTCACACGAACATGTGGTTCTTCTTTACATTCATAACTAGATTGCAAAAATGATTTAACCCTTTCAGGGGCAAAGTACTTATGTTTCTAAAATGTTGAAGTCATTGAGTCACACCGGGATTTAACAACAAATTTATTTCTAAATAAGTAAAAGATTTTCTTCACGTAAACTATAAAAGTAAACTTTGATTCCAAAATTTCGGTGTCATTGTGGCATTTGGGAATTAAAATTAACCGTTTAATAGCCAATGTTCCCAAATGGGAACATGACATTTACTTTAATGCAAAACATATATTTTCCAACATATTAACGATGTTCTTATTTTTCCTATAAAATATAAGGTTGAAATAAATTTTTGAAAAAAAAAAATATATTTATGTTTAAATATTTACCACAGTGATAAAAAAATTTAAATTCAATAAATTCTGGTAAAAAATTATCGTTTTCTTTTCTATTTTTTTTTATTTACTTACATTTGACCGCTAGGCATCTAAATGTTTTTTCCAATTCGAGAAAACACTCAAAAACAATATACAACAGTACATAACAAAAAATTATTCATTACATTTGCATAGGTTGTCAATCAATAATCATGTTCCCAAATGGGAACATTGGCCCGTGTCTGCTATGTACTGTAAAAAGGAAATGAGAAACTGAAACATTCGTGGCACTCCCATCAGCTCATTATTATCTCTTGCATTCAAGACGTGGATAGAGGCGTGGCCCAAGTATGCCAGTCTGCCCCTTTCAGTGAAATGGAAACCTTCCTGCAGCAAAGGGGAATCCCCGTAATAGAAGGGTATCTCCCTTCAGTGCCTTTCATTAGAATTTCACCTTCAGTTGGATAATAGTTTTCAGTTTGTGTGTTTTTTGGTCAGTTTTTTTGCTGTTAGTCAGTTATTACAAACAGCAGTTATTTTAGTTTGTCAGTTATTTTATTATTATATAGAAAAACTAAAAAGAATATGGGAAGGCGATTCAAACATGTAGAGGAAGCTGTTGATTTTCTAATGTCGCTAAGGGATTCTGATGTATCTGATATTTCTGATATTTCTGATGAAGAGCCCGAAATTTGCCAACTTCCTCCGGATGAAAATGAACGCATCTCTGAAGAGGAGGATATTGATGATAATATTTTGTGTCCAGTTATACCTGCTGATGTGTGTGGAAGTGTGTGCCTTTTTTCAAAGAGATTATCCATTACTGAAATCAGTAAAGAACCAGTTACAAAGCCCACTTCTTCGAATATAATCTCTGGTGATCAAGCAGCTCCTACAATTAAAAATAAAAGAAAAAATAAAGGAACAGGAGGGAGTGAAAAGCGAACAAGAAAGAAACAAGCACTGCCTAAATGGAAGAAAAATTCAGCATTTGATAGGGTCATTCAAAGTGAACCCCTTGAAAACATTTGTGACAATTTCCCGGAAATATTGGGAGCAGGAACTGTTGATATATTTTTTAAATTCATCTCTCAGGAGTACTTGGGTTACTTAGCAGAGATGACGATGAATTATGCTTCTCAGCACGCTGTGAAGATACAAATTGATTGGAAGGACATTGCTCAGGTTTTTGGTTTACTTTTATTGAGTGGGTACCATCATGTACCATCAGAAAATGATTATTGGAGTACATCTGAAGACACATCTGTGCCTATAGTCTCTTCCATCATGTCAAGGAAACAATTTAGGGATTTAAAAAGAAACTTTCATTTGATGGATAATTCTGTACTGAAACCTGGTGATAAATTGGGTAAGATTCAACCAATTTATGATGAACTGAATACAAAATTCCTTCAGTTTGGAATATTTCATAATAAACTCAGTATAGATGAATCCATGGTTCCATATTATGGGAACCATTCTTCTAAGCAGTTTATTCGTGGGAAACCAATTCGTTTTGGGTTTAAAGTTTGGATGATATGTGGAAGCAATGGATATCCATACAGAATGGAAATTTATGCAGCCAAACAATCAGATGAAATTGGACCATTAGGAACCAGAGTTGTCAATAGTCTTCTGTCGATTGTCAACAACCCACTTCAAAAAGAAGTATTTTTTGACAATTTCTTTACTTCTTATGATTTGCTGAAGAGCCTGGCAGAGCGAAATATAAAAGCAACTGGAACTATTCGAGAAAACGTGCAACATATTGTCCTGTAATACCTTGTAAAGAGCTGAGAAAATTAGAAAGAGGTACATTTGATTATCAATGTGACGGATCGGTTTACATGTGCCGGTGGAACGACAGATCTGTAGTAACTGTTGCTTCAAATTATAGCTCTCATGAACCACTTCAATCCGCTAAAAGATATTCACATGAAAAAAAGAAAAAAGTTGATGTACAACAACCGCGTTTGATTCATGAATATAATTCTGGAATGGGAAACGTAGACCTATTAGACAAAATGCTGAGTAGTTATCGACCTCAACTTCGCAATAAGAAATGGTGGTGGAATTTATTTGGAAATGCACTCAATATGGCTGTCATTGCTGGATGGCTATTACATAAGGCAACACGCCCTCAGAATAACCAAATTACTCACCTAGAGTTTCGCCGAGAAGTCACCGTCGCCCTTTTACGAATTAAGCCAAGAAAAGATAGTGCTCGACCAGGACCAAAAATTCATACCCCTGTAACACTAAGAAAGACTGATGGGCATTACTTGATCGGCACTTCTCAGGGTAGATGTGCACAATGTGGAATAAATGCAAGATTGGAATGCAACGAATGCAAGAAACGGATGCATTTGCACTGTTTCCCTGTATACCATGGAATATCATAACTTCGAGTAGTATGTATCATTTTAAATTATACTTCACAAATTGTATTTTTTTAATAGTACTTAATTTTGAAAAGAAATATTAGTATTTTTTTTTATTTTTTGTCATAATAACGTGCTGTAAATTTTGGACCATTATATAGTCAGATGTGGCCAATGATCCCAAATGGGAACAACCAAAAAAAAGCATAAATAAATTTTTTTTCGTTATTTTCTGAATTGATATGTTTAAAGTAAAACATTAGAAGCTGTAATATAGGGAAAATAAATTATAATTACATTGGGATCTGAATTCGGCCTGTAAACGGTTAAGTGGGATATACAGGGTGATTTTTTTTTAGTTCTGAAAGTAAAACCCTATAACAAAAGAACCACTGATCCAAATGACCTGAAATCTCACCAGAATGCTCCCAGAGCAATGGGCATTTTTTTGGCATGGTTAAAAAAACTTTAAAATGCACCGGCAGATGGCGCTATAAGTTAACAGAAACAAAGAATATAGTCAGTGGGAGGAAAACAACGGACGGTACATTGAGAAACCATCTTCCGTAGGCCTTCTGTCGTCATTGGAGCTTTTCTCAAATTCTTAAGTGTCCTACATCTCCTAAGAGCAGTTGATGCGCTGTCATTATTCTGAAAATACAGTTTCACTAACAACGCACAGTCCGTCAATGGCACAGCCATTGCGAGGATATCTGTAGAATAATGTACACGAAGTCAGCGTACTGCACGTTTTCACCGCCAATGTGCGTTTGTCATGCGAAAGTTCGTCTCCCGACTTTACTGCATATACAGCGCCATCTGTCGGTGCAATTTTAACCATGCCAAAAAAATTCCCATTGGTTTGGGAACATACTGGTGAAATTTCAGGTCATTTGGATCAGTGGTTCTTTTGTTATAGGATTTTACTTTCACAACTTTAAAAAAAATCACCCTGTATTATATCCCACTGCCCTTCAAGGGGTTAAAAGAACATACAGGATGTTTAAAAAATGACCGATATATTTGAAAAATCAATAAAAACTAAATGGGCAGCGATAGAAATACACCGTTTGTTGAAATATGCTTGGGACAACAGTAAATTTTCAGGCAGACAAACTTTCGAAATTAGTTACAATTTTCAAGAACAGATGGTGCTGCAGTCTGGAAAAATCTAAACCACGATATTTTCCACATATCCACCATGCGCAGCAATAATATGGCGTAGTATCTGAACGAAATTACCAGAAACCTTTGTAAACCTGTGATTTCTTTCTGTGGGGACACTTGAAAGACCAGGTGTACCGCCACAATCCAGAAACAATTGAACAACTGAAGCAGTACTACATCTTTTCTGCATGTGAAGCCCGACTGACACGTTTTAAAAGAATAAATTTGGCAGCTATGCTTTTAGTGCCCCAAATAAAGGCACTCACGAGCCGCCATTGTACATATATATATATATATATTTGACTAGATATAAATTATTTTAAGTTATGTCATAAATTGAAAATAAACATTATTTTTCATTTTCGTATCCGTCCCATTGTTTTTAATAACATACAGCATTATTTACTAAAATGTGGAAAAAACTAGACTGCATTCATGTTTATTTTAAAATGTGGGCATGTACTCTATAGCTTTGCACCGACGCATTCTATACACTCGAAAATTTTACTATATAAATACCCATAAATAGCGAGTTGCAGAGATATGGTGAAAATAGTATATGCTCTTAAGACCCGAAGTTAAAATAATAGTACAAATACTCTTTCTTTGCTTTTAACCCTTTGAGGGACGGTGGTATAAATTATATACCACCTAATTTTAATCCGATTTAAACCAGAAACTTTTAATGAAATTTTTCTTTTTTAACTTTGACGGGGAAAAGTTGAATTTCCTTATTTTGAACTAAATCCTTTCGTAAATACCGGTGTGAATTCGACGTTACAGGAACACAATTGCTTGCCCCTGAAAGGGTTAAACAAACAAAATGACATCATAGATGACAAAAAGTATATATTTTTGAAATCTATTGTTTTAGGGGGCTTGTAATTTAGGTTCACAAATATGAACATAAAATTACCAGCCCCCCCCCCAGAAAAAAATCAATTTAATTATCAATAACCTGCGACCCGAACAAAACCTCGAAGAGGTAGCGACTACGGTGGCTCCGAAGGAGGACGAACTTGGGCACACGGCAGACGCCTCGACCTCAGAACTTGCAATGACGGTGGACCTGCCGATCGACGAGCAGCCCGAACAAAACTCCCGTCAGGGAGCAGAGACTAAGGCGGCTCAGAAGAAAAGCTGGACTGCTCGAAAAGCAAGGGATGATCCAGAGGTCCTTAGGGCCGCAGAAACTGACAAGGCCGGGCAAGACAGTCCACCCGCCGCAGAGACTTCCAAACGACCTCCCAAAAGGAGGAAGCGAAAGAAGCCTCAGAGTGAGGACAGAGACACCCACACGAGTCAGAAGAAGCACCCAGATAAGGAACGTTCTTCCTCCAAGCAGGGAAAGCCAGGTAAGAAGTCGAAAGTGAAGAACCGAAAGGACAAGCTGACTTCTGAAAAGGCGGACCCAACCTCGAACGCACGTCCAACAGGTGAAACTCCTCAAAAGGGAGAAGAACCTTGGACAACAGTCGTTAAAAAGTCGAGGAAGAAGCTGCAGAAGTCGGAACAACAGGGATACCCGAAAGATGGCCGAAAGGCTGACAGGATAGTTCCGACACATTCTGCTCGACAACGACCTGGGAAAATGGCGGCCCAAGGTCAGCGGCAGGGGTCTAAGTCTTCGACAAAGACCCCGCCGAAAGAGGAATTCATTCTCTTCGTTCGCCCAAAGGGGACAGGCGAACACGTCGTAGCTTCTTCCGCTGAGACGCTCAAACTAGTAGCAAGCAAAGTAGATCCAGTGAGCTCCAGGATTTCCATCAGGAGCAATAGACCAATCTCGGGAGACGGAATAGCCTTCCACGCTCAATCCGCGGAAGACCTCGCGAAGCTGGAAAGCGCACTGGAGAACACAGAGCTTGTGAAGGATCTAGCAGTAACGAAGCCCAGACGGCGTACCCCTGAAATAATCATTTTCGGGGTCGATCCAAGTCTGCCAGAGGAACGGATAGTTGTTGCACTTCAAGAACAAAATGAATCCCTCAAAGATTCAACTCTTGAGCTACGAACTTGTTTCGCTAGCGCGAGAGGCCGCAACGCTGTCCTCTCAGTAGACGAAGTTTCGTTTCAGCGCTTGAAAGGGCTGCGTTCACTGCAAGTTGGCTGGGGTCAGGCGGTGTTCCGACCGAACCGACGTCCGTTGGTTTGCTATGGTTGTTGGAGGTACGGCCACACACGTTCAGTTTGTCACAGAGCGTCCCTTTGCGGGAGATGTGGGGCCAAAGGACACGAGACGATAGGCTGCACTCTTCCACCGAAGTGCCCTAACTGTAGCTTTAGGAATTTGCGCAGAACGGAAGACGAGAAATTGTCGACCACTCACGCGGCAGGTTCCAAAGAGTGCCACATCCACCAGTTGGAGTTCGAGCGAATCAAAAGGATCCAAGATGGAGAGTAAAATTCATTTTGCCCATCTAAATTGTCATAAGGCAATTGCTTGTATGGATCAACTCGGTCGTGATACGATCTCCCTGGGTTTGGATGTGGTCTCGTTGAACGAACCGCATGTCGCCGAAGGTTCTGTTAGCAGCACCCCCGAGGGCTACGTGCAAGTTCACTCCGCAGGAAACTGCTTTCGGGCGGCCCTCTGGGTGAACAAGCGCATTCACTTCGTCTCCGTCCTAAGGCGTTCTGACGTGGTGGCTATCCGCTGCAGATGGTCAGGGAAAGATGTGCTAGTGATAACTTGTTACTGCGCTCCTTCCCAAGACATTGACCTTGTGCTCGTACCGTTGACGACCCTTTTAGGAACCTACCCGAATGACAATGTCATTCTAGTGGGTGACTTTAACGCTAAGTCAACGATCTGGGGGCAACGGCCGACAGATCCGCGAGGGCGAGATGTCATCGCACTCGCAATGAACGCAAACCTGGAGTTTGTCAATGACCCGGATAGCCTGTCCTCCTTCTTTGGTTCTCAAGGTGAGGGGTGGATCGACATCCTGTTGGTCCGGTTTTGCGCAAACCGCATTACCGACTGGAGGATATCCGAGGTCCCGTCGCTAAGCGACCACCGAATCATGATGTGGGATTATCACGGCAAACCAGTCAATCGCCTCTCGAGAGATGTCAGCCGTTGCTGGTATAAGAGGGACTTGGACTGGGGCGCATTCTCCCGCGATCTGCAAGCGGCGGATCTGATTCGGTACGAGTTTGCAACCCCTGATGAGGGAGTCGAATACTTGATGTCGACTTTGAGTCGGCTATGTCTCGAACGCAAAAAGCGCCGACCGGCAGTGTGTCGTGAAACGTTTTGGTGGTCAGATCAGCTGGCCAGCCAGCGAAATCGGTTGCGTGCGCTACGTCGACTCTACCAGCGAACGCTGGAGCCGGCGGAGCGGGGGAGATTTGGATCTCTCTACAAGCGTAAGCGGGCAGAGTACATGAAGGCGATCCTGTACGCAAAGCGTGCTTCGTTCCGAAGATTTATTTCTGAAGGGCTTAGTATGGACAAACTAGGCCAGGTAGTTGAGGTGGTGCGAGGTAAGTGGCGAAGGGAAGCCCAAGAAATGCTTGTGCTTCCATCCGGACAGGTAGTCTCGACTTGGGAGGAATCCTAGGCCGCACTTACAAGACACCACTTCCTATCAGCTGATGATGTTTCCCAGGTCGCATGCAATAAGACCGACGAACCGACTCTGTTTTCAATGCATGAACTTGAATTTGCAGTGGAATCGCTGCCGCCTGACAAGGCGCCTGGTCATGACGGATTCAGTCTCGCGATCGTCCGCGAGGTCTTGAAACACCACCCTCAGTGGTTGTTATCCTTGTACAACCACTGCCTGAGAGAGACTTGTTTTCCGCGGACATGGAGGCGGGCCATTGCTGTGTTTTTTCCCAAACCAGGGAAGGAGCGTAGTGACCCAGCGACCTACCGCCCTATTTGTCTTTTACCGGCCTTCAGGAAGGTTCTAGATAAAATGTGCGCAACTCGGCTGGTACTATATTTGGAGTCCAATCGCCTGATCGACGCAAGGCAGTACGGCTTTCGCAAGAAGGTCAGTACGGTCGATGCTCTCCATCGTGTGATGGATTACATAGCTACCTCAAAGAGCCGTGGAGAATTCACGTGTCTTCTCACGTTTGACATCAAGTCAGCATTCAATAGTGTTCGACGAACAGACATTCTCAGATTTCTGGAAGAATTGGGCGTCGAACCGTGGCTCCTTGGATTGATAGAAGACTATTTGTGGGATAGATCTATCATCCAATCAGATGACGGGGACCACTACTTTAACGTAGGAGTATCCCAAGGTTCGTGTCTCGGACCATACCTCTGGCTCGTGGTTATAGAGTTCCTGTTGAGACGGTTGCCAGACGATGATGACGAGACCTATGTTGTTGTGGTCTTCGCCGATGACGTCTTCGTGGCCGCAAGACGAAGGGCTGTTATGGGGTTCGCGCCGCTGCTAGGACCGGTCCTGTCAAGGATCCACGCCTGGGCGACGGAATGCAGCCTCACATTCAGCTTTGAGAAATGCGGCTACACGGTTATGAAACCCATGGGCAAATTAAAACACGCCCCATCTATTCCTATCCTCATGGAAGGAAACAAAATCGGCTTTAAATGGCAGATTTTGTACCTGGGTCTCATAATCGACCACCACCTTAGTTGGATGCCGCACCTGGCCGCCATCCAGGAGAAGGCGTTTAAAGTGTTGAATAAGATGAACCGTCTCTCAGGAGCCACATGGGGTCTGAGACCGAAAGTTAGAAAGATGCTCTACTCTATCATAGCGGAAAGAATCATTCTTTACGCGGCATCTATTTGGTTTTACTCAAAGAAGGTAGTGGTTGCAAACAGGTTGCTTAGCATGCAAAGGAGCCTACTCCTTTGCGTAACAAAATGTTACGCGACAACCTCCACGGATGCTCTTCACGTCTTGTCAGGGGTTCTCCCCCTCGACTTGCGTGCGGGGCTGGAAAGGGACTACACGGCCCTTGTCCGATGGAAGAAGAGCGTTGACGGTACCGGACTAGACTCCGAGTCAGTCGACCTCTGGAGGCCCACTCCCAGACTTGCGGATCTCTGGAGAGTCCGTTGGACCGCGGATTTGGAGCCGCGGACTTCGTGTTCGTATTACACGGACGGATCCAAGCAGGAGAACACCACAGTAAGCTGTGCGTTCCTTGCTGTGTCAGAGAACCAAGTACTTGCGGAGAGCCAGTTCCGTCTCTCCGACGGGGCGAAAGTGTTTGCGGCGGAGGTCCACGCGATCAAAGAAGCAATCACCCATGCCCACAGGAGAGGTCTCGGGGAGCTCGACGTCTTCTCAGACTCGAGATCGGCGCTTCAAGCGCTTCACGGACTTGTGCCTCTGCACAAAGCCATTGCCGAGATTAGGGATCTGATTAAAACAACAGGAATTGAGGTTCATCTGCATTGGGTCCGGGCCCATGTTGGTCACATCTTCAACGAGAGGGCGGACAAGTTGGCAAAAGAAGCCACTGCTCGACATGACGTCGATGTAGTGATTCCAGTCACGCGCCGCCAAGCCAAAAAAGACCTCTTTGGACGTGCCTTGTCCAAGTGGCAAGAGAGATGGGACCAATCTGGGACCGGGCGCAAGACCTATGAATCTTTCCCACGCGTCGGCATCCGTCGACTGCAGGGCGATTTCTTCATTAATCAGGTCTTCACGGGACACGGCACCTTTGGCGATCATCAGGCTCGATTCTTTCACCACGACTCTACATGTTTTTGTGGGGTTGAGGTGTGTGACATCAGCCATGTGCTCTTCCGGTGCGAGATCTGGAAGTCTGTGCGGGAAAAGTACTTTCCTCGTGACTTTCGGACGCGAACGCCGCGCGATCTCTGCCTGTGTGGCTACGCCAGAAAGGGTGTCAGGTTGATCATTCACCGACTCCTTATGCATACACTAGATCGCAACCTTGGTCGCCAAAGCGCAGGCCAAAATCACCGAGCTCTTCCACGCCCACACTTGAACGCACTGCGAAATGCCCGTGGTCCCCGCGGCGCAGGACGTAGAGGTAGAGGTAATGGTGCAATAAGTACGCAGGCTTGAGACTCGTCTCATAAGCCGGCAGTCGTCTGTGATAAATGGGCTAGTCACAGTTGTGTATATATATATGTTGTTGTAGTTAAAGTTTGTTGTTGAAGTTTGAAATGTTTTAAGCATTCTAGTCAGTAGTTGTTGTTGTTGTGAATTTAAAGTTTATATGTTGTTGTACTAATCCTTTCCCTTTCAGGATCCACAGCAAAAGGGAACGTGACAGCCTCTGTAAGTTGCTCACACCCCTCGAGCTGTGGTAAAGCAAGAGCCGTTGTGGTAGCTCGACATATGACCTAGCGACCGTCTCCCCCTATGGGGTCTCGCGAACGAAGTCGTCGGGGGTTCCATGGCGGTTCATCAAGGTTCCGTCTCTGCGGAAGTTTCCTCCGAGATGCGGGGTTACTGCCGTGACGACCTATGTCACCAACCTTGGTAAAATGACCTGGGGGTCCGCAGTCGGGGAGCGGCCTCAGGCCGATCGCAGCGCCGGGCGAGACAAAGCCCTGGTGCGTTAAAAGCCCTTCAGAGGCTTGGGTGCGATGGTCGTTTACGCGCGTCGGCGACCCCCGTGGGCGTCTGACGGCGCAGGATAGTTTTATCAATAACCTAAAATTACACAATAAAAAAAATAACAGCTTTAAATAAGTGAATGATCTGCAAATTCTTAATTTTTTTTATCATAAAGTTTTTAAGTTAAAGAATTGTGAAAATTACCTACTTTCTTGGATGCACTGTTTCGAAAGAAATTTGCAAACTCAGGTTAAAATAACATTTATTTTATAAGGAAATCGACATCGGTGCTGCCATTTATTGGTTTCATTTTAAAGCAAAAGCATTCGACTTTATAGAAATGAAGTTAAAATGTAAAAATATCAATCATTTTAGTTTTTATGTGCAAAAGAATCTAGGTACCCATTTGCGTACCCAGGACTCAAGAGGATATGGTTGTCTGCCAGTGGTAAACGTTTCGTGAGAAGTTACTAATGTATAATGAATAATGTATAATGAAAGTATAGAACTGAAGTTAAAATGTAAAAATATCAATCATTTTAGTTTTTATGTGCAAAAGAATCTAGGTACCCATTTGGGTACCCCGGACTCAAGAGGATATGGTTGTCTGCCAGTGGTAAACGTTTCGTGAGAAGTTACTAATGTATAATGAATAATGTATAATG
The DNA here is from genome assembly GCA_963931845.1 of Maratus michaelseni. NCBI lineage: Eukaryota > Metazoa > Arthropoda > Arachnida > Araneae > Salticidae > Maratus > Maratus michaelseni. Next base: position 79,395,349 of record OZ007595.1, on the reverse strand, counting down.
AAAGTATAGAAGTGAAGTTAAAATGTAAAAATATCAATCATTTTAGTTTTTATGTGCAAAAGAATCTAGGTACCCATTTGAGTACCCAGGACTCAAGAGGATATGGTTGTCTGCCAGTGGTAAACGTTTCGTGAGAAGTTACTAATGTATAATGAATAATGTATAATGAAAGTATAGAAGTGAAGTTAAAATGTAAAAATATCAATCATTTTAGTTTTTATGTGCAAAAGAATCTAGGTACCCATTTGAGTACCCAGGACTCAAGAGGATATGGTTGTCTGCCAGTGGTAAACGTTTCGTGAGAAGTTACTAATGTATAATGAATAATGTATAATGAAAGTATGGAAGTGAAGTTAAAATGTAAAAATATCAATCATTTTAGTTTTTATGTGCAAAAGAATCTAGGTACCCATTTGAGTACCCAGGACTCAAGAGGATATGGTTGTCTGCCAGTGGTAAACGTTTCGTGAGAAGTTACTAATGTATAATGAATAATGTATAATGAAAGTATAGAAGTGAAGTTAAAATGTAAAAATATCAATCATTTTAGTTTTTATGAGCAAAAGAATCTAGGTACCCATTTGAGTACCCAGGACTCAAGAGGATATGGTTGTCTGCCAGTGGTAAACGTTTCGTGAGAAGTTACTATAGCTCGACAACGACAGGAGGCATCATATGAGCCATAGATTAATATACAAGATAGGACAGTTACAGCAAAATCTGTAATGGCAGCAATAATAGCGTCACTAGTGACAAGGCGGGAAAACTAACAAGCTTCCGAAATTTACCCATGTATATGAAATCTGTTTATGCTCTATGTTTTTATTTCAATATCTATTCTTTTCGCTTCGAGGCAGACGATTCTCTTCAAATTGGCCGCTCGCTGATGTGTTAAGTTTCTTTTTAAAGGGCTTCATTTAATTTTTTATTTTATTATTATTGAAACAAGAGTTCTTTTCAGAACTTTTTTAGTATGGTTAAAGATGTTAAAATATGTCGTGTAGAATCATGTCTGCATACAAATCGGAATTTTAAAACTGTCGTTTTCGGCTTTTCCTACAAAGTTGAAAATGTAAACATGTAGCATTTAAAAAAGAAGGATCATAATAAGATAGACGTTCAAAAGGAGAAATATTCCGTCTATGAGACGTTTCTTCCCCCTTGTCACTACAGGCACTGCGTTCGTCATCGCGTTACCATTACGCCCTATGATAGTGTCCTATCTTGTGTATTAATCTATGAAATGAGCAAGCTACTGAGTTTTACAGGGGATGAATGATGGGCTGCGTGAAAGGGTGTTTTCTTATCGTCCAACAGTAGATCGTATGGATGGCAATGAGACGACAGTGATGCACATTTGTCGGGCTTGTACAAATGAACAGTGGCATGTCGATTGGAAACAACTCTCTTTTTTCTATGAATCCCGCTATACTTTGGTTTACCGATATGACCCCATCCGTGTTAGGCACTAATACAGTGAACGTCCCCTTCCGTAGTGTGTCATTGAACGTGATACTGTTTGAATATAAGCGTGATGGGTTGAGGCGCTGTTGGGTATCATGGCTATTGTGTATCGATACAGGTCGTTTCTGGAATAAGTTTCATTTAATTCTGATAGTCAATTATAGTTTTGCAACTTTTAAAAACAAGAGTTTAAGATGGATAGAACAGTTTTTTAAGTGACATTTAAATCCGTTATTCCCTATTTAATTTAATATACATAGAAAGTATAAATTCGTTTATTTTTAATATTTAAGCATTTGAGAATTATGAGTATTTAAGCATTATGAGTAATCTCAACAGCAACCATTACATCAGAGACTTTCTGGAGTTTGAAGTCTTAACGTGCCTTCAACGCCTTTCTGGTATTACATTTCAAAAGACAATGCTCGTCGACACATTGCTAGGAATGATTGAACTTCTTTTTTAGCACAACAGACATAGATTCTTACTTGGCCTGCCTGTTTACCGGATATGATGACTTTTGAACATGTCTGGGATTTCGTTGGTCGGCGTCTCGCTCGTGATGCCCTCCTACAGCTGATACACATGTATTTTGGGTTTGGACAGCAGCTACCGTGGGAATGCTCTTCCACAGGTAAATATTTAAAATGCATCAGATTTGGTACCACGTCGTATAGACGCAGTTGTTGCAAAGCATGTTGGCTGAGCAAAATGCTGATTTTTGACATGTAATATAGATTTTTGCTTTGTAAATGTAATCATTTATTAGTCCCGATGCAGATCGTTTCTGGAATAAGTTTCGTTAAATTCACATGAGTCCATTATGCTTTTGCAACTTTTAAAAACAGGAATTTAATATGGATAAAACAGTTTTGCAAGTGATATTGAAATCCGTTATTCCCTTTTTAATTTAATATACATAGAAATTACAAATTCATTTATTTTAAATGTTTATCGAATTTATTTTTATAAATCAGAATTCTTATATGTATTCCTTCTTCCTATGTTAGTGTCATAATCCTATCAATCGGTAGAGAAGTTGACAAGACTTTTTTTTTTCTTTTTCAAAGTTTTACACTGTTTACTATCTCTGATCTTATAATTAACCGATTCACGCAAGAAGATTAATGATCTATAAGTATGATACTCTATTTCTCATAAGGATTAATCCTTAATACTGTATCGATCCTACGATTGCATCCATTTCCCTTCTTAGGAAACAATATTTAATAACGATACTAATATCCAGTTTATATTGATATGCTATTTAGGAAATTTATAGAGTTTGCGACACTATATATGGTTTAGTTCACAATTGAAACATGTATCACAGTCACTTTATTGTGGTATTATCTAGGAATAAGACGCGATTATTAGCTTGATAAACCGTAATCGGTATAATTTCTTGATTCGATGCTCATCGGAAACAAAGATAAAAAAACTTCAGAGAAACACCAAAAAGTAAGGATAAAAACTTGATACAAATTATTACAGACAATGAAAAAGAATATTTTGCATTGCCTGCTAAGCAAAACTTTTTATGTGAACAATTTAAGGATAAGATAAATTTTTATTTAAATTTAAATGAAAATATAGTTTTCTAATTTTTTTAGTCATGATTTTTATCTTTTCACGCACGCGGTTTTAACAGTTGCACAAATCTGACAATATCTCATTCGTCAAAAACTTTCGAATAGTTCCATGTCTTACATATCTACTGATCTGAAAATCCTGCATCTCCTTCCCACTAATTATGTTCCAATTAATCGTATGTAAAGTTACAGATACCAATCGACAGGTACTACATAACTACGTTATATACTTACGTATAATTCTCACCCACAATTTGACACTATTTGTTTCTATTATTACGCATATTCGCCATATTACGCGTACACTTAAAAAAAGACTTATATTCAAAAAACTTTTCAAAACAACTTATATAAATATATAGCATGAACATATAATAAAGAACATTAAATTATAATATTTAGTACAAACATAAACAGAAAAATGAGCAAATTCCAAGTAAGTGCATACGATATTGCTGCTTGCTTAAAACCAATCGGGAAGAAAATTGAAATCTCAAATGGTTAATCTAGCTGAATAAATATCATTAGTTATTAGTTCAGTCTTCATATATTTTTTGTAAATAAACCAATATATTTTAAGACAACAGTGAAATATGTTAATGTTAGAAGAAAGAGAAAACATTTACAAAGAGCATTTACATGCGTCAAACTCCTATAGAAATAATGTGTAGAATATGTGCAATAATCGTATAGAGCAGTAACCAGATGGAGGCAGAAAGGGCGTAAACCCTCAACCCCCACTAGCAAATTTTTGTGCCCCCTCTTGATATCACATTCTTTTAATAACAATCTCATCTATATTTCATTTAAAGTTATTAAAACTTTATAATTATGAAATTAGTTTTATTACAATGTGTATGCCCTCTAACAATTTATTTATCCCTGTCTAAATTTATTTATCATAAAAATAAAGAATAAAAAGATCAGCTGTGGATCATCCGCACCAAAAATTTTCAACGCCCCCTCTCACTTTGCCGAATGGTTACGGCTCTGTAATAGTATGGAATGAAATAAGCCCAAAAGTCTTTAAAAAGACATTCTTAAATTGTGGCATGTCGAATACTCAAGACAAAATGAAGATTATTTTATATGGATAGACAGTGGCGGATTGTGACTCGCTGTTTTTGGGGCACAAATTACATGGCTGAAAATTTTATTCCCTTCTTACCATATTTTTTTTAAGTAAACTTTTTGTTGCTTTAAACTTTAAAGGCAAATTTTCTACCAAAAAATAAGGCAAATATTTCTTTTACAAAATAGTGGTAAGAAAAATAATAAATTTGACAACTATGCATTTAGTGCCCCAAATAAAGGCAGTCAAGAGCCGCTATTGTGGACAGATGATATGATAGCGACACTGAAGGTGAGGATGAAACGAAAATCGATACTGTACCACAGCATATAAATTAAGAAGAACACGAGAACGTTTTCTATATTATACAACAGTGAACATTATATCTTAATCCTTATGTTGTTTTTTACTCACTTTTTAATATTTCATTTTCATATCCGGCGTATAATGCGCACATGTAAATTGTGATAAAATTTCTTGTATGAATAGCTCGCGCTATTTGCTGAAAGAGCGATTCCAAATCTAGAGCACTTTTTATTCTGAAATTCAAATTTAGACCAGAAATATTCTAAGAATATTTCTTTTTAGCTTATTCACAGTATATATGTTATCTAACGTATAAAACAATTCAAACTTGCTAAATAAAACTTGCTGAGTTTCTGAATTAACTCTTTCGTTCCCAAACCAGCCGAAACCGCCTGAGATGCTAGGATCCTATAACGCCCAAAAGACGGCCTTGTTTATTTATCCCCTCTCTTTTGTGAAGTGCAAGTCGTCTAACACGGATTGGGCGTGACGGCTTATTCCGCTTAACGAACAGTAGATAGGAACACAATGGAAATAGGGGCTTAGCAGGAGATAACGGAAAAGCAAAGTTATGGGATTTATGGTTATTGGGGATAAAGGGGAATTGGATAACAAAGGGAAATACAATAGCTTTTCCTTTGGACAGATACTAAAGCAAAGGGGTTGAACCATAGCACATTCATTTGAATAGCTAAAGAGTGCCGCAATCTCATTCTTGGGGGAATGAAATCTCGGGCGTTTGGTCGGGATTCTAAGGAGGTAAAAATTTCTCTGCTGTGGGACATAAAGAGTTACAAATCCGCCAGGTGACAACACTGCGCCGGAATATGCAGTATTTAATACTATTCATAAATTGTCCATCGGTAATTGTACACATATGCAAAAAAAGGTAACAAATTTTATTTAAGGGGTCTCAGGAGTCTTACCTTTCTTCCGAAGATGCAAGTTTGCATCATGTCACATTTTATTTTATATCTGATTTCATATAACACACAATAAAATGAAATCTTTACCACTAATAGGTCAATATCTGTTTGATTTAACATAATTATTTCAATGTTGTACAATTCATATTTAATTATTTAAAAAAAGTTTAAATTAAAATAAAAAGTAAAAAACTTTTTGCTTGGTATCCACTGCGCGCAAGGTTGTAGAAAAAATATTGCTTAAAAAACAACAAACAAAACTGATAATGATGTAAAATGTATGTATCTTGAACTTATACTTAAATTTCAAGCAATTAAAAATTTAATTTATTTTAAAATTGGCATTTTTTCAACAAAAAAATTAATTTTTTAAACTTTTTACAGTTTAAATTTAAATTTAACAAAAATTTAATTTTTAATTTCTTGAATTTGAAGTATAAGTTCAAGATACATGAATTTTACATCATTATCAGTTTTGTTTGTTATTTTTGAAGCAATATTTTTTCTACAATCTTGCGCGCAGTAGATACCAGGTGATTTTTTTTTTTAACTTTTAAAATTTTTTTTAACCTTTTTAAAATAATTAAATATGCATTGTACAACATTGAAATAATTATGTTAAATCAACCAGATATTGACCTATTAGTGGTAAAAATTTCATTTTATTGCGTGTTATATGAAATCAAAAATAAAATAAAATGTGACATGATGCAAACTTGCATCTTTGGAGGAAAAGTAAGACTCCTGAGACCCCTTAAAAAATTAACACCCACATCTGACACTTTATTTAAGTTATTTGGATCTAATAGACCCGGAGCAGCATATAGTTAATTTTTGTTAAATCTTCATGCGATTACCAGGGCTCTAACTGTGAGGATGCTAAAATTGAAGCTTTGAGAAGGCTAATCCACATCATAAACTTTAAGTTTTTCTTCCCTAAACATCGTCCGAGGTAATTGTTTCTTTTTTAAGTAGATACAATTAGAGTTGTAAAAATCCGGTTTATTCCCGGATTTATTTCCAATAGACCCGGTTTATTCCCAAAAGACCTGGTTTATTCCCCAAAAACCCGGTTTATTCACAAAAAACCCGGTTCATTCCCAGGTTTAAACCGGGTTTTTTCTAGCCTTTGCAACGCTAGATACAATTAATAAATTCAAACGTAATCCATTCACATACTTTTAATTATGTAAATTATTAACATATTCATCATACAAATTATGGACTACATTAAATTTTACACAATAATAACGTGTCACCCAACACATGTCTATAGACCTAAGAATATCCGTATACCTATACACATAATAATATTAAAAATATATACCGTTCTTTGGGCATAATCGGGTAAATAATTATATCAGATCCTTATCGAAATATACACATAAGTCTTGTTTATTTTGTAGGAAATTAAAAATACTTTTTTCTAATCCAGTGCTTTTTTTTTATCCTGAAAATGTTCAATGCTCTACTTAAACCTCTAAAGTTTCAAACGAGTTTCGAAGTTTTAATTTATAGAGTTTTTCAAAATGTCGTTTTGTTCGAATAGGCTTTCTAGATAAACTCAAAATTTATCTTTTGCAATTTCCTATCTCTCTTTATCTTAAAGGAGACTGAATTAATTAATCATATAAAATAAATGAACTTTTAAAATCTAAAGGCATACAATTTGAAAATTCGTCTCTTTGTTTCGAGAAATTAAAGATTTATAATTAAATAGCAATTTGTGAAAATGATGCTGTATCTAGAAATATTTCATTAATGTAATTATAAATCTCTAAACATTCCTTAAAATTCACAATTATCAGAGTGTCTTGTATTACAAATGGGAAAGTTGTTATTTTTCTTAGTTATATTTCGTTCATAGATGCAATTTCTGAACATTATAGAATTTATACGCTTTTGCTAAATAAACAATGTATTTCAACGATCTAAACAAATAATAACATAAAGCAATTGAAGCTTTTCTATTAAATTTGACATTTATAAAATATGATACATTGAGAGAATTATGATAATCATATTTATCTTAACAATAACTATTACGACGATTCTTTCCTTAGAAATAAAATCTAATTATCATTTTAAAATATATACAGGGTGGTTATAATATAAGTATCTCTAGTTGGAGCTGTCTGTAGCTTAAAGGAATAGCCCGAATAAAATCAAAATCGGTACACTTACTATTCAAGAAGGGGGAAGAAGAATGGAAAAATAAAAAAAATAGTTACATTAATCGCCAACAGATGGCGCTTTTGAGTGGTAATACATGATCAAATAATTAAGATGTAAAACTGGATGGCATACCTAATTTATTGGAAAATGTCACAGTGAATGTGGTTATGCTTTCTCAGGGCGGTGCCGATCAAGTTCAGATTCCATATGGTCATTGAGCTGGAGGACACAATGCAGGCAGTGCACGACGAGCTCAGCTGCGGAATGTAACACATCAGGTGTGATGTTTCGCACATATTATGATATGCAATCATTTAAGTGATTGAGCTTTGCGACACCTCCACGGTACACAATGGCGTTTGCACTGACAGACCCCATAGCGTCATCTGTTGGCGATTATTGCAACTATTTTTTTATTGTTGCATTCTCTTTCCCCCTTCTCGAATAGTAAGTGTTCCGATTTTGGTTTCATTTGGGTTATTCTTTCAAACTACACACAGCTCCAAATAGAGATACTTATATTATAACCACCCGGTATATTGAAAAAATATATACGTTTCAGCTTTGTTACATTATTTAAGCGAATGTCAATTATTTCTTTAATTTCATGTGGTGCTGTATTTAATTTTATTTCCTGTTGCAAATTTACTGTTGTTATTGTATTTAGTCGTGCATTTAAGACATAAAATGAACATGTAATAAGCTGATTGCATTCAAATAATATTTTGTCGTTTTAAAAAGATGGCGGCCCATGTGAAGACGGAGAGAGGAGGAGGTGTCAAACATTTATTATAACATTATTTAGTTTATTTATAAATATTAGACATCAACCTATTTAATAAATTGAAATTCTCGATGTTTTACAAATAATAAGCTTTTTTTTTTTTAGACTAAATGAAAGTTAAAAATTTATCTAATTGATATTTACCTGTTTGCTGGCAATATTTTCATGTTTAACTCTGCCAGCTTTCACAAGGAATGGTAATTAGGCAAGCAATTAATGGACTTGTTATTAATTAATAATTAAGTTTTTTATTTAAGTTTTTAATTATTTTAATATTTAAGTGTTTTATTAATATTTAAGTTTTTTATTAATATTTAAGTTATTTTAATATTTAAGTTTTTAATTATTTAAAGATTTTTAAACTAGAAGGAAAATATATGTATAGAAATATGAAGAAGATAACATTAAATTCAATATCTATTATCTAAAAGAATCCATATAAAATATATCCATAAGGTAGCTCGTAATTATTTTATGAAGTTATTTTAAAAGTGGTTGGAAGTATGTTTTAAATTGTGGTATGGTTTTTTAAGTTTAACTAAATTTTTGCATATTACGTGACGTGTATAAATTTTATTGATCATGTACAAGACAACACAAAATTAATCATAAGTATTACTGCCTATGGGCTTGAATTGCTTAAGGGTACTTTTTAACTGTGTTATGCATTTTCTTGCTGAATTATATTTATCATCAGAAGTTCTCGAAACATAAATACATTCATGTACCCAAATAATTGGTGCAAGTTATTGTATTGCAAGTAATAATGCTATGTAAATAATTGAATGAATCGTCATTTTTGATTAGTAATTGTCGGAAGTGCGTTTGATTTGTGGTATGCGTCTTTTACCTGAATTAAATTTTAGCGTAATATGACGTGTATAAATGTCTGTAGATTATATACAGTGCTGTACAAAAGAATTCAAGTGCATTTCAGTCTATGAAAATTGCTAACTGGGAATTTGTAAATATGGTATGAGTTTTATAACTGAACTAAATTTTAGCATGCTATGAAGTATATATTTAAATCAATAAATCACATACAGAGCTTCAAAAATTATTTCAACTACTTTTGTGACTATGGACTGTAATTGATGAAACTGGAATTTTCTTCATGAGTTTTGTGTTTTCTTAACTGTTTACTTATGTATCTTCACGTTACTTAACGGAGATGTTTCACTTTAATTTCCTGATGAGTTGGAAAATACGTAGTAGTCTATGCTGATCATATTATTTAAACACTTTCTAACGTAGTTGAAAAGTGTGTATGACTTCGGTTTGTCTGCCGTTTGTCTGTGCTCTAAATCGCGTAAATATACTCGGATTATCTTGAAAATTTTGTATGTTATTGTCGTTTACTATAGCTTGAACCCTATTCAAAATAAAGTGTGTTGTAGCACTTATAGTTTTTTTTTTTTTTTTTTACAGGGACAGTTAAAATTATTCCGTTACATTACAGTCAATGGGAAATGATCGTTTCAGGTGCATTTTGATGATGCTTCGCTATTTGAAACATGATGAAATTGATATATAATTATGAAGCTCATTACAACATGCTCTTTGTAGAATATGGTGTGCAAAGCAACTTTATTCATTTACAGGGTCAAACAAAAGTATTTTAGCACATTGTTCTACGGGGAAAAATCGTTTACAGTGTAATTTAATGATGTTTTAGTATTTCAAACTTAATGAAAATAATATGCATTACTGAGGTGCACTATAAATTGCTCGCTTAAAAGTATGGTGTTCATTGCATTTATCGTTCATTTACAGGGACACACAAAATATATCGGTTACAGTATAAGTGCGTTAATTACAGTCTATGTGTGATAAGTGCGTTTTCAACTTTGGTTTGTGTTTATAAGTTTAACTAAATTTTTTCATAGTAGGTGGTGTGTATAAATTCGGTTATCATATACAGGACTACACAAGGAAATTCGTAAGCATTACAGACTATGGGAGTGAATTGCTTAAGGGTAGTTTTTAATTGTGTTACGCATTTTACTGGGGAACTGTACTTAGTAGACTAACAGAAGTGTGTGGAATATAAATAAGTTCATATACAGGATACTCAAAGAACAAGATATATTGTCATTTACGGTTGGTAATTGCTGGAAGTGAGCTTTAAGTTGCCTTATGCGTTTTTTGCCTGAATGAGTTTTTTACGTTTTAGCTTAATGTGTGGTTTGTACAAATGTCTGCAAATAACGTACAGGGCTGCACAAAACTTTTCAGATGCATTTCCATCGATTGGCGAAAATTTCTAAGTGGGAATTTTCTAACTAAACTAAATTTTATCCTGCTGTGTAATATATATCAAAATCTATACAGGGCCGATCATACACAGGGCCGCAAAAAATAATTCGACTACTTTTTTGAAAATGGAAGTAAATTTCAAAAACTGTATTTTTCAATGTTTTATATGTTGTCTAAAATATTTACGTACGTATCTTCTTTCACTTTATATATCGGTGAGGTTTCGATAGAGTTTTCTGGAAAGTTTTTCATAATCTATGCTTGACGCATGATTTTTCGCTCTTGTTTGCTCTTGTTCAGTATACTTGTGATTACTGGTCATTGATTAGAGGACATTGTTAAGAAATGGTGGGCTCATTTTCTATCAAGAGTTTGATTTAATAAAACATATTTTTCAAAACATTAAAATAGCAAACATGTTATTCATTGAAATTCAGCTATCTAACTCATTTCCTAGGAAAGAATATTCATGATATGCTCTTTTACATTTATAGCAGGTAATTCAATGTTTTTCGAACTTTATTTAATTTTTGTTTCGAAGTTTTATTCATTGCACGAATAATAATTATAATACAGAAAAGATAAACCGAATACATTTATAAAGAGCAATCCCCGAATTAAAACGGTATAGTTTTTCAATCAATTATAATTAAATTATATCTCGCACTTTGCCTTTTTGTTGCTATATACATAAATTTATTTGTTTAACGATACAGCCATTTAGTTAATAATGCACATATCCGAAATAACTCTTTATAATCGCAAGAAGGACATTTCTTTTGTAAAGAGAAAAGAAAATACCGGGTGTCCGAAAAATATTGGACTGATTTAAAAGAGTCATAACTCTAAAAATAATCGAATAAATGCAATTATTTTCTTTTTAAAGTACTCGTTAAATATCCAAGATTTGTTAGATGTAGCTGTTTTAAAGTCGTAACATTTAGACGATGCGCAGAATCGATGATATGTAAATAGAAATCGCACCATACATTCGCAATTTCTTCGATGATTCCGGTGTGGAAAGCGTATAAGTCTAAAACTATTGGAGTTATGGGAAAAATGTCAATTAGAAAGTTCTTCAGCATCATCGATTTGTAGGAAAGGATCCACTATGTACACCAATAACCTAAGCAAAAAGTTAAAATTGCGAATGTGTGGTACGATTTGCATTTTTCGATCATCGATTCTGCGCATCGTTTGAATGTCATGATTTTAAAACAGCTACATCTAACAAATCTTGGATATTTGACGAGTACTATGAAAAAAATAATTCCGTTTACTCAATTATTTTTAGAGTTATGATTCTTTCAAATCAGTCCAACCTTTTTCGGAACCCGGTATATTTCCTATAGACCGATATCCATTCATAACGTTGAACTTTTATTAACCACTACTTTAATACATAATAGAAAGTTAGTAAAAATTTCAACAATAAATATTAAGAATATGTACCCACTGCAATCGCTTACGCGAAATGTGATTGAATGCCTAATAGCAAAGCACTTCAGACTACAGAAAGAACATAAAAAAGAGACAGTTAAATGAGGCCACCTGGGGTCGGAAATATTACTAGTGGCATCTGAGACATCAATTTGTTTTCTTTTCAAGTACTATGATTTTACCACAAAAAGACTGATGTATTCCGTTTAAAAAAAATTACTTTATATGTAAAATAATGATGCATTTTAAAAGTAAGATAACGCACATTTTTCAGAATGCAATTAAGTAAAAACAAATACAATTTATTTAACAAATAGTGTCAATCTGACAAGTTAAGACATTTTTTTTATTTGCTTATCGATTCTATTTATATTTATGCATTTCTTTTATTAACCACTACTTTATTACATAATAGAAAGTTAGTAAAACTTTCAACAAAAAATCATAAGAGTACGTACCCACTGCAATCACTTAAAAGAAATGTGATTGAGTTCCTAATCGCAAAGCACTTGAGACTACAGAATGAATTGGAAGATAAGAGTTCATAAAAAAGGGACAGTTAAATGAGGCCACCTGGGATCGGAAATATCTCTAGCGGCACCTGAGACATCAATTTGTTTTTCTTTTCCAGTACTATGATTTTATCATAAAAAGACTGATGTATTCTGTTAAAAAGAATTACATTAATGTAAAATAATGAAGCATTTTGAAAGTAAGAGAACGCACATTTTTCAGAGTGCAATTAAGTAAAAACAAATATAATCCATTTAAAAAAATAGTTTCAATCTGGCAAGTTAAGAAAAATGTTTTTTTATTTGCTGGGAATCGATCCTATTTAAGTTTATACATTTCTTTTATTAACCACTACTTTATTACATAATAGAAAGTTAGTAAAACTTTCAACAAAAAATCATAAGAGTACGTACCCACTGCAATCACTTAAAATAAATGTGATTGAGTTCCTAATCGCAAAGCACTTGAGACTACAGAATGAATTGGAAGATAAGAGTTCATAAAAATGGGACAGTTAAATGAGGCCACCTGGGGTCGGAAATATCTCTAGCGGCACCTGAGACATCAATTTGTTTTTCTTTTCTAGTACTATGATTTTATCATAAAAAGACTGATGTATTCTGGTAAAAAAAATTACATTAATGTAAAATAATGAAGCATTTTGAAAGTAAGAGAACGCACATTTTTCAGAGTGCAATTAAGTAAAAACAAATATAATCCATTAAAAAAAAATAGTTTCAATCTGGCAAGTTAAGAAAAATGTTTTTTTATTTGCTGGGAATCTATCCTATTTAAGTTTATACATTTCTTTTATTAACCACTACTTTATTACATAATAGAAAGTTAGTAAAACTTTCAACGAAAAATCATAAGAGTACGTACCCACTGCAATCACTTAAAAGAAATATGATTGAGTTCTAATCGCAAAGCACTTGAGACTACAGAATGAATTGGAAGATAAGAGTTCATAAAAAAGGGACAGTTAAATGAGGCCACCTGGGGTCGGAAATATCTCTAGCGGCACCTGAGACATCAATTTGTTTTTCTTTTCTAGTACTATGATTTTATCATAAAAAGACTGATGTATTCTGTTAAAACAAATAATGAAGCATTTTGAAAGTAAGAGAACGCACATTTTTCAGAGTGCAATTAAGTAAAAACAAATATAATCCATTTAAAAAATAGTTTCAATCTGGCAAGTTAAGAAAAATGTTTTTTTATTTGCTGGGAATCGATCCTATTTAAGTTTATACATTTCTTTTATTAACCACTACTTTATTACATAATAGAAAGTTAGTAAAACTTTCAACAAAAAATCATAAGAGTACGTACCCACTGCAATTACTTAAAAGAAATGTGATTGAGTTCCTAATCGCAAAGCACTTGAGACTACAGAATGAATTGGAAGATAAGAGTTCATAAAAAAGGGACAGTTAAATGAGGCCACCTGGGGTCGGAAATATCTCTAGCGGCACCTGAGACATCAATTTGTTTTTCTTTTCTAGTATTATGATTTTATCATAAAAAGACTGATGTATTCTGTTAAAACAAATTACATTAATGTAAAATAATGAAGCATTTTGAAAGTAAGAGAACGCACATTTTTCAGAGTGCAATTAAGTAAAAACAAATATAATCCATTTAAAAAAATAGTTTCAATCTGGCAAGTTAAGAAAAATGTTTTTTTATTTGCTGGGAATCGATCCTATTTAAGTTTATACATTTCTTTTATTAACCACTACTTTATTACATAATAGAAAGTTAGTAAAACTTTCAACAAAAAATCATAAGAGTACGTACCCACTGCAATCACTTAAAAGAAATGTGATTGAGTTCCTAATCGCAAAGCACTTGAGACTACAGAATGAATTGGAAGATAAGAGTTCATAAAAAAGGGACAGTTAAATGAGGCCACCTGGGGTTGGAAATATCTCTAGCGGCACCTGAGACATCAATTTGTTTTCTTTTCAAGTACTATGATTTTATCATAAAAAGACTGATGTATTCCGTTTAAAAAAATATTACTTTATATGTAAAATAATGATGCATTTTGAAAGTAAGAGAACGCAAATTTTTAAGAATGCAATTAAGTAAAAACAAACAGAATCTATTTAAAAAATAGTTTTAATCTGACAAGTTAAGACAAATGCTTTTAGTTATTTGCTGGGAATCGATCCTATTTAATTTTATGTATTAGAATCATTCTTAATAATTTCTAAGAAACATTTGTTAAAGAATACAGCCATTTAGTTAATAACACATATTTCTGAAATAGCTCTTTAGAATCGCAAGAATGACATTTCTTTTGGAAAGAGGAAAGAAAATATATTTCCGATAGACATATATATCCATTCCTAAATTTTGAACTTTCATTAACCACTACTTTATTAGATAATAGAAAGTTAGTAAAACTTTCAACAAAAAATCTTAAGAGTACGTACCCACTGCAATCACTTATGAGAAATGTGATTGAGTGCCTAATCACAAAGCACTTGAGACTACAGAATGAATTGGAAGATAAGAGTTCATAAAAAAGGGACA
The DNA here is from genome assembly GCA_963931845.1 of Maratus michaelseni. Lineage (NCBI taxonomy): Eukaryota > Metazoa > Arthropoda > Arachnida > Araneae > Salticidae > Maratus > Maratus michaelseni. The sequence continues at coordinate 79,380,280 of OZ007595.1, read as the reverse complement.
GTTAAATGAGGCCACCTGGGGTCGGAAATATCTCTAGCGGCACCTGAGACATCAATTTGTTTTCTTTTCAAGTACTATGATTTTACCACAAAAAGACTGATGTATTCCGTTTAAAAAAATATTACTTTATATGTAAAATAATGATGCATTTTGAAAGTAAGAGAACGCAAATTTTTAAGAATGCAATTAAGTAAAAACAAACAGAATCTATTTAAAAAATAGTTTTAATCTGACAAGTTAAGAAAAATGCATTTAGTTATTTGCTTTGAATCGATCCTATTTAATTTTATGTATTAGAATCATTCTTAATAATTTCTAAGAAACATTTGTTAGAGAATACAGCCATTTAGTTAATAACACATATTTCTGAAATAGCTCTTTAGAATCGCAAGAATGACATTTCTTTTGGAAAGAGGAAAGAAAATATATTTCCGATAGACATATATATCCATTCCTAAATTTTGAACTTTCATTAACCACTACTTTATTAGATAATAGAAAGTTAGTAAAACTTTCAACAAAAAATCTTAAGAGTACGTACCCACTGCAATCACTTATGAGAAATGTGATTGAGTGCCTAATCACAAAGCACTTGAGACTACAGAATGAATTGGAAGATAAGAGTTCATAAAAAAGGGACAGTTAAATGAGGCCACCTGGGGTCGGAAATATCTCTAGCGGCACCTGAGACATCAATTTGTTTTCTTTTCAAGTACTATGATTTTACCACAAAAAGACTGATGTATTCCGTTTAAAAAAATATTACTTTATATGTAAAATAATGATGCATTTTGAAAGTAAGAGAACGCAAATTTTTAAGAATGCATTTAAGTAAAAACAAACAGAATCTATTTAAAAAATAGTTTAAATCTGACAAGTTAAGAAAAATGCTTTTAGTTATTTGCTGGGAATCGATCCTATTTAATTTTATGTATTAGAATCATTCTTAATAATTTCTAAGAAGCATTTGTTAAAGAATACAGCCATTTAGTTAATAACACATATTTCTGAAATAGCTCTTTAGAATCGCAAGAATGACATTTCTTTTGGAAAGAGGAAAGAAAATATATTTCCGATAGACATATATATATCCATTCCTAAATGTTGAACTTTCTTTCATTAACCACTACTTTATCAGATAATAGAAAGTTAGTAAAACTTTCAACGAAAAATCTTAAGAGTACGTACCCACTGCAATCACTTATGAGAAATGTGATTGAGTGCCTAATCACAAAGCACTTGAGAATACAGAATGATTTGGAAGATAGAGTTCATAAAAGAGAGGACAATTAAATGAGGCCACCTGGGGTCGGAAATATCTCTAGCGGCACCTGAGATATCAATTTGTTTTCTTTTCAAGTACGATGATTTTACCACAAAAAGACTGATGTATTCCGTTTAAAAAAAACTACTTTAGATGTAAAATAATGATTCATTTTGAAAGTAAGAGAACGCACATTTTTCAGAATGCAATTAAGTAAAAACAAATAGAATCTATTTAGCCCCTTCAGGGGCAAAGTACTCTTGTCGCTAAAATATTGAAATGACTGATGGACACCAGGATTCACGAACGAATTTATTTTTAAATAAGTAAAAGATTTTCCTCATGTACTTTATAAATTAAAAATTTCATTATAAATTTCTGGTGTCATTGTGGCATTTTGGGATTAAAATTAAGTGGTATATATAATATACCGGTGCCCTTCTAGGGGTTAAATAATAGTTTCAATCTGACAAGTTAAGGAAAATGCTTTTATTTATTTGCTGGGAATCGATCCTATATACGTTTATGCATTTCCGCAACGACGACATATTAAAAATCCATTAAAAGTTTTTTTTTTAATTCTGAAATTACTTTTTTTTCATAGTTTGATCTATTTTTTTTTACTTTTTTTATAGTTTGATTTAAAGTCCACTTAAAAATTTTTGATTTCATTTTGTATTTAATTTTATTTAAATGTCTAATTAATTACACTATTTTTTACATTTCACACAGATATATATATATATATGATTTTTAATCGTGTTAAATATATATATATATATATGCTGTACTTTGAATTCAAAGGTATTATATATATATATATATATATATATATATATACCATGTTTAAAAATCACATGCAAATTTATAATGATAAGGAATTTTTTAAATAAATAATTTCTAAACCATTTACATAGGAATACTATGTGATATTAAAAATGTGTAGTGAAACATATTTTCATTTGAAAACAATCTCAAATTTACAGATAAATTCCTCATTATATTTACTTTACTCATAAAAAAATGGGATATTTCAAAAACAGCATTATCTGTTTTTTTGACTTACTTGATCTCAGAAAAACTCCGAAAAACTAGGCGAAGAAAACTTTTAGAAATTATTGGTGTTGAAGTTCGAGGGATTGTTCAAAAACTGAAAAAGAAAAATCCGCGCCAATTTTATTAGCGCGCAGGCCTAGTATTCAGGGGCGGTGCATCAATGCTCAGTAACGTCAATTTCGGCCTAGACTGAGTACCAATCCCTGTCAGCGCCATATATTGTTTGAGATTTGAACTAAAATCAACAATCACATTAAAAAAACTCCTGCCGTCATACAAAACCCTCCTGCAAGAATTTTTTAAATATCTCTCACCGTTTGCAAGTTATTGAATTTTAAAATCCATCAGTCATTTTTTGAACACCCGGTAGTTGCCTTCATTGTACAACCGTTTTTTAAGTCTGGGTAGAATCTTTTGTATCCCTCAGTCTTAAAAGTTTACCGCCCATTGTCGAAAACACATTTCAACTTCGATTTAGATCTCATCATCGATGATCAAGTTTTTCCCTGCAAAGTGTTTCTTCAGGTAAAGGAATAATTCATAGTCGCTGGGGGCATCAGAGATCACTGATGGCCTACTAGTCCAGTCAAATTAGCCCATTTTTGAACAGTTTGCCATAAAAAATGCTAAGGAGATAAAAATTGGTCCAGTTGTTCATTGATGGCTACTGATGACTATGTAAAAAGTCCTCATGGATAGGAGGTGAGCGGGGGGAGGGGGGGCTAAATAAAGTTTTTTTTTTTTTAGTTTTTTACAAATATCTCAGAAACTGTTGGTTTTCATGAAAAAATTACTCAGACATAAATTAAAGAACATAAAATTCTCTGCAAATGACAGGTATATACAGTGGAACCTCGATTATCCGTCAGTCAGAAGACCAGAGCTTTGACGGATTTCCCCCCAAAAAATCACATAAATTTCAAATTAATTTATTTAATGTCTCCATAATAAATTCTAAAGGGATAAAAGTTGGTCCAGTTGTTCATTGATGGCTACTGATGACTATGTAAAAAGTCCTTTTTCATGAAAACCAGCAGTTTCTGAAATATTTGTAAAAAACTAAAAAAAACACTTTATTTAGCCTCCCTCCTCCCCCCGCTCACCTCCTATCCATGAGGACTTTTTACATAGTCATCAGTAGCTATCAATGAACAACTGGACCAACTTTTATCCCTTTAGAATTTATTATGGAGACATTAAATAAATTAATTTGAAATTTATGTGATTTTTTGGGGGGAAATCCGTCAAAGCTCTGGTCTTCTAACTGACGGATAATCGAGGTTCCACTTTATATACCTGTCATTTGCAGAGAATTTTATGTTCTTTAATATATGTCTGAGTAATTTTTTCATGAAAACCAACAGTTTCTGAAATATTTGTAAAAAACTAAAAAAACTACTTTATTTAGCCTCCCTCCTCCCCCCGCTCACCTCCTATCCATGAGGACTGTTTACATAGTCATCAGTAGCCATCAATGAACAACTGGACCAATTTTTATCCCTTTAGAATTTATTATGGAGACATTAAATAAATTAATTTGAAATTTATGTGATTTTTTGGGGGGAAATCCGTCAAAGCTCTGGTCTTCTGACTGACGGATAATCGAGGTTCCACTGTATATACCTGTCATTTGCAGAGAATTTTATGTTCTTTAATTTATGTCTGAGTAATTTTTTCATGAAAACCAACAGTTTCTGAAATATTTGTAAAAAACTAAAAAAATACTTTATTTAGCCCCCCCCTCCCCCGCTCACCTCCTATCCATGAGGACTTTTTACATAGTCATCAGTAGCCATCAATGAACAACTGGACCAATTTTTATCTCCTTAGCAATTTTTATGGCAAAAAAACCTAATTTGACTGGACTATACCTATTCTGAGGTTTCATGAACATTGATATTACCTCCAGAGAAAGCACAAAACCATTTCGTTACATTTTGTCGATTCATAATGTTCCCATAGATGAAACATTTTCTTTGTGAATATCCGCTGGACGCTCACGTTTTGCATGAAGAAAACGTATGACGGGACGTACTTCACATTTGGCGGAATCTGATTTGGCGCAGCCATTATAAACACGTGCTACACGGAACAGGTGGCATTGTACAAATTACGAATGACTGCGAAGGAAAAGTCAAGTATTCAAGGTTACAATATGTGTTGCCAGCGCACTCATTAAACATTTTTCTTTCCTGCTGTCTTAGATGTATCTTTATTTTTCGAAAACACCTGGTACAAAAACCTTCTCTAAATTACCCACGATTCCGAAAAGCGTTCTTCATCTTTCAAAACAAATATATTTTCGAGATTAAAAGAGGTATTTATAAAAATTTCTTTTGCTGCCACTAATTCTCGGAAATGTTTCCGTATAGTGTATTAATCAGTTTTTTTTTTCAAATCATAATACCATTTTTTAAGAGGCTATCAATTCTGATGTAAACATTTCAACAAACGTGTTTTACAGAAACAAAACATGATAAAGTAACCGCATTAACATTAATTATTAATTCTGTCAATTTAACATTATCAGTGTTTTATAATAAAATAAATACTGTTTGTGTTTTATAAAAAAAATAATTTGTGCCCGTTTATAATAAAAATATATGCTTTATAATAATATGTGTGCTGCTTATAAGAAAACTGTGTGTTTTTATCATATTATTAATATTATTTTGTTACTCTTGCATGCATAAATTCAATTATGCAGCAGAAAATGTTCAATTAAAAAATAATACCATCTGAAAAAGAATGATATTCCGATACGAGAAAACTGATTAATAGAATGAAAAAAAAACTCATCGGACATATTTCCGAAAATTTGAAGCAGCAAAAGAAACTTTTTTTTTTTTTTAATGATTCTTCAAATCTTATAAATGTTCCAAACACGTGTATGGATAGACTTTTTAAATTATTTAAATGCTTCCTTTTTCCTAACTTTAACATGCGGAAACCTGAAGTATAAAATGAATGATATGCACTTTTAAAATACATCTTAAGAATAAAAGACATGATTGATCAGAATCGCTATAACAGAGCTGTTTATTACGTAATTTAACATTGGGCATTTATTTATCCATTTAATCATTAAAATAGAATTTATGACAGTATAACGAAAACAAATTCGCTATGCAACGAAGAAAAGTAAGAATATTTTTGACAAAGCAATTCCTCATATAAGGCGAAGTATTTGTCTCTTACCACAATTAATGCAAAAGTTTTGAAAGCCTCATAAATATGGAAATTATGATGCCGCTTAATCATATATTCAAGACGACGAAAACAGGTGAAATATTTTCTAATTAAACTTCTGATTTTTATGGAATATAATGCAAAACTTTTGGAAAGATTAAAATGAAAAAAGAAATTGTTAGGTATCGTGCACACGCATTTCTCTGTAAATCATGAAAACTATTACGTTGCGCTAAAAGTTGATGTTTTTGTCGTGGTACTATTTCTTTATCATGGATTTCACCTTGGTGTTTTAAATTAATTTATGTTTTCATGTAAAATCGAGTGACCGTATAAAAATCTATATGCCTATTTCCAAATGTTTTACTATTTGTCATTTTTCTTTCATATTGATAAGAAAAAAAAATCCATTTTCTCTTCTGATATTCTTTAATAAGTAAACTAAGTGGAACAAAGATGAATTATTTTTTCGTAAAATAATGTTGTATATAAAGTATCAGATTTTGTATATAAAATATCAGATCTCTAAATTTTATCTGTATATTATAATTTCATAAGTTCTACATTGTTAATAATATCGCGGTGTGTGTGTAGCACTTGTTTAAATGCGTACCAATTGTTAAAATGTAGTGTTACAAAAAAGCATTATAATTTTTATAAATCATGAATAAATATGCTGAAAATTTAAAAGTAATATAAGCTTAAACATAAAAGAGTTTACTAGTTTTGAACTGATTTAATATTTCGGTACAGATAACGCAGACGCCCGAAGATTACATTTTTGCGCAAATGGCGATTTTTTTCTGGCATTGAAAAAAGGTAATTTTAGTGTATGGCAACCTGGTGGAATATAATGTGTGTATTTTATATTAAATTTAATATTATGTGTTTTTTATAATAAAATAAACACTGTGTGTGTTTTATAATAAAATGAACACTGTCTGTGTTTTATAATAAATTAATTTGTGCCCGTTTATAATAAAAATTGTATGCTTTATAATAATTTATGTGTGGCTTATAATAAAATTGTGCGTTTTTATAATAAAACTAGCAGTACCAATCGGTTTTGCCCGAGTTAACCTTATAGGCCTTCCGGGTAACATAAATAAAAATGCAAAATCCTAAAAATACGGTGAAAACAATAATGCATTCGCATCCATAAACAGTTAAAACGACGGTCAGTAGATAAATGGCGTTATTTTGACTCATTTGTACTAAATGTCTAAGCTTTATATAGAATAATGCAAATATTCTTTGGTATGTGTATCATAAAACTATACGATGACAAAACGGGAAATATTGCAAAAAATACAAACAAATGGCATAGCATTTAGTGAAATTTCGGTACTTTCGTATTATAGCGACTCCCATAATTAAGATTATACCAAGATTGCTGTTAAGATTTCACAACGATCATAGCAAAGCTGATATAAGCCTCATATATACGCATGTATATTCTTCTAATGTTCATATAATTGCCATATACGTCATTATATACATATTATATATGTCTTTTATGTCTTTTATATGTCTTTTATGAATTTTTTTTATAGTGGAAAATTGTCCAAACTGGAGACGCTAACGTATTTTGGCCTACCGAAAAAATATATAACTGAAAAAAAAATCAGGCAAGCCATTTTACTTTTAGAGTAACTCCTAGACTATCAGAACTCAAGGCTGTTTGTTAGAAAAAATTATTAGGTTAGACAGGAGCAATATTTTTATGGAAAATGTTCGAAGTCCCCGTTTTGGACGACCGAGGCTACTCATATGAAATAAAATAAAACTGAAGCCTAATACGAAATATTATTAAACAAGTTTATTTGGCCAACAAAAAATTAAGTTATGAATACAGAAAAGGAATACAAACCAAAGTATTATTGTTATTATTGTTAAAATAAATCAATAGTTCACAAAAGTCCCATATGAAAATATCATACCTTTCCTCAGCACATGAACAGGCTTCATGTCTTGTGCGTGTCTCATGTACTTGTCTCATGTACGTGTGTGTCTATGTTCGTATTTGTATATATTTTAAGGTCACCGTAGTCTGTTTTCCTTCTTTTTACGATTATGTCAGCATGTATGTATGTAGAGGAAAAGGTGTAAATATGGACACCCTTTATTGTTTTTGCCTTAAAGTGATTTTCCTTTTGAAAAATTCTGGATTTTTTATCTTTATTAACAACTATAACAAGTTTACGAAATTGGAGGAGGCAAACCAATGATTAATATCAATTATTTAAATTCGAAAACGAAGACTTAAAAAAAGGTTTTAAAAAGGCACTAGAAAAAATGAGGTGCAAATATGGATGCGCTTCAAAAATGTCACAAAAAATGTTTAAAACAGGATAAAACAATACAAAATGGTAGAGAATGTATTTATTACAGCAGAAAATCATTTATAGAAATCACAAACAAAACTGGGCACAATCTAAGTGTGCCCACATGAGGCACATAGCACATTTAACCCACACTTCTCCGCGAGTGTTTTCAGAAAACTTTCCATCACAAAAGATGCAAGTTGCGTCGCTCGGAGTTTGTTTATCGCTGTCTACAATGAGAGGTTCACAGTAATCTGACGAGTCCGATGATGAATCGTATCGTTTCGCATGTCGAACTTTCTTTCTTTTTTTTTAAGTCCTTTGGTCTTCACACCCCAGCCTCCTGGCATTACGCGATTATGTTAGATTACGCACATTATCAGATATATTATAAAATAAAACTAACGAATGCTTTCAGGATTTATAGATAATAAAATGGCCTTATAATTAACTGTAAAGTTTTTATTAGTATCTACATCTAAGGTAATATTACAGTTCTTTTACTTCAAAGCATTTGTTAGGTTTATTTTATAATACAGTTGGTAATGTGTATAATGTAGGTAATTGCTGTTTTCTCGTAAAAATTATTAAAATAATTTATGTTGTTTAAGAGAAAAGGTGGTATAATTATGGACCCCTTTAAATGGGTGCCCATATTTACACCAACCCCACCTAAGAAAGATGGCCACTTTCACATGTAACCTAAAGGCTTTCATATAAAAGTAGCTTAGGATCTCCGCTTTCCGGATATCACTGTGAAATTATTTTAAACTAAACATAAAAACATGAAAAGAAAACGATTTCAGATAGCTGTCAAAAGTTTGCAGTCAAGGACAAACAACAATTCACACAATAACTTACGCTGCATCCACAATACTTGAATGAACGGTTTCAAATGATCTCTGCTATCTCATATCAACAAATGACATCATTTACAGTCCTGGCCGTCAGTCTTTAGCAGCTCCCATAGCCACTCTGAGAAAGGTGCCCATATTTACAACTGTGCCCGTTTTTACAACTTTTCCTCGAAGTGAAAACACGATTGTGACCAAACTATTACTTTGATTGAGCTCCCATTTGGTGAATACGTTACAAGCCACTGTCGCAGAAACTGTATACACTATCCAAGAAATGGTACAATGTGTTTGGTATTTAAACCATGTTTCAAGCATTTTTTAACCATTCTGAGATGATAACAAATAAACATTTTCTCTTATACCTTAATCATTCAATTAAAATATTTTTATTGCTCACGTTTAGTAAAATCTTTTTGCCTTAAAAGAACAAAGACAAAAAAAGAATCTTATTAATCTGAAAAAAGGGAGTGGAAATTTATAGAATGAATAAAATGGTGATATAACAACATTAAAAAAAAACATAAAACAGTACTTCTCCACTATCCCGTCCACCAGTTAAGGAAAAAAAAAGATCACAAAACATAGAATTTAATGCCAAAATTGCATGTTCGTGACGACACTTGACGTAAGATTTGTTACATTTGTTTGTTACGCGATTCAGTAATTTTTAATTTGAGGTTTATCTGTATTTTTAATGATGTTTTACCGATTTATTAGTTCTTTCGCGAATTAAAATAACAATTATGTCTTTAAACAGTGATGTCATGATACTAAAAGAGAAAAAGCATGGAAAAAATGCTACGATGGTACATACAATACATCATTTTTGAATGACGCCACAAGTGCTTATATGTGCCAGCCGAGGGAGTGAATTAAATAAAAAAAAAATTAAGTAAATAAATATCCAAGTTTTTTTTCTGTTTTAATTAATATACAGAGGTGCGAAACTCTCACTAATCCTCCGCAATATATGGATTAATTTGACCTAGTTTAACAATGTTTCGAACCAGAAAAAATATTTGATGAATCTTTATTCAGTTAATTTCAGATTTTTACATGGAACTTATTTAATTTAATTTCTTACAAAAATCTCTGGTGCGAAACGTATTAAACCTGGGTTAAATTAATTTACATTTTACGGAAGATTAGTGACAGCTTGACACCTCTGAATATTTATTGTAATTTTATTGTTGAAGGTTACTGATAGTTGATTCAGATGGAAGAGCTTATGAACAGCTCATTTTCCCTGGTATCATAGAGTTGTTTATACTTCCCAAAATAAGCTACTTATAAGCATAAGTAAATAAATACGCAAAATAAATAAATAAATAAATAATAATAATAATAAAATGCATAAATAAGCAAATAAATCAGAAGAATGCTAAAATGTATATGAAAAAACTAAAAAATTAACCGCCCAGAAAAAACAGCCATGGCAAAATTTAATCAGAAATAGAATATTGAAGTTAATTTTGAGGAAACGAAAATTGTATGCCCTCTGAAAAATTATCATGAGTTAATTATCCGTGAATCAATTGAAATTACCACTAAACAAAAAAGAGTTTGCAATGACGTTTTTTCATATAAAATATGCCCGATATATAGTTAACTTTTGTTAAAAAGTTGCAAAATGAATAATATTTTACCTCCACCTCATTTTTTTCCTGTCATCATTAAACCAATAGTAATTGGAATCACCTAACAAACCTGGTTGTAAAAGTGGACTCTCCCTAGTTTTTGGAGGAAGAAGCAGATATTTTGAAATTAAGCCATTGTAAGTGACAGTTTGTATTTTATCCCTGATGATGGTTATGTGTATAGCTGAAAGTGAATGGATGAATTAATATTAATGTAGTTTAATATCTGTTTTACATTTTTATCATCTTTTAAGTAATAAAAATATTATGTGTAATTTTAAGTTTTAAGTAGTTCTATATACACCCTAGCGTTAATCTCAAATTACAACTTTTTTTTAAAGTGCTACTTTGTGTCTGACCAGAAGATATACACTGAGAAAAATGACACATTCAAATCTGAGTAAATCGATGTTTTCATTTTGTTAAGAAAATTTGGTTTCAAATATGACGATCCAATGCTTTCAACTCTGAAATACCAGAAATACTCAGAATATTGAAACATGGACATACTCAAAACTGAGCACATAGAAGTCAGTTCATAATCATTTTTGACACATGGGCAAATTTAAAAATGATTAGCATCAGTTCATACTCATTTTTGAAACATGGAAATACACAAAAATGACCACATAGAAGTCAGTTCATACTCATTTTTGAAACATGGACATACTCAAATATGAGCACATGCATGTTTTCAGGAATGAGTATATACATGTTTCAGACTTGAGTAATTTTGATTCGGAGCCATTCTGACTATGCGACGTACTCAGATTTGAGTATTTTTTGCTCAGTTTTGAAAATGTCGTTTGTAGAGTGTATATTTTGATATGTTTGTCGATATACATGTGATATATTGTGCTTGAAATAGATGTGAAATATTGTGTTTGAAATACATCTGTTATTTAAATTATCAGGCCGAAAGTTCCATAAAGAAAACGCTGAAGTTTATTTTCTGATACAAATTTTAAAATGGAATTTAACACTCTGTCAGATTTTCTTTCCAATGCAAGCAATCTTTTTGCAAAATTTCGTCTACATTAATGTTGAAAAACTTTGAATTCTAATCTCCGAAGTTCTGTTATAAACTCTTATAGGAAATTGTGTAGTAAAAATTCTGCCGTCTCTAAATAATTTTTTAAGTGTCAGTCATTTCTACAGTATATTTTAGGATTTAGGAAAATACAAAACTTATACGACTTAGATTTATTAGAGGAAAATCAAAAATAACATTTTACTCCATTTTAAAGTTCTGAATGATACTATATATATATTTCAATATGCAATATTCATCCCAAAAACTGCTTAAATAGATAATAAACATAATTTGGTTATGATAATCTTTTAACGTTTCCAGTGACCATCAAGAGTAATTTTATCTTTTTGTTAAAACGAAATTTTTTTTTTAATAATTAGCTATTTATATTCTTAAAAAACTCAATTTTAAAGAATAAAAAATATTTTAAATGTATCCTAATAATTTTAATTCTAAATGTTTGTAAAAATTGTTTAATGATTTTCAAAACATATTTGAATCGAATTGTTATTATTCAAATCCTGAATATTAAATTGCAACTTCCATTGACACTTTGAAAATGATTTCAATAAAGCTCTGAACATTAAAAATTAACAAGCAAAACAAATATATTTTTAAAAAAAATGTATCTATTTTAATCATTTTACCAGATTTAGTATCACGGGATTCAGTTATAACATCATCGATACCTTGTAAAATCATTTACTTTTACTTTATATTATCATTATATTTTAATTTCTGTTTTAACTCTACAGTTAATGTTAACAGTAGAAAAAGAAATTTCATCAAAACAAAATTTAATCGCTTAAATGCACAATCCCCGCACCACTAACACAGCGCTAAATAATCTGTTTAAGATATGTAATATATTATCTTAAAACTATTTTTTTTTTTTAATTATTATCTTGAATTCTAAAAATTCTCTATTTCACCTGCTTTACTTTATTACAGTTTTCAAATGTTCAGAAAAATAATAAGAATTAAAAAGTATCATCTTAAGCAAAATATTATTTTATTTAAAGACGCTTTCCTTTTAAGAATGATTTCTACAAAGCTTTACCATATTGAATTTACCAAATATACTGCGCATTTAAATTAAGATAGCATTAATCGCACATTTTAATGAGGTTTACGTTTACTTAGCAAGCAGTACAACATGAATTTATGTTACTATAAAATTACATTTTAATCAAAGTAGCACATATGTCTTAATTAATTTAAACCCATTTCGCTCTGGTGAATTTCTTACCACTTAATTTTAATCCTCAAATATCACAATGCCACCGGAATTTTCAGTCCAATTTATTTGAAAATAAGTAAATCTATTTATTCGTGTACATAATATACCAACGATTTTGTTTAAACATTCCGGCACAATTGTGACATTTGGAGATTAAAATTAAGTGGAAAAAAATTACCCACCAGAGCGAAAAGGCTTAAAATTGACTAGACATTAAATTAGAGTTATACAAGTGCATAATTATATAATTGATTAAGAATCTAAATGTTTTCATTACAAAAACAAAAAATCACTAATGATAAATCCATTGTTGCAGAAATCTTTCGGAGAAAATTATGTGGAAAAAAATACTCACCAGAGCGAAAAGGCTTAAAATTGACTAGACATTCAGTTAGAGTTATGCAAGTGCATGATTATATCATTTATTGTGAATCTAAATGTTTTGAATACAAAAAAATTTCAATAATGATAGGAAATCCAATGCTGCAGAAATCGTTTGGAAATTTTCAGTAGAAACTTTTTATACTCAAGGCGATGTTTTTTAACACTCTTCAACATAGTTTTAAAATTTGTTTATGAATTCGGTTTGTCTGTCCGTTTGTTTGTCTCTCTGTATCTCTCCTACGGTCTGTGGTCTAACTCTCGTAAATATATTCGGAATGCCATATAATTTTTATATCGTATTGATGTTTACTAAAAAATGTTCTGTATTCAAAATAAAGTGTGTAACATTCATGGATCATTTACACGGACACTCAAGATAACTCTATTATATTATGGTATATAAAGATAAATCATTGCGATGTATTTTAATAATGTTACACTATTTCAAACATAATTAAATTTGTATGCATCACTGAGGTGGGCTAAAACATACTTACTCAGGAGCATGGAACAAGTAGCATTTACAGGGACGTACAAAATGATTCCATTACATTGTGATATTTAAAAAAAAATACAAATATTTTGCGGGGCATATCAATTATGTTATTATAATTCAAAAATATTGAAATTAAAAAAGGATTAAGAAACGTGTTTATGAATTCGGTTTTCATAGCCGTCTGTCCGTCCATGATCTAATTCACGTAAGTATAATCAAATTGCCATGTAATTCGTGTTTTTTATTGTGGTTTATAAAGGATAATCGTGGGTAGCATTTATAGTTTATTTACAGGGACAGTCAAAAGAATTATGTTACATTATGATTTTAGGGAGGGGGGATTTCTATTTTAATGATATTATACCATTTCAAGATTACTCAGGCGGCATACTCAGGCAGACAGTGATATGCATTTTTGAGGTGCACTAAAACATGTTTTGTTTAAAATACGGAGTGCAAAGCATTTATCATCCAATTTGCAGGATCAGACAAAAGTATTCGATTTTATAATGTTCCACGGAGAAAAATTGTTTGCAGCAAATTTTTATAATGTTATTTGTTTTATAATGTTATATTTTTATAACATAATAAAATTTACATACATTATTGAGAAGATACTTACTGTATATGATGTGCATAGTTGTTGTCGTTTATGTACAGGAACATACTAAAAATTTCTGTTACACAGCACTGTCTGTAAAGTGATAAACGCTGTGCGTTTTCAATTTTGGTAAGCTTATTTATGTTTAACTAATTATTTGCGTTCTACGTAGTGTTTATAACTTTTATAAATCATAAACTGGTTTACACAAAAAAATTAGTAAGATTCATTACGTAAGTGTGAATTCTTCAAGGATTTTTTTTTAATTGCCTTTTGCATTTTTCAGCGGAACTATAATTAGTACACAAAGCGATGTAAGCGTACACAAAGCGAAGTATTAGTACACAAAGCGAATTTAAATAAAATCATATACAGAGCTTCACAAATAACTAGATGCACTGCCGTCTAAGGATGGTTATTTGTGAAAATACGTTTATTTTTTGGTAATTTTCTGTTTCTAAATAGTTTACTTAAGATATCTTCTTTCGCCTTATTAAACGCTAAAGTTCCGTTACAGTATTCTGGAAGTGTTTAAAAGTGTTTTTTAATCTATGCTCGATACATGATTTTTCTTTCTTGTTCATTTTTTATTACGATTACTATGTGCTTAAACGACATTATTTTAAAAACTATGTAATATCACGATACCCGATGATGAAAGAATCCCTCTTGAAAATTTAAATATGATGTTTATGAAATAGGAGCTGTTATATACAAACTATTTACACTTGGCAAGAACTATATACAATTTTACTATTATTTCTGAATAACAATGCTTCCACAAAACTACTCATATTACTTCTTAAAAACAAAACCTATATTTACTTGGATGCACTACCGGCATCCTACTCATAACAGAAACCACCACTGACTCTCTCTTGCTCTCTTCACTTCAATTCACCTCAGGTTGGAGAGTTGGTCTCTTCACTTCAATCTACTTAAATTAAAAACTAGTCGTTGGGGGCCACCGTAATACTTACCCATCATGGATATGCATAATGTAAAATATTAAAATAAAAAAATGTGTAAACTATTTATAAAATGCATTGCAATTCGAATAAAATCGTGGCTTGATGACGTCATAAACTTTAAAGGCTCGATTACTGAATTGCTTAAAAGAAACATCCTTATAACTCCAAAAACAATAATCCTATTAACTAGCGGTTTATTGCATCTGATTAACCCTTTTCGGCACAGACGAATTTTGTTCGTAAAATGCGAAATTACTGACTGACACCGGAATTTACAAACGACTTTTTTAGAAAATAAGAACTCCTTATTTTAATCTTTCATTGTAGAAGCAAAATTTTATTAAATTATTCTTGGTGCCGAATGCTAGTTTGGAATTAAAATTAGGTGTGCCCGGAGTGGGACTACTGTGCCGGAAAGGGTTAAGCGTCTCATTTCCAATTAAAATATATCTTTGAATTGAAATTTGGATGAAATACAGGGTCATGAAAAATCGAAGAGTCTGGAAAATAGGATTACAAATATATCGGCAACGCATTATCCGATCTACTTCATGCTTTATGCAAAATTTGTTTTTTTATTGTCTTTTATATTCACTCCTTAAAATAAACAATTTCGAAAAATTTTATATACCTTTTATCAGAACGAATATTTCGAGAGTCCGAAAAAAAATAGTTCCGGTTAATCGAGGTTACTGAAATTTAAAAGGCTTCTTCCCATTATTGCATACTAAGTACATACCAAATTCCAAGTCTCTATCTCAAATTTTTCGGGAGATAGAGCGTTTACAGACACACAGACGGACGGCGAAATTTTTTTTCTAAAAATATGTTTTTCGGAATCTCCAGTGTCTGAAACGTGTAAATCCGTCAAATATTTTTTTCGATTTTCAAAACGATTACAAGAATTACCCTATACTACGTATGATGGGTAAATAAAAGGATTGGAAGCAGGTTGGTTGCCTGATACACCAGATAAAAATAAGTTTATTATTATTATTATTATTATTAAAAATCACAATGATCACAGATATATGGTAGATGTTCTTCATGTAAAGAGCTGATGCTGTTTAAATCATCAAGGTAAATATACCTAGATAAAAGGCTTGCGCCATACGTATAAAATGTGCTTATAAGTAGTATAATTGAACCTTTTGTAAATTAAAAGATGTGTAACTTGATATTTTTATGCCCAAAATGTATAAGTGAATTTAAGATTCAAGAAAAATTTGATCGTTCAAAATTTGTGAACAAATGTAGTTGAACCGCAATGTAATTCTTTCTGTGATCATTGAAACCGACTGATATACAAATGTGTGGAGCAAAAATATTAGTGTAAATTGAATGTGAAATTCTCTCCAGGGAAAATACAATCAAAAATAAAATAGTTTATAGTTATGGAGAATGTCGATAAAATACTTTTGGGTAGTGGAAAAAAAAACTTTTTGCAAAAGGATGATTCATGTGTGTGCTGAAAATTGTGATAAGCGTGATTTCAGTTTTCAATAGCTGAATGTGACAAAACATCATCCCTCCAGCAATTGATGAACTATCGCATTGGATTAAAGTATCTCATTTGATTTGTCACAGAGTGGCAATGAAGTCGCTGAAGTAGAACAGAGAGCTGCATATGTGTTTTCAGAATTTTTATTAGGTGAATGATCGCTGATGTAGAATAAAGTAAAAGTACCAAGAATTATTCTCCATAAGAGAATTTTCAAAGATTTTTAGATGCGTGTTAAAGTTAAAATATCATACAAGCAAATAAAAGTTATTTATGCTGAAAATAAATTTGCAAGCATCATAAATTTTATACGATATACAACAAGCATGTACAATCTTTCAGTAAGTAGGTCGAACATCAGAAGCTGAGAAACAATAAGGGGCAACATAATTCAAGTGATTGTAAACATGCAGAAACATTATTACACTGTAGTGATTACAGTGACACACACGTCCTGTACGATGCAAATACATCTCACAGTGATACATTTTAAACCCCGGCGATTCAGGAAATCCACGTAAAAATATTTGTTTTAAAAACGTAAATAATAAATAGTAAATTCCGAATTATATTTCTTGCAAATAATTTTTATTTTAATAAAAACATCATTTATGATGGATTTTTTAAACAAAATCTAGTTAGAAAAAAAAAAAACATTTAAAGGGCGGTATGGAGTCCATGTGCACTGCATTAGACAGCCCTGATATACAGTACGTATTTTAATAAATAACGTAACCACAGAAACTTTTTTTTCAACTGTAGCAGATACGTCTTTTAAAATATTCTGTCGTGCAGTTTTTCTTTTGACTTTTAAATGACCTCAATTGAACGTATCTTTGATTTATTTACAGTTTATTCACAGTTACGAAAAGGCATAAATTGAGGTTTTACAGTACATAATATCTGTCTTGTGTCATTCTGTGTTTTTTTTTTTATCGAATTCATTTAACCCTACAGTGCATAGTGTAGCCAATTGGCAACACTTTCTATTTAACTTTTAATAAATTAATCAAGTTCTTTGCAACCACTATATTTATATAGAAATATTAATTCTCTAAAAATATTTTGCTACTAAATAATGTTAAAAATCTATCTTAAAATTTCTGGTGTCGAATTCTTAATATAAATATTAAAAAAAAAACACAATTCTAAAAGAAAAATTCATGCACTGTAGGGTTGGTTAAACACTAGACAAAAGTAGCACCTTTATATAATGTAAACTTTTCTTATATGAAGGAGTTAGAATCACAGTGGTGTCAGTCAAAATTTAGTAATGTGAGAAATGAAGGGTTTTGTGAAACTTGTTGTATGGCCGTTGCTTTGAGTGTCTCAACTTGTTTTGCCCACTAGCGACTCCCTAAGTGAACTGTGACTTATTTGACTGGGACATTCAACAGAAATTAATATACCTTCAGTGAAAATATGATTATCTCGATTTTCAAAATTTTTGACTTACTCCACTGTCATTCTAACCCCCTCATATATTACATA
This sequence comes from Maratus michaelseni, assembly GCA_963931845.1. Taxonomy (NCBI): domain Eukaryota; kingdom Metazoa; phylum Arthropoda; class Arachnida; order Araneae; family Salticidae; genus Maratus; species Maratus michaelseni. The sequence goes on along the minus strand of OZ007595.1, from coordinate 79,362,236 downwards.
AAATTTTTGTCTACATTAAAAAATTCTTATGCAGTATTTTACATTGGGCATTTTATCAGAACAGTGTATAAATTGTAGTCGTATTTATACACTGTTAATAACTTACAATGCACACTGAAAAAATATAAGAAGAAGAATTTCAACATGTGCAGATTATTAAGTTTCCTTCTTACATTATCATGGAATAAAATAGCCTATGTAGTTATAAAGCGATTGTAAAAGAAGATAAATAACCATGCTAAACAACATAGAGTTACAAAGCTGGCAAGAGCCAAAAAGTATAAAAAGTAAAATAATTACTTTTCCTATAAAATAAATATATCCATTGTAATACTTCATTTTGAAACACATCTTACGTAAAAGTTTCGGAAGTCTCATTAATATGTAAATTATAATGACGATCAATCTTGTTGCCGAGTGTAAGGCGGCAGACCATACTTGCTCAAATTAAAATACTTTTTCATTTCTTTTGAATAGATCACATCAAGTTTTCGTTTATATTTCTACGAATAAACTATATCAATAAAAAATAAAACAATGCATAGTTACGATGTATATATATTCAGGGTGGCTAGTGGTCAGGGAAAAATACAGTAAAAAAAATGATAATAACCAGTATATTCTTATAGAAAAATTCAAATTGATTATTTGATCGGATAATCAACATAAATTTTTCTATAAGAATATACTGGTGTTTATCACTTTTTTTGACTATATTTTTCCCTGACCACTAGCCACCCTAATATTAAAAGTACCATTAAAAGTTTATGCAAATCAACGTTGCATTTCCTTATGGGAAGATAAGCAATATGTGTTCTGGCTTTTAATTTCATTATTAATTTCTTATAATAATATGTGTGATTCAATATTAAATTAATGCATGAAATTACTGAATGACTTATATTTCTAATACAGTTATTCGAAAATAATTGAAATAGAAAGTACAGACTTTGTGAAATAAGAGAAAAAAAATTCGATAGAATGATATTTGTAAAAATTATAATTTAGAAGCGGCAGTGCATATAAAAACTGGGAATAAAATAATAAAAAACTGAATTAAAGACACATTTATTTTTTTACTTTTAAATTATTTTCTGTCATATGATATGTTCCACCTTTCAATATATTTTTGAATCAGTAATTAATTTTCAATCTAGAATGAACGATGTGAACAGTGTATACGGACTTACAGGTCGTTGTACCAATATTTGTACTCACAGTTTTCATGGAATGTTCGTTGTATTTCATACATTTTTATCATAAGTTTTAAATTTATGACTGTCAAGCAACAGAAGGTGTTACAGTTTTTGCATAAATCAGAAAAGGCTAGAAGTAATTCAACACATTTTATTTTTCGTATTATGGAAAGGTAGTACTGGTGCGAATTTTAATTAATGATTTTCCTATAATTTGTATAATACACAGAAATGTCTTACGTAAGAAAAATAATATTCTAAAAGAAGATAAACATCCACGATAGACAAAGAAAATAAAGTACTGGTGCGAATTGCAAATGATGATTTTCTTATAATTTGCATTATACACTGAAATGTCGTATGTAGAAAAAACACTATTCTAAAAAAAGGTAAACATCCACCATGACAATGAGAGGAAAGTACTGGTGCGAATTGTAATGGATGATTTTTCTATAAGCTGGATGAAACACTAATACGTTTTATCTAGGAATACAAATAATCTAAAAGAAGATAAATATCCACGATAGACAATAATAAAAGTAGTACTGATGCGAATTACAATTGACGATTTACCTATAAGTTGCATGATACAAGAAAATGTGTTATCTAGAAAAAGAATATTCTAAAAGAAGATAAACATCCACGATAGACAATGAAAAGGTAGTATTGATGCGAATTACAGTTAATAATTTCCCTATAAATTACATGATACAGTGAAAGGGATGAGATTTTTCCGCTTTTTTTGCATACCAGTATAATCTTAGAGAAAATGTTGTTCTCTTAAATCGCCTAATGTTCCGATTAAATAAAAACACATTTTCTGTAAGATTATACTGGTATGCAAAAAAGCGGAGAAATCTCATCCCTGGCTGAAATGTGCTTTATCTGGGAAAAATAATATTCTAAAAGAAGATAAACATCCACGATGGACCAACTAGAAACAGGTAGTATTGGTGTGAATTACAATTAATGTTTTTCCTATAAATTGCATGATAAACCGAAATGTTTTATCTGGAAAAGAACATTCTAAAAGATGATAAAAATCCACGATAGACAGTGAAAAAGTAGTTCAAGTGCGAATTGCAATTGATCATTTTCCTGTAACTTGCATCTGAAATGTTTTATCTAAGAATAAGTATTTTATAAAAAAGGGTAAACATCCACAATAGACAAAATAAGAAACTAAGAGACCTGCATTAATGTTTCGCTAAGAAGATTAAATAATTACTTTGGCTGAGTCATATTTTTTCTAAATATGTATACAGGACCCGATTCCCGTACAGGCGAATTCTCACCTATATAGAATATAGTATAGAAAATTTAATATAGAAAATATAATAGATAGTGAAATTTAGTGTAGAAAATGTTGTCTGGTTTAAACAAAGAATGTCTATCTTGAATAAGGCAAAGGATACTTAATACGGGTGGAAGGTTGATCCTGCGCTAATTACGTTCTGCATGTATGATGCTTTCTTCTACCCTTACCTAATGCAGACATCTTTGAAACCTCACTAATATGTATTTACCTGTTAGCCGCCCGAAAGAAAGCAATACTAGAACATTCCGGTATATTTTCACAGATCATGACCCCCAGACCTCAAAAACATCCTCGTTTAAATGTTGATTTATAAACATATTTGTTTATATCCCAACAAAATTATTTCTTTAAAAAAATCTCATAGTTTTCCTTAATGCATATTCCATAATAAGCACTGATATCTGAAGTTTGCCCAAGTTAAAAGTCAAACATCTCAAATCTTTCATTGAAAATACCTTCCACCGACTTCGCCATTAATGCATTCCGGGGATTTTTCTTTCGCGACGAGAATCATGTGCCCTATAGTTTGTGCATAATATTTGAATTATGACACCAGTAATTTTGCACAGGATATTTTGCCTTATTTAATTACATAATTGCAGCAATTAAGAAATATAAAAAAAAAATTCTAAAGGAATTCCGTCCGTAAAGATAATATAAGAAGCAGCATAATTGGTTGCAAAGGAAAACTACGACATATCTAAGTATAATTCTACGAAGATACTGTAAATTTCTTATGTGTTCTTAATCTATCATGTATAAACAGTACTTGTGTATAAAGAATGCTAGTAAACCTGTTTTATAATATCCCCCAGTGAGTATCGAAATGTTATGGCATTCTGTTAAAATAAAAACCAGATTCATTATGTAATACACTATGCGTATATGGTCACTTCATTTTCCTTTAATAGACATATTGATTGACGTATGACTAAATATGCACACAATGTAGTCAAATTAGATCGCAAAGACATGTGTCAAGAAGTTCTGATAGAAAGAAAATCTTGAACATTTCAGTTACAAAGATATAAGAAGTAAAGTTTGACAGATAAAGCTACAAAATATAAATACTCTTTGTGCAAAAATGAAACATAAATTCTTTATACTTAAGAATGCTTTAACAGATGAAATATCTGTTATCATATAAAATAAAATGTAATTTATTATATACAAAAATTTAAGATAACATAGAAGTAAGAACAAAGGATGTGTGTGAATTATCAATTACTACAAGGCATATAACAAATAGAGTGGAAAAATATCCAGACCGGGGATCGAAACCCTTGGTATTACGCACCAATGCTCTACCCTTTTGAGCTATCCGGACGACATCCAGTTTAGAATTCTTACACTCTTATATGGCAAGGCTACATCTTTTCAGCGCAGGATGGAACGTGAATCATGAGCACAACTTCAGTGGAATGTATGATGGTTGGTTGGTTGATTATTTGACGGCCAATTATCTACACTAGGGATATAGGCCCGGGGGGAGTGCCCTTCGTGGGGGTCTTTCTAAGGGAACCTAACCCGTATTTACGCATGGATAAATCCACGGCTCGAAGAAAACCACGAAAACTCCGAACAATTAGGCAGACGGGCGCGATTGGGATCGAACCCAGCACCTCGTCTACCAGCTTCGAGAGCACAACCTCTCAGCCACTGGTGGGGCTCAGTGGCATGTATGAGACAAATTAAACCCAGTATCTGTGAATATTTATATATGTAATTATATTTTCAGCAGAGATGAAATGACGCTCGAAATTAATAGTTGCATAATTTTCTATTAATATTTGTTTATAAGATAATTTTTACGTCAGAAATTATCATTTAACAATGACTATTTTATGAGTTTGCAATGTTCTCTTAATACAAGTATATATTTTTTTATTAATAAATTTTAAACAAGGAATGTTAACATTTAATATTCACTTAATTTGAATGATACTTACAGTTAAGCAAAAACATTGCCTAATTTTTATTTATTTAGTACGTTGTCACATTACGAAGATGCTAATATCAAAAAAGTCCTTCCGGCCTGTACCGGGAGGAAAAGGTAGCTTTCCTATATCTTCGTTTTAAAATTTTAGCTAATGTTACACGAAAACAGCAAGTTAAAATGCAAATAAAACGTTTACAAAAGATTCGGTAATACGGAATTTGAATAAGAAATTCGCCAAATTATTGAGCAATAGCCAAATTGGCTTCATTTACGATGACTTATCTTGGTCGCCAAATTTGGCGATATTTCGCCAAATGTCGCCAATTTTGGCGCTAACGGATATGAATATATAGTTTTATGCGTATGATTGGGAAAATTATTACAACAATGAAAGAAAATAATTTGCGAGTAATCGCGTTAATGTGCTGTTTTGTTTCAAAATGTCAGCCACCCTAGAATTTCAAACTGCTCTATCTCAGCCATTTTTTGAGATAGAGGTAAACAAAAAAATGCTCTGGAATCCTTGTATCAAGGCCTAACACGTAATTAAAAAATTAATTTTTATTTTTATTTTTTTTTTGTATATTTATTTTAGTTTTAAATTTTTAAATGGCCGCCATCTTGAAACAAAAGGGTGGACCAAACTGGCCAACGAACTCGGTCGAGACATTGGTTAGCTTAATACACACAATTAGTTTCATCAAAATTGATTTATAAATACGAGCGTTATCGTATGACATAGGTCATATATATATATATATATGGATATATCTATATATATAAATCAACATTTGAACGGAGGGTGGTTTTGGGGTCTGGGGGTCATGATCGGTGAAAATATATCGAAATTTTCCGGAACTGCTTTCCTCCGAACGGCTGCAATAGGTAGCTTTATACTTTTTGTATTGAAAGCTACCTAATATCAGAGAAAAATTGCCAAATATCTTTAATGTTTGTAATCAATTTTGTATGATTGATATTAGAATAATAGCAAATGTTAATGAGACAAATGAAGCTAATGTTTTTCTGAATAAAATTGTTTGCAGTTGTTGATTGCCTTTATCTGTTTTGCTTATCAATAGTGTTTTAAGATGCTTACAACTTACTTTGGATATATTTGATTAATAAATTTCATTTGGATGGCGTTCCTCACACAATAAATAATTCTGAACAATGTCACCGTAAAAACCACCATCTAAAAAACAAATATGAACAAATGTATAAAATTGATTACACTGTGTAAGGAATAAAATTTAACACAAAAACTTCAAAAATGAGCATTTTGTTCTATTTATGTTTTCAAATAAGGTTAAATTACAAGTGAATAATTATCATTTAAGGAATCTCAAGTCACATTCAGTGTTGAAAGATTTGCAAAAAACGTCGGTACAATATGTAAGTATGTTATAATCTGTAAAAAGGCACTCAAAAATTGTGTTATTTTTTAAAGATATTGTTTGTTAATATGACGTGTAGGTTTTGGCTCATCCGACAGATTTAACGTCGTTGTGTTCCTTTGATCAAAAAGTTTCAGACCCCTTGTTTAGAAATTAAAATAACAATAATACTTTATTCACAACATTAGATTAACATTTTGACCCGTGTAAAGGTTAAAGTTCTTTCTGGAATTACAGTTTTATTCTGAAACGCTGCAAAGAACATGTGCTTTAAAGAACTTTACGAAATATATAGGGCAAGCTTGTACTATGAAACCATACATATTTACCGGGTGTCCCAAAAATGACTGATGGATTTTAAAATTCAATAACTCGCAAAAGGTGACAGGTATTGAAAAAAAAATCTTGCAGGAGGGTTATGTATGATGTCAGGATTTTTTACAGTGATTATTGATTTTAGTTCAAATTTCAAACCATAGATGGGGCTGAGAGCGATTGGCGCTCAGTTGAGGCTGAAACTCAGCATTGATGCACCGCCCCCTAAATACTAGGCCTGCGCGTTGATAAAAATAAGAGCTGTAGCAGTCGGCTTTTTTTCAACGTTTGAAGGGTCTCTCGAAGTTCAACACCAATAATTTCTAAGACTTTTCCTAGCCTAGTTTTTTTTAGATCAAAAAAGTCAAAGAAAACTTTTAGATATTGTTGGTGTTGAAGTTTGAGGGACCGTACAAACGCTGGAAAAAAAATGAGCGTATTCAGGAGGCGATGCATCAATATTGAGTGGATTCCGTTACGGCCTCGACTGAGTACCAATCGCTGTCAGTGCCATCTATTGTTTGAAATTCGAACTAAAATCAAGAATCACTGTAAAAAAAACTCCTGACATAATACATAACCCTTATGCAAGAATTTTTTAAATATCTGTCACCGTTTGCAAGTTATTGAATTTTAAAATCCATCAGTCATTTTTGGTACACCCGGTATCTCTATGCAGAATTTTATTAATTTATTTGTGATTTAAAGTACATTTTTTAAATGTTTCAATTTTCAAAAAAATGTTTTTGTCAGAGAGGAAACATTTAGATGTTCTTACTTGTATTTAAATAAGCTTTTAATTCATATCAATCATGTAAGTTGTTAAAATTTTTTAAATCACTTTGAGTTTTTTGTGCAAAATATTTTTTAGTATTTTATTTATTCCTATATGTTGTTGCTAATTCACTCTTTTAGACCATTTGATATGATTATTTAAGCATAATTCGATTCAAACTTAATGAAATAAAATCGAATAGTTAAATCAAATGGAATATAAATTGGTGAAAATAAAGCTACTGTGTAGACGATAAATAAAACCGGAATATTCAAAAGAATATGTATTATTCAAAAAGTGTTTAATGATAATCTATCACGTAATTTTTTTTCATTAAAACGTAGTATGATAAAAATTAAATTAAAGAACAATTTAAAGATATATGTACCCATAAAAACATTTTATTTCATTAGTTTAACGAATGGCGTAATTTTGAAGAAAACAAATTGTTAAAGTGTATATTCAATATCTAAACGAAAAAAATTAATCATTACATTTTTTTGTTATAAGAATAGTCCAGATTCCACTCTAATTATTGACATACGCATTGTTAAATTATGCACAGATAAAGGTAGCTTCATTTATTAACCGAACGGATTGGAAAATCATTAAGGACTAAAAATATACTAAACTAATACAGTTGTTAGAAAAATATTTTGAACTGCCAATTAATTTATTTGTAGCTAAAATGGGCTGCTGCATTCCTTACATTGATTTACGAAAAATAAAAAAAATGTGTTATTGGAAAGCAATTAAAAGGCAGTTTGAAAAGTTTATTCACAAGAAATTTTTAAATTAAAAGTAAGTCAAATCTGATAAACCCATATATTTACATAGAAACTGCTCAGTGAATAACGATTAAAAAGAATTGATTATTTCTAGCTAATATATATATATATATATATGTGTGTGTGTGTGTGTGTGTCAAAATCGGTATAGATTTCCTTATGCAAGAATTATTTGGCATGATTTGGTAGCTTTCTACACTGTTAACACTTTGCCGTTCGCATGTCTCGTAAAAATACTTCTAATCGTAAATTATTGAAATGATTTATTGACACCAGAATTTAGAAACAAATTTAGTCGAAAATAATTACAACACTTTCTTCATGTACTTGATAAAAGAGAATTTTTCATTTCAAAATTCTGGTGCCAATGTAGCATTTAAGGATTTAAATTAACCATTTGAGGGGCGGTGGTATATGTTATATACCACCTAATTTTAATATGATTCGAACCAGAAACTTTTAATGAAATTTTACTTTTTCAATTTTGACGGGGAAAAATTGGAAAAATTGCTTTTCCTTATTTTGAACTAAATTCTTACGTAAACACCGGTGTGAATTAGACGTTACAGGAGCACAATTGCTTGCCCTTGAAAGGGTTAAGTTACTTTACGTACGACACCACTTTGGTGTCGCCGGACGCAAAGTCTTCAAATTTGCAGCAAACTGTCCAGTCATTCGACCGTTTTTTTACAAACCGGTTGTGTAACCGTAATTTAACTCTATTCTGATAATATTAGCGCCCGTATTATGGTCAGAATAGAGATAAATTACGGTTATGTAACCGTTTTCTACAAAAACTGTCGAATGACTAGACAGTTTGCTGCTATTTTTTAACAGCATAGTTACCACGAAAATATTCCACTTTTGCTGTGTAATATTTAGACTCTCTTATGCCCACTTTATCTTTCGAAGAAAAGCCTTTAGGAGCACAAATTCTTCACTCTACTCCACAGATCATCAGACACTCATAAAATTAAGAATAAAATTAAGAAAGGGCGATAAAATGCGAACAATTTTCAATCTGTATGTTTTGGGCGAGAATAAATATAAATCTGCTGAACGAGCCGATGCCAGTTAGACAGCATCAGTACAGGAATATAAAATGCCAGCGTAGAGATCGCCATCGGACTGTTTCGTCGTATCTAATCCCGGGTTTAATTTTTTCAGCAGTCTGGGGGCTAGCAGAAATCAGGCTTACATTTTTCTACATACTCGGGCCGTGCCGGACTGGATATAATTGTTCCTAGAACGTGTCATACAAGAAAGATGTTTTGAAAAAATAGTAATAGCGATAATGAACTTCTGTTAATGGAATCTTTAGATGTATATACTTTAAAAAATTACTATGAACATTTTCAAAAATCTACTTTTTTTATTACACAGCTTCAAAAGTTATGACGCTTTTAACCATCTGTTTTCTGTTATTCTAATCTACATTAAATTTTTAAAGAGATTTTATTTGAATGTAATACTCTAAGAGTCTAAGTAATCAGTAATGTGGATATTCTTTATTCTATGTCTTGCAAAAATAAATGATCTAAAATATATTGTAACATTTTTCTATAAATATGTAATGCAATATTCTTTAAACGAATATTAATTGTATGTTAAGTAAAATCATAATTTTTTGCAGAAACAGAGTCAGAGCGGGCCGTGCCGGGTGTGATTTCAATTATTTCTTCACGGGCCAGACCTTTTTTCAATGATTTTTTTACGGGCGAGGCGTAGACCGAATTTTGATTCTTACACTGAGTCGGAACTGGTCAATCTTGATTTTGTTCGAAACGAGCCTGGGACCGAAAATTTCTAGCTTATGTTTGCAATTAAAAACATAAAAAATTCTGTCTCTGACACTCATGCAAACTGTTAAATACTGACGCGCAAGTCTACATTATCTGAAATGCGACTGACGGTTTCAGCGAATGAGAAGCTATAAATATGGACTAGATGGCAGAGAAAAAAAAGATGATGCGGTCTTTCCGAAAAACGCGGGAGTCTTTTTTAAATGATATAAAAAATGAAATGATAAAACTAAATCAAATTCGTAGAACACATAATTAAATAGGGAATTGAAAATCATTTTGACTGTTAAAATCGAAATAAAAATGAAAAGCCTGACAGATTGATTTCGAGAAAAGCAAATGAATTGTTTTAAATAGGTTTCTGTACAGAAAAATTAAAGATATGGAGAAGATTGAAGATTGATAAGATTGGAAATAGGATAAAATGAATCATTGGAATATTTTTAAAGACAGGTGAAAAATAAAAGTTATCATACGAGAATTAAATAAACTAGAGTTAGGAATAAAGTATATTAGATTCGGAAAGAAATATAGAATACTCTTAAGATAGGGCTGAATTTTAAATATTGTTATATATCAACCCAATGGTGTGTCATTAACATAATTTTTGACCGAACTTGGAACAAATTATTTTATTGTAGTATCAATTTACATTAACATTTGAATGGCCGAAAATTTAACTCAAGTTATATAAATACACTGTACACCAGACTTTTTATTTAATATTACTCAATTTAATTACTTACTTGGAACGAGATTATTATACAGAGTCTCTGGACCTATGGTACAGCGCCTAGAATACATAGTGTGGAAACCGGCTATCCCAGTAATGCTTTAAAAAGTGCTATAAAGTTGTAGCCTATAAATGCGCAACGGTGCTCCTACTTTTCTTGTATCGAGTACTGCAACCAGAGACAAAACAATGCGTATCACGTTTTTTAGCCATGCTTTCATAATTTAAAAAAAAACTTATAAAAATCGAACTAAGTCAGAGGAGAAAAGGGTGTAATTTAAGTATTTAAAATACTTACCACCAGCCGAAACATTCTAATACAATGTTTACGTTGAGAAGAGCTAGCAGATGGCGCTTCGATCCCATCTTTATCTTTTCAGCAACGTTGTACATTTTTTGGATTCAATTATTTAGTACTATTTTGTAGCATATTTCCACACTATGTATTCTAGGCGCTGTACCTATTAGACATGAGTTCGGGCTCTCTTTTTGGGGCCCGGGCCCGGCCTAGTGCGACGATTTTGGAATCCGAGCCCGCCCGATACCGAAAAAAATTGCATAATATTTAAAAATTGTTTCAAAAGTAATATCCCATTTTTAAAAAACTTTATATATGAAAATAACTGTTGCTCACCAGCACATAATTATTTTTTTAGAAATTTACATTTAATCTTATCAAAAGAGAAATAATCTTAGCAAATAAAAATATACTTCCTTAAAAAGATTCTCATATTTTTCTCTCCCAACAGGCAAATATGATGGATACATTAACGAAGTGAGTTTTATGAATAAAGGCATGGAATTTAAAGAAATTACTATTTCTATGCAGAAGAATCGATCAACGTTTTTGTACTTCTCCTAAAAAGGTGTATATCGTAAATTATAATTGATCCCTTAATTAAAACAATATTTCGTGTTCCTGAAAATCAGCTTAAATTAAAAATTTTACACTGTTAACTGAAAGATCCTATGCTTTTATAGGAAAAGTGGAAACACTGTTCCATTGTTTTCTATCGGAATAGCAATACATGACAATTGTATCTATTTACGAATGGAAGTGACTTCGGAAATATGCAGAGCGGAGCTTTAGCACGAACAGAGTTCACTATGAAAAATAGATTATTCATTTAGGTTATTTTCATATGAAGAGCGATTATGACTCAAACACAGTATTAGACTAAAAATTTGCAAACCTTAAGCTAATGCTGATTGACTAAAAAATATATATATATATATTCATTTCGCGTTAGATCTCTAAAAAAATAAAATAAAATAAACGTTCCAATTAAAAAATATCCTATTACAAACGAAAATCCAGCAACAAATTATTCGCGTCTCTTTCTTTCCACTGGTGCTATCACCCAGACTTTCGGTCGCGTCGTCGCGTCAATGTCACACATAAATCTGCAAATATAAAAAAAAATAAAAAATAAGGTAGCATTCTAATGTACTAGAAACATTTCGTCTATTCATTTTCAACAAAATAGTATTAAAATGATTTGAAAAAGATTATGTAATTTTTTAGGAGAAAAAGAAAGTTATTTTTATTTTTTCTATATAAGAATAAATAAAATTGTCAGTTTCGGAAAGGATGAGCCCGAGCCCGCCCGCGCCCGAAGACTGGTATAAAAGTCGAGCCCGAGCCCGTGTCGAGCCCGGGCTCGGGCTTTCGGGCTCGGGCTGAGCCCGTCTCATCTCTAGTAGCTATGGCCTCCGTATCTCTAGTGACGTTAACAAAAGTCCAGAACCAACTTTAAACTGGGAAAAGGTAAGGTGGAGCAGAAACAACAACAACAAAAAAAACACAAAGACTATTTCCGGCCCAAAATAAATAAAATCTAATTTAAAGTAAATTAATGATATAGAAATAATACAATATTAAAAAAAAAGAAAAAAAAAAAAAAAAAAAAAAAACTCGTTACTTTAAGAAAATATTAGCAAACAACAATTTCTGCGTAATTATTCCGCTGTAATGCTAAAGGGAATGTTCAATATTCAAAATATTTTCCACAGAAAAATAAAAATGATGAGATGTTAAATTTTTCTATGACAAAAGAACATTTCTCATTTCACTCTAATTAATGCATTCCATTTACACTTTTTTACATGTTCAGACAGTGACAGTTTTATCAAGTAATCGAACATATTGGAAACTTATAAATTATAAAAATGACAACAAACTACAAATTTAGTGTTGTTTTTATGTTTATTAGAAATTGGAGAAAATGTCTCAAAACTATTTATTAATAGATATTAACAATTAACTGTGTGGACAAAAGTTAAAAAATATGTGAAAGTTGGTATTCAATACTCGAAATACTTTCCACAGAAAATAAAAAATGATTAGTCGTTATTTTACTACAACAAAAGAACTATTCAAATTTCCCTCTAATCAGTGCACTCCGTTCACACATTATTACATGCTCAGAAAATGACAGTTGTATCAAGTAACCGAATATATTGGAAAGTCATTAAGTAAAAAAAATAACAACAAACTACAAATTTAGCGTTGTTTTTATGTTTATGTACAAACATGCAGAAGTTTATAAATATGTAAGGGCGTATTCAATACTTCAAAACTTTTCAGCAGAAAAAAAAAAGAGAAAAGTTAGAATATCTTTCCGCGATAAGAACATTCCTGATTCTACCCTTTTTAATGCATTCTGAATTGTTGCATAAATAGATAACGCTGGTTTTATTTATTAAGTTGGCAGATTGGGAAATCATTAAGTACGAAAATATGCCAAGTTTCTCAGTTCATCGAAATTACACCGCGGTCGCCAAGCTTAATTGATTCAAAAATTAAGCAAAGGTTTGTATTGCATTATTTTCTTTAATTTACAAAAAACAAAAAGTCTGTTATTAGAAAGCGATTATTGAGTCAGGTTAGAATATTTTTTCAAGAGTACGTTTTAAAAGTTAATAAAATCAAAGCTCATGTATGCGTATAATATTTACATAGAAACTGCTCAGTGCATAACAATACAAAAAATTGCTCTAACTTTAGGTCAACCTCCATCGTCATTTAGCGATATATGTTTACCGAAAAATGATAATAGCTCAATGCTGCATCATTAGCATTTCTATTCACTCAAAAAACTGAAATAAAATGAATTTAAATTTAAATTTCTATGTTGTTTTTGCCCTGTTATATTTATTTTTCTGTTATTTTACCTTTGTATTAGCTTTATTTGTACGAGGGTCGTTTTTTAAACCTTACGATGGACCATAAAAAAAGACAAAAGTCAAGAACAAAATGAATGTATTACGAAAAGTTATGTACAAGCATGGTTACTTTTCTACATTATCACCGTGAAGATTGGGGTATTTTTCCTATCGGTGGGTGAGCTTTCCGATCCCCTCTTCGAAATACGTTGCCGCCAGTGATGTGAGATGAGTCTGAACGGTGGCTTGAAGTTCACTTCACCATTCATCTGAAAGTTTTTGCCTCCTAGCCATTCCTTTAATTTAGGGAAGAGACGGAAATCACTCAGCGCTAAGTTGGGCTATACGGCGGGTGATCAAACACTCCCTATTTAAACGTCGGTTCGCCCGTCTTTAAATTTCGAACACCATTTACGCACAACACCATCACTCAGACAGTTTTTCCCATACACTTGGGTCATTCTTCGATGAATTTCTGCCGCACTATTCCCTTCTGCTTGAAGAAAGATTATAACACTATACAACTCACATTTGGCGGAAGCATCAATCGTACCAGCCATGTTTAAATGTCTACAGCTCAGTTTAAAAGGACGAGCTGGCGTCGGTAGTAGCAGAGGTTATAGTTAGGTAGATGGGCAGTCACTCAACACGCATATTTGCCTCTTAATATTCATCTGGTTGTTTAGCGGCTCGACCGGAGGTTGAGAAAAAAACGGACCTCGTACATTTGTCAGTTTTAAAGGAAAATTTTCCTTCACTCGAGAATTTTCTACTTTTTGGAAAATTATAGTGTATGCCCATTTCTACGTTACCGGAATTTACATAGTGTCTTAAATTTACACTTTTTCTTCGCTTTTTTTGTAATGCGTAAACAGGGGCACATAACTGCAGGAGCGAGCTTCCGCCGTGTATTTTAGTATGTATATATTTGCCTTATTTAATTTTTCTAAATCTTAAATAAGGCGAAAATGTCTCTTAGAAAATACTGTCGGAAGTTTGTCCCTGTTGTATAAAAGTTGGGGCTCTACTCTAATTTTCTGCAATTTACACTTTCTCTGTTTTACCTTGCATGAAATGTTTAAAAGAGGGTTTTAGAGTATCTTGTTCTGAAGTGTTTCGTAAACTATTTCAATTCATCGGAAAACACTTTTACACACTTTACGATTCACAAACGTAATATTTTGTTTACGGACCGATATGGGCGACTACTTTTATATTCAGTCGTACCACAATTTACAAAAGAATTCCTTTGTGGTAAATTTCTGTTGAAAATTTCTTAATATAAATATATATGACTGAATTTTCTATACATGAAGTGGTACGAATAGAATAAATAAATAGTCGATTGGACGACATATGTCCCAGCCACGTAATCAAAGGTTTAATTAAGTCACGTGTAAAAGTATTCTTTAATTTGATTTGTAAAGAACAATAAAAGAATGTTTTTAAAAAAAGTAGGATTAGTGCATTTTTATAATATATAAACTAGTAAATGCTCTCCAATGCATATTTTATTTCTGAACCAAAAGCGGACTGACGATTTGGAAAATTCTTCAAATTATTTAGTCATACTTTAATGAACTCTAATTACGGTACTTTTTACTTACTTATTGGCTTTATATTGGAAATATAAACAACGTAATACTAGCACTACGGAAACAAAATTTTAACTGAGTTGTCTGTAAAAAATGTCGTGTTATTTTTCTTTTTATTGACTTTTAAGTTCGAAGAAATTTCGCTATCACAGCGGCAATAAAATCAATATTTTTCGTCATTCTGTTGTACGTTAGCTAATTGCGCGAATTGTCGGGTTACCTGGATGCGAGCATTCTTCGTTGCACTAGCGTACGATGTACAACAAAACTAAGAAAAATCCTTCTGGCCTGTATCGGCAGGAATAGATAGCCTTCCTATTCCTTAGTTGTTGTTGTTTTATTTCACTAATTTTACTTGAAAACACGAAGTTAAATAATGGAACCCGCTTACAGAAGATTCATTTCAAGTTCTCATTAATATGGAATTTGAATGAGAATGTCGCCACATTAATCAGTTAAAGCCAAGATGATTTCATTTATGGCAATCTATTTTTTTCGCCAAATATCGCAAAATTTGGCAACATATAGCGAAATATCGCCATGCGTGGCGAGAATGAATATATAGTGTTAAACATACGAGTTGGAATGATGGTTGAAACAACGAAAGAAAATTTGTGAGAAAGCATGTTTACTAAAACTCATAATTTAAACCCTTTTATGCAGGAATCCTGCTGTCTTGTTTCAAAAATGAGCCATCCTAAAATTTCAAACTGTTATATCGCAGCCATTTTTTAAGATAGAGGCAAAACAAAAATTGCTCCAGAATCATTGGATCAAGGTCTGACATTTAACGGAAAAAACTTTTAGTATTTCTAATTTCTTAGCACATTTGTTTGAATTTGAAATCTTTAAATGGCTATCATAGCGCTCTCTTCCAGCGCAATATCCCCAAATTCAACTGGGACCTGCAGACCATAGTCAAAAACATATAAATGAAATTTGATTTAATTTTCTGCATAACTTCATAGACTTTTCGGTGATGTAATAATGAAAATGGAACAAAATTAGCTATCACAGCGCCCCCTTTCTCTCATATATTCTCAAATTCACGTGGGATCTGCTGGCCATAGCCAAAAACCAATTAATTACATTTGATTCAATTCTATGTATAACGTGATACACTTTTCAGTGATAGAAAGGGGATACACGGATAGACAGACATTTTGTAAAAATCTCCTTTTTCGGAATCTCTGACCCCTAAAATGTGTAAATCTATCAAAAACCGGAAGTCGAAAAAAATTTCGATTACAATGCTTTCTTCTATTATAGATAGAATAAAGTAAAAATGAATAAGATATCATCTGCCTGAGATTACTAAAGATAATGTTCAGTGAATATTTTAAAATAATAGACTTAATTTTACATTCAAAGTATTAGTTAAGAAACTTCAACATTCCCTAAGTTATATATGTCTACTTAACTTATTAAACATGTTATAATTATTATTTGAATTAAATATGGATTGATAGTATCTAAATTAATTTTCTTTTCATCAAATAGTTTCATTATAATGATTTATTTAATATTTCAAAATGTTATCCTTATATTTCGGAATCGCAAAATTTTTAGTTGAATTTTGTACTGAAAATAATGTTTCAATAATGACTATTCTGAAATAAATAAAAACTGATATATTTTATTAATTTATCTTTAAGAGAATTTTACTTAGTTTAGGAGAATAGAGTATTTCACAATTCACATAGGATTTTATAAGATACCATTGGTTAGATTGTAAAACAAATCTATTAAATCTAAATTAATACAAAAATGACAGGTAATGGGTGAATATATTTATCAAATGATAACTAATTAAAATAAACGATCTAAAAGAAAATTAGTATTTAATGCGTTATTTCTAATCTTTTATATATTTAATTGAAACACCTGATATTTTCTGCCCACTATTTATTTTATTCAAAATATTAATTTTTCATAACCATACAAATCTTACAATTTTGTATAATGATATAAATAATACTTTACGATGCAATATTTGAATAAATGCAAAATAAGTTTCTGTCATCAATATATAATGGGTAAATATATTTATCAAATGATAACTAATTAAAATAAACGATCTAAAAGAAAATTAGTATTTAATGCGTTATTTCTAATCTTTTATATATTTAATTGAAACACCTGATATTTTTCTACCCCACTATTTATTTTATTCAAAATATTAATTTTTCATAACCATACAAATCTTACAATTTTGTATAATGATATAAATAATACTTTACGATGCAATATTTGAATAAATGCAAAATAAGTTTCTGTCATCAATATATACTTTACTATAATTGAGTAACAAATTAATGAACTAATTCAAAGATAGATAACCAGTGCAATTATATTTCAATGATAGTTATAGAATGAATCAATATGTAATCTTCTTTAAAATCCTGAGATATATCCGTCATTAAATTTAGAATATTAAAAAATTAAAATTATGTTATACAATTATATAGATATTCAACATAATTAGGTATTTTTAAAGATAACTTAAATTTTATCTGGGTGTTTAAATTATAAAACAAGACGCAAGTATGATGATCCTATTTAAATTAAATTGCTTTTCACCAGACAGTAATATTATGATGTTTTATTTAATTTCATAAATCAAAATTCTATCCAAGTTTTTCTGAGTGATATTTTATTCAAAATCACTTTCTAATAGAAAAAAATTCTTAAATTAAGTTTAAAATGAAATAAAGTGAAATTGAGATGTATATATAAATTGTTTTTAACATAATTTTACTTAAAATGGGGAATAAAACAATTAGGAATCCAATAAAGGTTTTGCAAAGATATCAATAAATGCATTTGTATTTAAATGTAGGAAGTGCATTTTTTCATTTCGGTTATTATACGAATATTGAAAATAGGAACAAAAATCAACATTCTTTAAAATAATAATTATATATTTATCGTGATACTGTTCAATAAATTTTATCTACGTAAACCGATTTAAAATGGTTGCGAATTCTTAAAATTATTAAATTTATAATCACAATAAAATATTTGGAAAACATTAAACGGTATAATATATTAAATAGCTTCTCTTTAATTTATATAAAACATAATTTATTTGTTTCTCACAGCAGTCTAAAAAATAACAATATTTGTAGCGTATAATTCAAAAATTAATGAAAGTAATTGATATTAAATCTTTATTTCTAAATGTATTATACATATACAGCCTTGGTCATAATTACTTGACATTCCTATATATTTTATATATCTTTGTAAATAATAGTCCTATACGAATGTTTATCTGCATACAGTTATGAATTTCAAGTTATTTACAATTAGTAAAGAAAAAACAGTAAGCAAATAATTATTTTTTTTATTAACAAACTTTATGGAGATAAAAAAAAAAGAGAGTTGTTTTTTATTTACAAGTATTTATTTTATTATACTGGACATATCACCACCATATGTTATACAGGTTAATAGATAATTATGAAAATCAATATAATTATTGCAGAAAATATCAAGACACAAAGAACATAATATTTAGCAACAATAAGATACCTAAGTAAACATTTAAGAAAACTCATAAGATATTTGATATCAAGATTTAAGCAATTACCGCCCATATCCGGTAAAGTGTGCCAATCCTTATACGCAGCCCTGTATCTTATCTACAGATTTATATATTTTTTACATAGCAATCTAAAATTTAATTTAGAAAGAAAATGCATAATAGGTGGGAAATTCACATTCAGCAATTTCTATCAATATGCATTAATATACTTGAATTATTTTTACAGCCCTGTATTTAACCCCTTGAGGGGCACCGGTATATAATATATACCACTTTTTAATATATAAATTTGCCACCAGTATTATTAAATAAAAATATTTATTACTCTTTTTTGCAGATCGAGAAGGTAAAAGTCCATTATTTAAATTTACTGGTGTCAAAACATCGCCAAATGTAGCATTTTTAGACCACGTGCTTGCCCTCCAAGGGTTAACCTACAGATTTTTATACACGCCACATATTAAGCTGATATTTAATTCAGGCTAAACACGCTTAAAACTTCTGAAATAATAATTCAAAAAATTATCATTCATAGGCAGACATATATCCAGTTCCTTGCGTGACCCTGTATATGATTTAATTTATATCCTGCAAACATATCTTAGTATATTAAAATATAGTTCAGCTTGAAAATAAATAACTCAAATAAAAGACACTTATTAGCAATTCACGCCAATACTCACTAATGCTTATGAATTCTTTTTAATCTCCCTGTATATGATCTATAGTATTTATACACACCACTTATTATGAAAAACATTTTCTTATACTTAAAATCTCATACCGTAACTGAAAACCCACTTCCAGCAATTATCGCTAATAGCCAGTGCTTCGGATACAGTACAGTATCTGAAATCATTTGTAAATAAACGATAAATGCTATACACATCATAGTCTACAGCAAGTATCTTGTAATGAATCTCAATAATGTAAATCAACTTCATTATATCTGAGAGAGTGTAACATAATTAAAATGCACTGCAAAGAGTTTTCCCCGCAGACCATTATGTAATGAATGATAAATTCTTTGCACCCCATAATCTACAGGACGTATGTTTCAGTGAACTTCAGACATGTATATCTATTTTATTATACACTATATTTCCAATGATGACCGGTCACTTGCGATTTTAGACGTTTTGTTAATTATCTGGAAAGATACATAAGGAATTATCCTGAAACTTCAGGAGTGTAAACAACATAATAGACGTCATATATTTCCGCGAAGATTTTTTCCCGAAACCCCATAAGGGGCCGTCAACAAATTGAAGAAAAACAAATATCTTTTGGATAACCCTGTAAAACTAATATTGCAAAAGCATTCAAACTGTAGATTATGATTAAGTGGCTTATTGTAATAATTTGGGTTCATTTTTATGAAGATAACATGTATACTCGAAGAGAAATTCCGGTTTTTATAAAAACAGTCCCAAATTTTACCAAGTTTTTTTTAGTATAATTTGCAGAGGTTTTAATATAAAAACAAGTTATTTTCAGAAAATATGACAAACGGAATTGTACACAATACCCTGTAATCAGAATTAAAAAATAATAAAAATTGTATGAAAAATGAGCAGGTTTACTAAATATTGTTTCACTGCGCATTCGCGAATTCAATCAACATATATACTGTGCATAATATATTAGCTAAATGTATAGACCAACTTTTATGAAAGTCTCAAAAACATAGCTTGAAAATTCTGATAGTAATCGTCGATAGAATAAGCTCGAAATTCGCTGTTCCAAAAAGGAAGCAAAAAGATGAGGGATTGTATCCAAATGTACTAGCTTATGAAAGTTGACATAATAAGTGTCTCTCATTCTATATTTGATACAACCCCTCATCTCTTTGTTTCCTTTTGGAAACAGCGAATTTTGAGCTTATTCTATCGACGATTACTATCAGAATTTTCAAGCTATGTTTTTGAGACTTTCATAAAAGTTGGTCTATACATTTAGCTAATATATTATACACAGTATATTTTGATTGAATTCGCGCATGCGCAGTGAAACAATATTTAGTAAACCTGCTCATTTTTAATACAATTTTTATTTTTTTTAATTCTGATTGCAGGGTATTGTGTACAATTTTGTTTGTCATATTTTCTCAAAATATCTTGTTTTTATATTAAAAACTCTGCAAATTATAAGCAAAAAACTTGGTAAAATTTGGGATTGTTTTTATAAAAACCTGAATTTCTCTTCGAGTATACATGCTATCTTCATAAAAATAAATCCAAATTATTACAATAAGCCACTTAATCATAATCTAGAGTTTGAATGCTTTTGGAATATTAGTTTTTACAGGGTTATCCAAAATATATTCGTTTTTCTTCAATTTGTTGACGGCCACTTATGGGGTTTCGGGAAAACATCTTCGTGGAAATATATGACGTCTATCATGTTGTTTACACTCCTGAAGTTTCAGGATAATTCCTTATGTATCTTTCCAGATATTTAACAAAACGTCTAAAATCACAAGTGACCGGTCATCATTGGAAATATAGTGTATTTAAACTGGTCTAAAATCATTAAAATGCATTTCAAAATATTTTTTTTTTCACTGACGGAAATGTAACGGAATACTTTTATCTCTCCCTGTGAAGGAACTGTGAATGCTACGCACGCACTTCATTTTCAAAAGCAATCATGCAATAGTAAACTACAAATACATATAAAAATTACCAATATTTACGAGGATTTGAGTATGGCCAGAACAAACCGAAGTCATAAACAATTTTCAACTATACTGGGAAGTGTTAAAAAGGTAAGTAACTGAATGCCTAAAGAAACAAGGAAAGAGAACGTTCAACAGGCAATTGCAAACATGGTTCTCTAAGAGTGAGCTTGGAATCCAAATTTACTGATCTATGCAGATAAAATGCACACTACTAATCAAATAAATTATTTCTTAAGGGGTTACATACACGAAAAATTGACATATTTTGGAAATTCTTTTTAGAAAGGGAGTAAAATTGATTGAAAAACTAATAAATCCACGTTGTTTTTATTGCTAATAGCATTTAAAAATATTTGACTTGTTAAATTTGGTCCCATATTGTATCGAAAACCTGCAGCAGCGGTGACCTGTACTAAAATATCCGGCATAGTTTTGCCTATATATTTTTTTAAAAATTGAGATATCACTTTAAATCCCTTTGCCCACAATTTTACACACTATAAGGAATTAATTGAGGGGGTCAGGCAAGAAAGTGCCAAGCCGCATTTTTGGAGAAATAAATCTAATACTAAATGTAATCTGTTGCGTTAAACGCTGTGGACCCAGGTACGATTCCTGGCTCTGGCTAATTTTTCACTCCATGTTGGATTATTGTATTTTTTGTATGTATGTCTGTATTATAATGTTTGTATATCTTTAATTGCTGAATGCAGGCGTTTTTTATGTGTGTTTTAATGTATATTCGTTGATCGGTGGATTAGTAAAAATCTAATACCGTTGTCCTGTCATCAAAGCTATCTGTTAGATGGCTTGTGACTTTCTGTCCAACATGGTTTATTAGTGAGAAATTGCAGACTCAGGAATTGGCCGGAGTGGCTCAGTGGTTAGAGCGACAGCCCGGAACGCTGTGGAAACAGGTTCGATTCCTGGCTCTAGCTAATTTTTCACTCCGTGTTGGATTATTGTATTTATTGTATGTATGTCTGTATTATAATATTTGTATATCTTTAATTGCTGAATGCAGGTGTTTTTTATGTGTGTTTTAAGCTCTTCTGTTGTTTATTCGTAAATATTCTCAAAAATAATAAAGATGTAAAGGAAGATCTAGTTCACAAAATGTAAAATCCATTATGCATGCGTGGACTATTTGTTTTTAGGCTTACAGTTTAGAAGCAAATAGTTTTTCTATCTATATTTTTATTTCCAGCCGATGGGAATGTGTGAGAAAACACGTTAGCGTCAATTTCACACATTGTAGGAAAGTGTAGTTGGTCAAAGTGCTTATTGAAATAATTTGACTTTTTGAGGGGTGCCTACTCCTGTTTCCTTTCAATGTCCTACCAGTGTAGCAACAATGAAGGATTTTTAAACAAACTAGGATAGGTGAGGTTATCACAAACAATTGAAATAATTGATGTTTTGAGTAAAAGAGAGATCTAGTATAGTTACAAGCTTCCTAATAGCAAAACAAATGCGGGCGAATAGTGTTTACATAAAGTACAGTGTGATCCTGAATCCATGGTACAAATTTAAGGCTTGGTACAGGTTACTGCAACAATTTTTGTATAGGAAACCAGGGACGAAAATCCATTTATATAGCAAAAAATACAGGGCGTTTCACTCCAATCCGGAGTAGCGTTTTCGTTCATAACAGTAGTGAATATATTTCAGAAAAATCCGCAACAGACTCATCTTTGTATGAATTGTAAGCATATTGTGAGGATTTCGTTAAAATATCTTCACTAATGTTAAAGTTATGAACGAAAACGCGACTCCGGATTGGAGTGAAACGCTCTGTATTTTTTGCTATATAAATGAATTTTCGTTCCTGGTTTCCTATACAAAAATTGTTTGTTACAGTGTCCTGTACACCTTTCGTTCATAACTTTAACAGTAGTGAATATATTTCAGAAAAATCCGCAACAGACTCATCTTTGTATGAATTGTAAGCATATTGTGAGGATTTCGTTAAAATATCTTCACTAATGTTAAAGTTATGAACGAAAACGCGACTCCGGATTGGAGTGAAACGCTCTGTATTTTTTGCTATATAAATGGATTTTCGTTCCTGGTTTCCTATACAAAAATTGTTTGTTACAGTGTCCTGTACACCTTTCGTTCATAACTTTAACAGTAGTGAATATATTTCAGAAAAATCCGCAACAGACTCATCTTTGTATGAATTGTAAGCATATTGTGAGGATTTCGTTAAAATATCTTCACTAATGTTAAAGTTATGAACGAAAACGCGACTCCGGATTGGAGTGAAACGCTCTGTATTTTTTGCTATATAAATGGATTTTCGTTCCTGGTTTCCTATACAAAAATTGTTTGTTACAGTGTCCTGTACACCTTTCGTTCATAACTTTAACAGTAGTGAATATATTTCAGAAAAATCCGCAACAGACTCATCTTTGTATGAATTGTAAGCATATTGTGAGAATTTCGTTAAAATATCTTCACTAATGTTAAAGTTATGAACGAAAACGCGACTCCGGATTGGAGTGAAACGCCCTGTATTTTTTGCTATATAAATGGATTTTCGTCCCTGGTTTCCTATACAAAAATTGTTTGTTACAGTGTCCTGTACCAAGCCTTAAAGTTTGTACCATGAATTCAGGATCACCCTGTATATCTTAAACAATCTTGGGTATATCTTTGTTATATCGTTAAAAGTATTAGAAATGTTACCGAATATTCGAACTATTTACATTTGGCCATTATTGGTGAAATATTGGAGAAAAAATATTTCTCTATTCCATTTAAAATATTTTCAAATTTAAAGTCAATATGAAACCAGAATATTTGTTTTGTTTAAAGTATTTCCAATGAATGCAATATTGGATCAGGATTGAGTGTCATTATGTCCGATATAACCAATATGGTTGTGGTATTTATGTAGCATTTGCATCGACTTTAACGGCTATGCGCAGCATAGCATCTATATCATTTTTTCTAAGAAAGGTTTTCAAAAATAGAAAACTATATAATATGTTATAAAACGCTGCTTTCCGTGCACAGAGGCTCGCTTGAAAATCTTATTTTTTTTATCTAAAATATCGGTAGTAGATTTAGGGAACTGCGTTTGTCGTATTCAGTATAAATAACACTAAATCAAAGAGTTCCTTGGCCTATATTAAATATTCTTATTATGAATACGTAAACGATATTTCTTTCTAACTGCAAAATTTGGGTATTTTATAGGTGAGAACCGATTATATTCCAAAATTTGGTGTCCATCCCTCCCCCTCCCTACCCCCTATAAAACGAAAAAAATGTGAAATTGCGAAAAAATGAAATTCGAAAAGCATATTTATATGTTCTAAACTACAATAGATGTTGAAATCGCTTTTTCCCAATTTCTAGACACGCATCTGCATGATTAATCATGCTCAATGAGACTCGTTTCAGAATGCCATGTTATTGTATCAGGGTGGCTAGTGGTCAGGGAAAAATACAGTAAAAAATGATAATTACCAGTATATTCTTATAGAAAAATTCAAATTGATTATTTGATCGAATAATCAACATAAATTTTTCTATAAAAATATACTGGTGTTTATCACTTTTTTGGACTCTATTTTTCCGTGACCACTAGCCATCCTGTGTATGATCATTACGAAATCTCTGCATTATTAGATTAATTGTTGAGTCGGATAGCACATACGGTTCTTCAGACTTCTCGTGAAACAGCCTTCGCTCTTGTTTGAATGGTTTCTTGTTGGAAAAAATATACTTTCATAATGAACAACACTCTTTCGAAAAAGATTTAATGTTGGTATAACATAGATGTTCCTCGGCATTATTCTGAACTCCTATCGCTACGTTGATTTACCGCTAGCATAACAGACCCCAGTGTTCCACCTAGCGGTTTTCAAAAGTATTAGATTAAGGAATAATTCATGAACGTTTTTATTTTCATATTTTTTTAAACAAAACATTACAACAAATTATTCAATAATATACTTTCTCTTATACTACCATTTCCTCTCATCGTTCAAAAATTTTTGGATGTCTCGATAATAGAAATCTCATGGCTTTGACTCAAAGAATTCGACCAAACAAATCCTCAATTCTACGCCATTACTAAACGTTTCACCGCGCAAAGCATTCAAAAGTGAAAATCTGACGACTTCAAGTCTGGAGAGTAGGCAGAATGCAAAGAGCAAATGATATCGAAAATACTTAGTGTTTGTCCACTTGATATTCTATTTTAATGATCTAAAAATCCACAATAATCAATGAAATTAAAAATACACTCGCGTGTACAGCAAAAAATTATCTTTCAAATAATGCAAAATAACGTGTGAATGCTTTTGTTTCTGCGCACATTTTTAAATTAGAAAAAAAACCCGCTCATGAATTATTCCAAAACCTAATATCTCGAGCTTGTCTTATAAGCATATGGATTATTTAAATTCCCACAAGCGGTTGTTTTGGGTCACCCTGTATTTACTTGCATAAAACTATAATATATGGTAATCTGTCATTGATTTCATTTTTGTTATCAAATATCTTTTAAGAAATAACATAAAAAATCGTCATTAATAAGACATGTCCACATTCTATTGTTCATTACTTACAAATAAAGCATGCAAATATAGCATAATTCAAATGTCGTATGTGATTATCATCTATTTATTAACAGATGTAACATTTCTCCAAACTTTAATTGCCTTAATTAGTTATATTAGCATATAAGGAAATGAAAACGTTTGTTGCTTATTTAAAACAATGTTTCTATTACATAATATAATATCAGAGTGGTAAAGGATAATTTTGAAAGATAATTTTTCTTATGGGGTTAATTAAGACTCTGAAAGATTTTGAAAAGATTTTAAAACATTCATAATACTAAATAGTAATGTTTATCTCCTATTTACTTCTCGATTGATTTGAACATTTTTTGACAAACTAATTATTAAATACTCGTGAATGTCCTTTTAAATCACGAATATGAAAACATCAAAGAATTTTTTAATTAGTAGGTAATTAGGGTTATTAATTTTCAAAGCAGGTCACACAAAAGAATTCCGTTACACTATGGTATACGCAGAAAGATCGTTTGCTGTATATTTAAATAAAGTTACACTATTTCAAACTTACTGAAATTGATATACATTAGTGAGGGGGCAATACAAGAAATTTTCTGTAGAATAGATGTATAGTTCATGGAAATTATAACCTCCTCCTTTTTTGAGTCGGTTAACACTAGAACGACGGTGAGAGGCCATTTTGGCCCCTACCAAAAGAAAAAATGTCGATTCGAACCGGATATTTCTTCAAACAGTCAGTTAAATTTATACCGCACAAAAATAAGTTAAATAAATAATTTAAAAGTCCTAAATAAAAATTCTGGTGTGACATATTTTTATGAAACTTGCGTAAAATATCCCGTCGTTCTAGTTTTAATAATTCATTTACAGAGACACACAAAAAACAATTACATTACATTATAGTATATGAGGAATAATCATTTGCAGTGTATTTTTTAAAGTGTTACACTATTGCAAACATGATGAAAGTTTTGTGTATTGCTGACTGGTTGAGGTACAAGATGCTGACTGTAGAATATGGAATGCAAAGCATTTATTTGTTCATTTACAGAGACACTAAAAAGAATTTTGTTACAGTAACAGAGACACACAAAAAACAATTCATTACATTATAGTATATGAGGAATAATCATTTGCAGTGTATTTTTTAAAGTGTTACACTATTGCAAACATGATGAAAGTTTTGTGTATTGCTGAGGTAATGCTGACTGGTTAAGGTACAAGATGCTGACTGTAGAATATGGAATGCAAAGCATTTATTTGTTCATTTACAGAGACACTAAAAGAATTTTGTTACAGTAACAGAGACACACAAAAAACAATTACATTACATTATAGTATATGAGAAATAACCATTTGCAGTGTATTTTTTAAAGTGTTACACTATTGCAAACATGATGAAAGTTTTGTGTATTGCTGAGGTAATGCTGACTGGTTAAGGTACAAGATGCTGATTGTAGAATATGGAATGCAAAGCATTTATTTGTTCATTTACAGAGACACTAAAAGAATTTTGTTACAGTAACAGAGACACACAAAAAACAATTACAATACATTATAGTGTATGAGGAATAATAATTTGCCGTGTATTTTTTAAAGTGTTACACTATTGCAAACATGATGAAAGTTTTGTGTATTGCTGAGGTAATGCTGACTGGTTGAGGTACAAGATGCTGACTGTAGAATATGGAATGCAAAGCATTTATTTGTTCATTTACAGAGACACTAAAAAGAATTTTGTTACAGTAACAGAGACACACAAAAAACAATTATATTACATTATAGTATATGAGGAATAATCATTTGCAGTGTATTTTTTAAAGTGTTACACTATTGCAAACATGATGAAAGTTTTGTGTATTGCTGAGGTAATGCTGAATGGTTGAGGTACAAGATGCTGACTGTAGAATATGGAATGCAAAGCATTTATTTGTTCATTTACAGAGACACTAAAAAGAATTTTGTTACAGTAACAGAGACACACAAAAAACAATTACATTACATTATAGTATATGAGGAATAATCATTTGCAGTGCATTTTTTAAAGTGTTACACTATTGAAAACATGATGAAAGTTTTGTGTACTGCTGAGGTAATGCTGACTGGTTGGGGTACAAGATGCTGACTGTAGAATATGGAATGCAAAGCATTTATTTGTTCATTTACAGAGACACTAAAAAGAATTTTGTTACAGTAACAGAGACACACAAAAAACAATTACATTACATTATAGTGTATGAGGAATAATCATTTGCCGTGTATTTTTTAAAGTGTTACACTATTGCAAACATGATGAAAGTTTTGTGTATTGCTGAGGTAATGCTGACTGGTTGAGGTACAAGATGCTGACTGTAGAATATGGAATGCAAAGCATTTATTTGTTCATTTACAGAGACACTAAAAAGAATTTTGTTACAGTAACAGAGACACACAAAAAACAATTACATTACATTATAGTATATGAGGAATAATCATTTGCAGTGCATTTTTTAAAGTGTTACACTATTGAAAACATGATGAAAGTTTTGTGTACTGCTGAGGTAATGCTGACTGGTTGGGGTACAAGATGCTGACTGTAGAATATGGAATGCAAAGCATTTATTTGTTCATTTACAGAGACACTAAAAAGAATTTTGTTACAGTAACAGAGACACACAAAAAACAATTACATTACATTATAGTGTATGAGCAATAATCATTTGCCGTGTATTTTTTAAAGTGTTACACTATTGAAAACATGATGAAAGTTTTGTGTATTGCTGAGGTAATGCTGACTGGTTGAGGTACAAGATGCTGACTGTAGAATATGGAATGCAAAGCATTTATTTGTTCATTTACAGAGACACTAAAAAGAATTTTGTTACAGTAACAGAGACACACAAAAAACAATTACATTACATTATAGTATATGAGGAATAATCATTTGCAGTGTATTTTTTAAAGTGTTACACTATTGCAAACATGATGAAAGTTTTGTGTATTGCTGAGGTAATGCTGAATGGTTGAGGTACAAGATGCTGACTGTAGAATATGGAATGCAAAGCATTTATTTGTTCATTTACAGAGACACTAAAAAGAATTTTGTTACAATAACAGAGACACACAAAAAACAATTACATTACATTATAGTATATGAGGAATAATCATTTGCAGTGTATTTTTTAAAGTGTTACACAATTGCAAACACGATGAAAGTTTTGTGTATTGCTGAGGTAATGCTGACTGTTTGAGGTACAAGATGCTGACTGTAGAATATGGAATGCAAAGCATTTATTTGTTCATTTACAGAGACACTAAAAATAATTTTGTTACAGTACTGTCTAGAAGCGATAATTGTTGGAAGTGCGTTTTCAGATGCGGGCTGCGCTTTAAAGCTCAAACAAATTTTAGTACATTACGTGGTGTGTATAAATTCCATAGCTCACATACAGCGGTACGCAAAAAAATTCGTAAGAACTACTGCCTATGGGCAGGTATTGATAAGACGTGTTTCTTTCATTGTGTTACGAATTTCCCAACTTAATTACTACTACATTTATTTAGTATATACTATGATATGAAAGGGTTAGAATGACAGTGGAGTAAGTCAAAATTTTTAAAAAACTAGATAATCATATTTTCAGTGAACGTACAGTAATTTGTGTTCAGTGTGGCCGTCAAATAAGACATAGCTCACTTAGGGAGTCGCTAGAGGGCAAAACAAGTTGGACCACTTAATGCAATGGTGTTACGACAACTTTTACAAAATCCTTCTTTTCTCAAATCATTAAATATTGACTTACTCCACTGTCATTCTAACCCCTTCTTTTGTTTGTATATAAACTTATATTACATGGCTAAGCAAATAACTCAGTATACTGCTGCATGTGAATGGTAATTGGTGGAGTGTGATTTTCGTCGTGTTATGCGTTTCCTATCTTAATTCAATCTTAGCTTAATATGAGTTTTGTATAAAAATCTGTATGTCATATAGAAGGTCGTACAAAATACAGGTTGTTTCTAAATGAATATCGGGGTATTTATTACATAATACTTAAAATTATAATTAATACATAAAATGAAAGAGCAACTCAAACAGTTTTACCTACATGCTTACAAGTGCTCAATGTAAACACGTTTTGTCACACGGCGCACATCAAGTCGATAGCTCAGTTCTTCGCAAACGTTAATTAGTGTTTGTAGGGTAATTGTTGCAACAGCTGCCTCAATCATGTTTCTTAGGTCGGGTAGGTCAGCTGGTAGTGGAAGCACATACACACGATCCTACAGATTCGATCTTTGCAAATTGCAGAACACAAAATGCTTTCTGTTTACAAGTCGCCATTTTTGCTACTAGCGCTTTCTAACGGATGACGGAAGAAACATAGCGTGCGCATGCACATGCACAAGTACCAACAAACTGTTTGAGTTGCTCTTTCATTTTATGTATTAAGTATAATATTAAGTTTCATATAATAGATACTACAAAGCGTTAAAACCGCGATATTCATTTAGAAACACCCTGTATATCAAGTCAACATATATTGGCGGTAAACGGTAAAAATATTTTTTTAATTGTGTTTCGCCTTTTATAGCTAAACTAAATTTTACCAAACTATATGGAGTGTAACAAATAAATAGATCATAAGCAGCTGCTCAAAACAATTTGAATATCTTATCACCTGTGGGCCTTAATTGGTGAAAATGCGTGTTCAATATTGTTATGCGTTTTCTAAGTTGTTTATTTAGATATCTTCTTTTACCTTATTAAATAGTCACGTTTTGTTACTGTATTCTGAATGTGCTGGAAATTGTTTCATAATCTATAAGTGTGTCGTGTGATTTTTTATTTTTGTTAATTTTTTATCAGTACAAACTACTTTGACCATTATTTTTTTTTAATTTATGATTAATGTTAATTTGGATTAATTTATACTGATATTACTAGTTTTCCATTCTTTTAAAAGCAATAACATTTTGAATTTTAATAAATTATAAAAAATTACATTTTATTCTTGCTCGCATAAAACTTAGATCAATAAATTTATAACAAATTTTTAGAATAAAAATCAATGTTCCGGTTAGAAGTTCCAATTTTTATATAATGCAAAATTACTCCCAGGTTATCTAAAATAAAATAGAAATTGATAAAATTTGTTTCCGTGAAGTGAAATAAAACACAGGCAAATTTCATTTTTGATATTAACAGAATATTTTAAATGATTGCAAATTTTTCTACATCTCAAATGTTTAATTTTGGATATCTTTATGTAAATTTTAAAGCCCACATTAATTAAGAAATATTTTATTAATCTCATTTAAATTATAAATGTAAAACCTCAGAGCAATTGTGTTAATCGTTGGGTGATTGGAGTTTGTTAATTTATAATTAAATTTACATATTGTTTGCTAAATATTTATGCTGAGAGAACTTTAATGGTATTAATTTACGCTTATGTTTATTAATCAAATGTAAACAAATCCTGATTTCTCCTTTGAAATTTAGCATTTTAGTTAATGCAAATAAGCAGAGAAGGAAGTATATTTGTTTTAATAAAACTTATAACAAATCTAGAGTGTTTCAATCACTAAATATACAGCTAAAAATAGGTTATATAACATGTAAATATATAGCTTAACCAAACAGAAATTTAAAATTTAATGTTACAATTGATTATGATATTTATGAATTATACTGGAATGCGTATTATTCGAAGTCTGCAATATGAAGTTTTATGTTTTTAATAAAAGAACTCTAATGTTTCGAAAAATGAAAAAAACTGTTAAAATAATTAATTTAGTAAACAGTATCAAGTAAATAATATATTCTAATGCTAAAATAGCCATCTTATTATAATATAAATAATTACTCTTACCCAATTTCCATCATTTTGAAGAAATTTCAATTTAAAATTTTTAAATAAAAAATTACACAAAACAATGAAATTTACAAAAATGATAGATACTGCGGGCTCGTCTAGAAATGAACAACTTCTAGTTAAAAATAAAAATAATTTTTAACACTTTGCCTTCTGCATGTTTCGAAAAAATACTGTTGAAATGATTGATTGACACCGGAATTTAGAAACAAATTTATTCGAAAATAAATAAAATCTTTTCTTCATGTACTTCATAAAAGGGAATTTTTCATTCCAAAATTCTGGTGCCAATGTAGCTTTTAAGGAATAAAATAAGGTTACTTTACGTACGACACCACTGTGGTGTCGACGGACGTCAAAGTGTTAAAATTAGTTAGGTAAGAAAGCTCAGAACAGATGGCAAATAAAGCCGACTTGTGTTTTAAATTCATCGATAAAGCTATTTTGAAACAAACTTTTTTTCTGTAAAATGGGATATCATCACCTGAAGTGCAGGAATTGGCAGACATCAGCGTTAAAACGAAAATGAGATAAAAACTCGGATATTCCCATTGTAGATGACACCATATATGATGTCACTAACGAAATAGCAGCGGACTTCCGAAGCAATTCAGTGATGTCATCGCATTTTGCACAAAGCAAAGTTAGTCAGTTAAAACTTTCGCTAAGGTATCTTCATAATTGTAACAGTTACGAACGGAAATCTGTGTTGATCTTTGAATGTATTGTATCTTGTATTTTTGTCTGAATAACTGGATTACAATACAAGTCTCCTGTTTTTGAGAGTCTTCGATTAAAACAGCTTTTGAAAAAGTACAGTTTATGTAAGTTTTCTCTAACTTCATGGAAGTATTAAAGAAAACGTGTTAAATGCGTAGCTGTAATTTTCGGAATATAAAATTAAAATCTTATAAAAAAGTACCAAAAACACACAATTACGCACATAACATAATAACAACACAAAATTAATACGCAACTCTATTCTACTTGCTTTCATGAAATATCATGAATATATTGGGTTGTTTGGAAAATTTGTGACGTTTGGGAAAATTAATTCGTACCGGAAAATTCTGCCCGTTAATTATTAGACACTATCTATATGAATTAATGTTTAATAATTAAGTGATAGAATTTTCCGGTACGAATTAATTTTCCCAAACGGCGCGAATTGACCGTACAACCC
Organism: Maratus michaelseni; assembly: GCA_963931845.1. NCBI lineage: Eukaryota > Metazoa > Arthropoda > Arachnida > Araneae > Salticidae > Maratus > Maratus michaelseni. The sequence goes on along the minus strand of OZ007595.1, from coordinate 79,329,389 downwards.
TGTATTTCATAGCAGGTACGTACATGCTCTGATTTACGAAGCTACTTAAAGAAAACTAATAAAACACCTTAGTAAAATAAAAGCATTCAGTATGAGTAGACAATTTAACTGAAGTTATTGAATAAGTTTCAGCTTTTTCTAACAGTCTAAACATCAATTAGTTTAATTAACTGTATATGCCGTTTCAGTATACCTTAAAAAAACTTCCTGCTTAACCACGTATTTGTGTGTATTTCGTTTCGCAGGTTAATCAATATATTTTACTTAAATCGACTTTATCAGAAAACTATTATGAAAAAGCTTCCTGGATTTAATAACTGTTCTTTAGGTATTCATTTTAATAAAATATATTTGAATTATATTTATAAGAAAACAAGAGTTATAGAGTATAGAATGTGACTCTACGATTTTTATGCAAGTTTAACATAAATAATGTTTTATCCAATATCTGAACAAATCAGTGTATAATAATATGCAATCCTTTTATTTGCACATGATTATTTTTTAGGTAAGAAGATAATCTAAACCTGTATCAATTTGATGCTACGTCTAAAACGTTCAATATTTCTTTTGAACTTTTATATCTGAATATCATTTTTTTTAAATTAAAAAAAGGTATATTAAAATCTTAGTAGCTAAACATTAGTCAGTTTAATCATCTGCAGATTCAATCTTAGCATACTTAATAAACAAATCCTCCACAATCACTTACTTGCATGTTTTTGATTCCTTTAGTTAATGAATATACTTAGCTTAAATTAACTTTATCTGAAAACTATTAAGCAAAAGATGAATAGAACTTCAAACATTTATTAACTCTCTTTCCATGAACATTACATATATTGGAATTCTATTGATGGGATAAATACAGAATACAAAGTATTGAATTTCACTCTAAAATGTTGATATATAGTAAGACTTTGTTCATAATTTTAAAATTCTTAATTTATTATTCCAAATCTATTTCGTCCCCCTCAAAGTAATCCCCCTTGGCCCCAATACAGTTGTGCCAACGTTTCTTCCAATCCTCGAAACAGTTGTTAAAGTCAATTTCCGGAATAGCCTTCAATGCGCGTAGCGATTCACGTTTAATGTCTTCAATTGACTCAAAACGGTTTCACCGGAGCGGTCATTTGAGTTTGCTGAATAGCCAGAAGTCACACGGAGCTAAATCAGGCGAATACGGTGGTTGCGGCACGATATTGGTTGAAAATTTGGCGAAAAACTCACGAAGAATTAATGCAGTTTGCGACGGTGCATTATCGGTGCATCTTTCAAAATGGTTTTCACTGATCCTTCCGATATTCCAACGATGCCAGTAAGGTCTCCGACTGTTAATCGTCGATTCTCAAGAACCAATTCCTTGATTTTATTGACGTGTTGATCATCAGTTGATGTTGATGGCCGTCCTGGACGTGGTTCGTCGTCAACGCGTTCTCGACCCTCTTTGAATAATTTGTACCAATCAAAAACACTTGCTCGCGACAAACAATTATCACCGAAAGCCTTTTGCAACATTCTAAACGCTTCGGCACCAGAAATTTGATTCCGCACACAAAAACTTCTTTGTTGAATAATTTCACTCATTGTAAAAATCGCCGAATGCACTTTTTGTACTTCAGAAAGACAAGCGTGTACTAAACACTAATGATTATTTTGATCTGACATTCGGCACAGATGCCACTGACAGTCATACCAACCTAGAAAAAAAAATATTTCGACGAATGGGTTTTCGCGCGAAATTTAAATTAAAAAGTCTTACTATTTTTTGCCCACAGTAGTAAATTGATTTAAATATTGTTGCTGTAATCAGAAAGATACAAATTACTATTGCATTATATATTATAGTAATAAAGCCATATATTGTATTAAAATATACAATTACCGTATTGTCACATGATTATGTTGAATCATTGAGCAAGAAAATGGCTTAAATCAATATGATATTATGTTGATTGGTTGGTTGGTTGATAGAAGTTTAATGGCACAAAGTCACTTTAAGGACATGATGCGCCGAAAAGGGGTAAAATAAAAACAAAGAATTATATTTTTAAAAGTTATCATAAAAGCTTTCTATAATCGAAAACACCATTTAATGAAAAAAGTAATGTGATGATATGTAATTAAAATCATTTAATGAAGGTAAAATGCCATATTTAAAAGACATATAGAAAAGATTTGCAATTAAAATCTGTACAATCTGTAAAGTGACGATTGCTCCATAAAACTAGTCGTTGGGGACCACCGTAATACTTACTCATCATGGATATGCATAATATAAATATGAAAATAAAGCATGTGTAAACTATTTATAAAAGGCATTGCAATTCGAATAAAATCGTGGCTTGATGACGTCATAAACTTTGAATTCTCCATTACTGAATTGCGTAAAAGAAACCTTTTTATAACTCCAAAATTGATAATCACATTAACTAACTGTTTACTGCGTCGGATTAAGCGTCTCATTTCCAATTAAAATATATCTTTAAATGGAAATTTGAATGAAATACTGGGCCATGAAAAACGAAGGGTGTGAAAAATAGGATTACAAATATCTCGGCAACTCATTATTCGATCGACTTCATTCTGTATGCAAAATTTATGTTTTATTATTGTCTTTTATATTCACTCCTTAAAATAAATAATTTCGAAAATTGTTATACATCTTTTATCAGAACAAATATTTCGAGAGTCCGAAAAAAAAATAGTTCTAGATAATCGAGATTACTGAAATTCAATAAGCTTCTTCCCATTATTACATACTAAGTACATACCAAATTTCAAGTCTCTATCTCAATTTGTTCGGGAGATAGAGTGTTTACAGACACACACACAAACACACAGACAGACGGACGGCAATTTTTTTTCTAAAAATATGTTTTCCGGAATCTCTATTGTCTGAAACGTGTAAATCCGTCAAACTTTTGTTTTCGATTTTTCAAACGATTACAAGATTTACCCTATACTACGTATGATGTGTAAGAATAAAAAATATAAACTGACAAAATAATACGGCATAAAACAGGCCTAATTAAAACATAGGTTATTTAAAAATCAATGTAAAATCACATGGGATCATATTCCTCAAATACTGTACTTTATTCATGATGTGCGTCCGAGTCATAACTGCATGATTCCATAACATCTTCCGCCCCACCAGAGGCTGAGAGGTTCTGCTCTCGAAGCTGGTAGACGGGAGGTGCTGGGTTCGATCCCAATCGCGCCCGTCGGCCTAATCGTTCGGAGTTTTCGTGGTTTTCTTCGAGCCGTGGATTTATCCATGCGTAAATACGGGTTAGGTTCCCTTAGAAAGACCCCCACGAAGGGCACTCCCCCCGGGCCTATATCCCAAGTGTACATAATTGGCCGTCAATAATCAACCCAACCCAACCCATAACATCTTCCACATATTGGAGCAGTTGTTTGGAATCTTTCATAGTTAGATACTTTTTTTTACATGTTCCTAAAACACTATTTGTTGTACAAATCAAAAATTAATTTAAATGTATAATTACTTTTCCAATTTTAACTTTTTTGCATTCTGTATGTTGATAAAATACCGTGGATAGATTCCGTCCTGTAACAAAAATTGTATATTTATATGGAGGGCCGTAGTGTTTGTACATTTTGTAATTATATAACATACAAAAAACAATATTTTAAAGAAATGATCTGAGTAGAGTTTTAAATATTCACACAAAACACCTAAATATTCTAATTTATTTATTTATTTTTTTTTAATAGACGCAAACTTTCTAAAATTAATCAAACAAGAGTTAAAAAAATAAAGGTTTAAAGAAAAAACAAAGCAACTTAAGTATTATATATTTCGAGTTAAAGAACGTATATACCTACATGATAGAAAAACTTATCTGGATGGGGTATTCATCTTGATTAACATTTATAGAACCACATGAGGAATTAAAATTTAAGTTAGAAAATTAGCAGACATAATAAATATGTGCTGTCCTCTAAAAAAACACACACACACTGAAATGTTTCCTAAAAAAAACCCACCCTAGTTCAGCATCAAATACTTTACTAAAGTCAATTTTTTTGTTTTGTTCTGGTTTTTTGCACAATTTAGAAAAATAAAAATAGTTAAAAATACCTAAGGAGGGCTTATTTAGTTTTAAAATAATTTAAATTAACAATTGCAGAATTCAGGCAAAACACAAGCTTCATTTTTACAGATTTTCTTTTTATAGTAGAATTTTAGATTGAACTACATAAATTATAATTTTTTAATGTTAACCCATTAATATGTAATAAAATGCTTAATTTTCAGCTGATTATGTCAGGTGTGGGTTGTTTTCAGGTAAGATGGGTCTTTTTTTGGAAAAGTGGTTTTTTTTTCAAATTCTCGCATAATTGGCAGCCATTTTGTGATAAAGTGATAAAATGAAAAATGCTCAACATTAAAATCTTAGTCAGAACAAGCTGTAATTATTTAGCCATGTTCACTTTTTATAAATTCTTTATTAGACTTTATATAGAGAAAATTTAAAAAAAATGGGTTTTTTAGAGGACAGCACAATATATATAGAGGCGAAAATGCTTAATATGATTACAAGATCATGCCTGTTTTAAAAACATGAAAATATTCTCACTGAGTTTTTCTCCAGTGAGATTGATCAAATGAAGTAATGCAACTTTGAAGTTGAAGTGATGCCACTTTGAAGTTGTCCATGTACATATGTTTAAGTGCAATAAACAGGAAAATTCTTTTGAATCTGAAGTATTCATTAATTCATAATATTGGACATAACGTATTAATATATTATTTAGGTTTTATCAGCAGGACTCTTTCACTTTTTAATCCGAATTAACCAAATATTTATTCTAAATTATGATTTAATCTAATTATTTTTATCGCTATTTTAAATTTCAAAATTTTTTATTAGAGGAAATCAAAAGTTTTTATTGAACGTTATTTTAATATAACAGATTATTTAGTTTCATACTAAATTGTAGTACTATTAAGGAGTATGTTCCCCCGTGTATTTTATAAATAATTCAATTCTTGTATATGCATGAAAACAATGTTGTAGTGCTTTAATATTTAAACAGTTTTATTTCTCTTATAGTAATAAATGTAGTAAAAATATCTTAGTAAATTTAGTTAATTTAACGCTTTAATAACTTAGTTAATTTTACGTTTATATTAACTCGATATATCTCATTAATACTTGTAAATCTGAATCAAAAGCATAGAAACAGCAAGAAATTTAATTAAAAACATAATTAGTGTTTCTTTATTTAGACATGTCTTAGTGCAATTGGGGAATAAAAACAACTCAGAATTTTTTTTGTAATGAATCCTAAATGTTTATTTTATCTTCTAGTTACAATAAATAATTTTATATCTTAAACAGAAATACGTTACATTAAAATGTAGTTAATTAGTCAACAATTTTTACTTTACCTTAAGGATTTTCGATGTAAAAAAACTCCATCAAATTGCATGATTTTGCATTTTCTTAAATTCCTGCAAAATAAATTATTATAAATATTTATTTAGGATTTGCTTTCATTTTAAGGTACTCCAATACTTTTGACATGCATTTAATTTAATTAGAGAGAAAATGATTATAATACTGATAGTTTTAAATAGATTACTACAGAAAAAAAACAATTTCATTTGTTAAATAAATGATTTTGAAGCATGTTTTTTAACTTTTACTTTTTAGAAAAAATACTGCAATTGATATACTTTGTTCGCCCGATTTTTATGCTGAGCTTCTTGAAAGACAATACCGCTTTGAACTGGATTTGTGCACCAATTCCTCTGTCAGATATCATTTGCATTCTACATATGGATTTTTTAGGGTTTTGTTTGTCTCACGAAACCCTATTACTCCCGCTCCGTTCTCTGTCTGTCACAGAGCCATTCTCAAAAACTATGTAACTTACAGAGTTGAAACTTTGTGTATATAGATGAATACCACCTATGAAGAGCTCAAAATATTAAAATTTGAAAAATTCGTATTATTTTAATAAATAGAGATAAAACACCCAAATTCTAACAGCCTTTTCTTATTAAATTTAAACATTTTTCGTTATAGCAGATGCCAAAAATTAAAAATCTACGATGAAATTCTTTCTACAATAATTACTTTTCTATCAGACGATTTCCACGTGAAAAATGAAAATGAAATAAAAAATTTCACCAATTGAAAAAAAGATTAATATGAAAAAAAAATGATTGACGTCAGAGTGGTAATAAAACGAACATTTTCAAAGATTTCTCAATAATACAAGGGGTATGAGTATGTGTATGTACACAAAGCAGATTAATATCACGTCATTAAAGAAGTAAAAAGAAAATCTCACGTCATATCGGAAGTTTAACGGATTTCTCAAATGTTTGAGAATAATGCAAAGCGAGTATCAATATGAGTAATAGAGAATAGTAAATATATGAGTTTGAGGAACGTATTGAATCATGATAAAAACCCGATTATGGAAATATTCGCATTTTTTAACATTTTGAAGGCGTACAACAGGTTTAATTTTGAATTTTTTTTTTTAAATATCGCATTTAGTCCGCATGACAGATATTATTATGACAGAGTTTAATAGCCGGCTTCGCCAGCTATCGGACTGGTTCGGATTTTCGAAAAAACAAGAAAAATAGACCGGTAAATTTTTACTTTATAAAAAACATTATTTTTTATTTTTTATTTTTTTGAAAATGAAATTTATTTGGATTTTTTTAAGAAAGGATAAAGTGTTTTGAAAGGAATATTAAACGAAACCGTTTGTGCGTTCGATCACAATTACCCACTTGTTTAAATATTGTTCTCCAAGGTCTTCAAAGTGAATTACTTTACAGGATGAAAAATAACATCGTATTAATCATAAATCACGTATTTTAACTGAAAGACTTTTTTATGCGTAAAAGTGATGTCATTGTTACTAGTTTCATAATTTTTCGAAATGCTAATTGTTATTACAATTGAACGTCATTGAAATCGAAGACTGAGCTAAGTTTTGCTATAATTTAGAGTGCTGTTATAAGACAGCGATGACATATGTACGAGGGTCGATCCAGAAATAAGGTTCCCATCAAATGTACAAATATACAACATTGTTTATTCTCATAGATATTTACATCGTTGGAAAGAAGAAAGTTTTCTCTATTTCCCTACATAATCGCCATCTTTTTCTACGCATTTTTGTAGACGGTGCTCCAATTTCTGTATACCAGTGTCTTAGAACTTTGGCGCCAACCAATTGATGAAGCGTTTCACATGTTCTTTGACGTCATCGTTGCTCCGGAAGCGTTGGACACCCAAATGTAACTTTATATTGGGGAACAAGTGATAATCACTGGGTGCGAGGTCCAGACTGTAAGGTGGGTGGCGCATGACAATCCACCCAAATTGTGTCAAAAGTCCCTGGATTTGACGGGAGACGAGAGGTCGGGCGTTGTCGTGAAGCAACGTTACACCGGCTGTCAGTCATCTTCGCCGGCGGTTCTGGATAGCTCGCATGAGTTTTCTTAGTGTTGCGCAATAACTCGCTCTTGGCGGGATCAACAATGGGAACCTCCATCTCGGACAGATGCTGACCCGAAAATAAGCGGCGCAGCGAAGCGCGGCCGGGGGAATTGCGAGTGCGGGAACAGCCGCGCAAAGCGCAGTTGCTGTATTTCGCCTCGCACCTTCCCGTGCTGCTGGATCGCTTTGAGAACCTTATTTCTGGATCGACCCTCGTATAATCACATGGCACATCACATTGGACGATATAATGGGAATCTTTTCAAGCTTTTATACCAAATGCTCTCGACAAATAATTTTTTTGAGTTGTTTTCGCCATTCTTTTATAAAGGAACTTTACTACAGTTTCATAAAATTCATGTAATTTGCAAAATGTAATTTCGTAATTTTTCAGCACATTTTTAATGTGATTCCTTATTTATAATAAGAATGTATATTTATAGTAAGAAATTTAATAAAAATAACATTTTAAAAATTTTCATGTAGAAGAAAATACGATTTTTTCCCCATTAATCGAAAGATGTCATTCAATACCAGTTACTTTTCTTTTATAAGGACCTTTAAGTTTCTTTTCTTTCGAGCCGTGGATTTTCTCCATGCGTAAATACGGATTAGGTTCCCTTAGAAAGACCCCCACGAAGGGCACTCCCCCTGGGCCTATATCCCTAGTGTCGATAATTGGCCGTCAATAATCAACTCAACCCTTTAAGTTTCTTCAAAAGCTGGTCTGAATTCGGGTATGAGAAAGTGAGACTTTTTGACAACTGATATAAACAGCTATGAAAACAAACCTGATGAACTTTTATGCTTGTTTATGTATGTATATATATATATATATATATATATATATATATATAAACACTTTATTTATATATAGTATACAATTATTGTTTTTTGTATACAAATTATTTAATTATTTCTGTTCGTATATAAAATAGATAATTAGCTCTATCTATTATATAAATTGCATAAATATTTTTAAAAAGTGCTTGTTTATATGAAACAGTGAATAGGTTGCCAGAAAATATGAATGCAAAATTCCCATTTCACGTCAAGGCCATTTTCTCCATCCCCCCAAGTCCCCTGTACTGGAAAAATACCCGATAAAAATGCGGCACAATGGATCGTAATGCAGCTAGTAATGCTAGCTAATATTTTTGGATAAAACTAAGCTGCGCCGCCAAGCAGCCTGATGAGCGCCCAAGTCCTGAAAGGCTTTTATCGCGCCAGTAGCTTTGTCTCGCTACGGCGCTGCGACCGGCCTAGGGCCGCCAGCTGCGGACCCCCAAGCCTTCTTACCCGAGTGTCGACGACATAGGTCGTTACGATACGGCAGAGGATCCTATATCTTAGGGGTGACCTCCACACAGACACTCGATGAACCGCCGAAAACACCCAGCGACATCGTTGCTGAAACCCCAGAAGGAGAGTCGGTTCCTAGGTCACATGATAGGCTTCACGACGGCTCGTGTTTTCTCACGGCGTCCGTCCATTGACATGTAATGAAGGACAAGCAACTGGTTCATCTTCCGTGGGTTATATTTTTGGATAAATCCTTTCGATTTCTAATTACAAATTGATGCTTCTTTCAAGAAATCAATGTATTTTTTTTATGAAAACGTTATATAACAGTTTAATAATATAAATTTTACGCAGAATATCCATTGTTTGTTTTTTATAGCTGAATATATTTGCGTTCATACTCAATTGACATATCTCTCTTTCAAAATTATAATTAAAAGCAAAATTATTAATTTTCTGCTCAGAGACGTCGATTCTACCCTGTAAAAAAAGACAAATGTTTCTTAATTTAGGAAAATATAATTTAACCCTTTAACCCTTTTAGTGCGGGAGTCGACAAAAGTCGACATAAGGGTCCGAGTGCGGAAGTCAACTAATGTCGACATCTAGGAGCTGCGAGCTGTAGACTTACATTAAGCGTCGACAAAAATCGCCTAGGTGTTCACGGCGTGTATTGTGCTGACTGTAGTGCGTCATGGGCTTAGCAGAAAAAAAAAACCCAAAAAATTCCGCACTGAAAGGGTTAAGAGACATTGGTTTCCCTGCAAAAACCACAAAATTTTAATTACGAAATTCAACAATTACAGCAGAATTTTAATAGAAATGTTTTTCATTTGTTATGTATGCGAAATAACGCTTTTTTACTATATACAAATAAATTTGTTCATAATTTCCGGTGTCAATCATTTATTTCACCATTTTAGCAATTGAAGTGCTTTATCCGTTAAAGGGTTAAACAAGAATGAAAATATATAATAACCTCTGCCAAGTTACCCAAGATTATGAAAACCGTTCGTTAACTTTAGAAACCTCAGAAAGTAATATATTTTAAGTTTTAAAGAAACATTTGAAAAACCAAAATCTTTTGCTGCCACTGATTTTCGGAAATGTTTTCGAGTAGTTTTTATAATATATTAATCCGTTTTCTCAACCTAGAATATAGGTTTTTCGGATGCTATAAATTCTCAAGTAAATATTTTCATGTCCAACGAATGTGTTTCACAGACATGCATGGTAAATTAACATCATTAATGTGGACATTAAATTTAATATTATTTTGTTAATCTTGCACACAGAAATTCAGTTTCGCCACTGAAAATGTTTAATTGAGAATTGGTAGCAAATTCAGATAAAATCCGATATTATAGTTGGAGAAAACTTATTAATATACGATAAAGACTACTCAGAAAAATATTGAAAATCATTGGCGCAAAAGAAACCTTAACCTTTTTAACCCTTAACTGGAAACGTACCGTCTGTGAGACGGTGGCGTCTACATATCTACCCTTTATGCAAAAATGAATGTATCCTCAATATTATCACGCCGTCTAATCGTTACGCTATTGGTCCTCTCCCCCCCCGACCCATTTGCATCACCTGATCTTTTTTAGTTGTTGAAAGAAAAAATATTTTCTTTTCGCCGCAGTCTGTCAGACGGTGTGTTTCCGTTTATGTAATTTTTTGCTTTGGGATATCGAGAGGGCAGGGCCGTCAAAGCGGGTACGCTTTGGTGATAAAGACTTTGAAGAGACTATTTTGCGATGGTTTGATGCAGTAGGAAGTGACATAAGCGATGTTGAAAGTATTTCAGATGATGAATATATAAATTCTGAACACGAAAGTGATTCAACTTTGTCAGAAAATTCTAATGAAAGCGAAAATGAAGATATAAGAAGTGATGAAAAATTAGCAGACGCAGATACGAAATATATATACGGAAAAAATCGGTACCGATGGTCTGTTTCAGAAGTTCGCCCCTCGTCAAGAACAAAAAAAACACAATATTATAAAAGTGCCAGTTTTAAGAGGAAAAGCTTGAGATCTCTGAGAAAAGCTAGATCCATTCTCTGTCTGGCAGTTGTTGTTTACAAATGATATGTTAGTGCATATAGTGAAATGGACAAAACATAAAATAATTCAACTGCGAATGAAATATGATACTCTGACCAGTAATATGAAAGAAAGTAATATGGAGAGACGACTAGAAAATCCTCAATTACCCCGGGAATTGCGCTCTATAATAGCTCGCATTCTGCAAAAACCTGTTGAAAATGTGCCCAAGGTAGATGATGACTTAATACTTCTCAAAGGCAAAGCATGTTTTTTGTGTCACAGAACTAACCATAAAATGACAAAATACCTGTGTGTACAGTGCCGGAAGCCTGTATGCCTGCAATGCTCTAAGCCTAAATGCAATGATTGCATAAAAAATGCTGATATTTAGAACATGCTGCAATATTTACTATTAAATGTTTTGTTAATTTTACTGTCTAATATATTTTTTTAATTCATATTCTACTAATATATATATAAATAGTTGCATTTATTTCATCATTTTGTTGAAAATGTAAATATTTAAATAATAGTGTGTAATTTTGAAATATTTCCTCTATCCGACATTCAAAACTTATTTTTATGCTGTTATTTAAAAAAAAAATTTCCTGTTAATGCATTACTGTTAAAGAATAAACGTTTAAATTCACTATTTAGTAAATTATTATGAGTTGTTTTCTTTTTAAAATTTTATAGCAATTTTTAAAATTTAGCAGTCTCACAGACGGCACGTTTCTGTTTGTGTTCTGAATTTTCACGTTTCCGGTAAAGGGTTAATTAAACCTTTTGATAAATGCTTCATTAAATATAGAAATTCAGGGTGGTTAATGGTCAGGGAAGAATATAGTCAAAAAAGTGAAAAACACCAGTATATTCTTGTGGTATTATTTATTATTTGATCAAATAATCAAAATGAATTTTTCCATAAAAATATACTGGTGTCTGTCACTTTTTATGACTGTATTTTTCTTTGACGACTAGCCACCCTGAAATTACGTTGATTTCTGAGGATTATAAAGATAAAGAGCGTTTTCTGAATCGTGGCAGTCTCGGAAGAGATTATTACTATTTTCGTATGTCGTTATACTACATTTTCTAGAAAAAACATTTATCTTTTTTTACAGTTTGTTTTATTAATGTAAAAGAATATGTTAATAGAATATATATTAAATTTAAACTCTGAAAATATTTAAAGTACAAATATGCAATTTCCATTCATCAATGTGCAATTATTCCTTTTTAAAAATTGCAAACTCAAAGTAATGTATACATATAAAAATATAATGGAATAATACTCCAATGTGCAACCGATTCCTGTACTTAGTAACTATTTGCAAAGATATTTTCCAAACATTTTAAACACAAAGACAAATATTATATCTTTGTTTAATCTTTCCGATTTCTTTTTATTCATTAACAAACATTAAAGAATTCATATGATAGATATAAGAGTATAAATGATTTTAGCGTAAGAATAGATGTTTGAACAATATATACCTCCTTTATTTTATGTTTTGTTTATGTAAATAGATAATTATCATTTAAATGGAAAGGGCATTTTAGTTATTTTATTTGTTACAATTCTTCTTTGCCCACTTGAAAATTATATTTACAGATTTGTAAAAAATTCTGTAAGATTATTATTTTTTACTCAAATTTCCTTTCCGGAAGATATATTTTCCATTAACTGTTAAAGAAACACTGATGCAACGTTATGCTATATCATAACTCTGAAACTATTTGAAATTAATCTATGCACATTTCCGTTTATTACTGTTCAATTATTACTTTATTTGAAAGATAGGTTCAAAGGAATGCATTTGTAAAATATTAAAGAAATCAGATTATAATGACCTAAATATCAGCGTATTTTGTTTGTTAAATGTTTACAAAGACATTTATTTTTTTAATAAAATTATAATCACAAAGACAAACAGTAATTCTTTGCATAAGCTGTCTGATTGCTTTACAATTTATTAACAATGTGTTTAAATTAACTATAATAGACCTCATGATAGTAAGTGATTTTTAAATATTAAATTCCTCTTATATTTTAAGGGTTATTTCTGTATATATGTAATTAATATTTAAATGAAAAGCACATTTTGTTTCTTCCGCGCCCCTTAAGAATATGTATTTGTTTATTTCAACTGTGTTTTCGCTGTCTTTGTAAAAATATGATGACTCTTGTTGTATAGTATTAATACTGTATAAATATTTACAATTAAATTCATATTTTTCGTTCATCATTGTATAACTTATTCTTTCTTGAAAATTAAGGATCAGATGTAATTATTTAAGTTAATGAGTATAAGAATATCATAAGGGTTAAATGGTTTGTTTAATAACTCTTAACAAAACATTTTTAATAAAATATTTATAATAAAAACAAATACAGCGTCGAACCTGGTTAAGAAGACCTAACAGAAGTAGAGTATTAGTAGAGATCGCGTATTAAACATGATTTACATATTATTACAGACGACTAACATATTTACACATCTAATCGTATAAATTAGAAATTTTTTTATATATTTACGATGAAAAATTGTACCTTTTACAAACACTTAATTAAAGTTTACCTGTATTCAAGTCTTATTCATTGTTTATGTCTACAGCACCAATTTAGATAATAAGATAATATAAATATCGATTGGAATAATATTTATTTACGACTAATACCAAACAATAAACTAATTTTACTGCTAACCTCTGTTTTTTTTAACACAAATCAAATTAATTAATTATTGTCGGCGCAACACAGTTACCAGAATCACATTTAATATTTATGATAATGAGTACCCTTATAATCAGTCTTTAAACTTTACACAATAAAAACTACACTAGCCACTACTTTGATTAAACCTTTTAGTGCGGAAGTCGACAAAAGTCGACATAAGGGTCCGAGTGCTGGAGTCGACATCTAAGGAGTTGGGTGCTGTAGACTACACTAAGCGTCGACAAAAGTCGCCTAGCCGTTCACGGCGTGTATTGTGCTCACTGTAATACGTCATGAGCTTAGCAGACCCCCCCCCCCAAAAAAAAAAAAAAAAAAAAAAAAAAATCCGCACTGAAAGGGTTAAAAAAAGTTCTGTTAAACAGAACAAAGGTACTCAAATATGTAAAATCTGAAACAATGCCAAATTCCTGTTTTTTTTTCCCTTTTTTCAATCTTCCCAAGTCTCGATTGTTCTTTGTTCAATACTTGACTCCCTTAAAAATTTGTCTATTGTGATGTAAGCAAAATGCAATTTCAATGTACTGCTATTCTCTGGTACTGAAGAAGAAACGCATAGCTGCTAGCCGTATCGCCACCAGACAAGCCGGATTTGTACCTACACATAGATGTACATTAAAAAAATAGCTAACAATAAATAAAATCATTTCTAACCATTAAAATTTGTTAACGTACCTGTGCATGACCTCAAAGATAATTACAACGTCAGTTAATTTTGGAACAAACGGGAGTTCGGATTCCAATTTCATGTTCACCCTTATCTTCATCTGCGTATTTCTTGGAACACTTCCTCGTGTTTGCATGATTTCCTTATTGCATTGCATGAACTCATCGCCTTTATCGTAGCTCGTGGATATTATTAATTCGTTGAGTTAATATTAATGTTGTTGTTACTTCTCATTATTCCCACATTTTCGGTCATCCTTACTTTACTGTCGACCTCGTCAGTATTACATCTGATCACATAATTTGGATACTACACCATGAAGTTGAAAGGGCACTATAAAATAAAACACAAAACAAAACACAAATAACTAAATTAGAACTCAGCATACTTCTTTATACACGCTCTGCCTTTTACATGACGAACAATAACACTTCTCATAATTGTTTGCTCATTGCTCATAAGCATTGAAAATAATAGGAGTTAAGTTTGGCGTCACTCTCAATACATAGATTATGTTTTTTTTCCATCGGATGTGGTTCCATATCTTTTACAATCAAATTCATGGGCCCACCGTGGCTGAGCGGTCAAAGCATCACACCGCTAATCGCTTGCGAGTGTAGGTGGGTGCGGGTTCGAATCCTGCTGGCTCCGTTGCACACTCTTTGGGAATCTCCCGGGTGTATTTCTGTGTGTTGTAAATGTCCTTGTGTGTGCTATCTAGTCCCTGTATATATTGACGATGACTTATAAGCGGGCGCTTGACGCCAAGCACACAGGTCATATGTATGTTAATAAAATGTCAATCTCAAATTTATCTGTAAAACAGGGTTCGTGCTTCCTATAACGGCAAAAATAAAGGGCTAATTCCATGCGTGAATGTACTGTAAGTCACATAGCCGCAATTCAGTGTATTTAATTCAGTGTTTTTATTCAGTGTATTTAATTCAGTGTTTTTATTCAGTGTATTTAATTGTAGCTTTATGGAATTGAATAAGTAAAAATTTCCTTTCTATAATACTGGTAATCAAACACCACAGCCATTTACATCTCTGTGACTGACACTACATCCACTCATGGAATTAGCCAAAGACTTTTACAACACCCATGAATTGCCTTTCTCTATCTTCATGCTGCCCGTATTGTTTGCGGTATTGGTGATTTCTATCAACAAACTTTTCTTTTATATAAAATGATTTCATTTCAATTCATTTCCGTATCGGCAACCACGTTTCTTAAAACTTCTATAATGTATTTCTTTATTCTAATTTTTTTCATTCTATATTACTGTCTTTTATTTCTTTTCTGGTGCTTGTTGAATTATTATATTTTCCGTTTTATGTTTTTATCACGTGAATTGGATGAATGTAATCCATTTTCACCATGCGTGCTCATTTGACAGTGAAATCGCTTTTTGAACTATTTTTATGCATAATTCCAACATCTATGTTTTGTTCACGTGACGTATTTCCTTTTGATATTTTCGCTTTATTGCATGGATTGGCAGCAGAATTTAATTATTTACCGGAATTCCTCACAACTTTAAGGTAACCTACTTGAAAATTATTGTGCTTGGTAACGATTTTAATTCCAGCTTTGTTTATCGCCAACTTTAAATTGCTGATAACATCCTGTCCTATTGCAATATCATATGCGAGAGATTCTAAAACATGAAATTTTGTCTATATAGGAAGCCCGTCAACACATATTTCATTCACAAAATATCCAATTGGTTTTATAGTTTCACTACTGATGTTATTTAAGGGGACGGTGGACGTTGGAATTGAAATTTTTTATTTTTCATCACAGATATATGAAATTTTGTGCATATATACATTTTACCATAAGTATATAGAATATCTTAAAATAAAGTTTTTATATTAATATAATTTTAGGATTAAAAAAAAAATTAAAATTTATAAATCAAATTTTAAAATGCTCCATGCGTCTTAATTTTTAAGATATTTCCTCGATTTGTCATTTGGATCACTTAAAACTATATTACAAACAAATCTATGTATCAGTTATTTAATCCCTTGAATATTTAATTTTTGAGAGATTTTTTTTCTGAATTCCATTCCGATTTTCATCAAAATTTAGCATTTGAATTAGTTATAAATCAAATTTAATTATCTTAGCGAAGCCGAATTGTAAAATGCATACACAGTTTCTTTGTAAACAGTATCAGGATTCTTCCTTATCAATTTCAAGAATTTTGAACAAAAATTAAGACGCATGGAGCATTTCAAAAATCTAAAAAACGTGCAAAATCTGCATTGAGAAAAACAGGTATAAAGTTTACTAGAGCACCGAAAAATTGATTGCGCATATAATTCAAATGCTTGTAATTTTGCAAAACATCATTGCACCTGCATGCAGTTTTTTTCAAATGGTTCAATACAAACTGAAGAATAATAATACACACAAAAATAAATTTAGATTTTTGGGTCGATTTTTGATCAATTAAAGGTCCACGGTCCCCTTAACAAGATATGGTATGGAGACAAATTTGACCATCCAATATTAACACTCATAACTGCTTAAAGAGAGGTCGCTTCCGATATCGAACAAAATATTTGCTTCTTTACCATTGATATCAATTATTTTCCTCATTTCATTAGGGTTAGACTTATTTTTGCTCGTAGTATTACTAATTTAACTTCTTTTCTTACATAAGAATTAGAATTGTGATTTTGACGATTGTAATTTCACTAGTTTTGAGGTGAATACTGGCCAAAATCACTAATTTGATAGTTATTTCTTTTATTTTGGTCATGAGATTAAAAGAAAGATTGTGGATTTTCGTGTTTACTTATTTCGGGTTTTTGATCTTCAAAATTGTAGTATGGATTTTTTTTATTGTTTTGATATTACGTCTCGACGCTATAATCGTCTAGCTTGTTTACTAATATATCAACAATTTTAACATTTGGAAGATCACCATTAAAGTGTTGTTTCATTTCTACAGGTAATATTCGCTTTTTTTGATCTTCTACTATTAGTTCTTTTAATGACTCAAATTCAGATACATCAAGACCATTAATTCATTCTTCCAAATATTTTTTTAACTGAAATGCTGAATCGCGCAAAGTTGCTGAAAATTCTTTTTTATGTGACATTAATTTCTACATAAATTATCCTGGCTTCATTTTGAAGCGTTTAAAAAGTATTTTTTTTTTACGTAATCGTAGTTATTTGCTAATGTGTCTGGTTCTCTAGCTATAATATTAGCAATTTCTATTCTAATTAAACTTAATAAATGCATTCCCCAATTTTCTTTTACTATATTCATGCCAGATATTTGTCTTTCAAATAAAGCTCAGTAAATACTAATATCACATTTCCTGTCAAAATGAGACATTAATTTAAACAAATCTGGCTACTTACCTGAACCAGCTGTTCCAGAATCGTCACTTACTCTTTTTCAAATTGCTTTGAAGCTCCATTTTTATTAATTCATCTGCCATCTCTATTTTTTCTTCTAGTTTTCTTTCTGCTTTTTTCGCAGTTTTTTTTCCTTCCTTTTCTGCTTCTAGTCTTCTTTCTCTCTTTTCTGTTTGTAGCCTTCATTCTTCCTTCTATCATCCAGCCATTTTATTTCTCCTCTTTTAGCAGCAATGACTTCGAGTCGAACTTTAGCAACATTTTCTTCATAATTCTCTGATTCGGTTACTAACTTTATCAAATCGATAATTCTTGGATTCTGAGGTACAACTAGACCTATTTCAATACGTGATATTAACAAGTATGCTTTTCTAGCTTTATTCAGAACGGACATCATTTAATTTGTTGAAACTTCAACAGAACAAAATAGTTACTAGTATATTCTTATAGAAAAATACAAATTGAACAAAACAGTGAACAGTTTATGGTTTCAATGGGGTTCCTTGTTTGAGATAACAATCCCCTGTAGATGAGTAAATGTCTAGCATATGTTAGGGAGCCACATGAAAAAAAAGTATGTTTAATTTAAAGTAACAAAAAAGTGTAAAAAGCACGCATAGAAACACGATATGCGAAAGTCTAAGTCAATAATCGTAAATTTAAATATGAAAGAAGTCAAAAGAGCGGAAATAAGTCAATAGATGGCGCAACGTGTCCAGTCGAGAGGATAAAACGTTAAAGAAATATATTTTAACCCCTTGCGGGGCGGTGGTATATATTATATACCACCTAATTTTAATCCGATTCAAACCAGAAACTTTTAATCAAATTTTACTTTTTTAGCTTTGATGGGAAAAAGTTGAAAAATTGTTTTTCCATATTTTGAACTAAAATCTTTAGTAAATTCCGGTGGGAATTCACCGTTACAAGAACACAATTGCTTGCCCTTGAAAGGGTTAAGAGTGTGGATGAGCTGGTGTTTACGCCAGGAATTAAAATGATAGGATTTTGAGAAAATGTGTGAATGAAAGATGAAGCTTTACGAGTAATAGTGATGTAAGTTAAATTTAGAATAAAAATAAGGAAAAAAAGAGAAAGATGATTATCTGTTCAGAACAACAAATCGATTGCAATGTATTTTGAATGGTAAAGTGAATTCTCTCTAAAAAAAGGCAGATGTCAGGTGCCATACATTTTAAGAATAAAGTGAATATAAAGTATATGTGTATTCACGAAAACAAATTGATTAGTTGATCGAATAATCAACATAAATTTTTCTATAAGAATATACTGGTGTTTATCACTTTTTCTGACTGTATTTTTCCCTGACCACTAGCCACCCTGTATAATATCGTAGATCGGACTACTGAACTCTTATCCATATACTTCAGACAAACAGCTCAATCTATTTATTACACACACATTATCCATTTTCAGTTTAAAAAATACTTTCCTTATTCAAATCACGGCACAAAATAACTTTTTATTCAAATCCCGGCAAGAGCCCCCAAAATTATTGTGATATTACGATGAATAATAATTTCACCACAACAGAAGATTCTTCAACTCCTGTGTAATAAAAAGGTATGCGTTGCTGACGACTGGGATTTTCGATAATCGTTGCCACAGATTAATCTCGGAAAATGAAAGATTTCAAGTTACTGAAAAAAGTAATAGCTCGAAAAGTATTGCTCGAAAAGTAAGCAAATTGTTAGACAAACTTCGTTAGAAAGGTAAAAAATTGTATTTTTCTTGATATAAATTTCAAATCTAATGATTATGCCGTTTTTCAAATATTGAATTTCAAAAATTACCAAATTTCACAATGGAGTACCATAGCGAAATCATCACGCGTAAAAATATAATGATAACGGCCATGTGTCCTGACGCATACTGGCTATAGCACGAGTCACAAATTATAGTAGTCTTACTATTCTGTTAAAATATAAAAGTGAATTATGATGACACGAGTGCATGATTTTTATTTAAATTTTAATATAATCATCTTAGAAAAAAGGTTTTGGAAATTTCTTTTTCGAATGGGACTAATAAATTGGCCAAAACTGTATATTATTTTGAGCTTAAAAGAGGAAAGGTGGGGGAGCGCTTTATATTATTTAGATTTCCTCAGGAACTTTTCGTCAGAATTGAAAGTTTAATACATCAAAACGTCAGCAATTAAATCGGCAATAACTATAACGACTGCCCTTCAGTTCGTTTGGATAGATTTTCATTTAAAAATATAAAATCATTTAACATTGATTTTAGGTATTTTTAAGGTTATTATCACGGGTCCGGGCAACGCCTAGCATGTCAGCTAGTATTATATAAACACAAAAAGGTTTAATAAAATAACAACATATACAACTGAGGATTGTATTCAAATACAAATGTATAACTAGATTAATATTTATGAGCTATGCAAACTTTCGTAACTCAATATAAACATAATTAACAAGCTTCCAGTGAATTGCATCAAACTTCACAAACAACAACCATTGCTAAAATCTATAGAACACTCTCTGGTGCTTGCGTGCTTTCAAAGCGTGTCCCTGGAGGTGGCAATTATCGTTGACGAGCTAAGCGGGATAGCTTAATAATCATTCGCGTATAAAACCTAACGTTTTTTGCTTTAGTCTTATGGTCGATATTAAAGATACAAGAAAAATAGTTGCGTTTTAAGCGGTTTCGACTCCATTACTTCTATGTTCACTTCTGTGTTGTCCTGTTGTTTTTTTTTTTTTTTTAATTTATTAATGATATAGAAAAAACACTTTATGCTTCAAACAAACACAAAGAACATTTTATATAACACACAAACAAACAACACAATTTATATAAGAAAAATATATCTCATAATAGCAATAGATTATTAAATATTACATTTCTTGCTCCTTATACAGCTTTATAAACAGGTAATTATTATTTAAATGATAAAAATCTTATAATCTTTTCTTTCTTAAAATACTTATTTTTTTACTTCGCAATACATTTTTAAAAATTTAAAAAAAATAAACATTGAAATATTACAATAATTATGTATATTTGGTTTAATTAACTATTTACAAAAACTTTTATATAACATTTATAATTTAAGAGGTAAAATTGATATTAACAGAGCAGTTTGTATAGCGATAAAGCAGAACATAAAGAAACATTTAAGCATTATTACATTAATCATTCCTTCTTTAATTCAGGATTTTTGTTTAGATCGTAGATTTTGTTTCCTAATAGTTATCAAATTAAACACCTGATATGTTTCAAATTCCAGTACAGTCTTAGACAAATACTTTCATTTGAACTGACTTTCTTGAAAAGGAATAATTAAATATATCATTTATATTGGAATTAAAAGAACATTTGACTTCATTGGATTCTTCCAATGCTTTCTTGTTCCACTTAGAAATATGTTTAATAACTCTTCTTTTGAATCATTTGCAACATATACATTAGAAGATATTACATGATAAATTAAAATGTTATTGTCATTTATCAAATTTTAATTATTATCGCTTAATTACGTTGTTTTTAAGTATGAAATCAGTTGTTTGTTTACTTACAGGTCAACATATTTGAATCAGTAATTAATTACTAGAACATCTAGCTTAAAAATTATCATATTAATTTTCAATTCAAAGATTTGATTATCTTTTATTGTGAAAATAAAAAAATGGTTTAGCATTATACAACTCAGAACTCGTTTAAAATTAAAATGTATAATTCCTATTCAGTACTGTGTAATTATTCAAAATGTAAGCTCAAAAACAACATTAATTAAGTAGAATAATGAAATAAACTTTAAATCAATAAATATTAGCACATATGATTTGATAGCTATTTACAAAAGACTTTTCAATCGTAAAATATTAATCACACAGACAAAAAATAATTCTTTGCTTATACCGAACAATTGATTTTAAATTTATTAAAACTGCATTTTAAATAACGATAAAAGATCTCGTCATAGGACGGGCTAATTAAAAGTTACATTTTATCTTTATTTTAAGCCTGATTGATGAAAATAAACAAAATCACATTCTACTTAATTTAAACCATATTTTAGGTTTAGAATGTTTTTTGTGCACTTCAATAGTATTTTCATATTATCTATAAAAAGGAAACGTTAAAATATTATATTATAATATCTTACTTATATATTATATTTAATTACTTAAATATTATATCTTCGTTATTTTGTTGTTTTATATAGAGTCCGTTTAAAATTTAAAAATAAAATAAATAAATGGAATGATATAGAATTTTATAATTGCGAAACTGTTTGCATTTAAAACATACAATTTCCATTCATCAAGGTGTACTTATTATTTGTAATAATTTATAAGAAAACGATTTATTTAAGACAGTAATTGAATATAAAACAAGTTCGGAATGTTTAAATTCGGAATGTTAAAAAAGCAATTCCTGAATATTTCGATATAATTTCACCGATCGTGATCACCAGACATCAAAACCACCCTTAGTCCTAATGTTGATTTACATAATATATATATATATATATATATCCTATTTTTATATCATGCGACAGCACTCGCAATTATGAACCGTTTTATATGTGAGTGAGCATGTGTGCATGACTTACCAAGGACTCGACAGAGTTCGTTGTCCAGTTTCATCCGCCATCTTGTTTCAAAACGACCAGTTAAAGGGTTGTTAGCGGCCACTTAAAGATCTCACATGCGAAATTCTGACCTGTGCAAAAAAACACAGAAATCCAAAAAGATTTTATTCTTAAGAGTGCGGCCTTCATACAAGGCTTACGAGGCATCTCTGAGTTTTGCCTCTAACTTAAATAAAGTGGCTGAGATATATATTTTGAAATTCTAATGTGTAGGATTTTTCCTAATTAGGTATCATTTATGAGCTCTAGAACACGTGGCTTCTCGCAAATTTACTTTCATTTTTGTTACCATTGTTGCTACTCTCACACCCTTAAACTACACAATGATATCAACACAGCGACTACACATCGATACTTGACGACATATGGCCAAATTTAGTTAAAAATAAGGACCCCATAAATAAAGCCATATAATAAATGTGCCCATAAGTGAAGTCAACTTTTCAACAGCCGACTAATTTGCCGAAATTCCATATTGAAGAAATCTGGGATTGAATCTTCCATAATCAGGACCCACACATTTTTGCTTCATGTATTTATATAAAATTAGCAGAATTCTTAAAAACAAGAATAGGAAAGCTACCTGTTCCTCCCGGTAAAGCCCGGAACTACCATTTTTTAAATTGGTTAATTCTTCACCATCATACAAATTTAAGTCCTAAAACAGTTCTGGATTCATGGTGCGTTATGTTTTGCATTTTTTGTATAATGAATGAAACATCTAATCTTTACTACTTCACAAACTCAACATGACGGAATCCACTTGCTTTCGGTTTCAAATAGACTTTCAATGTAGACTCAATCACGTGGCTGTCCAAAAACCTGAATAGCTTGACATTGTGTTGTGTGTTGTGGCTTTTCAATTTTATTTTCAATATTTATTATCATGCATTTTTACTTACCCATCATACGTTGTATAGGGTAAGTCTTGTAATCGTTTTGAAAATCGAAAAAAAAATTTTAGACGGATTTACACGTTTCAGACATTGGAGATTCCGAAAAACATATTTTCAGAAAAAAAAATTGCCGTCCGTCTGTGTGTCTGTAAACGCTTTATCTCCCGAAAAAATTCAGATAGAGACTTGAAATTTGGAATGTACTTAGTATGTAAAAATGGGAAGAAGCTTATTGAATTTCAGTAACCTCGATTATCCGGAACTATTTTTTTCAGACTCTCGAAATATT
This sequence comes from Maratus michaelseni, assembly GCA_963931845.1. NCBI lineage: Eukaryota > Metazoa > Arthropoda > Arachnida > Araneae > Salticidae > Maratus > Maratus michaelseni. The sequence goes on along the minus strand of OZ007595.1, from coordinate 79,305,924 downwards.
CGTTCTGATAAAAGGTATATAAATTTTCGAAATTGTTTATTTTAAGGAGTGAATATAAAAGACAATAAAAAAACAAATTTTGCATAAAGCATGAAGTCGATCGGATAGTGAGTTGCCGAGATATTTGTAATCCTATTTTACACACTCTTCGATTTTTCATGACCCTGTATTTCATCCTAATTTCAATTCAAAGATATATTTTAATTGGAAATGAGAGGCTAAATCAGATGCAATAAACCGCTAGTTAATAGGATTATTGTTTTTAGAGTTATAAGGATGTTTCTTTTAAGCAATTCAGTAATCGAGCCTTTAAATTTTATGACGTCATCAAGCCACGATTTTAATCGAATTGCAATGCATTTTATAAATAATTTACACAATTTTTATTTTAATATTTTACATTATGCATATCCATGATGGGTAAGTATTACGGTGGCCCCCAACGACTAGTTTATTCAACCACTTAATTGCGGAAACATCAGTGAAGGCTCACTGTGGAGAAACGAAAAGTTTTTGGTTTATTTCTGTTTGTTTGTTTGTTTGTCTGTTCCGCAATAACTGCCACAAAACTCATCCGATTAGGTTGATTTTTGGTTGGAATGTTGGCGAGGTACTCGGAATTAGTTGTCTATTTTTTGCTTAAATTTGGTTCATTCGTTCGAAAAATATAGAACATTTTCTTTTAAGTCACAATATGTTTTTCAATGGGAAGTTAGAAGATTTTTAATTTTAACATTCACGGAAAAGAAAATTATACATTGAGATAATTGTAAAAGCTATCTTTTTTTCTTTTTATGGATGCTAAATTTACGAAATAGAGGTATTAATTTAATCCGATCGCTTTGAAAATTTGACAATATATTTATTAGAATTTCGAAATTAATTCTATAAATTATTGGAAAGTTTTACGCATTAATTTGAAAGATATGAAACATTTTAATTCTCATTTTTTTACAAACTTTTCCAATGCATTTCTTTTTTTTCTCTTTCATTAAATGGATGCCAAGCAACTATATTTCAAAGAATATCAACAAAAGAAAATTCAAGTGAATCGCTTTATTTGGAAGCGAAATTTTACGAACAAATAGCTAAATTTCGGGTGATTTAAGTTTTTAATATGCTTTTTCTAATGAAACAGATGAGGACTTACTTTAACTACTACAAAGATGGCCAAATCGGTTTTCCAAACGAAAATCATAAAAACATTGAATGTGTAAATTGAATATAAGTCTCATAAGAGGAATTTTCATTTGTATAAGTGTATTTAATACACGGAAATTTATTCAATTTCAACAACATATGATATTTTGTGGTTGAAAAATAAGTATTCTTTTAAGGATAGGATAAAATCTCCTGTTCAAAGAGATGGTTAATCTAACGAAATTGCAATAGTAAATGCATTCAGACATATACTCGAATAATAAAATAGCACAGTTACTCGAAATTTAGAATATAAAATTAAAGCGACAACACTGAAGGAACGTATTCTTATTCTGAAGAAATACTGTAATCAGTAGTTTATCCTATTATTGCATAAAATTGTGTTTAATGTGATGCATCTAAAATTCCGAAAATTTGGTAAATCGTATATTTTTATATATGTATAAATAACTTAAAACAATTAAATTTTAGGACATCAAACATTATGCAGATTATATTAAAAATTAGTGAGATTGATGAACAGTGATTTGTAGAGTTGACGGTGAGACCAGAGTGCCAAGTTCTCATTAATATTCCGTAATATGTGAGTTAATTTGACTCAGGTTTAACACGTTTCGCACCAGATTTTTTTAAAAGAAATTAAATTAAGTACATCCACTTAGAAATATGAAATGAAATAAATAAAGAATCATCATATAATTTTTCTGGTTCGAAACGTTGTTAAACTGGGTCAAATTAATCCATATGTTACGGAAGATTACTGAGAGCTTGGCACCTCTGGTTGAGGCCTCTGATCTGTAGATTTACTAGCATAGGTGCCAACCTCTCATTAATATTCCGTAATATGCGGGTTAATTTGACCCAGTTTAACAACGCTTCAAACCAGTAAAATTATTGGATGAATCTTTATTCATTCAATTTCAGGGTTTTATTTCAGGGTTGGAATTTATTTAATTGCATTTCTTAAAAAAAAATTCTGGTGCGAAACGTGTTAAACCTGGGTCAAATTAACCCGCATATTACGGAATATTAATGAGAGGTTGGCACCTATGTACTAGTAATAGTGATAGTCATCGTATTTGTGCACATTATTACATATGCTGTCTATACTTTCTCGAACATCACACCTTGCTGTTCATTTGTGTGAGTTTAATAACACCAAAAATGAATATAATTTATAAGGGATCAATTATGTAACTGTCTGTTTCCTGCCTGTTTCTATCGAAAGCTCATTATCGTTTTTGCCGAATTTAATGGCAGCTAATAGATGTTACCGATTCAGGCGAGTTTCAAAAATGTAAATACATTAATATATTGAAAATGAAAACATATGTGAAAAACAAAGGATGAGATATTATAAAAATCATTGGAAATAATACTACAAGAATTAAACTTAATAAAATCAAAAATCAAAAATGAAAAATTATGCATATTTTATGGAATCATCAGAGAAGCTTCATAAGAATATTCATAGTAAATATATGTAATTTCGTCAAATATTGTCAGCATTATGCGTAAAATCGACAGCATTAAGCTCCTAATAACATATAAAAGAAAATAAATAAAAAAACCAACAAGAGATGAAATAAAATAAAATATAATATATAAATATAAGTATCAATATTAATCAATATTATAATATAAGTATCTCTATTTGGAACTGTCTGTAGCTTGAAGGAATAACTGGAATGAAACCAAAATCGGTACACTAACTATTCGAGAAGGGGGAAGAAGAATGGAACACTAAAAATAATAATTGCAATAATCACCGACAAATGGCGCTTTTGAGTGTGAAATGTAATGTGTAATATTGTGTATTGTGGAGGTGTCACAAACGTCAATGACTTTACCGCATATCACAACATGTGCGAAACTTCACTCCTGATGTGCTACACTCCGCAGTTGAGTACGCGGTGTACCGCCTGGATTGTGTCTCGAGCACAATAGCCACGTGGAATCTCAACATGATCGGCACTGCTATGCGAAAGTGTAACCACATTCATTGTGTGATTTTCCAATAAATTAGGTGTGTCATCCGGTTTAACACCCCAATTCTTTACTCTTGTATTACACATTACATTTTACACTCAGTAGCGCTATCTGTCGGTGATTATTGCAATTATTTTTTTATTGTTCCATTCTTCTTCCCCCATCTCGAATAGTAAGTGTACCGATTTTGGTTTCATTCGGGTTATTCCTTCGAGTTACAGACAGCTCCAAATAGAGATACTTATATTATAACTACCCTGTATTTATATATATAGAGAGATAGACAGATAGATAGAAAGATAGATAGATAAGGCTAACGATGGTTTAGGAAATACTTGAATGCTTAAGCTTTACAGTTTTTTTTTTTTTTTACATCTAATTTTTACAGCGTAAACATTTTTATGTGAATTCTTTTGAAAGATTTTTTGAGTTCTTTTGTGAGTAAAAAGCTGCAACTAATTTAAAATATAACTTTTCGTATTCACAAAAGATATGAAACGTTAAAGGTGTTTGAAAAAAAAAAACTATAATCAAATCGCTCCGCAATGAATAATTACTGTACACTTTTCACGAAATTTCTAGAAGTACGCCAGGTTTTAAATTATCGAAACCGTCCAATTTTATTTAATTAAATACAATCTGAAAAGAATTGCTTAAAATATTTTCTTTGCGTTCATTACAGCTGAGATTTATTCAAGTTTTAAATTTAAAGAATATCATTAAGCTGCAAATAATGAGTTACTTTAGTTTCAAATTTTTACATTTAAATATTTATTTTTATTGTGGTTTTTAAACAAAAGCGATTAAAGATGATGTTAAGAGGATATTGAATTCTTTTGTTCTATTATTTTTAATGATGGTATAAGAATTATTCAAGATAATAATGACTATTTTTTTCATTTCCAACAGATTATGTGATGCAAATACGGAGCAAGATATTGATATAAATTTCTTAGTATAAAAATAGCATAAATAAATAATTTAAAAATAGCGATGAAATGATTTGACTAAATTAAAAGTAAATTTTTAATAAAAGGGAATGTATTTTGTTTCATTTTTATATAAAGACAATTGTAACAGTGTAAACATGTAAAAGAAAATTTAATCTTTTAGGACATACTAAGAAAACTTCTGAATTTCATTTACTTTTACGAAAATACATCTTTAATATGCTTTTAAATAAGAGTAATGAATTTCGTTTCTTTTATAATTAAAAATAGTTTAACTACTCTAATATTTTTGATTAACCCTTTGTAGCGTCCCTAATAACAGCTCCGATTTGAAAAACATTTACTCAGATGTTAGAATACATCAATTAAAGCATGCAAAAATAAATAAATAAATAAAATAAAATAAAATAAAAATTTATTGACAAAATTTTGCATGTTTCATATCTTCAACAAGAAGAAAATTCTCATAAATATTTTGAATTTTCTAATTAAAAATTGTAAAGTACACAAACTTACCTTTATGAAAAATCTATCCCATCAAAAACATTTCATATAAAAATTTTGTCAAGTCTCGCGACTCTTTTACAGGGATCGTACGCTTCTACCATAATTTTTTAATCGAATTTTTCTATTTTCTATTTTCTATTTAAAAAGCAGAAATTGTAGACGACTCCTTTCAAAAGTGATTTCTACTACTTTTCTGCATTTAAATAAGGCAAAAAAATCTGTTAAAAAGTTTGGTAAAAGCGTACGAAACCTGTTTTATTGTAAAACGTTCTGAGGTAATGCAGAGCCAAGTTCAGCTCTCTTATTAACTCATAATGTTTCATACACAAATCACTACTAGTCCCTACATCTTTACTTAAAGAATATTTTGTTAAAAACGGTCAATTTACTGTAATCGGGATCTACTCCAAATTAACTTATTATAACGAAATTTGTTTGGATCAACATAAATTGCAGTGATGAAATTAAGAGTGATTTTTAAGATAAACATTGAATGCTTATAAGAAGAGTTTTTTTTTTTTGTTGTTTTTTTGACAATTTTTTTTTATATTATTAATCTATTAAGGTCATCTTAAAGGTTTGATTCACAGTAATGTGAAAATATTTGCTTCAACGAATTTTCATGTTCGTTACAGCTCATATTTATTCCAGCTATAACTGTTAAATAATATCATTAAAATGGAGTTTTTATAAATAGGAGTTTTTTTAAATGGAAATTTTTACTTTAAATAATTATATTTGTTGTGGTATTAAGCGATTCATGCTAATATTAAGAGGCTTTACTTTGTTCTTTATTTGCTAACAATTTACTTTAAAAGATTGCACTAGAACTGTTAGTGATAATACAGTTTATTATCTTCAATAATATTATTTATCATTAATTCTTTTATTATTACTAGGGCATCCAACCCGGTCTTCCCCGGATACACCATATAGGTAAAAACCATTTATTTGTTTATTGAATAACTGTAATAGATTTTTTACATTTAGTAATTTTTTTAGTTTGCCTCCTAACAACAAACACCAAAGAGCATTTTTATGTGAAATATGCCAATTATATATTAAAATAAAATTTTGAAATTTATTAAAAGCAGTAATTTTGTATTGGCCTTGTTCGAGATGTTAATAACCGTAGAAATCGCTAAAAATGTCGTTATCTACAGCAGTGTTTTTTTTTGTATTCCGATAATTTTAGATGTTTTAAGCGCTTATTTCGATTACTTTGTCTGTTAAATTTGTGTTTTAATTATACTATTTTATTTATTGCTTAATCAAGTTTTAATTTCGTTATGAAAGATTAGCCGGAATCAAACGCCGAACTTTTTATATTGTTTAAAGTGCAAACGGATTAATATTTTTATAATCGTTGGGAAGTGATAAAAATAGATTTTAAAAAATGCTTGAAAATTAATTTAAATGTTATAATAGATTCAAACAATAGTTTACAAACAAATTGCATTTGAAAGTAGATTTTTTTTCCTATCTAACGTTGTAAAAATTGCAACTGTCCGATGTTTAGATATAAAAAAAAAAACTGCAGTAGCATAAATCGCAAAACCGAAATTTCATCGTCGAGTGTTGCCATTCGCAAAATGACTTCAGCGTTACGCACGGACACGTTTGTCCTTTGTAATGCCGATTTCTAAATTATATGATATACTGTTGAAATTATGCAACTGTTTGAAACTCGTTTGTAATGTATAAATTTAAACATAATTAGATAATGGGCAGTAGTTAACTACTTTTTACGAGAGTAATGTATAACACCTTATTTTTATATAGTTTTTAAAAACTTTCATTAACTTTAATTAACTGAAAGTTAATTAAATTATATTATTAATCTATTGAGGTCATTCAATTTTGTTCTATTCAAAGTAATGCTCATTATTATAAAGCCAACATTTAAAAAATAATTTAAATTGATGTTGCAACAATTTCTCCGTTGTATTCCAGCCTATCTCCACCCCCACCCCCAAGACCCAACCTTAAAATCACTTTGCGTCCATTTACTTACAGATGGGTTTTCCCGTAACAGCCTCAGATTGCGCACAAATAGAAACAAGTGGGTAAGTGTGATCGAAGATCGCTCAATGGGTTTCGTTTAATATTTCTTTCAAAACACTTTATCCCCTCTTTAATAAATCCAAATAATATTCATTTAGCAAAAAAAAAAAAAAAAAAAAAAAAAAAAAAATCATGTTTTTTGTAAAGTAAAAATTTAAAAGTCTATTTTTTCGTTTTTTCGAATATCTAAACCAGCCCGCTATTATATTCTGTCATAAGAATATGTGTCATGTGTACTAAATGCGATATTTAATGCGATATTTAAAAAAATAATTTCAAAATTAAACATGTTGTACACCTTCAAACTGTTAAAATATGCGAATATTTCCATAATCGGATTTTTATCATGATTCAATATGTTTCTCAAACTCATATATTTACTATTCTCTATTACTCATATTGATACTCGCTTTGTATTAATCTCAAACAATTGAAAAATTCGTTAAACTTCCAATATGACGTCAGATTTTCTTTTTAATTCTCTAATGACGTGATATTAATCTGCTTTGTGTACATACACATACTCATACTACTTGTATTATTGAGAAATCTTTGAAAATATCCATTTTTTTACCACTATGCGGTAAATCAATTATATTTCATATTAATCTTTTTTTCAATTGGTGAAACATTTTATTTCATTTTCATTTTTCAAGTGGAAATCGTCTGATAGAAAATTAATTATTGTAGAAAGAATTTCATTTTGGATTTTTAATTTCTTGCATCTGCTATAAGGATAAATGTTTCAATTTAATAGGAAAAGGCTGTTAGAATTTTGGTTTGTTATCTCTATTTATTTAAATAATGCGAATTTCTCAAATTTTAATATTTTGAGCTCTTTATAGCTGGTATTCAGCTATATACACAAAGTTTCAACTCTGTAAGTTAAATAGTTTCTGAGAATAGCTCTGTGACAGACAGACAAGGGAGCGGCAGTAATAGGGTTTCGTGAGATGAACGAAACCCTAAAAACACCTCTTCATTATATTAACTCTTTCCAACATAGTTGAAATGTGTTTTTAAATTCGGATTTTCTGTCCGTCGCACAGTGCAGTATTTGATGCAAAATTTTGGCCAAAAAGGCATAAATTAAAACTTTCTCAACAATTGTAAAACGCATATTTTATAATAGCTAACTGGTGTGTCGATTCATGTCTATTTCAGGAGTATGAGTCACATGCCACGGCCCCTAGCCTCAGTTGAAACAAAAAATTCTTTATGAGAAGACGTGCTTTTTTGTTATGTTTCAGCTTTGTTATTGCGTTGAAATGTATACATTGACATGTGCATTTATATAATTTTACTTTTCATATAATAAAAAATAATTAAAATTGAAAATGGGTTATTTTTAAGCCTTTTTAGATCTAATTTATTGAAATACATTATTTAAAATATTCAAAAATATTTTTAAAGCTGTGTCGGTGTGTTTCGGACCATTTTTGCATTATAATCGTATTGGTTATAGTTTTGAAGGCATTTTTTTAAAAGTCCACATATTGTTACCATTTTTTGACATCAAGGTTTTTTGGGAGGATTGAAAATCTATTAAGAACACTAAAAAACTAGCACCTCTGTACTATAGAGACTCAACTTTGCTAAATACTAAATGCAAGTAATATATATATATATATATGTTATATTCATTGGTTTATATAAATAATTAAACATTTATGTATACTAAAATTAACCACATTTAATTAAACATTACTTGTAAGTAAAACAAACCTATCATCAATTACTTTCATCATATAAACAATAAACGATTAAGTAAACGTTGTATTATAAGGTAAAGCCAGGAGAGATGGCGCGGTCGGAGAGATTGCGCACATAGAGGTTCGGGGGGATGGAGTAGAGTGAGCGCGCAGCGACTCCAGGCAGTTGTACAATAACAATAGTGGAGTGTCTACTTGAAAGTGCACGTTGATTGCTTTGAGCGTCTAAGATAAAGTATTGCTATTTTTTTTTGTTTTCCCAAAGTAAGTGCTTGAATTTTCATAGCTATTCATCAGAATTTCTATACAATGTCAATAGTACAAAATATTTTTAACTTAAACGATATCTCATAAGCTACTAATCTAGACTAACAATGTGAACATCAACGGTTCGTTTTAGTAGCGGCCATGTTTAAATAAAAGGCCGCGCAATCTCTCCTACCGAAATTGGAGAGTTTGCGCATCTGCTACTTAGGAAAGATGGCACATTTTTCTCATTAGTTTCAATGCTAGGAGAAATTACGCAACTTATTGGTAAATTTGCATTAAAAAATGAAAAATGAAAATGGACTAATTTTAAGTTAAACGTGTTATTAAGTAACATAAATTTATTTTGTAATCTTATCTGGACTTGCTTTTTCTGATACTTTAATTTTTTTTTCCTTTAATTAAAATTTTTTAATCGTTTTTAAAATTATTTCCTTTTTTCTGATTCTTTAATCATTAGGTTGAAATATTCACTCCTAATACAATCATATTTGTTCACAAAAACCTTACAGCAATGTCATTTAAGTGTAATTATTATTGTTAACAATTTAATTGTAGTTACTATTAGTAACAATCTCTCCTACCCATGTGCGCAATCACACCAACCCTATAAGGAGAGATTGCGCAAAATAACTTTCTTGGTTTTATTACAACTGTTCTATTAAATTGCAACATGACAACAAAATAGCAATGGAAATGCATAAAAAACAAATGAAGTAAAAATTATTCATGGATAGTTTAGCAAAAAAATAATATTTAGATTTTTTATTGCTATTCTTTTGAATAGTGCGCAGACTCTCCTAGCTTTACCTTATATTTATTTTTTTAAATAAATGCTTACATTTGTGTATGTATAACATTAATTAAGTGTATATACATAGTAAGTCAACAGCAATGGTTTTAACTTTAAAACTCATGAAAAGTAATTTTGGCTCAATTACTCCATTGTGCGTCTGTCTGTGAGACCAAGTTCTAACTTGCGTAAATATAGCCGGATTGCAATGTATTTGATATATGTTATTACGGATATTTACTGGGGAATGTCTGGTATTGAAAATGAAGTCCATAGCATTCATAGTTTATTTACAGGGACAATCAAAATTATTCCGTTTCATTATGATCTATGTGGTAAAAACGTGTGCAATGTATTTTAATAATCTTATGCTATTTCAAACATTTCGAATTCGATATATATTACTGAGGTACACAACAGGATATTTACTGTTGAATATGGCGCACATGAATATGGCACATATCGTTCATATACAGGTACACATAAAAGTGTTCGATTGCAGCAGCCGGTTACATGAGAGATAATTGTTGGATGCGCGTTTACAGTTTTGGTACACTCTAAAAACGACATTTTCAAAACTGAGCAAACAATACTCAAATCTGAGTATGTCGCATATTCAAAATGGATCCGAATCAAAATTACTCAAGTTTGAAACTTGTATATACTCATTTCTGAAAATATGCACACACACACAAGAAAAAAAATCATGTGCTCATATTTGTGTATGTCCATGTTTGAAAATAAGTATGCACTGACATCTATCTGCTCAATGTTTAGTATTTCCATGTTTCAAAAACGAGTTTGAACTGATTCTAATAATTTTTGAGTATGTTCATGTTTCAAAAATGAGTATGAACTGACCTCTATGTGCTCAGTTTTAAGTATGTCCATGTTTCAATATTCTGAGTATTTGTGTATTTGTGGTACTTCAGAATTGAACACACTGAGTCGTCATATTTGAAACAAAAAGTTTCATAACAAAATGAAAACATTGATTTCCTCAGATTTGAAAGTGTCATTTTTCTCAGTGTACGCATTGTTAAATTTAACAATTTTTTTGCATATTACTTGTAGTGTATAAATGATATAGATGCAGAGTCGTACAAAAAAATTCGAATACATTTCTGTTTAATTACGGAAATTGCTAAAAGGGAATCTTCAAATGTGCTAAGCGTTTCCTAACAGAAGTAAATTTTACCATAATATGTAGCATTATACAAATCGATACGTCATGTATAATTTTTTTCAAACTATTAAAGGTAATTTTCGAAATTGTGTTTTTAAATCACTGAGAAAATTGACAATTTCAAATCTGCTTAAATCGATGTCTTCATTTTGTTATGAAACTTTTTGTTTCAAATATGTCGAACCAATGCTTTCAATTCTGAAATACCAGAAATACTCAGAATATTGAAAAATGGACATACCCAAAACTGAGCACACAGAGGTCAGTTCACACTCATTTTTAAAACATTGGCACACTCAAAAATGATTAGAATCAGTTCAAACTACTTTTTTAAACATGGAAATACTCAGAAATGAGCACATAGAAGTCAGTTCATACTCATTTTTGAAACATGGACATGCTCAAATATGAGAACATGATGTTTTATTCTTGTTTGTGTGTATGTTTTCAGAAATCAGTATATACATGTTTCAAACTTGAGTAATTTTGACTCGGAGCAATTTTGACTATGAGACATACTCAGATTTGAGTAAGTTTTGCTCAATTTTGAAAATGTCGTTTTTAGAGTAATGTTTTATGCGTTTTCAAAATTGCTTACTTTGATATTATCTTTCACCTTATTAAACGTTGAAGTTTTGTTACAGTATTCTGAATGTATTGGAAAGTGTTACATAATCTGTGCTGAAAGCATGATTTTCCTTTCTTGCTAATTGTAGACTAAATAAATTAATTATCCTTTATTAATTATTGCTTCATTCCTCCATCGGATTCCTTTTTTTTTGCGCTGAATCTATTCTTACGAAATTTGGTGTTAATATGCTTTTAATATTGTCTTCATTTTATGTCGATTGAATCAGATATTTTTTTTACTTATTTACATCTTCTGAAATTAAGAATTCTATAAATGTTCTGAAAACTTTTATATTTTATAAATACAAAATGCAAAATACTCTTACTTTCATTTGATTCAAAATTTGTCGCCAATTAAGCAAAATGTTCGAAAGAAAAATGTCCTAGAATATTTTATTTAATGAACAAAATACAGAACATTCTTTGTTATTATCGGATGCCACAAACCCAATTAAATTTAAATTCTATAAAGTTTCATTTTTAATAACTTTGTAAGAGGAAATAATGAAAAGTGACCGAGAAAAAATACATGTCATTAAAAAAATTGTTTTAAAAAGACCTCATTAATGAACAAAAATGTAAGAAAGCCTCTTTTAAAATAAAATGAGAAAATTGTGATCTTTCATTATACGAAATGAAAAATTTAAGGGAAGAGTTTTAATTAATAAAATACCAGTCCATTCATCTAAACTTTAAGGATTAAAATTCCAGAAATTTGGGATTTCTAAGAAAGTCTAAAACGTAGAATGGGGATTCGAAGAAATCTTTAAACTATATTTTGCCAATTAAAAATTAGTATTGAAATACGGGATGATTAAGATGTATAAATTTCACTTTAAGAAGAGGTTACAACAAATTATAACAAATAACTTTTGCCTTAATTAAAAAGTCGCAATCAATTTAATTGTTTATAAATGCAATGTTTCTTATTCCAGGTTAAACCTAAATTATTTTTTAATAACTTTATTAATAAAGGAGATATTACAGGAAAATTTTTCACAGACTTAGCTTATTTTGAATACAATGCGATGACATCATGTAATGTACTGAAAATGTAGAATAACTCGGTCAGTAGCACGCTGTGTAATAATAAATCTATTCGAAAATATGGAGCAAGTAGTTCAGCGATGTATGGATTCGGATGTTGACATCTTTACTTTCCTGCCCATGATGGACTGCTCAGACTAGGAACCATTTCTGTGGAGCATATATCTCCCTCCCGGTCCCCTTTATTGAGGTACAAAAAATTTACAAAACCCGCCGGTAAGCGCGACAGAGGGCAGGGTGGAGAACAATAAACACTGGGAAGAGGATGATACAAACAATGTTTCACGCAGTGACACGTGGCGACCCGACAATTCTAGCCCTAGAAGATGATACACTATAAACAGTTTTCAAAAGATAAGGACACTGGCTTGAAGTAAACACATTACATGACTTTTTGTAATAACATTACACTTTATACGAAGATAAGATAAGACATGATATACAGGGTGAATCTAAACTCTTGGGCAAAACTTTAAGGTGTGATAGTACACATCAAGACAAATAATATTAAATCGGAAACTAAGGGTCCATAACGTCTTCCGAAGGAGATATGCGCCATTAAAGTTTAGGGTCCAAAATTTCAAATGATTATAAAAAACGGAAAAATTGGTCGATTCGTTTGCGGTTTTTGCTAAAACTATTCTTTATGTCAGTGTTTTCTTAAAAATAAATTTTAAAGATAAAGTTCAAAAAATGCAGATAGAGAGCGCTTTAGACTTTGAAGTAACGAAAAACTATTGTTTACCGTTATTTTTTGTATCTCATGAAATGTTTCCGAAAGCTTAGACTTAAACTTAAATTTTGAGCTCAAAATCTGAATCGTTGGGAGTAGTTAAGTAGCGCAAACTGAACTGTGTTCAGGAGTTGAAATCTGAACCCCCCTGAACACAGTTCAGTTATTCTCGATCTTGGTGTCGTAGACCAGGCAGAAACTACTACCCCCTACACGTAAAATAAACGAAAGAGAGATGACAAAATTAAATAAAAAATTTATTTAAAAAATAAATTTTAAAGATAAAGTTCAAAAATGCCGATAGAAGGCGCTTTAGACTTTGGAGTAAAGAACAACTATTTTTACCGTCGACTCCAACGTGGACCTGGTTGCGAGGATTGCCGTCGTAGCAGGCGATATCTGGGAGAGGCCCAGGGTATTCACTAATGTTCGCAACTCCCTCCGCCGTCGGTGTGAGACCTGCATCGTTGCTGGTGGGCACTCTTTCGAGCAGTTTTTATCATTCCTCACGAACATCATGCAGGTACCATTTTCTACATGTCAACATTCATTCAGATTGTGCACTACATGCATACATCAAATTGTTTCTTTTTATTTTGCGCAGAGAAATTGCTCCTGTCTGTTATGAATAGATTTTCTATTTAATTTTGTCATTACTCTATCGTTTATCTTACTTGTAGGGGGTAGTAGTTTCTGCCCGGATTAATTTTAACACAGTTATTCAAATTGGTAAAGAAATCATGAGTTGCAATTTTCCAACTGGACGAAAAATGTCCGGGACAGAATTCGAACCTGGGATCTTTTGGCTGAAGCTGCCCTGCTCTACCAACTGAGCTGTCCCGGTTGAATCTGGAGGGCATGGACTGGATGAATTATGCCTTCCAGATTCAACCGGGATAGCTCAGTTGATAGAGCATGACAGCTTCAGCCAAGATATCTCAGGTTCGAATCCTGGCCCGGACATTTATCGACCAGTTGGAAAATTAGAACTCATATTGTTTCTGCCTGATCTACGACACCAAGATCGGGAGTAACTGAACTGTGTTCAGGAGTGGGGGGGGGGGGGGGGTTCAAATTTCGACTCCTGAACGCAGTTCAGTTTGCGCTACTTTCCACTCCCAACGATTCAGATTTTGAGCTCGTCTAAGCTTTTGAAAGCATTTAATGAGATACAAAAAATAACGGTAAAAAATAGTTTTTCGTTACTCCAAAGTCTAAAGCGCCCTCTATGGGCATTTTTTTAACTTTATCTTTAAAATTTATTTTTAAGAAAATACTGACATAAAGAATAGTTTTAGTTAAAACCGCAAACGAATCGACCAATTTTTCCGTTTTTTTATAATCATTTGAAATTTTGGACCCTAAACTTTAATGGCGCCAATCTACTTCCGAAGACGTTTGGGACCCTTAGTTTCCTATTTAATATTGTTTGTCTTGATGTGTACTATCACCCCTTAAAGTTTTGCCCAAGAGTTTAGATTCACCCTGTATAAGACATGAGCTTTTGAAATAGTATTACATTTTATGCAAAGAATGATAACACATGACCTTTAGTAATAGCATTACATTTTTTTGCAAAACATGATAAGTCAGTGGAAATATGCTTTAAACTATCACTATTGTTGTTAAATTTATAAACAAACAATTTGGGTATGAAAATGATCGAGACACCCTTTATTCTTATCTGATTCAGTGTATTGGAAACCAGATTTTCAGAAAATCAATGTTCATTGTAGTATGCTCTATCATCACTTAAAGTTTACCTCATCTTATTGTAAACATCTTATTGTATGTACAGAAATTTAACATTAATCCATTTATCACACTTAAGTCGACTTGCAAAAATTCATATCTTAAATTTGTGGCATACCTTCAGAACTGTTCACTGTAAAGGAGGCCATGGCGTAGACTTAATCAAATATAACAATATAAACAACATGGCAAAAGAAGTTCTACCAGATTTGAATTAAATTACTCGTTGCCGGATACTCTCATAAAATGTTAATTTTATTATGTAAATTTTAATAGAATCTTAGAAATAATAGAAATTATAGGAATTAATAGAAATTAATTAATAATATATTAATAGAAATTAATAATGTAAATATTAATAGAATCTTAGAAATAATATAAATTATAGGAATTAATAGAAATTAATTGATAATATATTAATAGAAATTAATAATGTAAATATTTGTAGAATCTTAGAAATTATAGAAATTAATAGAAATTAATTAATAATATATTAATAGAAATTAATAATGTAAATATTAATAGAAAAGTTTAAAAAAATATATTTTAAAAATATATATTTTAATTTCTTTTAGAGGCTTTCTTCAGGCTTGATCATTTCTGGTTTGCGGAGTTTCAAATGAAAACTGTTTTGTCAATTTAAATAATTGTTCGATTCAATTAAAGCAAAAACAGAAAATGCCACTTTTCACGAAACATAATTATATTAACGTATTCGGATACCTTAAAATTATGCAGTTTGTTCAGTGCAGATTTGAGAATAAGGACAATAAGTATGTATATCGCATATAATTAAAATTTTAAAACACAAGTATGGAGAAGAAAACAATGAAAACATTTAATTTTTAGAAGAAAGTAAAAATGTCTGTGATAGTAGCACAAAAACAATAGACTTATTCTCCAGTACTCTGTTTTATCTGTATTTGAACAATAAATAATCCTGCTAACTTGTGAGAAAAAGCATAAACCATATATACAGGGTGTCAACTAAAGTCCTGTCTCCAGAACGGCGACAGCTATAGTCATAAACATGGTGCCTAGGTATATTAAGGTGGCTGTACGCTATGCGAAACAAAAGGATGCTTTGAAAATATTCCATTATTACAACTATTAAGAGTGTCATTCATTTTGCATTAAAGTGTACAGAAATGATTATTCTTTAATATATATATATATTTAATAATAACAAAATTTCGCCATTTTATCTTAATTAATTTATTCCAAATACTTGCAATTCTACCTTTTTTCCTGTCTTTTAATAATATCTTAAATATAATTTATACTTCAATTTCATATCTTTAATCAGCATATTCTTGTAATTCTTATTCTAAAAACCTTAATCTGTTAAAAACGACTCTTCTTTATAAAAACCCCTAATTTATTCCTTCTTATTTTGAGATATTAAAATTTCATTTCTTATGAACGTGTCTTAGTATCATTTTCATTTTTATTAAAATTATCATTCGATATCCCATGATTCATTTCAACTCCCGCGTCTAACTACTTCACTTCAAAATTATGTCGAGTATAATAAAGAGTCCCACAGCCTTGCAACCCGCTCATTGGTTAAATTACTCCTGCATTGGCGAAAAATTCCTACGTCTCACCGGGTATACACAACCTTGGAGCTCAGAATTTTTCCGTTTTTGTCTTGCTAAATAAAACCCGTCACTTTGAGGAGAATATCTTCGATTTTTTGTACTTCTAATTTAATAACATCTTCAATTTTTCTATTATGTAGCACAGCCCAATTATGAATTTCTAAACTGTATATTAGTGAAATAGCCTTTAATTGTGAAGTGTCAATAAGCAGGAGTGCAAAAAATCTAAACGCCAATGGGCCGATTCCCACCACTAAATTTTTAGTATTCTTCTCCTAATAAGAATACTGATAAAATTTAGGCAAAGTACACTAATAAAATTTGACGAAGAATACTACCGTAATTTCCGGCGTATAATCCGCAGCTCAAAGAGTCGTTTTTCGACCCAGAAATTTTATTCAATAATTGTAGTTAAATATTTACAGCGATCTTTTATGTTACATTTTATAAAATAATATTTCTGGGTCGAAAAACGACTCTTTGAGCTGCGGATTATACGCCGGAAATTAAGGTAATAAATTTTAGTAGTGGGAATCAGCCCATTGGCGCCTAGATTTTTGCACCCCTGTCAATAAGTTGATTCAGAGATAAGTTGATGATGATGATTCAGATTCTTTTTTAATTTACGGGAAAATACCTAGTGTATTTGAAACATCGCCTTCCATCGATATTTTTTTCGACTGCAAAATAATGAATCTAAAAAAACATCTTTTAGCAGCATTTATACGTCAGTGATTCTTCCAAATAATTTAATATAAAATGGAAAAGCATTTCATATATATTCAGAAATATAATGTTTTCAAGGTTTAACAATCCTATGACACCTTAAGCATTAATTTATTTGTTTGAAGGATAGCATTTTCTTGTGCGTCACAGTCTATCAACTTCATTTCCATGTAATTTGTAGTGATTTATATAATAGGAAAATAGAATATTTATGGAACAGGTCACATTTGTAAGATAGATTCCCACTTTATCTGTATAATAAGTTAATTAACCCAGATCCACGCTTAATTAAATCTGCATCGTTTAGTTTGCAAATAATTCAAGAATATTTCTCTTTCTATACCACAAATTAAATGACGTTGTTTATTTCTGTGATTTATTAATGCAATCAGGTGCGTTTTATGGTTTCGTGTAATGTTTCTCATTCGTCTTTATTAATAGTTCCCCAAACCAAATTAGTAATTGCGCAATCATAAATTAACTACATCTACTTATCAGATAATTCAATTGATGTGGAGAAGAAGAATTGCGAAAAAAAAAACATTCGTTGAAATAACTGCAAAATGTGGGAATTCGCACAGAAAGAAAAATAAATAGAAAAGAAGCGTTATGGAACATTTCTAGAAAAAAATATTTATTAATAATAATTAATTATTTAAATAGTATTAATAAAAGGTTCTATGTTGTTTAAAAAAAAATACACTGAAAAAATTCAACAGAGATAGAATGTAAAAACTATATGTACAAATAAGTATATAACATTATGAAATTATTGTTTTTTTTTTTTTTTTTTACAAAAGTAAGTAGAGTGAAAGTCGAAAGAAATTTATTTTATTTCCTAAAGAATGGAAAATCATTCGGAGTAGAGGTCGAACTAGGACATTTTAGTACAGTAGGCAGCGTCACATTTTCGCAACCAATTTTAGAGTCGATGATTTTGATATATATGATAGATTAGATGGTGCAGACAGTAAAACTGCTGTTTTCCACAGCAACGTTGCGAACTTCACTGAAATGTTAAATGAATGGCATCCCGATCACTGATGAGGCCTCTGAGTCGCGGTAATACTAGAAGTGTTCATCGGTCGATTTATCGTGATGTCATAACTCGGTTCTTAGGCATAATCTGTAGGTTGGTGCTGGGTAAGTTTGTTATTTATGAAGTTCCGGGAGAGACACACAATCGCACGGTGTGTTTTCGACCTTTTTCCTTTGAAAAATTAGTTTATAAGGAAATATTTGATATCACTTGTGATATGATAATGCGTGTGATTCCAACTTCTCTTGTTTGTGTGTTATAAGTGCAATTAACTCTCGTTATTACAAATAGTAAAATTTATTTTTGCACGTTTCTGTGAAAAACATATGTGCTACACCCTATAATTTTCGATTTATTGAATTATTTATTTATTTTTGTTACTTTTTGATCTCCCAATATTTTTGCTTGAAACAAATATACTGAAGAGTTAATTAAGAATTTAATTTAAAATGTTTAATCTATTATATATAAAGTTATTTTTCCAAATGTCTTTTCGAATTTCATATTAACTAATACATTTTATTCTTTCACTTTATCTCTATGTAATTTTCATATGTTGTATTAAAGAACAACATTTTCCATGCTTAGAAAAGTATATTAAATTTTAATGTCAAGAAACCTTTTAGTATTGCTGTATTTAGTAATATTTTCAGGCTTCTACTCGGTTTGTTTTTGAATACCACCTTTTTCTAAGAAAAATCTTTTTAGATTCTTCTTATAAATTTCTATTCTACTCATTTGTCGACTTTTTTCCTCCTTCTAACACTCTTATACTGCAAGTTAAATTTGATTGGCTAGCTTACTTAATGTGGATTTGCTGATGAAATTCTCAGTCGAATCTTTTGCTTTTCTTTCATTTTGTAGTGTTAATATGCTACATTTATACTTCTTTTCTCATGGCTCCTCTAAGATGTGATATAGAACTACGCATAAGCAGGGAGTGGAGTTGTTTTACAACTCGAAATCCCATTGAAACAATCAACTGTTTCTGTTTCTGTTTTTGAGAAATCTATCAGTGAGGTAATTTTTCTAGCAAATTTTTCAAAAATATATCACGAAAATTCCTCTTCAGAAATACTGGTATTTATGAAATGGACCAGTGGAAATCGTGTATTTTAAAATAAATGTGAAGTGAACACATTTATTATACGTAATGGGAAATAGCTGTATTTGAATATTTCAGAAACGCAAAGAATAGTAATATATATATATATATATATATATATATATATTTAAATATAGATTTATCAACTAAATTTATTTCCATTTCTTGCTTACTATAGTCGAAAATGAATATTATTTCGCTTACTAAGAAGCATAATTGAGGCGTTGAGAATAACAGTGGACAGAGGTGCCAAGTTCCCTCTAATCTTCTGTATTAAGTGGTTTAATCTAACCCAGTTTAACAACGCTTGAAACCAGAAAAATTATTGGTTGAATCTTTATTTATTTAATTTCAGGTTTCTGCAAGGAATTTATTTAATTTAATTTCTTAAAAAGTTTTCTGGTGCGAAACGTGTTAAACCTAGGTCAAAATAACCCGCATATTACGGAATATTAATGAGAGCTTGGCACCTCTGCAGTGGACTATCCCACATTTTTATGAAAAATGAGTTTGAAGTGTCAAAGTATTGTATGGCATGCCATCTGTGGGCTGTATAATGAATTTTATTAATTTCGAAAATATTCTGGTGATAGACTAAGTTTAAATGATAGTCCAATCTAACTTGGATATCAAGTTGCCAGTGCAAGAGTGGATCAAAAGTGACTTGGTCCACTCTGCCACTGCCAACTTAATCGTCATATGCTTGCTGAAGAAGCTTGGTCTCCTCTGTACTGGAAGAAATGGCCTAAAAGAGTTTGATAAAAATTTGTATAATTTTTTGGAAAGCATTTTTTCTCGAAGTCACAGCTGGCGAGGTTGGTCCACTCAGGTTCTCAGCGCCTCAATTATAAAAAATAAAATCAATGCTATTTATTCTAATAGTTTACGCCTTTTTCTTGCCACTAAAATTTAATAGTAAAGTTTGATTTATTTAATCGTAAATTTCTGGAAATGTTATTAAGTTTAAAAATTCTATTAAACTTTAGTGATAATAGAAAAGCGTAAACCTTGGCAGCTATGTATATGTTTTTAAAACAACATAACTACTAGTAATTCTTAATTTATTCCGTAAGCTCTATCAAAACCTTTAGATCTTTATGTAAATGATTAATGCTCCCTATAGTTGTAGAATGATAATAAATCTCATAACATATTAATTAAATATCAACGAATTCATCATTAGCGCCATACTGACAACCATTTTAAGAAATGTTAATTGAACACTTTCATATTACATTACGGGAAATGGCTTCTTTTACGATTTCAGAAGCGCATTAACTTACTTTCTGAATTTTTAATCTGTAGAATCGTCACGAAATCACACTCTTGCTTAAAATCTTTGGAAACAATGATCCTGTTGGTTACCGAATAGCATGATGACAAAAATAATGAATATGCTTTTTCCTGAAATATACTTTTAGAAGTTTGAGACGTGTTATCGTCTAAAATATCATTAAGAACATTATGGTCACGCAATAATAAGTCATCTTAAAGAGTCCGAGTTTTTTTCTTTTAGTAAATGCAAAATATTATTTAAATTAAGCTTTTATTTAGGAAGCAGTTTTTAATAAAAAGTTTCATTACACAAAACAGTTGTAACATTTCTTCTTAATCTATTATTTTTAAACGAGTATATAAATATATATATCTCTATTCTGAAAAAGGGTAACCGCCAATATAACCGCTGTCAATGACTTTTTTGTGCCTTGAGGTCTTTCTCAACTAATATTAAGAAAACTGCAGCATATAAAAATATGAAAATTGGTAGTTGTATAGAGAAATGTTCAATAAACATGCTGAAATAGACAGTTTTTAAATCGAAAAAATATTTTAAGAGCTATTCAATGTTTAAGTCGCTCAAAAAAGTTCCGTTAAAAATGTTTTATAGGAACAAAAACTATGCATAGAAATTTAATCTTATTTCGAAGGGATAGAATTGATAAGCTTGCGGTGTGTAATGTGCAATTATATTTTTAACTTCACTAATCTTTTGAGGGTTTTCCTCAATATTTTATTCAAGCTTTCATATTTTAAATGTTCAAATAATAATATTTCCAAACAATTTCAATTTAAAATATATATTTACACGGGAGATTCATTTATTTCGACAAAATCTTCTACCTATTGTTGCTAATTGACATTGCGCACTTAGGCAATTTATACAAGTTGATTTTCAAATGCTTAACTGATCTTATTTAGTCAATCACGAAAATAGCTATTAGCTTTTTCGACAACAGTTGATTCGGCCTTAAAATTCCCCAATCAAAGGGAAATTAATGGAAACCCAACTACATGAGATCACCACTGGTCGTTTAAATTTAATTCAATTTTGCGTAATCGTTTTAGAGCAGATCAAATTAGCGTGTTTTAGAGTTTGCAGTGTAAGAAGGGGGCGACCGTAGCTCGTACGAGGCAGAGCCTTCTAGTGTAAGAAATGACTATTGACAATAGGAAATGGTTCAAACAACCAAATCTAACAAAAATTCTCACAAAGAATTGTTAATAAATATCTACTTAAAATAAATACTTTCCAACATAGTTGAAAAGTGTTCATGAATTCGGTTTGTCTGTCCGTCTGCAGGGGGAGGAATTCTACAAAGTGTCACATAGTGTGACAGGAGAAGGAGGGAAAGGCGGGAATTAAAACGTTGTGATATCACATTTGAAATATGAAAACATATATACAAGCATTGTTTAGAAGACACGTAATAAAGTTCGTAATTAACACAGAAAATATTCCAATACGAAATCAGCAGACATAAAAATTCCATTTCAGACAGGATTCGCCTTAGAAAGTATGTTTGTACATTATTCTTTTTGTCGGAAACTTGATTTTTTTCATTTAAGTCTGTCATAGAAATGCTCCATTTTCACAGGTTTTATCGTATGCATTTTTACACAAGTAGCCTTGGTTTTATTGGGGTTGTAACAACCCCAATTTTGGGGTTAAAGTACGACATTGAGTTTAATTTGTTATACTTTCGTAATAATAAATAAGATATACAGAGTTGCCAAGTCTCCGGATTATTTCACAACAGTAATTTTTTAGAGAAAATGTTGTTCGCTTAAATCGCCAAATGCTCTGATTAAATGAAGCAACATTTGCTGTACTAAATTACTGGTATCCAAAAAGCCGGAGACTTGGCAGGTCTGGATATATAAAAATAATCAGTGTGTTGTTACCTTAATTAAAACTACATCTATAATACAGGCCCCGGAGTGCTGCACCTATAACCTTCAGAGTTGCCAAGTCTCCGGCTTTTTGCACACCAATAATTTTTTAGAGAAAATGTTGCTCTTTTAAACCGGAAAATATTCCGATTAAATAAAACAGCATTTTCTGTACTAAATTACTGGTATCCAAAAAGCCGGAGACTTGGCAGGTCTGAACCTTTAAGAATTATTTTGATGGCACATTTCTACAACAGTTGCAAGAAAAAACTGCTCACCGCGCAAGTTTTTACGACATATGCAAGATAAATCTAAACCAAAAATTTTCGTAAGGAAATAGTGGATGAGATATTTTTTATTTAGTCTCTTTATATAGAGACCGCTCCGCGGCCTGATAATAAGAGCTGTAAATAAAAGGACTCACACTTGGGGGAGAAGATGTCACATGAGTATGACAAACTGTAAAATGAGTGAAGGAAAGGGCAGACAAAAATATTACATTTGAGTAATAAATATATGAATGATGCCTAAGTGATAGAACTCTAAAAAAAGACAGATTATCCTATTAATGCGTTACACTACAGTTATATTTTTAAAAGGCAACATTGTTTTCAAATTTTAAATATTTAGCATATAATTAAATATAATTTTATTCGTAATATTTTATACTGCTATTATTTCATAGGAAAATGATAAAAACAGGTGATGATGATGATTTGCTATATTACAGCCGCATAAAGTCTATAGAAAATTTTTAAATTCCAAAAATGTATTAGCTTATAACATGAAGAAATCTATTGTATCTTTTCTGGAAAGTTTTTATCGTCGGTTCATTTCCAGGTAATTCGTTTTTAAAAATAAATAAACAAATAAAAAAATAGCACAAATAAAAATATATAAAATGGCAAACAGTTGTTTCGGAGCCCCTAAATCTCCATCATCAGTGCCAAATTTAAAAGATTCAAAACCGATTCAAAAGTTTAAGCCATGTAAGTATGCCTGCGTCTGCCGCACGCGCCCAAGATTGAATGGTGATGAGTTTTTCAAAAACAACAGCGGAGTCAGGAAACACATGTGACGCAGGAGACCATTAGAACCGGGCAAGTTTCAGTTCGGAGGAGAAAAAAAGAAAAAAGGGGGAGACGAAGAGAATTAATTAAATGAGAGGTAGCCAGACATTTGAAAAATTTGGTGTACTGGACATATCATTAACTAAGTAGCCTGAATTCTTCCATATATGATAAGCTTCCCAAAAATCGAGGTCGTAAATATATGAGCATTTCTGAATTATTGAACACTCTGAAAAATTAAAACTGTTATTGTTAGACCAACAATGGTTAGCAATTACAGAACGTTTAGTCTCACAATTTTTAACATAGTTTTTATGTTCCCCCAAGCGGACTTTAAAGGGTCGCTTAGTTTGACCTATGTACATTCTATCACACCGCGCGTGCGGGAGACGAAAGCATAGTTACATGGCTTAAACTTTTGAATAGGTTTTTAATCTTTTAAATTTGGCACTGATGATGGATGGAGCTTTAGGGGCTTCGAAACAGCTGTTTGCCATTTTATAAATTTCTATTTGTGCTATTTTACATTGTTCATTTATTTTTAATATAACGGTATAAAGTTAAATCCATCTATTTTAAATTCATTCTTAATTCAATGCACAGAGTATAAATCACTTAAGATTTTTGTAGGTTGAAGAAAGTTCTTTTAAGTTAAAATGTTCATAAATGAAGTGAAAGGTTGTTCTCAAATCAATGTTGCCACAAAAATAAAATTCTGCATTATATCATGCTCAGCAATGATTATATAAGAAAAATAAATAGTACAAAAATGATAAAATGTGGATGTTTCCGCAAGTGTTTATTTTATATTTATGACTAAAAAGCAAAAGTGAAATAGAATTGTTTAGAAGTAAACGACACCATCGATCGATTTAAACTGTGGTATTTCACGTATAGCCTAAATGGTATGTTTTATACTAGATTAAATTGTATTTTATATGTACTCAATTTATTTTTCTTTGTCCCATGTTTTTCACGAAGCGGATAACGTCCTCCTTAAAACCAGTTAAAATACGACTGTTAATTTTTTTTTCTCGCACGTGCGTTTTGCTGTCTACGATCAGTTTTTACTATAACTTTGATGTAATAAATGAGATGATAGTCTGATTTCACTAATGTTGTTTGCATATATATTTTCCTTATTTTTTCTTTCTAAATTTAAACCTGCATCTAAAAACTATTAGGCTGCATTGCGAAATCCTCGCACGGGTCTACTGGTTTTATATTAAAAATTAAAAAGATGGGGGACTTTTAAAACTTTCAAAATATTATTTTTAACTTAAAGTCAAATAATTGATGAACCGACATTCAATATCGGTAAAAATATTTATTCTGAGTTTTAAAATGCATTATATTTTAACTTTATCCACGTATCAATGAACATCAGAGATATGTCAAAAAAGTTTTTGCCAAAAAATAAAAACCTTCTCACTTTTTAAAAATCTTCAAAACTGTCAACAATATCCACCATTTTTATCATTTCAATCAATGACTAAAAAAAAATTAATCTGACTGAATCATACTTTTAAATGTTTTTTTTTTCTTTATTTGGAGGTGTCAGCGTTTTGGATATAAGTCACAGAATAATGATAAAAATTTATCAGGATATAAATATGTTATAGAATAAATAGCATAGGTTGGAAGGGAGAGAACCAAGTACCTGGTATTGAAGAATTTAACCCATTTATGCCTAGCGTCGATGCTTTAGTAAAATGGAAAACAAGTGCATTTCACACCACTTTTTTTTAAAATAGAAATTTGGTGTCTTATTTTATCGAGGAGTCCTTGATAAAATAAGACACCAAATTTCTATTTTTTTTTAAAAGTGGTGTGAAATGCACTTTTTCCTATTTACTAAAGCGTCCCAAAATTGGGACAATAGGCATAAATGGGTGTGAAATGCTAATGCTTTGATAATGACATCACACATTGTAAAATTAGATGTATTGTTTTGGATTGAAAAATAAACCATTCTTGTCCGAGTAACGCCACGCGCAATAAGAAAACTAATACATAAGAAGTAACAGAAGCTGATGAAATAAGAAATATAGCATATGTGTCAGAGGAAAATCATTGCAAGAAAAGGGAAGAGAAGATTAATGTATTGAAAGAAAAACAAAAACAAAACCATGCAGAAAAAACGCATATTTCATCAAAGGATCGCGGAAAACGTGAATTTCGTCAAATAATCACGGAAAAAACACGAATTTCATTAGAGGATCACAGAGAAAACGCCAATTTCGTCGAAAGGTCGCAAAAGTGCAAATTTCATCATAGGATCCTGAAAAAATGTCAATTTTGTCAAAGAAACGCGAAAAAAGGTGCAATTCGTCAAAACGGCGGAGAAAAAACGCGAATTTTTCAACAAATCATGAAAAAAACACTCATTCCGTAAAAGGATTGCGGTAAAACACTCATTTGGTGAAAAGGCTGCGAAAGAAACGATAATTTCGCCATAGGGTTGTTGGAAAAAACTCTTTTTTTTTTTTTCACGCGTGAAGTCGTTTATATTTTCTTCTTCTGAAGGTTGACTTCTAAAAACACAATTTTTTGAATGATAATCATGCATAACAGTCACGTGTTTAACCCCTTGAAGGGCACCGGTATATTATATATACCACTTAACCCCTTGAAAGGCACCGATATATTATATATACCACTTAATTTTAATCCCAGAATGTCAGAATGATACCAGAATGTTATAATCAATTTATAAGATACATGAGGAAAAGCTTTTACTTAAATTCGTTCGTGAATCCTGGTGTCAATCAATCATTTCAATATTTTAGCTACAAGGGTACTTTGCCCCTGAAGGTGTTAAATGAGTCTGACAATGTTGTAAACTTAAAATAACACTTTTCCGTCATTTTTGACGGTGACATATACTAGTTTATAATAAAAATCTTTTTTGTTTTAATGTTTTATTTTATTACGTTCTGCCTTTCCTGTCTTTTTTCTGCTTGTTTTTCACTTTTTAGTCCTCCCAGTATCATTTCGGTGCAACTTTTAAATTATCTTTGTTAGGAACAGTCTTTCTTTTATTCATTCTTTCCATGTATTTACAAAGATTTTTTCCCTACATGCATGCATTATTCTTCTTGCATCACAACTTTCTCTCTCTTCCTGCGTTTACTTCTTTGATTTCTCGTGGTACGTGTGCTTTTACTGATTTAAAAAAATACAGGTATGTTTTTTTCGGTTCGATATAAATGTGATTTTTAAATTTATGACCAATATTTACCAATATACTGTTTTATACTTAAAATATATTTTTTAATTATATTACTTTGATTAACATACAACATGAAAGAAGTTTTTTACAAATGAAATATAGTTTTTAAGGGTGTTTTCTATTTTGTGCCATTATAAATTTAATAGCAATAAATCGAAACTTAGTAGTTAATTTAAATTTACAATTGAACAAAAAGAAAGCTTTTCATGCTGAACTATTACACGTCTTTTAAGAACGACGAATGCAAATAAATGGTTTAAATTCTAAACTATGCGCATTTTTCACTTTCGAAACTATTTATAAATAAACCATATCAAGACTGAAAGAAAAATATAACGAAACAACATTCAGAGAAAAGCACCAAAATATAAATACATATGAAGGTTGAAAATAAATAAAAAGTAACAAATATGAAATTTAATCGATAATGAATCAAGAAAAACAATATATGAAAAAAAAAGAGATATATCAAGATAGAATATTAAATATAGAATAATTCGAATAATTATCAACACTAAAAATAATAAATATGGAATTGTTTCAATAATTATTTCAAAAAGCTAAAAATGTATAGAGATTGAAACATTCTAAAATATATAAAAAATATTAGATACATTTTAATTTACAATTCAATAAAATATAAAGTAACTAAACAACTAAAAAAAAGTTTAAAAAACTTATATTAACTAAATCTTATTTTCCAAATTCCTCATAATGTAGTAGAAACATTAAATATCTTTTACGATAATCTCGCATTAAAGACTATTGGCTAAATTTTGAATGGAAATTCATTTATGATTTATATAAATGAAAAAATGAAACTAATTCCAGAATTCCAAACACTGATATACGTGGTAACGATTTCGAAATATTGTTTGTTGATTGGTTTACATGATAATGAAAGATTTTGGAATAAAAACAGCCATAAAACTATTGTTTATAAGATTATGTTTTTGCAATGTAATATATTTTTAAAAAAATATGTTTTCGGCTAATTTATTACCCATAACACAAAAGAAATTTACTTTATATTAATATTCAGCGCATTTTTTAATACTATATGCATAATATTTTGTAATACTAATATATATATATATACAGGGTGTCCGAAACGTCTGGAAACGGTCAAATAACTCGAGAAATATACATCGGATTGAAAAACGGCAAAATGCATGTTCAATATTTTTGAAAAATCTATTTAGGGATATGAAAGTTGCCCCCCCCCCGAGGGGGAAAGGGAGTAACTTTGAAATCTTAAATGATGACCCCCATTTATTATTGCAGATTTAGATTTTACGGGAAAAAATACGTAACTTTTGTATTGAACATTTTTTTCGAAATATTGTATATGGCGCTGTAATCGAGTGCAATGCTGTGAGAATCGTTACCATTGCAATGTCTTGAAACGGTCAAATAACTCAAAAAATATACATCAGAGTGAAAAACGGAAAAATATGTGTTTAATATTTTAGAAAAATGGCAACTTTGATATCCCTAAATAGATTTTTGAAAACTATTGAACATGCATTTTTTTCCGTTTTTAAATACGATGTATATTTCTCGAGTTATTCGAGCGTTTCCAGACATTGCAATGGTAACGATTCTCACAGCCAAGACTCCCTTATCATAGATCAGACTTGACAATCCGGAGAGAGTCTATGGGAGAAAATGTCCGCGGTAATTGCCAACTTATTAATTGACTTTCTCCGGAAAGTATCGCCGCCTGGTGGATACTACCGCACAGTTGCCATGTTTCGGGCTTTTTGAACACCAGTATATTTTTAGAGAAAATGTTGTTCTTTTAAATCCCAGAATTCTCCGATCAAACAAAACAAAATTGTCTCTACTAAAAAACTGGTATCCAAAAATATAATAGAAAAATCTATAGAAAAATCTAGCTGGTCTGCTACCGCATAGCTGCCAACTCTTACGCTTTTTTCTTACCACTAAAATTTAATAGAATTTTTTTCGTCATGTAATCACACGATCTTGTCAATTTAATAAGATAAAATTTACTATAAAATTTTAGTGGTAGGAAAACTACTAGTTCATAAGCAAATGCATAGAACAAATGGAGCTGTGAAAAAATTTCGTGTGATTTCGTGTCGTAAATACTATTACTGACGATTGATGGCGCTAGTAGCAGGACAAGTATAGCGGTCAAAGGCAACTTGCTGATTGAGAGGTCTGATGCTATGATAAGGAGGTCTTGCTCACAGCATTGCACTCGATTACAGCGCCATCTACAATATTTCGAAGAAAATGTTCAATGCAAAAGTTACGTATTTTTTCCCGTAGAATCCGAATATGCAATAAAAAATGGGGGTCATCATTTAAGATTTCAAAGGTGCCCCCCCTTCCCTTCTCCCCCGGGGGGGGCAACTTTCATATCCCTAAATAGATTTTAAAAAAATATTGAACATGCATTTTGTCGTTTTTCAATCCGATGTATATTTCTCGAGTTATTTGACCGTTTCCAGACTTTTCGGACACGTGTATATAATATATATATATATATATATATATATATAATTATATGCATAATATATTATATCAAATCCTCTCAAAATATTTGTAATTGATTTGAAACACATTTTATTTTTTATTTTCTTTTACAAATGACAATCACAGATGTGTCAAGCAAATTTTATCAAAATCTGTTTCGTTTCAATAAACTTTTGCGGAGTCAAAAATAATTCATCTATTTTTGACGTTTAAATCTATCAAGGATTTATCTGGAAATAACTCTGAAAACGGTAGAATTTACTTAAAGGAATAATTTCCGATATAAGCATTATATTAAAATAAAATATGGATAAATAGAATTTAAATAGATTGAGAATGTAAAAAATGGGCAAATAATACTAAAATATACGAATATTCATAGATAGTCATACACTGCAAGTTAAATTTGCTAGAATTCCAAATTTTCATATGCATCCTTATTATATGAATCATTTACGATATAAACATTATATTAAAATAAAATATGGATAAATATAATTTAAATAGATTTAGAATGTAAAAAATAGGTAAATAATAATTCCAAATTTTCATATGCATCCTTAGGCTTCGAGAAATGTAACATTTTAAATGATTGTGTGCTATCATATATATTATTTCTGATGTCAACACCTTCATTTCTATGCATTTAGAAAACGCACAATAATGAATGAAGAAAGCTTTGGAAATCATTCGAAAGTTTTTTGAACCAGCTTCTGACATAGTACACTCAAATTTCCTTTAAACATATATTTAGGAATATCAAATTTGCCCTTCCCCCAACTCTGTCCTCTGGGGAGAAACGGGAGGCAACTTTGAAATCTTAAATGGTAATCCCCCACAACCTGTTTTTGCAAATTCGGATTCTACGGGAAAAAAATACGTAAATTTAGTATTTAATATTTTCTTCCGAAAATCATAGATGGCGCTGTAATCAAGTAAAATGCATTGAGAAACATTTCATTGAAAAGTCTGGAAACGGTGGAATAACTTGAAAATTATACATCGGATTGAAAAATTGAAAAATGCATGTTCAATATTTTTGAAAAATATATTTAGGGATATGAAACTTGCCCGCTCCAACTCTGCCCCCTGGGGGGAAGGGGGGCAGCTTTGAAATCTTAAATAATAACCCCCCTTTTTTGCAGATTCGGATGCTACGGATAAAATACGTAACTTTTGTATTTAACTTTATTTATTTGGAATTTGTTCTTAAAAGTCATCGAATTTACTACTAATTTACGTCGAAAAATAAATTGTCAATTTTTTGCACTCAAACCATACAAAATTAATCTTAATGTAACGGACATTACTCTGCCAACCCAAAACCCTTTGTAAATATATATATATATATATATATATATATATATATATATATATATATATATATAGTCTAACAAGCAGTTACTCAGAAAATTTTTATCGTTAAATGAAAACATACGCATGCTAAAAATAAAAACAGAATTTCAGTTTTCTGAAAACATTTAAAATAAAACAGTTTTTTAAACAATTCTTTCTTCTACGAATTCTGTTAATGACCGTCATCTGTTTGACTTTCTACGATATCAACAAAGAAAAAAAACTAGTTCGAAGATGCTTTAGATCAGTTCAGAATTTCGTTTAACTGCTCACTGCATTGTTAAAGCTGTGTAATGTAGATAAGAAAATCCTTCCCGAAGAGACTTATCTTCTTTAATGGCCTAGTGTACTGAGTAAAGATTATAAAAAAGAGAGTAAATAAGATTTTTTAGAAGTAAGTATTTTTGGTAAATTAAAAATTGAAAAAAAAATTAAACATTTATAAAGTATTAAAAGCGGCATGAAAGAGAACATTTTCATATATATATATATATATATATATATATATAGTTAGATTTTTAAGAAATTCTTAATTAGCCTTATTTAAAAATGAAAAAAATTATTTTTATACATGGTGTCTTTAAACAGGCGAAACGTTTTTAAAATTAAAAACAAGTAAATGGCTGCTTCTATGGAAATTATTCTTGGTAGAGTGTAATGTTTGATGTCATGAATTTATTTTCTAGACTTCCTTGTTTAGTTCCAATTATCAGGGATATCTGGCGCTTCACTCTCACAAAATGAAATGTTTCTGAAAAAACATTTATGATTTCACAACGTAAAAATAATTTTTTGGTGCTTTTATAGCAAAGAAGAATAAAAAATTAAAACTGGGTTAATTTTAATCCATCTTTAAAGATTTTTTTTAATATTCTAATAACTGACGCAGCGCAGTGTCATTTATCAAAGATATTTACAACTGAAAAATGGACGTGTATGTGCAGTAGATGGCGCTTTACTGTCAAATGAAATATTGAGCAAAATGACTTTGGAATTTCACAATGGTATTTTAATGGTATTTTAATTGTTTTTACAGCAAAGAAGAATAAAAAATTAAAATTGAATTAATTTGAATCCATCTATAAAAGTTAGTTTGAATATTCTAATAGCTGGCGCAGCACAGCGCCATCTATCAATGATATTTACAATTAAAAAAGGGACGCGTACGTGTAGTAGAAGGCGCTTTACTGTCAAATGATATATTGAGTTGAGCAAAAAAACTTTGGAATTTCACAATGGAAAACTATTTTATGTATTTTTACAGCAAATATGCATAAAAAATTAAAACTGAATTAATTTTAATTAATCTTTAAAGGTTAGTTTGAATATTCTAATAAACTGACGCAGCGCAGTGCCACCTATCAATGATATTTACAAATAAAACTAGTCGTTGGGGGGTACCGTAATACTTACCCATCATGGATATGCATAATGTAAAATATTAAAATAAAAATGTGTAAACTACTTATAAAATGCATTGCAATTCAAATAAAATCGTGGCTTGATGACGTCACAAACTTTAAAGGCTCGATTACTGAATTGCTTGAAAGAGGTTTTTCCTTATAACTCCAAAAATAATAATCCTATTAACTAGCGGTTTATTGCATCTGATTAAGCGTCAAATTTCCAATTAAAATATATCTTTGAAGTGAAATTTGGATGAAATACAGGGCCATGAAAAATCGGAGAGTGTGGATAATAGGATTCCAAATATCTCGGCAACTAATTATCCGATCGACTTCATGCTTTATTCAAAATTTATGTTTTTTTATTGTCTTTTATATTCATTTCTTAAAATAAACAATTTCGAAAATTTTTATATACCTTTCATCAGAACGAATATTTCGAGAGTCCGAAAAAAATTGTTCCGGTTAATCGAGGTTATTAAAATGAAATAGGCTTCTTCCCATTATTACATACTAAGTACATACAAAATTGCAAGTCTCTATCTCAATTTTTTTCGGGAGATAGAGCGTTTACAGACACACAGACACACACACACACACACACACACACAGACACACAGACGGACGGCAAAATTTTTTTTCTAAAAATATGTTTTTCGGAATCTCCAGTGTCTGAAACGTGTAAATCCGTCAAAAAAAAAAATTTCGATTTTCAAAACGATTACAAGACTTACCCTATACTACGTATGATGGGTAAGTAAAAGGGACGCGTACGTGTAGTAGAAGGTGCTTTGCTGTCAAATGAAATATTGAGCAAAAAGACTTTGCAATTTCACAATGGAAAACTGTTTTAGGTGTTTTTACAGCAAGGAAGAGTAAAAAATTAAAACTGAATTTATTTTAATCAATCTTTAAAGGTTAGTTTGAATATTCTAATGACTGAAGCAGCGCAGTGCCATCTATCAATGATATTTACAACTAAAAAAGGACGCGTAGTAGATGGCGCTTTACCGACTCAAATGAAATACTGCGCAAAGAGACTTTCCAATTTCACAACGGAAAACTATTTTTCGTGTTTTTACAGCAAAGAAGAATGAAAAATTAAAAGTTAATGCATTTTACTACATCTTTATACGTTATACTGAACATTCTAATAATCTGACGCAACACAGCGCCATTTATCAATCATATTTATAACTGAAAAAAGAGATTTAGGAGAATTTAAAGCAAAGAAGAACGAAAAGTTAAAACTGGGTGAATTTTATTCCATCTTTATACGTTTGTTTGAACATTCTAATAGTCTGAGGCAGAATAGCGCTATCAATCACTACATAGGTGCCAACCTCTCATTAATATTCCGTAATATGCGGGTTAATTTGACCCAGGTTTAACACGTTTGCACCATAAATTTTTTTAAGAATTGAAATTAAATAAATTCCACGTAGAAACCTGAAATTGAATAAAAGATTAATCCAATAATTTTTTCTGGTTTGAAGCGTTGTTAAACTGGGTCAAATTAACCCGCATATTACGGAATATTAATGAGAGGTTGGCACCTATATCAATAATACGAGGGTGGGCTGATAAATTCGAGGACTGACAGTGAAAGCACAAGATGTTTGACAAAATTTCATGTTACTTTTCAATGTAGTCCTCTTGCAACTTTATACATTTAAGACACAGTCTTGAGTGCGAATACTTTAGTGCAGTCCAGTACGAGGGTGGTTCATGAAGTACTCTGCCTGACAAAAAACAATACAAGATTTTTGACAATATTTCATTTCATTTCTCAACTTGCAACACAATACATTTCAGAAGAGTCTTGAGAAATATCCATTGTTTGGCGTTTTTGTTCGACGTTCAACAAACGTGGTATGCTTCGAGCGGAAACCTCTTTCATATCCAAAACATGGTGTAAAATGTAGTGGACATGCTCTATCGAGATGTTTCCAAATTTCGCGTATCTCAATAGGCGATCATTCAATGCGGCATTGTGAATTTTTCAGACGATTTTGTCGGTCGTAGAGGTTTTTGGATGTTCTGAGCATTCATCATTGTGAAATGATTTCCTACCATGTTTAAATTCAGCAACCCACTTTTTTATCGTCGAATATGAAGGACAATAATCCTTTAAGGTGGAATGTAACTCTTTTTGTATGTCCGTGGGGGGGGGGGAACCTTTTTTAACAAAGTATTTTATGACAGCTGGAACTTCATTTTTTTCCATTTTTTTAAAATGTCAAAACTTGTTTATTTTAATTTTTCGCAAAGCAATAACCAATAAACTCACGCGTCTGAAACTCGGCAGCATATCATCTAAAGGATCATACTTCACAAACATCATTGTTATTTGGTCATACTTGTTCCATCTCTGTGCAGGCTAAGAACTTATCAGTCCCCCCTCGTATTTACAGCTAAAAAATGGACACGTAGTAAAAAGGGATGCGTGGTAGATGGCGCTTTACTGTTTCAAAATGAAATATTGTTAAAAAATACTTTACAATTTCGAAACAGAAAACATTTTTGATGTTTTTGTTTGAATAAATGAAAATTAAAAATTAAAACGGATCACATTTCAATTCATATTTATAAGTTAGTTTGATCATATTAATAGTCTGACTAAACGTACCGCCATCTATCAGCATTATTTAAAACAAAAAAGGGACGCGTAGTAAAAAAATTCCCGACCACATATTACTCTACAGCAAAAAGAGCTTCAATAGGTTTACCTGTGCTCCATTTACCTGTTTTAACCCTTTCCGGCACAGTGGTCCCACTCCGGGCACACCTAAATTTAATTCCAAACTTGCATTCGGCACCAAGAATATTTAATTGAAATTTTGTTTCAATAATGAAAGTGTAAAATAAAGAGTTCTTATTTTCTAAAAAAGTCGTTTGTAAATTCCGGTGTCAATCAGCAATTTCTCATTTTACGAACAGACTTTGTCTGTGCCAGAAAGAGTTAAATGAGTTGAGTTCAATTGTTTTCAATTCTGCACAAGAACTATGTAAATACGTGCTCGCGTATGCGCTTGTTTAGGGTGAATCTAAATTATCTGGCAACAGTGAAATGAAATCATGCGGAACTTCTTTAGCACAAATTGTGACATAAGCATATTATGTGCCTAATTAAATTTTATATAGCTGAATTCTGAATTTCTTCGGAACACTGGAAGGTACCACCTTCGCATTATTTATTAATAAGTATTTTTGCATTCAGTTTCAATTGAAATATTGCATTGTAGTCCTTACAAAATATTTATATAAAAAATGCTATTGATTACTGAAAAAAGGTAATTATTATTACTTTTGAAGAAGTAAATTCCAATTATGAAAGTGTGTTTAATTGCAATCTATGAAAAACGTGACATTTTACCCTTTTCAAACATTCCCAAAATGCAGTATGTCAAACATTCCGCAACTGCTTTTTTGAATAAAAAAATATAAAAACAGATGGCTTTACAAAGTTACAATTATCTATATCGTCTTTTATATCATTAAATTAAGAACATTATGAAACAAACAAGAAATCTCCTATTTTTAATACTATTTTCACTCTGTTGTCTATACGCCGTTTAAGCAATTAAAATCTATACTATTAAAAACCGTTCGCGTATCTATCTATGTAACCTCAAAAACTCGAAAACCGCAGGGCGCAGGGCTACGAAATTTTGCACACGGGTAGCTGGTAGAGCGGTCATGAACGATTGGGGCAAAAAATTCGAAAATTTTAAATAGATTTTTGATAGATTAAATATTAATTAAAATCCATCCACAAATAGATCTCAACAAAAATACGCTTTTTAATCTTCGGTTGGTTGGTTGTATAAAATCTTCGCAGAAGTCTTTAAATAAATCAAGGTAGGGATCATTGCAATTCTCAGTCGAGTAATTAAAATCGATGGATCTTAGATAATATGAGATGAAGACAATCAACTTAATTATTGACCGTTGCCAAATGCTAAAAACTTCATTTTAAAAGATTTTATCGACTTAATGAAGGATAATTAGCTGGGTTTAAGGTTTTTTTTTACATGACATACATTAGTATGATAGAGATTATTAATAGAGAAAACTTTATTTAACAGATTATTTGTTGGGGGTCAACGATTTTTTATTTAAGATCCCATATATTTTACTTGACCACGCGCTACCTGGCGGCGGATTTTTCATTAATTGACCCTCCTTATTAAGAAATCCAAATCTACTGCTCTGATTTCAACAGAACTAATTACATTTAACAAATTTAACATTTTTAGCTTTACCCGTAACGTTTAATCGCTGTTTTATATAGATGATACCGCTATTTTAAATTAACTGTTTTTGTAAAAATTAAATTTATGTTCGTAATAAAAGTACAGAGACCGTATTCAGTTGATGCATACCAACAGACAAAGTTAGTGATTTGTGGTTGAGCACTTGACCGCGCGCCTCCTCGCCCCCCCCCCCCCCCTTCACGGTTTTTTTTCTCTTACAGAACGCAGATAATTATGTTCCGAACTTCACCAAACCAGTTCCATTTTCCTAAATTATCATCAAAATCAGCATTCATAGCACCAGGGTGTACTTCTAGAAAACAGTTACCAGTATTTCCGAATAATAGTCTAAGCCAAATTTCAAATTAAGTTCCTAGCATAACCAAATGAATCAATCTTTAAAGATGCATATAGTGGCTCTTTTAATTTTTCATTTGCTGAAAGGCACTTGAACATCCGCTCCCCCGGCCCCTCCCTCAAGGCTTTTTGTCTAATTGTACCCTGTTTCCATATCTCAACAACTAATTTTTCGATTTCAGTGCAACTGATTCCAAACATCATATTTAACTTAATAATCAACGTCTATATCATTAAAATAAATTTGTGAGTAGCGGGTACCACTATTTAAGAATAACAGTCTAAGACAAATTTCTAATTAAGTTCCTAGCTTAACCAAACGAACGAATTTTTAAAGATGCATAGTGGCCCTCCTAATTAGTTATTTACTGAAGTGAACTTAAACAGCCGCTCCTCCCCGGCACCTCCTTCAAGATTTTTTTTCTAACTATGCCCCGTTTCCATAACTCAGCAACTGTCTTTCCGATTTCAACGCAACTGATTACAAACACTATATAATTAACTTAATAGTCATCCTCTATAACGTTCAACTAAATTTATGAGTATTAGTTACCAGTATTTCAGAATAAAAGTTTAAGCCAAATTTGTAATTAAGTTCATAGTTTAACCAAACGAAATTTTTTTTAAAGATGCATAGTGGTCCTCTTAATTAGTCATTTTCTGAAGGATACTTGAACATCCCCTTCCCCCGGCACCCCCTCAAGGCTATTTTCTCTAACTGTGTCTTATTTCAATAACTCGGCGAATAATGTTCCCATCTTCTCCAAACCGCTTTTGTTGCACGTCTACTATTACGGTGCCGTAAGCAACGGGAACCTGTGTCAGATGTTCGTTCGGAAAGAGGTTTGTTGTTTAGAACAAAATGGGCAACGCCGGGTGGGTCAGCTAGAATATTATCTACCCTATTAAAATCCGTGTGCGTATCTATCTATGTAACCTCAAAAACTCGGAAAAACACAGGGCGCAGGGCTACGAAATTTGGCATACGGGTTGCTGGTAGGGAGCCAATGAACAATTGGGGCAAAAAACTCAAAAAATTTAAATAGATTTTTTTTAATGTTTTTGACGAATTTTTGCCTTTTTTATGTCAACCCGTAATCTCGCGAGTTCTAAATGTTTACCGCAATGTGAGATATACATATTATGGACGCCACGCTGCAATACTAAGAATCTGTAGCGGGTATTACGATAATTATTTTACCTCGCATGCAAATAATTAGAGATTATTTAATTGCGCTTCATTATTTCATTTCTTTTTTCTTTTAAGTAAAGAAACACATTTTATCACAAACATTAACAACATTTTAATTCTATTTATTCCCTTATTCCAAAGATATCGTTTTATCGTCTGTTGCCATAGCAACATAAATTAAGTTTCATTAAAAAAAAGTGCGCAGTAGTCATTTTTTTTTCCTGAATCGTATAGTTATTGAAAAACTCAACATATTAACAGGGGATTTAAATTTATTTTATTCACATTTTAGAATTAAATTCATGAAATCCCGTGCGTAGAACGGGTTAAACAGCTGGTTTGAATATTAAGAAATCTTCGCGTAGGAGTTTACGTGTAGGAAATGGTACACTTTCTTTTTTTGAGGGAGAAGGGGAGGGGGCATGTAGAAAAGGTTTGTATAATCTGCTTCAGTATTGTGCTTGTCAGCTGAAAAAAGTTAAATTAAATTAAATTAAATCAAATTAAATACGGCCAACATCCCCAGTTTTTTCGATATGCTTTTTTTACAATATTGCTACAGCATAAATGCTTATTAAATTGAATTTAAAATCTACATTGGATTTCTTTGTGTCGCTTTGGAAATATAGTTATTTCAGGAGAATTTTATTTAGGCTATTTATTTTTCTGACAAAGACTATTGTTGAGGTTTTGATCAAACTTTCGTGAGAAAAAAAATATTTCTTTTCTCAAATTAATAAATTCCCAGAAATGAGGCACTATTCATATTATTCGATTTTTTTCCAGTTTTAACAACGGAAAAACGGAAAAAAATGCTATAGTTATCACTCATGTGTATGACACTTGACAATGGTGACTTTAGGTTATGTGTAAAATTTTTAATTATTATCGTGTTACAATTTTTTTTTCGAAATATACTACATGTAAAATATTTTGAATTTATGATAAATATAATAGATATTTGAACGCATATAATAGTTTGAAGCGTATATTGTTGACATTTAAGAAATATAGTACATAACTTTTTTAACTTTCTTACAAAGTATCAGGTAATTTATCAAATTCGAAGTACAATTAGAGAGCAAGCAAAACATATTGTGCCAAATATTTGTATTGGCTATATACTTGGGCAATATTGGGTGCATTTTGTCTGTATCTTGACCAATATTGTTAATATTGACAAGCAATATTTTAGGGACACTGGGATGATTACATTTTACTAATAGTGCACCATTATTAGCAAGAAATAATTCAAAATTTAATTGTCAGTACGTCCAACGAAAAAAGTCCTTCCGGCCTCTACTGGGAGGAAATGATAGCTTTCCTATATCTTTGTATTAAAATTTTAGCTAATGTTTCTCAAAAGCAGCAAGCTAAAATGCAAAGAATACGATTACAGAAGATTCGTTAATACTGAATTTGGATAAGAAATTTACCAAATTAGTCAACTACAGACAAGTTGGCTTCATTTATAAAGACTTATTTTTGTCAGCCAAGTGTCGCAACTGCAATATCCCAGTCATTTTTAAGATAGAGGCAAAACAAAATTGCACCGGAATACTTGTATCAATGCCTACTACTTAAAAAAAAAATTGAATTTCGAATTTTTTTGTATACATATTTTTTTTTTTAGTTTTAAATTTTTAGTGGCCGCCAGTTTGAAGCAAGATGGCGGATGAAGCTGGCCAACGAACTCGGCAGAGATATTGGTGAGCTTAATACAAATACTTAGTTTTCATCCAAAACGGTTTATAAATACGAGTGGTATCATATGACATAGATATTAGATCTGATCAGGTCTGAGGGTCATGATAGGTGAAAGTTTCCGTAATTGATTTTCTCCGAACGGCTGCAATAGGTAGCTTTTACTTTTTGTAAGGAAAGCTACCTAAAACACTGTTTCTGGAACCATTGTATTTCATTGTAAAAATTTCGAATGTAAAACTAATATTAACCATTTTTGATATACATACGATGTATTTTCGAGGAATATGAAGTTGGCACATTCCAGTACGTTATTTTTGTCTGTATGACCAATGATTTTTTTGCTACTAGAGAATCTATTAATAAATTTTATTATAACCTCTTGAAGGACGTTGATACATTTTTATACCACTTAATTTTAATTCACACATGCTACAAGAGTACTAGTATTTTGTTATAAAATATTTCATTTATAATGTAAGTGAAAAAAAGCTTTTACTTATTTTCAAATAAATTTTTTCGCAAATTCTGGTTTCTCCCAATCATGTCAACATTTTAATATTACACCTGAAATGGTTAAAGTTCAGCGCAGTGGCGTAGCGTCAGGGGGGGCACGATTATTTTACTACCAGTATAAGTATATTCTACATTTAGCCTTATTTAATCTTTGAACGGTATGAAATAAATAAGGCCAAATATAGAATATAAAAATACTGGTAGTAAAGTCACCCGTGCCCCCCTTGACGCTACGCCTCTGGTTCAGCGCCTAGAATACATAGTGTGAAAACCGGTTATCCCAGTAATGATTTAAAAAGTGCTAAAAAATGTAGCCGAAAAAACGTGCAACGATGCTGTACGATAATTATGTGCAACGATAATAGGGCGATCGTAGTGACATCTGCTAGTTCTTTTCAACGTAAACATTGTATTGCAAAAATTTAGTAAATATATGTATTTTGAACAATTATAAGTTGATAATTAAGCAGTAACATAAAATAAGTTGCAGAATATCTTTTAAGAGGATAACTATATTTCATCACTACTAAATCGCTTCGGTAATAAACGAAACAAAAAAGATAAAAATAAGAAAATTTTTATTCAAAGAAATTTCTGTATCACTTTTGCACATACACATATGAGTTAGTTCCACTGTATACATAGATGATACTGCAAATTGATTATTATTAATATTACTTGTACTTTATCAAATACATGCTACTCTTGAATGTATTTGAAAAGTTGCATTGAAAAGAGCTAGCAGATGTCGCTGCGATCGACTTCTTATCGATCGGCATCGTTGTACATTTATCGGATTCAATTTTTTAGTACTATTTTGTAGCCGTTTACCACACTCTTTATTCTATCAACTTGTAGTTAAAATCTTCATTCAGGTTTTCAAATGCATTCTTAAAAAATTATTATTGAGTAGACTTATATATATATATTTTTTCTAATTAATTTAATGACAAGTACTTTCAATGTTAGATTATTCATTAAAATAACGATAGAGAAATATTTTGTTTACGAATATCATTAAAAAAAACGAAAATGAGACTCTCATATTCATCAGCTATCATTTCATCTCTAATGTGGTACTCTGAAACGGGGAATAACACTACATATATCACTCACGTCAATAACACTTGACGGTAGGGTCTGCAAAAAAACATTAATTATAATCTTCTTACATTTTGTTTTCTTAAAGTATCATCTACTTAAATCTACTATCTACTTCAAATTTTAGAGATGTATTTACTTACCTCAATTTTTCTAAATATTTGTTAAAAGTAAATTTGTATTGAAAAATTAAGTTAATATACAATATATAACTAAAGATTTTTTTTTTTACTTTCTATAAAAAAAACGTGTTTTAAATTTGAATTACTGTTTAAGAAAACCTCTTTAAATATTTATTAATATAAAACAGG
Organism: Maratus michaelseni; assembly: GCA_963931845.1. Taxonomy (NCBI): domain Eukaryota; kingdom Metazoa; phylum Arthropoda; class Arachnida; order Araneae; family Salticidae; genus Maratus; species Maratus michaelseni. The sequence goes on along the minus strand of OZ007595.1, from coordinate 79,264,485 downwards.
GTTATTGCTCCTTAATGTACAATAGGGTGGGTCGAAAAAACCGAAATTTATATAATCGAAACGTAATAGTGCGGGAAAGTTGCCATTGGTAATAAGGAATGAATTCGAAAAATATTACACCAAATGGTTAATATCTTTTACCGCCGCAAAGGGGGCAAAGTTTCGAAAAATCGCAAAAAAATTGTTTTTTTTTTTTTTTTTTTTTTCAAAAAAAAAAAAATAATAATTATCCAAACATACCAATACAATTTCTAGTAGAATGCAACAGCTACATCAAGATGTTAGTAATGTTCCAGTAAAATTTCATTATGGTGAAATCATTTCTATTACCGCCGCAGAGGCGGACAAAATTTTGAAAAAAAAAAAACTGCAAAAATTTCAATTTTCCGATTTTTCTAAATTTTTAAATTTTTATTATATGTCTACAATTAAATAAATTTACATTATAGCTAGTAATAACTTATAAATGTCTGAGTAATTTTGATCATGGGCATTGCCAACCAAGGGCGAGAGGGGCCCGCCCCCTCTAAATTTGGGAAAAAGGGTCTTTTTGAACTCTCCCCCTTGGTTGGCAATGCCCATGATCAAAATTACTAGACATTTATAAGTTATTACTAGCTATAATGTAAATTTATTTAATTGTAAACATATAATAAAAATTAAAAAATGTAATAAAAAGGGAAAATTGTAAATTTTTGCCTTTTTTTCAAAATTTTGACCGCCTCTACGGCGGTAATAGAAATCATTTCACCATAATGAAATTTTACTGGAACATTACTAACATCTTGATGTAGCTGTTGCATTCTATTAGAAATTGTATTGGTATGGTTGGATAATTAAATTTATTTTGCGATTTTTTTTAAACTTTGTCCCCCTTGCGGCGGTAAAAGGCGTTACACCATTTGGTGTAATATTTTGTGAATTTATTCCAATGGCAACTTTCCCGCTGTATTACGTTTCAATTATATAAATTTCGTTTTTTTCGACCCACCCTAGCAAACAATCATGACGATCTCGATTAAAAGTAACGTTTAAATTTATTGCAATGTTAATCTACACCGTTTAAATTTAATTAATGTGCTTTTGCATTCTATTAGAAATTGTATTGGTATGGTTGGATATTTAATTTTTTTTTTTTTTTTTTTTTTTTTGAAAAAAAAAAAAAAAATTTTTTTGCGATTTTTCGAAACTTTGCCCTCTTTGCGGCGGTAAAAGATATTAACCATTTGGTATAATATTTTGCGGATTTATTCCTTTTTAACAATGACAACTTTCCCGCACTATTACGTTTCGATTATATAAATTTCGGTGTTTTCGACCCACCCTAATGTATAAACCTAGCCAAAAAAGGCACGGCCTTTTTTATTCTTGCATAATTTACTGTAAAATTTCAACAAATATGTAATTAGGTAGGAAAAATGTCTTATTCCAGAATATTAATGTATTTGTAGTACAGAAAATCATCTGCGGGCTAAAAATTGTAGAAACCCATTTCTTCTTATACTAACATGCACTTGTGAATATATATATATTTAATTCTTCAGTATAAAATATCCTAAGCATGCTCTAAACTTATATATTTTTTTATAACATGTATGCATTTTCCTTAAATATTTGAAGCATTAATGGTAGCCAATTATGGAAGTTTTAAACAATTGATGTCTTTGACGTACACTGTGCTCAGCAATGTTATGCTGGACCACAATTTGACTAACAGGGCACACAAACATATTTTATTCAAAAGTTATTTTGTGTATAATGCTATGCACAATATATTCTATAGTAAAAGCCCCTTGAACTGCAACCCATTTATATATATATCAATTTGAATATGTTTGAAATTGTATAAAATCATTTAAAATACACCGAAAGCGATTTCACTCGAGTATATGTATTAGTGATGGGCATAATGAATGATTTTTTTTCATTCGAATGAATCATTCGGGCACGCGTAAAAGGATAGTTGCAAAATATTTTTTTAATCAATCACTACCAGAGATTTTGTAAACAAAAAAGTATGAAAAAAATAGTTGCCAAAATTCGCATTCCTTTTAATCAATTTCACCCGGAAATTTTGCAAAACGAAAGACATTTCTCATTTTTATCTGGCTTTTTACCTAATTCTAATTAAAATCAGAATTTTCTTTTTCTTTTCAAAAGTTCTGGTGGTACTTAACCCGTCAGCACACGCGCCCCTTTCCATTACGTTACTACACGCGCGAGGTAAATTTTACCCCGATGGGTTTTCTTGTGTCAATTTTTCCCCGGTTAGGTTATAAACAAAAAATTATATTTTGAAATAAACTGTAAATCAATAAAGGACATAATTTAACTTAAAATAAAAAGTTCTTTTATATTTAAAGCAAAAAACAAAAACAAAATCTCGCACTAAGATTGTTTTTGCATATCATTACATACAAAGCTTTTACAATCCAAATTCAGACATGAAAATACAAAAAAAATATAAAACTGATATATAGAAACTGTATGTGCAAGAGTTGTTAACGTTTAAAAGAAAAATTATATTATTATTTGCACACTATATTTTTTACATAAGCACTTGCATTAACATTTTTCTATCATTATGGGTTACGTTATTACACGCATGGGGTAAATTTCCTCCCACGTGATATTTTATAACAAAAGAATGGAAAATACACAACCGGAGGTAAATTCTTTTTGGCCACATCTTGATATCATTCAGCTTGAAAGGTACTATAAAGCTCCGAATGATCACGAATTATTTTCGCACATTTTTAAGTAATAATTGTAAGCTGGGGTAGATTTTATCCCAGCTCGTGTACTGACGGGTTAATAAAAAAATTTGAAGTTTGACAGATATGCTTCTGCGCATGTCCAAATGATCCATTCGAATATCAAAATCATTCATCCTGCCCATCGTCAATATGTACGTGAACTAGAGCACGGCCACACAGACAGAAGGCAAACAAACCGAATTCATAATCATTTTAAAAACAAAGATTAGAACCAACTGAGATTTTCTAAAGTAGGTATTGCATATAATGGTATCTTGGATACAAGTTTTAATGCTTTAATATGACCAGTAACGTTTTTTCTACGAGTAATCATAACACCAGGTGTTGCAAACCGTTTCCGTTAATTCAAACTTTTCTGCATTGTATTAATCTCGTGGCTCGTTTCTGAAACTTTCGGAATTTTCCCTAGAAAATCTGAGTCACCGTATTCAAATAGTATGTGTTTGCTAACAGTTTGTGGGTTTTCCTTTGATTGAAGAAATCAGTATTCCATCTATAAAAGTTCCAGCCTCTGTTTCATCTGCCTCGTCAGAAGTTAATAAGATTTCTCGTGAAACATCTGAATCGTCAACGATGTCTTTCGTTATTCTCTTTGTCAACCAGATGTTCATTTTTTTCCTTTCTTCTGCATTTTATCAGGTTTTTCCAATATTTCATCTTCTTTGTTTCGTTTCTGAATTTGAATACTTTTTACCTATTGATTTTATTAGCGGGTTTCTTACTCGTTTTTGCTTTTTTAAATTTAAGCAAACCTTCTACAGGAGAGAACATTTATCCGTAACGAACGATACCTCAATAATGTCGTAAATATCTTTTTTTTACTTTTGCTGATATACACATATGAAAAAAGTAACGATAAAAAATTCTTTCGAATAGTCAATCAAGTATAAGAACATTTTAGTAAATCGTTCACGTTTTTCAGTTTGCTCAAATTTCTTCCTTTCTTAGTGAAATTTAATGTTTGCTAGCACCGCAGTCGAAAATAAATTAGATATAAGTATACCATTTCCCCATAATAAAAAAAATATATATATTACAGCAAAATAAATAAGAAAGTTTAAATACCAGTCAGATGCTGAATGATAACATAATAATAACTAACAATAATTAATATATAACACGATTTACCTCTACCTAAAACAATCACGAAATAAGTAACAGTATAAACTTTAATAATTTTTCAAGTTTATCAAATCGTTTTGATAACGAAGCCACCACAAGTAGCATATAATAGAGAAAACTTGCAACATCACGTAGGGTAATAGTGGATTCTTTAAAATTGTCATTGTTTACATATATCCCAACGCCCTATACAATTAAAATATTTTATTAGCAAAAATATATCTAATTTTATTTGCTCTTTCGTGTGCGATTTATCTGTAATTTATATTAGTTCTTAAAGTATGTTTGCGGGCATGGAGAGTATTAACGGTGCGAGTGCAGAGCACTGAGGTAATTTCTATTATTATACTAAAGCTGGGAATGTCATCTTTGTTTCTCGAACTCATAACCTAAGCATTATTATTTAAAAGAAAGTTTAATTTATTATGGAAGAATTAAATAATATTTCTGGTATAAGTACTTTAATTAGAATTAAAATTAGATTTAAAATTTTAATATTTTACATGAAAAGGTTAAAAGTGTAATACACTGGTGGAAATTGATTTATGAAAACACGGTTTTTTGACAAAAACTTCTATAATATTCATTAAAAATGAATGATATTTCATGGGATATACATAGTACGTATGACAAATCTGTTACAAAAAAAAATTTTCACACATAATATTAAACATAAACAAAAAGTCAAAAATTAAATTTTCGTAATATGCGAACATGGAAATTGATTCATGAAATATCACATTTAATTGGTTATTTCGAAGCAATGTGACAAAAATTTGCATAAAACAAGGTAACGTGACCTGCAAAGTAGACATAAAAAGCGTTGTACAGTGAAAGCAATACGTTTCATTTACAATTTTCGCGATGGGTAAATGAAAGATTTTGTCTGAGGAAGAAAGAGGCAAAATCGATGCATATTTAGAATGTGGAAAGTTTCTCCCGGAAATTAGTAAATGAATTAAAAGATCTGTTGGCGTGCTATATAACTATAGAAAAGATCCAGCAAATTATGGCAAAAATTTTAACGAAAAGGTAATCCACGTTTAAGCAAGAGACAGAAAAGGGGGATTCTTCAACTTGCATCGAAAGCTGGCCACAGTTCAAAGCAGATTTGTGCAGATCTATCCCTACCTGTTACTTCTAGAAGAGTTACGCAAATTTTACATTTTCTCGGAGCTTGAAATGGTCGGAAATGAAGCCGTGTCCAAAGTTACTTCTGCGTCACAAGCAGATGCGTTTGCAGTATTGCGAGAAGTACATGGCAATGGGTGACAATTGGAAGAAAGTCATTTTCTCTGACGAAAAACGATTTAATTTGGATGGCCCAGATGGTTTGAGGTATTATTGGAGAGATCTCCGAAAAGAACCGAAATCTACATTCAGCAGAAATTTTGGTGGCAGAAGTTTGATGATTTGGGCAGCGATTGCTTATGATGGCAAAAGTGAAATTATATTTTTAAACGGTCGGTCGCCAGAACTCTTTTGATTATATTTTTGTTTTAGAAAATTCACTTTTTCCATTTGCATGGCAATATTGTGGTTTAGATTATATCTTCATGCAAGATAATGCAAGTATTCACATTTCAAATACAATGAAAGATTGGTTTGACGAACAGAATATTGTTCTTTTAGATCATCCACCTATTAGTCCTGATCTGAACCCCATCGAAAACGTTTGGGGACAGCTTGTTCGAATGGTTTATGCAAATGGGGTGCAGTACACATCACTTGTAGATTTGAAAGCTTCAATCTGTCAAAACTGGAAACTAATTGATCAGAAATACATCCAAAATCTTGTTTTATCAATACCATCTAGAATAAAAGAAACTCTAATGAATAAAGGCGGCTTTAATCATTATTAATTTCAATTAAATGTGACATTTCATAAATCAATTTCCATATTTTTATGTTACTAAAATCTAATTTTTGATGTTATGTTTTAGTTTATTAATTTGTATGAAATTTTATTTTTCTAAATTATTTGTTGTACATAGCATGTATAATGTGTGAAAATTCATTCATTTTTAGTTAATATTATAAATGTTTTTATTGAAAAACCGTGTTTTCATATTTCAATTTCCACCAGTGTATATTCAGAAAAGCGATATTAGGTTAAATTCTGTATTGTAAACACACAAAAAAAAATATTTCAGATGAGTAGCACTGAAATTTTAAGGCCATGTTTCTGTTTATTGCTAAAATAATTTACTGTCGAATTTAAATGCAATGTCAAATGTGTGCGTAAGAATTGAAGGTTTTTTTTACCTTTTTAATATATAGAGGTGCCCTTAAGCGCATTTTGCAATAAAAAATTAAATTAAATTAATAAAAATGGATATTGTTGTTGATATTATTGTTCTTGTTATTATTATTATTATTATTATTATTATTATTATTATTATTATTATTAAAACGAATTAATAATAGAGGTTATACAAATCAGCATCGCTAAAATCAAAATAATAAGAATTCCATGATTATTTTCAACTACACGAACTTATCGTTTAAATGATTGAAATTTATGTATTTTGGAAAAACTTCTAAAAATATAAACTGATCAATAAATGGCTATCTGTTTATTTATCCTAAAATAATGTGATTACTTTTATTCCTTTTCAAGAGGCTAACAAATTTCCTCTGATATAAATTTCCAATTTCATCCTAAATATTCATCGTTTAAAGTAACTTTTTTTTTTATTGTAAAGGCGTATTTTAAAAATATATTCTGTAATGTTAAACGAAGCACACTTGCCAAATCTAATACGAACACTTTGGATAAAACATCCATTAGTTGAATTAATCATTTAAATGGAATGCGCTCGATTAAACGTCTGAAACGATCGTTAAAGAGTTTTGAAAATATTATGCATACAATTTTTACGATATGTTGGTGTAGGAAAAAAATCAACTCTTGAATGGCCAAACTAAGGAAGTATCATTTATTTCTCCGATATTTTAACTTTAAAGTACCGTTTAAGAAGCATGACAGAATTCCATTTGATAAATGATCTTAATAAATAACGAAATGCATTTATTTTGGTTTATTAGCTGAAAGATGAAGCAAATTACATTCTATTTAAAATATATATCACTTAAAATGGGTAATAATCGACAACGAATAGCGAAGGAATTAAGTTTCACATTTGATTTATCACATGAATTTATCAAGCACGAAAAGTAAAATAAATTTCTTGAGAAAAAATATAAAATAATAATAGCTATAATATAAAGCACAAACGTATCCGTGCGTAACGCTGACGCCATTTTGCAAATGGCGACACTTGGCGATGAAATTTCACTTTTGCGGCTTTTGCTACTGGATTTTTTTAAATTTCTAAACATCGCACATTTTCAATTTTTACACGGTTAACTAGAGGGAAAAATCTACTTTCAAATGAAATTTGTTTGAAAACTGTATCGCAATTTACTCATTTATTATAGCATTTAAACTGAATTTGAAGCATTATTTGAAAATATATAACTCCTTGCATACGATTCTAAAATATTAAACCGTTTGCACTTTAAACAATATATATATTTTTTCAAACCAATAGCACTTAGACAAACATCCATACACTATTATATGTCACCAAAACAATTGAACAATAAACAGAACAATAAACGAAATAAGAGTGACATATAGAGACTTTAGGGATGACAAAAAGTCAACTGTAAATAGGGAATACAATCAATTAGGCTAATGTTCTGAGGCTCTCATTAGTTCCCTGGCCTCCCAATATCTGCCAGATATACTTTTACTTGATAGTGCGGGGCACAGTGGTAAATGCTGTACATTCAAGATTACATCCTCCTCCACAAATAGGGCAATTTGGACTTTCAAGAATACGAAATCTGAAAAGGTAATTAGGTAGACAATCGTGTCCCGTGGCAAGTCTAAATAAGGCAACACTTGTTCTTCTTGGTGCTGTAGAAATATGAGATATTGCATTTTTCCATTCTTTATTTAGGATTTCACTTAGTTTTCTCCTTTAATATTGAGAATCCATTTTTCTCTTTAGAATTATTAATAGTGAATAGAAAGGTATTTCGTTGTTGGATGTACTTTAAACAATATAAAAAGTTTAGCATTTGTTTCCACCTAATATTCCATAACGAATTTAAAACTTCACTAAGCAATACATAAAATAGTATAAATAAAACACAAATTTAACAGACAGCTAACCGAAATAAACGCTTAACAATTCTAAAATTGTCAGAATTAAAAAAAAAAACTGCTGTATGTAACGAAATTTTTAGCGATTTCTACGGCTATTAACTTCTGGCACGAGGACAATGCGAAATTACCGATTTTAATAAATTAAAAAAAATTTGAATATATAATTGACATATTTCATGTAAAAAAGGCTCTTTAGTGTTTTTAGGGGGCAATCAAAAAAATATATTTAAAAAATCTATTAGCGTTTTCAATAAAAAAATAAATGGTTTTCACCTAGATTCTCTATCCCAAGAAGCCCGGTTTGGATGACCTAATTATTAATAAATAGCAAAATGCATTTATTTGGTTTTTTTAGCTCTGAAAGATGAAGCAAATTACATTCTACTAGATGGAACCCGTCAAAATTTGACGGCAAACAACTTGATAATACCATAAAAGTAAAATTTACAGTTGCTTTAACTTGACAAATTTCATAGTGGGGAGCATAATATGATTAAGTGGTCACAGACTTTTCCATCGATATATCACATGAGGGGTGTGTGCAAAATTTAGAAAAGTACACCCTTTGGGGGTCAAAGTGGGGGGATAGACATGGGAGATGCATAATATGATTAAGTGGTGACAGACTTTTCCAATGATATATAACATGAGGTTGTGTGCAAAATTTAGAAAGTACCCCTTGGGGGGGGGGGGGGAATTGGGGAGATGGGCATCGGAGATGCATAATATGATTAAGTGGTCACAGACCTTTCCAATGATATGACATGAGGGGTGTCAACAAAATTTAGAAAAGTATTCCTTAGGGGGGTGGGGGGGCAAAGTGGGGAGATGGACATTGGAGATGCATAATATGATTAAGTGGTCACAGACCTTTCCAATGATATATAGCATATGAGGGTTGTGTGCAAAATTTAGAAAGTACGGGTGGGGGCAAAGTGGGGAGATGGACATCGGAGATGCATAATATGATTAAATGGTCACAGACCTTTCTAATGATATATAACATGAGGGTAATGTGCAAAATTTAGAATGTACCCTTTGGTGGGGGCAGAGTGTGGAGATGGACATCGGAGATGCATAATATGATAAAGCAGTTACAGACCTTTCCAATGATATATAACATGAGGGTAATGTGCAAAATTTAGAAAGTACCCTTTTGGGGGGGGGCAAAGTGGGGAGATGGACATCGGAGATGCATAATATGATTAAGCAGTTACAGACTTTTCCAATGATATATAACATGAGGGTAATGTGCAAAATTTAGAAAGTACACCTTCGGGGGGGGGGAAAGTGGGGAGATGGGCATCGGAGATGCATAATATGATTAAGTGGTCACAGACCTTTCCAATGATATATGACATGAGGGGTGTCAACAAAATTTAGAAAAGTATCCCTTAGGGGGGTGGGGGGGCAAAGTGGGGAGATGGACATTGGAGATGCATAATATGATTAAGTGGTCACAGACCTTTCCAATGATATATAACATGAGGGTTGTGTGCAAAATTTAGAAAGTACCCTTTGGGGGGGAAGGGGGCAAAGTGGGGAGATGGACATCGGAGATGCATAATATGATTAAGTGGTCACAGACCTTTCCAATGATATATAACATGAGGGTAGTGTGCAAAATTTAGAAAGTACCCTTTGGGGGGGGGGCAAAGTGGGGAGATGGACATCGGAGATGCATAATATGATTAAGCAGTCACAGACCTTTCCAACAATGTATGACATGAGGGGTGTCAACAAAATTTTGAAAAGTGCCCCCCTTAGGGGGGGGATGGACCCCGGAGATGCATAACATGAATAAGTGGTCAAAGACTTTTCCACCGATATATCACATGAGGGGTGTGTGCAAAATTTAGAAAAGTGTCCCACTTGGGGGGGGGGGGGAGTGCCGGAGATGCATAACATGAAAAAGAGGTCACAGCCGTTTCAACTTGCAACTTTTTTCTCGAAGGCATTTGACAATATTAATTTTTTTTTACCCAAGACAATTTAACGATATTCTTATTTTTTTGCGTAATTCGTCAAACGTTCATGGAAAAAATCATGAAATTCGCTAATCAATAGTTGATAAATTATAAAATTCAACAATCGATAGCAGTAAAATTGGTCAATCGATAACGGAAAAATCACGAAATTCATCAAATGGTCTCCCGTAAAAAAAAATTGTCCTGCACACTGATGTGATGATCAAAAGGGTTTTGAAGTATAGGACAAAATTAGCACTTGCCAAACAGCGAGTAATACTGAAAATTTGGCAATGGACTTTATTGCCACCACTGGTCAAACATAATAGTCACACTCACCAATTGCGATGATTGAATGGAAAAAGATTTTTTTCTCTGCTGTCGCGCGACAAATTTTGAAACCATTTGGCAAATTTCATCCCCGAAATTGGCAGATTGTGAATTTTTTTCCCGAAGCCATTCGACGATATTCGAAAATTTTTTCTCCCGAAATCAGTTGATGAATTTTGCGATTTTTCCACTGTGTCGATTAATGAATTTTGCACTTCTTCCGCTATCGATTGACGAATTTCGAATTTTATCGACTATCGGTTAACGAATTTCACGATTTTTTCCATGAACGAACAAATTGCGCACTATCTGCTAATTGACACATTTCGCCCTTTACAATTCAGTCAATGAGTTGAACGTTGTTTCTTTCGAGAAATGTCAGGAATGAAACAATGATTCTTTAGGTTGAATTTACTTCGTTCGATGCCCAATGGAAGAATGTGTGCGATGCAGCAACGGGCGTCACAGACTTTTTAGGGCACCTGCAGACTAAAAACATCTAACCAATCTTCGCGGGGGGAAAATAACAGATTTTGTCAAATGATTGAGGAAAAAACACTACTTTATCAAAGGATCATGGGAAAACATGACTTTTGTTAAAAGACCACAGATAAAACGTAATTATGCAAAAGGATCACGAAAGATAAGCAAATTTTGTCAAAGAATCGCAAAAAAGGAAATTTCACCAAAAGATCACGCTTTTTTATTAAATTTCGTCTAAAAATTGCGGAATAAAATGTATTTTATCAAAGAATTGCTGGAAAATGCGAATTTCGTTAAGGATCGTGAGAAAAATGCGAAATTCTTCAAAGGATCGCTGAAAAAACACTAATTTCGTCAAAGAATTGCTGAAAAAACATGAATCTCGCCCAATAACAGAAAAATCATGGTTCATAATCATTATATCTAGTAGTGTATGTAAATACAGTTTGTGATATAAGACAAAATTAACATTCACCAATCGGCGAGTAATACTGGAAATTGGTGATTGATGTTATTGCCACCACTGGCAAAACTTAGTCACACTCGCCAATTGCGATGATTGAATGTAAAATGAAATTTTTTTTCCCGCTGTCACTCAAAGAATTTTGAAACCATTTGGTGAAGTTTTTTCCGAAACCATTTTGTGAATTTCCCGATTTTTTCTTCAAAATCATTTGACAAAGAGACTTTTTTCTCGATGGCATTTGTCAATATTCAAAATTTTTTTACCCGAGAAAATTTGACGATATTCTTAATTTTTTTTGTGCAATTCGACAAATGTTCATGGAAAAAATCATGAAATTTGTTAATCAATAGTCGATAAATTGTGAAATTCAGCAATCGTTAGCGGTAAAATCGTAAAATTTTTCAATCGATAACGGAAAAATAATGAAATTCATCAAACGGTTTCCGGTAAAAAAATTGTCTTGCACGCTGATGTGATGATCAAAAGGGTTTTGAAGGCATTTATTTTATTTGTTGTATTGTGTATAAATACCTAGGTGGAAGCAGTTTGCTTATTTTGTCAAATGTTTCAACAATATTCGACCCAATACGCATGCGTAAAAAAAATCTTCCTGTAGGACCGGCCAATGAGGTGAAGGTCTATTACGGTCTCTAGAAACGTGTTTGTGATCATCTCCTGTTGTTTTTTTCTTGCACTATGCGTTAAACCTAGGAAGGTATTTATATAGAACTCACTGTGGAGTGTTTAGAAGGTATTTATTTATTTCATTTATTATAATTTGTATGAATACTTAGGTGTCCATTTTGGATTTACTGTTTAAAAATGAATTTAGGCTCTTTTAACGTTCGCGAAATCAATCCCGATGGAAATTGTCTTTTTAGATCTCTATCATTTTGTTTATATAGTACATAAAATGATTATTCAAATGTATGTAAAAATATCGTAGAACACGTAATACAAAATTGGACCACTTATAGTCCGTTTATTATCGGGGATGAATCTTATGGTGTTCCGATTGCTAATGAAGACAATTATGTAAATATATGGTTCTTCATAGAGGTATATGGTTCTTCACACTTCAATAGAAGCATTGTTTAAATTAATATAATTCTACAAATATGATGCAGTTTTAAAATATCGAGTAATGATTAATACTGTCAAAGAATATACTCATATACGTAATTAAGTTTTGGTACTTCTCTATTATCTCATCGACCACTTTTCATAAAAAAAAACTATCGCCAAATAAATGGGAGAACGTTGTCATTGGAATATCAAAATAAATAAATAAAATATAAGAATTTAAGGATACAATTGTTATTTTAATTAATGAAATAACTAATAAATCAAATAAACATAATGAAAAATACACGCAAATGTTGAATTAAAAACCACTTGATAACATAAAAAACACATATAATGTTTTCGACATCAAGTAAATGGGACTGCATTTTTGGCATTTAATCATACAGTTTGGCGATAGTATTTTGTTATGAAAAGTGGTCGATGGGATAATAGAGAAGTACTCAAGTTTTTTATACCAAGTTTGAAAATTTATCTTTTTTTGACATTTAAAAAAAATAACATAAAAAACATTACAAATTTGCCCATTTAAAACATTCAAGATTTGTATATATACAAACAATACAATGTAAATATTAATATTATTACATGATACATTATATACATTGTTTGCATATATACTTCTTTGTATACATATATTGTTTGTATACATACAAACAAATATAATGTAAACATTATTCAAATATTAAGAGTTTGCAAATCAAAACATTCTAAAGATTTGTATACATACAAACAATATAATGCATACATACTCTTTACAAATAAAATAGCCCACTTATGTAATGACAAAACTTTTAAATCGAATAGAGATAATATATTTCTGTTTTGTTATGAAAAGTGGTCAATGGGATAATAGAGAAAAGTACCTAAGTTTTTTATACCAAGTTTGAAAATTTATCTTTTTTTGACATTTAAAAAAAATAACAGAAAAAACATTACAAATTTGCCCATTTAAAACATTCAAGATTTGTATACATACAAACAATACAATGTAAATATTAATATTGTTACATGATACATTATACATTGTTTGTATATATACTTCTTTGTGTACATATATTGTTTGTATACATACAAACAAATATAATGTAAACATTATTCAAATATTAAGAGTTTGCAAATCAAAACATTCTAAAGATTTGTATACATACAAACAATATAATGCATACATACTCTTTACAAATAAAATAGCCCACTTATATAATGACAAAACTTTTAAATCGAATAGAGATAATATATTTCTGTTTATTTTATAACTTATATTCAGATGCTCAGATTCTGCTTTTTTCGAACACATAATAATAAAAATATTACTACCGTGCGTACTGTCTTTTGACATTATATTTACATAATCGTTTTCATTATCAATCGGAACACCATAAGATTCATTCCCGATAATAAACAGACCATAAGTGGTCCAATTTTGTATTACGTGTTCTACACGTTTGAATAATTATTTTCTGTACTATATAAACAAAATGATAGAGATCCAAAAAAAAAATTTCCATCGGGATTTCGCCAACGTATGAGCCTAAATTCATTTTTAAACAGTAAATCCGAAATGGACACCTAAGTATTCATACAAATTACAATAAATAAAATAAATAGCTTCTAAACACTCCACAGTGAGTTCTAGATAAATATCTTCCTAGGTTTAACGCAACGTGACAACAGAAAAAAACAACAATACGATCCCAAACACGTTTGTAGAGACAGTCATAGACCCTCACCTCATTGGCCGGTGATTTTTAGACGCATGCGTATTCGGTCGAATTTCGATGGAATATTTGATTTGACAGAATTACCAAACAGCTTTAAATATATGTATTTAAAATATATATCACTTAAAATAGGTAATAATTAACAACAAATGACGGAAAAAATGGGGTTTCACATTTGATTTGTCACATGAATTTATCAAGTAAGAAAAGAGTAAAGTGAATTTTTTGATAACATCCTGTATATAAATAATAGTTTGCTTTAAACAAGCAGTAGATGCACTGATAAAGATCTACAAGACAGGTTTTTGGCCCCAAAATGGTATAAGGAACAATTATATTTCATTTACATAATATATGTATTGTTTTTAAATTGAGTAGGGGAAATTTGTGTAAAACGTATTTAGTGTGAAAAACGGATGTACTCAATTTTATCAAACCTCAAACGACTAAAGAATAAAACACATAACTGTAGGGAAAAAGAAGAAACAGCCATTGCTCTATTTTCACACGGCATTTTTGCGTTTTCTGTGTTGGAAAATTAATTTTATTATTTTTAGCACTTTCCAACCTAGTTGAAAAGTGCTTATGACTTCGGTTTGTCTGGCCGTATGGCCGGATGGCCGTCTGGCCGTATGGCCGTCTGTCCGTGCTCTAACACCCGTAAATATGCTCGGATTGCTCTGCAATTTTTATATGTTATTGTCGTTATCTATGGCACGTTCCCTATTTCAACTGAAGTGTGTAGCACTTATAGTTTTCTCACAGGGACACTCAAAAGAATTCCGTTACATTGCGGTCTATGGGGAAAAATCATTTGCGGTTTATTTTAAAAATGTTTCACTATTGTAAACGCATTGAAATTTATATAGATCACTAAGATGCATTAGAAGAAGCTTAATATGGAATAGTAGGTGTATAGCACTTAGAGTTACTTTACAGGGACAGTCAAAATAATTCCGTTACATTACGTCTATGGAGAAAAATCGTCTTCGGCTTATTTAAATAATGTTCCACTATTTTAAACGCATTGAAGTTTATATATATTACTAAGGTGCATTACAAGAGGCTTACTACAGAATAGTGTGTGTATAGCAGTCATCGTTCATTTACAGGGACACACAAAAGAATTCTCTACTGTCTGTTAACAATAATTCCTGGAAGTGCGTTTTAAGTTACTAAACGCGATTTTAATCTTAACTAGCTTTTTGTCTATTACGTGGTGTGTATAAATTCTGTAGATCCTATACAGGGCAGCACAAAAGTTCGCGAACACATTTCCGTTTATTGACAGAAACTCCAGAAGGAGAATTTAAACGGTGCTACGCGTTTCCTAACTAAACTAAAATTTAGCATCCTATGTATATATACAATCTATAGATCATATACAGGGCTACATAAAAGTATTCGGATATTTTTCCGAATATTGTATTTATTGAAAATTCCTGAAATTACGTTTTTAAATATGTTATGCGTTTTCCAAATTGTTTACTTATATGTCATTTTTCAGCTTATTAAACGGTAATGATTTGTAAAATTATTTTAGAAGCGTTGGAAAGTGCTACATAATCTATGCTTGACGCATGATTTTTCGTTCTTGTTTTATTTTAATGGTTGCTAGTTTTCAAATTATTTAAATATGGACACATATTGGAATTTTTTATAGTATACTGTGTAGCATATTTAATAAAGATTTATTTCCCACAATGAAATTGTTGCTATGATTTCTGCGCGCAATTTTATAACTTCCGGACGACAATCTTAAAACGCTACTGAAAGACAATATTTGAAGTGGAACAACTTCGCAGACGAGTGGCTGCCTTACGCCCTTCTCCGAAGGCCCCACTAGTCGCTGAGAGGTTCTGCTCTCAAATCTGGGTTCAAGCATATGTTGCGCTCGTCGGCCTAATCGTTCGGAGTTTTCCGTGGTTTTCTTTGAACCTTGCTTAGCTTGCAAAAATACGGGTTAGGATCTCTTAGAAAGACCCCCACGGAGGGCATCCCCCCCTTCGGCCTATATCCCTTGTGTAGATAATCGGCGTAACAAATACACCAACACCCTTCTCCGAAGTCGTTAAATGGGCTTGATCAAACGTTGCTCCATGTATGGGAGATGCTTCCTGATCCAGTGTCCGACAAAATCATCGAAAATATGGAAAGTCAATACTGACAATCCATTACAAGTAAAAGCGGATACTTTCCTTATTGAAACCATTCATTTATTTATTTTTTCAAACAGTGGACTTTTGCAAAAATTGTAATTTTTAAATTGTAAATCATGTTTGATATTAAAAATATGTAAAATTCAATAAATGACTGTTTAAAGCACATTTTTTTCTAAATTTCATGTTTTCAGATTAGCACAAGAAACTGGTTGTGCCATTACTTTTTGAGGCCAGTGTATACAAAACAATTAATTATACAATAGCAACATTTGCTCCTTGTAACATGTTTTTAATCCCACCACGAAGTATATAGATAAATAGAATATATAGATAAATTAGAATTTTGGAACACTGCGCTATTATAAAAAACACAACATAGAGAAATCACAACTTGTTTAATCATAACACGAATCTCCGCATCACTGTTTATTTAATACACAATTAAAAATACTCTGAAACGTTTTCAAAAATCAGTGGCAGAAAAAAACAATTTCGTTTAAAAAATGCTTCCTAAAATGTCGAAAAAAATAAGTTTCGGAGATTTTTAACGATAAATAACACTTTTGGGAATCGTGGCTCGGGAAAGATTTTGTATATTTTCGTATTATATAAGAATTGTATAATTTTGTAAAGGGTTAGATTACATTTTCTTAGATTAAGAAACGTTTGTCTTTTTTTAGAGTGCATGAAATTGGGCACATGAACTTTATCAGTCTAATTTCCCCAAGTATTAAAGTATAGGGTGGTCATAAAGACTTTCCCTGATTACAAAAATTTATTACGAAATAACCATTGAATGTAATACTGTAAAATGCTTATTATGAAAAGTAATGTTCTTAAGGTTTTTTTTTAGTCCTGCCTCTACCGTCGTTCGTGTGTTCCTTGATGACAAATTTCCTGGTAGTTGGATCGGACGGGACCAACTCCTCTAGATTTTTTTCTTTTGGGTGTACATAAAGGACACAGTGTTTGCAACACCTGTAAAAGAAATTGAAACATTCAAGGTTTATAAGGCAATTTATGTCTAATTAAGGCAATTTATGTCTAATTAAGGCAATTTATGTCTTTTAAAAACTATGTCGAAATTCGAAAACAGAAATATGCGAATAATTTTGAGTAAATAACTTATGAATCAATGTACATATACATTAGCGAAGATACAGAAACAAAAGGAATTAAAATATGTTTGTGAATACAGCTGGACACGAGAGAGTGGGAGACACCAAAATAACAATACACGATACAAATATCAACGAATCATATTTTCATCATATACAGGGCGGTCAAAAAGTCTTTCCCTGATTACAAAAAAAAAATATTACGAAATAACCGTTGAATGTAATACTGTAAAAATGTACTATGCAAAAATCATGTTCTTAAGATTTGTTTTAGTCCAGTCTCTAGCGTTGTTCGTGAGTTCCTTGCTGACAAATTTCCTGGAAGATAGATCGGACGGGATGAACCAGCTCCTCTGGATTTGTTCTTTGAGGGGTACATAAAGGACAGAGTGTTTGCAACACCTGTAAAAGAATTGAAACACTCAATGTCTGGATCACAGATGCTGTGTCTAGTGTGACAGCCCAAATGTTCGGCAATACATGGCGAGAAATGGAATACCGCTTTGACATTCTTCGAGCTACCAAAGGTGCTCACACCCAAATTTCTGACGTAAATACTTGTATCATAAACTTCATAAATATCTTTACAATATATTGAAACAAGCATATACCTAATTATATTATTTTTTCTGCAATAAATAATTGTAATCATGGTAAGACTTTATTTCCCCCTAGTATATAAAAATACTATGAACGAAAGCAGAGTGAAAAATTATCTTTACGAAGGATTTGTTTTCATCTCAACATTATTCGTAATTACATTATCGTAATATTTAGAAATTCCATTAAGTTCGCTTGAATAAAGCATTATCATTATTTTCCTCCGTTACCCTTCTCATATTCGTTTTGTTTTAGGACTTATTTTACAGTTGGCATTCTTCGATGGAATACAGAATATGTTTTTCAGTTATTGAAACGGAATTCTTAAGTAATCTTTATCATTAAAATTTATTCAAACATATGTATATTTTTAAATATGTCTTATTCCATAACAAAACAAATAAATAATGTAGTATATTAAAGACAATATACCATAAAATATATAACTCAGACTAATTTTCCCATTATACGAAAGTCCGTAGGCATAAAGAGAAAAGAAGCGAAAGAAAAAAATTACGAAACGAGCCATTTGTTTTCAAACAGTCGTAATTGTTATTTATTCCGTCGTATTGTTTAATAATTTCATTTAGAAAGAGACTCCGTCATGCATTATCATTAGCTTTCTCTGTTATGCTGCTCATTGACTTTCCTTGAAGAGCTTATTTTTCAATTTTTATTCTTGGATAAAATCCAAAAATTCTTTCACACATCTGATGAAACATACTGTTTAATGAAATTTATCTTTGTAAACTATAGTATGTATTATTATTTGCAATATCACACTTGGAACATTGTTAAAAATTAGTGCAGGAATTTTTAGTACCAGGTAACATCCGAAATTTCATAAAATTCAACGTATCATACTTCGGTGAATTTTCTTCGAAAAAAAAAAATGGAATTTTGACTAGTTTACTTGTCAGAGCATAGTGAAAACGTTTCTAATTATAAATTAAAGGATCTAAAGACCATAAAGAAAAAAAAATTGTATTTTAATATACAGGGTGTCCCAAAAGTACTTGATTCATTTTAAAATTCAATAAAAGATCAAGCAATTGCGTACGCGAGTGCGGTTTGGACGAAAATGCTTGTTATGATCTGAAATTTTCTTTAAGCAAATAAAAAAAATAGTTCCAAAAATTCTCACAGATGGCGCTGCTTCTGTAAAGTTATCGAACATGTAAAATGTCTTTATACATAACAATGGCGAAATACGCACAATGCGTATGCACAAGTTTTGTTCAAACTATGGCAACCCACATTCCATAACTTAACAACACTCATTTATCCCTC
The DNA here is from genome assembly GCA_963931845.1 of Maratus michaelseni. Lineage (NCBI taxonomy): Eukaryota > Metazoa > Arthropoda > Arachnida > Araneae > Salticidae > Maratus > Maratus michaelseni. The sequence goes on along the minus strand of OZ007595.1, from coordinate 79,245,189 downwards.
CTCACTTGTGTAATCGAACTCAGGAGGGCGAGTACTATTAACCCATTCGCTGCCAATCACGCGCCTGCCCGTGATTGGCAGCGAATCTCTAAATCTAAAATTATAAATTCGTACCTGAAATTACGAAAGAAGAATTTTTATTTCATGTAATCGCAAAATGCCTCTAATTAAATAAACAAAATATTGCTGTTACTATTTTCTGGTACATTTTGAATTTTCTAAATAAAATACAATTCGGTAATTTTAACTCGACAGCGAATGTGTTAAGTTCTGGAATGTGTTATGCTATAGTTTGGACAAACACTGTGCATACACAAGTGCGTTTTTCGCCATTGTTATGTATAAACGCATTCTACCTATTCGATAATGTTCCAGAAGCAGCGCCATCTATGATAAATTTTTGGAACTAATATTTTTAATAGCTTAAACAAAATTTCAGATTATAAGAAGCATTTTCGTTTAACACGTTCGCTGCCAACTACGAGTATACTCGTAGTGCTATCTACGTTTCTTCAATCTAAAATTAGTTATTCGTACCGGAAATTTCAAAAGAAGAATTTTTATTTTATGTAATCACGAAATGTCCGTAATAAAACAAAAAAAAATATTGCTAGTAGTATGTTCTGGTGTGAATTTGAACTTTCTAAATAAAATGAAAATTCCGGTATTTTTAGCTTGGCAGCGAACGTGTTAAACCGCAATCTCGTACGCCAATTGTTTGACCTTAATTTGAATTTTACAATGTGTCAAGGATTTTTGGGACACCCTGTATATCCAACCCGTTATAAAACAAATATCTAAAACTAAACATGATTTGTATGCTTGCTTTGTGTATTTGTTGAAATTTGAAGTTTGTTTTTCTTTTGCCATTACAGATACATAGATATAAAGAAATAATTAGTTATGTAAAGATATAGATATATAGATATAGACATATAGACAGACAGACAGACAGACATACAGATAGACAAATAGGTAGATAGATAGCTATATAGATATAAGTTTAGATAGATAGCTATGTAAATATAGGTTTAGATAGATAGCTATATAGATATAAGTTTAGATAGATAGATATATAAATAGATATAGGTAGATATAGATAGATAGATAAATATATAGATATCTGTTTTCTATCAATATATTTTATATTTTCTTTAAAGAGGGTGTTCCATAATGAACACAAAAAATTTAAAATCCCTTAAGTCTTTAACTTTAATAAATTTAAATATTAACAAAAATACGTTTATAATGTAAACTGTAAACTTTATGCAGATAAAATTAAAATATAGGACAGAATATAATCAATATAAAGTGTTGCACTAACCAAACCTCTAACAATACTTAAGAGGGTTCGTAAATATAGATCAAATTTCACTCATTTTTATTTCTTTCGCCTTAAAGGGTTACAACTAAAAATCTGTACGTATTTTATTAAAAGTTCTAGCACTCTGGTAAAAGTTCTAGCACTCGACTCTTCATTTGTATTGTAATATATCTGCACCTTAACGTCCCTCCATGAACGTGTATAAACTAAAAAACTTCGTCAAATTTTATAGTAAACAAATAAAAGTGGTGTTAACAAAAAAGATACTACGTAGTCGTGTTTTCAATTCTATAAAAAGAATTTTCAAAAATGCAAAAATCACGCAGAGTAACACATTTGTTGCTGAAGACGTACAAAAGAAATGTATGTGCACTTATTAAATGTGGAACACATAAACTAAAACCATTTAGCGGCCGAATAGCAAAAATTATAACTATAAAAATAAATTGAAATTAAGCAAACTTTCTCAGAAGGAAGATTAACATAAGCCAGCAGCTGTGAGTAAGTTTATTTACCTACAACAACCCAAGCTACCTCGACTTGTGTTATTAACTTTTATTAAGCATTATAAAAAGGAAAACTGTCATTGTTCGCAGAAGCACAAATAAAACACAATTAATCGGATTGCTGTTGGATGATGAGAAATTTTAGAAAAAAATATTTCTTGTGAGATGGTGAAATAATTTTTCCTTTCTATATCTGATGTGATTGGAAACCATGCGTACAAGATGTTTATAAATGTTAGTCGGGATTACCTTACCTCATAACTTTTGATATAAGAACACGACTTAAAATATTATTAATTATACAACTAAAAAGCTTTTTTAATAGTAGAAACAAAGTTAAGTATTATTCGCTAATTTATGCGAAAGTCCTAGCAGCGGAGATATGAATAAATAGCAGGAGACTAATGTACCACTCTAACTCTACAAACTCTATCACTTCCCATAGAAGTTACTCAGGATGTGGTTACAAGATGGCGGCTGTCGTTTGTTTACATGGGATAAAAACGGCTTGGTAACCTCCGGGATCAAACAACACGCCAGTAAATTTGAATATAATTTTTTTCTTTATTTAAACGATTTCTTCCTGCAATATTTCTGTTATACATTAAGCAAAATTTGTATTCGTTTTTATTGATGGAAGTTTTCCCGGTGGTATTACAATCTCTTTAACTGGCAGCATGATTGTTTAGGTGTCTCTGAATCACGGGGCCTGTCTACCATCAGGACAAACAACCACTAAAAATGAATAGATATTTTGGACTTAACTATGACAGAAATCTTTCATGAATACAGCGTTTAAATACTGAGACAATTGCTATTCAAATCTATGTGTCTAAGTTTTTCCTGGTTGTAATCAGCCCTTGCGAATCCGGTTACAGTTGAAGCATTACTATTTTGATGATATGTCAATTCCGTTTTATTCATAACTAGCTAATCTGCCCGGCGTTGCCCGGACCCGAGATAATAACAATCTTAGAGCAAGGCGTTAACCCCTCCCTCCCCACACCTGCAAATATAACGAATAATTTGTTCAAGAAAACCACCTTCACTTACATTAATGGGATCATTAAAAACAGAATTAAATTTTTCTGATAATTCGAACATAACGAAGACGCTACGCTAAAATAGACGGCTTATGACACATCTTCCTATTCTCAATTTCAAATCTATATCTTAATTAGTTATCTAAATTTTCGTTCCTTAGTAAAAATTGGCAATTATTTTCTTTCATTTTCGCAAACTAAATGGAGGGATCGGCCAGAGAAACAGATCTCTTTGTAGTTCAGTTTTTAATGAAAGCAGATCCCTGTCTGAAACTTTCTCGGATTTTTTTCACTGGTGCCAGCAGATTTTTGGCAGTTTTTTGCATAAATTAAGAAAAATTACCGGCCGAATTTTTAAAAAATCACATAGACGGATGCAGAATGTTTTTTTTTACATATGCTCAGAAATTTTCAAATTGATATCTTAATTAGTTTTCTTAAAATTCGCTAATTAGTAAAATAATTTCGAATTCGTTCATTTCCGCTGGCAAATCCAGAACAGCTGTTCTTTTCTTTAGCCATTTTGATTTAAAAGATGGCATTTTCGATACGATGTTTAATGAGATTATAATTGATATGTTGGGTAATTATCAAAATATTAAAATTCTAAGACTCAAGTGCACATGGCCAGACCATGGATTATCCACACCTAAATTTTCAGACTTCTAGGTGGGCAATATAAACCTAGATTTTGCTAGCCATTGCAGAAAAACAAATAAACAAACAAACAAACACACAGAGCGAAACTTTCTTTTATTAGTATAGATTGCATGATATGCTGTCAGTCATAGCAGCGTCGCGCATTGTAGAAGACTGAGACGTGAGAATTCAAAATGGCAAGTGCAGAAGAGAAAGCAATGTGCATATCGTAGTTTTCCGAAACAAAATCCGTCACTATTACACAACGTTGTTATCAAAATAATAACATTTTGATAAATGTGATATAAATTTAATATTAATTATTATTTGACTACAATCGTTATTTTATTAATAACTTTTTTGAGTTGCAACTTCACGCGTACGCAACCTTGTTTTCGTTATGAAAGAAACATTTTGATTTGTAGTTTACGAATATATACTGTTCAACCACGCTTCTAAGAACTCCGGTTGGCAGAATGCCAAGCCGATTCCATTCACACTGTAGGGAGAATAGCCCCGGCTTAAGAAGCTGAAATCACCGCTCTTTATCTTAGGCAGCGTACTTACGGCTTACAGACTTCCCCATTTTCGACATGGACTAGCCATTTTCGCCCATGATCAGTTCGCTGCAGATATTTATCAAGCGTGGTGCATCAGTAATAATATTTTTCATCATGTTCATAAATCAAATGTTATAAAGTAAAGAAACCCCGATAATAATTTATGGACATATCGTTTCCAAACACATGGGATGTAGAAAGGAAATAATAAATTTCATCATCATTTTACGGGTTATCAACACACGCCAATCACTTAACAGTTTTGCCCGAACGCCACTCGGGCAAGAAGAGTTTGCTCGCTTCGTTACTGAAAGCTTTGGGATACCACTAATTTTTAACTGTAATCTTCACTTTATTCATTGGCAGACATTATTTGTATTTATTAAAATTGGAAAAAATCTTTAGTCTACCTAGTGGCTTTTATTTTTATCTAAATTTTAATATTTTTGTAACTTTTAAACTGTATGGTTTTAAAGAGTCTTTTTCTTTTTTTTTTTTAGATGGGTTCGACCCTCGGTAGACTTCATCTGTCATCTTCTGAAATCTAATGGAAATTTTTACTTCTTTATTGTTAAACTTCTATTTCTTATTATATTTTAAACATTTTATATTTCTCACGGCTACTTATTTGCCTCGCAAGTCGCTTACCTATATCCTGGAAGTTCCGTTGGTACGAAACTAGGTATACCCTTCAGCTAACTTCATTGTCCCATTTTGATTTTATAAGGTATATATTTTAGTACGGAAAAAGTATTGTTAAGTCCCTATTTTTAGTTTATTGTGTCCAAAAAAAAAAAAAAAAAAAAACTTTTAAGGTGTTAACCCTCCAGCCACGTGTAACGCTCCTATCGCGTTTCACTTATTTTATGCAATTAAGGGGTGTACGCTATTTTGACGTTGCCTACAATTTTTATAGTACTTAAGCATCGGGAGACTCTAATTGAATCTATCTTCTTGTATTTAGAAATAGAGGGATTCGTTTGCAAATTATAATACATATACCATTTCATATTTTAGGTCATTCGGAAAATTCTGCGGTTTTTGAAATATTTTGAATCCATAAATGCCACATTCCCACCGGAATTTTGAAATAAAACTTTGTTTTTATAATGTACACGAAGAAACTGCTTTTGTTATTTGGAAATACATTTGTTTGTAAATTCCGGTGACAGTCAATCCTTATAAGTATTACAAGTGACGAATAAAAATAGGCCGCGGTTTTATATAAGAAAATGGAAAGATCGCCCTCGGCTAGAGGGTTAATAAAGAACATAAGATTAAGGAGAATTTCGAAAAAATGTGAATACTTTATTTAATTGTTTTTGACAAGGCCAGTTGCTAATCTTATTTCCAATTTAATTCCATAACAATTAATCAAATAAAAGTGTATCTGGATACTCGAAAAGATTATGACAAAATACAACTTCGATCTAAATAATATTTTCAGTTTAGTCTTATTTTTCCAAAAAAGATTTGACAGTATCTCAATTCACTAAAGATACACTTCGTATCTAAAGACGAAAATCAAACATTTTGCCTCAGTAACTGCCTATAAAGGATTTTGTTTTCTTTAACGCTGAGTGAAAAAAATCTCCAAAAGAAACAGGAAAGCAAACAAGAACGAAAAATCATGTGTTAAACATAGATTATGAAACACTTTCCAACACATTCAGAATACTGTGACAAAATTTCATAGATTACAGCGTTACTACTGGTCAGAGAAGTTTTGAAAGAAACTACCAGTATTTTCTTATAGAAAAATTCTCCTATTTTAACCGCGAGATAAAATAAGGTGAGTTATTCTAAAAGAAAGCACTGGTATATTCTCTGAAAAATTCCTTGACACATAGCAACCGTGTATATAAGTAAGGTGAAATATTATATCTAAGTAAACAATTTCGAAAACGCATAACATATTTGAAAAAATAAATTCAGTAATTACCATCAATAATTGGAAAAATATCCGAATTTGTTTGTATTCTAAAATTTAATTCAGTTAAAAAACGCATAGCGTAGTTAAAAATACCCGACAATTTCCACCAATGAATAGAAATGTACGCGAGATATTTTGTGCAGCTCTGTATATGATCTATAGAATTATACACACCAAGCAATGTGCAAAAAATTAGTTAGATTTTAAAACGCTTGCCATAACTGAAAACGTACTTCAGGCAATTACTGTTCATGAGTTGTAATTTTCCAACTGAACGAAAAATGTCCGGGCCAGAATTCGAACCTGGGATCTCTTGGCTGATGCTGCCAGTGCTCTATCAACCGAGCCATCCCGGTCGAATCTGGAGGACATAATTCATCCAGTTAACCTTATAGATCATAGTGTCTGGTTTGATATCTGAATTAGCTCAACAGAATAAATCGCAGGTAATTTAGAACATATACTTCTTTCCCAATTTGAATAATTGTGTTAAAATTAATCTAGTGAATTACTGTTCATATCCAGCTCTGCAACCGAATTCTTTTGTGCGTGAACTTTCTTTTATCTGTAAATGAACGATAAATGCTATGTACTCCATAATGTATAGTAAGCATCTTGTAATTCACATGAGTGAAACATATCAATTTCAATATAATTGAAACATAGTAACAAATATTAAAATACACTGCAATCGATTTCACCACATAGGTCGTAATATTACGGAATTCTTTTGAATATCCCTGTAAATGAACTATGAATGAGACACATTTCATTTTCAATACCGATCGTACCAGAGTAAACGTCAATAACATATATCAATTGCATGACAATCCGAGTATATTTACGCGAGTTAGAGAACAGACAGGCGGCAGACAGACAGACAAACCGACACTTTTCAACTTTTGTTGGAAAGTGTTAAAAACGTTAACAATTTGAAAGATCTACAGGGTGTTCGAAAAGTTTGGAAACGGTCAAATAACTCGAGATATATACATCGGATTGAAAAACGGCAAAATGCATGTTCAATATTTTTGAAAAATCTATTTAAGGATATAAATGTTGCCCCCCCCCAAACTTTGACTCCCCGGGGGGGAAGGGGGGCAACTTTGAAATCTTAAATGTTGAACCAATTTTTATTGCAGATTCGGATTCTACGGCAAAAAATACGTAACTTTTGTATTGAACATTTTCTTCAAAACATTGTAGATGGCGCTGTAATGAAGTGCAATGCTGCGAGAATTGTTACCATTGCAATGTCTGGACACGCTCCAATAACTCGAGAAATATACATGAGATTGAAAAACGGAAAAATACGTGTTTAATATTTTATTAAAATGGCAACTTTGATATCCCTAAATAGATTTTTCAAATCTATTGAACATGCATTTTTCCGTTTTTCAATACGATGTATATTTTTCGATTTATTCGAGCATTTCTAGACATTGCAATGGTAACGATTCTCACAGCATTGCACTCGATTACAGCGACATCTACAATGTTTCGAAGAAAATGTTCAATACAAAAGTTACGTATTTTTTCCCGTAGAATCCGAATCTGCAATGAAAAATGGGGGTCATCCTTAAAGATTTCAAAGTTGCTCCCCTTCCCCCCCAGGTGGGAGGCAACTTTCATATCCCTAAATAGAGTTTTCAAAAATATTGAACATGGATTTTGCCGTTTTTCAATCCGATGTATTTCCTCGAGTTATTTGACCATTTCCAGATTTTTCGGCCACCTTGTATATGCAAATAGGCGAAAAAAATAACGTAGTTGTCTTTTGTGCAACGAGAAACTTTTTTTATGATTTGTTAATTTTAAAGCTTCAAATACTTTTATCTTATTACACATGGTAAAAAATATTTCTTTAACGCCCTACATTCTTTCCTTTAAATTCTCATTACAAAATACGGAATAAGTTCATAAATTAAGATTTCTACTCCAAATTCCTATTGAATATCTTTAAAAAACTAACTCACTGTATTAAATGAAACAAATATGTGGTAAAATTTGATCAAAATGTTCCTTTAATAGATTAATTATCTCCATAATTTTTCTACTATATTGCATTTTTCTAAACTTGTGACGAAATGCAGAATGAAAAATTCATAATACGAGTCACTTGTTTTCAAATAAGCATAATTGATAATTAGTGCCGCCGTGTTGTTTAAGAAATCCATTACGAAAAAGATCGCATCAGTTATTAATTTTATCTTCCTCCATTAGGTTTCATTTCCAGTTTAGTTTTCTTGCAGTATGTTTCAGTTCTTATCATTTGGATGAATTCCAAAAAATATATTTCTTTCAATTAATGAAGTGGAGTTCTTGAGTAAAATTTATCTTCCAAATTTATTCACCCATCTGTGTAACTAATTACGAATCGGGTTTTATATGTGGAAGGTATCATCCATATGTGGAAGCATACATTTTTGAATTTTCAAAATGCCTGTCATCAGTTGATTAAAAATTTTCAATTTAATATATAAATCCAGAATTTTTAATCACCTAATTTAATTGCAGAATTTATAACATCTTTCTGTGATTAAATAAAGCAGAAAAATTCTAATTAAAAATGTGGCAGAATTGTACTCATGGATGATGTATGTAGATGCATTTTTTAACTATGTACAATGCACAAAAACAATAAGGTTTGTTGGATCATAGTTAGAAAATGTACAACATTTTCTTTTACGTCATCATCCTTTCCTATAGCACTTGACGTGATTTTCAAATTTTGCCATTAATTGAACAGCAAATGGTGTATTTGTATAATTGATTTAAATGTTAAATTATGGATGCTAAAATTTCCCAATGTTCATCTTAAATTATTCCGATTAATTTCAAATTCTGTTAGCTTTCTTAATTAGGTGTTTAATTTTTAATCATATTTTATATTTCGGTTCGAAAAATATAAACATTTTATTTTATTACTTTGCATATTTGACAATACACATGTTTCATTTTTTCTCTGTTTCTTTTATCAATTCCCTAGCAACTGTATTTAATAACCTATAAAAAATCATTGAAATACTAAATGAAACATGTACAATTCAACCAGAATATGTGGTCTTACTATAATGTATACTCCCTAGTATCTTAATATTTTTAAATGGCATATTCTTAAATATTATAAACTTAGCTTTGGATTTCGATTGACAATTGTACTGATGAAGAGCTTATATAACGCTTGAAACGTCTACTTTAACTGTTTTTTTTATGTTTTCTTAATATTTATTTTTGTTTTGAGTTTTATTAAATGTCTGCTTTTAAAATGCCTTTTTAACACTTTCCAACCTAGTTGAAAAGTATTTATGACTTAGGTTTATCGGGCTGTATGGACGTCTGGCCGTCTGGCCGTCTGCCGTCTGCCGTCTGTCCGTGCTCTAACTCCCATAAATACGCTCGGATTGCCCTGCAATTTTTATATGTTATTGTGGTTATCTATAGCATGTTCACTTTTTCAACTGAAGTGTGTAGCACTTATACTTTTTCTACAGGGACACTCAAAATAATTCCGTTACATTACGGTCTATGGCGAAAAATCATTTGCGGTTTATTTTAATGATGTTACACAATTTTAAACACATTGTAATTGATGTTTATCACTATGGTGCATTACAAGAAGCTTAATATGGAATAGGGTGTGCATAGCCCTTCTAGTTACTTTACAGAGACAGTCAAAATAATTCCGTTACATTACGTCTATCGAGAAAAATCGTTTGCGGTTTTATTAAATAATGTTTCACTATTTTCAACGCATTGAAATTTATATATATTACTAAGGTGCATTACAAGAGCCTTACTACAGAATATTGTGTGTATAGCAGTCATCGTTCATTTACAGGGACACATAAAAGAATTCTCTACTGTCTGTTAACAATAATTCCTGGAAGTGCGTTTTAAGTTGCTGAACGCGATTTTAAATGTAACTCACTCTTTAATTTTAAATTCAAGTTGTTTGAGACACACTTTTAATGGCTGAAACCGTTGAATCAGGACATAATATCAAGAACGAAATCGAAAAATATCAATAACTTTTTTCTGATAATTGGGGCCACCGCGTTACCTGTGTAAATTATGTTAGAACCAATGTGTTCCATTTAACCGGGACTTACTGTATTATAATTCAAATATTCGTGAAAGTATCCTTCGTCAGACTCATTGTTTTTCTGTACGACTGTTTATAAATATGTTCTGAACAAAATTTAATGAAAAGTCTAGAATCTACAAATAATACACTATGATCCATTTATTTTCCATTGAACAAAATCAAAAAATATCATTAATTTTATTTCAGATAATTGGGATAATTATATTTTATTATTACTCTTATTAAGCTTTATTAGTACAAATCTTGTTAGAACCGATGTGTTTCATTTAACCGGGACTTACTGTATTATAATTCAAATATTCATGAAAGTATCCTTCATCAGACTCATTGTTTTTAATTACGACTGTTTATAAATATATTCTGAATAAAATTTAATGAAAAGTCTAGAATCTACAAATAATACACTATGATCCATTTATTTTCCATTGAACAAAATCAAAAAATATCATTAATTTTATTTCAGATAATTGGGATAATTATATTTTATTATTACTCTTATTAAGCTTTATTAGTACAAATCTTGTTAGAACCGATGTGTTTCATTTAACCGGGACTTCTTGTGTTATAATTCAAATATTCATGAAAGTATCCTTCATCAGACTCATTGTTTTTAAGTACGGTTATAAATATATTCTGAATAAAATTTAATGAAAAGTCTAGAATCTACAAATAATACACTATGATCCATTTATTTTCTATTGAACAAAATCAATAAATATCATTAATTTTGTTTCGGATAATTGGGACAATTATCTTTTATTACTACGCTTATTACGCTTTATTAGTAAAAATCATGTTAGAACCGATGTGTCCCAGCTAACCGGAATTTACTGTATTTAACCCCTTAATTCTCGCTCCCGTCAATATCACGGGCTGTTTTGTCGTTCGTTATTTCTCGTGCCCGTCATATTTCCGGGCTCAATATTTAACTGCTGGAAAAAACTTCTGAAATCAGAAAAAAATATTAAAAAAAGGATATTGTCTAATAACGGATAACTTTATACGTCCCCGCAATTGACAGACCTTCTTCTGGAGAATCAGACAGATACATATGGGACAGTGAAACAGAATCGGAAAGAAATGCCGCCAGAGCTGATGAAGAAAAAATAGGAAGACGACAAGCTATCGCTCTTCGCCGAGGTAAGGTACGAGGGTTGCCTTTTAAGTTTTTACAAAAAGTAGGAAGAAAAATAATTTTTTAGGAACAAACTGTTTTATTGCTTTTCAAAATATTCGCCTTTAAGATTTATACACTTTTCCATCCGTTCAAACCAATTCTTGAAACAGTTTTTCCACTCTGAAGTTGATATCTCAGAAACATAGTTTTGGAAGGCATCAACAGCTTCTTGAGGTGATGAAAATCGCTGCCCACGCATTTTTTGTTTGACATAAGGGAACAAGAAAAAGTCGTTAGGCGACAAATCAGGAGAATATGGGCAATGAGACATTAATTCGATATTTTTATCCTTCAAATAATCAATTGTTTCACGTGCTGTGTGGGAGCTGGCGTTGTCGTCATGAAGAATGATGCGGCGTTTTTTGTTGTTTTTCCTGATTTCGTTGATGACTTTTGGCAAATAAATTTCTGTATACCATTTAGCGTTAACAGTTTTTCGATCCTCTAAAGGAATGGCTGCGATATGTCCTGTAAGACCGAAGAAACAAGCAATCATTTTCTTGGAAGTGCTTCGTGAACGAACAACTTTCGTAGGATTCGGTTCATCTGGAAACACCCAAACAGTGGATTGTTGTTTAGTTTCCGGCTCATACGAATATATCCAAGTTTCGTCACCTGTAACGATGTTGTATATGAATTTTGCAGTTCCAAATTTGAATTTATTTCAGCATTTCTTTACACCAATTTGCACGAGTCTCTTTTTGAGCTTCTGTCAAATTCTGCGGAATCCATCTGGAACAAATCTTTTTAACAGCTAAATGTTTATGCAAAATCGAATGTATTGCAGTCTGTGAATGCTTCTATCTCACGGTACGTGACATGCCGATCTTCTTCAATCATCTTGCGCACAGCATCGATGTCGTTTGGAATCACTACCGATTTTTGTCGTCCTTCACGAGATTCATCACTGACAGACGCACGACCACGACGAAATTCTGCAAACCAATTGTAAATAGTCTTTTCTGATGGTGCTTCATTACCAAAAGTTTCACGAAACGATACTAAGCATTCTTGTCTAGTGAGGCCTTTCTTAAAATCATAAAAAATCATCCAACGGAAACCTTCACGAGTTATTTCCATTTTTTTCACTCACTTGTTTCTTTAGAACACTCACTGTAAACAAAATACGCAGACGATTTCTAAGATGACACTGATTCTAAGATAAAAAAAATGTAAATTTTACGAATATCATAAAATATCCTACAAATTTCAGTAGCGCCTTCAATTGGTCGTTTGTAAAAACATAAAAGGCAACCCTCGTACTTGCCATGAAATGGAAAGGCAAAAAAATATGGTACAATACTGTCAACGGTGCATACAAACACAATGGCTGATGTAAAGTATCACAACAAAGAAGTGAAAAAACCAACTGTGCTAATTGATTATAATAAAAGTATGGGAGGTGTAGATATTGTAGATTAGTATATTTGTGATTATTCAATTGAAAGAAAAGGGGGGGAAATGTATTATAGAAAAATATTTATTCATCTTTTAGGTCAAATAATATTAAATTCTTTCATTATTTACAAAAAGGATGGTGGAACAAAACCTCATTTCATGTTTCGATTGGAGTTGGTAGAGTCTTTTCTGGAAAAATATCACTCACCCGAAAATGTTCGAAATAGAGTACGTCCCAGTTCAGAAGACAATCCCAAACGTTCGACAGAACGCCCCTTTCTAAAACAAATACCTGCTTTAAGGAAGAAACAACCATCTAAAGAATGCAGAGTATGTTGTTCTAAAAGGGTTGCAAATAATAAGCGTATTCGAAAAGAAATTCGATATTTTTGCGATGATTGTGATGTTGGACCTTGTATTGCATGATTCGAAATATATCACATTCAAAAAAAATTATTGATAATCAATGTTTAATGTATATATATTATTTGTAAAAATTTGTAAAGATGTGAAAAATAAAGGTCTTATTCGCATTAATTTGTATGGTGTAAAGCTAACATTAACCCCTTAATTCTCGCGCCCGTGTTTTTCACGGGCAGTGTAGACTAATTTTTTTTAATTCAGCTTGTTTGACTTCCACCAGTTTTTTTAAAATAGTGTAATTGGCTTTATTTTCGCATCATTTTATTTGCCGTAAACTACGTTGAATATATCTACATAAAAAAAAAGTGTGGGAATCAAATAATCTGAATTATAAAAAAAAGTAACCCACACTTCTCGGGGCTTAAGGTGTTAAGACACAGAATTCTCGCATAATGGCTTTTCTACCTATGTGAATTTGTTCTATAACATATTGTTTTTTTGCCTTAACAAAACTAATTGCATATTTTATTTAGAAACCTTAGGGTTATAATTATACATTATAATTATTAATTATAATTATTCAGTTTCTGTATTAAAAAAAACATAGGTACTTTTTTGATGGTTTTTTCAAATATTAAGAGACCTTGAAGGGGTTAAATTAAAATATTCGTAAAAAAAATTCTTATAGAACCCTCATTTTCTCATTGTACGACTGCTTTTAAATATGTTCCAAACAGAAATGAATGAAAACTGTAGTATCTACAAATAATATACTGTTTAATTCATTTTCAAATGAACAATATATATGTTACGGCCAAAACCCGAAGTTTGGCCAATTCGCGATGTGGCCGGCCAGTTCGCGAATTGGCCGAGATTCCTGGCCAAAACCCGAAGTACGTGAAATGAACAATGCATTTCCGGTTTTGGCCGGCCAATTCGCGAAGAGGCCGGTAATCCTTGGCCTATATACGAAATGGGGATCCAAGGCTGTCCGATAGGGGACACTCACGTGCACACGTGACACGTGATAGGAAAGGAAGTTCCAAGTTGTGACGATTATACTTTTTAGAAATTTATGACAGATGTTCTCTGATGAAGAATTTCCCGCTTCTGTGACTTATTCTGATACAGTGTACTCATTGTGACGATTATATTCTAATAAGAATTAATAATTCTATAAGAATTATTACATTGTGATAAGAATTATTTTCCTGCTTCTGTGACTCAGGATTTATTGTGATTATTGTATTCTTCGTATTAGTATAGTATTTTAAATAAATATTGTAAAAGGCTATTCTATATTTTTTTGGAATACAATTTCTTATGATTCATATAAAAAATATTCTTTGTCAAAAATCATTATTTGTTATGAAAAACTAGTTTAAAAGTGTAATTTTTTCTATTATTATTAATCTGACGTTAAGCCAAAGTATTTGTATGGAGGAATTTTAAAACATTATTATTCGTCTGGATTTTCATATTTATGATTTTGTTTTCTCTTTGAGTTTGAAAGCAATAGTAAAATTTATTCTTCTCAAATATAAAATAATTAATCACTAAAAAGAGAAGTAGTTAATAATTTTCATCACGGGGTCAAAGTCCCCTTAGCCCCCCGTTAAAGACAGTTTTTAGTTATGTTTTCATTTTTATGTTCATGTGTTTAAAAATTATCTTAAACGTAGGATACAGGGGGGCAAAACCCCCACCCTGATTAGGAAAAATAGTAAACTGTTTCAATTCTTCATTTTTATTATGTGTTGTTATATTTCTGTATTTATGCTGATGTACTTAAAAATTGTTTTGCAGGTAGAGTTCTGATTAAACAAAAAATAATACATTTTGTTTATTTCGTGTTTATATTCTCTATTTAACAGAAGAAAACGTGTCGGTTGTGCCAATCACAAAATATTCTTCTATCTCATAGATGTTAGTACTTCAAAAGTCGTATTTTTTTATGTATATTTTCAAAACAAAAAATGAGAATAATTTTGCATTGATAAATGAGACATTTTGTATAAACTTGTTTTTCGGGATATCCGATCCCTATAGCGTATAAATCCGTCGGAACTGAAAGTCGAAATTTTTTTTTCGATTACTATATTTTTTTCTATTATAGATAGAAAAAAGTAAAAATTAGATTAGAGTTACAGCTGTTCGAAAATCTTGCCCCTTCCTGATATTGTTCTGCGGACTCCCATGTTAACAAATAAATATATCCAGTGTTTTGTATATGTAAAATTAGTTTCATGATCAATATCTAATACATAAAACCAACATAAAGAAAAGCACAATCACATTTAATTTCGATCATATGCGTTGGCCTTGCTATATTTCCTTCTCCTTTTTTCCCTACTAAAAAAAGTTTTCTTATGCAGTCTGGAAATATTTGAAACATAAATTTACATTGTTTATTCTGCTATTTACGTTGCTTTTTAAACGTCGCATAATCATCCTATCGCAAGAGTATTTATCATATTGGTCATTTTGTGCACATATATCATTAATAAGATAATCACTGTAATGGAGTCACTTACAAAACGGGACCTTGTGCATTTAGCACTTATAATTTGTTAATGCGGAAATCACGATAACGTGGTTTCCTGATAAATGAGGCTCCCTGCGCGTTGCGCTCATGAACCGTTAAAATAATAATAATTATAACGGACACCTTTTATATAATAGGCATTCTGGGCTTCGCGCCTATTAACCTTTTAAATTGTGATCAGTATAATAGGGTCCCTTAATTTAATGGGACTTTTTGTGCTTCGCCACCATTAAGAGGCTACTTCAATGACGGAAGAACACCCGCGCGCTAATATTAATCCTATGGGATTTTTTTTTAAATTTCTCTTTTATATGTCAATATTTTTAATTAAATTTCTTTTGCATTGGGTAGCTGAGGTCGATCTCTACGAAGGCCGTTTTTTTGCTTTTTCGATTTTGTTTACAGATTATTTTTATTTAGATACTTTCAATTTCGAAGCCGGTTCCAAAAGTGATAGTAGCGTCATAATAGAAAAACCCTGTAAACAAAATCGAAAAAGTAAAATAAGTGACCTGCGTAGAGATCAATATCTGTTATCCAATGCAAAAACAATCATTAAAATTATTGAAATGCCAACGAGATATTTAAAAAAAAATCCCCTATAGGATTAATAATAGCCAGCGGTTGTTTTCGCGCGAGTGAAGCATCCTCTTAACTGTTACTACAGCTATCACCAAAATATATTTTTGTGCTTTTCTAGACTTTTAATCTTTAATACGGCAATCACTCTAACGAGAAACCACTCTGTAACGGGTCTCTACTCTTCACGCCCAGAAATAGTTCATATGGCAAACATCAATTTATGGAAGAAAATGTGCGTTTTATCTAAAACATGATTTCATTTTTTCTGATAAAAACATATTGTAAAACATTTGGGTCTGATGTCAATATCAGAGGAATGAAATACCAATCAAAATTTTGTTATTTGGACACAATCGTAGTCAAATATTGCCTTTTTCTGAATAAAAAAATATATTTTCAGTCGAATGTCATTTAAAAATGACGTCATTATCACAGGTGAAAGCAATTTCTTCTATTGAAATTTTGGTACCTAATTTCAGAGTAGGCAGAATAAAAAAAATATGAAAATACTTTCATTTTGACGTAATCATACGAAAATGCTGCAATTTCATGTTTTTAAATGAATGTTTTCTTTTGATATATGATGTTAGTTCAATTTTAATGCCCTTGACAAACACCATTTTTGAAAATTAATATTTTATTTTTTATCGTTATAATAAAATGTCATCAATGAAGATACAAGAACGAAAAATCATATGCGTCAAGCATAGATTATGAAATACTTTGCAACACTTATAGAATATTTTAACAAAACCGTTTAATAAGGTAAAAAAGATACTCAAGTAAACATTTTAGAAAACGCATAACACATTTGAAAGCCAGATTTCAGCCACTACTGTGCATAGCCAGAAAAAAACTGTAATTGTTTTGTGAAACCCTGTATATGACGTACTGATTTGTATATATTATATATAATATTCTAAAATCTAGTTTAGTTAGAAAACGCGTAACATAGTTGAAAATACACTTTCAGAAAATTCTACAAATAGGCAGAAATGTACTTGAAATATTTTGTAAAGACCAGTATATTACCTACAGGTTTTTATATACGCCAAATATTAAGCTACAATTTAATTTAGGCAAAAATACACATAAAACTTCTGAAATCACACTTCCAGGAATTACTTTTCATAGGAAGCCAAGTATCAAATTCTTTGCATATATATCTGTATATGATTTAATTTATATTCTAGAAACTTATTTTAGTAATCTAAATACTATATTCTGCTTAAAAATACATAATTCAAATTAAAAAGCTTACTTAATGTACCTTTTTAAAATCACATTAGTAAAGCTTAAAATTCATTTTGTTTAGCCCTGTGTAGGATTAATAGAATTTATACACACCACGTAGTATGCAAAAATTTGGTTACACTTAAAAACGCATAACTGAAAACGCACTTCCAGCAATCTTCCCTAATAGATAATACTTCCGATACAGTACTGTATTCGAAATCAATTACGTGTCCCTGTAAATGAACATTGCATTCTACAGAAAAAATCTTGTAGTAAAAATCAGCAATGTATATCAGTTTCAGAATATTTCAAAAAATGAAACATAATTAAAATACACTGCAAACATTTTTTTCCGTACACCATTATGTAATAGAATTATTTTGTGTGACCCTGTAAATCAATGATAAATTATTTTTGCTCCTTATTCTACAGAAGCAAGTTTTAGTGTACCTCAGAAATTCTTATCATTTTATTATGTTTGTAACATTGTAACACCATTAACGAACGCCGCAATTGATTTTCCCTATAGACCATTAAGTCACATATTACTTTTGAGTACTCCTGTACATGAATTATAATATCTACATACTTCATTTTCAATGCCGAACTTGTCAAGCACCTACATTCAAACTGCCCAACTACCCACAGCTATTTCGGGAATTGGCCAACGGCATCTGGCCAATTCGTGAACTGGCCGACAGCCTCTGGCCATTTCGCGAATTGGCCAATCAATTTAAAACAAAGTTGGCCAATTCGCGAACTGGCCGGCGACTTCGCGAATTGGCCGATTTCGGGTTTTGGCCGTAACATATATATATATATATATATATATATATATATATATATATCATTACTTATGACAATTGGGGAAGCCACTTTATTGGTACAAATCGTTCTAGAACCAATTAATCAGTGTCCCAACCGATCAAATAGTGTCCCAATGAATCGGAATCTGCTCCACTTAAATTAAAATATTTGTTAAAAACTTCATTACCAGCCTCATTTTCTCACTGCCCCACTCCTTTTAAATATGTTCCGAGAAAAACTGAATAAAACGTCTAGAGTCTACAAATAATACACTATGCTTCATTTGTTTTCCAATGAACAAAATTGATAATTACTCTCATCGTTCTGTTCTATAATGTGATTACAAAACGAAATAACTGCATCAGGCATTATCATTTTCTGCTTTCACTGCGTTACGAATTTTATTTTCATGTAGAGCTCATTTTCCGTTGTTGTTCCTGGATACAATCCAAAAATCTCTGAATTGCCAATCTACGTTTACGAACTACGACCAGAAAGCTGAAATTAATAAAAAAATAATAACACATTTCGTTAAATGAAACAAAAACATTTAATTGCAACATTTGGAATACAATCGCGTAACATTTTGAACAAAATCCGTAAACGATATTTCATATTCAGTCTAATTTTATCATTATACAACTGTTTTTGTACATGCTGAGAACAAGGGTAAAATGTGAAGCCGAGAAACTACAAATTAGAAATATATTCATAAGCTGCTTTTAAATAGGAGAACTTGCTAATTACTACCATCGTGTTGTCTTATAATTGGATTACAGAACAGAAACCATCACGTGTTATTATTTTTTTTCCTTCATTGGATTTATTATTTTAGGTTTCTTATAAGACTAATTTTCAGTTGTTATCCCTGGATACAAATTAATTAACTTTCAGCCGTCAAAGCACAATTATGAGTTATGGAGGAAAAATTATAATGAATAAAGAATCAGGAAAAAAATTAACCGATTTCGTTAAATGCATCAGAAAACATTTCATTACAAATTATTCACATATAAATTATAATACATGGGAAAAACCCCGTATTTGTTTTTAGATTTTGTCTATGTATATCATTGTGCAAGTGCTTTTAATCATTTTAAGAACAAATGTAATCCGAAAAGTCGTATAACTACAAATTATTAGTTATGCTTGATTTGATTTCAAGTAAGCGCAATTGTTAATTACTGATATCGTGGTCTTTTATAATTTTACTACAAAACAAACTTTTTCAATCATTGTCCTCCTTCATTCATTTCACATTTATTTTTCTTATAAAGATTATTTTAAATTGTTATCTCTGTATATAGTTTAAAGATCATTTAATCATCGTATCACATTTATGAACTATGACAGCAAAACTTCAAATAAAATAAATGTATTTTGTTAAATGAAACAGAAAACATTTACCGTAATTTCGCGCGTATGCGCCGCGGCTTAGTTAAGTCTTTTTCAAACCGGAAATTTTATTGAAAATAAGAAGTCAAATAAGTTAGTTCTAAGCAGAAGTAAGTCACATTTTATTTAAAATAAATTCCGGTAGGAAATCGAATTGCCTGAGGTGCGGTGTTTACGAGCGAAATTACGGTAATTAATTTATTTTCAAGTACAAATGATTATTATTTGAATCCGAACACGTAAAACGATTTTTGAGCTAGTCTAATTTCATCGTCATACAACTGATTTTAAAAATGCTTGCTGCGAACAAAAGTAATATGATGAATTTGTGTAACTACAAATTAGAATACATTCTTCACTGGTTTCCAAATAAGCGTAATTGCTGATTACTGACATTTTTGTTGTTCTATAAATTCCATTACAGAGCAGATCCCTTTCGGCATTATCATTATCTTCCTTCATTTCATATCTCATTTTAGTTTCCCGGTAAGACTCATTTTACATTGTTATTCTTGGTTAAAATTCAAAGTTCTTTATTCAGTTAATAAGTGGAAAGCTTTCGTAAAATTTATATTTTAATAACATCAATTTTTCTACTATATACAAAAATGTACGTGTGTCTTGTGTTCATAACTGCATTCTTATATCTGTTTAGATGTCTGTCTAAATACCACCATATCAACCGAGCAAAAACAGCTGTTGAATACATAATGTATACTCATATTCATATACTTTATGTATAGAAAAAGTACAAATTTCAGTTATCAGTATCCATGTATATTAAAAATGATAAAGATGACGAAAACAATATATACCGTATACTGGGTGTCTCAAAAGGTTGTTTACAAACTTAACATGCAGGACTGTCATATCATGATGAACAAAATTTACATAGGAACTTGTGTTCGAAAACGCAAACTGCGACCACTAGAGGGCGATGATCGCAAGTGTGAAGTTGAAGAAAGAAAGTATATCGAAAGAGGTATTAATATGACTTTTATTAAAGAACATGGTTTAATTTACACAAGATGTTCAAAATTCATTCCATTCGCCACAATGCAGACACATGAATTCACGGACCCGTTCAAAATGGGAAAATCCGGCTGTGCGACCCGTTGTTGCAAAGACCAGCGAGCGAATGCAAGGCGTTGGGGATAATCGTCAATGCACAATGCCTGTACTCCTTGTAACTCGTAGGGGTGGTTCGTGTCCTCATGCAGTATGCGCATAATGCTGGAACGACGTACACCCAAGACGCGTTCGCTTGCTCGAAGACTTGTTTGCGGGTTCCTGTCAAATTCCCGTAGCACGGTTTCCTCTACGACAGGCGTGCGTGTAGTGCATTCTCGACCGATGAGGCTACGTACTTGGAAAGCTCCTGCTTCACGCAATCTGCGGTGCAATTGTCCAAACAAAACATGACTTGGCTGACGTCTGCTTGGGAAGCGCTGAAGGTACATCCGTTCCGCAACTCGGGCATTTCCATCCGCAGCGCCATATACGTAATGCATATCGGCTAATTCTGCGTTACTAAACCCATTCATCCTTCTCCTGCAACGTCTTCGCCTGAAATGATTGCGCTTTCCACTCTCCCGTAAGTCTGCGCTCATCGCCCTCTAGCGGTCGCAGTTTTCCTTTTCGAACACATGTTCCTATGTAAATCTTGTTTATCATGATATGACAGACCAGCATGTTAAGTTTGTAAACGACGTTTTGAGACACCCTGTATACTCGCGTATAAGCCGACCCCCAAATTCGATATGAAAACAGGTTTAGTACCACTAATTCAGAATGGTTTTCTACGCCTTATTTGTACCAATGTACCAATACAGATGTTGGGATGTACCAATACAGATGCAGACGAAGATCTTACTGACTTCGTTTACCTTCATTCGTCCATGATCAATCGGATTGTCTTGATTCATAGATGGTTGAGCAAAAAGAGTTTTTTTTTTAATTATTATTGAAAGTCCGTTGCATTGGGATTGGTTTGCCAAGCGTAAGAGTGTAAGGGAGGGGAAAAGGCCCCAGAGCCATAAATTTTCATTTTTCGAAAAATAAATACATAAAATTAATATTTTGCAAGAAAAAAAAAAGAAATTGAATAAATAGGACTATAATAAAATATTTGCAGACATAATTATGAAAATATATTCTAAATTATTTAAGAAGCAGAAAATAATTCTAAATATTGATGTTAAACTTGTTTTCACCTAGTGTTTGAGGGTTAGCTTATACGCGAGTATATACCACCGTAGATAAAAAAGAATAACACATTTTGTAAAAGTAAACAGTAATCACAAGTTTACAAATTTTAGTATTCGTAATGATTTTTTTAAATATTTACATTAACAAATTCGTCAAAAGATTTTTTCTTATCCAATATTTCTCATTACAGAACTACATTTAAACTTTCAGCGTGCGCGATATAATTTTTCTCACGAGTGGGCTCCAGTCGTACTTTTTACGACAAACGTTTTTGGTTTATTTATGTTATTACAAATGCAAGATAGATTTCATAATTAGAAAAGCATTTAACCTTATTAATAGAAAAAACATGTCCTACCGGTTTAGTTTGAAGAGTAGGTTGATTTTTTTTTTTAAGGTATATACCGGGTGATTATAATTAAAGTTACGATTTCAAAAATCGATAATTTTAAAACCACTGGTCAGAATAACTTGATATTTTAGCAGAACAATAGTGAGGCAATGGAATTTTGTTTGGCGAAGGAAAAAAAATAGTTCCAAAATGTGCCGATAGATGGCGCTATCAGGATTCACATTGTCTGGAGATATGCAAATTACTAATACGTGGCAACTCTGGGTAACTGAAGAATGTTGTTTACAGCGGGCGAATTCAGAATCTAGCCTTGAAGGCAAGCATCACACACCACACCCATTGCATCAGTACAGATACCCTTCGATCTGCTGTGGAGTATGCCGTTTCGAGCTTCCAATTAGTAGCGGAACAAGGCGGAGGGCATATCGAACAACTTATGCTTTAATCATCAATAAACTGTTTGTTCCATAAAGCTGTTTTTTTTTTCATTTTTTGTCATTATTGCTGTTGTTTCTGTAAACACGTATTCTTGTTTTTTTTGCTAATACATTTTTAGTAAATCCCTGAACTCTATTTTTTTCATTTTGGCTAACAACATTCCTGTGTTTAAAGAATACATTTTTGGTCTTTCCCCTGACATTACCCTGACAGCGCCATCTATCGGCACATTTTAAAACTATTTTTTTTTCTTCGCCAAATAAAATTCCATTGCCTCACGATTGTTCTGCTAAAATATCAAGTAATTCTGACCAGTAGTTTTAAAATTATTGATTTTTGAAATCGTAA
Source organism: Maratus michaelseni (assembly GCA_963931845.1). Taxonomy (NCBI): domain Eukaryota; kingdom Metazoa; phylum Arthropoda; class Arachnida; order Araneae; family Salticidae; genus Maratus; species Maratus michaelseni. The sequence goes on along the minus strand of OZ007595.1, from coordinate 79,222,227 downwards.
TTTTAATTATAATCACCCGGTACATCAGATTAAATACAAATTAAGAAATTCGTATCACCCCTTCCACATTCTCTATTTTGTCTAAAAAGGTATTTTGTAGGGGAATTTTAAATTCGGCTTACCAAATGGATATGAATGGATATGAGGCAATAATATCAAAAATATTAAAACAAGTATATAAATCAAAGGTTTGCTATATAAAATATTTCCAACGCACAAACATATGGTTTGAATCTGAGCCATCGAAAATATTTGTGTGTCCCTGTAAACGAATTATAAAATCTACATACTTGATTGACGATCGCATCCAAAATACTTGCACGATCAATACAAATTCCGAACTAGGTTCATTTGTATCAATTTTTCGGACGTTATCATGATGAAAATTTTGCTTTTGCATATCTCTTTAAACGACCTAAACGGGAAACATACTCGATTAACGAACTCATTCAAAATTCAAGAATCCACTGTCCAAATTCAGTTTGAATTGATTCAATATTTCTAGCGTTATCGTAAAGAAAACATCTGTGTTAATACATATAGATAGATAGATGAAGTGATTGCCATAGATCGATTTCTACAAAAATCAACTTAAAATAAATTTTAACAATATTTGCAAACAGAAAAGTGTGTATCTTGATATATACATTTAAAGAAGGTAATTACGAATTATTGATGATGGAACAATAACAATATTTTGTAAGAAAACATATTAATGCGAGAAGGCAAAAATAAGTGAATTTATTAATTATTTTTTAATAATCAAATTTGGTGTTATGTATTTTTCGCAAATTTTGCATGCCATTAAAAACTTTTCACTATGCACACTTTTTTCCTTTTTAATTTTTGGCATATTTTACATTACTACATTTTGTACTTTTATCTTTATATATATATATATATATTGTCTGCAATGGCGTTTTTCGATCATAGTTTGATTATCGAGAATAGAGTAACTCTAAAAAATGTTTATTATCTGACTATGTAAAACAAAATAATAACTCAGCTTAACAAATATCAATTACATTATTGCAGAAATTAATCTTTAAAATATGAAATATTTAATATTTGCATTAGCGAGCGCACATCATGAACTTTACGAAAACCAATTGAAACAATATTCAACAAGTACAGGAGAAATTTTACTTTGTAATTCGTAGAATCAGAACGAAAATGCACATAACATTGGTATTTACACAGTTTAGATTCTTTGAGAAATGTGAAAGAAATGCATGATTTGTGTAAAAAAAAACTGCGTATAAGGTTAAACACGATCAGAATAAATGCAGAAAGAGACATCAAGAAGCTACAAATGTTAATATACTTCAGTATGATACAGTGATCACAATTTATAATTACTGACATCGTATTGTTTATAATTAGATTACAAAACAGACTTCCTCAGGCCTGTTGTTTCATTACATTTCAAATTTTCTGTTTTCTTGTATTGGTTATGTTCGAATGTTATCCTTGGACAGAGTCCAAAGTTCTTGTTGTATTTAATTAATTATGCAATTTAAGAATAAAGATTGTTTTTGAAACGTATAAAACTGGCTTCAAAAATTATTCTACTTTAGTTTTCTACCCAACAACTACCATGCAATAACCGATTAGTAATAATATTTATGTCATAATTGCCGCAGTTAACCCTTTCCGGCACAGACAAAGCCTGTTCGTAAAATGAGAATTTCCTGATTGACAACGGAATTTACAAACGACTTTTTTTAGAAAATACGAACTCCTTATTTTTAGCTTTCATTGTATAAACAAAATTTTATTAAAATATTCTTGGTGTCGCATGCAAGTTTTGAATTAAAATTAGGTGTGCCCGGAGTGAGACCACTGTGCCGGAAAGGGTTAACTAGCATAAACAGACATTCTGACTTTCATATAGTAGCTTACAGAAAAATCTTCATGTGCGTCTTTGAAAAAAGAAAAGCCTAACACAATAAAATGATATAACTTAAAAACTAATAAACATAAATGAAATCGGAGATTATATAATCTACTATATTATTAATGTTCGAAAACGACGCCTCTCTGTCTGCCTATTGTTTTTGTCTGTAACTCTAAAAACTTTTCTCACAGACGGAGTAGAAAGGCACTAAAAATCTACTATATTATTAATGTTCGAAAACGACGCCTCTCTGTCTGCCTATTGTTTTTGTCTGTAACTCTAAAAACTTTTCTCACAGACGGAGTAGAAAGGCACTAAAAATCTACTATATTATTAATGTTCGAAAACGACGCCTCTCTGTCTGCCTATTGTTTTTGTCTGTAACTCTAAAAACTTTTCTCACAGACGGAGTAGAAAGGCACTAAAAATATCAAAATACGCAGGAAAATTCGAGAATTCCATTCTTTCAGGTTTTGAAAAAATCCGCTGGTAATTAGAAAAGATATTAATTAAAAACATTAAAAACTCATAATTGCACGAAAAGAACAATTTTTATCCAATTTGCAGCTGCGTTTGATAAAAATTATTTCCAAGCAAGAAAGAGACAAAGTGTCTGCGGCTAAAAATACTGAAGTAGGGTTTTAAAATGGGCATGCAAATTAAAAGATCTAATTCACCCACAGTTGTGAAAATAACACCACGTGAATCATCTCTCTCTCCACATTAAAAGATTGTAAAAATTAAGGAAATCCATCCATTAGAACCAAAGATATTAATTATTATTTCTTTAATTTGATTGCATAAAAATTATTCCTTTTAACTTGATTCTTTCAGAGCCAGACATTGGGACGTCTAACTGTCTAGAAGGATGAAAGATATGAAACCAGTTTAAGTGGGGTTATTATAGGCTATATAAAATTATTAAAAATATTGAATTTAAGGACTTGAAAATTATGTATCCCTTCGTAATATGAAATGCCCAGTCCAAAAAATTAATTTTCGTAAAAATCGGATAATAATTCCTGAAGATATGAATTAAAAAAGTTTTAATTTTGTGTGGAAAAAAGACGAGTTTTAATTTCGATACTGGAGATGTTTTTCCCGGAGACAGATCGTCTGGCAAATATTTTATTTCCGAAAGACAGGATAAACGCACTAGGGCTTTTAGAATCGTTATTATAAGTTTTTTTAATTATTGCATTTATCGATTTGAAATGTATGCATCCACGTGTATTTTTGCACAAGGATTCTAAATATGTAATTTTGGTTTTTCACCGATAATTAGAAAGGGAAATATCAATTAAAAACCCTTTAACAAAGCAATACATTTCTAAAAAACTGACATGTGATCTGATATTTCAGAGAATGAAACATTTTGATAAAAAACCGCATTTTCTTTATACTAAGAGATTTTGGGCCCTGTTATTTTTTTTTAATTAATATTATTGGATTTATCGATTTTAAATTTATGCATCCATGTTTAGATTTTTACGAGGATTCTAAATATGTAAATTTGATTTTCCTCCGATAATTAGGCAGGAATTTACAAATAATTTTTTATTTAATTATCAGACAGCTTAAAATTAAATGCCAGATATTAAGGCCGCTCTATCCCCAGATTAAAAGAAACATAATAAGTTGATCTGTTTGAAACTTGAAGATATTTTATAACACATAATATATGGGAAGAAGGAAGCGCCTTGCTCCCCCCCCCCCCCCCCGAAGGAACACACCCCTCGTGTGATATATCGTTGGAAAAGTCTGTGACCGCTTAATCATATTATGTTACGGAATGAACTATGTTACGGATTTCCACCAAACGGATTCCAAACATTATAATTAAAGTAATAAGGACCCTCTATAACATTTTTTAAAGTTTCTGAGTTTATACCACTTTTTTCGAATAATAATATCAGATTTTATATTTTAATTTCATAATATCTCGAGTTTCGATAGCGCTTACCTATTTTAGTTCCAAATTTCACCACCAGGGACGCTTCCGGAAATCGGGTTCTATGGTCCCGATTACGATGGGGTTTGGCTCTTTCGACTGGATTTCGATAGCTTTACAGATTTCGGTCATGTTCGTATAGAACACATTGCGCCCCCTGGTGGTAGAAGGTGTATTTAAAGGATTTTTCAGCCAACTCGGGTTCTATGTGACACTCAATCGACTCGACATCGATAGAGGATATTAGAGCTTATCTATTTTAGTTCGTTTTTTCACCACCAGGGGGCGTTTTCTCATCTCTGTTTCTATGGCCCGGATCACGACGGGGTATGACTCATTCGACTCAACATCGATAGAGGATACTAGAGCTTATCGATTTTTGTTCCGAGTTTCACCACCAGGGGGCACTTTCCTATCTCTGTTTCTATGGGAAGGATCACGTCGGGGTATGGCTCATTCGATTCGACATCGATAGAGCTGACCGATATTAGTTCGTTTTTTCACCACCAGGTGCGCTTTCCTATCTCCTGTTCTATGGAAACGAAGACGACGGGGTATAGCTCATTCGGCTCGACATCGGAAGACTTAACGATTTCAGTTATGATAGTATAAACAGATTGCGCCACATGGTGGTGGAAGATGGAACTAACGTATACTGCAGCACGTGTGCAGCACGACTGCTATACGGTGCCGCAGGCAGCGGGGACCGAAATCACCCACTCGTGGACAGCCACCCGTGAGGTATAGGAACAATAAGTCCACGAGGGGAAAAATAAACGCTACCCGGCACCAATAGCACCCATCCGTTCCAAACCCACCGCAGGAGGCGCCTGTTTATTAGATTTGAAACAATGAATATAATTACATAACAATAATAAAATATAAAAGGTAAAAAATAACAATTTTTTGCAAATTGAAAGTTAAATATAAAATATTTTCGAAGTACTATAAGTTCATAATGTCCTAAATTTATGGTATTTTAGTTCAGAAAGTCAATGGTCAGTTCAGTCAATTTTTTTTTTTAATTCTTTCGTAATGAAAGAGAAATTTTTATTGAGAATATTATAATTCTCTTTTAACTTTTGAGAGTTTGAAGGATTGAAAATGATATTACGAAGGTTATATCTGAGAGTTTCGTTCTTATCAAAAGGGAAGTGATGGATCATAAGAGGGCAGCATCCGAATATGTAGTGAACTGCATCTCCTTCTGCTTTATCGCATGGACATCTAGGTGAGGCTCTTTTTCTTATTTTATGTAAGTATTGTGGGAAACTGCCATGGTTACTCAGATAATACGGCAGTGTTGGCTGTTTGCAGAGATAATTTGGATCGACTTTATTTATAATTTTATAGGTATCTCTGCCCTTATTACATGAGTCCCAAATGGCTTGCCAGTCAGAGATGGTTTTCTTTTTAAAATACAATTTTGCTATTGAAATGGGGAACAACAGATCTTTTCTTGATTGATATTGGTCTTGTAAGATGGCTTGCTTTGCTAGGAGATCAGCTCTTTCGTTGCCAGTATCACCCACATGAGATTTAGTCCATGTTATTATAATGGATTTATCAGGAATTTGAAGTAATTGATTGTAAATGTTTTTGATAATGTAGTTTCTAGGAAAAGCAACTTTTAATACTTCCATAGAAGAGTAACTATCTGTAATAATTAGTAGTTTATTGTAGTCGGAGGTAGAGAACCATTTTATTGCTTTATAAATTGCCATTAATTCTGCTTGATATATGTTATTCAGTGGATGATGTCGTATTGCTTCATCATGTATATTATTTCCATCTTTATATATGGTGAAAGCACTGGCTACACCCCCTGGCATGACAGAACCATCTGTGTAGGCTTCCACATCGTATTCTTTTGGATGGATGGATTTTCTATCTTCTATAATTCTGATATTTTGGACTCTGTAGTAATTGAGGAATCGATACGATTTTTCTTTCTGCATTATATTGTTAATGTTTAGCTGTGTGTTATTGATTAACAAATTTCTATTTCCTATTTTCAGTTGGTAGTACTGAAATTCATTCTGTATTTTTATTAGGATTGGTGGAGTTCCTGTAAGAAGATACAGAGCTTCGTGAGAGATAGTCCTATAGGTCCGTATTAAGTTTAATAATGCCAAACGCTGAGTTGAACGTAGTAATTTGCGGCCATCAGTATTCAAGTTTGGATACCAAATTTCGTAAGCATATAGTATTTGGCGTTCTATGACTGTTTGATACCATATTTTCAGGATGTCTGGTTTGATACCTTTATTAAAGAATCGAAATCCTCTAAATCCGTTTACAAAGTTTGCAATCTTTGTTCGAAGGTCTTTCATGTGATCTGTAAAATTGAATTTAGAATCTAACAGTACGCCAAGATATTTAATATTTTTTACTACTTTTATTTTTATATTTTCTAATTTAAATCTCGGAAGTCTTCTTTCGAGGAGATTGCTACCGAAAAGCATTGATTGCGTTTTCTGAGTTGATATTTTTAAACCGAGTTCATCACATATATTCTTAAAATGGACTATTTTGTTGTTGGTTGTAACTTCCAGGTCTATTACGGTATTTCCCTCTATTGGAATCAAAAAATGATCTGCGTAAACAATAATATCTTCATATAGATTTTTATAATTTTTTATTATGTAGTTAGCTATAAGAAGCCATAAGAGTGGTCCAAGACAGGATCCCTGAGGGCATCCTTTAAATACCCTGAACCACTCTATATATTCATATTGATTTAAGCCTATACTTCTTTTGCTTATATAACTTTTTAATAAGGTTTTGAGGTATCTGGGTAACGGTGAGTCATCAATTATTTCTGATAATTGGTGCCAGTTTATTGAATCGAAAGCACCTGTAATATCAAATGATATGATGCCCACATAAGTATGTTTTTGTAATAATTGTGCAATTTTCTCTTTAAGTCTCTCCAGAGCTGATATAGTGCTTCTGTTTTCACGGAAGCCGAACTGTTCATCTTTTAGATAGTTTATTGCTTCAAGATAAGTTAAAGTTCTATTTTTTATTAATCTTTCTAGGATTTTACCTATCATGGGTAGTAGTGTAATTGGACGGTATGAATCAGGTTTTGATGGATCTTTGTTTTTCTTTCTAAAATAGATGACTACTCCTTTCTTCCACGTTTCTGGAAAGTGTCCAAGGTAGAGACATTTGTTATATAATAACTTTATAAGCTTCATATTATTTTTTATCAAATTTTCTAAAATTCTGCCATCTACCCGATCATATCCTGGGGCTTTCTTTTTATTTTGTTGGTTAATTGCATATTGAATTTCTCTATGGGTAAATTTAAAATTGTTATATTCTTTTATTGATAGTGTGTTTGTGTTTTGAAATGATGATTCGAATTCTGGGCTTGTATTGTAATGGTAATGAAGTAGCGTTTCCTGAATCTCTTTGTATGTATCATTTTGAGTTGAAGATTCCATGACAGAGTGGATGAGATCTGTATTTTTTAAATATTTCTGCTTCAGAATTTTAAAAGCAGTACCATACTTACTGTTTGTTTCCGAACAAAATGTTATCCAAGAATCAATTTTAGCTTTTTTAATATCTAATTTGTATTTTGCTTTGGCTTTTTTATATTTAATCTTGAGTTCTACAGAATCTGGATTTTTTTTATGTAGTTTATATATAGCATTTAGGTGGCTTCGCTGTACTTTAAGTTTGTCAGTATACAAGGATACATTAATTTCATGAGACAACTTTTTCTTTTTAAGTGATTTTTGCATGATGTTTAAAAGGATAACATTAAATTCCTCTGTCCACTTCTCTAACTCTGGAACAGAATTGACTGCTTTAAGTGTTGAAAGTAATGTTTCTTCATGTTTTTGAAACAGTTTATTGAATTTTTTAAACGTTTCATATTTGGTTTTGAAACGGTATAAATTTCTTATTGTGGGTGTGACATTCAGAGTAAAAGTAATATATTGATGGTCACTTAGTGATTTAAATGTCGAGTCTATTTTCCATGAATCTATAATATTTTTTGAATGTTCACCGTAGAGGGTCAAGTCTGGTTTGCCTTTAAACTTGTCTCGCGCAAAAGAACATTCTGAATCAGGATCATTAATAATAGTTAATCTGCTCATTGCTAGATAGTCAAGTAGGATATATCCTCTAGCATTATTTCTTTTATAACCCCACGCCTGGAGGTGTGCATTGAAATCACCCCCAAGGATAAGGTAGGCAGCGGGGACCCGAACCGGAGGTTCGTTCAGTTAGAGGTTTTTACTACTCGATGTGCAATTAAAAGGATTATCCGGTGCGTGCATAGCACGACCAGTATACGGTGCCGAAGACAGCGGGAACCAAGGTCGGAGGTTTGTTCGGTTAGAGGTTTGTACTATTCAATGTGCAAATTAAGGCACTATCCGGTGCCGAAGGCAACGGGGACCCGATTCGGAGGTTCGTACGGTTCGATGTTTCTTAAAAAAGGAGATTTCAAAATATTCGAGGCACCGATGTAAATTAGTGGCCCGCTAGCGGGCGAAGCCAGCTATCTACTATATTATTAATGTTCGAAAACGACGCCTCTCTGTCTGCCTATTGTTTTTGTCTGTAACTCTAAAAACTTTTCTCACAGACGGAGTAGAAAGGCACTAAAAATATCAAAATACGCAGGAAAATTCGAGAATTCCATTCTTTCAGGTTTTGAAAAAATCCGCTGTTAATTAGAAAAGATATTAATTAAAAAAATTAAAAACTCATTAAAAATTGCGCGAAAAGAACAAATTTTATACAATTGGCAGCTGCGTTTGATAAAAATTATTTCCAAGCAAGAAAGAGACAAAGTGTCTGCGGCTAAAAATACTGAAGTAGGGTTTAAAATGGGCATGCAAATTAAAAGATCTAATTCACCCACAGTTGTGAAAATAACACCACGTGAATCATCTCTCTCTCCACATTAAAAGATTGTAAAAATTAAGGAAATCCATCCATTAGAACCAAAGATATTAATTATTATTTCTTTAATTTGATTGCATAAAAATTATTCCTTTTAACTTGATTCTTTCAGAGCCAGACATTGGGACGTCTAACTGTCTAGAAGGATGAAAGATATGAAACCAGTTTAAGTGGGGTTATTATAGGCTATATAAAATTATTAAAAATATTGAATTTAAGGACTTGAAAATTATGTATCTCTCCGTAATATGAAATGCACAGTCCAAAAAATTAATTTTCGTAAAAATCGGATAATAATTCCTGAAGATATGAATTAAAAAAGTTTTAATTTTGTGTGGAAAAAAGACGAGTTTTAATTTCGATACTGGGGATGTTTTTCTCGGAGACAGATCGTCTTGCAAATATTTTATTTCCGAAAGACAGGATAAACGCACTAGGGCTTTCAGGAATCGTTATTATAATTTTTTTTTAATTATTGCATTTATCGATTTGAAATGTATGCATCCACGTGTATTTTTGAACAAGGATTCTAAATATGTAATTTTGGTTTTTCACCGATAATTAGAAAGGGAAATATCAATTAAAAACCCTTTAACAAAGCAATACATTTCTAAAAAACTGACATGTGATATGATATTTCAGAGAATGAAACATTTTGATAAAAAACCGCATTTTCTTTATACTAAGAGATTTTGGGCCCTGTTATTTTTTTAAATTAATATTATTGGATTTATCGATTTTAAATTTATGCATCCATGTTTAGATTTTTACGAGGATTCTAAATATGTAAATTTGGTTTTCCTCCGATAATTAGGCAGGAATTTACAAATAATTTTTTATTTAATTATCAAACAGCTTAAAATTAAATGCCAGATATTAAGGCCGCTCTATCCCCAGATTAAAAGAAACAGAATAAGTTGATCTGTTTGAAACGTGAAGATATTTTATAACACATAATATATGGGAAGAAGGAAGCGCCTTGCTCCCCCCCCCCGAAGGAACACACCCCTCGTGTGATATATTGTTGGAAAAGTCTGTGACCGCTTAATCATATTATGTTACGGAATGAACTATGTTACGGATTTCCACCAAACGGATTCCAAACATTATAATTAAAGTAATAAGGACCCTCTATAACATTTTTTTAAGTTTCTGAGTTTATACCACTTTTTTCGAATAATAATATCAGATTTTATATTTTGATTTCATAATATCTCGAGTTTCGATAGCGCTTACCTATTTTAGTTCCAAATTTCACCACCAGGGCGCTTCCGGAAATCGGGTTCTATGGTCCCTATTACGACGGGGTTTGGCTCTTTCGACTGGATTTCGATAGCTTTACAGATTTCGGTCATGTTCGTATAGAACACATTGCGCCCCCTGGTGGTAGAAGGTGTAATTAAAGGATTTTTCAGCCAACTCGGGTTCTATGGGACACTCAATCGACTCGACATCGATAGAGGATATTAGAGCTTATCTATTTTAGTTCGTTTTTTCACCACCAGGGGGCGTTTTCTCATCTCTGTTCCTATGGCCCGGATCACGACGGGGTATGACTCATTCGACTCAACATCGATAGAGGATACTAGAGCTTATCGATTTTTGTTCCGTGTTTCACCACCAGGGGGCACTTTCCTATCTCTGTTTCTATGGGAAGGATCACGTCGGGGTATGGCTCATTCGACTCGACATCGATACAGCTGACCGATTTTAGTTCGTTTTTACACCACCAGGGGTGCTTTCCTATCTCCTGTTCTATGGGCACGAAGACGGCGGGGTATGGCTCATTCGACTCGACATCGGAAGACTTAACGAATTCAGTTATGATAGTCTAAACAGATTGCGCCACATGGTGGTGGAAGGTGGAACTAACGTATACTGCAGCACGTGTGCAGCACGACTGCTATACGGTGCCGCAGGCAGCGGGGACCGAAATCACCCACTCGTGGACAGCCACCCGTGAGGTATAGGAATAATAAGTCCACGAGGGGAAAAATAAACGCTACCCGGCGCCGATAGCACCCATCCGTTCCAATCCCCACCGCAGGAGGCGCCTGTTTATTAGATTTGAAACAATGAATATAATTACATAACAATAATAAAATATAAAAGGTAAAAAATAACAATTTTTTGCAAATTGAAAGTTAAATATAAAATATTTTCGAAGTACTATAAGTTCATAATGTCCTAAATTTATGGTATTTTAGTTCAGAAAGTCAATGGTCAGTTCAGTCAATTTTTTTTTTAATTCTTTCGTAATGAAAGAGAAATTTTTATTGAGAATATTATAATTATCTTTTAACTTTTGAGAGTTTGAAGGATTGAAAATGATATTACGAAGGTTATATCTGAGAGTTTCGTTCTTATCAAAAGGGAAGTGATGGATCATAAGAGGGCAGCATCCGAATATGTAGTGAACTGCATCTCCTTCTGCTTTATCGCATGGACATCTAGGTGAGGCTCTTTTTCTTATTTTATGTAAGTATTGTGGGAAACTGCCATGGTTACTCAGATAATACGGCAGTGTTGGCTGTTTGCAGAGATAATTTGGATCGACTTTATTTATAATTTTATAGGTATCTCTGCCCTTATTACATGAGTCCCAAATGGCTTGCCAGTCAGAGATGGTTTTCTTTTTAAAATACAATTTTGCTATTGAAATGGGGAACAACAGATCTTTTCTTGATTGATATTGGTCTTGTAAGATGGCTTGCTTTGCTAGGAGATCAGCTCTTTCGTTGCCAGTATCACCCACATGAGATTTAGTCCATGTTATTATAATGGATTTATCAGGAATTTGAAGTAATTGATTGTAAATGTTTTTGATAATGTAGTTTCTAGGAAAAGCAACTTTTAATACTTCCATAGAAGAGTAACTATCTGTAATAATTAGTAGTTTATTGTAGTCGGATGTAGAGAACCATTTTATTGCTTTATAAATTGCCATTAATTCTGCTTGATATATGTTATTCAGTGGATGATGTCGTATTGCTTCATCATGTATATTATTTCCATCTTTATATATGGTGAAAGCACTGGCTACACCCCCTGGCATGACAGAACCATCTGTGTAGGCTTCCACATCGTATTCTTTTGGATGGATGGATTTTCTATCTTCTATAATTCTGATTTTTTGGACTCTGTAGTAATTGAGGAATCGATACGATTTTTCTTTCTGCATTATATTGTTAATGTTTAGCTGTGTGTTATTGATTAACAAATTTCTATTTCCTATTTTCAGTTGGTAGTACTGAAATTCATTCTGTATTTTTATTAGGATTGGTGGAGTTCCTGTAAGAAGATACAGAGCTTCGTGAGAGATAGTCCTATAGGTCCGTATTAAGTTTAATAATGCCAAACGCTGAGTTGAACGTAGTAATTTGCGGCCATCAGTATTCAAGTTTGGATACCAAATTTCGTAAGCATATAGTATTTGGCGTTCTATGACTGTTTGATACCATATTTTCAGGATGTCTGGTTTGATACCTTTATTAAAGAATCGAAATCCTCTAAATCCGTTTACAAAGTTTGCAATCTTTGTTCGAAGGTCTTTCATGTGATCTGTAAAATTGAATTTAGAATCTAACAGTACGCCAAGATATTTAAAATTTTTACTACTTTTATTTTTATATTTTCTAATTTAAATCTTGGAAGTCTTCTTTCGAGGAGATTGCTACCGAAAAGCATTGATTGCGTTTTCTGAGTTGATATTTTTAAACCGAGTTCATCACATATATTCTTAAAATGGACTATTTTGTTGTTGGTTGTAACTTTCAGGTCTATTACGGTATTTCCCTCTATTGGAATCAAAAAATCATCTGCGTAAACAATAATATCTTCATATAGATTTTTATAATTTTTTATTATGTAGTTAGCTATAAGAAGCCATAAGAGTGGTCCAAGACAGGATCCCTGAGGGCATCCTTTAAATACCCTGAACCACTCTATATATTCATATTGATTTAAGCCTATACTTCTTTTGCTTATATAACTTTTTAATAAGGTTTTGAGGTATCTGGGTAACGGTGAGTCATCAATTATTTGCCCGAACCGGAGGTTCGTTCAGTTAGAGGTTTTTACTATTCGATGTGCAATTTAAGGGATTATCCGGTGCGTGCATAGCACGACCGGTATACGGTGCCGAAGACAGCGGGGACCAGGGTCGGAGGTTCGTTCGGTTAGAGGTTTGTACTATTCAATGTGCAAATTAAGGCACTATCCAGTGCCGAAGGCAGCGGGGACCCGGTTCGGAGGTTCGTTCGGTTCGAGGTGGATGCGAGACAGAGGGTCGTTCGTTTCGATGTTTCTTAAAAAAGGAGATTTCAAAATATTCGAGGCACCGATGTAAATTAGGGGCCCGCTAGCCGGCGAAGCCAGCTAATACTGTATTAATTTTATTCAATGTTTTTTATATGCTTAATTATACTACAAAAAAGTCTTATATTTTTTAAAACAGAAATTTTATATATTTTATGGAGCTTAAGAAAAAATTGTAACAGTAAAATTTCTTGAAAAATAAAATTAACGTAACACAATTAATAAGAATGTTACAAAAGAGTACATTTCTGTTTCCAACTAAAACAGACTATAAAATATTTTCTAATACATTCAGAAAACCGTAAACAAAACTTCACCATTTACTAACGTGAAATATTATGTCTAAGTAAAAATTCGGTGAACGCATAACACAAGCGTTTTGCCCGTATTTTTCCGTTTCTAAAAAACAATTTAAAACAGCTCTAGACAAAACTATTTTAATAGAATAATATTTTAAGATATATGTAAAATAAAGATCCATAAAGTGTATTTTTAGAAACAGTCAGGGGAAGAAAATTTAAATTAATATTAGTTTTATGAACATTTTTATAAAAATGCAGGATAGCTCTCAGACGCTCAGAGGGTTTAAAACCCAATTTCAGCAATTATCTTTTATATTCGGAAGAATATATTTTATGCAGCCCTGTATATGATCTATAGATTTGTAAATATATTACATAGTAAGCAAAATTTTAGTTCACTTAGGAATGTAGTTGGAAAACCCCTTCAGCAATTTCCATGAATTAGCGGAAAGGAATTTTTTTATGCAGCCCGGTATATCATCCATAAAATTTATACACACAAGTGATATGCAAAGAGAAAAAATGTTAAATATTAAAATACATACCACAATTGAAACCCTACTACGAACAATTTACACTCATAGACAGTACTCTAACCGAATTATTTTGTGTGCCTCTGTAAATGAACGATCAACGCTATGCGCAACATATTCTACAGTAAGCATTTTCTAGATACCACAATCATGGTATACCAATTTAAATTTGTTTGAAATAGTGTAACATCATTAAAATACACTGCAGACGATTTTATCCCATAGACCAGAATGTAACGGAATACTTTTGTGTGGCTCTGTAAACGAATTATAAATGCTACGTACTTCATTGTCAATATCAAACGTGCCATGGTAATCAGCAATAATATGTACAAATTACATGGAAATTCGGATATATTTACGCAAGATAAAACGCGAACAGACGGACTGTGAGACAGACGGACAAACAAATCTTATTCATAAGAACCTTTCAAGTATGTTGGAAAGTGTTAAACAATTTATATTTATTTCGATAGTAAAACAATGTCTTATATATTACTCCTTTAATATCGGAATTCATTAAAATAAATCTATTTTATTTCTGGAAAAAAGAAAATCAAAGTTTACTAAAATGAAGTGCCGCACTTTAAATGAGAAAGAAATAACAAAATATTTTAATGAACGGATGATCAAAAAATCCGAATTTCTAAAACTTTAGTAATTCAGCGCAAAGTAATTTTTTTCTGGCTGGTCGCCAAAAAATTGTGATTCAAGTTAAAAGTTTGTTAATATAAGAAGATAACATCTTCAAATTATCAAAAGGTAGGTTGACGTTATTGAATATTTTATTAAAATGTACTGTATATTGAGAATTTGTTCTTTAGATGAACATTAAATCTGGAAATTTAATACTAAGATTCGCTTAAAAACTAAATTAAATATTTTTCAAGTTACGTTGGCATAAACATGGCTTAGGAAAAGACATTCAATTTATCAATGGTAATTTTAACCACAGAATGGGCAGTAGTGAATGTTTTCATACAATATAGCTTATCATTTTATCTTTACATTAATATTAAATCTGGACACGGGGTTTAAAAGTATTCTTCTACTTACAAGGAAGGCACATATTTAAGCGCATATTAAAAAAAAAATGATTATTCTCTATATATAATCTAATGAAAGTTCAGTGAAAATTATCTGCGGTATCTCAATAGAAAATCTTTAAAAAAATAAATAAAACTGTCGTACTTTCATCACAAAAGCGATTTGGCACCACACGATTTGGCGAAGAATACTCTTGCAAACTTGTTACATGCACGCGATTGAATTTCTAATGCTTACTGAAAGATTTTAAAGTTAAACAATGAGATAGTTTACTATTTTTTAACACTTTCCAACATATTTGAATTGTGTTTATGAATTCAATTTGTCTGTCGGTCTGTCTGTCTGTCACTCCGTGACAACTCTCTCCGTTGACAACTCTCGTAAATATACTCGGATTGTTATGAAATTTTACACAACATTGAATTTTAATATAAAATGTTCGGTATTGAAAATTAAGTGTGTAGAATTAATAGTTCATTTACAGGGACACACAAAATAATTCCATTACATTATGGTCTATGAGGAAAAATCGTTTGCCGCGCATTATATTAATGTTACGAAATTTCAAACATGATGAAATTAATATGCATTACTGAGGTGGACTACAGTATGTTTTTACAGGAGTATACAATTAGTAGCATTTATAGTTTGATTACAGGGACATACAAAACAATACCTTTACATTATGATCTATTGGGAAAAATCATTTTCCGTGCATTTGGAATATGTTATGATACTTGAAACATAATGGAATTTAAAAGGATTACTAAGGTTCACCACAACTTATTTTCTATACATTATGGAGTGCATAGGATTTATCGTTCATGTAGACAGACGCAAAAGAGGATTAGGTTAAATGACTGACTATGATCGATAATTGCCAGAAGTGCTCTTTGCGCTGTGATATGTAATTTCATGTAATTTTTAGTGTTGTTAAATTTTTTTTAGATCAAATACAGGGCCGCACGAAAGACTTCGAAGAAAGACTGCAATTGCTGAAAATGGATTTTTACTGAGTTATGTATTTTTTTTATTTGTTTATTCATCTATCTCATTTCATCGTATGGAAAAATTAAATTTCTTAATAATATTCTATTAGTGTTGGAAAGTGTTACATAATCTATGCCGGATGCATGATTTCTTGTTCTTGTTTTTGTATAAGGTTTTAGCGATTAACTTAATCTTTTTTAGCTCATCTTGTAGGTGATATACAGGAAGTTCAAGACTATATTGAACACTCGATAAGCAATATCCAAGAATTCAGTGCAAATTGGAAGAATTCCATTAAATCTGGCTATGGTAAAGGGAATCTACGTGTTTAAAAGTACATTGCGTGAAGAATAATCCAAGTCCGATATGCATCCACTGAAAGTAACATAAAAAGGCAGTAGGCTGTATAATTAAATGCTCTGAAAAGATTCTTTACGATATTAGTTTATTAAACTTCGAGTTATAAGCGTACGATTACAAAGTACATACATGAAGGGATGGGATGGTGCCCGAGAGCATTTTTAGCAACGTGAGCTTACATTATTAACTTCTTATTAGAAGAGCGTGCGAGAGAGAGAATGTCCCCTCCGACACATGTCGATTTTCATGCCATACACATATTGGCAACATGAAATTGGCGAAAGAGCATATGAAAATCATCGATGTCATATAAGCTAAAAATTATCAGTTACGCATTAGGCAATTAGGAGAATTTGTGAATTACAGGACAGGGCTACCAGAATAGCAGTCCTATAAAGTGAGCCAACAAGAATGTGAATGCCAAATGTACGTTGACAGTAAAGTTTTGGGAATCTAGCTGAAGTAGACAAAACAATTCTCATGTACTGGAAAATGTTTAGGATTTTACCGAAAAGGATAAACTCAAAAATTAAGCAGACACAGACATTTCTAACGAACGTTGGACGGAATGAGAAATAAAATGCAAACCGAATACAAAGTCAATCTTTATCTCTTTTCTTTTTTTTCCCCTGGATATCTAGTGAGTGTGATTAATCGTTTAAATGAATTCTATCTATGTGAGAAAGTTTTATTGATAAAGGGCATATGTTAAAGATATTTTCTTTTAATGGAGGAAAATTACGGCGGGAGCTGAAATAAAAGTTAGGATAAAATGACTAAGTATTTAAAAGTTAGTTTAAACTGAAAATTAAAGAAAAGGATTAATTTAAGAAAAATATATGTGATACCACATCACACTGGCTTAAACCTAAGCCCCAATAACAATGTTTATGTATTTAACAATACCTACTGTAAGCAAACGGAAGGGTCCCTCTGGTGTCACCAATTTCAGGTTTATTAGCAGAGTTAATAATTAGACCTTTAGAGAACAAAATCATTTCAACTTCACTTTTTAAACAGTGTTTATCGATCAGATTTGTCGACGAAATTCTAATAACATGGGATTATGGCATTTCAGCATTCATGAATTTTCTTGAGCATGCAAACAACAGTCACAGTAAAATAAAATTCACTTTGGAATAAAAATAAAATAAATCATTTCCCTTTTTGGATGTTCACTTAACCAGAAATGAACTGTGTCAGTGCATTGACAGGACAATTTACAGAACATCATGTTGTTCAAACAGTACCATTCCTTGTAACAGCTATTCTCCATTCAATTATAAAACTGTGATTTACCACTTTTATATTAAGCGTGTATTCGAGGTTTGCCCTGAGGCGAGGTTTGTCCGGAACTATAAGATGAGTTAAAGAAGATTAAGTTAATCGCTAATAGTAATGGTTTTTCCTGTAGTTTTATTTATAAGTGATTTATAAATATAAGTATACGAAATCAACCGCAATTGAGAAAATTAATAAATATGAAGCCCCTCACTGATATCATATATTCTAATACGAGCAAATCTTGTCTGTGGTTATATATATATATATATATATGCAAATTTTATCTTAAAAACGGCTCTAACGATTTTGACAAAATTTTGTATCCTACCGTTTTGGGGCACCAGAAAACCATTGGGCTAGGTCGCATGTTCGAGAAAATTCGATTAGTGGCTCATTTTGGGTCATGGTCTAGCTAATTGTATCTAAAAAACGGTTGAAACGATTTTGACGAAATTTTGTATCCGACAATTTTCGGCCACGAGAAGACTATTGGTCTGGGTCACATATTCGAGAACTTTCGATTAGTGGTTCATTTTTGGGTCAATGCGGGTCAAATTAATTTTATCTAAAAAACGCCTCTAACGATTTTGATTAAATTTTGTATCCTACGAGTTTCGAGCACGAGAAAATCATTAGGCTAGGTCACATGTCCGAAAAAATTCGATTAGTGAGTCATTTTTAGGTCATTGTGGGTCAAGCTAATTTATCTAAAAAGAGGCTCAGACTATTTACAATAAATTTTGAATCCTATGGTTTTCGGGCATGAGAAGACTGTTGGGCTAGGTCACATGTTCGAGAAAATTCAATTAGTGGGTCATTTTGGTCATGGGTCATTATGGGTCAATCGATTTTATCTTAAAAATGGTTCAGAGGATTTGAAATAAATTTAGCATCCTACAGGTTTAGGGAACGAGAAGACTATTAGGCTAGGTCACATGTTTGAGAAATTTCGATTAGTGGGTCATTTTGGTCATGGATCATTATGGGTCAAGCTATTTTATCTTAAGAACGGCTCAGACTATTCACAATAAATTTTGTATCCTATGGTTTTTGGGCACGAGAAGACTGTTGGGCTAAGTCACATGTTCGAGAAAATTCAATCAGTGGGTCATTTTGGTCATGGGTTATGATGTTTGAACTCAAATTTAATTTTGACCAAGCATAGCTCGGTCTTCCCTGCTCGTGAAAAGTTAAAATATGTCTACATAAATATAAAATAATATTAACCCCTTCCGTACCAGCATATGTATATGAAGATTGCATGTAAAACCAGTTTTTCGGGCATTAAGATTTAAAATATGAAGCAGTAGTTTTCAGAAAAATGAGATGCTTTTATTCATATTAATAAGATGAGATATACGTATCGATATTTAAATATATATATATATATCAATATCTAAATCGATACATAGAAACAACGACAGAAAAACGTGTTATTTGAGAACAACGAGAAAAGCGCATTATCATCTGTATGGTGGCGCCATCTCTGCTTCGGAGGGAAAATTAAACACTTTCCAACATTTCTCATACTACCAGCTCTACAGAAACATATATTCCTGCTATACCGTTTTTAGCAGCAACGATAGAATAATGAATGGACATGGATCCATACGTGGATCCACTGGTGTTTGTGGAGAATCAGACCATCGATCCATACGCGAATACACTGGTACGGAAAGGGTTAATAGCCAGATCCGATGCTAAATTAGTTAATTTAATAAATTATTTGCAACTTTATCTGTGTACGGGATCCCATAAACGCCTGATTTATTGTGCATATCAATAGGATAAATTCTTTTCTGAATTATGTTGGTTTATGTTGGTTGATTTTTATGTTGGTATGACAACTAGAAAATTTCGGATGAGAATTTAATGAACATATACAGGATGTTAGCAAAAACAGACCTGGAAATGCCCTATCTAGACTCTTCTAAATCAGCCAATTTGAAATAACTTTTAGTCATTATGTGGACTTCTGATTTTATTAATTGTGCAATTCTGGAATCTTTAGAAAAATTATCACAGGCAAACAACTGTTATAACGATGTTTTGTCATACCAAATACCAAGTATTTGGTTCGAACTACTTAAGGATACAGGAAGGTATGGTCTACCGATGAAGTTATATGGAGTTGAGCCTTCACCCCTTCACTAACAGTAGTTTCGTCCATCTACGCATGTCTGTAAAGAGTTTTCTGTCGTCTAGCGTCTAGTCTCAATCAACATCAAACTTTGTTTTCCGCTGATTTTTTTCTCCTTGATAATGGCTCGGATTGAAGCCGTAAGAGCTCAGAGAGTTTTATAATGGTATCATCTAGGGATTTTAAAGTTAAAAACTTTTGTATATATGTTATCATCAAACACCTATTTTAGTAAAAAAAATATTTAATGAATCGTTTTCATGAGTGTCTTCATATTTTAAGATCATATGCAAGACTGCACAAACAAAGTCCGATTATATTTCCGAATATTAAGGTTTATTGATGAAATTAGGTTTTTCAATTTTGGCTATGCGATTTCTAAATTGTTTACTTAGACATCATCTTTCAACTTTTTCATCTGTAAAATTCTGTTACGGTATTCAGAATGTGTTTGAAAGTGCTTCATAATCTATCCTTCACGAATGATTTTTCGATCTTGTTAATTAAAATCCTGTGCAACTTTATACTTATAACGAAAATAAATCTTATTGCACACATAATTAAACAATTTAGTATTCAATTTATCTCATTATTGCGTAAAGTTAATTTCACATTATTCAATCTAACTTCCATCTTAATTAGAATAATATCGTAATTATATAGTTTAAAAAAACATTAAAATTAAAAGCTATATGCATAGTATTAGGAATAAATGAAATTTAATCAAGCATTCATTCATGTCGAAATAAACATTTCAATAAATGTTTCATATTATTTATTCCCTCGATGCAAATTTACGCTCTATAATTGTACAAAATACTAAAATAAATAAAGTAAATTATACTAAACACTATGCATATTTCAATATACTAGTTTTCGGAAAGTCAAAACAGAATTTGTATATTCAAAAGACAATGCGGGTTAAAACACCCCCATGTTCAAATATTCATTAAATTAGCAATTCAGTAGCGTATAATTTACTGCATGTTTTCGAAAATTTGATTTAATTATATGTTTACTATTACTTGAATTAATAGAAATAAGTGAAGTAATAATAGGAACTGAGTTATTATACCTCACATTCAAACATTATCCATTAATTGTAAACTCGGGTAAAATAATTATTTTGCAACAATTCTTTAAATAAACATCATTTAAATAGATTTAAACATATTCCACAAGAATTTTAGATTATGCTTTACATTTCATTATTGCTTTTATTTATTTATATAATTACATTACACAGTTAATCAAATTATTACTTAATACATTTTCAGTTATTTTAAATAATTACACATTTTGAAAGAATTATTTCAAAATGTGTAATATTTTTATGTGTAATTATTTTTTGTTAAATAATGAATAATGATATACTTTTGTCATTAAATGTTTAAAAATACTAAATAATCATTAAAACATACTGTAAATTACGATAACCATTGAGTGGTCCATAGACGCTCAGCGCTTTTATACCTAAATCTGGGATGACCTGCATTATCTTAATACAAACAATATCAGATATTTCCTCATAAACAAATTTATTAGGAGAAAAATGGTCAAAAACACACCTTGTGAAAGTACAGGATGATTATAAAAAAACTATCCCGATATATGAGTCCCGAACTATCGTACAGTTCACAGAAACTGAATGAAATTTTGGTTTAAAGTAGTTTGAGGTATGCGCTCAAGAATCATATGAAAAACAAATGTAAAATTCTATCAACTATTGTTACATTGACAAAGTTTCGAAATTTTCAAATGGCACCACCTAATTTTTTCTAATGCAATGCGATTTTCATTGGGAAAAACCATAAAAAACGTTGGAACAGATCTTGTAACACGAAACTTGCCTGCGCTAGACAGACTAAGAAAAAAAGAGAAAGCGACAAATAAAGGACAGAGAAGAAACAGAAAGTAGAACATTTTATTGTTCAGTTCTATCAAGGCAACACTAGATACCGGGCTTGCTTATTCATTCTCATGACATCACAAATAGTGGCTGGTCGCGACCAGCGATTGATACAAAGCGACGCGCCCATCGCTGTATGTCTTTCGTCGCGGCCAGCCACCATTTGTGACGTCATGATAATGAATGAGCAAGCCCGGTATCTAGTGTAGCCCTCGTTCTATCCACCATCTGCCGCATGTAAAGTGTCATCGTGTGTGAAGTGGAAAATTTGTGAAACACAATAAAATGTTTTGTTTTCTGTTGCTTCTCTGTCCTTTTTGGTTGTCTTCCCTTTTCTTCTTAGTCTGTCTAGAGTTGGCGATTTTTGTGCTACAGGTACTGTTCCAACGCTTTTTATGGTATTATACTATGAAGATCGATATTCCAATAAAAAAAGTAGGTGTTGCCATTTAAAATTTTTGTCACTGTAACCGTAACTGTTAGAATTTAACTGTTGTTTTTCATATGGTTCTTGAGTGCATACCTCAAAATACTTTAAACTAACATTTCATTCAGTTTCTGTGAACGGAATGACAGGGGTTGATATATCGTGATCGTTTTTTTATAATCACCTTGTATATCTCTCGTAAATTGGTCAATGGCGTACTTACAGCTCTTTGTCTCTTCTACCATAGATATCAGCTCTAATTCGAACAATCAGAGATAATCTAAATAAGATTGTTCTCAGTTCTTATACTTTACAAAACTTTTTTAAACATTTAAAAGCAATATCTTGCCAAATGCTCCACTTAATTATTATAGTAACAGGTTATATCCAGTTTTCAAAATAACCGTATTTGCAGCGTTTTTGTATCTTCTATGGTAGATATAAGCTCCAATTCCAACAATCAGAGATAATCTAAATAAGATTGTTTTCAGTTCTTAGACTTTACACATCTTTTTTAAATATTTAGAAGCAATACCTCGCCAAATGTTCCGCATATTGCTTATATTAACAGTTTATATCCAGTCCTCAAAATAACCCTGCTTGCATTGAGAATAAGTCCCTCAAAAGAAGGGAGAAACAATAGAATATATGTATCGTACGATAGTACGTCTAATTGAAAGTTAAGAATGATTTTATGGTTACAGAATATAGGTGAAAACTACATTTTTTTTAAATTTAAGACTCAACTAGATTCTTTTACATTTTTTATTATTTTTAGATTACCCACAAACAACACCAAAAAGTAATTTTATATGAAAATTATCAGTTATGTTTTCTGATAAAGTTTTAAAATGTATTAATAGCGATAATTTCATATAACCCGCATGTGAGGAGTTAATAGCCGAAGAAATCGACAAACAGTTCGCTACTTACAGTTGCATTTTTGAGATATTTAGATAATTTGTATTTTAAGCGCGTAGTTCGATTAAATTTGTCTGTAAATGCAGTCTGTTAAATTTGTATAAACATTATACACACCACGTAGTATGGAAGCATTTTGTTAAACAAACACTCAGAAAAAGGAATTGATTAAAACTACAAAACATGTTTTGTTGAGTACATTTTGGTTGTTTTAGCAAAATTCAAGTAAAATTGAACCATTTTACTTGAATTAACAAAACATTTTTTGCTGACGATACAAAATTTTTTTTTGGAATTGCAAAAAAAAAAAAATTTTTTTGTTGATTCAAACAAATTTCCATTGACCTATATTTAAACAAAATTTTTGTTTAAATATAGGTCAATGGAAATTTTGTTTGAATCAACAAAATTTTTTTTTTTTTTGCAATTCCAAAAAAATTTTTTGTGTCGTCAACAAAAAATGTTTTGTTAATTCAAGTAAAATGGTTCAATTTTACTTGAATTTTGCTAAAACAACCAAAATGT
The DNA here is from genome assembly GCA_963931845.1 of Maratus michaelseni. Taxonomy (NCBI): domain Eukaryota; kingdom Metazoa; phylum Arthropoda; class Arachnida; order Araneae; family Salticidae; genus Maratus; species Maratus michaelseni. The sequence goes on along the minus strand of OZ007595.1, from coordinate 79,198,695 downwards.
ACTCAACAAAACATGTTTTGTAGTTTTAGTCAATTCCTTTTTCTGGGTGAACAAACGCATGCCACATATGAAAACGTACCTCAAGCTTTTATCGTTCATAGTGACAGTCCTTTAACCGAAATCTTTGAAGTGTGCATGGAAATGAACAGTAACTGTCATGCAAGTGATGATTTGCAGTAAGCGTCTTGTAATTCCCTTCAAAAATGTATATAAATTCCTTTAGAGAAATGCAAATAAAGCAATGTTAAAAACACCAGAACTTAAATTCCCTATAACATACTAGTTTCGGTCGCATTTAGCGTACCGTCCTCAGTGCTAAGAATGCTGTAAACCTGCTCATATATATAGGAAAAGATGCGGATTCAACCGAAAGGTTTTATGATCAATAGAAAAACAGAAGACGGGTTACAGTCAACGAACAAACGGGTAACGGGTTGCAGCCAATAGGAAATTTCGGATTTAACCGAAAGGTTTAATGACCATTAGGTAAACAGGAGATAACGGGTTACAGCCAATAGCGTGGGGTAAGAACCGAAGAAATTCAAAAAAGGCCAAAAGAAATGAAGAAAAAGAGGTTTTTGTGTAATGTTTCCAACAATCTGATAATGGAGGAATCACGAATTCACAATTAACAATATATTTATATTTTTTTAAAATATGGAATGCTTCAAGAAAGTTATGTTCATGTATAGAAGTAGGTTTCGAGATAGCAGAATTAAAATCAAAAGTATTGTTCAACTCCCAGAAATGTTTTGCAGTTGAGGATTTATTGGTTACTTTTTTTTAACATCTATATATTTAAAACGCTAAGCGATTTCTTTCGACAATCCATGAGAACAAACTACTGCATCAAATTACACCATTATTTTTTTAAATGAAAGATATTTAGACACAGATTTGTTATCGTGCATTCGTTTGTTCGAAAATTTAATTAATTAGCCTTAATTTTCAATTAAACTTTTACTGCTGCTTATGACGTCATAAAGTTGACAACTCCCACTGTTGCAAGGCATAGAGTTTATTCTGTAAACTCTGTGGTTCGCCAATCTTTTGACATTGGCTAACATCAACTAGGTAATATTTTAACATCTATATATTTAAAACGCTAAGCGATTTCTTTCGACAATCCATGAGAACAAACTACTGCATCAAATTACACCATTATTTTTTTTTAAATGAAAGATATTTGGACACAGATTTGTTATCGTACATTCGTTTGTTCGAAAATTTTATTAATTAGCCGTAATTTTAGTTTCAAATTTTACTTCTGCTATGACGTCATAAAGTCAATCGCCAGAGGATGCTGCAACTTTTCATAAAATTGAAGTCTGACTCTGACCGTAACTTCAAGCTATCTGGGCAAGGTAAAATTGTAAACAAAGATAGAATACGTTATAAAAATATCAATGTCACCAATTTATTTACTTTTAACATTTGCTGAAACATTAAAACTAATACAAAAAGATTAAAATATATTAAATTACTCATAAATTTGTTTTTAAACGTTAATAAATTTTATTTATTAAATAAAAAATACCCTTACATAGAACAGAAGCCACAGACGCACAGGGATTGGCGCGATTTATTTTTTGCGCTATTTTGGCGAGAAAACCCATTTTTCCCACATTATTTTTATTAAACACATGCAATTAATTGTATTAATTTAAAATTATTTTATTTTATTTATTTACACACGTATTCAATTTTATTAACACCAAGTTGCCATACAAAGCAAAAATCGCCATTTTGGCGCCAAAAAGAAACCACGATGCGACTGCGACATCTGCGCCGATTTAATCAAAATTGTTTGGGTATACCGCATATTGGAAAATTAATTAAATCCATGATTATTGTTTCTTTCGGAGATTAAAAATAAGAAAATTTAATTCTTAACGAAATACAATTATTTGATCGGAAATTTTTTCTTAGTTCGGGCTTAGTTAATATTCTGGTACTTTTCCATTATCCCATCGACCACTTTCCATATAAAAAATTATCACCAAATTATTCGCCAAACTGTAGCGCCCAATAAACAAATGGAAGAAGTTTTGCCATTAGAATCTCAGAAAAAAAGGAAAAAGAAATAAATTTGGAAAAGCCCAATTCACTAAAGTATCATTTATCAGTAACTTTAAACAGTAAAATTTACAATATATTAATGAAAATAGAAACAAAAATAACCTGGGAAATTTATTTAATTAAATTATTTTTCATAATTATCTCTCTCGACTGCTGGATAAATGTTTGTGACGCCAGTTAAAATTGATCTATTGTACGTAACTGCGCATCGCAACATTTTTTCAATGCTTTTTCGCTTTTAATATCATGTTGTCGAAGATGTAATTTATATTTTAATTAATGATTTAAAATAAAAAATCAGTAAAACATCAATAAAAATACATTAAACGTCGAATTAAACATCACTTGATGAGATAACAAGCACGTATAACGCATTTGACGTAAAGTGAGTTTGACCGCACGATAATACATTTTTGGCGTTAAAATCCTATAGTTTGGCGATGGTTATTTTCTTAATGGAAAGTGGTCGAACAGATAACGGAGAAGTATCAAAATTCTTATAAATCGTATGAAATTGAAGGGCATATATATTTAATGTGTGTAAAAATACGATTAATGTTTCTCAAACTTTGAAGCTGAAAAACAAGCGAGTACGAGGTCTTATTACGTATTACGTAGGTCGCGGTACGAGCCACCATCTGGACAGGGTATACGGCAGATGCCATTTTTTCAGTACAATTAAATACAAAATATATTTTTATTTGTATACATGGTGGTTAAGCATAAAAGCAACATATATAAAGTACGTGTGAAAAGTTTGCGCCTGTGAAAATGACGCTATGCTTATCTTGAAATGCATTTTTACATTGATAAATCTAAGGAGAAAAATTTACAGGATTATGTCCACATGACGTAATTTTAAATGATTTTTAAATTCTTCATTATGAAGAGTAGAATGTATAACGATTGTGACAACAAACGGCGCTATAGCTTTTGTTTTTATCGTGCTTACATCACTTCTAAATACAATTTCAATTTATACATCATCAATTATAAAAATTTTAACTTTAGAATGAAATTTATTTGAAAACTGCCGCTTAATTTAACAACATTTTAAACAATTTTCAAGCATGAATTATTTTTCAAATCTATCTCAACAATGGCCGCCAGTTTGCTTCAGTAATATAAAATAGCACCTGGGAAAGTTGCCACAATTAGAAACTCATTTCCCTAACCAACATAAAAAGGTGAAATAAATAATAATAATAAAAAAAACCTCTGATAAATCATAAAATTAGATTAACCATAAGACAGAGCATTTTGGCGCTAAACTGAAATCTTTCAAACAAAAAAAAAAGATTTTCAATTTATGTTCAACATTAAATTGATATCATGTTGAATTCATGTTGATGTATGTGTTGCATCAGAATATGCTTGGAATTGTATTTTATTACTATTTTAGAGATCCGTATCACTGTATAAGAGGGAAAAGATCACGACTGTGCAAAAGGGATAACCATGATTATGAAAAGGGACCGAAAAAAACATACAAATAAATTATACTTGAAAACATCAAAAATCTGCATCATCTGCAGATTGTATACTATTATTGTAAAAAAATTTCTCCATCTTTACATAAAAATTGATTAGCTTAAAACAATGGATGCATTTTAGAAAATATGGATTTGAAACGAACAATGATTAAAGAGGACATTTTAAAACTTTTTAGTATTTAAACATTTTAAATCTTTTTTAACGTCGAATTTCGACGGTCCCTTTGAACAGATGCAATGCATATGCACATAGAAGTTCACTCGGTTGCATTATCACAGGGAAAGAGATGTGTGCTTTATTTACTAAATATGATATGGACGTAGGAATATATTATTTGTATAATACTTCATAGGTCCATGAAATTTTCTTTTTGTAGTGGTGAATATGGCGGTAATGTCGAACTTATTTGCATTAAACAGTTGTTTATGGATTGTTTGTTTGGAGTTTGCATCGGAAATGGTACTGTATTTCACTGGGACAAATAACTTTTAAAATAAAATATTTAAAAGACTTTTTCATATGCACCCCTTCTTAAATAATAAAGAAGCTTATTTTACTGATGTTGTTATAGTAAATTTTTCGTCAAGTTTTGACGGGTTCCATCTAGTATTGTTTATGTTCATTAATATGATATTTTAAAGAACGTTTTGTTTGTCCAATATAGGAAAGGCCGCATTGGCAATCGTTACTATAGGTACCCCATGAGTTGGAGAACTCAGTGGGATTATTGAGTCTGGAGAAAGTAAGTTTATTGGTAAGGTTAACAATTATTTTGAAATCATATTGTCTGAGAATTTTAATAATGGAAAAACTGGATTTTGGAAAGAAAGGTAACACAGTGCTAATATTGGAACTAGCAGAGGACTGCGGTGAGTTTGAGGAACGTTGGTGCTGAAGTTTAAATAACGCTTTATCAATAATAGAAGGGTTGTAACTTCTGTCAATTGCAATGGCTTTAATCTATTGAATTGCACTACTAAATGAGTGAGAATCAGAGCACACATGTATGGCACAATTTACAAAAGCGTAGAAGGCCGCCATCTTTTGGCTCGGAGTGTGACAAGAGCGAGCATGGGGTGGTAGAGAAACAGCAAAACTTTTGCGATAGACTGTTGTGGCGACGGTTGTGATGCGACGGTTGTGATAGACGGTTGTGATGCGAGTGACAAGGGTGTCTAGAAACGGGAGAGAACCATTATTTTTAGTTTCATAGGTGAAATGAATATTGCTATCATAGAGTTCAGAATGTCAATGATATTATCTATATTGTAAACAGAGGTGTCTATTTAGTTGAATGCGTCATCAACATAGCGAGCCCAGAAAGAGAATTCATTGAAAAGTGAACACTCAAAATAGTGCATATAGATGTCTGCGAGGATTGGTAACAGGAAAGAGTCCATGGCCAAGCCGTCAGATTGTTTGTAATAAATTCCTTAAAACGAAAAAGTTGTTTGTGATAGATATGTGCGAGTAAGAGATAATAGTTCTTGAATTTCTAAATATGAATAATGATATTCATGAAATCTCTTTTCAATAAGGGCGCCAATTATCGGGACATTCGTGAATAGTTTTTTTTACGTCAAAGGATACCATAGTAAATTTATTAGGACGTAAATTCTGAATTATTTTAGCAAAAGTGATAGAATTCCTTACAGATTTTATATATTGGAGGACAGGAGTTGAGAAAATTTTGGACACAGATGGGTCGCTAAGCGGTAAGAGGCTGTACAAATGTTTGAGACTATTGGACGAAAAGGTATATTAGGTTTATGAATTTTCGGAAGAGAATAGAATCTTGCACAGTTAGCGACTGAAGGGGAAATATAATTTTGTTTAGATTTAGGAAGGAAAGGACAAGACTTTACCACGGATTTAATTTCATCAAGTTCAGGTGGGGAAGGATCCCGAGAAAGAATTTAATATAGATCATCATTAATAAGATTTTTTACACCTTCGATATTATGCTTTTTATCAAGTATGACAATCTGACCGCCCTTGTCAATTTTCGTAATTATAATATTATCATTAGATTTAAGATCATTCAAAGCAGATTTTTTAAGAGAGGTGTGATTAGGTTTATATATTGTTATTGGAATCGACATTAGCAAGGATGTGATGACGTAGATTTTCTTTTTGAGTTTCAGTTATGCGACTATTTTTAAAGGCTTTCTCAACTGGAGCAAAACATCTTTTTCTTAATTTCTTTCGGAATTTTTCAATTTATTCGGTTCTTTCCCAACGCCATTTCCTATTGGCTTCAACCCGTTATCTCCTGATTTCCTATTGGTCTTTAAACCTTTCGGTTCAATCCGCACTTTCCTATTGGCAGCAACCCGTTATCTCGTGATTTCCTAATTGTCATTAAACCTTTCAGTTCAATCCGCACTTTCCTATTGGCAGCAACCCGTTATCTCTTGTTTTCCTATTGGTCATAAAATCTTTCGGTGGAATCCGCATCTTTTCCTATATATATGAGCAAATTTCCAGCATTTTTGGCACTGAGGACGGTAAGCTAAATGCTATACAAACTAGTATGCTATAGAATTCGTTTCTCTTATTCTAGTATTATATTTCCCAGCTAATTTACACAAAAGAGTGCAATTATATAAGTCTGTTGAGAAAGCACAATAAAAATATTTATATGAACTTAATCAGCCTTATCAGCGAGCTTGGCTTAATTGGGGGAAATCATGTTAGGTTGTTGATGATCCTCGAAATTATACCGTAATTTCCGGCGTATAATCCGCGGATCAAACAATCATGTTTCGACCCAGAAATTTTATTTTATGAAATGTAACTTACTAGATCACTGTAAATATTTGACTTCAATTATTGAATAAAATTTATGGGTTGAAATAGAATTGTTTGATCCGCGAATTATACGCCGGAAATTACGTTAAGTGTGGTTTATAGTTGTAATATGTCGTTTTATAAAATAAAATATATATTTGAAGTTGACTCTATATGGTGTGACTCTATCTTCATTGTGAGTTCAAAAACATTCATCAATTAAAAAATAATTGAATTCATAATTTGTCAATATAAAGTTTTGCTGAATAGACGAGAGTAGTTCGGAAATTATGAGTTACACTAAATTACAGGTAATAAATTATAAGTTAAAAAAATAATATAGACAAGATTTTATTAGAATTTAAGAGAATTTAAGTGCTGGTGTTTTTAAAGTTGTTTTATTTATATCTATCATTTTGCACCAGGTATCATCTCAATAATTAAATTCATTATGTTTGAAGTACTTTAACATTAATAAAATACACTGCAAACATCTTCCCCATAATTCTTTATGCAACCGAATTCTTTTGAGTGATGATGACTGATAAATGCTTTGCACACCATATTTAACAGAAAGCATGTTTTAGTGAACTCCATAAATGCATATCAATTTCCTTATGTTTGAAATAGCGTAACATCAATAAAATACACAACAAACGAATTTTTGCCCATTGACCATAATATAACGGGTTTCTTTTGAGTGTCACTGTAAATGAAAGATAAATGCTACAGATTTAATTTTCAATAAAGAACATGCCACAGTAAACTGGCATATCCCAAATACATGGCAATCCGAGTACATTTATGAAAGTTGGAGATTTGGAAATTTGGTCTGACAGACGCCAGACAGATGAATATTTTTTAACCATGCCGCGAAATGTTAGAGAGATTTATGAATTTAATATATCTTTCTTTATATGCATTCTTATAACTCCTTTTTCCGTTGTGAATAAAAAAATAATGTAATGTTCAAGAGACATATGTCATTATAATTTGCCATTCTATTAAACCTAGTGGGAAGTGAGCTTAATGATACATTTCATATCAACTCTCATGCGTCAAAACAATGACCTAGCAATTTACAGACTAAGCTCACATGGAAGTTTTTCGGTTTTAAATAAAGGTATAAATTATATATGGGGTTTTCTTTCAATTTACGGAACAGTACAAATTCACTGCTTTCTGCATAAAACACCTGTTTCAAACTTTTAAAAACAAAGTTTCAAAAACCAAATTATTATTATTATTAATATTATTTCAAAAATATGCCTTTTGAAAAAATAAACCCTTTTTTTTCATCACAAGATGTAGCGTATCTTTAAAAAAGCATTGGTTAAAAACTTGGAAAATACAAAAGCTTTTATTTAAAAGCAAGGAAATCTGCTCATTCGTAGTCGAGATAATTTTTGTACCGATTTAAAATACATTGCTTCAGGTAATTCACGTGTAAAGTATCATTTATTTAAAAAAAAACGTAAACAGAAAGAAAGAAAATATTACGTAGTTAGACTACATAAGCAAAATAAACTTGAGTCATGAAAAACACAACACTCAATTGAATCAAATTCACCTCTGTACTATAATTGTTTAAAAACAACACAAACTGTCACAAAAACATATATGCATCATTTATTAAAAACTTTTACTTTAGGTGTTTTAAAAATATACAAAACTGCATTTCACATTAAAAACCTAGCGCTTTCGAGCCGTCCTGGCTCATCATCAGGGTTAAAACATCACCACGCAGATACACACAAAAAAACACAACTAGTCTGAAACACTGTAAAAACATCAATGTCTGCTGAAGACAAGGTCAAACCATTATAAACAGGGTGGGAAGCATAGGGAGGGATGTGCCAATCTTATTCATTTTTGAACTATCTGTAAAAGCTTATACCATACTTTAGGGATATTGTACGAAACTGAATCATTGCATGTTTCATTTTTCCTGGTTAAAATTTCTATTGATTCACTTATTATTGCTTCATAAAAAGAGGTTGTGGGTTTAATAATTTTAGCGTTATCAAAATCTATTATAATCGACTGCTGTTGTTTTAATCTGGAAAGTGCCGTTTTACTTCTATTATACTTGACATCTGCAATATGTTCTTTTAACCGAATTTTAAATTTCCTTAAAGTCATACCAATGTAGTCTTTAACTTTATAAGATTTTATCCTATTTACAACTATTTCCATAATAACTGGGATTCTATAAATTCCTGCTAAATCTTCAATCGGTATGGGATCAATCTTCTTATGTAGTAACTCATTCAATTTAACTGGAGGGGATGCTACCAAATTTATTTCATATTTCTTTAAATTATATTTTAATTTTTCAAAAAGTTTCGGAATATATTGGAACGTGTAAAATTTAGTTGGTTTTCCTGTTAATTCTTTTTGTTTTTTACCCTGATATTGATATTGACAAATTAACTTATTAATTAACCTCTCTGAAAAACCATTTTCATTTGCTATAATTTTAACTCTGTCAAGCTCCTCATTGATATAACTATCAGTACACACTGAAAATGCTCTATGGATGTAAAACCTATATGCAGCCAGTTTATAACTTAAAGGCGATGAAGCATCTCTGGAAATAGTATTATTTGACCTCATATTTTTCCTATAAACTGTCCGATCTATTGTTAAATTACTGTTTTTTATCAGCTCTACATCAAGAAAAGGTAAACGATTCTGTTTTTCTAACTCCAGGGTAAATTGTATTTTTGTATCAATTTTATTAAGTTTAACCTCAAAGTCCTTCAATAAATCTATACCATGCTCCCATATAATAAAAATATCATCTGCATATCTACACCAATATGCAGGTCTTTCACTAAAATCATTCATAACCATATTTTCAATGGGTCTTAATTTAATCTCCGCGCATAAACACGAAATGGGGAAGCCCATTGGTTCACCATCCTTTTGCTTATAATAAATATTATCAAACTGAAAAACGTTATTGTTTTTAATTAGATTAAACCCGGAAATAAATGTATTTTTTGTGCTCACGCTAAAAGAATCATTACTATTAATAGCTTCTTCCACGAACAAACCTATATCATTCATATCCACAGATGGATATAACGATACTACATCCAAACTCGCAAAAATGCTGTTCTCAGTAATCTGAAAAAGTTTTACTTGCTTAATAAACTCCATTGTCGATGAAATGACGAAGTCTGACTGAGGGAGGATAGTTTTTAATAAGACAACAGATGCCTTTTCTAGATAATATGTAGGTCCTATATATTTAGTTACAATTGGCCGAAGAGGGTTTCCTTCTTTATGATCTTTTAAGCGTCCTATAATCCGTGGGGTAACTGCTGTTTTATTAATCCTAATCATGTGTACCATTTCATTTGGCCAACTTCCATTATTTACAATCTCTTGTGTTTTCCTTGCGATCAAATTAACTGGGTCCTTATTCAGAACACTTACATTTAAATCACTTATACAAATCCTCATTTTCTGTATGTAATCTTCCCTATCTAGAAATCTTCCCTATCTAGTGATTATCTAGAAAAGGCATATATTGTCTTATTAAAAACTATCCTCCCTCAGTCAGAGTTCGTCATTTCATCGACAATGGAGTTTATTAAGCAAGTAAAACTTTTTCAGATTACTGAGAACAGCATTTTTGCGAGTTTGGATGTAGTATCGTTATATCCATCTGCGGATATGAATGATGTAGGTTTGTTCGTGGAAGAAGCTATTAATGGTAATGATTCTTTTAGCGTGAGCACAAAAAATACACTTATTTCCGGGTTTAATCTAATTAAAAATAATAACGTTTTTCAGTTTGATAATATTTATTATAAGCAAAAGGATGGTGCACCAATAGGCTCCCCCATTTCGGGTTTATGCGCGGAGATTAAATTATGACCCATTGAAAATATGGTTATGAATGATTTTAGTGAAAGACCTGCATATTGGTGTAGATATGCAGATGATATTTTTATTATATGGGAGCATGGTATAGATTTATTGAAGGACTTTGTGGTTAAACTTAATAAAATTGATACAAAAATACAATTTACCCTGGAGTTAGAAAAACAGAATCGTTTACCTTTTCTTGATGTAGAGCTGATAAAAAACAGTAATTTAACAATAGATCGGACAGTTTATAGGAAAAATATGAGGTCAAATAATACTATTTCCAGAGATGCTTCATCACCTTTAAGTTATAAACTGGCTGCATATAAGTTTTACATCCATAGAGCATTTTCAGTGTGTACTGATAGTTATATCCATGAGGAGCTTGACAGAGTTAAAATTATAGCAAATGAAAATGGTTTTTCAGAGAGGTTAATTAATAAGTTAATTTGTCAATATCAATATCAGGGTAAAAAACAAAAAGAATTAACAGGAAAACCAACTAAATTTTACAAGTTCCAATATATTCCAAAACTTTTTGAAAAATTAAAATATAATTTAAAGAAATATGAAATAAATTTGATAGCATCCCCTCCAGTTAAATTGAATGCGTTACTACATAAGAAGATTGATCCCATACCGATTGAAGATTTAGCAGGAATTTATAGAATCCCAGTTATTATGGAAATAGTTGAAAATAGGATAAAATCTTATAAAGTTAAAGACTACATTGGTATGACTTTAAGGAAATTTAAAATTCGGTTAAAAGAACATATTGCAGATGTCAAGTATAATAGAAGTAAAACGGCACTTTCCAGATTAAAACAACAGCAGTCGATTATAATAGATTTTGATAACGCTAAAATTATTAAACCCACATCCTCTTTTTATGAAGCAATAATAAGTGAATCAATAGAAATTTTAACCAGGAAAAATAAAACATGCAATGATTCAGTTTCGTACAATATCCCTAAAGTATGGTATAAGCTTTTACAGATAGTTCAAGAATGAATAAGATTGGCACATCCCTCCCTATGCTTCCCACCCTGTTTATAATGGTTTGACCTTGTCTTCAGCAGACATTGATGTTTTTACAGTGTTTCAGACTAGTTGTGTTTTTTGTGTGTATCTGCGTGGTGATGTTTTAACCCTGATGATGAGCCAGGACGGCTCGAAAGCGCTAGGTTTTTAATGTGAAATGCAGTTTTGTATATTTTTAAAACACCTAAAGTAAAAGTTTTTAATAAATGATGCATATATGTTTTTGTGACATTTTGTGTTGTTTTTAAACAACTACATAAGCAATTGTTGAAATCACAATACCTTTTCAAGATTTTATTTAAATTGCTTTGTAGGTCCATTCGGCCAAAATCTTCCAATCCAAATTTAACAGACTTCCTGTGCTTAAATTGACGTAACGTTTGGAAATGTGACGTATTTCCCGTGACAATCAAATATTCTGTAGAGAAAATATTTCAAATTTGCTTCCGTCACCCCTCAGGAGGCAGACAAATTTGTCCAATAAGGCTACGTAAACGTCATGACGTATGAGATCACACTAAAAAGTTTTGCTGCAAAGTAACCGATCATTTGACCGTTTTCTATAAATACGTTCGAATGACCGTACATAACCGTAGTTTAACGCTAGTTTGACCATAATATTGCTCATATTAGGGTCAGAATACTATTAAATTACGGTTATGTAACTGTTTTTTATAAAAACTGTCGAATGACCGGTTACTTTGCATCAAATTTTTTACAGTTCACGTAATTGATTGCTTCACAGATAATCTGATGTCCTTCGATTCAACAGTATTATGGTTGGTAAATTCGCCATCTTTCAGTCCTGCGCAACGACTGAATAGACGTGGGGTTAATCCTTAGGAAAATATTGATCTTAGCAGGAAGCTGGATTTAAAATTGTACACCTATTTTATTTAAAAAAAACTGATAAAAAATTACTTGCAATTTGATTTATTTCTTTTAAAATAGGTATTTATTTCAACTTATTTCAGTGTATCAATATTTGTTTTTCTTTTTAGTATATTGGAATAAATCTTGTCTTTCTTCCTTTTCTTTTTTTTTACTTATAATTTATTGCCTCTCAAAACTACTTTCATTTGTTCAGCAAAACTTTATATTGACAAGTTATGAATTCAATCATTGTTTAATTGATGAATTATTTTGAACTCACAATCACAGAGTCAACTTGAAATGTATATTTTTTTATAAAACAACAAATTACAATTATAAACCACACTTATAATTTCGAAGATCATCAACAACCTAACATAATTTCCCCCGATTAAGCCAAGCTCGCTGATAAGGCTAATTAAGTGCACATAGATAATTTTATTGTGCTTTCTCAACAGACTCATATAATTGCACTTTTGTGTTTAAATGAGATAGAAAACATAATGCTAGGATAAGAGAAACGGACATAATTATTTTTTCTCAATGACGGAAGTTATAATTAACAGTAATAATAAATACACAACATTTAACTGCATTTTAAACATAACTAGATAGTACCTGCCAAAACGTGCGGATAAAGAACTTAAATGTTCCACAAAATAATGGTTCATAACATCATTAAAATGTAAGAAAAAAATCAGAATATTTATTTACAAAAGTTAAAAGAAACAAAAACCTCTCTTCTAATAACTGGATTAGCGACCGGCTGCATATTAACACTCTTCACATGGATACAGACAACAGAACATTTAAAAAAATATCAGTTAAAAAAAAGGGGGGGGAACTCCATTTTTTAAAACTAAATTTTTGAATATATTTCTTTTCCATGCTAAAAGGTGTAAATACAGTATAATAACAGTATAATAACAGCATAATATACAGTAAAATAACTTTTATTAAATTGTTGACATGTTTCGGCTCACTTCGAGCCTTTTTAAAAAACAAATGAGAATATTTTATAATTGCACGGAACAGACCATAGAAGTTATAAATAACAGTAATAATAAATACACTATTTTAACTGTATGTTTAGCATGAATTGTAAACATATGTTAAAAAGTATTGCCTATCTCTAATGCCTTATCTATTAACTGTAATAAAAAAAAATAGTAAAAATTGTAGATCATTTTTATTCGCAATACTAATAGATGGTGCCACAATTTTTATAGAAATATTTACCTTCTTCTTTTGTTAAAAGACATATTCACCTACTGTCTTCCCTGCCCGTCTTTAGTATTGCCTATCTTTAGTGCCTTATCTATTAACTGCAATAAAAAGTACTAAAACTTGTAGATAATTTTTATTTATTTAAACGATTTGAAACATGACAGTAAATAACTTAAATTTTCCTCAGGAATTTTGTTTATAACATATATTATTACAAGGTGTTATAATTTAGGTTATTTTTAAATTTTTGAAATTCTAATGTTATTAGTTATATCAAATATAAACATTCAGCTATATCGCAATACTAATCGCAATTCTAATAACTGTTACTACAGTTTTTATATAAACCTTTTCCTTCTTTTTTTTAGGGACATATTCATCTACTGTCTTTGGTAATGCCTCAGTATTGTCTGTCTTTACTATTGCGTATATTTAGTGCCTTATACAGGGTGTATCTGAAATACCTCCACAAACTTAGAGGGGTCATAGTACTCATGAATACGAATAAAAAATGCAATGGAACATGGGGTCGCAAATGAGGTTTAAAGGATGGAAATCGAGAAAATGCGTTTGGAAATGGACAAACTAAGATAAGAAAGAATCACTCCAGAAAATTATTTATTGCACAGAATAGATACAACACAGCTCGTGATGTCCAGAGAAAAGAGGTATTTGTAACAATTGTTCAAAGTGTTAAACATGAACATTATTACACAGAGTACATCTATGGAGGAACGACAGGCGGACACGCTCGAAGATTCCGGGAGCTTCCTGGATTTCTCTTGCAGCAGTCACATTACGCACTACTACTTCTTCTGTCGTCTCATAAATGAAGGATTTCATCTGTACCCAGAAGAAGAAATCCAAAGGCTTAAGGTCCGGCGAGCGTGGAGACCAAAAAACAGGGCCACCACGTCCAATCCATCTTGCCGGATAAACTCCATCAAGGTGGTACGTACGTCCACAGAAAAATGAGCCGGAGCACCATCGTGCATGCCCAAAATTTGTTGCAGCACACCCGCTTGTGTAGCAGAAAGAAAACCTGGTAGGATATTCTGTATGATATTGGTCTGTTTCTAAGAAGATGGAAAATTTGCATACGTTGATTCCTGCTCACAGATTTGTTTAGTTTTCTTCCACGTTTTTGTTATCTCTTTCTAACCGGATATGAACAAAGTGAAAGGAAAACCAGCTTCCGGCTACAAGCCAGTTCTGCAGAAATGCAGCATACGATATTTCGATATTTTTATTAGTTTTGCAATTTTTACCCTTTAAACATCATTTGCGACCCCATGTTACATTGCATTTTTTGTTCGTTTTCATTTCTACTATTATCCCCCTAAGTTTGTTGAAGCATTTCAGATACACGCTGTATATTAACTTAATAAAACAATACTAAAAAATGTAGGTCATTTTTATTTATTTAATCGATTAATAGATGCCAAATCTCTTAATTTTAAATTTTAAATAATATTAAACTTAAAAAATATTGTAGATGATAAATTATTGTAGATGATAAATTTTACTTTAAAGTAATGAAAAAACATCAAATTCTATATCTTCGCCAGGATTAACAGGAATTTTATAGTACAGTTTTTTAAAATGTCCAGAAATATTATTTTTTAGTAATACTGTTTTTTTTTCTGAAAATGTAATTTTTGTGTAGTGAGTGCAAATATTCAAAGTTTTAATGAGTATTTCAAAGCATAATGTACATTTAAATGAAGTGATATCTCAATATTATTATCATTTATTCAAAAAACAAATAAAATATTACTTAGCTTGACTGCACCAATAATGAATTAAATCACGATATTTTTAGCTCTCAGAATTACTCCCGTCTGGTCAGGAAAACTTTACATTTATAAATTATGAATTCGATCACTAATTTTATGAATGTTTTAGAACTCATAATCACATAGTCTACTTCAAAAATATATTTTTAATAAAACGACAAATTACAATTACAAACCACAGTAATAATTTCGAAGATCATCAACAACCTAACATAATTTCTCCCAATTAAGCCAAGTTCGCTGAAAATTCTAATTAGCGTACGTAGATAATTTAGCACGTAGATAATTTTACTGTGCTTTGTGAGAGAATCATATAATTGAATTTATGTGTTTAAATGAGCTGGGAAATATAATATTAGGATAGAAATAACGGACATAATGGATTTATCTGAATGACGAAAAGTATAATTAACATTAATAATAAATACAGTATTTTAACTGTATGCTTATCATGCTGATTATAAATATAACTAGATAATACCCGCCAAGGCTTGACAATAAAGAACTTAAATTCTCCGTAGAAAAGAAGTTCATAACATCATTAAAATGTAAGACAAATTTTCAGAATATTTGTTAGCAATAGTTAAAACAAATACCGGGTTAGTCAAAATGAATGTAGCTATTACAAACGGCTATAACTATTTAATGGAAAATAATTTATCGATAAGATTAACACAGAATGTAGACGGAACTTCAAAATTTTGTATACATACGTTACAGATGTTCTATGTGTCTTCCCTTGGTCACACGGACAACATTTAGATGGTAGTCCATTTCACGCCATACATTCTGAAGCATTTGTGTCTGTCACCAACACAAGTGCATTACAAAAGCGTACTTTGAGTTCTTCAATTGTTTGGGACATAGGAGGCACATATACCCTGTCTTTCACATAACTCTATAGAAACAAAATCGCAGGATGTCAAGTCCGGAAATCTCGGTGACAAAGAGCAGAAGACATCGTCGGCATCTCCACTTCGACCGATCTATGGGAGTGACTAAGGGAAGTCACATAGGACATCTATGACGTATGTATACAAAATTTTGAAGTTCCGTCTACATTCTGTGTTAATCTTATTGATAAATTATTTTCCATTAAATAATTAATTTTATTAAATAGTTATAGCCGTTTGTAATCGCTATATTCATTTTGACTTACCCTATATAATCCTCTAATTTTATAACTGGGTTGGCGGCCGGCTATATATTAACTCTCTTTATACGAATAGAGGCAAAGAACATTTTCCAAAGAATTCAGTTTCAGATAGAATTAAAAAAAGAGCAACTCCATTTGTTAAATTAAATTTTTGAAGTTCAAATAATGTTAGTTTTATAAAATATAAACATTCAGCTGCATCACATTACTAATAGATGGTACCACAGTTTCTATATAAATATTTTTCTTCTTCTTTTAAGGGACATATCCATCTACTGTCTTTAGTATATATGCCTTATCTATACAAAATACTAAAAAATGTAGATAATTTTAATTTATTTAATCGATTTTTACATGTCAAAAGTTTTAATTTAAAATGAAAAGTACAAAAACATTAATTTAAAAAAAATGTCGTGGATGGTAAATTTTACTTTAAAGTAATGAAAAAAAAAATCTATAACTTTTCCCAGATTAACTGAAATTTCTTTGTGCAGTTTTTTAAAATGTCCACAAATATTGTTCTTTCATAATATTATTTTTTCGAAAAATGTACATTTTTGTGCAGTGAGTTTGAATATTCGAAGTTTTAATGAATATTTCAAAGAACACTTAAACGATACGAAATCGCAATATTATTATCATTTATTAAAAAAACAAATAAAATATTACTTAGTTTGACTGCACCAGTAATAAAATGGTACCACAGTTTTTATATAAATATTTTTTTTCTTCTTCTTTTAAACGATATATTCACCTAATGTTTTTAGTACATATGTCTTATCGATTATCTGCAATAAAACAACATAATAAAATTTGTAAATCATTTAAATTTATTTAATAAATTATTACATGCCAAATATTTTAATTTAAAATTAAAAAAACAAAATCTTAATTTAAAAAATATCGTCGATGGCAAATTTTACTTTAAAGTAATGAAAAAAAAAAAACAAAAAAAAAAAACAATTCTATAACTTTTCACGGATTAACTTGAATTTCTTTTTGCAGTTTTTAAAAATGTCCACAAGTATTGTTCTTTCATAACATTGTTTTTTCGAAAAATTTAATTTTTTGTACAGTGAGTTTGAATATTGTAAGTTTTAATGAATATTTCAAAAAACACTTAAAGGAAGCGAGATTGCAATGTTATTATCATTTATTCAAAAAACAAATAAAATATTACTTAGTTTCACTGATCAGTTATTGATTAAATCACAATATATTTAGCTTTCAGAACTACTCTCGTCAATTCCGCAAAACTTTACATTTATAAATAATTATCCCATTAATATGATGAATGTTTTAGAACTGATAATCACCTCGAATATATTTTTATAACAAAACGACAAATTACAATTAACAGTAATAATAATTTCATTATTTTAACTGTATGTTTACTATGCAAACAACACTAATAATTTCTATGATCATTAACAACCTAACATAATTTCTCCTAATTAAACCAAGCCCGTTGATAAGGCGAATTAAGTGCACGTAGATAATTTTACTGTGCGTTTTCAGAGTCTCATATAGTGACTATTTTTTTATGAGCTCGGAAATATAATATTAGAATAAGAGGAACGGGTTTAATGAATTTTTCTCAATAGCGGAAATAACCATTAACAGTAATAATAATTTCATTATTTTAACTGCATGTTTTTTATGCTTTTAAACATAACTACATAGCACACATCACAACATGACAGTAAAGAACTTAAATGTTCCACAGAAGAATTGTTTATAACATCATTGAAATACCAGAAATTTTTACAGTTTATTTGTTAGCATTAGTTAAAAGAAATAAAAACCTCTCTTTATATAATTGGGTTGGCAACCAGCTGCATTTTAACTCTCCTTACATTGAACAAACAATATAACATTTTACTGAGAAAACCTTTACTGATTTTACTTATCCCAAAACAGAGCAATTCCAAATTTTTTTCTTACAAAAAATTTTTGAAGTTAAAATTTTATTAGTTATATCAATTGTAAACATTCAGCTGCATTATATTACTAAAATATATCACCACAATTTATAATATAAATATTTTGCCATCTTCCTTCTTCGTTCTTTCTTTCTTTTTTTTTCTTTTTTTTCTGTCTTTTTTTTTCTTATTGCTTTACGTAAAATCATATATATTATTTGTGTTGTCCACATCCCTTTTTCTAAGCAAATACAAAACATAGAACGATAAATGAGATACCATATGAAAGGATTTTAAATAGGCTTCTGACATAGTGTAAGGTATACCCAAGAGAGATTGTGCACAAAGAGGGTCAGGAAGAAGGAGTGGAGTGCGCGCGCAGCGACTCAAGGTAGTTGTACAACAGCAGTGGTGGAGGGTATACTTAAATAGGCACGTTGATTGTTTCGAGCGTCTACTATAAATCATTGCTATTTTGTTTTATTATCAAATGGTAAGTGCTTGAATTTTCACAACTATTCGTCAGAATTTCTATAGAATGTCACTAGTACAAAATAATTAAAACTTAAACTATTTTTCTTAAGCTACTAATCTAGACTAATGGTGCGAACACCAATGGTTAGTTTTAGAAGCGTCTATGTGTAAATAAAAATCCGCGAAATCTCTCCTACCGAAACTGGAGAATTTGCGCATCTGCTAGAATAGGAAAGAGGGCGCATGGTTCCCGTTCCATGCTAGGAGAAATTACGCAACTTATTGGTAAATTTGCATAAATTACAAAACACATGCAAAGCATTTGAATGAATCAATTTTGAAATAATTTTCGAAAAACACTTAATTATCGAAACCTGGAATTTACCTTTATATATTGAAGCGATTTCAGAACACGCATATTTTCTGAGCTGTGATCAAGGCATGAATCAAACTGTGCCTAAGACCGTTGAGTTACCATCAGAATCCACACCAATCCATTTCAACAACAGTACTCGTTACAATCACTGAAACATAAACTTCTCATATTCTAGGCCTATCTTCACATCACATTCTAGCAGCTACACGAATTTGTTAACCATTAACATCTGGGGAGTCTAATGTTACTCTCAGAAATACACCTATGAAAGTTTTGGAAAAGCTTTCACCCATTAATGCCATCGAAATCAAAAAGGAAACAAAATGCAACGATTGTTATCGATCCATAAAGTATAATAGACAGGGAGGCGGCAGCACAGATAATCACCTCATCGAGTTCACGGATTAAATTCTAGGATTAGTTAAATCTTGATTCGCATATTAAAACGCAATCGGTCTGCCAAGTTATATCTTGATGGAAAACACCTGAAAATCCGATTTTAGCGGCTGACTCCTAGGTTTACCATTGTGTTTTCCTGCACCAAATGGTATGAAAACATGGAGGACTGGGAGCAGGAAAACACAATGGTAAACCTACGAGTCAACCGCTAAAATCGGGTTTGCAGGTGTTTTCCACCAAGATATGACTTGGCAGACCGATTACGTTTTAATATGCGAATCAAGATTTAACTGATCCTAGAATATCATCCGTGAACTCGATGAGGTGATTATCTGTGCTGCCGCCTCCCGGTCTATAATGAAAAAAGACTTACAAAAAGAATCAGCTACAAAAACGAGCAAACAGCTGAAAATAAGATGAAACCATAAAGAATGTGATAAAAAAAACTGAAGGAAAGAAACGAAGGGCAATGAGGATGATTGCACTGCATGTCAGGAACTGTATCAGGATACAACTTCGATCAGTGACTGGATTCAACATATTACTTGTGGCAGGTGGTTGCACGAAAGCTGCACTGTTTACAACAATAAGTGCACTTATTGTGGACGACGACAACTTCGGTCAACAAACAAGGAAACATTGAAACTGTGGAAATAAAAATAAACTAATTTTAAGTTAAACATGCTATCATGCAACTCAATGTTATTTTGTATTTTTTTTCTAGGCTTTCTTATTTTTATTATTTATTTTTTTCTTTAATTGGTTTCTTGGTTTAAAATTATTTAATTCTTCTCAAAATTATTTCCTTTTTTCTGATTCTGTAATCATTAGGTTGAAATATTCACTCCTAATACAATAATACCTGTTCACAAAAAACCTTACAACAATGTCATATAACTGTAAATATTATTGTTAACAATTTAATTATAGTTACTATTAATAACAATCTCTCCTACCCAATGTGCGCAATCACACCAACCCTGTAAGGACAGATTGCGCAAAATAGCTTTCTTAGTTTTATTACAGCTGTTCTATTAAATTACATCATAGCAACAAAAAAGCAATAGAAATGCATAAAACTCAAATAAATTCAAAATTATTCAGGAATAGTTTAGCAAAAATTTAATATTTAGAATTTTTATTATTATTCTATTGAATTGTGTGCAGACTCTTCTAGCTTTACCTTACTCATATTTATTTAAAATATGTTTTTTGATTAAAAATTGCTGTTAATTAAAAATTAAATAAGCATTGCTTTCATAAATGAAATGAAAAGTCTTCCTCAAATTAGTGTTGTCATAAAAATAAAATACCGCATTATGTGATGCTCAGCAATGATTATAAAAAATAAATAGTTCAACCGTGGCATATGTAATAAGAGTACATTATTTACGTAATACATTAATTATTATTATTGTTATTATTTATTATTATTAATTACAACAAGTATTAAGTGCGCTGCAAGCGCACGGGTTTATTTTATGATTAAAAAAGAAAATTTAAATGTTTAAAAAAAAGCACCATCGATAGATCGAAGTAAAATTGCAGTTAATTAAAATTTAAATCAGTATTATTTCCATAACAGAAAGGAAAGGTTTTTCTCAGTTTTCCCGAAGCGAGTGACGTCATCCTCTAATGCAGTTAAAATACGATTGTTAATTGTAACTCTCGCGCGTGCCTTTTGCTAACTTTGATTAGTTTTTATTATAAGTTAAATGAAATAACTGAGATGATATTCTAGCTTCACTAATTTAGTTTGCAGATATTTTTATCCTTGGTTTTTCTTTCAAAGTTTAAACCTGCATCTCAGAAATATTAGATATTACGAAAAAATATTAGACTGCCTCGCACGGGTCCACTGGTGATCACCTACTTTTCTTATAACATTGTGATAAAAAAACAATCAATTGTAATTCGATTATAATCCATTAATTGTAAGAAAAAATATATAAAGAATTTCAAAACTGGTTCTTCCCCAGGTAAAAAAATCAGCATGAAACCTTTAAAAATTTAATGATTTTGAAGGTATTTTGAAGGTTTCTACAGGTATTTTGAAGGTAAATGAAAACTGCAGGTTTCCTTCAGGAAATATTACAGGTTTTTTAAAGGTTTTATTCAGGGTTATTTCAGCACGCTTATAACCTTCAAATTACCTTCACTGACTTGGCAGATCTTCTTAAAATCATTACAAATATTTTGAAGAAAAACGGGAACAGCTTTTCATGCAGGAAATATGAAGGTTTTTTTAAAGGTTTTATACAGGTTTATTTCAGCAAGCTTATGGCCTACAAATTACCTTCAGTGACTTAGAAAATCTGCCCTAAAATCACTACAGGTATTTTGAAGGAAAAAAAACTGCTTTTCATGTAGAAAATTTTTCTAAATGTTTTATTAGAGCTTAAATGGTTAAGTATCTAACTCATATTCAAATAGCTTTTTACTGGAAAAGGTCAGGGCCACATAGAGGGGTGGGGGAGGGGGGGGCAGAAGATTAAAAAAAAATTTGGTTCTATCCTCTTTCTTTCAGTGTTTAATTATTTTGTTATTCGAAAAGAATAAATTTAAAAAAGAAAATTAGTTAAAATTTTAATTAATTGTTCATATTTGAAGGGGGGGGGGGGCTGAAATCAACACTGCCCTGAAATACCCAATTTTAAGGTAATTTTTGAGCACATAAAAGTAAAAAGAAAAACAGGACAAAAATTAACTGCCATGACTGATTAAGGGGACTACCCCCCCCCCCCCCCACGCACACTACGAAATGAATATTCATAATTTATCTTTCTCCTAATACTTAATTATTTATTTTAAGTTACTCAAAAAAACTAATTTTACTGTCTTTAAAAATTGGAGAAAAAGAAAATTATGTCAATAAAATTACAAAATCTGCGGGGGTGGGGGGGAGCTCCCGCTCTTTTTGACTTCATCACTTCCCTGAGTCTCCGTTTAAGGTACTTTTTAAACACATACTCGAAAAGAATAAATTTCACTCTTTCAAAATCAGCGAAAAAGAAAATTACATTAATTAAAATTTAAAATCCGGGGGGGGGGGGGCTTGTGCTCCTCTTCACATCTGGCACTGAATTCAACACTCCCCTGAACCTCTGCTTAAGGTAACTTTTAAAGACAAACATATAAACGAAAATAGAGCTAAAAATTTACTTCCATGGGGGATTTACACGGGGGGGGGGGGGGGGGTCGAGCCCTCCCTTATCAAAAAAATTTTAGTTCTTCTTTCTCTTAGTGTTTAATTATTTTAAGTTACTCAAAAAAAAATTTTAAATGTCTTTCAAAGAAAAAGAAAATTTTGTTTATTAAATTTCAAAATCCTCCGAGGGGAGGGCTAGAATTCCGCGGGCCAGCCCTACCCTAATTCAACACTGCTTTGAACCACCCCTTTGAGATAAATTTTTAACACATAAATATAAAAAATAATAAATAAATAACTTTTATGGGGGATTTAGGGGGAAAGTCCCCCCCTTCCCGAATTCAGGAAGTAGTAATTGACCCCCCCCCCCCCCCCACCATACGAAAAATTCTTAGTTCTTCTTTTATTTTAAGTTTGGGGTTATTAACTACAGACATGACTTCCAGTTTTTATGAAAATTACTTCAAAAAACAAATGAAAAATGTATTATTCTTATTAATTTATTTAAAATTTCCTTTAGAACATTTGATTTTTTTTTTCGCAACTGACACGGCATTTCCGACTCCACAGTGATTTTTTCAATGGTAGAAGAAACACTACTTCTCAACTCAACTCGCGTCGCGTGTTTATATTTTGACTCACGTCGTGGCTAGCGGTAAGCGGTAACGTTCGTCTGTTATAATTCGCTAGCTTTGTCAATATAATAATTAACACCTTAATTATTTTTTTAAATGTTTATACATAGCCATAAGATGGCTAAAAATATCTACCGACAGGTACTTCTATAAAACTAGACTCTCTTTTAAAAAAATAGATACATTCAACGTATTTATAAAAAAATACCACGAGGCCTTACTGAAATAAAATTATTTCGGAGGAGATGTGTAAGTTCAAAGTATCGTTCATATTATCTTATTTTAGACTTTTTTTTATATTTTTATAGCGATGGAGTTAATTTAAAGTACATAACTTTATACATTCATATAACTCATATTTATTACAAAATTAAATTTAATATTTGAGCCTTGTATCGTTACAATGGAATTTAAAGTATCGTTTTGGTTGATCTTGATTCTACTTCGCATGTGTGTTAATATTAATTGTCAACCCAATTAATGATTTCTCAAGGTTTTTACATTCATTTCAATTGCTTTTAATCGAAGTTTATGAATAATATACCAAGATAAAAATAATTTTATGAAAAATATGATTTAAAGTAATACTATTTTAAATATTGCTCACTTGAATGATGGTATAAAAACTATCCTGCGCCGTCAGGCGCCCACGGGGGTCGCCGACGCGCTTAAACGACCATCGCACCCAAGCCTCTGAAGGGCTTTTAACGCACCAGGGCTTTGTCTCGCCCGGCGCTGCGATCGGCCTGAGGCCGCTCCCCACTGCGGACCCCCAGGTCATTTTACCAAGGTATGGTGACGTGGTCGTCGCGGCAGTAACCCCACATCTCGGAGGAAACTTCCGCAGAGACGGAACCTTGATGAACCGCCGTGGAACCCCCGACGACTTCGTTCGCGAGACCCCATAGGGGGAGACGGTCGCTAGGTCATATGTCGAGCTACCACGACGGCTCTTGCTTTACCACGGCTCGAGGGGTGTGGGCAACCTACAGAGGTTGTCACGTTCCCTTGGTATGTTACATGAAATGTTATTTATGTCAAATGTATGTTAAAGGGTTGAAGAATCAATTTAAACTTATTATTGATAAAATTTAGTACTTTTTGTGTAATTTAAAAAAAAATGTATATATATATATATATATATATATATGTCACTTTTTAAATATTAATGCAGGTTTTAAACAATGAAAAGTTTTTAACTATTTTACCCCACAGTTTTTTTTTCTTGCACTTTTTGCAAATAATTACAGTTTGTGTTTTTTATAAATTTAGTTTTGAAACCTGCCTATTTCACCCTATCTGACCCAGTGTTCAATCTAGAAAAAAAAAAAAAAAGGGCACTACTCACCAATAATGTGCTACTGAAGGAAGAAAAAGCTTTTAATAACATTTCATGTAACATACCATCATTCAAGTGGACAATATTTAAAATAGTATTACTTTAAATCATAATTTTTATAAAATTATTTTCTTCCTGGTATATTATTTATAAACTTTGATTAAAAGTAATTGAAAATGCAAATAATAAATATGAGTTATTTGAATTCACAATAACAAACTTTAAATTAACTCCATCACTATTAAAGTATTAAAAAAAAAAAGTCTAAAATAAGGTAATATGAACGAAACTTTGACAATACATATATCCTCTGAAATATTTTTTCTACTAAGGCCTCGGTATTTTTTATAAATATGTTGAATCTATCTTATTTTTTAAAAGAGAGACCAGTTTTGAAGAAGTATCTGTCGGTACATATTTTTAGCCATCTTTTGGTTATGTATAAACATTTAAAAAATAAATTAAGGTGTTAATTATTATATTGTCAAAGCTAACGAATTACGGAAAATAATAGATGCGAATTTAGCTGATAAGGCGCATAAAAATCGCGAATTTAACCGATAACACGTGTAAAAATCGTAAATTTAGCCGATCAGCGGGTGAAAATTGTAAATTTAGCCAATAGAACGAGTAAAAATCATGAATTTAGCCTATCAGGAGTGTAAAAATCGTGAATTTTGTCGAGCAGGCGTGCAAAAATCGTTAATTTCCCCGATCGGGCATGCAAAAATTGTGAATTTCGCCGATCGGGCATGCAAAAATTGTGAATTTCGCCGATCGGCATGCAAAAATTGTGAATTTCGCCGGTCGGGCACATAAAAATCGCGAATTTAGCTGATAAGGCGTATAAAAATCGCGAATTTAACCAATAAGGCATGTATAAATCGAGAATTTTGTTGAACGAGTCGGATTGTAGACCTTGACAAGCCAGTCATTTTTGTGAGTTGCCCTCCCATCATAAAAGTTGTGCACATCTAGTTTATACAGTAAATAATAACCCACAACATGATATACATTATACATGCACAACCTGTGGCCCGCGAACCAAAAGTGGCCAACATCTTCAGGAATTGTGTATTTCGTCAATTAGTCCGGAAAAAATTGCAAACTTCACTCAATCGGGAGCATAAAAATCCTGAATTTCCTTCGTTCAGAAGCGTAAAAATGATGAATTTCCGTCAGTCGGGAGCATAATAATCAGGAATTTCGGCAATCAGCTGCAACAAAATCACGAATTTCGACGATCGGATGTGGAAAAATAATGAATTTCGTCGATCGGATGCGAAAAAATCCTGAATTTCGTTGATCAGACGCAGAGAAACCATAACTTTCTTTGATCGGACATGGAAAAATCATGAATTTCGAAGAACGAGAGCGAAAAAATCATGAATTTCGGCGATCGGGTTTTGTGGTTTTATTTCGCGATCGTCTAACGACAATCTAAGTTGGATTTCGTGATCACGAAAATCGTGCACTAAGAAATCAGATGTACTGCTACATGAAAAATAGACATCGCCCCCTTGGCAATCAGATGCATAGCATAAAGTCGTCAATTTTTTACATTTAGTCACCCTGTGGCCGGTGGTGACCAGGAATTTTAACATTGCACAAGAAAACATCACAAAAAGTGAATGTTTCAAACTCCCAAGAAAAAATATTCAAAACCTCTGTTCAGCTTAAACAGCTTAAACAAAGAATATGTGAACCAAAAATTGTAAAACATGTGAGACAATACTTTAGTAATACCCCATCTTTAGAAAAAGAATCAAATCAAGAAGATTCCCCACCACCATTGGTGGAAAATATTAAAAACCTCTACTCAGCTTAAACAAAGAATATGTGAACTAAAAATTGTAAAACATATGAGACAATGCTTCAGTAGTAAACTCATTTTGAGCTCTATCCCATCTTTAGAAAGAGAATTAATCAAGAAGATCTCACACCACCATTGGTGGAAAGCTCACTACAAGCTCTTTACTGAATGGGTGAGCAAAAATATAAAAGAATTTAAATTTAATAATGAGAAAAGTCTTCTTAATCAGTGGATAACTTTGAAGAAAAAACATTCTAAAAGTTGAATTTAATAAAAAAAAATCCTGAATTCTGAAAAGAAACCATCACTTCTGGATCAAGACAGCGGTATTATAAAAGAAGCTTTTACCAGTCCTGATGTGTACGCTGATGTACCAGAAATACTCTACCTCCTTGAAAATTTGCAGTGAATGTGCGAATCTGTTGGCTCTATTATTGGAAATCATAGTTATAACCGAACCCTAAAATCTGATAATCTCTTTCATGAAGTGTTTATATCATGGAATGGACCTCCAGTGCATAAAGCTACGGAATTATTAAAAGCATCCTTAAACAGACATCATTTTCATGGTGGAAATTCTCATTTCACTAGATTTTCTCCAAGAGACGGACTCAAGATCTACAAAACATGAAAACTGACCACAAAGACAGTGTAAGATTGCAGTTTCTCAATAATTGACAATTTATCAGAAAAGGTAATCAAAAACATTGTATTTGTTGGTTAAAATTGTACATTTATTAATAAATATTAGGCATAAGAATTAGATTAAAGCTTACATGCATTAACATACCTTTCCAATAACTAGACATATTACAAGTTCAGTCTATAGGTTTTTAAAGAGGTGACTTGTATATTGCAAATTTTCTATACCTACCGTAATACAGAATTTATTTTGGGGAAATTTTCATATGGATTGGGGGAAATGTTCGGAGTAAAAACATTTTCTGCACGCCTGTTCATCGGTAAGTAATTTATTTTATTTTTTGAAATGTAATTGATGTATACAAAGCAATTGTTAAAAAGAATTGCTCTGTATATGGGTGAGAATCTTCTACGCTTTAAGCAGATTCATATGTTTTGTTTTGTGTAGAAGTGTCATAAATTTTATTTTCGTGTAAATTTCTGTATTTACATTCTCGCCAGTCAAAAAGTATCACTTTCTCTAGAATAATATTGACTCTAGCATATGGGTAGGGTGCAGTGCCAACATCCTTTTTTAACTTTATGCACCCGGCAGACCTTTTTAAATATTTTATGTGCCTGATGGCCAGGGTTGTTAAACGCCCAGGTTTTTTCAGAAAAAACCCAACCCACTTGGTTTTATCAGGGTTTTTTAAGTTACAGGTGGTTCAGAATGTTTGAAAAAAAATGTACTTACTACTAAATACAATTTAAAGTAACTAATTGATTACAAAAATATATAAATCAATGACAATAACCAAAATTATGCTTTGAGATTATTATTTGATTATTAGTAATAGTTTTAACAATGAAATTATCATATGCTGTAATATTTTGTTAAGGATAAAGTATCTTTATTCATTTTAATTGAAGTGATTGCCTATATATAACAAATATTTTCTCTAGAAAAATTTCATTCTGAAACATATTGATTAATGATGGATTGCAAGATTTTTTTTTTTTGAGTTGTTTGCATTTCAAAATGTGTTGCTATATTCTTTCTTAGGCACAGTAAGTAACATTTCCTCAGCCCGAGGTAAATAGGAAATTTCGGTTTTCCCTTAGCCTTAGTTTATGTTGTTATTGCATTAAGTTGGGTGGTCGTTTATATTTAATTCAGCAAAATTTTTTACAATTGAAACTGAATATAACAAAATTCGCAGAACTGGAAAAAAATATTTGCTGTAAAGTATTTTTTATTATAACTAATTAATAGAATAACAGGGGTGGAAAATCTGCTCCAATTGCTCCGAACTGCTCCAATTTTGATTTCCTGCTACATTCTGCTCCAAAAATAGCAATTGTTTTAAATTCTGCTCCAATCTGCTCCAAAAATGAAAATTTCTTAATCTAAAAAATTAGAATTAAAAAAAAAAAATCATTAACTTCGTATAGGCTTGGCAACGCACTTCTATGATGCATGTAGCTAAGATATGCAGCATCATTTAAGTTTAAAAATTATTTCTAACTGAATAATGGATTATACTACATAATCATTGTCTTACATTTCAGTTTTTATAATATAACATATCTTAATCCAAAGAGGATGATTACTCCAAAACACAGCTGATGTACAATCTATCAAAAATAAGCATTATTGAAAAGATATCCAGCATTAAGACTGTTCTCAAACAAAATATTTTTACCCCCTCAACAGTGCAGAAATTTCTGACACATCCACAAACTATTTTCAGATGTAAAAGCATGAAATTGGTAAGGCTGAAAAGCTACTGAAGTAATATGAAATTGAATAGCATTTTTTGATAAATGTCACATCTTATGCTATAAGTGATTTTTGAGGCATAAAGACCTTTACAGAACTGTAGCGTCCTAAAATTGAGTTAAAAATGCTCACTTTGATAACATAAAAAATAATCTTTGTTTTTATTGAAAAATAGAAAATTCTATTTGATTTCAATGCTAAAACATAAGTTTGTTCTACTACAAAACCATTAAATTCTGATACAGAACTGCAATTTATTCTGATACAAAAACAATTTTTTTATTTTCTACTCCTATATTATGAGACTCCAAATCAGAAGATTTGTAAAAACTAAAAATTCATTAAGATACAACTAAATGTAAATATATTGCTTGAAGGTGCTAAAAATATACATAAAAACATTTAAAAGCACATTAAAGTTACTTTTAAAAATTCCAAAACGTTTTCAACCGAAAACCCGGTCGTCATCAGTGGAAAAACTAATTCTGTTGAGTTGAGTTGTTACATCTTTGCATTTTCTTGCTTGCCCGGAATAAACTATTTCACTTCAAGGGTTTGGAAATAAGGTGGGATGGGAAAGGTAATCATTGATGCATTAATTCATTCCAGAAGATTTGTTATTATTATAAAGTGTGCTTCAGCCAATTAGACAAAAAATTGGTTACGAAGATTGTAAAAAACAAATTGCATGAAATCAGCAATAATACTGTTGATATAGAAGCATGCACTCTTCACAAAGTCCACAATGCATCTGGCCACGATTTTAAAATGTGTCTTATTGACTTATACTACTTTTTTAAAAGAAAACCACTGTGCAGTCTAGTGATTACTCACAGTTACAGGTATCACTTGGGTTATTTAAATTTACTATCAAATGTTTGTCATTTGCCAAAAATATACAATAACTATTGTAAGTAAACATATTTAACTTGTTACATTCTGTTTTTAATTTAAATCCTTTCCTAAATCTTTTCCTAAAGTGTCAGATAAGTTGAATTATTTTTTAATTTCTAAAAGGGGGTGTAAAACATTTGTTGTCAGAATATGGTATATTTGTTATGTATTATTGGAATGTGGAAAGTTAATTCATCTGTTATAGTCATATTACTACAAATTTTGAAACTCTAATTAATTAATTTTGTTGAAATTGTATATATGCACTATGTTAAAGGAAAGTTCATTAACAAAGCATATTTGCTTTTAATTTGGAGCTGCTACGAAATGTAATTAACCCACCCCAAAACTGTAATTGACGTGCTCCAAAACTGGCATTTACTGCTCCAAAACTGTAATTGACGTGCTGCAAAACTGGCATTTACTGCTCCAAAACTGTAATTGACGTGCTCCAAAACTGTAATTGACGTGCTCAAAAATTGGCATTTACTGCTCCAAAACTGGCATTTACTGCTCCAAAACTGCAATTTGACCTGCTCCAAACCTGCTACAAAAATGGATTTTCGATTTTCCATCCCTGGAATAAACCAAATAATTCTACATGTCTACATCATTAAATTAGGATTCTCAGCATATGTGGTATTTTGTTACGAGTTTCAACTTCAGGATTATAGATCAAAGTATTTTTTTTAATGGGAAAAAAAATTAGTTTTTGTGTTTGTGACAGTTACACAAACTTATAGAAAATTAAGTTACAGTTATTTGTTTTAAAAATTGTCATTGGAAGAATTAAGACTTTTTTCCCTTTTGGTGGGGGGTGATAAACTTTACGACTGGTACGACTGGTGTACTGACATTAAGAAATATATTACCTGTGTAATTTAAAGTTGAAATTTTGAAAAAACCCAGTTGGGTTTTTTCCTGGGTTTTTTCAGAAAAAACCCACCCAGGTTTTTTGGGTTGGGGTAAATCATAACAACCCTGCTGATGGCTCTTATTGCTCATTTTGACACGACCTCTCATTTTTTTTTCATCGCAAAATATGTTAATCAGTTGAAAGTGAAAAATCATGAAATTTGCTGATCAGTACTAGGAAAAAGATTACAAAATTTTTTGATTGGTTGCGGAAAAAAATCTCAAAATTTATCAGTTGGCCACCAGAAAAAAACAAAACAAATTTTTCAGTCGTGTGGGGGAAGGGGGAGGGAAAATCAGGAATTGCATTAATTTCCACTGGGTGAAACTGCAAAGTATGTCGATCGTTTGCAAAGAAAAATCTCAAAGTGAATCAGTCTGTTGCCAAAAAAAACAATGAATATATTCAGTTGTACAAGAGCAATCGGGTATTTTGTCATTTTGCCACAGAATGAAATTGCAAAATTTGTCGATCAGTAGTGAAGAAAAACCCTAAATTTTATCCATCAGTTGCAGAAAAAGACAATTTTTTTAGTTTCACAAAGAGGGGGAGAGTCGGGGTCATTTCATCAATTTGTTGTAGAATAAAACTGTAAAAGTCTGATCAGTTGCGAAGAAAAATGTCAAAATTTTTCAACTGGTTGCAGGAAAAAACAATTTTTTCAGTCACACAAGGGAATCTGATATTTTGTCAATTTGTCACAGAATGAAACTGAAATTCGTTGATTGGTGGTGAACAAAAATCTCAAATTTTATCAGTCTGTTCCAGGAAAAAATCAGTTTTTCCGTTGCATGAGGAGGGGGGTGATCAAGCATTTCATCAATTTGTTGAAGAATGAAACTGCGAAAGCTGTCAATCGGTTGCGAAGGAAAATGTCAAAATTTATCAATTGGTCGTAGTAAAACCCAATTTTTTTCAGCCGCAAAAGGCGAATCTGATATTTTGTCAATTTGTCACAGAATGAAACTGTGAAATTTGTTGATCAGTTTTCAACAAAAATCTCATTTTATCAGTCAGTTGCAGGAAAAAATGAGCGTTTCCATCGCATGAGGAGGAGCTGGGAAATCGGGCAATTTGTCGCAGTAAGGCACTGCGAAAGTCAACAATCGGTTGTGAAGAAAAATGTTAAACAGACCCAATATACTGTTCAATGTACAGCATATAATATATGAAAATTGTTTTTATTGGAAAACTCTAGTTGATACTTTATATTTAGTATGTAGTCTTGTCTCGCATGTTTTGGAGTTTGCAGAACCTGAGGTAATGCAAAAATTGGAAATTTCTGCAATTTTTGGAGTCCACAGAACCCGAAATATCATTGAAATGGAAATCTTTTTCCCTGTTTTTTTGTCTTGTTTTCCCTCAGATTATTCAGGTGTCTTTGGGACCAGGAGTAATGCCAAAATTTTAAATTTTCTCCCTATTTTTTTTTTCCTGTGTCTGCGGTACCCAAAATAATGATGAAATAGGGAAATTCACAGCACCAAATTATTTCTGAAATAGTGAAATTTTCATCTTTAATTTTCTTCCCTTACATCAGAATTTTTCAGGTCTGTAGGACACAGAATAAGTGCAAAATTACAACTTTTTGCATTTCCTTTCCAAGTCAGTGGGATCTGAAATAATAAATTTCCATTTTATTTACTTCTTTAGATATCAATATTTGAATTTTTCGGGTCTGTAGAACCCAAAATTGTACAATTAATGATGTTGAAAATATAAAATTTTTGCCCTTTTTTATGAAGAAGAACAGAATTAATGCCAAAATAGTAGAATTTTCACTTTTATTTTTCTTGTGTTCCCTCATAATTTTTCAGTTCTAGAGACCCCAAATGATACTTAAACTGTAAAATTTCTGCCTTCTATTTTTGGGGTCTGCAGGAATAGATATACAGCCAAAATTAAACATCCTTTCGCCCATATTTTGGAGTTTGCAGAACCTGAGGTAATGCAAAATATGGTTACTTGTAAGACACTTATCCAATATTTAGTTCCGCAGGCATTTTATACTATTACTATATTTGGCATAAAATATTTTGGTCGACATATCAACATAATATGTTTGGATTCAACTGATAGATTTTTGTGTGTGTTGTTCAAAGTAAATTTTGGAGATTTATTAGATTTCAACTGTTGTTTCTATCTAATACCTTCAAATTTAACTTTTCAATTGTAATTTACACATACAAAAATATTTTACGTACAGTTGTTGCACAGTTTTGACATAATTAAATTTTAAAAATTTAATGCAAGTTGTGTTTTTGTGTGAGTGTGCATAGAGTATCTGATAAGAGAGGGGGGATGTTCAAAATATTTTCAGTCTTGATCAGTGCCGATTAATGCAGGGACAAAGTTCTGCAGGCATTTTATAATAGTATTTTTGCCTTATTTAAAATTTAAAAAATCCTGCGTTTAAAAAGGTGACACCTATACAAAAATATTTCTGGAAGTTTGCCACTGCAGTAACTGGGTCCTGGTCTTGACTACCTATTATAGCTTACACCCATATTCAAAGAAATGAAACGAGGGAAAAAAGAAAGAAAAAAAAATCGGTTGATATGTATATCATATGCTTCAAGGTCAAACAGGAATGTGTCAGTAGTTCCAGTGTTGCTAGTTACGGGTTTTTTAATTCCAATTAATTGATTGCTGCCACTTTTTTAAAATAGTAATATTTCCTTTATTTAATAACAAATTTAATAAAGCGACTATTACTGTTTCAAAACAAATGACAGCAATGAAGCAATCTGAATAATAATAGGAACCAACAGGCAATACTAGTACTTTTGCCATCCCAGAGTCAATCATTTTTTCCACCAACTCCGCTGCTCTGCTAAAAAGATTTTTTAGAGTGTGTGTGTGAGGGGGGGGGGAGTACTTTGAGAAAAGCTGAAATCTAAATTACAATTTTGATCAATTTTGATGTTACATAATCAGTGTTGAATTCAGACATCTTTCCCCAGGAAGGATTTCTGCGCTCCAGGGGGGGGGGGGGGAATTGCACTTTTTGATCATTGAAAGTATAACATCTCAAATCTTTCGGCAGGGACATTTCAATGCTCCAGGAGAGATCCCCCCCCACCCCGTTAACCCCCTGAATTCAACACTACATAATTATTCCTCTGCAAACATTTGCATAAGAATTAGAACGTTTTAACTTTTATAATTTGTTTTTCTATTTTTGCTTTTTAGCAAAAATTTTGCTGACACATTTTCATAATTTTTTTTAATACTTTAGCAAAATGGAAAAAAAAAAAAAAAAAACCTAAAAATTAAGGTTAAATGTTAAATTTTAATTTTAAAACTTTAAAAAAGAAACGTTTGAAAATTACTACTTCTCCCTTTGAAGTTTTTTTTTTAAGGAGATTTCTAAAATGTTTAAAATACTTGGAAATGTTCACAAATTGGTTCTTTTCAACTATACCAACAACATAATACTGTATGCTAATGCACTATTTATTTTAACCCTGACCGTGCAAAAGATTGTAAGAGGTTCTTATTAAAAAAAAATATATTTTCTGCATATAAAAAGTACAGGTTTTTTGTCTAAAGGAAAAGTAAAGGCATTACGGACAAAAAAGTGAAGGAAAAGTACAGGTTTTTTGCCTTAAGGAAAACTGAAGGTATTTCGGACAAAAAAGTGAAGGAATAGTACAGGTTTTTTGCCTTAAGGAAAACTGAAGGTATTTCGGACAAAAAAATAAAGGAAAAGTACAGGTTTTTTGCCTTAAGGAAAACTGAAGGTATTTCGGACAAAAAAGTAAAGGGAAAGTACAGGTTTTTTGCCTTAAGGAAAACTGAAGGTATTTCGGACAAAAAAGTGAAGGGAAAGTACAGGTCTTTTGCCTTAAGGAAAACTGAAGGTATTTCGGACAAAAAAGTGAAGGGAAAGTTCAGGTCTTTTGCCTTAAGGAAAACTGAAGGTATTTCGGACAAAAAAGTGAAGGGAAAGTACAGGTCTTTTGCCTTAAGGAAAACTGAAGGTATTTTTGTCCGAAATACCTTCAGTTTTCCTTAAGGTTTTTTTTAAAGGTTTTTTGCTGACTTTTTTACCTGGGTCGCTCCGCTTACCGACAGCAAAGCAACCTAAATTGCTAATTGGGCATTCTCAGATCATCCGAAATCGACCTTATCACATCCACTTTGCGTTTCAAATATATAGTAGATTAATTAAGCAACTTTTTAACACTTTCGAACCTAGTTGAAAAGTGTTTATGAATTCGGTTTGTCTGGCCGTCTGCCATCTGTCCGTGCTCTAACTCCCGTAAATATGCTCGGATTGCCCTGCAATTTTTATATGTTATTGTCGTTTTCTATAGGATGTTCCCTATTTCAACTGAAGTGTGTAGAACTTATAATTTTTTTACAGGGACACTCAAAAGAATTGCGTTACATTACGGTCTATGGGGAAAAATCATTTGCGGTTTATTTTAATGATGTTACACAATTTCAAACACATTGTAATTGCTTATTATGTATTGCTAACATTATTACACAGAGTACATCTATGGAGGAACGACAGGCGGACACGCTCGAAGATTCCGGGAGCTTCCTGGATTTCTCTTGCAGCAGTCACATTACGCGCTACTACTTCTTCTGTCGTCTCATAAATGAAGGATTTCATCTGTCCCCAGAAGAAGAAATCCAAAGGCTTAAGGTCCGGCGAGCGTGGAGACCAAACAACAGGGCCACCACGTCCAATCCATCTTGCCGGATAAACTCCATCAAGGTGGTACGTACGTCCACAGAAAAATGAGCTGGAGCACCATCGTGCATGCACAAAATTTGTTGCTGCACGCCCGCTTGTGTAGCAGAAAGAAAACCTGGTAGGATATTCCGTAGGATATTCCATAGGATATTGGTCTGTTTCTAAGAAGATGGAAAATTTGCATACGTTGATTCCTGCTCACAGATTTGTTTAGCTTTCTTCCACGTTTTTGTTATCTCTTTCTAACCGGATATGAACAAAAGTGAAAGGAAAACCAGCTTCCTGCTACAAGCCAGTTCTGCAGAAATGCAGCATACGATATTTCGATATTTTTATTAGTTTTGCAATTTTCACCCTTTAAACATCATTTGCGACCCCATGTTCCATTGTATTTTTTATTCGTCTTCATTTCTACTATTATCCCCCTAAGTTTGTTGAAGCATTTCAGATACACGCTGTATATTAACTTAATAAAACACTACTAAAAAATGTAGGTCATTTTTATTTATTTAATCGATTAATAGATGCCAAATCTCTTAATTTTAAATTTTAAAAAATATTAAACTTAAAAAATATTGTAGATGATAAATTTTACTTTAAAGTAATGAAAAAAAAATCAAATTCTATATCTTCGCCAGGATTAACAGGAATTTTATCGTACAGTTTTTTAAAATGTCCAGAAATATTATTTTTTAGTAATACTGGGTTTTTTTCTGAAAATGTAATTTTTGTGTAGTGAGTGTAAATATTCAAAGTTTTAATGAGTCTTTCAAAGCATAATGTACATTTAAATGAAGTGATATCTCAATATTATTATCATTTATTCAAAAAACAAATAAAATATTACTTAGTTTGACTGCACCAATAATGAATTAAATCACGATATTTTTAGCTCTCAGAATTACACTGTTCAGGAAAACTTTACATTTATAAATTATGAATTCGATTACTAATTTTATGAATGTTTTAGAACTCATAATCACATAGTCTACTTCAAAAATATATTTTTAATAAAACGACAAATTACAATTATAAACCACAGTAATAATTTCGAAAATCATCAACAACCTAACATAATTTCCCCCAATTAAGCCAAGCTCGCTGAAAATTCTAATTAGCGTACGTAGATAATTTAGCACGCAGATAATTTTACTGTGCATTGTGAGAGACTCATATAATTGAATTTATGTGTTTAAATGAGCTGGGAAATATAATATTAGGATAGAAATAACGGACATAATGAATTTATCTGAATGACGAAAAGTATAATTAACATTAATAATAAATACAGTATTTTAAATGTATGATTATCATGCTGATTATAAATATAACTAGATAATACCCGCCAAGGCTTCACAATGAAGAAATTAAATTCTCCGTAGAAAAGAAGTTCATAACAGCATTAAAATGTAAGACAAATTTTCAGAATATTTGTTAGCAATAGTTAACACAATTACCGGGTAGGTCAAAATGAATATATCTATTACAAACGGCTATAACTATTTAAAGGGAAAAAATTATCGATAAGATTGACACAGAATATTGACGGAACTTCAAAATATTGTATAGGGTAGACCGGGGCACACTTACGCGGTTTTTTTTCAATGAATTTTCTAATTTTTATGTTGTAACTTAGGAAATTTTAGACATTGTGGTTTTATAAGGCAGTTAATAAAGTCAAAATTTGTGTATTCGGTTGTTCCCTATTTATGTTTTTAACCGTAAAAAAAATTCTTTTAGGTCCAAGTCATTTGCGTAAACTTGCCCCGGGAACGGGGCACGTTTACGCATATTCTAATGGTGCTATCACACGTACTCTCATATCATAGTCAATATCAGATATTTCATCCGAAAGACGTTTTTCAAGAGGAAAGCGCTCGAAATCGTCCTGTTTGATAGATTGCCTCTCGTAATTTCTTCAAGATCTAAATTACAGTAGTTTGTATCTTCTACTATAGATATCAGCTCGAAGTCCACCAATGAGAGCTCTCTAAAAATTTCAAGATGGCTACCGTCAGTAAGTCAACATGTCATGTTTAGCGTGGTCGCAAATATTGAAACCAAAAATACAGAAGAATTAAGAAAAAAGCAATATCTTTAGTAACACAGGGACCAAATATACACGAAAAGAACTTTAAAAATGTGCAGTTATTTTGAAATTAAAGAATTACATATGCGTCGATTGTCTCTTCGGAGTTCGTTGATTACCACAGTCGATAAGAACTTTATTTACTAATTTAAAGTTATTTATTGCGATTATTTTATTTCAATTCGTTATATTATTTGCTATATGTTATAATTGTACTGTCGTAGTCACTTATTTACTTCTAAAACTGTACTAGTTTAACTACTTTCTGCAGCTGTATTTGGCGTTATTTCGATTATGTCACCAAAGATAAAAATGCAAGCAAACACGCATCAAGGTATTTTATTGCAATACAAATTATTCTAGCCTGCTTTTAGCATGCAGCGTTCAGAATCTAAATTTTGTAGGGGAGCGGGGGGGGGGGCAGAAAGTTTTCTTATACTTTTAGAAAAATAAAATTTAATAAATGAAAATTTAATCTAACAGCTATTTATAGTTAATTATATTTGACCTTTTAATAATTTTCTTTTAAAACAATCTTGATAATCTTTTATTAAAGACACACAATTATTATACAGACATACATATTTATTCGTAGATCGGTGGAATTGTAAAAATCCTTTCCCCTTTGTCCGGTTAACCAAGGCTGTCTGTTAGATGGTTGGCGACTTTCGCTCGAACATGGTTTATTAGTGAGAAATTGCAGTTTCGGTATCGGCCGGAGTGGCTCAGCGGTTACAGCGTTAGCCCGTATGCTGTGGACCCAGGTTCGATTCCTGGCTCTGGCTAATTTTTCACTTCATGTCGGATTATTGTATTTAATGTATGTGTGTGAGAATGTCTTTTTCAGTCTATTTTTCCCTTTTAAATATTGAATTTCAACCACCCTAAAATTTTGTCTTCCCCCTCCTAGCGGTGTATAAATTTTAAACCTTTATATGTTTTTCAATTTGTTAAGCAAATTGTGCCCTTTCTTTACTTTGTATTAATAATAAATAACGCATATAACCCCCCCCCCTCTCCAGTTAAAATATTTTGCTTTCCTTCAAAAAAAAAATTAATTTAAATTTATATATTTTCGAAAACAAAAATGAATTGTAACGTAAAACCTTCTTAACAGAAATAGATGTCTAGAATTTTCAAATATGCAAACCCAAAATTAAAGCTCATTCTGCCAAATAGTTTTTAAGTTATGCTTAAATAAGCAATTGTCTTGTAATCTGTTTTACGACGATCGAACATTTATTTAACATTAGGAGGTACAAACATGAAACCTGCGTAATTTCTAAACTACTTTAACGAGTGACTTTCAGTTTGATACACGAAGGTAAAATTTACCGAAAAATATGATGTCGAATTTAGGGTTTAGTACTAAAAGTTTTAGAATATGTTAGAATTGCTATACGTAACTTCCTCCTTCCTCCCAGCAAAATTTATGTACAGCATTATTATTAGATGTTATTACTAATCTATTATTACTAGTGACATTTTTATACAGCGATTTGCGGCAGAGTTAGTAGATTGTATAACCCCCCCCCCCCCCTTTCCGCATTCTAAACCAAAGCTCGACTGACGCTCAAAATCTTGTGAGAATACCCGCTAGGGAGCAGCATCAATATGCCATGACTGGTGGCGCGCCAGTTATAACTCGTTTTGGAAAAAGTGCACTTCGTAAACGTGCCTCATGCGTAAACGTGCCCCGGTCTACCCTACATACGTTATAGATGTTCTATTGGACTTCTCTTGGTCACACGGACAACATCTAGTCGGTAGTCCATTTCACGCCATACATTCTGAAGCATTTTTTCTGTCACCAACGCAAGCGCATTACAAAAGCGTACTTTGAGTTCTTCAACTGTTTTGGGCATGGGAGGCACATATCTGTCTTTCACATAACCCTAGAGAAATAAAATCGTAGGATCTCAAGTCCGGAAATCTCGGTGGCAAAGAGCAGAAGACATCATCGGCGTCTCCACTTCGACCGATCTATGGGGTGACTAAGGGAAGTCACATAGAACATCTATGGCATATGTATACAAAATTTTGAAGTGCCGTCTACATTCTGTGTTAATCTTATTGATAAATTCTTTTCCATTAAATAGTTATAGCCGTTTGTAATCGCTATATTTATTTTGACTTACCCTATATTATTCTCTCATTTTATAACTGGGTTAGCGGCCGGCTGTATATTAACTCTCTTTATACGAATACAGGCACAGAACATTTTCCCAGAGAATTCAGTTTCAGATCGAATAAAAAAAAGAGCAACTCCATTTGTTAAATTAAATTTTTCAAGTTCAAATTATGTTAGTTTTATCAAATATAAACATTCAGCTGCATCACATTAATAATAAATGGTACCACAGTTTTTATATAAATATTTTTCTTCTTCTTCTTTTAAGGGACATATTCATATACTGTCTTTAGTATATATGCCTTATCGATTATCTTTAATAAAACAAAATACTAAAAATTGTAGATATTTTTATTATATTTAATCGATTTTGCCAAAAACCATGCAAAAAATTTTATTTTAAAATTTAAAATACAAAAACATTAATTTAAAAAAAGATGTCGTGGATGGTAAATTTTACTTTAAAGCAGTGGTTCCCAACGGGGGGCGTACGCCCCACAGGGGGCAATTTGACTTTTCAGGGGGGCAATTTCAGATTTGCGTGAAACCCTACCCTCTGAATTGTTTTTGTAATAGTAATGTTGTAGACTGAAAATAAAAATTACACATTCAAATTTAAAAAACAAAAATGAGAAAAATAAGTTTTTTATTCAATTTTTTAAAAGTGTCCATTCAAAAATTTTAAATGCATCTCTACCAGAATAATTATAGAATAAACTTTTAAGATATTTAGGTACCTTTTTAGTATTTAAAAATTCTTTATAATTTTTCTGATTTATAAATATTTTAGAATTTTAAACATTTTTTTCGACTATTTATTGAATGAGTTGCACTGCAATATGTCATCTAAAAATCAATTTTACACATGAAACTATTCAAATGTATATTTAACAATTACTTGACGACTTTCCTTTACAAAATCTTTTATCACGTTTTATTCTGATTAGAAATTGTTGCGTCATTTAATCGCAGAAATTCTGTAATTAAATAACAGAAAAATGTTTTATTCAAAATTA
The DNA here is from genome assembly GCA_963931845.1 of Maratus michaelseni. Taxonomy (NCBI): domain Eukaryota; kingdom Metazoa; phylum Arthropoda; class Arachnida; order Araneae; family Salticidae; genus Maratus; species Maratus michaelseni. The sequence continues at coordinate 79,158,096 of OZ007595.1, read as the reverse complement.
TTGATTGGTCTAATCTAGGATTCTGAGCACTCTATACATCACGCATACGTGACGACCGTTGCGAAGAGATTAAAAATGACTGTCCTAACCCTTTATGTGCCAACGAAAATTTAAACTACGAGTAGTATCAGATGATTATAAAAAATATTTGATTCATCCATTAGCTTCGGTACATTTCAGGATCAATGTTAAATGCTTTTTACTCTATCAGGAGTTCATTCTTTTAAATTTTTATAAAAATTATATGTATTAGGGGGAGGGGAGCATCATCATTTTAAAGATGCTTTGGTGGGGCGCGGTCAAAAAAAGGTTGGGAAACACTGCTTTAAAGTAATGAGAAAAATCTATAACTTTTCCCAAATTAACTGGAATTTCTTTGTGCAGTTTTTTAATATGTCCACAAATATTGTTCTTTCATAATATTATTTTGTCAAAAATAGTACATTTTTGTGCAGTGAGTTTGAATATTCGAAGTTTTAATGAACATTTCAAAGAACACTTAAACGATACGAGATCGCAATATTATTATCATTTATTCAAAAAAATATTACTTAGTTTGACTGTACCAGTAATAAAATGGTACCACAGTTTTTATATAAATATTTTTTTCTTCTTCTTTTAAACGATATATTCACCTAATGTTTTTAGTGTATATGTCTTATCGATTATCTGCAATAAAACAACATACTAAAATTTGTAAATCATTTAAATTTATTTAATCGATTATTACATGCCAAAGATTTGAATTTAAAATCCAAAATCCAAAATCTTAATTTAACAAATATCATCGATGGTATATTTTACTTTAAAGTAATGAAAAATAAAAAACAATTCTATAACTTTTCACGGATTAACTGGAATTTCTTTTTGCAGTTTTTAAAAATGTCCACAAATATTGTTCTTTCATAACATTGTTTTTTTGAAAAATTTAATTTTTTGTACAGTGAGTTTGAATATTGTAAGTTTTAATGAATATTTCAAAGAACACTTAAATGAAGCGAGATCGCAATGTTATTAAAAAATATATATTACTTAGTTTCACTGATCAGTAATTGATTAAATCATCACAATATTTTTAACTTTCAGAACTACTCTCGTCTATTCCGCAAAACTTTACATTTATAAATAATTATTCCATTAATATGATGAATGTTTTAGAACTGATAATCGCAGAGTCCACTTCAAATATATTTTTCTAATAAAACGACAAATTACAATTAACAGTAATAATAATTTCATTATTTTAATTGTATGTTTACTATGCAAACAACATCAATAATTTCTAAGATCATTAACAACCTAACATAATTTCTCCCAATTAAACCAAGCCCGTTGATAAGGCGAATTAAGTGCACGTTGATAATTTTACTGTGCGTTTTCAGAGTCTCATATAGTGACTATTTTTTTTTATGAGCTCGGAAATATAATATTAGGATAAGAGGAACGGGTTTAATGAATTTTTCTCAATAACGGAAATTACAATTAACAGTAATAATAATTTCATTATTTTAACTGCATGTTTATTTTGCTTTTAAACATAACTACATAGCACACGTCAAAACATGACAGTAAAGAACTTAAATGTTCCACAGAAGAATTGTTTATAACATCATTAAAATACCAGAAATTTTACAGTTTATTTGTTAGCATTAGTTAAAAGAAATAAAAACCTCTCTTTATATAATTGGGTTGGCAACCAGCTGCATTTTAACTCTCTTTACATTGAACACACAATATAACATTTTACTGAGAAAACTTTTACTGATTTTACTTATCCCAAAACAGAGCAAATCCAATTTTTTTTCTTACAAAAAATTTTTGAAGTTAAAATTTTATTAGTTATATCAATTGTAAACATTCAGCTGCATTATATTACTAAAATATATCACCACAATTTATAATATAAATATTTTGCCATCTTCCTTCTTCGTTCTTTCTTTCTTTTTTTTTCTTATTGCTTTACGTAAAATCATATATATTATTTGTGTTGTCCACATCCCTTTTTCTAAGCAAATACAAAACATAGAACGATAAATGAGATACCATATGAAAGGATTTTAAACAGACTTCTGACATAGTGTAAGGTAAAGCCAGGAGATTTTGTGCACAAAGAGTGTCAGGGGGAAGAAGTGGAGTTCACGCGCAGCGACTCAAGGTAGTTGTACAACATCAGTGGTGGAGTGTATACTTGAATGGGCACGTTGATTGTTTCGAGCGTCTAGTATAAATAGTAATTGTTATTTTGTTTTATTATCAAATTGTAAGTGCTTCAATTTCCATAACTATTCGTCAGAATTTCTGTAGAATGTCAGTAGTACAAAATAATTTAAACTTAAACTATTTCTCATAAGCTACTATTCTAGACCAATGGTTAGTTTCAGAAGCGTCTATGTGTAAATAAAAGTCCGCGCAATCTCTCCTACTGAAATTGGAGAATTTGCGCATCTGCTACATAGGAGAGAGGGCGCATGGTTCCCGTTCCATGCTAGGAGTAATTACGCAACTTATTGGTAAATTTGCATAAATTACAAAACACATGCAAAGCATTTGAATGAATCAATTTTGAAATAATTTTCGAAAAACACTTAATTATCGAAACCTGGAATTTACCTTTATATATTGAAGTGATTTCAGAACACGCATATTTGCTGGGCTGTGATCAAGGCATGAATCAAACTGTGCCTAAGACCGTTGAGTTACCATCAGAATCCACACCAATCCATTTCAACAACAGTACTCGTTACAATCACTGAAACATAAACTTCTCATATTCTAGGCCTATCTTCACATCACATTCTAGCAGCTACATAAATTTGTTAACCATTAACATCTGGGGAATCTAATGTTACTCTCAGAAATACACCTATGAAAGGTTTGGAAGAGCTTTCACCCATTATTGCCATCGAAATCAAAAACGAAACAAAGTGCAATGAATGTTAGCAATCCACAAAATATACATGAACAAAAACTTACAAAGAAGCAGCTACAAAAACAAGCAAACAGCTGAAAATAAGATGCAACCATAAAGAGTGCGATAAAAAAACTGAAGGAAAGAAACGAAGTGCAATGAGGATGATGGCACTACATGTCGGGAACTAAATCAGGATACAACTTCGATCAGTGAGTGGATTCAATGTATCAGGTGGCTATATCAATGTGGCATGTGGTTGCACGAAAGCTGCACTGTTTACAACAATCAGTGCACTGATTGTGGACGACGACAACTTCGGTCAGAAAACAAGGAAACATTGAAACTGTGGAAATAAAAATAAACTAATTTTAAGTTAAACATGCTATTATGTAACTCAATGTTATTTTGTATTTTTTTCTAGGTTTGCTTATTTTTATTATTTAATTTTTTCTTTAATTAAATTAATTTAATTCTTCACAAAAGTATTTCCTTTTTTCTGATTCTGTAATCATTAGGTTGAAATATTCACTCCTAATACAATAATACCTGTTCACAAAAAACCTTACAACAATGTCATATAACTGTAAATATTATTGTTAACAATTTAATTATAGTTACTATTAATAACAATCTCTCCTACCCAATGTGCGCAATCACACCAACCCTGTAAGGACAGATTGCGCAAAATAGCTTTCTTAGTTTTATTACAGCTGTTCTATTAAATTACATCATAGCAACAAAAAAGCAACAGAAATGCATAAAACTCAAATAAATTCAAAATTATTCAGGAATAGTTTAGCAAAAATTTAATATTTAGAATTTTTATTATTATTCTATTGAATTGTGTGCAGACTCTTCTAGCTTTACCTTACTCATATTTATTTAAAATATGTTTTTTTGATTAAAAATTGCTGTTAATTAAAAATTAAATAAGCATTGCTTTCATAAATGAAATGAAAAGACTTCCTCAAATTAGTGTTGTCATAAAAATAAAATACCGCATTATGTGATGCTGAACAATGATTATAAAAAATAAATAGTTCAACCGTGATATATGTAATAAGAGTACATTATTTACGTAATACATTAATTATTATTATTGTTATTATTTATTATTATTAATTACAACAAGTATTAAGTGCGCTGCAAGCGCACGGGTTTATTTTATGATTAAAAAAGAAAATTTAAATGTTTAAAAAAAAGCACCATCGATAGATCGAAGTAAAATTGCAGTTAATTAAAATTTAAATCAGTATTATTTCCATAACAGAAAGGAAAGTTTTTTCTCAGTTTTCCCGAAGCGAGTGACGTCATCCTCTAATGCAGTTAAAATACGATTGTTAATTGTAACTCTCGCGCGTGCCTTTTGCTAACTTTGATTAGTTTTTATTATAAGTTAAATGAAATAACTGAGATGATATTCTAGCTTCACTAATTTAGTTTGCAGATATTTTTATCCTTGGTTTTTCTTTCAAAGTTTAAACCTGCATCTCAGAAATATTAGATATTACGAAAAAATATTAGACTGCCTCGCACGGGTCCACTGGTGATCACCTACTTTTCTTATAACATTGTGATAAAAAAACAATCAATTGTAATTCGATTATAATCCATTAATTGTAAGAAAAAATATATAAAGAATTTCAAAACTGGTTCTTCGCTCCGTTTACCGACAGCAAAGCAACCTAAATTGCTAATTGGGCATTCTCAGATCATCCGAAATCGACCTTATCACATCCACTTTGCGTTTCAAATATAAAGTAGATTAATTAAGCAACTTTTTAACACTTTCGAACATAGTTGAAAAGTGTTTATGAATTCGGTTTGTCTGGCCGTCTGCCATCTGTCCGTGCTCTAACTCTCGTAAATATGCTCGGATTGCCCTGCAATTTTTATATGTTATTGTCGTTTTCTATAGCATGTTCCCTATTTTAACTGAAGTGTGTAGAACTTATAATTTATTTACAGGGACACTCAAAAGAATTGCGTTACATTACGGTCTATGGGCAAAAATCATTTGCGGTTTATTTTAATGATGTTACACAATTTCAAACACATTGTAATTGCTAGCTATCACTAAGGTGAAGTACAAGAAGCTTAATATGGAATAGGCTGTGCATAGCACTGATAGTTACTTTACAGGGACAGTCAAAAGAACTCCGTTACATGGCGTCTGGGGAGAAAAATCGTCTGCGGTTTAAATAAATAATGTTTCATTATTTTAAACGCATTGAAATTTATATATATAACTAAGGTGCATTACAAGAGACTTACTACAGAATAGTGTGTATATAGCAGCCATTATTCATTTCCAGGGACACGCAAAAGAATTCTCTACTCTCTGTTAACAATAATTCCTGGAAGTGCGTTTTAAGTTGCTGAAGGCGATTTTAAATTTAACTCCCTTTTTGTTTATCACTTGGTGTGTATAAACTCTGTAGATCCTATACAGGGCAGCACAAAAGTTCGCGAACACATTTCCGTTTATTGACAGAAACTCCTGAAGGAGAATTTTAAATTGTGCTACGCGTTTCCTAACTAAACTAAAATTTAGCATCCTATGTAGTATATATACAAATCTATAGATCATATACAGGGCTAAATAAAAGTATTCGGATATTTTCCGAATATTGTATATGTTAGAAATATATGTTGGAAATTCGTGAAATTACGTTTTTAAATATGTTATGCGTTTTCCAAATTGCTTACTTAGAGGTTGTCTTTCAGCTTATTAAACGGTAATGATTTGTAAAATTATTTTGGAAGTGTTGGAAAGTGTTACATAACCTATGCTTGACGCATAATTTTTTGTTCTTGTTTAAATACTAGCGATGCTCAGATAGAACAAAACTGATAGCAGCGCGTTAACTTGCAAACATTCATTTGATGTTGTCAAACAGACATTGATATGGTGTAAAGCTATATCGTGTAGCTGTTTGTATCATAAAGACAACAAGGGATAATTTTGTGGTAAAGATTTGATGCAAACAATAAGTGTTTCTCGGCAGACATCACGTGATCATACTTAGATTTGTGCCCTTTTACATCTTTAAATATGCTTTGCTAAAAGGAAAAAAAAAACTATTTGTTAATCTTACATTGAAATGAAACTTTAAATACTTAAAAGCGCTTTAATGCAAAATTTTTAGCACATTTTATTTTATTTAAATAAGAACTTTATTTTATGAATAGAAATAAACTAAACCGATTTGTTATTAATATCAAAATTAACTGTTATTGAAATATTCCAGACATAATATTTTAAGTTCAAAAAGTACAAAAAACAAATTCTGAAATAGAGTATTTATGTAAATGTTTTATTTTAAAAATGAAAAATAAATCTTTAATTGTTATTAAAATCAAAAGTTACTTTTATTAAAAAATATTCCTTTTATCATGAAAAATATAAACCAACCGATAAAATAAATAAAAAATTGATGAAATAGATCGATGAAATAGAATATTTCATCGATAAAATATTTATTAAGAAAAAAAAGTAAAGTAATAATAATAATAAAAAAAGGGTTGACTGAAAATATTTAAACCGATAAAAAATTTTAAATAAAGATCTAGAAGAAAAATTGGGAATAAAAAAAGACGTAGGAATCAAACTCATTCTATCTAGACTCAAATGCATCGCTCTAACCATTCAACCACCAAGCACACAGCCATTAATAAGCAAAATATTAAAATATGTAAGTAAATCTTCCATCTGAAGGCGGGTACCTAAGTATGGTAACGTGATGTGAACCGCGAGACAGTAGTTCGAAGCAACCATCGATTCATTGTATTGTTACGCGGAGAAGATTCTTATCCCCTAATCGAAAATTCACCAGTTCAAATTATGGAAGCGCTCGCGTTTTTCAATTTAAGCTTTTCGTATTAAGTCTATGACATATATGATATATCCTCAAGAACAACATATACAGTGACTTCTCACTTATACGACTCTCAGTTATAAGACTTTCTCGGTTATACGCCGAATTCTCTTGGTCCCGTCCACGCTTTATGGGAAATAATGCTGAACTTCTCTCAGTTATATGACTGCTTCTCTCACTTATACGACTCTTTAAACGGTTCAGGCGATTTTATATTTCTCACTCAAGAATTCATTTTTGTAATCATTAAAGTACAAATCACTAACGTTTCTTACCTTCATCCTTTTGACTATTGTTAAAGTGTTTAGCAACAATTAATAACATTTCTTATCTACCTTGGTGTATTATTAACGATGAAATAAATCTTTAGCGGGAAGGTGGTTGTATAAAATTTTCTTGTGTCTGCCATTCAACAAAATCGATTAACAAAACCCAAATGACCACCTGCAGATCACGTCTCTGTATAGTACTGAGTGCGAAATCAGGTTTATTGCAAAATGCACTTTCCTGGATCAATGTCCATCACATCCAGATGTAAAAGATCTACCATTTCTGCAACAAATTAAAGTTCGATTTTTGCCATCAAATTCTACAAACAGATTAAAGCTATTAGATTTAGGGATTATAAAGAATTTCAAGTAAACTACAGAAGCAGTTCAATTTGTCGTTTTATTTTTGGTCGAGAAAACAAAACGGGAGGCTAAAGTAATTTCCATTTTAGATGCTATGCATCTTACAGCATCTGCGTGGAAAATGTGACATCGCAGACCGTTAAGAATTGTTTTAGGAAATGTGGTTTTTCACAAGATCATACTCTTAGTTCAACAAATGAAGGCGATTTTGAGAGCGTATGGGAATCCTTTAAAGATAAATCTTTGAGGATATCAATAATGAAGACGTGAGCGAGGAGGGTGACGAAGATGGGAACAATGTTCCTGTTGTTGTAAATTTTTCAGAAGCAAGTGCCGCTTTAAACACATTAAATAATTATGTCCACCAAAATTATTATTCTGAAAATAGCTTGAAAACTTTAATAGACTTAGAAAAAGACATTTTCTCTTTTCGTCGACGACAGAGACAAACTAACATCGCTTCATTTTTTGAGAAAATCTGATCTGTAAATAAATCTTCAAAATAAACATAGTGGTGAGTGAACTATTTTGTGAACTTTTTAAAATGCATTTTATATTTTATTTTTTAATATTATTTCATTAAATTTTGTTAAAATCTGTTCTTAGTACTCAAAACTTATCGTTTTTAATATAGGTAAAGTAATTAATGCATATATAGTTTGAAACTTGTATAATAAGACGGTCTCTCACTTATACGACTCTCTCAGTTATACGATTTTTTCTACGGTCCCCTGAAAGTCGTATAACTGAGAGGTCACTGTATATATATATATATATATAACAAAATTTAAAATTTATCGCGATACGCTAAAATATTTTTATCCCATCCTATTCTAAATTACTCAATAATATTTATTTCCTCTGTTTATTAATGTATTGTAACTCTATTTATTACAAAACCTCACATCTAAATTCAATAATTTAATTGCTGCTAGTTAGTTCAATAAATGGCGTATCTCTCTTTAAATTATAGAAACTTCCTAAAATTCATTACCTTTAAAAATCACGCATTATTCCCTTTTTATTTTTCTAAATTCCTAAAAAGGCTGTATTTATTTTAATAATTTCAGATATTAAAAGTAACTATCCAAATCATAAAATCTTTTTCTTATATTAAAATGTAAAACATTTTATTTTAATTCCATTCTGGCTTTGATCCAAGTTCGATAAACAATTTTTCTTATTTTATTTTTTCCTTTTCCTGAAAGTAAAAATCATTCCATATTCTCAAACCCGTAACTAACGTTAATCAGTTAGCTTAAAACACTCTGGGTCACAGCTATTTTATAGTACATTATAGAATATTCTCGTCGCTTTTTTCACCCCATTTCTTAGCGGAAACCATTGTGCCTCCAAATTCTGGCGCGTTTCGCAATGAATCCCTATTCTCCATTGGCGCAAAAGCCGTCATGTGACCCTGTATTCATACTTTTTCTGAAAATGATATACCACTGCTCTTTGCTTCGAAAGAGAGTCAAAGCGAGAGGCTAGAGGAGTGTGTTTGGGGTCTGAGCTCCTAATAAATTCGATTATGTGCCTGGTACTGGTGAAATGGAGATGAAATCTTTTTCCTGGATACTGTTTCGTAATAGAATATTAAGATGATTAATGCTAACATCTTTTAAATCCTGTATTTTGTCTTCGAGTGGATTTAAGCTAATAACATCTTCTGCTAGAATGTCATTACAAATTGGAGTTTGTCTTAAGATCTGAAATGACGGATAATGGTGAAAGAGGGTCTCCGACTAGCCTATAAAGATGCAAATAAAAGCCTTTTGGTGATTGCTCGATTGCTTTATTTATTTTGCCTATTCACACAGATATATATATATATATATATCGAAACTTGTATAATAAGACGGTCTCTCAGTTATACGATTTTTTCTACGGTCCCCTGAAAGGGGGAGTGTATAACATATATTATAAATAATATACATATAAAATTATAATATCTTTGAATTTCAAAAAATATATCACGTTCTTGTAACATTCTAATTAAATCTCCAAAGAGATAATTAATAATAATGTGTAGACAGAATACCACATAGTTAATAAATTAATAAGTGCAATCATAATTTTACAATAGCTTGTGCTTCAATGGTAATTGGCCAAAAATACTGAAAATATGAAGAATATTTAAAAAGAGAGAGAGAGAAAAAGAAAGAAAAATAAATAAATAAAAAATATAATAAACCATAAAATGTTAATAATTTGGAGTTGATATCAAGTGAATATTTGTTTTATTTTTATTTTATACGACCCATATTAGCCACGGCTCCTATCGAATCTTTTGAATTTCATGGTCGACGGACGAACAGTTTATGTAATTAGCGTGACAAATAAACCATTAGGGAGCACACATAAGAAATTCTCTAATTGCCATAGTCTAGCTAATTTTGAAAAAATCTATATATATTCAGCGTAATAAATATAAAAGTAGAATAAAATAAAAATAACGTAGTTTAATCTTTAACAGCGCTAAGTGCAGGGAACACATCTAAAACATAATCTTGACGTAAACAAAACTTTCTTTTAATAGAGTTAAATAAAATAAAAATAAGCTTACTAGTTAAATCACTTACAGTTATAAATAGGATATTTAACTGTGTTAGATTGGAATTTTTATGCCAAGTATGAAAATATATCTAATTTATGATAATTCTCAAAGGGGAATTTTTTTACTTAATGGGAAATAAATTGTTTTTATATGCTCAATATTTTTCGGTTTACGTTCTAAGCTCAAATCTTATTTCGGCCTTCTACATTGCACAATTATTATTCAATTACGCTAAGAAAATTATCTTTGTTATCACTCTAATACAAAAATTCGCAAAATACTTTCTCTAAATTAGTGCGTTTAATATGTTCCCCAGACGACCTTTAAATTATTCTCATGAGTTTGAACGTTAATTCCTCTTTAATTCATTAATTAGTTTATATTTGAACTGTTTACAAAATTCAAGAAAATCTAATTTATGTGTTTTAATTCATTGGATAAATATTTTACAAATGCATTATAGTGTTTACAGTCTTTTTAAAATTTAGCAGTCCAAAATATTTTATCCTGCCATACTTATTGTGATAAAAATGAATTCTTCTCCAAAATGTTTGATTAATTTTATTCTTGAATTTACTCAATTCATAGTTACATTACTTAAATAATTTTTCGTATGTTATTTTATTCTTCTTTGAACATTAGAAAGTGTTTATACTGTGATTCTACTATAGAGTGAAGTGGATAAGTTGAGAGATAAAGGGGGGGGGGAGGCTTAATTGGGTGACGTTTGTTTAATTTTTTTTTGGTTTGTACTTAATAATTAAACAAAATTTTAAAAAGGATGTATATTATTTTATTGTAATTTTTTTTTTCAAAAACTGTATTTTAATTTATGTGTTTAATTTTTGTAATAGCATTCTTAATATGAACTTTTAATTAGTTGTTAAAATTTAAAATTTGATTTATCATAACTAATGTTTGAATTAATTTTTAAACTAAACTAAATAGCCTATTTTAATTATATTACTAGGGATTTTTTTCTAACTATAAATAGTTAGGATAACTTCTTTTTTCAAAACTTAAATTATGAATGATGCTGTTCCATTAATTGGGCATGAGAAATACAAATTTGGAAATTGTGTTTGTGAGTAAAAAAATGTAATTGGAAGATGAATTTTGGAATATTTTTTTCCTATCTAGCTATTAGTACTTCTAATTCAAATTTGTAGTTGTTTTTTAAAGTTTCAAAAACGGTATGTGTAACGTAATCCAAAGTATTTTTGGTATTTCTGTAATTATGTAATAAAGATTGTATAAAAAAATCAATTGTAAAATGCAGTTTAAAGCATTATGAATACTCCCTGCGCATCTCACTAGAAAAACAATGGACATAAAAGGGAATTTGACCTTACATTTGAATAACGCCACTTAGTGTGGGTAGGAGGTAACATATATATATTTTTTTTCCGATTGTATATAGATAAAACAAAAACAGTGTTTAGATAATTTTAAGTACAAATGCTTGTATATAGTCAAATTATGTCGTTTTTCATAGATGGTCCAATACATATATTTTAAAATGATAATTACCTCAATCTATCCTTCTTAACAAAGCATTCACGGATTTTCCTTTAATTAATTAAAGTGACAATGTGTTTAAAACATAAAAACTCATGCGGCCCTTAGTCGCGCACACGAATACAATAAACAAACAAGAAAGAAAAATCATGCGTCAAGCATAGATTATGAAACAATTTCCAACATAACGAAAGATGTGATATAAACATTTTAGGAAACATAGCATATTTGAAGATCAAATTTTTGCATTTACCTGCCATGGTCAAAAAGTAGTCGAATTATTTTGTGCAGCACTGTATATGATCTATAGATATGAAAATATAATACATAGCATAGTAAAATTTATTTCAGTTAGCAATTTTCGCCAGCGAATGGAAATGCATTGGAAACATTTTGTACAGCCCTGTATATTATCTACAGACTTTGTACATACCACATATTAAACTAAAATTTAATTCAGGTAAAAATCTCATAAGGCAACTTAAAACTTGCTTCCAGCAATTGCCAACCATAATAGACAATGTATCTTGTTCTTAGCCCTGTCTTAGCCCTGTATATGAATTTATTTATATTCCACAAACTTCTCTATGTCTACTAAATACAGTTTAGCAGGAAAATGCGTATTACAATTAATAATACCCTTCAGCATTTCTATCCCATTGTCAGTAATACTTACGAATTCTTTTGTTTAGCCTTGTATATGATCAACAAATTTATACACACCGTGTGCTATGCGAAAATTTTGCTAAACTTAAAGTTTCAAACCAAAGTTGAAAACGCACTTATCACACTAAACTGTAATTATCGCACTAAAACTGTAACCGATTTATGTTGCGTGTCCCTGTAATAGAACGATAAACGTAATGGACACCATGCAGATACTTTTCAGTAAGCTATTTATAGTGCACCTCAGTAATGCATATAAATTTCATTATGTTTGAAACAGTGAAATATGATTAAATTACGCTGAAAAGAATTCTACTCCATAGATCATTGTGTAACAGAAAACTTTTGTGTGACCCTGTAAATGAATAATAAAGGCCTTGAACCCGATATTTTACAAAAATCATGTTTTCGTGCGATTCATAATTGTATAAATTTCATCATTTTTTCAATAGCGTAACGTCATTAAAATGCACTTGAAAAGATTTTTTTTTCCCATTGACTATAATGTAACGCAGCATTTTTGACTGATCCTGTAAATAAACTATAAGCGCTACACACATCATTTTCAATAAGGATCATAATATAATAAACATCAATAACATAAAAAAATCAAGGAAATCAGAGTATATTCACGAGAGTTAGAGTACTGACGAACGGCAGACAGCAGACGGCCAGACGGCAGACGAATCGAAGCCATAAACACTCGTGAACTAGGTTGGGAAGTATTAAAAAGAGGTATCAGAACTTTGTAAATATAACAAAAATGTTCTAAACGCCAAATGGAATAGTTAGAAAATAAATAACGCGATAATTTATCATTATTTATAATACTCTAGAGCAGGGATGGCAAACCTTTTCAGGTCCAAAACTTTTGTTCATTTTTTACAAAAACTATTTTACTTAATCTTGGTGTGCCAATAACAAAAAAAAATTAGTGGATCAAGTAATAATTTAAAAACAAATATTTTAAATTTTGTTTTACGACTAAAAATATATCAGTGGGCCAAAACATACGGTGTTATATTTTCGAAAGTAAACAAATAATTGTGATTCCTTTTGTTTTAAATTACATGACAAATAACTTGATGTCAAGTTCATATTTAGTTATTTTTAAGAGTATGCAAGCTGGCATAGAGTTATCTTCTAGAATGTTTATACTCGAATTTTACGTGTTATTCAATTCCGAAAATAATAACTCGTAGGCAGAATTATCAAAAAGAACTCATTTAACATCTCTTAGCGCTTGGAATTGAATTCTCACTTGTTATAATTTTATCATCGGCATTTTTTCTTGTAATGGTTGGTTATTAGTTGCGTTCGTAATTATATAGATACGTAGCACCTATAGTTGTCGTCTGATCCGTCCGTCTGTCCGTGTGTCTGCATATAACAATGCAAAAAATACTCAACCGAGTGGTTTGAAATTTAATATATATAATATATATACTCGTTGCAGAATTTTGTAGAGTCATTTCAAATTTTATGAAAATTGAATCAAAACTTTAAAAAAATATTAATAAAAGTTTTCTTATAAAATACAATGTAAACACATTGATAGTTTGTGTTACTACAGAGGTGCAATAATTCAAACCACAGTTTTAAAACATTAAAACTATTAGATGTCAAAATACATGAGCTTTCGGTTAAACATTAGCCTTCCTCAGATGATAACAAGCAGTCGAGAAGACGCCTCGCTGCTTGTTATCATCTGAGGATAAAGCTAATGTTTAGCCGAAAGCTCATGTATTTTGACATCTAATAGTTTGAATGTTTTAAAACTGTGGTTTGAATTATTGCACCTCTGTAGTAACATAAATTATCAATGTGTTTACATTGTGCTTTATAAATTTGATAAGGTGAATTTGACGTTTATATTATATGGAATTTTCTATATATTTTTAAAAGTTTTCTTCATTCTATTAAATCATATCATACGTAATGTATATAATAAAAGCGCAAATCATGTGACTAAAATAAATACGGGCGGCCATTTTTATTAAAAATTATTTTTTCGAATAAAATTGCATAAAAATTACATTTTTAGAAAGATCGTTCAAAAAATTGTAGGTTTGACAGATGAGTTGCATTCAAATGTGTATAGATTCTGAGATAATTTCATTTGAAATTAGTTTGACAGGCCAAAATCTCACTTACTTAAGGAAAACAAACACAGGAGATTCGTTTATCGTGACTCATATTACATTGAACCATGAAAGTAAATCAATGTCAAAGCAAGATCTCCCTGATAAATTTTGCAGCGCTGTCTGGTGAAAAAAAAATCACGACTGTAAGCGTGGCATACGTAATAAGCGAAAAGCATACCCAATTCGCCAAAAACTGAGGAAAAGATGGCACCTGTAAACTTGGCATACGTAATAAGAGAAAAGCATACTCAATTCCCGAAAAATGAGGAAAAGATGGCACCTGTAAGCGTGGCATACGTAATAAGAGAAAAGCATACTCAATTCGCCGAAAACTGAGGAAAAGATGGCGCTGTAAGTGTGACATACGTAATAAGGGAAAAGCATGTTCGATTCCCCGAAAACTGCGGAAAAAGCATAGCACATACAGCACATGGCACATACAGTACAAATCCTGAAGCAAAAATCTCATTGGATCATCATGATCTTTGTAATAATAGATTTTAAAATCTCTGCATCAGCGAACGTGTTGCAACTTAAAAACAAGCGGACATGAAGCATAATTGCCTAAGCGACTTAAGTTAAGATGTACTTATTTTGTTAAAAAATAATCATATCATAATAACAAACGATATAATTCATTTCACTGAAATAAAAATCACCAAGATCTGAATATTTATAAAACGAGTTATAGTACGAAGGCACCTCATTTGTCACGTTTCATATACAATTTCCAACTTTTTTTTTCTTCTTCTTCTTTTTGTTAGTTTCCAATTTCACTAAGAATTTCGAAAAATAAATTGTTAATGGGTCAGATACTCTTTGAACTCACAAAATACATGTAAGGGGGACATCTATAATAATTGCAGTCACTCCATAAATAATTGGCTTCCAATTTTAAAATTTAAAACACATGTTACGAATGGTTTATGTTATCACTAAAAAGATCTCAAAAAAGTATACACATATATATATATATTAATTTATTTAAAAATATAATACACTTTTTACGAAAGAATTATTCTCGATTGCTTTGCGCGCACGATTTTTCACATCTGTTATTGCTAGAACTAGCCAAAATATTTTTAATGAGTACAGATAAAATGTCTTCTCAAAATGACCTGCAATGACAAAACAATCAAAAATGTGTAGATCTTGTTTTCTTTCTTTTTTTTTTTTTTTTTTTTTTTTTTTTTTTAGAAATTTGAAATATCGAGTTTTTTTTAATACAAAAGTAGTCAGGAATTCTAAACTTCTTACTTGAGAAACATAATAACATGGCATTTTGCACATCTATATGGTTAATGCATTCACTCAAACTGTTATGAAATTCTAGCCAATCATTTTACAGAAATCGTACGCACAATTGTCGAAATCGACTTTAAAGTTCAAATTACCCTTGATATTGATCGATCATATAAAAAGAAATCAAACTGTTTCAGACATAACTACTCTTTTAAATTGAGTTTCTGCCTGTTTTTTTTATGTTCCTAAAGAATAATATTTAATTATCCGGTATATTAATAAAAAATTTAAATTTTTGGGAGCGTTCCTAATTATATAAAAACGTAGCCCCTACAGTCGTCCTCTGGTTTGTCCGTCTTTCCGTCTGTCCCCATATAACAGCGCACAAACTAACCAAGCGAATGGTTTGAAATTTAATATATAATCGTTGCAAAATTTTGTCGAGTCATTTCAAATTTTATGCATATCGAATCAAAACTTGAAATATATTAATAAAAGTTTTCATTCTATTAAATCCGACCATACGTAATTAATTCAATGATATCCCATGATAGGTAATGATTCTAGATTGTCATGGTCATTACGTCATATTTAACATGGAGTCATGTTAGTTCCGTATTAGTGAATTTAAAAACCGAATTTGTATACTAAAATTGTTTAATTATAGCAATTATATAATCTACCGACAGTTTTATGGATAGATGTTTCGGGAGAAATAGATATTAAATGGAAAAAGGGTCTAAATATGGATTTCAAGTTCTGGAATTTTCAAAGCTAGGCTGAAGTTTACGATTGGAATTTTCAGTAAATGTCAACAAAAGATAATATGTTGCCAACATCGAATGTACTTAATTTATTACGGAAAATAATCATATTATAACAAACGATATACACTGGTGTACAAAATTAAGAGATTTTGCATATTTTGTCAAATTTCCGGAAAAGAACTGAACTGAAATGTAAATCCACTGCTTCGGAAGAAAGATGCAAATACTGCGTGTCGAATACGCAAACGTAAACGTGTGTGGGGTGGAGATAGTAGAAATAGACGTTTTATAAACGCGCGTGGGAAAATCCATATTTCGTTAGCTCGCACACTTCGGCGAATTTCTGAGTATTTTGTGCAGCAATCGATTGCATTCAAATTCAAACAGTCAAAATGAGCAACCACCGACGCGACATTTAGATGATGGAATGAAGTGGCGAATTGTGGAGAGGTTAGAAACAGGCCTGTCTCAAGTCCAGATTTGTAGAGAGTTCGATCTAACACCCAGCGTCGTGTCCAACTTATGGAAACAGTTTCAGGAAACCCATCGAGATAAAGCTTGGCCAAGGTCTTCAAAGAGCCACGACAGCCAATGAAGATCGTTGTTTGTCAATTTCAGCGAGGCGTAACAGGCAAGCAACTAGTAACCCTCCTCTGAGAACCAACCTTGGGCTGAATACAGCGTTGCCGAAAGAGTGGGAACAATTGCCACAGGAACACATAAAATAAACTGCCTTATTTCCAGTATGAAATCGCGGTATGAGGCCTGTATATTTGTAAGAAGGAACCACACAACCTATTAAACCTTTTTTTTGGGTTCGATTATTAAACCACTGTTTCACATTTTCTGTTTCTGATGTGTGTTATGCACAATAATAAGTGTGTGTTATAATTGTTGAATGGTTATTTTATTTGCATTATATCGACATACAGGGTCTGTTCTGAAATTAGTAGGACTGATTTTTTCCTGAGCGAACGGGTAGCCGAGAGGCGGTCTGCGCGCGCACGATCGCTGGAGGGGGATATTGGGAATGCTGGGAAAAATCGGGAGTCGACTGTCGGCCGTTGAAGAGAGCAGGTCGCTTGTACTGTGAACCCCTGTCGAAACGCCTCGTCACGGAGAATCATGGAACGTTTTTTGGAGCAGTGATACGCGATCAAATTTTGTGTAAAACTTGGTAAAACGGGCAAAGAGACTCACGACATGATTAAAGAGGCCTACAGTGATGCTGCCATGGGTAGATGGGGTGTTTTTGAGTGGCACAAGCTGTTCCATGAAGGTAGGGAAAGAGTGGAAGACGACGACCGCTGCGGACGCCCTTCGACCAGCAAGACCAAAGAAAATGTGTCGCAAGTGAAATATTTACTGAACAGTGATCGTAGGAGGAGCATCATAATGATTGCTGATGAATTGAGCATTCCTCAAACCCAAGTTTTTGAGTTCGGCTGCACCATGACAACGCGCCGAGTCACACAGCGTTTCGCGTACTGGAGTATCTTGCCAGCACAATGTGGCAACGCTGCCTCATCCCCCTTACAGCCCTGACTTGGCCCCGCCAGACTTTTTTTTATTCCCGAGAATAAAATTGACGCTCAAGGGGAAGCATTACGGCTCGGTAGATGCGGTTAAACAGACGAGGGAGTTAAACAGCATTCTGGTCCAGGTGTTTCTGGAGGCATTACGAAAACTGGGAAACTCGTTGGCAGCAGTGTGTAGATGCGGAAGGGTGTTACTTTGAAAAATTCTAATCGTGTGTACTATTCTCATGAATATTTTTTTTTTAATGAGTCCTACTACTTTCAGAACAGACCCTGTATTTTCATGCCAAACTTCATTAAAATAGGTCCAGCAGTTCTGGATTCCAAATCTGAAAATTCTCTGCTTTTTGTACACCAGTGTAATTTACTTTTTCAATTAAATTATAACGATGATTTTTTTTTTACATTGTTTTGTATTGATATCTGCTACTATATTATAATATAGTATAATTTTAATGTAACAAAATTGTAATTAATCGTTTGTAAAAATGTATTGAAACTTAATTTCATAAAACAAAATTAATATCTATAGTATGAAAAACTGCACATAAAATAAATTTTGCATTCATACAGTTTTGCATAGGAGTGCAACAGCTATTGCACAAAGATATGAATATTTATAAAACTAGTTATAATACGAACACACCTTATTTGTCACGTTTGACATACAATTTATAACTTATTTGACACTTTCAATGGTGCCAGAGCCAATATTCAACTTCATTGACATTCATTAAGGTGCATTTTAGTTTCTCCAATTCCCAACCAATCGCATTTACACAAACTCAGCTATTCTAAACTCGTGCAATTTTGAAATAGAATCCTATTTATTGCCGTACTGAAAGTATTCAGCCGCTTGCCATCGTGTCATAAGTTAGCACGACTATTTGTCACTGCTCTAGAATGATCAACCTTTCAATAGGCAATTTTAAACAAAATTTTCGTTTCCACGCATTTAAAAATAAAATTATTTTATTGATATTAATAAAATCCATCTACATAGCAAAAATATGTATTTACAGTTTTGTAATTATTTGATAAGTTCCATGTAACAGTATCAAACAAAAATAGAGGCAGTGCAAATAAGCTTAGATGGAAAAATATACAAAAAATAAACATAATTAAAAAGATTTTAATGAACACAAAAAAGTTAAGAAAAAAAGAGAAAAAATGCCGAAACGGAATACATATTTGCTCGTGGAAAAAGAAACAACATTTTACAGAGTATTCACAAACAGCCCACACATACAAGTTTATAAACTAAGTAAAGTATTTTTTTTATCAATCTCAATTTAAAAAAATTGTAGATGCTGAAAAATATGGTTTAAAACATTGTTATAAGAAGAAATTATTTAGCAATAAATACGGAACATGAGTGTTGACACAGTATGATTAGTATTGTGCCTACAATACTATAAGAATACACAATACTAGTAGAATGCACAGTGTGATTCCGTGGTCATCTCTTGTCAAAATATCAAATCAAAAATGTTCAGTAAAGATAAATATATAAATATATTTGCTGGTTTATCAAGCAATAACAGTTTTTTATTTCACGAATCATTTAACTTACTTAATTGATTACCTCTGTGAAAATTATATTTTTAAAATAAGCAGGTGATTCTGTCGCACGAATATGTAATTCATGTCAAAAATATTATACATAATGTAACTAACTAGATTTTAAAACTTATCACGTTAAAACAAAGCAATTCTAAATAACTTTCAGGTCAGATATCAAAGAAAACAGAATAAATGTTTATTGCACGAAAACAAATTACACTTTTACAAAAACGATAAACATCGGTAAATCACTTTTAAGTTCTTTACTGACCTTTTTAATATTTCAAAAGCAACTTCATTTATATGCATCACCTGATGTTCCTTAGATATGCGCTGGTTGTTTCCCATGTTCTGTCTTGTAATGCCATTAAAACATGTTTATATTAAAATGTTTTTTGCATATTAATATAAAACAAAATTTTGTTTTCGGCATTATTTTACGTGATGGATTAGAGCATACTTTTAAGTTTTAAAGAGAGGATCATTTTATACTAGCCTCTATAAATGTTAAATATATAAAAGTACATCCTAAGATGTTCCCAGAAAAATGCTTTTACATTTATTTATGTTATTTTCTTAAGACATGAAACTTATTTGAAAGCATATACAATAACATTGCTGACCAAATAATTTTTAAACGAAAAATGAAAGCGATATCATAAGATTGTTTTTTAATTAACGATTTTCTTGCAATTGCGCAAAAGCAATCATGCAAAAAAATTTATTTGGAAAACCATCTTGAAAAGTCCATTTTGAACAGTGTTCTTACGCTCTACCATGTTTTTTAATATAATTTTTCTATTTAATGTTTAAACAGCAAAACTTATAGACACCTCGTTTAATTGCAGGATTTGTAATAAATTTCTGCGTTTAAATAAGGCGGAAAACTCTATTAAAATTGTGGTAAAAGCGTACGAACCCTGTTGAAGCCACTATGACCGTTTAATTGTTATGAGCCACAGAGTAAGGAGATTTATACAGAGAATCAACTCTCATAGACTGCAATGGTATCTTCTTTAACGTGGGATTACACATAGATAGTGGCGATTGCTGCGGGCGACGCAGGAACTACGGCCAAAACAGAAGCGAGGTTTCTAATACGGCTATATATCGCTTTCTTGGCGAAGGGGGGAAAACGGCGATAGCTTGTTGCTGCTTGTTTTGTACATCTCATTTTTGATATCATTTAACATCGTAGAGTCCGCAATTATTATTTTTTTCAATTGCATGCATATTTATAAGCAGATAAAATTCTTCGAATGTTCCAGAAATTAGAATCATTAAATTAAACACGGTGTTATACAATGATATTCTGAAATTCTGATGAATTGCTTATTCTTTTAATTTTTTTAAAATAAACAGGTATTCATCCCCCCGCAGTCTCATTAAATTTACATTCGTTTTGATTTAAATAAATAAATAAATAAAAAGATATTTCACCAAAATAGTGCGAATTCCTTGAATTTTATTATTTTTTATGATCTTTGAAATACGGTTGCTAAGCAGCAAATAAATTAAAATGGAAAGTAAAAATAAACGCTTTTAAAAAAAATGTAAAAAATATGAAAATAAGACGTTTATATTTCCCGAACAGAAGCAAATATATTTTCAAATATTTTTGAAATCTTGATTCAAACCTTGATTTAAACTACATACAGAGCTACTTGATTCAAAAATCAAGTAGCGAACACCGAAAATTTGCACATTTCCAAATGACAACAGCAAAAGGCGCCAAGCAGAATAGGGTTACAATTAAACGGAAATCACGAAGATAAAAATCGGCAAAGCGATAATTTAGTTTTTAAGTCATCCGCTGCAGTCGCTCTTTTCAAGCGAAGTTTGGACTCTGTTGAAATGTCTTTACTCTGTGGTTCTGAGCGACCAAACGACGTCGCAATAAGGTCCCATGGTAGCTCTCAAGTGACTGACATTTGGGGTTGCTACTACGAACCAAGAAGATAATGTATGATGAAGGACATGTCTACTTGTGAGCATGTTTTGTGTCAACTCACCAGATGACTTCATTCAGATATCATTTAGGTCTCGTCTAAAAGCCACTTTCATGGCAACCTCCATGGCAACTTCCAGATGAATGTTACATGAAAGTCACAAAGGGACTTCATTCTAACGCCACCTGATTACTTGTCACAAAACTACAACTACCATGACTTCTCGGTGAAGTCATGAAAAGATGGTCACTTGAGAGTAATAATGAGACGTATAAAATATATTACATTGTGGTTTACCGTATTGATTGTGACACTTGTGACCATCTGTGACGACAACAATCTGTGCTGTTAGGTTACTACCAATTTCCTACACCCACCGTTTATATTTCCTTTTAATACTGACAATGAATTTTTTAGTTAAAAAATTAGCATCTTGTGTTTGTCTTTAAATTTGTGGATACCACTGTATTTTAAATAAAACTTTTAAAAACAAATATGTTTTGTTAATAATCCTGTAATGTTACCAATATACTTAAATTTAATTTGACTTATAAATGAAAAAAAAACACATTTCTTGGGCATTAATTTATTTTGCCGTTTTCAGTGGGTACATTATTTCGAAATGGGCAATGGTGTGTACGGTTAACCCGTTAGCACACGCGCTGGCATAAAATCTACCCCAGCTCACAACTATTACTTAAAAATTTGCGATAATCGTTCGTGATCATTCTGAGCTTTATAGTACCTTTCAAGTTAAAGATATCAAGATTTGGCCAAAAAGAATTTACCTCCGGTTGTGAGATTTTCCATTCTTTTGTTATAAAAATGTCAGGTGGGAGGGAATTTACCCCACGCGTGTTATAACGTAACCCATAATGATAGGAAAATGTTAATGCAAATGTTTATGTAAAAAATATAGTGTGCAAATAATAATATAATTTTTCTTTTAAACGTTAACATCTTTTGCACAGACAGTTTGTATATATCAGTTTTATATTTTTTTGCATTTTTATGGCTGAATTTGGATTGTAAAAACTTTGTATGTAATGATATGCAGACAAAAATCTTAGTGCTAGATTTTATGTTTTTTTTTTCTTTTTTTTTTTTTTTTTTTTGTTGCTTTAAATATAAAAGAACCTCTTATTTTAAGTTAAATTATGTTCTTTGTTGATTTACAGTTCATTTCAAAATATAAATTTTTGTTTATAATCAAATAGGGGGGGAGGGGGATCGACACAAAAAAATCCATTGGGATAAAATTTATCCCGCGCGTGTAGTAACGTAATGGAAAAAAGGCGCGTGCATTGACGGGTTAAGTTACATACTTGTTTATCGAGCGGGAAGAGAACAAAGAGAAAACTGTCCAGTTAAACAGAGGGCATTGAGCTCACAGTCTATTCACACTAAGTCTATATTAAACTCTTATTTCAAAGAATTTGAAATAAACCCTTGAAAAATAAAGAAATTGACAATATATTAACGGGGGTATCATCCCACCGTTCCCCACTTATAATTAACTAATAAACCCCCCAAACTGAGCAGGGAAGCGCCTTATTACAATGAACCTATATACAAAATTTGAAGCAAATCGGATAATTCTGCATAAAAAACCCATTTATATAAATTAAGGGGGGTTAAACCCCCGTTAACCCCTTTATACTTAATCAATAAACCCCCAAAACTAATCAGGAAAGTACCTTATCTCAATGAACCTATATACAAAACTTGAAGAAAATGGGATAATTCTGCATGAAAAACCCATTTATTTAAATTAAGGGGGGATTAGCCCCCCTTTCCCCCTTTACACTTAACCAATGAACCCTCAAAACTAATCATGAAAGCGCCTTATCACACTGAACCTATATACAAAATTTGAAGAAAATCGGATAATTCTGCATGAAAACCTATTTATCTAAATTAAGGGGGGGATTAGACCCCCTTTCACCCTGTATACTTAACCAATGATCTCCCAAAATAAATCAGGAAAGCCCCTTATCACAATGAACCTATATACAAAATTTGAAGAAAATCGGATAATTCTACATGAAAAACCCATTTATCTAAATTAAGGGGGGGGGGATTAGCCCCCCGTTCCCCCTTTATACTTAACCAATGAACCCCAATCAGAGAAGTACCTTATCACAATGAACCTATATACACAATTTGAAGAAAATCGGATAATTCTGCATGAAAAAATGTTTATCTCAATTTAGGGGGGTGAGGTTAGACCCCCGTTCCCCCCTTTATCACAAGGAACCTATAACCGAAATTTAAAGCAAAACGGTTAGTTCTATCAAGAGTTATCGCGTTACGTACATACGTACATACATACAGAACGGGCGGGCACATTAGCTCTAGGGCTTTGATAGCCTGTGAGCTAAAAATGACATCCTTAATTAAAGAGAGGGTTTTTCAAAAGATACTTCTGAGACTAATAGTGGTCTACGGTACTTAAGAAACATGGAATGTATTACGGTTAAGTCAAAACTCCTTAGACAAACTTTACACTACATATACCGGGAATTTTACTCAAAGTTTAAAAAAAATATATTTCTTGTTTACTTTATTTATATGTAATTTAGACTTTATTTATTTTACGGAGTTATTTCTGGTTCGAATCTTAATATTTTCATTTGGTATCAGTCAAATAACCGGTTATTGGTATATTTAGTGCTATAAAGGTGGAAGAACATCCTACAACAAATATATTTTGCATAGAAAACCAGGGTTATACTGAATTTAATCATCCAACAATACATGATATACCACTCTATTTGGAACACAACGGTTTTTTATAATTTTATTAAAAATAAAGATATATTAATGGATTTGTAACAAGAATTACTTTGTTTTGTGTGACATGTAATGGCATCACGAAAAGCGTCAAAATACACAGTATTTCTAGCAGTGCGAACGTACGTAATATTAAGTACATTTGAAAATATGAAGCCTCTAATTCAGTGCTATTAGGATGTAGATGATGCAAACGCCTACTGTGTCTTATTTTAATAAAAGTTTAGATTTTGTTAGTTCTTTATATAGATTGGTTCTGATTAGGTTTTGGTGTAAATCTTCCAACAGGTGGCGCTGCTGTGCTGCATTTTGCACGATTTCAGTAATAACTGTATATCGAAAACTAATGCACGGATTTTCATCAAACTTCAGATTCAATTAGACGTTGATATAACATGTTTTTGATTAGGTTTTGCTGTAAATCTCCCAGCAATTGGTGTTGCTATGCATTTTTCAATATTTAAACGATTTTAGCGATAGTTATATTTCAAGAACTAATGCACGGAATTTAATAAAACTTTAGATTCAGTTAGATCTTGATTTAAATTGTTGCTGATTAGATTTTTCTGTAAATCACATAACAGGTTGTACTGCTATGCTATATTTTGCAGGATTTACACTAGTGCTCCCTATTAAAACGTTTATACGAGTATACGTATAATACGTATTATACGGTGTGCAGATTTTGTATACGTATGATATGACCACAGCGGTTATACGTATTATACGAAACAGCATATACGGTACATCGTATATACGGATCTTACACCAGCGGTTAAACGTGGTAAGCGTTTAAACGGTTTTTGTTCATTGCTTAAAAAATTGTGCCTTTCTCCTGCTGGTCTGCGCATCAGAGACTTTGAGAAACAGCCGCTGTGTCCTGTGCACTGTGCAGTCGGTACTTGCAAAAGAAAAAAATCTAAATATTTTTTCCTCAGTTTAAATTTTGTTTTTTCCCCATCAAATCTAAACTATTAATTATGAAATGATTTACCTCGTATATCTGTAACACACGCACATAGCTTATTTTGATTTATGGCGTGGACATTTCGCCCGAAACATTAGTATTGCAGAACACAAACTTACATTGACTTCATATTTTATACTGACACTAGCGGCCCTCCCTCGCTTTGCTTCGGGTTAACCTTGAAAACCTTCATCTCTTTGTGTTTTCTGTAGACCTTTTTAATGTGTACAATAATTAGTACATTATTTTGATAAATCTTGTAGGGTTCAGCCTGCGTTTGCAATGTATAAGCGGAAAAAATGAAATTATTTACGACATCACATTAAAAACCTCAAAAATAACAGTATTTCTCCACTATTTAATGTATGTTATTATACATATAAACCTTCCTCTTGAATCACTCTATCTATTAAAAAAAACGCATCAAAATCCGTTGCGTAGTTTTAAAGATTTAAGCGTACATAGGGATATAGGGACAGAAAAAGCGACTTAAACCTCAAAAATAACAGTATTTCTTCACTATTTAATGGATGTTATTATACATATAAACCTTCCTCTTGAATCACTCTATCTATTAAAAAAAAACCGCATCAAAATCCGTTGCGTAGTTTTAAAGATTTAAGCGTACATAGGGATATAGGGACAGAAAAAGCGACTTAAACCTCAAAAATAACAGTATTTCTCCACTATTTAATGGATGTTATTATACATATAAACCTTCCTCTTGAATCACTCTATCTATTAAAAAAAAACGCATCAAAATCCGTTGCGTAGTTTTAAAGATTTAAGCGTACATAGGGATATAGGGACAGAAAAAGCGACTTAAACCTAAAAAATAACAGTATTTCTCCACTATTTAATGGATGTTATTATACATATAAACCTTCCTCTTGAATCACTCTATCTATTAAAAAAAACCGCATCAAAATCCGTTGCGTAGTTTTAAAGATTTAAGCGTACATAGGGATATAGTGACAGAAAAAGCGACTTTGTTTTATACTATGTTAAGATTGATCAAACCAACTCCTGGGAAGTTTCATAATCTTATTTTTATTTTAAAGAATACCACGGAGGGCACCCTCCCCCCCACCAGCCTATATCCCTTGTGCAGATAATTGCCCGTAACAAATAACTTACTAAACATGCTTTTATTTTATTTAAGAATACTTTTTTCTATATTAAAAATATTTTGAAAATACGTTTTACAGCAAAAAAGGAAAGAGAAGGCAAGTCATTTTAAGCTTGTGTGATTGCGTTCTGAAACCAGCAGTGACGATTATTTGTCAGGCTCTAAGTAATGGAAATTTATAGGTACTAACACAAAAAATGAAATTTGTCAAGATTAACAACAATTCTTCAAACGTAATATCTTGTAATGCACATACACTTTGTATAAAAAATACCACGAGTGTCATAGTTAAAAAAATGAAATTGCATTATATATTAACATAGAGTAGAAAACATTAGCATCGTGGAAAGAACAACATTCCCCCCCACCCACCGGCCGCAATTTGAATATACGCACAAAAAATTAAATATTTGTTTAAAATTAAACAAGAACGAAAAATAATGCGTCAATCATAGATTATATAACACTTTCCAATGCTTACAAAATAATTTTACAAATCACTACCGTTTAATAAGCTGGAAGATAACATCTAAGTAAACAATTTGGAAAACGCATAACATATTTAAAAACGTAATTTCAGGAATTTCCAACATATACAATATTCGGAAAAATATCCGAATACTGTTATTCAGCCCTGTATATGATCTATAGATTTGTATATATACTACATAGGATGCTAAATTTTAGTTTAGTTAGTAAACGCGTAGCACAGTTTAAAATTCTCCTTCTTTAGTTTCTGTCAATAAACGGAAATGTGTTCGCGAACTTTTCTACTGCCCTGTATATGAAATACGGAATTTATACACACCAAGTAATAGACAAAAAGTGACTTAAACTTAAAATCGCGTTCAGCAACTTAAAACGCACTTCCAGCAACTATTGTTAACAGACAGTAGAGAATTCTTTTGTGTGTCCCTGTAAATGAACGATGACTACACACAATACTCTGTAGTAAGCCTTTTGTAATGCGCCTTAGTGATATATATAAATTTCAATGCGTTTAAAATAGTGAAACATTATTTAATTAAACCGCAAATGATTTTTCTCCATTGACGTAATGTAACAGAATTCTTTTGACTGTCCCTGTAAAGAAACTATAATTGCTATACACACCATATTCCATATTAAGCTTCTTGTAATGCACCTTATTGATATATATCAATTACAATGTATTGGAAATTGTGTAACATCATTAAAATAAATCGCATATGATTT
This sequence comes from Maratus michaelseni, assembly GCA_963931845.1. NCBI lineage: Eukaryota > Metazoa > Arthropoda > Arachnida > Araneae > Salticidae > Maratus > Maratus michaelseni. The sequence goes on along the minus strand of OZ007595.1, from coordinate 79,130,627 downwards.
TTCCCCATATTCCGTAATGTAACGGAATTATTTTGAATGTCTCTGCAAAAAAACTATAAGTGCTACACACTTCAGTTAAAATTGGGATCATGCTATAGATAACGACAATAACATATAAAAATTGCAGAGCAATCCGAGCATATTTACGGGCCAGACAAACCGAAGTCATAAACTCTTTTCAACTAGGTTGGAAAGTGTTAAAAAGAAAGTATATATTTAATAAGGATTAACAATAAATCTGAAACGTGTATATTCTTCTTATTTGCTCAAAAAGTCTTTTTACTTTCGTTATATATTTACAATAATCATTTATAGGGAAAAATAACAAGATTCTGTGTATGAAACATACTATAAAGATTGCTAAAGTAACGCCACCGATTTCCAACCTGTTCTCCGTTCAGTGTCGTAACACTGATGAGATCCATTTGTATTAAAAGTAAACACGATGCTTGAAATATACGTATACTTGAATTAAACGTATACTTTAATTATACGTTTAACCGATACGCGCTTATACGTATATGGATACGTTTAAACGTATAGTTTAAGGTATACGTATTTCTTAAATACGTATTATACGTATATACGTATATCGGTTAAACGTATAACTGAAATACGTATCGCATCGGGAGCACTAATTTACACGAATCTAGCGAACATATCTCCAGAACTAATGCACGGAATTTAATCAAACTTTATATTCTGTTAGACTTTGACATAAATCGCGGCCAAACTGCATTTCCTGTACCATATATGGCCTTCACAGTCACCCCTTAGTTTCGAAATCTCTAAAGGGCTATTTAAGCCGGTAGATGGCGCGAATACCTACCGTAAATAATGCTTAGTAAAGGTTACTTTTATACATAAAAGTACGAGAAACCTCGGACTATATGCGTTAGAAAAGGTATGCATAACATATGTATCTTTTACCTTGGCATTTTTTAGACTACAAACAGAAGAACCAAAATATTTAGATATAAATTAATACAACACTTTAAGAACTTAAAAATAGTTTAAATAAAACGCTACTATAAAATGCAAAACAAACAATATATGTAAATTTCTAAATTTATATACATTTAAATTCTTGATTACTTGAAGCATTGAGAATTCTGACCGTGAAATACACAGTAAACAATTTTAAAAATAATATTTACTAGTTCCACAATATTAAGAAAATTAAGTAAAACTTAAAAATATCAAACACTGCTAAAATCAGAATAGCTTTTTAGAACATTAATTATTTTTGCGCCATACTTTGGATAGAAATATAGGTACATAAAGCTGATTGAGGACAACTTTCGATATTTTAAAATATTATAGGTACTGAAGATGCAGTGTACAGTGAAACAGAAAAAAATAATATTTACAGATTTCCATTATGTTTAGAAAATTCAAAAACAGGGGAAAATGTAAAATCAAATATTCCAATTCTGATACAAAATATATTATGAAATAATATTTACATGTTTCACAATATTTAGTGAATAAGCAAGTTCGCCAATATCCAGCAATCAACTCATATCGATTTTTTTTTCTCAAAACATGTATTATTTTTACACGATTCTTAATTATTTAAAATATGTATATATATTTATATATGTGTGTGTGTGTGTTGTGTGTGTGTGTGAGTAAATTGAATCAATTTTCGATAAATTTAACCATTATAGGTGCTGATCTGAAATATATAAGCATAAAGAAATATAACAAAATTGGATACAAAATTAAATATTTAAATTCTGGAAATTCATGATATAAAATATATATGATAAAAAAAAGATATTTATATGTTTCATAATATCAACAGAATAAGCAAACCTATTTCGCCAATATCGGCAATCAACTCATATAGATTTATTAATTTTCCTGTAAGTTTGACGGTACAAACTATAAATACTACACACCTGGTATGCAAAAGGGAACATCCCATGGCACACCTCAATAACATATAGAAATTGCAATCACATTCAGGTATATCTGGAAGTTAAGTATTAGTTCGAGCACGAACGTTCATATGGATACATTAATGATCCGAAGTCATAAACACTTTCCCGTAAGGCATTGTGACGTCACGGTGACTTCAAAATGATGTCACACTGTAACTTAACACACGTGACATCACGAGATGTGGATGTGAAGTCACTGTGACCTGAATGTGAAGTCGTTATTGGCCGTTTTCAAGACTTTCTGTGACCTCACAATGTGACTACTTTGTGAAGTCACCGTGCGACTTCAATGTGAAAAATGTGACGAATCTGCATCGGATAGGGTGACCAGATTTTACCCGAATCCGATCCGGATTGTTAATCTCAAAACATGGATTATTGTCTTAATTATTTAGAAAATGCATATATATCTACATTGCGGACATTTTCAGTAAATTTAAACATTGTAGATGCTGATCATGAAACACATTGAAACAAAAACGATAATAATAATAACAATAATAATTATTATTTTTATCATTATTATAACTTTTACAGGTTTTATTATGTTAGAGAACACGTCTTTTTTTTTTTTACTTTACTCATCCCAGAATAGTTTTTTGTAGAAATTACACAATATTTTTTCAGAATGTTAAAATATTAGCTCATAAATTTATTCACTATGCTAATATAAAAAATGTAACCGTAGGTATATGCAGAAAATATTGACTAACATCATTAATATGTTCTATAAACAACTTTTGCACATAATATGTGATTTATCCGAATTATTTTGACTCTCCCTGTAAGTTTGACGGTACGAACTATAAATACTACACACATCGTATGCAAAAGGGAACATCCCAAGTCACACCTCAATAACATATAGCAATTGCATTCATATTGAGATATATCTAGAAGTTAAGTATTGGTTAGAGCACGAACGTTCATATGGATACATTAATGATCCGAAGTCTTAAACACTTTTCAACTATATTGTAAAATCTTAAAAATGATCTTAACCTAATTAAATCCGATTGTCTCCAAAATATTATTTCATTTGTTATAAAAACTTCGTTTTCTGTAATCTTTTTGCTTTTGTGAGATGTAATGATTATGATTTTTTTCATTGAACTAGATGCTTTAATTTCAAAGAGATTCATTTAAAGTTTAATAAGTACTTAATTTATAAATGCCACCTCCTACAAATTTTTAATTTTTTTAAGCCCTAATTTAAAGAGTTTAAAGCTTATGTTCCTATGATCTGATATTTAAGAAGATAAAACCAGCTCCTTTTAAAGAAAGAGATTAGCTGTTCTTTCAGAATACACCGATTACAATAATGGAAAACCCGTATAGTTTATATATATTAAAATGGGGCGCTGTTTCTGCCAATATTGAAGTCAGCGGAATTATATCCAATATAATGCCAATTTTTATTGAATATGGGGATGCCATTGCAAAATTAATTCCACGAAATGTTAATATTGCTGAAATATTAACTTTAGATTAAAAATATGTTCAATAAAACACCGATAGTGAAGAAATATTGCCTTTACATTAAAAGGTTGGTAATACAATGGCGAAATATTTTCTGCCAATAGTAAACTACTCGTATATTAGTATAATGTAAACATGGAGGTGTTGGAGTAATATTGCATGACAATATTGCGTATATTGGTCAAAGTATAGACAATAGAAAAGAAATGGGACTTATATCGTTTTCCTATTATTCATAACCAAATTATACCAAATACTTGTGATCTGAATTTTCATTTTTGGAACACCTGCTAAGATTGGATTCTGTTTTTAGGGTTTCGTTCATCTCACGAAACCCTATTACTCCCGCTCCGTTGTCTGTCTGTCACAGAGCTATTCTCAGAAACTATGTAACATACTGAGATGAAACTTTGTTTATTTAGCTGAATATCAGTTATGAAGAGCTCAAAATGTTAAAATTTGAAAAATTCGTATTATTTTAATAAATAGAGATAAAAAACCAAAATTCTAACAGTCTTTTCCAATTAAATTTAAACATTTTTCGTTATAGCAGAGGCCAAAAATTAAAATTCCACGATGAAATTCTTTCTACAATAATTAATTTTCTATCAGGCGATTTCCAAGTGAAAAATGAAAATGAAATAAAAATTTTCACCAATTGAAAAAAAGATTAATATGAAATAAAAATGATTGACGTCATAGTGGTAATAAAACGGAAATTTCAAAGATTTCTCAATAATACAAGGAGTATGAGTATGTGTATGTACACAAAGCAGATTAATATCACGTCATTAGGGAATTCAAAAGAAAATCTGACGTCCTATTGGAATTTTAACGAATTTTTCACATGTTTGAGAATAATACAAAGCGAGTATCATTAGGAGCAATAGAGAATAGTAAATATATGAATTTGAGAAACATATTGAATCATGATAAAAATCCGATTATGGAAATATTCGCATATTTTAACATTTTGAAGGTGTACAACATGTTTAATTTTTAAATTATTTTTTATATCGCATTTTGTCCGCGTGACATATATTATTATGACAGAATATAATAGCCGGCTTCGCCCGCTATCGGGATGGTTTGGATACTCGAAAAAACGAAAAAATAGACCGGTAAATTTTTACTTTATAAGAAGCAAAAAACATGAGTTTTTTTTTTTTTTTTTGGTTTCTAAATGAAATTTATTTGAATTTATTAAAGAAACGTTAAAGTGTTTTGAAAGGAATATTAAACGAAACCATTTGAGCGTTTTTTGATCACACTTACGCACTTGTTCTCCTTTTAATCCTATTTATCCGCTATAATAAGTCATACACACTAATCTGTTGACAGAACTGATCTGGTTTAAACTAAGTAATCCATCATCAAGTTCTGTTTCAATAAAAACTATGTCTCTGCAGACTGTATTTTTAATATTTTAAAACTTCACAATTGTCAATATTGGTTAAGATATAGTAGAGAATAAACAAAATTGCCTAATACTGATTTGTTTTCTATTATTTGTAACCGAATTATACCAAATACTTCTGATCAAAAATTGCATTTTTATAAATCCCGCTAACAATGGACTTTCTTATGTTTTCATTTTTGCCGTTGTTTTTAATACTGTTTTCTATCTTTACCGGATACAGTACGCCATGTACACTAATTCAGAAAATTCCTGTTTTAATCTTTCCAAATTACCAGGAAATACTGGTTCACTTAAAAAACGTCTCTGCAGACTATATTTATTTTAATAGTTTAAAAACTTGTAAATTCCAAATAGTTTAAGCTGTAACTTCCACTTTAAAAAAAGAAAGAAAAATCATGCATCTGGCATAGATTATGAAACACCTTCCAACCCTAACAGATTATTATTAAGAAATTTAATTTTTTTCATACGATGAAATGAGATATATAAATGAGCAATTTAAAAAATATATAACTCAGAACAAATCCATTTTCAGCAATTGCTGCCCATATTGGAAGTATTTCGTGCAGCCATGTATATGATCTACAGAACTTGTAAACAACACATAATGCACAAAAAATTAGATAAAAATGCGTACCACAGCAGAAAAGTGAATTCCAATAAGTACAGATCATAATCAGTCCTTTAATCAAATTCTTTTGTGCGCCTCTGTAAATGGACTGTAGCAACCTCATCTCACTTGATCAGTATAAAACGAGTTACTAGCTGAAAGTAACTGGCTTGGCCTTTTGCTTGACTCTAGCGTTCTCGCTTCCTGATCATGAGATCTCTGGTTCAACTCCCAGAAGCGGTAGCAAATCACCACATTTGTGACTCGGTAAAACACACAAACAGCAATCATCTCTTCTCACATCCAACAGATGTCAGCACCACTCATAAAATCATTCCCAGCACGCGAAGCCTGTGAAAAGGTCACATTCACAGCACAAAGACTGTCGCTCACGCCGCGCATCACACCTGCGCACGGCAGCACGACAGCATCACTCACAGCACAAAGCCTGTCGCTCACGCTGCGCATCGCACCTGCGCACGGCAGCACGACAGCATCACTCACGCATGCGCATCGCTCGTCAACATGACGTCTTTCTCACTGGGGATGGAGTGTGTAGCGATCTCATCTCACTTGATCAGTATAAAGCGAGTTACTAGGTGAAAGTAAATGGCTTGGCCTTTTGCTTGACGCTAGCGTTCTCGCTTCCTGACCAGAAGATCCCTGGTTTAACTCCCACCGGCGGTAGCAAATCACCACAGGACTATAAAACCTACGCACTCCGTAATTTATAGAAAATAAGTTGTTGTGAACCTTAGTTATTCTTTTAGATATCGTTATGGTTTAAGTATCATAATGTGTTCAAAATGCACCGCAAACGATTTTCCCCCATAGATCATAAAGTAAAGGAATTATTTTGTACGTCCCTCTAATTGAATTATAAATGCTACTAATTTTATACTCCGGTGAAAGCATACTGTAGACCATCTTAGTAATGCACGAAAATTTCACCGTATTTGAAATATCGTAACATCAATAAAATGCGCCGCAAACGATTTTTCCTCATAGACCATAATGTAACGGAATTCTTTTTTCACTGTAAATGCACTATTAATGCCACACACTGCATTTTCAATACCGAACATTCTATAGTAAAATTCAATAATGTGTAAACATTTCATGACAATTCGAGTATATTTAAGAGAATTACAGCACGGACAGGCAGACAGACATACAAATTGAATTCATAAATACTTTTCAACTATGTTGGAAAGTGTTGAAAAGAAAACATTAAACAGTTTAAAATGCACCTTTTGATCATCTAAAGGGAAAAATTTGTAAATATAATCTAACTACAAAAAATGCGATAAAGACTAGTCAAAATTTTCTACTTCATCATACTGCCCAAAATCCTTTATTTTAAAACGATAATAATAACAAAAAATATACCCATTTGAAATTTAAATTTGCAAAAAAAATGCTCAGAAATTTCCAAAAATACAATATTTATGCTGACTAAATGTCATTTATGAACGATGAAAGTAAATTTTCAATGTGTTTACAACAAAATTCTAAAAACATTTTCTTATAATATTAAACTTACAGAAGATTTAAACATTTGTTTAAAAAAAAAACAAATAAATTCTAAATACAAGGAAAGAATCGATAAGAGGGAATTTATGTTTTCCTTCAGTAAAAAACCAGAACATAAAGAAGCACTTGCTGACCCTTAAAAAAATTCAAAAACTACCTCATTCATATGCATTACCTGGTGTTCACTAAACTTCCTCTGTCTTTTTTCAATATTTTATTTTGTTATGCCATTAAAACATGGTTAGAATAAAAAGTTTTTAGAATATTTAAGAATAACTTGATTTTTTTTTTCTTATTACCTTGTGTTATGTCAAAGCTTATACTTTCAGAGATTTTCAGAATTTTTATTATGCAGTACATTTCTGTCGACGAAGCTATATGATTTTTTAATTCAAGAAAATATTGTAAAATTTCTCAATAAATTCTTCACGCAAGAAAATTTTAGACTTAACTTCGATCTAGAAAATTATTTAAAGGATAATAGACAATGTTTAATAACAAAAACAATGTTTAAAAATATATATACATCTGAGATCAAGAGCTAACTAATAATTCTTGTGATTGAGGTACGCAGCTACAATTACTACCGAATAGTATTATTTTTTATTATTTATGACATAAATTCTACATTTAAAGAAGACGATGAGTACTATTCGTAAATAGTGGTACTCTCTTACAGCAGGCAGCTGCTTCGTATGACCTTCCGAGAATCAGGGTTTAACGAGTATATATTTCGGAAATATCACCTAACCACTTGACATTGTGGTAATAAACAGGAGATAAAATACTTGGAAATATTCGTACAGTGATGGAAAAATGTAAAGTATCCAACGCTGGGGTAATAGTTCAATATTGAAATATTTTCCAAGGGATAATCAATGCAAACAAAAATGCCAAATACTGTTTTGCTATCAGACATTTCGATTTTAGACATTCATCATTCGAAATGACATCCATTCGATCCATTCATCATTCGAAATGACATGGCGAGCCACGCGTGGATCGCGGCCTTTTGGATTGAATATTCCTATCCTCAGAAAAAAACCTTAAGGGGTGTATGGGTGCACTATGGAGGACAGTTTTTTTATTGGAAAAAAGAGTTGTCATAAATGTATTCAGTCAAAAATACAGGGTGTCTCCCTCCAGTGCTAACCCGGAATTTTACTCATAACTTTAACCATAATGAAAATATTTTAAATGAATTTGCAACAGATTTACCGAGACTAACAAAACCATTATTCTGTCCATTAGTTCTTGAGATAGAGTGTCCACAATATTTTTGTCACATACAAACACACACACAGATACACAGACAGACTCACAGACAGATATTTTCTAAAAACAGTCAAATTGTATCGGAAGTCAGAATTTCTTATCAATGCAATACATTCTTCATGTAAATATAGAATAAAGTAAAAATGGGATGATTCACAAATTGATCTATTGAATGGAAAGAAGTTGACGAGAAAATTAAATGCCGGACTTCCCTAAAATAAGGGGATATTGGCCAGCGAATTGACCGATTAACGACAGAAGAGAGACCATATTTAGGTTTTTTTTTATGGGAGACAGACAATAGTTAAATTGACATTCTTTGTCCAACGAATACTCTTTTTTAGGGTTTCGTTCATCTTATGAAACCCTGTTACTCCCGCTTTATTGTCTGTCCGTCAGAGAGCCGTTCTCAGAATCTATGTCACTTACAGAGTTGAAACTTTGTGCATTTATAACTGAATACCTGTTATGAAGCTCAACATATTCAAATTTGAAAAAATCGTATTATTTTAATAAATAGAAATAAAAATCCAAAATGTAACACCCTTTTTCTATTAAATTTAACTATTTTTCGTTATACCAGTTGCCAAAAATTAAAAATCCACAATAAAATTCTTTCTACAATAATTAATTTTCTATTGAAAGATTTCCACGTGAAAAATGAAAATGAAATAAAAAGTTTCACCAATTGAAAAAAAAAAAAAAAGATTAATATGAAATAAAAATGATTGACGCATATTGGTAATAAAACAATAATTTTCAAAGATTTCTCAATAATACAAAGAGTATGAGTGAGCATGTGTATGTACAGAAAGCAGATTAATATCACGTCATTAGAGAATTAAAAAGAAAATTAATCTAAAGTCCTATCGGAAGTTTAACGGGTTTCTCAAATGTTTGAGAATAATACAAATCGAGTATCAATATGAGTAATAGAGAATAATAAATATATGAGTTTGAGGAACGTATTGAATCATGATAAAAACCCGATTATGGAAATATTCACATATTTTAACATTTTGAAGGTGTACAACATGTTTAATTTTAAAATTCTTTTTTTTAAAATATCGCATTTAGTCCACATGACATATATTATTTTGACAGAGTATAATAGCGAGCTGGTTTAGATATTCGAAAAAACGAAAAAGTAGACACGTAAATTTTCACTTTATAAAAAACATGACTTTCTTTTTGGAAAATGAAATTTATTTGGATTTATTAAAGAAAGGATAAAGTGATTTGAAAGGGATATTAAACGAAACCCTTTGTGCGATCTTCGATCACACTTATCCACTTGTTTATATAATATAATACTTTAGATTGTTGTTATGATTATTAATTTCACGAAATAAGCAATTCAGCGTTTTGTCAGTGAGAATTTATTTGAGTATGCATATTTATTACATGAAATTAAAATAAAACTATTAAAACATTCTAATACAAAACCTTTAAAAGCTAAATCACAAAAATATATTTAAAAAAATACAAAACACTTGTTTCTTCACTAAATAAACTTTTCTTATATATTTATTTCTATAATAAAGCCTTACCTAGAACTAATTAACCTAAAAGAGCCTATCACAAAGCCACTTCAAAATTCAGGAAATTCTATTTAGTTAAAAGCATTCAACATTGTTTACTTCACGCTAATTTAATTGAATGAATAATGCTAAACAAATAATTTTGGAAGAGAGAAAGTAGTATTGTGTTAATTTATTTTATTTGAATATTTCATTGAATTAGAAAAACAAATGGAATTTTAGTCAAGTTTTTAATTTTCTTGTTCTTTCAGTTTTTGTATTTTAATTAAAGAAGGGCATTGATAGAAAATGAGCAAATATGTCTGTTGTACATAAACGAGAAAACATTAGATATAAACAGAGGAAAACGTATTCCAATTATCCATAATTCTTAAACTAATTTAAATAAACGTATTAAAATATTTCTAGTGAAAATATTTTAAAGCTAAATATAAAAAATAAATCAAAGGAGTACGCAAGCACTTGTGGTTTAACTAAGTAAATTTGTGTCATGTATATATTTATCTGTAAGAAGTACCTAAAACTAATTAACGTAAAATACAATATCACAAAGCTACTTCAAATTTAACAGTTGGGAAGTCAACAAATTCTATCTAGTTAAAAGCGTTCCGCATTGTTTACTTCACGCTAATTTAATGAAATGGATAATGCTAAAGAAGCCTTTTGTAGAAGAGAAAGAAATTTTGTTTTTATTTTACTTTTCTTTTATTTGCATTTCTCATATTAGAGTAGAAAATGAAATTGAATTTTTAGCTAAGTTTTTAATTTTCTTGCTCTTTCAGTTTTGTATTTAATTAAAGTAGGCAAATGCAGAGTTGCCAGTTTTGTCTTTTTTTAAATACAGAAATTATCAAAACAACCGAAAATTGCAATTAAGAATTTTTTATTTTATGTAATCACGAAATGGCTGTCATTAAATAATGTAGAAAATATTATTCGTAATTTCTGGTATAAATTAAGAATTTCTGAATAAATAAATACTAAACTGGCAACTCGGATTTGATGAAAAATAAGCATAAGTACTTGCTCCCCATAACTGAGAAAATGTTACATGTAAACAGAGTAAACGTATCCCAATTAATATAGATTAAGGACCGCTAGAGAGATAGAGAATGAATTATATATTATATATCACGTTAATTCATAAAGTGACACAACTTAGAGAATGCGAAAGCATAAAAACAAATTGTTTCTTTTAAAACAAATCAAGAAAATTAAATATTTTTATACCCAGAGTAAAAAATAACACCTTTACATCGACTTGAGCTATGTTACATTCAATTATCTGAGGATTTGTGGATTAAAAGATTATCATAGGCGAGAAAGAATAAAACTGCACGAAAACGATTATTTTTTGAAGATCTGTAAACATTATTTTAATGAAAACTGGTAATGCTTGCAATTCATTCATATTATTGTGTCATCTTATGAAACAGTATCCAATATATATGTAGGATTTCAGTTTAAACACTTCATTTCCCTTATGACATGCATGATCATTAAATATCAAATTAACTGATGCTCTAGTACTATTAATATCCACAGGGATGAGAGCACTCCGACGCGAATGTCCGATTTGTACGACTAAATTTGAATAGTATTCTACACCGTAATAAATTTCAGAAATTCTGTCCTTGAATAAGGTGACAAATAATATTAAAATTTTGTGGTGACAATCAGGCATTCGAGTCGGAGCGTTCTCATCCCTGTATCCATGATTTAAATGCACGAGTTATAAAAAGTTTAGATCGCGAGATCAGAATATCTTCAAAATTGTAAAAGAGCCAGTCTTCTAATTTTTATTGTGAAGCAAGCATCGAAATGAAAAATAGCCAGTAAAGGCGCTGTTCGGCCTAGTTGGGCTTTTGGTAAATAAATATATTGTATGTGTTTGGCGAAGTGTATTAGCTGAAAAGAAATTACTAGTAAAGTATTGTAGAATTATATTTCTAGGACTGTATTAAACTGACATAAAGTTCATATTTTGTTATTCAACGTCTATTTGTTCACATAATTCCAGTAAATCAACTGTTTACATATCTTCTTCTTACATATATTTAGAAAGTAATGAACATGATGAATCGGAATTATAGGTTTTTTATGGGTAAATTCTGTTTTTGTCCATGTTTCAATAGATTATTAAAGTTTGTTCTTACACAAAGGTTCTATGTGTACATTTCTTTAATTCTAACATGTCCCAACAATATTGTTCGATATTTGTATATATTTAGTAATTTTGAATCTACGATAACATTAATAAAACAAAATATACATCTCTGTGATGGAGAATTGAACAAAATTATTACAAAATTATTCTCGCGACATTATCACATTTACTGATTTACGAACCTTAACTTTTGCTTTCTGTGAACGGTAATCTGGGTACCCAGGGGAAAACCAAACAATCCATAAACCATCAACGCTAGAAATGTGGTTGACAAGCATATGATGTCCATGATTTTTAAAAATAAATAAAAATGCAATCATATTTTAACACTATTCTACGAAGTTCAAAAGTGTTTATGAATTTGGTTTGTCTGTTTGTGCGGCCGTCTGACCGTGCTCTAACTGCCGTAAATAAACTTCAATAAAAACTTAATAAAATGTAATTCCTTAACACAAATATATTTTCTATATAAATGTAGTTTTAACCGATTTTTTTTCAAAAAAATAAAGAAAAAGTTTACTATACATTTTAGAGGCTTCATATATGCAAAACAAGTATCTTCGAAATGCTTAAATTGTATATGCAACTATTTTTAATCATAAATATTGAAGTATTATTACTAAGGATACAAGACAGTTCCGCGTCATCAGGTGAAGTGAGGAGTGAGGCGTGGCCCAAAGATGATGGACAGGTGATGTGTGAGTGACAGATGAGTGATGGATATATGACAGATGATTGATAAGAGTGATTAATGATCTACTAATGACATTAAGCTTAATAAGGGTTACGAACCTAGTGTAAGGCGAACGCGGCCTAGTAGAGAAAGATAAGAGTAGAAATTAGAAGGTTAATACGAAAGTGAATGAAGATTAAAGCGCCGAGATTGTAGGAAAAATGTGTATTTACGAAGAACGGAGCGATGCAAAAACAACCTCTCCTTATGAAATCCGGGCGCAGACTAAATGAGTTGAGCAGTGCCACGAGTGTATGTGACATCATCTTCATAGGGAGCGCTAGGAACGGTGCTCTGATTGGCTGCTTCACATCATGGTTAGAGGATGCTGCGATTGGCTACCTCACATCATGGTAACAGGACGTTGCGATCGGCGTTCTGATTGGTTGATTTTCTGATGATGCAATCGCGTTCTTCTAGAAACTTCTGGAGGATGCAATCACCAAGTGATTAATATGACGTCATATATATCTTTTAGACATATACCGGTGTACACCTAAAGTATCGTTTTTTCGGAGGATATGAATTCGCAATCATGTTCAACAGACGAACATGCTAAATTAACAACATTAAATGAGCTTTATCTTATTATTTTTTCGTGTATAAATTCTGTTACGTAGCTGAAACGTTTACTTGAGAATTGATAGCATCTGAAAATTTGATATTTCTTGTTGATACTGGGTTGAAAAAAACTGTTTAATACACTGTAAAAAATATTTCGTTAATTATCATTTTCATAACATATAATTTTTATCAACAATAAAATATTTTACTTCGATTAAAAGATTAAAATTTCCTTCAAATACTTCTGTTTTAGAATCTGTTAACCGAAACATAAAACACTTTTACGACCTAAACTTACACATTTTCTTTCGCCTAGTTCCTTGCATAATATGAAAATGAAAACAATAAAACTTCCTTTTAAAGATTTAAGAACCGTTTTAGTTAATACATTAAACAGCGTGAATGTGTAAAGATACTAATAATCTTCATCAGTTGAAACGATGTACGATATTAGCAAAGATTTTATAGCAAGCAAGTTTATGTCTGAATACGTGCAGAAATTCAATCATGACACGAGTAATTTCACGGAAAAGATTTCATAACAGCTATAGTTTTATATATGGAACATAAAATGATCGTGTTTTAAAATTTCTACATCGAAAACTGAGTTTCTAGTTCCTTAAAGTAAGTATTTTAAATGTGTGATATTTTATTAACATGTATAAATGCATTTTTCTTAATAACTTCTTCAAGCTGGTATAATATTATTAATCTGTGTTACACAGGTAAGTCTATGAATTGAGCTTATCATTAAAAAGTCATAAATGTGTTTAATTAAACCGAATCTCTTGAACATTACATTGAAAATAGTCAATGTCATTTTTTAACACTTTCCAACATAAGTGAAAGGTGTTTATGAATTCTGTCTGTTTTCTTTCCGTGTGTCTTTCTTCTAACTCACGTAAATATACTCAAATTAAATATAATTGATATACTTTATTGCGTTTAACTATGGCAAGTTCTTTATCGAAAATGGAGTGTGAAGCATTTATAGTTCGTTTACAGGCTCAGTCAAAAAATTCCGTTACATTATGGCGTATTGAGAAAAATAGATTGCGGTGTATTTTAATGAAGTGACACTATTTCAAACATAATGAAATTGATATACATCACGGAGGTGCACTACAAGATGATTACTGTAGAATAAAGTGCAATTAGCATTTATCTCTGATTTACAGGGAATCACAAAAATTCAGTTACAACACTGTCTATGAGAGATAATTGTTTTAAGTGCGTTTTCAGTTATGGTATGCGTTTTTAAATTTAACTCATTATTTGCATATTACTTCTTTTTATAAGTTCTACCAATGCTATACAGGGCTGTCCGAAAGAATTCAAGTACATTTCAGCTTATTGGCGAAATTGCTGAAGGGGAATTTGTAACTGTGTTATACACTTACTAACAACACAGTTTTGCATACTATGTAATATATACAAATCTACAGATCATACGCAGGTCTGCACATAAGATTTCAGATAGTTTTACGATTTATTAAATATATAGAAAAATTATAATATTGGAACATAAATTCACGTTAGTACACATATTAAAAACATGAAAACATTCCAAATGAATCACAATTTACTTATTACTAAAATAGGTGTAAAATGAAATAATGTTCAAAAACATTGAAACCATTCTAATATATTAAAACTTTCGTCGGGGTCTCGAGCGCTTCGACCAGAACTGGGCTATCATCAAAGAGCGAAAATGAGAAAAAATTCTGTAACTTCCGGAATGCACGCTGGTTAAATAACAGAAGGCGAAATCACATATGAAGAAGGGAGGAGGAGATGAATGAGTCTACTGAGCGAGGTGGGTTATTCCAACCCAAATGTACCATTGACATCAAGTAGTTTTATCCAGATTTTTGGTATATTGCATGATAACATATCATTACAGGCTTTCTTATCCCTTGTCAGTATTTCCACAGACTCCCTTAGTATACATGTACTATAATCATATACACTGCTCAAAACCATTAAAGTATATTGCAGTTTTAGGTGGATTTTGTATCTGGGAAACTTTTTAGCTGATTGATACATGGTCGACAGACATAGTAGGTTATATGAGAATAAATTACACATGTTTGGCAGAAAAAATGCATTTTATTGCGCATTTGTCAACAAAAGGAAAAAAACACAATTTGTGCATATGAGAAAAAAAGAATAAGAAAAGGTGTTTTCTTCAAAGACAATCATTTTCAGTAGGGGGTATGGTTTCCACGGGCGGCCAGCAACGTTGAACACCTTTGAGGCATGGACTCAATGAGGCTATTAATGACGAGTTGGGGTATTCTGCCCCACTCTTCCAGAAGAGCTCTTTCCAGTTCTTGGAGAGTTTGTGGGGGTTGTTGGCGGCCAGAAACTCGTCTTCCTAGAGCGTCCCAAACGTGCTCGATTGGATTCATGTCTGGAGAACACGCTGGCCATTCCATTCGAACGATTCCTTCCTCGAAAAGGAAATCCTCCACCAGGTTTGCACGATGTGGCCTGCAGTTATCGTCCATTAAAATGAAGTTATCTCCGATTGCTGCAGCGTAAGGGACTACAATAGGTCTGAGGATCTCATCCCTATATCGGCGACCAGTCAGAGCTCCATCTCGAATGATGTAGAGGTCAGTGCGCCCGTCAATGGAGATGCCACCATACACCAACACTCCTCCACCGCCAAATCTGACACTTTCGTGCACGAACGCAGGATTATTCCTACTGCCACGGTCCCTCCAGATGAAAATACGCCCATTATCCGGATGCACAGAAAAACGGGACTCGTCAGAAAACAGAATATTGCTCCATTCATTTCTCCTCCAGTTGACATGCTCGGTTGCCCACTCCCTGCGGTCGCGACGATGCCTTGATGTTAATCTAACACATACCATCGGTCGGCGAGCATACAGACCTACAGCATGGAGCCGGTTTCGGACAGTCTGAGTTGAAATCGTGGTGCCTGTAGCCGAGCGAAGGTGTTGTTGGAGAAGAGTAGCGTTCATGTTTCGGTGTCTCCGAGCTGTTAACGCTAAATACCGATCTTCATTGGGCGTTGTTGCCCATCTACGACCTTGCCCTGGTCTTCGGCCTGCACATCCACTCTCCAAAAATGGTTCCAGATCCTGGAAATGACACTTTGTGACACTCCAATGGCTTGCGCTACTTCGGCTTGAGTTTGGCCCCCTTCTAACCTACCAACAATTCTCCAAGCTTCTGAATCTGTCAAATGACTTCGCTGAGACATCGTACTCATCGAAACAAAGCAATCACTGAATGCCGATCATCCTTGTCTTCATTCTCTTTTATCCAGTTGAAAGTCAAATTTCATTCGTTGCCGCTGAAGCGACGTTTTTGACGTCGAACTCAAAATTTGCATACTCCACAGTTTGAAAACCAGAAAAATTTGCATTTGTGATTCTCTTCTTCTATTTTCGGCAAAAAAAATTCGTTTATATCTTTATTTTATATAAAACTTCAAATATCCTTTAATTGTTTTGAGCAGTGTATTTGTGCTATAATCTTTACTGAAATATATATCAATTTCTGTTTTCAAATTTAAACGAGATAATGCAGTAGATGGTTTTCCTTTTGCTATGTCTGTCATATGCTCCCTTATCCGGTCTTGTAATTTTCTTGTTGTCACTCCTATGTACTTCATTTTTATTTTTACATTTAAATGGGAGGATATAAATTCCTGCGTTTTCATGCATATCTATGGGGTCTATTTTTCATTAGATTTTGTAATTTTGTTGGATGTTTGGCAATTAATATTATGTCATATTTCTTTAAAGCATATCGGATTCTTTCATAAAGATGGGGGATATAATCTATACTACAGAACTTTGAAACTTGGGTTTTATTCTTGGCTATTATGTTTCTGTTATTAAATTCATAAATTACTACGTTAATAAATCTCTCATTCAGAAAGGGTATCATTGCCCTTTCTGGATGTTGAACTAATTACGAATACGTCAACGCATAGTATAGACAGAAATGTTTACAGGAAACCATGCCGATCGAATAATATGCCGATCGCTAATAGCAGTATAATATCATTTAATTATAATAAAGCAGCATATAATTTTTTTGTCAGAAGCACGTTTAACGTATGTTCACAAAATTATATAAACGCAGAATTAACCAGGATTAAAGAAATTGCAACCGAGAATGGATTCTACGAGAAATTTATTAACCAAGTAATTTATGAATTTAATAACAGAAAAATAATTGCCAAGAATAAAACACAAATCTCAAAGTTTTGTAGTACAGATTATGTTCCCCAACTTTATGAAATAATCCCATATTCTTTAAAGAAATATGACATAACATTAATTGCCAAACCTTCAACAAATTTACAAAATCTAGTGAAAAATAGACCTTATAGATATGCATGAAAAGGCGGGAATTTATATCCTTCCATTTAAATGTAAAAAAGAAAATTGAAGTACAGGGTGTCCCACAAGGTACGAAGCGTCTAATATGTACAGAATCGGATAGAGCACGACAATATGAGTATTTTGAATGGTAACAAGTGGGGTCCCCGAATATAGCGTGATAGTCTAATTACAGGTGGAACGTTATCATAGCTGCGAACTTTTATGCTTTATTCCTACCACTAAAATTTTATAGTAAATTTTACCTTATTAAATCTCCGAAATCACGGGATTCAATAAGGCAAAAATTTCTATAAATTTTTAGTGGTTACCACAAATTTGCATAATCATCTGGGGAATCTTTCATGTTGTACACATCGTCATTTGGAATACCCACTATCGGATTCGTCAATAAAGTCATAGCTGCCAACTTTTACGCTTTTTTGATACCACTAAAAATTTATAGAAATTTTTGACTTATTGAATCCCGTGATTTCGGAGATTTAATAACGTAAAATTTACTATAAAATTTTAGTGGTAAAAAAAGCGTAAAAGTTTGCAGCTATGATAACGTTCATCCTGTAATTAGACTATCACGCTATATTCGGGGACCCCACTTGTTACCATTCAAAATACTCATATTGATGTGCTCTATCAGAATCTGTACATATTAGACGCTACGTACCTTGTGGGACACCCTGTATTTGCATACGGTGGAGTGAGAACAAGAAAATTATGCGGGGAGCATATGACAGACATACCAAAAGGAAAACCATCTACTGCACTATCACGTTTAAATTTGAAAACAGAAATTGATAGAGATTCAGTAAAGATTATAGCGCAAATATATGATTATAGTACATGTATACTGAGTGAGTCTGTGAAAATACTGACAAGTGGTCAGAAATCCTGTAATGATATGTTATCATGCAATATACCGAAAATCTAATTTAATCTACTTGGTGTCAATGGTACATTTGGGTTGGAATAACCCACCTCGCTCAATAGACTCATCCATCCCCTCCCCACTTCTTCATATGTGGTTTCGCCTTCTGTTATTTAACCAGCGTGCATTCCGGAGGTTACAGAATTTTTTCTCATTTTCGTTCTTTGATGATGACTAGGTTCTGGTCGAAAGTGCTCGGGACTCCGACGAATGTTTTAACATATAATAATGGTTTTAATGTTTTAGATCCTTTATTTCATTTTACTCCTATTTTGGTAATAAATAAATTGTGATTCATTTTAAACGTTTTCATGTTTTTAATTAGTTTTACGAGTATAACTGCTAATTGCTGAAACTGGGTTTTCAAATGTGTTACGCGATTTTCAATTTGTTTAAATACAAAGTTACGACTCATCGTGAAGCTCGCACCTAGAATTGAGATCTGTTATAATGTATTACCCTATAGGCTAAAATTAGAGAAACGATCAAATTTGCTTTAGAAAATTGCATTTATTGATTTGACAGCAGCATAACATTCTGAAAGTGCAATTTTTGAGACCACTTATCAAACTATTAACACAGAAGAGGTTTTTTTTTTCGGAAAAAGCATTTTAAAATATAAACTAGTTAATGATAAGAATAAAATATTGAAAAAAAGTTTAAAAATTCCTTTAAGAACCTACGAATTTAATTTTGGAAAAAAAAAATGCAACAGCCTATAACTGCATTTTTTGGCCGCGTGGAAATGGCTTTTCTAGTTACTGTAGAATTTTTCATCTGCAAACCTGGCCGAAAGCCATACTAAAGTTAACTGCTGTGTGTTAAGTAATGGTTTGGATTTGAAGCACCATAATTTGGCGACATAACTCGTCTTTGGCGTAAAATTAACAATTAAAAATCCATTGCTTTAAAACTAAATGTATAGAAAAATATATATAATACGATTGTTACGAACAAATTTTACTCAAACTTTGACATATAGGGCTATAAAGTGCACCAGGTCACAATGCTATTAGGTGCGAGTTTCATCAAAAGTGGCTAGACATCAACTTTAATCTTATTAAAAGGTGAAGTTTCGTTATAAAATTATGAATGTTTCGGAAAGTGTTTAATAATCCATGCTTTACACATATTTTTTCTTTCTTGTTTAAAATTTTAACTAACTAAAACCTGTCTAAATTTGTTAAAAGGTTTTTGATTTAATTGGAAATTGCTAAAATCTATGCAATAGCGCATTAAAAATAACATACTTTGATAAATTTCTTTTACATTTCAATATATCTCGTGTAGTGTTAGTTAGGGTGAATGAATCATAAATAATTCTTCTATTCCAAAGAGTTGTAAAGTATTATAATCATTATAATCTTATAAACTATTGTCGAGGAACCATAAACAGCGATGCAGATATTTAAAAAAAATGCTAATTCGGATATTATAGTTTGAAACATTTTAACCATACCACGGTGGCAAGTGGTTAGGGAAAAATACAGTAAAAAAAGTGATGGACACCAGTATATTCTTATAGAAAAATTCATGTTGATTATTTGATTGAATAATCAACATAAATTTTTCCATAAGAATATACTGGTATTCATCACTTTTTTTTACTGTATTTTTCCCTGACCACTAGCCACCCTACATACCATACACTTAAATTCGCTTATTGGGAACATCTTGCATACAAAATTTACTAACAAACATGTATAGTGATAGAAAAAACTAATTTTAAAATATTTGCATTCGTCTCATTTTGTACAACACTCAATACAAAAGGATACAGAGAATATTTTATTTGATTCACCGAAGCATTTAAGCAATCTGATAGATAACATGGTTGTGCCTGGATTTAAGAGCATCCATGCATCAACTACCGCATTGCAGAATTCTTTAAAGCGTCTAAAAACATATAAATTTAGGAATTTAATTTTTAGACTGTTAACTATATCGTGGTAAGGTAAAACTGAGCACCGCCACACCCGAAGTTCTGAAAAACTTTTAACGTGTATGACCAGCATGAACATAGATCTAAAGAAGGACTTCTAAGAAGTCTTTCTAAGAAAAAAATCATTCCTGGAAAAATGTCTCAAATAGGGGGCGCAAGTGAAGGACAGCTTCTCCTTACGTCACCACTTCGTCTGCTTCTTCAAAACGTCTGTCGTCTGGTGGGTATCTGATATACAGTTTCAGTGTGATGTTGCAGGTGGCGCTGCCTTAGCAGGCATTCTCGCCGGCTGCGCTGAACCGCGCGCGTAGCTGTGCAGCTGCATTTTCGTACCAAAGTCGCGACACGATATTAACACGTTTCGTTAGAAGTCCCTCTTTAGTTCTATGTTCATGATGACCGAGATGGGTCTGGTGTGCTCTAAGGCTGGTGAGGGCACTGCTAACTGCACATCTCCCCTCATTTACCAAGAGATTGACGATATGGTCACTACGATAGTATGGCACGGTGGAACCCGTAGCCTAAGGGGAACCACCGCGTAATACTTGGAAACGTGCTAGAGTCCCCCAGCAGCTTCAGACCCAGACACCCAAGAGGGCGCTGTCCCCTAGGCCATAAGAGAGGTTTCTCCAGCATTTACTTGCTATACTATAGCTCTTGGGACGTGAAAAAAGTGCTCCCTATTCAAGCGCGCCTATATCTGAAAGACATAAAAGCATATTAAAGTAACAAATAATGCATATTTTGCCATATAGAGCAATGCAATGTTACACAATTAGACTCTAACTATGTATTAGCGTTCCATGTGTTGTTGTGCACCATATCGATTTATTAAAAAAAATGGTAACGTACTTCTTCCTTCGTCTTCGTCAGGGATAAATCCTTCGTATTAGGTGAGAGAAAGAACGCAGTAAGGTAAAGCCAGGAAAGATTACGTGGTCGGAGAGATTGCGCACATAGATGTTCGGGGGGAAGGAGTGGAGTGAGCGCGAAGCGACTCCAGATAGTTGTACAACAGCAGTAGTGGAGTGTCTACTTGAAAGTACACGTTGATTGTTTTGAGCGTCTAAGATAAAACATTGCTATTTTGTTTTGTTTTCCCAAAGTTAGTGCTTCAATTTTCATAGCTATTCATCAGAATTTCTATAGAATGTCAGTAGTACAAAATATTTTAAACTTAAACAATTTTTCATAAGCTGCTAATCTAGACTAACAATGTGAACATCAACGGTTCCTTTTAGTAGAGGCCATGTTTATGTAAAAGGCTGCGCAATCTCTCCTACCGAAATTGGAGAGTTTGCGCATCTGCTACTTAGGAGAGATGGCGCATTTTCCCCATTAGTTTCCATGCTAGGAGAGATTACGCAGCTTATTGGTAAATTTGCATAAAAAAATGAAAAATGAAAATGGACTAATTTTAAGTTAAACGTGTCATCAAGTAACTTAATGTTATTTTGCAATCTTATCTTGACTTTTTTGATTCTTTAATTTTTTTCCTTAAATTAACATTTTTTAATCGTTTTTAAAATGATTTTTTTCTGATTCTTTAATCCTTAGATTTAAATATTCACTCCTGATACAATAATATTTGTTCACAAAAACCTTATAACAATGTCATTTAAGTGTAATTATTATTGTTAACAATTTAATTGTAGTTATTATTAGTAACAATCTCTCCTAACCAAGTGCGCAATTACACCAACCCTGTAAGAACAGATTGCGCAAAATAACTTTTCTGGTTTTATTACAACTGTTCTATTAAATTAAAACATAACAACAAAATAGCAATGGAAATGCATAAAAAACAAATGAAGTAAAAATTATTCATGGATAGTTTAGCAAAAAATTAATATTTAGATTTTTTATTGTTATTCTTTTGAATTGTACGCAGACTCTCCTAGCTTTACCTTATATTAGATCGATGCCAACTTGTAGGAATTTTGAAACCACTAACATTTAATAGACATTTTTGCCGTATTTTATCGTAAGAAATCTTTAGATTTCAGCAATTAAATTAGTGAAGTATTAAATTTTAGTGGTAAGAGAAATGCGTACAAGTTGGTAGCTATGCACATACAATTAGACCAGATATGTATAACTTGTAACAGAGTTAAATTATAAACTTTTTAATGAAAAATAATTCCGAACGAAACAACATCAGCATTTGAAATTTTATCAGAGAAAATCCTCCAAACACACCATCACTGATCGTATTAAAATTCATCGTCCCAAACAAAAACTTATATTTCAAAGCCTTTCTGACTCTTTGTGTACGCTGTTTCAATATGTAAGGCTCTATGCTATAACTTAATTATACCTAAATATAAAAATATGTAATTTTTTAAATCAAAAACTGGCCGAATATAGAAAAAAAAATGAAATAAACACACTATTTGGAAAATAGAATCAAAATTCTTATTTATGCTAAGACCAAATATATAATTATATTGCAATAATATATTGAATGATACATACAAGAATTAAAAGTCTTAAAAATAAATTTCAGATTATATAGACTGTTTTCATTACTTAAGTATTTTTTTTTTTAATTTTACGAACAAAAATAATCAACAGAAAACAAAATTTAAATAAAAATATATCTTTCAACTTTTACTGAGTTATAAATCAATTTTTATGGATGGAGAATTTAAAAAAACGTAATCGATTTTGTTCCCTCCGCAAAAAAATGTTTGTATTTAATGATGAAAAACATATGCATATAAAGTGAGGAACTTTTACTTTATATGATAACTTTAATGTACCTTTATAAAAATCAATGGAAAATTAAAGAAGAGTATTTGCTGTAACGGTGTATTTTCAGTTATTTCTGGAGCAGGTTTGTTTATATATATTTTTTACTGTTCTAAAACAGAGTATTTTTGAGTTTTTATAAGCATATATAGTAATCTAATCATTCGTTTTATAAACCACTGTATTTACATGAACTCTGGCTGTATTATGTTTTATTCAGACGTATTTGTGATGCAATTTCCTCACACTTGTTATTAGCATATTTTTGATCTAAAAAACATCGTTGTCAGTTCGTATTAGATCCCTAATTTATTGCTGAAATAATTTTTAGATGGTACAGAAAAGTGTTGTAAGTCAGTTTTATTTCTTCCTTATAAGTTCATTATAAGTTTTTTTCTTCATTTATTTATGTTTTAAGTTACAAGTAGGAAGTTTTTTGTAGTGATGTCGTTAAAGTGAAAAAGAAAATGTAATTGATCAATTTTTTCCTATAGGCGGCGTATAAAAAAAATTAAAAACTGTAACTTTTTAAATATTACAACAGAGCAATTTCATTTATATACAGCATATTCTGGTGTATAACAGGCACTGTAGATACAAGAAAATTGGTCGAAACTTACAAGTGCGCGATATATGTCCATTATAAAAATAAATGATTAAGAATTAAGAAAGAAAAATGATAATAAGAACTAAAATTTATAATTAATTGAATATTCTATTTATTTAATTAATTATCAGAGCTGAAATTACGCTGGAAATTTATGAATATTATAAAGGATGTGAATTATTACTTACTACACAACGTACAACCAACAGAGTGAAAAAATGTCCACACCGGGCATCGAACCCGGTGAGGTAGAGCATGGTAGAATATTGGTGCGTGATACCAAAGTTCCGTGTACGATCTCCTGTCTGGACAAGAACTTTGCCTTCAAAATTTTCAAAATGGTACGAGGGAAATTAATTAAGTAGGTCACAAAAGATAATTAAATAAAAACTTACAATGATATTCTCTTCAAAATTATTTTTATTTCTCAACACCAATATTTATGTACTTCTCCACCTGTACCACCACCTCTCCACCAATATTTATGTACTTCTATCACCGTTTTATCAGTGCCCCAACACCAGCTGCATAAAATTCTTTGGGTTGCTGTCTCAGCAACATTAAGACTTCAAGTTGAACCTTTTCATGATCTGTAAATATCATCTTGCAACTTCTTCAACATCCACCATACAGCTTCGACTTAGTCTCAAGTGATTTTCATCTGTTTAGTCCACTACAAAAACATCTTAGAAGCAAGATTATGTTCACAGATGATGAAAAGGTTCAACTTGAAGTCCTAACGTGGCTGAGACAGCGACCCAAAGAATGTTATGCAGCTGGTGTTGGGGCACTGATAAAACGGTGATATAAGTGCATAAATATTGGTGGAGAATACGTCGAGAAATAAAAATAGTTTTGAAGTGAATATCATTGTAAGTTATTATTTAATTATCCTTTGTGCCTTAATGACTTTTCCTCGTACAATCTATTGAATTGATGTTGGGCCTTTCATCGAGAGAAACGAAGTGAATGTTCTCCGCCCTAAGCCAGTCCAGAGTCTTGCGCGCGCGAAGGACTGGGGCAGAGTCTCGCTGAAATACCCAATTTCGTCCAGAAAAGTGTTTTTGAGCAAAAGAGTTGAGCACTTTCTGCAAAATCTCGTCCTGATAGTATTGTTGATTGAGTCATCTAAAACGTTTTCCGCACCCTGTAATACGAGAAAGTAACATGCAGCACAATTGCCTGAACTCCCTTGTAGTTTGACGAAAATGCAGCTTTAGATTGGTGAATTTTATGTATTTTACGGGGGAAATGAACAAATCAAACCGGAAAAATTCATTTTTGTAGCGATAAAAAAAAGCTATGGAGAAAAACCTTCAATTCACGGATATTTATTAGAGTGTATGTTTAATAAATACTTAGTGATTTTTGTAATCTATAAACAATAAGCAATTTAAATTTATTTAAATTTACTAAATATATATTTTTTGCTTCTGCCATGAATAATTATATTACGTATTTCACCTTTGCAACATGCTCTAAAATTGGCAAAAACGTTAGAGACTTTTGAATGCATTGTTTTTCACTTTTATAAAATTTTCTATTTATATTCAACTATATTGTTGTTCATCGGCATGTATAATTATCCTTTGTAGGTCGTTTCATTCTTCTGATCTAATTATGAAGTCCCATCTACGACTAGGAAAGTGTACTTATTGAAGCTAAATTATTCGATTAGAAGAATAAAAGTTATTAGAAGATTAATAAGCAAAATACTTCAGATTTCATTTTATGTTAAAAGCTTTAAAGTAGTTTCCTATGGAATAAAACAAATAACTTTTCTTTTGATTCTCAAATAAATAAAGCGATGAAATGGAACAACAAAATGTGTGCAATTTGTTAAATGTAACGAGTAATTGCAAGTTTTACATTAAAAATCGTCTTTGATGTGCCATGTAATTGCACCCAATAGAAAAAATTAAGAACGAGTTATCATATCTAGATATTTTTCTTTGTCAACAAGTACTCTTAAATATGTCTGCGAAACTTTAATTATTAAAACATTATTATTACAATAGAATTTTAAATATATCCTTATCATTATTAAGAAATAATATAGCATACATATTATAATAGTTTTTTTCTGCTCAGTGAATACAGTTAACTTAGAAAATAGTTTATGTGACAGAACTTAACATCATACGAGTTATAATTTCCCAACTGAGCAAAAAAGTCCGTGCCAGGATTCGAACCCTGGGTCCCTTGGCTGAAGCTCCAATGCTCTACTAAGTAAGCCCTCCCCGACGAATGTGGAGGATCTAATTCGCCCAGTTAATTTCATTGATCGTAACATCTGGTCTGATATCTGAATCAGCTCAACAGAATAAATAGCAGGCAATGAAACTGCAATAAACGCATTTACGCTGGATTAATTATGTTAAAAATAATCTAGAGAACTTAACATGTTTAATAACATACATAAAAATATTTAGAACAAGTTTGTGGAAACATCATTCATAAGACAGTGAAAGATACCTATATACATATTTATTATTATAATTCTACACTTTAAAAAAAATGTTCCTTAATTTACAAATATACAGGGTGTAACTGAAATGCTTCAACAAACTTTGAGGGATGATAGTACTCATGAAGATGAACAAAAAATGCAATAGAACACGGGGTCGCAAATGACATTTAACCCTTTCAGGGACAGTGGTATGTCTAAAAAACCACTTAATTTTAATTCCAAAACGCCACAATGGCACCAGAATTTTGCTAAAATCTTTTCAATTTAATATTTAAGTGAAATATAGCCTTTTTCTTATTTACAAACAATTTTTTTTTTGTAAATTCCGGTGCCAGTTCATTTTCAGACGCATTTTCTCTATTTTTATCCTTTAAGCCTTTTAGGGGCAAACTACTTTTAGTACTGAAATGTTGAAATAAATGACTGGCACCGGAATTTATAAAAAAATTTGATTGTAAATAAGAAAAAGGCTATATTTCACATACGTATTAAATGGAAAAGATTTTAGCAAAATTCTGGTGACATTATGGCATTTTGGAATTAAAATTATGCGCTTTCATAAACATACCACTGCCCCTGAAGGGGTTAAACGTCATTTGCGACCCCATGTTCCATTGCATTTTTTGTTCGTCTTCATGAGTACTATCATCCCTCAAAGTTTGTTGAAGCATTTCAGTTACACCATGTATACAATAGCCTACAGCGAACCCACGATTCCAAAAAGCGCTCTTTATCTTTAGGAACCTCAGAATTCGATATAATCAATATATATTCGACATTTAAAGAATTAATTTACAATAAAAAAGTTCCATTTGCAGCCAGTGATTTTTAAAAACTTTCGCAGTGGCTTTTATAGTGGGTTTTTTTAGTAGATTTT
The DNA here is from genome assembly GCA_963931845.1 of Maratus michaelseni. Taxonomy (NCBI): domain Eukaryota; kingdom Metazoa; phylum Arthropoda; class Arachnida; order Araneae; family Salticidae; genus Maratus; species Maratus michaelseni. Next base: position 79,103,402 of record OZ007595.1, on the reverse strand, counting down.
TAGGATGCTATAAATTCTCAATTAAGGTATCTGACTACGTTTAAAAAAGGGTTTTCGACCAAAATTCTCAAAACGATTTTATTACATTTTATTAAAGCCCAACTTTTTACCTTTCCAAAACTGTTTTTATTTTTATTGTACGATAAATAGAACCGTAGTTGTAGCGGTTTTTTATACTACTCAACAGCTGTCACTCAAACCGGAAGAACTTTTTAAAGGACCGGAAGTACTATTTAAAGGTACTACTGGGAGGGGGGAAGCAAAACTATGGCCTTCTAGAAATAAACAAAGGCTCAGTTCTTAAAAAAATGTGTATGGCTCATAAAAACAGTGAAGTTTAGATGCATATTAATGTGCAAATTCTTCTAGTAAAATATAAATCTAAACTTTAACTGCATTTTTTTGGAAAATGTAATATTTGGTGAAAATTAAATACACAAAACATGATTTCTCAAAAAGTTTTTAGAATATCACTATAAAATTTAAATTGCATGTTGTTTACACTATTGTGAAGGCAATGAACTAAAGATTTAATTTTATAGTAAATATTTTTTGTTTTATGGATGCTTTCGTAGAAATAAGACATTGATGAATTTTATTAAAATCAGCATGTAAAAGGTGCAATACGCTATAAATTTTGAAACATTTAAAATATCTCTTAGATTTTAGTTCATTGCCTTCACCAATGTCATAGGTATGAAGTGTAAAAAGGAAATTAAGATACATACAATATATTTTTCTATATCGTGTTTTGGGTATTGGGCCATATTTTGCTAAATTTTACCACAAAATCCCCCATTTACCAAAATTTCATCAATGAATGAAATATATTTTGCCTTTTTTCACAGTTTCTAGTTATAAAATTAATAAAAATACAGTAGAACTCCAATTATCCGAACTCCGACTATCCGAATCGCTGATTATCCGAATCGCTTTTAGAATTTCAGAAAAAATTAAGACGGAAACGTACTGCGATTCATAAAATAATGATTCTGTCTATGCGTGACATTGTCCTTCCCGAAGCTAGTGTAGGCGCTGTGCGAACATTATTGGTATGATGAGTCACCGTCTCATAGTGCAGTTCTATTATTGGCTGTCATCCATCGATAGGTAGCCGGCCCGGCCCACCTGTCACTGTCCGTTCTGATTAGTCAGTCAGTGTGACGTGACCTGCTAGTTGAATACTTGACCTGCTACTGTGACGGTACTCTTTCACGTCGGTGCGTTATTTTATTCGTAAGTGCGTTTCGTCGTTCACCATGGCTTCTAAAAGAAAACGTGTTGCATTATCGTTAGCGGATAAACTAAACATTATAGAGCAGTCAGATAAAAACATTACGGATAAACAGTTGGCTGAGATGTACGGTGTTGGACAATCAAAGATTTCTGACATTAAAAGGAGCAAACCTTTTATACTTCGAGTCAGTGCTTGAAAACGAAGATGGAAGTTCTTCAAGAAAATCCATGAAGGTAGCAACAAACAACGATTTAGAAGATGCCGTTTTCAGGTGGTTTTTGCAACAACGTTCTATGGGAAACCCAATTTCGGGTCCGATTCTTTGTGAAAAAGCTAAGATCTTAGCTTAGAAGCTTGCTTTTTCTTTAAAAATAGTTTTTTTTCTCCCATTTTCAACATACATAGAGTAATTAATTAAAATAGGCCCTTTTTATGGAAAAAATCCAATTATCCGAATTTCTGATTATCCGAATGGGGTCCGGTCCCAATTGATTTGGATAATTGGAGTTCTACTGTAAGTTTAAAAAATAATTAAATAGCTTTTTAGGAAAAAATTGCTCCGTACGTAATCATGCACCTTAAACATTGTCAGCAGCTTAACTGAATTTATCCATTCTCGATTAACAAAATAATATTGGTTTTAATGCACATGTAATGTTGTTAAGTTATCATGCTTGTATCTAAAACATGTTTGTTGAACATGGAAATGTTTATATGAGAAATGATAGAAGCCTAAAAGTAGATAATCCGGTTTGACGAAATGATTAACACACAATAAAGTCTACTCAGATTATTTAGTTATAATATGACTCTCAGGTGATTATTATTTTCTAACTCCAATTTGAAAGCAAGGTTACTGTTTTTTTTTTTTCATTTGGAACGTGTCACAAAATGGAACTTTTTTAACTCAACATGGCATTTATTTTAATACAAATAATCTTCTAAATCATGTGACAGCATGAAACTAGAAAACAGTTACCTTCGCTCACGAATAGGTCACATTTTGGTGGCATTTTGATTATGGTGCTATGAAATAAAAAATATGTACAAACTTCATATAAGGCTGTAAAAATTGGCAAAATCGTAGTGATTGTTTCGCTAAATTGGTTATCCTATTAAACTTTCATTTTTCAACTATATATAAAATGTTACTCTTTCTGACAAAATTTAAGTAGTCTTCGTCACCCCTTTCATAGTGTTAATTAAAGAATAAAGTCTTTATGATGAGTAATTATTGCAGATTAATTAGTCAATTAAGAAATAATTTATTAGACGATTAATGATTCGAAGACTTTGGGATAACTTTGAAGTGCTTTACTAGAGAAAATACATTTTCTTTTCTGTAGATAATCTGCTTAATTAAACGATAAAATAGGAAAATAAAATGTGTTCAAGTTTATTAAATTCACCAATATATTACACATTTTACATCAAAATTTACAAGTTCCACAAGATCTTTGATGGTCTTGTAATGGCATTGTGTAAAAAGGCAATCTTCTTCATTTAATGGTAAATGCACCTTAAACAGTTAATAAAAGTATTAAGGCATTTTATCTTCAAAATTTTTAAACCCACTTAGACCTTAAATAAATCTTTCAAACCTTAATAAAACAATCCTTAAATAAATATTTAAACAAACTTTTTATTAGGAATTTTATTTATTTAATTACGTAATTAATTGAATGATATCCCATGATAGGTAATGCTTCTAGGTTGTCATGGTGATTACGTCATATTTAAGAGTCATATTATTTTCGTATTACTGGATTTAAAAACCGGATTTGTGTATTAAATGTGTTCAATTATAGCAGTCGCATAATCTACCGACAGTTTTTTGGATAGATGTTTCCGTAAAAATGTATAATCCATATATTTAAAGCTGTTTGGTAATTCTGTCAAATCTATTCCATCGAAATTCGATCGAATACGCATGCGTCAAAAAATCACCGGCCAATGAGGTGAGGGTCTATGACTGTCTCTACAAACGTGTTTGGGATCGTATCATCTGTTGTTTTTTTCTGTTGTCACGTTGCGTTAAACCTAGGAAGATATTTATCTAGAACTCACTGTGGAGTGTTTAGAAGGTATTTATTTTATTTATTGTAATTTGTATGAATACTTAGATGTCCATTTCGGATTTACTGTTTAAAAATGAATTTAGGCTCATAAGTTGGCGAAATCCCGATGGAAATTTTTTTTTTAGATCTCTATCATTTTGTTTATATAGTACAGAAAATAATTATTCAAACGTGTAGAACACGTAATACAAAATTGGACCACTTATGGTCTGTTTATTATCGGGAATGAATCTTATGGTGTTCCGATTGATAATGAATTCGATTATGTAAATATAATGTCAAAAGACAGTACGCACGGTAGTAATATTTTTATTATTATGTGTTCGAAAAAAGCGAATCTGAGCGCCTGAATATAAATTATAAAATATTATTTCTATATTTAGCAACTAAATATTTAATAAATATGCAGGAATGTGACTAGCTTTATGTGAATGTATAATATATGTAAGTCTGAACTTTAGCATTATTTTTTAACAGAAATATATTATCTCTATTCGATTTAAAAGTTTTGTCATTACATAAGTGTGCTATTTAATTTGTAAAGAGTATGTATGCATTATATTGTTTGTATGTATACAAATGTTTAGAATGTTTTGATTTGTAAACTCTTAATATTTGAATAATGTTTACATTATATTTGTTTGTATGTATACAAACAATATATGTATACAAAGAAGTATATATACAAACAATATTAATATTTACATTGTATTGTTTGTATGTATACAAATCTTGAATGTTTTAATTTATTACATTCATTTTTTACCAGTTTGCATGTCCGTTCATGGGCGATTCATATGAAACTCATAATTTGTCACAAATTGGTGATTTTATTGATTTAGTGCTTTGCCCAAGAATGTGGAAAACAAAACTATTTTTGACATCGGGTGAAATGAATGAGGTTATTTCGGTTTTTATTTTGTATATAAAAAATGTTATATGTAAAAAAATCCTGGCCATTAATCACATTGTTTTTTGTATATTTAAAGACGATTACTTATTCTTTGTAATTATTTTTTTGCTGGGGGTTTTTGAGCAAAATAATATTACTTCATAGCTAGAACCAGTTCCGCTAATCATTAATATTTTCTTAATCCTTTGACCGCTGAGCAAATGGGCAAATTTGTAATGTTTTTTCTGTTATTTTTTTTAAATGTCAAAAAAAGATAAATTTTCAAAATTGGTATAAAAAACTTAGGTACTTCTCTATTATCCCATCGTCCACTTTTCATAACAAAATACTATTGCCAAAATGTATGATTAAATGCCAAAAATGCAATCCCATTTACTTGATGTCGGAAGCATTATACGTGTTTGTTATGTCGTCAAGTGGTTTTTAATTCAACATTTGCGCGTATTAATGACAACGTTCTCCCGTTTATTTGGCGTTACAGTTTGGCGATAGTTTTTTGTTATGAAAAGTGGTCGATGAGATAATAGAGAAGTACCAAAACTTAATTACGTATATGAGTAGATTCCTTGACTATATTAATCATTACTCAATATTTTAAAACTGCATCATATTTGTAGAATTATATTAATTTAAACAATGCGTCTATTGAAGTGTGAAGAAGCACATACTTCTATGAAGAACCATATATTTACATAATCGTTTTCATTAGCAATCGGAACACCATAAGATTCATCCCGATAATAAACGGACTATAAGTGGTCCAATTTTGTATTACGTGTTCTACGATATTTTACGTACGTTTGAATAATTATTTTCTGTACTATATACACAAAATGATAGAGATCTAAAAACACAATTTCCATCGGGATTGATTTTGCGAATGTTAAATGAGCCTAAATTCATTTTTAAACAGTAAATCCGAAATGGACACCTAAGTATTCATACAAATTATAATAAATAAAATAAATACCTTCTAAACACTCCACAGTGAGTTCTATATAAATACCTTCCTAGGTTTAATGCAATGTACAAGAAAAAAAAAAAACAGGAGATGATCCCAAACACGTTAATAGAGACAGTAATAGACTCTCACCTCATTGGCCGGCGATTTTTTTGACGCATGCGTATTGGGTCGAATATTGTTGAAAAATGATTTTGAAGAAAAAATCGGGAAATTCACAAAATGGTTTCGGGAAAAACTTCACCAAATGGTTTAAAAATTCTTTGAGTGACAGCGGGAAAAAAATTTCGTTTTACATTCAATCATCGCAATTGGCGAGTGTGACTATTAAGTTTAGCCAGTACTGGCAATAACATCAATTACCAATTTTCAGTATTACTCGCCGATTGGTGAGTGTTAATTTTGTCTTATATCACAAACTGTATTTACATATACTACTAGATATAATGATTATGAACCATGATTTTTCTATTATTGGGCGAGATTCATGTTTTTTCAGCAATTCTTTGACGAAATTCATGTTTTTTCAGCGATCCTTTGAAGAATTTCGCATTTTTCTCATGATCCTTAACGAAATTCGCATTTTCCAGCGATTCTTTGATAAAATACATTTTATTCCGCAATTTTTAGACGAAATTTAGTAAAAAAGCATGACCTTTTGGTGAACTTTCCTTTTTTGCGATTCTTTGACAAAATTTGCTTATCTTTCACGATCCTTTTGCATAATTAATGTTTTTTCTGATGTCTTTTAACGAAAGTCATGTTTCCCCATGATCCTTTGATGAATTTAGTGTTTTTTCCTCAATCATTTGACGAAATCTGTGATTCCCCCCCCCCCCCGCGAAGATTGGTTAGATGTTTTTAGTCTGCAGGTGCCCTAAAAAGTCTGTGACGCCCGTTGCTGCATTGCACACATTCTTTCTTCCATGGTGCATCGAACGAAGAAAATTCATTGTAAAGAATCATTGTTTCATTCTTGACATTTCTGGAAAGAAACAACGTTCAACTCATTGGCTGAATTGTAAAGGGCGAAATGTGTCAAACATTAGCGGAAAGAAAGTGCGCAATTTGTTCGTTCATGGATAAAATCATGAAATTCATTAATCAATAGTTGATAAATTCGTCAATCGATAGCGGAAAAATCGCAAAATTCATTAATCGACAGTGGAAAAATCGCAAAATTCATCAACTGGTTTCGGGGGAAAAAGTTTTCGAATATCGTCAAATGGCTTCGAGAAAAAAAATCACAATCCGTCAATTTCGGAGAAAAAATCGTGAAATTCGCCAAATGGTTTCGAAATTTGTCGAGCGACAGCGGAGAAAAAAATCTTTTTCCATTCAATCATCGCAATTGGTGAGTGTGACTATTATGTTTGACCAGTGGTGGCAATAAAGTCCATTGCCAAATTTTCAGGATTACTCGCTGTTTGGCAAGTGCTAATTTTGTCCTATACTTCAAAACCCTTTTGATCATATCATCAGTGTGCAGGACAATTTTTTTTATGTGAACCATTTGATGAATTTTGTGATTTTTCCATTATCGATTGACCGATTTTACTGCTATCGATTGTTGAATTTTATAATTTATCAACTATTGATTAGCGAATTTCATGATTTTTTCCATGAACGTTTGACGAATTACGCAAAAAAATTACGAATATCGTTAAATTGTCTTGGGTAAAAAAAAATTTAATATTGTCAAATGCCTTCGAGAAAAAGTTGCAAGTTGGAACGCCTGTGACCTCTTTTTCATGTTATGCATCTCGGGTCTATCCCCCCAAGTGGGACACTTTTCTAAATTTTGCAGACACCTCTCATGTGATATATCGCTGGAAAATTCTTTGACCGCTTATTCATGTTATGCATCTCCGGGGTCCATCCCGCCACCCCCCCTCCCCCCCCCCAAAGGGTACTTTATAAATTTTGCACACAACCCTCATGTTATATATCATTGGAAAGGTCTGTGACTGCTTAATCATATTATGCATCTCGGGTCTATCCCCCCCCCCCAAGTGGGACACTTTTCTAAATTTTGCAGACACCTCTCATGTGGTATATCGCTGGAAAAGTCTTTGACCGCTTATTCATGTTATGCATCTCCAGGGTCCATCCAGCCACCCCCCCCCCCTAAGGAAGGCACTTTTATAAATTTTGTTGACATATCTCATGTGATATATCGCTGGAAAAGTCTTTGACCACTTATTCATGTTATGCATCTCCGGGGTCCATCCCGCCACCCCCCTCCCCCCCCCAAAGGGTACTTTATAAATTTTGCACACAACCCTCATGTTATATATCATTGGAAAGGTCTGTGACTGCTTAATCATATTATGCATCTCGGGTCTATCCCCCCCCCCAAGTGGGACACTTTTCTAAATTTTGCAGACACCTCTCATGTGATATATCGCTGGAAAAGTCTTTGACCGCTTATTCATGTTATGCATCTCCGGGGTCCATCCCGCCACCCCCCCCCCCTAAGGAAGGAACTTTTATAAATTTTGTTGACACCCCTCATGTTATATATTGTTGGAAAGGTCTGTGACTGCTTAATCATATTATGCATCTCCGATGTCCATCTCCCCACTTTGCCCCCCCCCCCAAAGGGTACTTTATAAATTTTGCACACAACCCTCATATTATATACCATTGGAAAGGTCTGTGACTGCTTAATCGTATTATGCATCTCTGATGTCCATCTCCCCACTTTGCCCCCCCCACCCCCCCAAAGGGTACTTTATAAATTTTGCACACAACCCTCATGTTATATATCATTGGAAAGGTCTGTGACCACTTAATCATATTATGCATCTCAAATGTCCAACTCCCGACTTTGCCCCCCCCCACCCCCCCAAGGGATACTTTTCTAAATTTTGTTGACACCCCTCATGTCATATATTGTTGGAAAGGTCTGTGACTGCTTAATCATATTATGCATCTCCGATGTTCATCTCCCCACTTTGCCCCCCCCCCAAAGGGTACTTTATAAATTTTGCACACAACCCTCATGTTATATATCATTGGAAAGGTCTGTGACTGCTTAATCGTATTATGCATCTCTGATGTCCATCTCCCCACTTTGCCCCCCCACCCCCCCAAAGGGTACTTTATAAATTTTGCACACAACCCTCATGTTATATATCATTTTAAAGGTCTGTGACCACTTAATCATATTATGCATCTCAAATGTCCAACTCCCCACTTTGCCCCCCCCCACCCCCCCAAGGGATACTTTTCTAAATTTTGTTGACACCCCTCATGTCATATATTGTTGGAAAGGTCTGTGACTGCTTAATCATATTATGCATCTCCGATGTTCATCTCCCCACTTTGCCCCCCCCCCTCCCCAAGGGGTACTTTCTAAATTTTGCACACAACCCTCATGTTATATATCATTGGAAAGGCCTGTGACCACTTATATCATATTATGCATCTCCGATGCCCATCTCCCCACTTTGCCCCCCCCCCCAAGGGGTACTTTCTAAATTTTGCACACAACCCTCATGTTATATATCATTGGAAAGGTCTGTGACCACTTAATCATATTATCCTCCCCACTATGAAATTTGTCAAGTTAAAGCAACTATAAATTTTATTTTTATGGTACTATCAAGTTGTTTGCCGTCAAATTTTGACGGGTTCCATCTAGTAAATGGATAAATTGTCTAAATATGGATTTCAATTTCTGAAATTTTCAAAACTAGGCTTAAGTTTCTCATTGGAAGTTTTCAGTAAATGTCAACAAAAGATAAAATGTTGCTAACTTAAAATGTACTTTTTTTATTACGGAAATTAATCATATCACAATAACAGATGATAAAATTAATTTCACTGAAATAATAAGGATGAATTTTTTTACATTGTCTTGTATTGAATATTTGTGCATTGTAAGTAATTGTTTGTAAAAGTGTATTGAAACTTAATTTCATGAAATAAAATTAATATATATAATATGAAAGTCTATACATAAAATAAATTTTGTATTCATGAATTTTGGCATTAGTGTGCAACAGCTATCGCACCAAGGTCTGAATATTTATGAAATTAAGTATAGTACGAACGCAACTCATTTGTCACGTTTGACGTACAATTTTCAACTTATTTATGTAAATATCATACCACTTCATTTTAAATTTACTGTTAAAAATTACTAAATCTAATATTAATAACGTATAAATTTCAAATGTTTCATATTTTACGTAGCTTACAAATAATGGACTAAAACTAGTCCTTTCATTGTCCATTTGCGTTAAAAAAATATCATACAACTTCATTTTAAATTTATTGTTAAAAACTACTAAATCTATTATTAATAACGCATAATTTTCAAATGTTTCATATTTTACGTAGCTTACAAATAATGGATTAAAACTAGTCCTTTCATTGTCCATTTTCGTTTAAAAAAATATCAAAGGTATATACTAGAGAAAGTTTACTAATGTTCAGCTGTCAACAAAAGATGCTAGCAATGACGAATGAACGACAATGACGCCATTGCTAACTATCATTCTTTCTGCTACATTACAAAAGTAAACAACAGGAAGTAAATCAAGTCAATTTAGAACCGTTTACAAAAGTTCTATCAAAAGGGTATTTAATGGAACTTTCAAGAACAGGAAACAAAGATATAAAGAAATCATTTCGAAGTTCATATGATTCAAAAAGTGTTTCATTTTATTAATTATTTTTTATTTCCAAAGTAATATTACAGATAATTTACATTATATGTGTGGTAAATTAAACTTTTATTCTATTCATAAACGAATTTTATTTTCAAAAATTGCAACTCTTTTGCTTTGATCCCTTAACTTTTTCAGAATTTTAAATTCGTTGAATTAAGTAAATAAGTCGTAATGCAACGTTGTAATGTAATGTATGTATGTTGTAAAGCCTCAAGGTGTCGTTCTTCAATTAAAAGCATGCATACTGTAAAATATTACATTTATCTCAAAAATATTTTTTACTCGCCTTTGCAAGTCTTCCACGATTGTCATAAAAGAGTTGATAACAATGTCAAAACGGTTTTTTTTAAATATGTAAATTAAGTGGTATATTATTTTTTTATATACAATGTTCCGAAGTTAAAACATACTTTCTTCCAGCTGGCAAATAATATTTTTATTGAATTTTCATAGAATGAAAGGTGCTTGTTCTCAAGCCAACCGCCCACAAACACTAGAAGGCTTCATCGTCCTCAAACTGATACCTCAAAGTGCCTCTGCCGGTGACCTAAAGAAATAGTAATTGAAAGATAACAATTCCCGTCTATCATCAATCCAGGCCCCTTGAATTGGTAAATTATTTCTTGCTAACCTTGTACATATAATTCTGTGGTTCTTGAGATTGTTATCACAGCAACAAGCTTAAACATTTGCTAGATGGAATACTAAAGTGCTAGATCCGCGAATAAGGCAATTGTGATTAGCTCTATCAAATCAGCTGACATGACAACGAAGATCAAATACAACAGTTACCGGTTGCTTATACTATTACCCTCTGAGGTCGTTATTATCATGATTGTTCAGGAGCAAAATTCCGCTTGTTTTCCGCCTATATGCAAGTTCTGTTTCGTCTAATAACCAGACGTATACCAGCTAGTAGTAGCAACACTAGCAGCAGTTTCATTATAGCCAACAGATTACTGCATTAGAATGAGACTGCAAACATTCTGTATGTTTTCAACAGTCATGCCGATCCGAGTGATGGACGTTGAATCCTGAAGGTACCAAATATGGGCATCCTTTTCAGCAACTTCCCACAGCTACACGAACATTTTGCGTCAATCGTAGATTTCGTTTTTCTATAGACAGATATTTTGGAGACACACGGATGATGAGAGCAAATATTTGATGAGTTTTAAGTTTTCCTGTCTAATAAAATTTATGATAATCAAAAGATGGTAATACAACAGATTGATCACAACTGTAAGATGCAGCTATTGGATATTTATCTTTATGCTAAATGAAAAAACTCATATCGGTGACCAAATAAATACTTAGTTAGACACGTCACATCACTATCAACTTGGAAGGAAATAACGATTTATATTTGATCGCCCTTCGTATTATATGATTATAAGGTTGGGCTTATACTATTTAGAAATATTGCACCCGCACTCAGAAAAAATTTAGAAAGCATAAGATATTTTAGTTTTACATAGAAAAGGTATCACATTTAAAAGAAAATAAAGTCTTTTTTATTCTCTTAACTCACACAAAATAAAATCTTAATTTGTTTTCTTTTGGAGTAGGTTAGGCGGAAACATCTTCAGATTAAATGTTGGTCATATTTTTGAGTTCTAAAGATTCGCCTTTTTTTATCAAATCTCTTCAATTATCTCATCAATTGCACTAGCTTTAGTCAATCACCCTGCTTCTTCTTTACCTATAACTGAGAACATTCTTTAAATTTAAAATATATCTTTACGTGTGTACGAAGTTTAATGGTCTTAACTTTAGTTGAGTAAGAAAAATTCGGAAAATTCGCGTTTTTTTATGTCACTAAAGTAGAGTTCCATTCGTGAAGAATTGGGTATTCAAGATACATTATCTAAGATAATGTAAGAAACAGTTCGCATGTAAATATTATGACTCTGTGATGTGAATTACTTTTAAGTAATATATTTAAATTTATTTAAATTTTAATATTAGTGATAATTTTATACTACATATTTTATTTTATCTTATTTTTGATTATTCCAAAATATCTAATCATGATCTTTCAAAATATGCTTCAAAAACATTAATGAAAACGCTTATCGATAATAATACCAACACCTTTTGTATCAGAATTCACTTATTCAGTTTAAAATGCAGGGCTTCAATTATAAACGTGTTCCGCACGTCAAACCGAGTCTGAATTTTCGTTCATAAGTTTAAAAACAATAAAGATATTTTACAGATATTTTCAACCTTTGCTTTGTGTGAAACTTTATAACATAAAGAGATATGCTGTAAGTCCAGTGTAATTCAAACAGTGACACTGTACCTACAATCAGCGACATTCAGAATTATGTAGTATCAAGTCACGAAAGAAAGTCATTTCAATGCTTTCTCGTGAAGCCATCTAATCTCATAGAAAGCAAAAGAATTATTTTTAACACTTTCCAACATAGTTGAAAAGTGTTTGTGGATACGGTTTGTCTGTCCATCTGTCGGCCTGTCCGTACTCTAACTCGCATAAATATACTCGGAGTGGCATGTGATTGAGGTTTATCATAGCATGTTCGGTATTGAAAATGAATTGTGTCGCATTTATAGTTAATTTACAGGTGCACTCAAAAGTATTAGGTTACATTATGGTCTATGGGGAAATATCGTTCGCGTTGTATTTTAACAGTGTTACAGTATTTTGAACATAATGAAATTCATACATACTACTGATGTGCACTAGAAGAAGTTTACTATAGAGTATGTTATGCTTGGCAATTAGATCACGTTTACTGAGGAGCTAAAAAATATTCCGTTATATTATGGTTTACGGGGAAAAATCGTTTGCAGTGTATTTTAATGATGTTACTCCATAACAAACACAATAAATTTATATGAATTTCTGAGGTGAACTAAAGCATGTTTTCTGTAGAAAATGGGGGGTGGGCAAAGCCTACATTTACATATATTTACAGGGTAAAAAAAAAAAAGAATTCGTTTACATAATGCTCTACGGGGAAAAGCCTTTTGCAGCGTAATTTTATTGTGTTGCAATACTTCCAACATTATGAAATTGATACACGTTACTCAGAGACTTGCAGCAGAATACAATGTGCATCGCATATACCGTTCATTTACAGGGAGACATAAAAGATTTCGGATACAATACTGTAACAGAAGTATTGTCTATTAGGGATGAATTCTGAAAGTGCCTTTTCAGTTATGTTATGCGTTTTTAAGTTTAACTAAATCCTTCACTATTACGTGGTGTGTATAAATTCTGTATAGTGATCATATACAGGGTACACAAACGAATCAGTATGCATTACTGAGGATGAGCGTTAATTTATTAAAGGTGTTTTTTAATTTGAGTTATGCATTTGGAAGCTCAACTACATTTAGTATACTAAAAGATGTTTGTAAAATATAAATACAAACGTATACGGGGCCTCACAAAGAACTGGATACATTGTCATGGATTGACTACTCTGATCATGTGAGTAGGCAATGTTTTAAATGAGAACGTAGTTTTTGTCCACTAATTATCCATGTGCGCAGAAGTTGTTCAAGGCTTTAATTCTTTAACTTTCGACGGATGACTGTGAAAACCTCGGAACTTGTGAGTTTCTGCTTTTCATCGATATTTATGTAAATTTGTTACAACTGATTAATCGATGTTTGAGTATTTAAGCTTCAGAATGCGTTTGGAAGTCGGAACTTGGGTCGAGTTCTTCCTCTATGAGAATGAATCTAGATCTGGCTATTGAGGTCATCAATCTGAAGCTGAAAAGAGAATAAGAAGTTGGCAAGAGATATTTGCAATATTTTCTGATAATCAATAAAGTGAATCTTGGGTGCTCACGGAGTGCCATTTTCAGCATTAGTCTAGACCAGAGGTTCTCAAAGTGTGCTCCGCGGAGCCCTTGGGGCTCCGCCTATACTTTTCAATGGCTCCGTGGCGTTCCAGAAAAATAAACAAATCATGAAAGAAATTAGCATATTGCAAGAAAAATTTTTTGAAACTATGCAGGAATTTGTGTGTGTGTGTAAAAAAAAAATATAAGCATCTAGCACTGGGTTGAAAAATACCGTAATATAATTTTTTTTAAATCATAAAAATTTGCATTATACATGTATCCATTTTCTATATAATATTTTTGGTTTGAACTACTTTATTTTATGTTTCTGCATTTAATGTGTTTTAAAAATTCGATTCAAAATAAGCTACAAGAAACAGTTTTCTAAATCGAATGCACAACGTGAATCGAAAGAGCAAAGGCGCGCCAGTACTGTTATCCCTGTTTGCCGAGCAAAAGGGAGAACTGCTTTGTTCTTTGGAGCTCCGCCTATTCATATTTTTATTCTTAGTTCTTTTTTTTCTTAGTAACCAGTGCAAAACAATTCAATCGCGTTTTTCACACTAAACTTTTATACGTTATTGCTCGTAACACTTTGTGTAGTTAAAAAAAGAAAAAAAAAAGCTCTATCGGCATTTAATATTTGTATATATTGTATATTGTATTATTTTTATTTTTGGAATTGTAATTTCCTTAAACAGTTTATTTTATTTTTATTATTTAGTTATTTAAATCTTCTATCCTATTTTTCATAATTATATTTAATTTTTAAAACAATGTTTGTCGCTTAACGTCTTTTTTATATAATCTTGTATCATCACTTGACATTTGTGTATCTTGTGTATATATATTTCTTTTTATGTTTATAACTTTGATTTCTTTAATCTGTTTATGTTATTTGTATTAATTTTTAGTATTAAATTTTCTATACTGTTTATTACAATGTTTGTCGCTTAAAACATCTTTTTTATGGCATCTTGTATCATTTAAAACCCCTCATTAGAGTCATTTTACATTTGTGTATATTGTGTATATACATTTCTTTTTTTAAATAACTTTAATTTCATTAATCTGTTTATGTTATTTGTATAGTTAAATTTTCTGTACTATTTTTCATAGGAAAACAATTTTTGTCGACTAAAACGCATTTTTTGTAACATATTTTCATTTAATTAACCCCTCACTAGATTCATTAAATATTTGTGTACGTTGTGTATACAGTTTCCTTTTTTCTTTTAGTAACTTTAATTCCTTCAATCTGTTTATTTTATTTTTATTCATTCTTAGTTATTTAAATTTTCTATGCTGTTTTACATAATTGTACTTAATTTTTAAAGCAATGTAAATTGCTGAAAACGCATTTTTTAACATAATGTATCACTTAGCAATCCCTCTTTAAAATTTTGTTTTAATTAGTCACGTCATTGGCTAAGATCCTTATGTTATGATGCCACATTTTCCTATCACAAATAAGGCTGTAGCAATTAAAAAATATAGATTGGTTCGTTACATTTGTCATCACACTTACAATCTAAACTTTTGCTCAGCTCCACCCCTTGCTTAGACTTTTCGTCATTGAGTACCCGCCGTGATATAAATAAAACCCTACCCCCTCATCCGTTTTGTTAGTATAGCTTTTATACTAGTCGCAGTTCTTTTAACATGTGTAGTTTTTAACCGTATATCTATTTTGAGGCAAAAACAATGTTCAAAGAAAGTTTCTTTCAAAACTATAATTAATAGCTAAATACTTCAAATAAAACATCCAAAAAAAGTGAACGATGCTGCACCTAACGATACAGGTTATAGATTTTGTCCCACCCACTTAAACTCTGAAACGATGATCTGCTTCTAAATGTTTTTTTTTAATGGTTCAAAAGAAGATGCTCAGGGGCAATTCGTTTTCAATGCATGTTTAGAAGTACTAGAAATGTAAAGAAGAACGAAAACGGAATCCGTAATCGCATTATTCTATTACGGGTGGACGGGACTAGTGAAAACATGTTATATAATTGCTCCTGGGTGACTGGGCCTGCGTATTTTCTTTCTTTTCGTGAGTAGCCTGTTGGGATTATACAGAAATCTCCGTTTGTAAACTAAAACTGTACAACTTACCTTTTTTTCTGTGTGTGTGTGGTTTTCGCCATAAATAATAATAGTTTCACGTATGCCCCAATGCAAGGCCTGACCCAGAAAGAGTTACCATTTTTATCTTTGATTCCGAATTCATATTGGAAATCTTGAACGAATATTTTAAAAATATGTGTCATTAACACCTTAACAGTATTGCTCGTATGTCGCTCGGGTAATAAGAGTTTGTTTTTTTCGTTACTAAAATCTTTCAGGAACCACGAATATTTAACTATAATTCTTGCTGTATTTGGCGGACATATCTCGATTATACAAGGCAGATATTTTAATACAAAAAAGTGGTTTTAGTCCCTATTTGTAATTTATTGTGTCCAATAATAGTAATATTAAATAAACCTGTTAAAGGGTTAAATAATTGAATTTTTTTTTTTTTAATTTCTAGTATAAATTCAGAATTTCTGTATCAAAAAAAGGGCCAAACTGAGAACCTTGGCCCCATGCTGGAAACTTCTGGTTTCGGACACTTGTCCAGCAGATCTTTTTCTGCTCCATAGACATTAAAAAAACATTAATTTGTAAACCAGAGTACCGTGGGGTTAAGGGGCTCCGCTTTAGAAATTCGTTCCGAAAAAGGCTCTGCGATCCCAAAAGTTTGGCAACCACTGGTCTAGACGGACATATTGAAATCAGTGTTCGACTAGTTTGCAGCGTGGAGTTGGATTTTTGCTGAAGGCATCCTGACTTGTTGTTATCTTCAAAGCTGTATTTTTGGTTTGAATCTTTATATTTAATATATTGAAGTTGTATTTAGCTGAGTACAGTTTCGGGAAAGCTGAATTATTTTGAAGTAAGAAAAAAATTAGTGGTATCCTTTCTCAAATCCCTGCCCGATTAAGTTTTAATAAACTCGACTTTTATTTTACATCTTGTGCTCTCTTTTTCGAGTGAACAGCCTGGTTCACTCTCACTAACAGCAAATGGCTGTTACAACATGACCGCCTATGAATGATAATTTCTGAAGTGGGATTTCAGTAATTTTAAGCGTGATTTTGCCTGAAATAAATTTAAACTCAATATGTGGCATATATAAAAATCTGTACGTAATATACAGGATTCTAAGAATAAATCAAATACGTTTTCGTTTATTGCAAGAAATCGCTGAAGGTGAATTTTCAATTTGTATAGGAATCATATATACAGAAGTGTAGAATTTATTGTTCGTTTACAGGGTAACTCAAAAGATTTTTTAATAAGACTAAAAAGTTGTGTAATTAGCAAATTTTTACGTTGAAGTACATGATTCCTGTACTTAACACAGAGGAAAAACAATAGTAAATTGCATAACTTTTGTCAAATTCGCTATATACACAAGATATTCAAATATGTTACTACATCCTCTCTATTGTAAAGCGGCATTGAAGCATATACGTTTCGTTTACAGAGTCTCTTAGAAGATCTTGATTACACTACAACCGATGTATATTTAATGAGTGAGATGTATTTTAATGATTTTACACTGTTTCTATCTCTGTAAGGTTTCATTATCTTGCTTTAAAATTTATTATAAGATCATTTTGTCCGTCTGAAATCTGTCCGTCTGATGTTAAGCTCTAAATCTATTAATATATAGTATTTTCATCGATTAAAAAACTGTGTTTATTTATAAATATATAATTCTAGCGTATTAGGAATTGATTGAAATAGCAATTACAAAATTCCAACTTTACGTTCATGCGCTGAGTAATAGAATGTAAAAATGTTGATACTCCAAGATTACAAGTTTTGCGTTTAAATATTTGCCGTTCATCAAATCTCCGGCTATGACGAACTTAAAATGCTAAATTTCGTATACAATATGTGATCGGTAACGAACTGTTCGGTTTACGAACAAATCGGTTAACGAACACTTTCGCGTGAGATTTTTATGTTCGGAGAACGAACTCCTCACGGAACATTATGAGTGGTGATAGATTTTTACACGGGACTCGGAGTATGCACTTCTATATCGCTTCTTTTTATGTGATATCACTTGTTTTTGTGACTGACGTTTTAGGTTTGTAGCTTGGCGGGATCATTTACAACGAGTTGTTTTTGATGAGATAATATTATTCTATGACTTACCTCACAAATATCGCCATAACTTTGTAACCAAACACAATGTAAAGATGATGAATACACTAATATTTTCCTCACAAAATTATCTAATAGTGCAGTTATTTTTAAAACCTGTTCTGAAAAAACTTAATTAATTGTTATTTCTCTTTCCGGAAAAAAATTAAAAGAATTGAAAAATTAAAAAAAGTTGCCGTCAAATGGTAACCGTGTAATGAACCAATGTTTCAATGCGTTGTTTATTGAACTTATTATATAGGAATATACTGCACTAATATCACAGCCAGTCGTTACGTGGTCACTATGACTGTAAAAGTGACAAAATCACAAAGGTGTTCGAAAGCACATTCTTTCTCAGATAATCGTCATTTAGTTACTCTACTATGAATTCATCGTGACCTATTTTTTAAATAGTTGCAAATTATAATAAATTATAACACCTTGTAATAATATATTTCCTTAAAATGGTAAAAGGTGTAAACTGAAAACATATTATATAGTAAATAACTTTTATTAGATTTTTGACATGTTTCGGATCACTCTGAGCCGTTGTCAAAGGCAAATTTATGTATAACATATACTCATTTGTTTTTGATAATGGCTCGGAGTAAATCGAAACATGTCAACAATCTAATAAAAGTTATTTTACTGTATATTATGTTTTCAGTTTACACCTTTTAGCATTTAAAAGAAATATATAGTTGCAACTTGGTAAGAAATGGGATTACATAACAAGGACTTGCATGTAGTTAATCTTTTTCGATACATGACGACAGTGACGAAAATAAGAATTTCAGTTTTCCCACGGTACATCCATTCACATTTTGGTCATGGTGCTATAAGAGATCTATACTCATATCAGTATTCAAGATTTCATTTAAAAAAAAAATTGCATATTATTATGCTTTTTGGGAAATACAGGATGTAAAAAAGTTTTGGTCCATCAAAAATATCATTTTTTGTATTTAAATCTTTAAATATTGGCGTTATATTGATGTTATATGATGATGTAGGTGTTTGAACAAAGTGACAGAATATTAGTTGTTGTTGAATGGACTTCACACTAATGTGATGGTTCATACCATCACACTTATATGATGGTTACGTGTGATGCAAAAGCTCTACTTGTTTTTGTGAAAATTGGTGCTGAAATCAATCAAACATATTATGAACAACATATACTTAAACACATTGTAAATCTATATGAACCAGAATGCACTTCAAAAATAAAATTTTATTATTTCTCAGCAGAAGTCTGTATTAACACATATTGTTTGTTAAATGACTGTTCAACTGTAAACTGCTTGTTAACTGTTTACTAAATATTTATGCGTGAGGCAGTTTTGCACTTCATGTTTTGTCAGTTTATGATTTTACCTAACGAAAGGAGAGAAAAAATTATGAGAGCTTGAAACGCATAACTAAAGACATACATCTCCGTATGCCACCAATGTGTTGTCGATATTTATATACCGAAATAGAAAAAAAAATATTTTTTGATGCACCAAATGATTTTCCGAACCTTGTACAATAAAATCGAACATTTTTACGAAATATTTAAAAATATTTTCTTAGGATTAATGCTTTTTTTTTTACAAGTGTAAAGAGTTTTTTATGGTCAGTGTTATTTGTTATTATATTTTTCTGTAGAAAAGTACGACAATGGAGATATTTCGTAAAAAGCGAAAAATTTTAAATAAAGTCTTTGAATATCTAAATCCTAAAAAAAGGAATAAATAAATGTTCAAAATTCTGTATATTCACATTTTTGCCTAAAGGAAGAAATCCAAAACCGATATCTGGATTTAGAATGAAAATTTTACAGCGAATTGAAGTGAGATTACATTCTATATAAGTTCTAAGGTAGAAAAACTTTCTGTAAAGATATTTTCTAGCTCCATTTATTCAAAAGTACCACAAAATTATTAGTTAGTTCCACAATGGGATACATGTTATGTTAGACCAGTTATGTTAAACATGTTATGTTAGACTAGTTATGTTAAACATGTTATGTTAGATATACATGTTAGACCAGCGGTTCTTCAACTATGTGATTTCGCGGTCCATGATGTGTGTTTTGCTGTAAATACAAACTAAAAAATTATCCCAACATGTTTATTTGTAATCACACAATTACTGCATTCCTGTTTAGTTTCACATTAGCAAAAACCAACGACATTAATAAGGAAAATATATATAGCATGCAGTAAGGAAAATATATATAGCATGTTATTTAAAACAGCAAAATATACAGTGGCGGTTAAAAGTTTCCGGCCAGCATAAAATTTTTGGTTAATTTGCAAATATACCCATATGAAGAGGAATCTCAAAGTGATACTTACACATTTTATTGACATAATAGTTAGGAACTTATTTATGAAATAACAAATAAATATCAATAAATTTAATTGACAAAATTAATTACAAAGCAAAACGCATGTTCTCAAAAGTTTCCGGCCATCTTGGAAAGTTTGAAAACAAATGATGTTATAATAGAAAATAACAGTGATCAACAACATTTACAATTAGTATTTTGTCGTCATACCTTTAGCAATAAGTACTGCGGCGCAGCGACGTGGCATTGATTCAATGAATGGTTGAAGATCGTCTATGGTAAGTATTTCCCACTCTTATTACAATTTTGGAGAAAATTCTGCTGAATTGGAATATTTATAATTCCACACACGTTTGTCAAGTTCCTTCTAAAGATTTTGTATTGGATTGAGATCGGGTGATTGAGCTGGCCATTTCAAAAGTGGATTTTTTTTGTGCAAAAGCCACCGCTCGGCGTTATCATGTTGAAACAAATAGTTGCCACCACAATTTTTCCACTAATAAGGCAGCAAATGATCTTGCAAGATATCCTTATACATTTCACCATTCATCTTGCCGCAAATTTCAACTAACGGACCGACCCTTTTCCAGAAAATGCTCCCCACAGCATTACGTGTCCTCCGCCATGCTTCATTGCAGAAATAACATATCTCGAATCATATCTTTTGATTTTAGGTCGTTGGTCGTAGTGTCTGCCATCACTCCCAAAAAGGTTGAATTTCGATTTACAGGAAAATAGTATGTTTTTCCAGTTTTCACTTGACCAGTGTTTGTGTTCCTTGGCAAACGCCAGTCGGGCCCACTGATTTTTTTCTTAAATTTATGAAAGGTTTTCTAACACCGACTCTTCCATAACGTCCTACGTCACGTAAACGTCTTGACACAGTAAACCTACTTATTTAGGCAATATTTCCACTCCGTAAATCGCGGATTATTGCAGCGGCATTTTTATGCCGGTCATCAACTGCTTTTCTCCTGATAATTCTGTCCACACGAATAGTCATTTTCCGGAATCTACCGGATCGTGACATGTGCTGAAGGCCATGACCATCTTTAAATTTTTTAAAAATATATCGTTCCAAGTAGATTTTCAGATCGATAACTATGCCGCAATCTCACGAGAGGATTCGCCTTTTAGTGACAAAAACATCACTCGTTTACGAACGATAATTGTTGAGACTTTGCATTTTTTAATTTCAACTACGTTATTCACGTTGATTAATTAACAAACACAACCAAAACAACACTGTACCGATAGCAAAAACTAATGAATAAAGAATGGCCGTAAACTTTTGCACACGCAAATTTCGAATTCTTCCCCTTTGCATCAAGTGTCTTCAGTATCCAATCAAAATTATCACAGGGCCAGAGGTCATTTGAATATTCCTAACTTTTGGAACAATTGCGCTTCTTCTTCGCTGAAACTTCTGGCAAACAAATCAGAAAAACTAACTGGCCGGAAACTTTTGACCGCTACTGTATATTTATTTCTACTTACTATGAGGAAAGTTATGCTGCTTTTTTGCCACTAGATATGTAATATCTGGATCACTGCTTGAATTACGATACGTAAATCCTGTTCAATTTCCAATTAATTTCTACAGTTGTTCTTCACATATACTTAGCTACAGAAAGAATTTTATTATAATTCTCCACTTACTAACAAAAGGAAGTTAGGTAGAATAGTCTTCTGGAATTTTCATTGAACATTCCCAATATGCGTACACTCCTTTAAATTTCCAAGAACTCCTAATACAGCTATTCAGGATAAGAAATTTTCTATTTATAATTTAAATTACAAATTTTGTAACAGGCTCGTTCAACCACGTAATTCGTATTATTTTTCTCTGCTGGTATAATTTACGCGAAATAGTCTGTCAAAAAATGCTCTAAAACTGCACGCAACTTGCATTCGTGTAATAACTTCGCTAGTTTTTCCTGCTTAAATATGTCAAAGTTTTGTTTTCATTAAATATTTGACAGTTAAATAGATCCCTTATCTACACATTATCTGACTTCAGTGAAGTAAAACTAAATCTGAAAGTTTCTTTATAGTGCTTCAGGTGTACAACAAAAATTTTGGGAATATCATTTGTAAAAAATTTAATAACCTTTGTAATAACTCACAAACATTATTCTGAAGTCTATTTATCCTCAAATATTTTTTTTCTACTGCTATTGCTACATTTTTCTGAATTTAAAAAATGCTATCCGAAATTCCTAGCAAGCTTAAGAGGTTGGGTACCTTTTAAAATATCAAAACATTTATTGTTTAATAGTTTATATTAAAAAAAATTCTATAGAAATATTTAAAAAGAGAAACACCATGAAAAGATTCACTTTAGAAGGAAAGCTCCGTCTAAAACAGTTTGAGTTTCTTTTTATATGTCCAAGAACTAATTTTTTCTTTAAAGTTTGTAAAAAATTGAATAATGTTTGTAATAACTCACAAACATTATTCTGAAGTCTATTTATCCTCAAATAATTTTTTTCTACTGCTATTGCTACATTTTTATGAATTTAAAAAATGCTATCCGAAATTCCTAGCAAGCTTAAGAGGTTGGGTACCTTTTAAAATATCAAAACATTTATTTTTTAATAGTTCATATTATAAACAATTCTATAGAAATATTTAAAAAGAGAAACACCATGAAAAGATTCACTTTAGAAGGAAAGCTCCGTCTAAAACAGTTTGAGTTTCTTTTTATATGTCCAAGAACTAATTTTTTCTTTAAAGTTTGTAAAAAATTGAATAATGTTTGTAATAACTCACAAACATTATTCTGAAGTCTATTTATCCTCAAATAATTTTTTTCTACTGCTATCGCTACATTTTTATGAATTTAAAAAATGCTATCCGAAATTCTTAGCAAGCTTAAGAGGTTGGGTACCTTTTAAAATATCAAAACATTTATTTTTTAATAGTTTATATTAAAAAAAAATCTATAGAAATATTTAAAAAGAAACACCATGAAAAGATTTGCTTTAGAAGGAAAGTCCGTCTAAAACAGTTTGAGTTTATTTTTATATGTCCAAGAACTAATTTTTTTAAAGTTAATTTTCTCACAAAGATAATATTGGTCATTGCTCACATGATTTCTAATAAATGAATGGACAGAATGGCATGAAATTTTGACTAAAGGTATTAAACCTCATAGCTGCGCAAAATCACCTATTATTATATCATCAAGTAAGAAATTTACAATTTATGACTCTTTTTATTAAAAGAAATTCAAAATTTCCAGTTTTTTTTGTTGTTGTTAATTAACTAATAAAATTCAACTATGGGGAATCTTTTGCGCAAGGTATAATATATAAGATGAATTCAATTATTAAAAAAACATTAAATTAAAAAACTTTAAATGCTTCTTTACTCTTTTTCAGGCCAGTAACTGTTAGAACAAATGTATTTTAATGTAAGTTTAAAATATCATATCTAAGAGTTAACTAGATGTATAATTATTGCAATCTATATAAGGTCACGTTTACATGTATAATGTGAGTTTGGAAAATTTCTGAGTACTTAAATTCAGTTCTGTCTGGAAATAAAATATATCTTTCCAATACGCTACTTTTGCAATGCAAGAAAAAATACTGAAGTAATCTTTCAAATGAAATCGGAGTCTATTAAGAATGGTTGTTATTGCAATCTATATAAGGTCACGTTTACATGTATAATGTGAGTTTGGAAAATACCTGAGCACTTAAATTCAGTTCTTTCTGGAAATAAAATATATCTTTCAAATACGCTACTTTTAGCATGCAAGAAAGAATACTGAAGTAATCTTTCAAATGAAATCGGAGTACTATTAAAAATGGTTGTTATTGAAATCTATATAAGGTCACGCTTGCATGTATAATGTGAGTTTGGAAAATACCTTAGTACTAAAATTCAATTCTTTCTGGAAATGAAATATATCTCTGAAATACGCTACTTTTAAAATTCAAGAAAAAATACTGAAGTAATCTTTCAAATGAAATCGGAGTCTATTAAGAATGGTTGTTATTGCAATCTATATAAGGTCACGTTTACATGTATAATGTGAGTTTAGAAAATACCTGAGTACTAAAATTCAGTTCTCTCTGGAAATAAAATATATCTTTCAAATACGCTACTTCTACAATTCAAGAAAAAAATACTGAAGTGATCTTTCAAATGAAATCGGAGCCTATGAAGAATAGTCTTACTTCTGCCTACGGTGCTGAAATATGATTAAAAAATTTTCTACGAAGCATTATTTATTCTGTGTTGACTCATAATTACTTAAAAATAAATATCTAAGCTACGATTTTTGGCCCCAATAACTTCTAATGACAATCTTTGTCTTGTGGCAGAATGCCTAGCTACTCTTTTATAAAGGTACTATAGTGGACGGGTGAGTTGATATTTTGGGGTGCAATCGTTTTGGGGTGAATTCTAACGTTTATGAGTGAATGAGACCTATTCTGTCATTTCTTTAACTTTCATAAAGTGTGTATATATCTCCGGAAAACTGGTTGTTCCGGTTATTTTTGCAATTATATGTTCATTAATTAACTGCTCTTCTGTAGAAGCTATATATAATGCAGTAGTAGATGAATTCAGTGGATTTGGAATGCTTCTTGCGCTATGGTATGTAAGTTCTCTCGTAAAATTTGAAACAAGGGTTGACTTCGAATGGAGTTTCCGGCTGGCAGTTTGTATAGTGTCTTCTGCTGTGAGTTTTCGTCAGCTTGGTAAGAAATTGAATATAGAGCCATCGTAATCCACTGGATACCATTTATATGGATATTATCTGCTAAAGAGAATTTTAGGATTTAGATTATCTAAAAAACTTAGAAGTATTCGCACCTCGTACGAAAATAAACTGATATAAAATTCCTCGTCTTCACAGCCTGATTCGTTAAATTCAGTATAAGTTAAGAGTAACATATTCTTCCCTTCTTCGATGATATTAACACCGAAGTTTTAACGACGTTTATTCTTCATAATTTTTCCGTGCTTCAGTAGAAACGAAATATTCAAATAAAAATATATGAAACAGAAACAAAAAAATATTTTTGTAAAAGGTTTTGATTATCTCTATCAAACTTTATGACATCTGATATCACAAAACTGCTATTTTTATTATTTCTGTAGAACAGATTACTATAAAACAAACGGTCAGGTCGTTTGAGGCCAAATTAAATAAATTAAATTTAATAAATTTTGGGAAATGATTTTCGTTCGAGTCTTTCTTAAAATTAAGCTTATTTTTTTATCTTTTTTTAAACAGTCTAAAAAACAAAATATTGTTCTGTTTTTTTGTATAATGCTCGTATTATATTTAAATCTTATGTTTAGTTTTACCAATCTTCAGGCATGTATTTTTGAAGAGCAGTAGTAGTACAAATGTGCCTTTTTACACTACTATTATAGTTAATTAACATCATATTTCTCTTAAATAAATTTATTTATATTGTCAGTAAAATATATACATTAACAGTTATTATTAAAAACATAGTTCTTTTCTTAAAAAACACATATGATACAGTTCGACGTTTTAAAAGGTATAACACATACTCATTTCTCCTGTACACATTTTCCTTTAACATTTCTTCATTTTTATCTTTCCTATCTTTCAGTTCACGTTTCCCGTGTTTTTATTCTTCCGAAAAAACTCTTATATTTCACTTTAAGCATGCAGATACAATCACACTACGTTGTCTCTCTTAAAAAGTACTTTCACCCCAAACTGTGGGGCTTCTTCAGATCAAATGATGTCCAATTTCAATTACATTTTTCGTCGCACGATAACATAAATTTATTTTTATCGGTCTGAATTAAAATTTACCCTCTACACTGCTAATTCCATTTTTACTGTTATAAATACGTTATTGTGGTTTGTTAAATCTGGATCATGACCTCTTTTACAGTTGACAGCACCGAAGGGTATGCCACAGCCTTACTTAATGGCATAAAATTCCTATTACGTAAAGCTATGATTACCATTAGAATTTACTGGAATCCTCAGTTTGTTGCAATTGACTGCTATACGATACACAAGATCAGTTTTTAACCGTTTGAGTGCTATGAAGCGCGATAGCGCCGCAATGTATCTGCGGATCAAACAAATTTTGTTTCAACCCAGAAATTTTATTCAATAATTGAAATGATTTAATTTTTATTCAACAGTTGAAGTATTTATAGCGATCTAGTGAGTTACATTTTATAAGATAAAATTTCTGGGTTGAAACACAATTTGTTTGATCCGCATATACATTTTGGGGCTATCGCGCTTCATAGCACTCAAACGGTTAAAAATCATATCCGCATTCAAAAATGTTTATAAAGACTTCAAATAATCAACTGTTATGTTGCCCAATCTCATTCGTCACTTTTATTTACAAAATACATTAATATTTTTTTATGCTAGATTATTCATTATTTTGTTAAATCTATAAGATTAGACAGAAAATGTAGCATATTTTTAAGACTCTCACTTTCTTCTAATATAAATGCTCAAAAAAAGTATTTAGGGTATCTGTTGAAAAGTATTAATTAATTTTACAGCTTTTTTTCAGACTAGTACATAAATGGTGCAGAAATTTTTTTAATAAAAATAATTTTATCCTAGTGGTATAAATTGTTTTTTTTCTTTTGTTACGCATAATTAACTTGGATATGATAGATGCTTTTAATACAATAATTTATAAGGAGTACTTTATTAGTATATTAAAAAGACGTAGACAATTTGCAGAAATGTAGAATAAAATTAAAAATTTTATCCATCTTTTTCTCTAAAAAACTTAGAAGTATTCGCACCCCGTGCGAAGATAAACTGATATAAAATTCCTCGTCTTCACAGCATGATTCGGTAAGTTCAGTATAGGTTAAGGGTAACACATATTCTTCCCTTCTTCTGTGATATTAACACCGAAGTTTTAACAGACTTTTATTCTTGATCATTTTTTCCGTGCTTCAGTAGAAACGAAATATTCAAATAAAAAAATATGAAATAGCAACAAAAAATTATTTTTTTAAAGGATTTTGATTATCTCTATTAAACTTTATGACATCTGATATCACAAAACTGATATTTCTATTATTTCACATTAAAAGTATTCATTATACAGGGAACATAGTCTCGATAATTTGAGATATTTTATAAAATAATTTAAATAAAAAAGGCTTTTCTTCTTTTGTTTGAGAGTTGGAAAAATTGATTAATTTTATTTATGACTTAATCAGGAACGAAGTTAATTTAAGACAGTGGCTAATTGAGTTACTTAAATAACCGGAAAAGCTAACATTAATTTTGTGTGTGCATCATTTTTTATTTTATTTCTGAGAATTGAATCTATCACTGATGTGAAAAAAATATTTAATTAAGAAGCATGCTTTTTTGTATTAGGCTAATGAGCTTATACTACTTTGAGACTTTTCTATAAAATACAAAAAAGAAAAAAAAAATGGAAATTTATTTTGTCTTTTTACCTATAACTGTAGTTAAAATTTTTTTTACACTTTTGGGGAAAAAAAGAAACGTTTAGTTGATCATCGATTATTAAAATTACTAAAAAAATAAAAAATAAAATTCCGAGTTCTTTTTTTTAACCATTGAGAAAATGGTTGTTGTTTCCGGTCGAAAATGGACCTTTTGACGTCGTCACTTTATTTTTTAAGCGTTTTTAATGAAATTCTGTAACTTTAGAAGAATTTTCTTTGAATAGGCAATAGAAATGCATAAAATCGTTACAAAAATGTTAAAGTTACAAAAAGGATAGATGCAAACTATCAGATATGAAAAAAACCCGAATTCAAAAATTGACTTGTGACGAGAAATCGTCTTATAAAGCAAAAAACGTGGTCTTTAACTTCAATTTCCTCAAAATACCTTTAGCTCAGACATCAATCTAAACAAGAGTTAAAGCAATACTTAGAAGATGGTCTACAAATAGAAATTGTACCAAACTTTAAAAACTTTAATGCTAACACCTAAAGTTGGCATCATATTTGGATATTTCGGTTTATTCTACCTTCGGATACCAAACGGAAATTCAGTAGATAGGGAATGGGACTTCTGTGTCAGCAGCAGGCGGTGGCTGCGATGCGGTGGGAACACCCCCTGCTGCCGAGATCATACTATAGTAGGTGGGTGGAATAGCTACCCACCCCACATAGCGTGGGGAAGCTATGTTATAGTAGGGTGGGGCGAATAGGTCTGCTATAAGAGGGGGGTATTTTAGGGGGGACTAAATTAATAAAATTTTAAAATGTCTTATAGTACGAGGTAACGGTTATGGTAGAGTCCGAACACTGCCCCGCTATCCCTCTGCAATAGTTGTTGTAATTTGTTAAATTATAATTTTTTTTTTTGTTGAACTGTGGTCAATTTGTGCACTTAGATATCATTTAAATATAAATAAAAAAACTTTAAAAAGATTCTTATTCACTAAGACCTCGATCCAGGATTCGTCCCCAGAATCATCCAATTACCAACTCATCCTAAACTTTAAATATTATGACATGTACGATGTATTTCAAAGTCATGGATGGGGATCTCTTCCAAGAAAATCCAGTTGCAAATTGCATCTCAAGTTCGCACTACAGAATAAAATTCTTTACACGAAGTTATCTTGTACATAATTTATTATTCTACGTTCGAATTTTACCTATGATAATAAAACCTGATTGTGTATGTTTCCGTGCATGTCACGTTATTCCTCTGAGAAAATATCATCATTACTAGTTAAAATAGAAGTATTATATTCGTTATGATCAGTGAATTTTATAATAGTTCTCAAAGTTTGGAATTTGTAATTCATTTCCGATATATTAATAACTAGCTGGCTTGCGCCCTCTAGAGGACCCCTAATTACACTGGGGCCTCGAATTCTAACGAAACTCGTAAAAAACTGTCCAATTACCTAGTTAACACCAGGCAGCGCTGCAAAGCCTATTTCTAAGCAACATTAAAACATAAAGCACAAAATACGTATTTTACAACATAAATTTCAAGTAAATTAGACAATTTACGCCATTAAAATCTTTTAAACTGCCCTTCTATATCATAGTATCATTATTCAAAATCCGATTTCACAACTGTATAAAACTGTAATAAATTTCATTCATCAAAAGCCATCTTTGCTTTTATTTCATAATTAAATTGCATCTATAAGCTTCATATATTAATGAGAGGAATCTGTTCATATATTAATGAGAGGAACCCTGTTTTATACATTATGGTTGATATTTTTTTCTTTCACTACAAAGTTAGTATGTTAAAATTCAAATTCAAATTCAAAATTTTATCTGCATTGATATAACAAATATACTTTGTACAAAAACGGGCATTTTGAAGAATTTGATACTAATACAAGGTACACGAATAAGAGAGGGTACTGAAAGCAGAAGAATATGACGTCATATATCGAAAATAAAACATACATCTTTGATGTTGAAATAAAATGGTCGTGGGTTATTGTAGTATTTCTGATTATTTTACGTTATTTCTCCATTTTTTCTTTTTTATTTCACATGGAATGAGTGTATTTTAAATGTATGTAATATATGTAATTTGAATGTATGTGTTTTAAATTAAAGTTCTGTATTTTAAATGAAATGAAGCCCAAACGTTGGGATGGGATGGGTGGCAATGGGAATATTACTTGGCGGTTTATCGTCTGCACACAGCTAAAATAAAGAATTTTTAATTTAAATTTGAAAAAAAATAGTTTGAAAAGAAAATGGAATAGCAAATGTTAATAATATGCGCCAAAAAATTATACATGTCGAAAATGACGGCATCGTTAGCCGGATAGAGTTTTTTAATTTTAGGGAAACTAAACAAATAACTCGATTGTCTAAAAGAAAAGACAATTTTTGATGAGTAATAAATATTAAAGCCGTTTATCTCAGAAAACATGAATAAAAATGACTGTATTTTTAAAAATAAAATTGGATTTTCGTTCATAAAACATGAAAATTTACACGATTGCGTCAAAGTAACACCATTTCTTAAAATATGCGTATTTGAACTGGGTTTAAATTTAGACAAGCTCGGATAATCAACACTCAACTGTGTATAGTTATAATTTTATAACTTACTTTAAATGGTTTTTTAGCAGTGCTTAAAAGTCTTTACAGAATAAATAAAAATAAGTTAAAATCTGAAAAACAATTGTGCCAAGTTTAAATATGCTGCAGTTTCTTAAAATACTCGTTTCAGTAAATTTGACTATTTAGCAGCAGTGGTGCAATTATTTATTTTTAAAAGATTACTTTCAGCGTGCAACATTCTTTCATTTTCCAATTATCTTAAAATATGCGTATTTGAACTGGGTTTAAATTCAGAGAAGCTCGGATAATCAACACTCAACTGTATATGGTTATAATTTTATAACTTTCTTTAAATGGCTTTTTTAGCAGTGTTTAAAAGTGATTACAGAATAAATAAAAATATGTTAAAATCTGAAAAAACAATTGTGCCAAGTTTAAAGGTGCTGCAGTTTCTTAAAATACTCCTTTCAGTAAATTTGACTATTTAGCAGCAGTAGTGCAATTATTTATTTTTTAAAGATTACTTTCAGCGTGCAACATTCTTTCATTTTCCAATTATCTTAAAATATGCGTATAAGAACTGGGTTTAAATTCAGACAATCTCGGATAATCAACACTCAACTGTATATGGTTATAATTTTATAACTTACTTTAAATGGCTTTTTTAGTAGTGTTCAAAACTGATTACGGAATAAATAAAAATAAGTTAAAATCGGAAAAACAATTGTGCCACGTTTAAACGACCTGCAGTTCCTTAAAATGGTCGTTTCAGTAAATTTGACTACTTCACAGCAGTGGTGCAATCACATTTTTAAGATTACTTCTTTCATTTTCTAATGATCTTAAAGTCCCACCAGTGGCTGAGAGGTTCTGCTCTCAAAGCTGGTAGACGGGAGGTGCTGGGTTCAAACCCTTTTCGTGCTCGTCGACCTAACCGTTCGAAGGTTTCTGTGGTTTTCTTCGAACCTTGCCGTAAATACGGGTGAGGATCCCTTAGAAAGACCCCCACGGAGGGCACTCCCCGCCGGACTATATCCCTAGTGCAGATAATCAGTCATAACAAATAATCAACCAACCAACCAACCAATGATCTTAAAATATGCTTATTTAAACTGGGCCTAATTGCAACCGACTCAACTGTATATGCTTATAATTGTATAACATAATTTACAAAATTATTTCAAATTGGTAAAGTAATCATACAAGTTGTAAATTTCCAACTGGAAGAAAAATGTCCGGGCCAGGACTCGAACCTGGGATCGCTTGGCTGAAGCCGCCACGCTCTACCACTGAGCTATCCCGGTCGAATCTGGAGGGCATAATTCATCCAGTTAACCTTATTGATCAAAGCATCTGGTCTGATATTTTAATCAGCTCAACAGAAAAAATCGCAGGTAATGGAACTCCAGTAAACGCTGGATACGTGAATACACTGGATTATTATTTTTTTTTTGTACAGCGTTTACTGGAGTTCCATTACCTGCGATCTTTTCTGTTGAGCTGATTAAAATATCAGACCAGATGCCCGGACATTTTTCGTCCAGTTGGAAATTTACAACTTGTATAATTTACAAACGTTTACCATTTTGAATAAAAAATATCAATTTAAGTTTTTCAGTAAAAATATGGCTCAGTACTGAAATTTGTTTACGGTCTATAACTCCAAATTTAATAACAACTTTTTAAATCTGGATTTTTTAGCAGTGTTGAAAAGTGAATACAGAATAAGGATAAGATAAAATCAGAAAACAAATTTTGACATGTTTAAAAGAGCTACAGTTTCTTAAACTGGTCGTTTATATTAAATTTGACTATTTCACATGAGTGGTGCAATAACATTTTTTTAAAGATTACTTTCAGCGTGCAACTTTCATTCATTTTCCAATTATCTTAAAATATGCATATTTAAACTGGGCCTAATTCTGACATTCAATTGTATATGCTTATAATTTTATAACAAACTTTAAAAAGTTTACCATTTTGAAGAAAGAAATATCAATTTAAGGTTTTTACTTATAATATGGCTCAATAGTTGAAATTTATTTACGGTCTATAGATCCAAATTTAATAATAACTTTTTAAATCTGGATTTTGTTAACAGTGTTCAAAAGTGGTTACAGAATAAGAACAAGATTAAATCAGAAAACAAATTTTTGCAAGTTTAAAGGTTCCTTAAAATGGTCTTTCAGTAATATATTTTTCTTTTTCTTTTATTCATTTAACTTCATAATATTTTTAAAGTAAATTTTCTAATAGTTTTCTTTTCTACATGTTAAAATACATAAAGTTTAAACATTTCGAAAATCTGTAATAGAGATATAATAATACATTATTCAATTCAAAATTCTATGTAAATTTTGTAGCAGTTCACAATTTCCTACTTAACCTGCGAAAACATAATTTATCTCAGTCCATTTTCCAAATTATCCTAAGACCTAAGCTATCGTAATTGTCACACGTATGCAGAAATAAGTATCACAATAATGGCATTATTTAAGTTACGAAATAACGGAGTCTGTTAGTTTCTTAATTATTAAATTTATTCTGACAAGAGAATAATGTAAACTCTAATCATCATATGACTGATAATGTATCGCACAAAAGATAGAAACCCTAAAATTTTGATGCAATTGTAGCATTTTGTGTACAATTTTAAGAAATTAAATAATTGTGTCTCATCTATGAAATATCCATTCCGATTGTTATTTAGGTTTTTATAACTCAATGCTTTACATGTAGTATAGTACATGTAGTATTAGACTTCATATTCGTTCAATCTCACAGGACAGTTTACGCAATGCTGTAGAAAACACAATTCTGAGAATGAAAGGCATTGTTGAAAATGGTGGAGGATTCATTGAGCATGCGTAATGTTATTCTTCGTTATTTCCTCGCTGCCGAGCGACATGTTTTATTTTTTTTGATGCAGATTACATCACATGAAATTATATTCATTTTTCTCTATTGTTTAAAGTCATAGGTCAGGCTCTAGGGCTGTCTGATTAGGCGAACTTTAATTATAACAATTCACAGTTCGTCGAAGTTTGTTGAAACTTTTAAATTTGTGGGCTTCGTCAGGATTGACTGAAATTGATATAATGAATCTGCAAACATCGCCTTAAATATTGACGCAGCGCCACCTACTGACGGAAAATGTAACTATTTTTTTTTTCGATTTTCGCAGAGCGCATCTCTTCAACTACGTACTAGTGAAATTTTGTTTCGTTTGGAGCCACAGAACCGGCTCTAGAGCCTTCTGAATAGGCGCACTTTAATTATAACAACCCTGTATATATATATATGTATTTTATTGTAATTATCGTTTTATCTATTGTCGATTATTTATGTGGTTTAATGGTCATTATTTACGAAAGTTTTATTATATATATATATATATATATATATATATATATATATATATATATATATATATATATATATATATATATATATATATATTACATTGTTTGAATATATATATATTTCTTGTAAAAATTGCATAAAGCACCCTTGAAAAATTTCTTCATTTAACAGAAAAAGGAAAAAGATATTTAGAGTATCTAATGCAGTTTAAATAGAAAAGAAATGACACTTGAAAAGTATACGTAGATCAAACTGCAATGAGATAAAATCTTTTTTAGAAATCTAGAAACTTTGCACGATTCCACTCAACATTGGCTTCCTTCCAAAAAATGTGAAGAATTATGTTACAAAATCTTAATGTTAAGGTGAAGCAATCTTTATACCATAAGATTTTGTAGACAAATAAAAGCATGATTATTTACGAGTAATTTGTAGAAGTATGAAAGCACAAATTTCAGTTACGACATGGCGTGTGTTCGGAAGACGTGTATTCGTATAGAATATGCTTTAATTAAATGAAGAATTTTATGTGCATTATTTATGAAAGTCTTACACGAGAAAAATAATGTAGAGTAATTTCTTGAAATTTGTACAATGTTACACATCTAATATGCGACAACATTTATTAAATAAAGACGAATATTTATATTAAAAGGAGCTAAAATTTAAAGAATATTTGGTTCTACATAATATTTAGAGGCTTTCTCGGAAAACACAAGAATGATTATTAGAATGATTTGATACATGTTCTATGTTATAAGTCTAAAACAAGCTAGCTTTAATTAAAGATGGGTATTCCTATTGAAATAAAAGCTTCGTATGTGCATAGTCTACACAATCTTTTAAAAAATAATGAATGATTACGGCAGATTAATCTCTCAAATATGTTGAAAGCGCGAACTTGATCTGCGACAGTGTATAATTAAAAATATTGATAACTCATTTTTCATTAGCTTGGTATGAATATGAAATTCAACATTGTTAAAAATGAATATTTAAAATAAAGAAATGTATACTGATTTTGTTTTCTTAGCTATTAAGATCTACGATTATTAAAGTCTGAATTTTAAAGAACAAGTGTATTCATCGTTCAGTATACTTCAAAAACGTAAATAAAACGTCATACATGTGGTCACAAATAGCTTTTTAAGTGGTATGCTGCGCTACGATCATCTACAGGGTTTGTGAGTCGATTAGAAGACATTTATTGATACGATCGGCACAATACATTAAAGGGTTTCAAAATAGACTCCTCCTGCGTCAATACATCGCTTCAAGCGAGATTTCCATCCATCGAAGGCGTTACGGTAGGCCTTTTCCGAAATGTATTTGCAGCTTTGGTGCAAGTCTCTTTGTCTTTGTTAACTGACCCAAAATGATGTCCTTTCATGGCACTTTTCAAGCGCGTGAACAAGTAGAAGATGGGAGAACATCGTCTGAACTATAGGGCGGCTGGGGAAATGTTGGCACCTTTGAATCGGCTAGGAAGCGGGTCAAGAGGAAGGCAGTGTGGGCCGGAGCGTTGTTATAGTGAAGTTTGCAATATTTCGTGATGTCCGGCTGGACGCGATCCACAGCGGACTGTAGAGTTTCACATGAAACTTGATGGCAACCCTTTGCTCATCGAGTTATATTTAGATAACAAGCCCATCGCGTGCATATTTTGCGTCATAGTTTGTAAACAAAGGGAAATGTATTCAAGTGGATACTATGAAGCAAAATACTCATTCGGATAAATTTTACTTATAATTTTGGATAGCGTGGCACAAAAGATAAATCAATTTATTGAAATAAATACATTTCAATGCATAATATAGACTCAGTGAAAGTAATATATGTAACAGTGTATTGGAAATTAAAAAGTATTGTTTATATGTGTAAATATGCTTTAGAAGACAAACCAAAAATAATTTAAATTGAATTTTAAAACAATCCTATTAAATTAACGTCAAGGTGTCACTCGATTTTTGAGTATTCGAATCATTTCTTTTAAAACCCATATTTTGAATTTATAAGAGATGTGAATAAAAAAGCATCATCGAATAAATTTTATATATTTTTTATGGTAAAAATAATATTTGAACCTGTGAATATAAATAAAACGAAAATCAAAAAGATGATTTTTTTTAATTATTAACATAGCGTCACTCAAATTTGATATCATTACTTTTAAGACCCATATTTAAAATTCTTAAAGCCATAAGAAAGTGCTGCGTCACAAACTTTTAACCCACGGTTTTTGTATTGATGTTATTTACAGATATTATTATCCTTATTTTTTCTTTAGAATTTTAAACATGCATTAAAAAATATATTAGATATTGATAAAAAATATTAGATTGGAGTGCGTAATGTTCGCACGGGTACACTGGTCTACTTTATTTAATTTAATGAAAATGCCATTTCTGAAAGTATTAAGGACACAATATCCTTTTCTTAAAAATAAACTGCGATTTTCGAAATACTTGGAATAAAAAACTAAAATAAAAACTAAAAAAGGAAGTACATTTTAGATAGCAAGCTTTAAGTAACGCA
Source organism: Maratus michaelseni (assembly GCA_963931845.1). Classification (NCBI taxonomy): domain Eukaryota; kingdom Metazoa; phylum Arthropoda; class Arachnida; order Araneae; family Salticidae; genus Maratus; species Maratus michaelseni. Next base: position 79,067,254 of record OZ007595.1, on the reverse strand, counting down.
TCTTGAATAAATATTAGCCGACTAAGTGAGTGGGATTTTCGACCTAGCAACAAATACCATTAGAGAAGTAGAATGATTTGCATGTCTAGACTGGAATGCCGCCAGATGGATAAATGTAATACACGGTGCAAGTATTTGGAGGATTAAATACAGTTGAATAAATTTTATACATTACTTATACGAAAAAAAACGTAACGACAAAAAACATAAAGAAAACAAAATGTTATCCATGATAGAATTGAATAGTAGCGTACTGGATATTGATATAGTTATTAATTAAAACATCTATACTTATTCCGCTATTAAAATTATATTTGTTAGTTTGTTATTTGTTAGTTTGCGGTCATATTATCTATATATTCATTTTATTCATTTAAAATATTTATTTTAAATAAATTTTAAAGTTTTAAAGTTTGTTTATGATTCCAAAATATGTATAAAAAATAACAAATAAAACCCTTGTGCAAGAATATTAAAAGACTTAAAACCAACGTTAAAAATCCACAAATAATCACAAAAAAGCAACAAACAGCTGTTTCGAATCCACAAGCAAGATTCTTCTTCAGTGCGACCAAGAGCAAAGCACAGCGTGCTACAAAAAGCAAGGCTTTGTTACGTCAAAACAAGGCATTGTAAGGCAAAATAGCACCTAACAAAGCAAATATTTGTTTGCGTCAGAACAAAGCATTTTATATGACGGTATATATTATATATATTATACCGGCCTAATAAGGCCTAAACGAGGAAAATATTTGTTTACGTCAAAACAATGCATTTTTAACGTTTCTTTCTGCCTTTTTAATACCCAAATTATGTAGTTTAAAGAAAATTATATTAGCAATAGCATCAGTGAATTATAAAAACCGTGCTTATGGGAATTACCGCCATATGGGAATTGAATATGTACATTTGCCGTACGGGAAATTTGACTTTCCATAAGACTTTTTGCATTAAGACAGTTTACTGCAATTTCATTGGGTGTCGGCGAATATCAATAGCAGAACTTGGCTCGTAATCGCAAAAACAAATTAAATACGTATTATATAGGGTAACACTTTGAAGGAAATTCAATTCGGAAATGTTATTGGCATAACAGATAACTTTAAAATTTTGATATAGTGATCGTCCGAAACAAGTATTTTAGGCCGAAACTGAACCAAAAGCGTATTTTGACTTTTCTCGAGTTTGTGCTTGAAACATAACTCTGTCAAATAAAATTTTAATCTACATGCCCACTGTATGTATGCACTTACATATGTAAGTTGCTACGTATATATTCATGTACGTAGGAACGTACTTGAATGTATTGTGACATTCAATCCTAATGTCAAAATAAATTCCCCGCCGTATGGGAATTGAATATGTACATTTGCCGTACGGGAATTTTGACTTTCCATAAGACTTTTTGCATTAAGACAGTCTACTGCAATTTCATTGGGTGTCGGCGAATATCAATAGCAGAACTTGGCTCGTAATCGCAAAAACAAGCCATACGCGAGAAAATTAACAGCTCTGACTTTTTAAAATTATGGTAATCCATTTATAGAATTCGCAATTTATGAAAGTAAGTTCAGCTAGTAGGTATACACTTTCAGAGCAGGAGAAGAAATTGCGTTTTTGCTTTTAAAAGTGACATCAGCTGGCTAATTATTTCAGATTTAATAATAAAAAAAAAGAAAATGTTTATAATTCCTTTCATACTGGATACGTCTTAGATAAAGAATCACTCCAATTTGTGAAACACATGACTCTTCTTTTATTTAATTTATAATATTGAAACGTGTGCTAATGCTAGTGAGCTAATTGACAAATTGGGGGGGGGAGGGGTTGTCCCTTATCATATAATTGGAGTTTACCCCAATTTGTCAATTAGTTCACTATATTGCAGAGACCTTTTTGATTTTTCACGATATTTGACTGGTCTTTTTATATGAGTTGCTCTATAGAACTGAACCAAAACATGAAACAAAAATCTTTGGTATAGTTCGCGCATGCGCAGTTAAAATTTATTTCACACAAATGCCCATATCTCATCAAATATTCAATATATTAATCTTTTAATTGCAGTATACTGTTTCTACTGTTCTTGAAGTCACACATGTGCTTTACATACTCGAAGTACAAGGTCAAAAATTTTAGTAGGTATTTAACAAACCGTGTAAAAAACGAAAGCGTCCGGTCACTGTCCCTTAATTTTTGTACAGCAGTGTAGTAGTTTAATAGTATACTACACTGTAAAAAATTGTCAGGTTTTGCTGCATAGTCACTCCACCACTTTTATAGAATATCTCTATTTTGACCAATGAAAATGCTCCATAATATAGTAAAATAATCGTTTTCTCTAGAAGCGGTGGAGTGTGTCTGTAGCAAAAGCTGAAGATTTTTAACAGTGTACATTAAATTACCAGAAATATAAGATAATTAATTAGAACTTATTAGATCTATTGTGATATATTTTTATGCTTTTTCTTTGATGATGGCAGTTGTAGGTTGTATCACACACTGCATTTCAGGAATGTTAAACACACGTGTAAGATTTCCCGCTTTTTATTTAGTGTAATTGAACACACATTAATAATCAGATTTTACTTTTTCAAACATAATAATAATAATCTTAATTCTGTAAATAAAAACATATTTTATACTAATATTTCAAGTGAGCTTTGAAAACATGGCTCTTTAAAAATCGCCAATTTGAATATAATACAAGAAGGAAAAATCATGCGTCAAGCATAGATTATCTAACACTTTCTAACACATTCAGAATACAGTAACAAAACGTCACAATTTAACGAGGTGAAAGATAATGCTTAAATAAACAATTCAGAAAACGTATAAAAACGACCCAGTTGAAACCCTACAATTGTCAAATTTTAGTAATTACAATCAATAGTCGAAAAAATATTCGAATTCTTTTGTGCAGTCCTGCATCTGGTTTATAGATCTACATACTATTATATTTTAGTTCAGTTACAAAATGCATAGAACAGTTTAAAATTCCCCTTCAGAAATTTCGGTCAAATACCGGAAATTTACTGGATATCGTTTGTGCAGCCCTGTATATGATCTATAGAATTTATACTCAGCAAGTGATACGCAAAATATGTGTTAAAGTTAGAAAAGTGTTTCACAACTCAAAACGCACTTTCAGCAATTATTGTTCATAGACAGTACTGTAACAGAAGTTTTTTTGTGTCCCTGTAAATGATCGATGACTGCTATGTACGCTATGTTCTAAAGTAAGCACCTTGTGGTACACCTAGGTGATGCATATGAATTTCAATATGTGTTAAATTATGTAACAACATTAAGATACATCGCAAATGATTTTTCCCCTAGACCGTAATGTAACAGAACTCTTTGACTGTCCCTGTAAAAGAACTATAAATGGTACACACTTCCTTTTCAATACTGAACAGGCTACATAAAACTTCAATAACATATTTCAATTGCATGACAATCCGAGTATATGTATGCTAGTTAAAGTACGGAAAAACAGACGACGGCAGACAGACAAACCGAATTTATAAACTCTTTTCAACTATGTTAGAAAGTGCTAATAAAAAGGCTATTTTCACATTTTTTTCTTAGCAATATACAAGAATAAAATGTTAATTATAGCATTTATTTGAGTCCATTTTGTTTCATGAAATATTACATTATTAGTTATACGAATTGTAATACCCCACTAAGTTGATGTAATTAAATACAAGTGAGACTTTTGGATTCTCTTATATAATTTATAAAAGTCATACAGTAACTTAGAATTTATTATATTTAATATTTTGCTCGGAATGAAAACAACAACTGAAAAAAATCCTCAAATTTGTGGTAATAATTAAATGAAATATATTTCCGAATGCATATTTAAAAACATTTCATGATTAGTTATACATGAGTTTTGTAATTGATAATAGTATATTTGCTAGTGGTACATTGCAGTACTTTTTAACAAAACATTTAATGAAAAAAAAAGAGGACATAAGTAATATCATTAGCAGAAATACGTTACAACAAAAATATTAGATCGTCAATTTCTGGTTTGCCTTGTCCAAATAAACGGTGTTGATTTTTTGCTATCTCATTTATCATTGCAATATATTAGAGATAAAAATAATTTTTATGGTGCATGATCGGAATTTAGTTTCCATCTGTTTCAGATGCACTGTTACTTCTTTTTTTTTCATTAAAAAATAAACTTAATAAAGAGATAACTAGTTCCAAATATATTAGATATGAAAGTATAATTTATTTCAGCATTAATATTTTAGTAATATATTTTTTTATAACAACATGGAACTATATAATTAACTATATCTGCATTTTGTATTGAAACTTTTTTTCTAAAAATAGCTCTAATTATACAGATGTTGCTTTCGTTTTATGTTCATCTCTTATTGAAATGTGATCCTGATATTATATTAAGAAAAACTCGATACAATATTTTACAGCGTTTTTCAGAGTACACATTTAAAAACATTCTGTAATTAATTTATGACATAAGTTAATATATCCGTAAAATTAGTTAAATAACATAAGTTACATAATAAATAAGTATATATTGACTAAACATGAAGTACAGTGACACATAATATATTGTATTCGTTTAAGAAGTTCATTTATTGAATCAGAAAAAAAAATACTGAGTGTTCTTACCAGAAGTTAGTTGACAATAAAAATAAAAATTCTTCTGTTTGTGGCTTGCCATGCCGAAGTTCTGTTGATTTATTACTAACTCATTAATCTCTGCAGTATTTAAAAGATAACAATAACTTTCACGATGCAGGATCGTGAATTATTTCCTGTCTGTTTCAGATATAATACTACTTCCTTTTTCTTTGAAAGACATAATTAAACTTTCTAACGGAATAAATTGTATAAATCATGTTTGATATGAAATCTTAATAGTTAATTTTATCATTCGTACTTTAGTAGCAATATTTTTAAAATAACCTTATTCTGGAATTAGTATGATTATTGTGCCTGTATAATTATTTATACTCCATTTGCAGTTTGATTTTTAACTGCAAGTACTAGCATTCGTTCGTATTTTCTCCTAATCAGTTCGTCAATTTTCCTTTAAACATTTCGTCATTGCACTTAGAAATTTCTACCTTTGTTTGTTGTTAGATTACTGCAATTAATAACCGACAAGTAATACACTATCTACCAATAAGCATTTGGACACCTAGGCAAATGTCGATATCTGCGGTACTGATACACGTCACGCTCTCTATCGTTAAATATGCTGTCAGAAACAACTTTCGCATCATCCGCATGCAAGATGCCACGAAATACAGAGTTATCTGATATCGAGAAAGGTGTAATCGTGTACTACAGAAATGACCGATCCTTAAAAGACATATCTTTCGAGCTGAATTACCCAAAATCGACTGTGGCCTATGTGATTCAGAAGTGGAAGGTGAGCGGTGATTGTCGGAATAGGTCTCTAGAGTCGGCAGACCCATGAAATTGGGAGATAGAAACCAACGGGTGCTGTCCAGAGAAATTCAGAAGAACCACATCCAACCAATGGCACACATACACCAAGTGTTTCAATAGGCATCCGGGTGTGTTGTTTCGATGAATACCATCCGTAAGGAAGCTCATCTGCTTGTTTTTTATGGTCGTGCTGTCGCTCATAATCGTGATCTCACCCATATGCCTTTGATCGTTATGTCCAACCGCGCTGCTCAGTTAAGGTGGTGCAAAGAACGTCGACAGTGGACTGTACAGTAGTGGAAACGGGTTCTTTGGAGTGATAAATCAAGGTTCACCCTCTCCCATTCGGATGGTAGGGTCTGGGTATGGCGTCTGCCTGGAGAACGCCTTCTGTCAGCATGCATTGTGCCCGCAGTTAAGTTCGGCAGATGGGGGAATTATTGTCTGGGGATGTTTTTCCTAGTTTGGTGTGGGACCCTTGGTCCAAATTCATGATAAGTTCAACAACGACGCCTACTGCACTATTTTAGATGACAGTGTGCTTCCTATGCTGTGGCAGTTCTACGGGTTGTACCCATATTAGCTTCAGGATGATAACGCCAGCTGTCATGTTGCGAGATCCACCATGGATTGTTATGGTGACAATGTGGTTGATCGACTGGACTGGCCTGCCCAGAGCCCAGATCTGAATCCAATCTAAAACCCCTGGGACGAGTTGGATCGTCGAATTAAAAGGTGCGACAACCGTACAAAATCAGTGAAGGAATTTACCTTTCTTTTCGAAGCCGAATGGGAAAAAATACCACTAGCTGTCATACAAGGATTTGTAGAAAGCACGCCCAGGAGGGTTGCGGCTGTAATTGCTTCTACTAACTATTCCGACTAACTATGTTATAACTGTGGAGGCTCTACTAACTATTCAATGTGAATAAATGTTGTTTTTCTTTTTGATCACAGGTGCCCAAATACTTATTGGTAGATAGTGTATTCTTTTATGCATGTTTAAATGTTAAAGGTTAATAATTTTTCATGTTGTTTAACCACTTAAATAAAAGTCATTGTTTGCCACCGACAGTTTTTGGAACTTGTAATTTGTTTTATAATCTTCAGATATAAAGTGAAAAAATGTCATAGGCAGCGGGGACCCGAGGTGGAGGTTCCATGGTTCGAGGTTTATCATAATCCAGGTGGAAATAAAGATTTTTCCGACACGTGCGCAGCACGCTCAGTTTATTGTGCCATAAGCAGCGGGGACCCGAGCCGGAGGTTCTTTCGGTTCGAGCTTTAAAATATTGTAAAAGATTTGTTTGAAACCATAGGTTAGTTTAGTAAGAGACTTGTTTGATTCGAGAACCCGTTGAAAATTAGTATCCCGCTAGTTTATCTTATAATCTTCAGATATAAAGTGACAAAATGTTCAATGTTGTGATACCAGCTATTACGAAATCTGGAGGTACGTGAAAAATACCCGTGTCGGACAATTACCGTCGTAGCAGGTACATCGTATATGTTATAAGTATTATAAATATTATTTCGTCGAAGTTAAACAGTTTTTTATTTCAGAATTCCAGTGTAGATATATTTCGCTTTTTACACGTCTTACTATATTAAGGGGACATACTAGGGGATCCAACTTGAGCTTCTCGGGATGTAGGCAAAAATCATTATACTTTTAATCAAAACTATAATAAATTTTTATATTTAAGTTATTCTTTTAGATTGCCCAATAACAATACGAAATAGTATTTTTATATAAAGAAAATGTCAATAATGTATTCAAATAAAATTTCAAAAAGTTAAATAATAGAGGAAGAGGTTCAAATACCTCCAACCACATTCATTTTCAATCTAGATCCTAGAATTTAGCAAATTATTTCAGGTAAAAGTCATTGTAGGGTAACTTGATATCTTTCAGATATTCTTAGAAAAATAAAATTCAATTTCAAATGCTTTTTCTGTTTATAAAAAGAATATTTTCGAAAGTTTGCAAATTTTGAGTTTTGAAAATGGGGTCTAAATGGCCTCACTTTCTTTCAAAAATAATCACACAAATAGGTCTAATTTGGCTAATTAAGAGATAACTCTATTGTTTGAATAAATTTTATTGATTAATATCATTTAATATGAACAGAAAGAACCTAAAATCTTTAAAAAAGAGGCATTTTTGTCAAATTTATAAAAATCTTAACAACTATATCTGATAATCTTTTTCCATTCTGTCCCTACTTTTGTTTTTTAACATGTTAAACAAAAACGTGTTTGCTGTTTGATATGTAGATTACTTTATCTACAAAAATCACAAACATAGTATTCACTCCCTTTGTCGGTGCAGTGAGTATGATCCCACATACCGCATTCTAAGCATCGAGCCAGAGTTCTTCATACTTGTTCGCACAGAAAGCACCCCCGCAGAAGACACAAATTGAATAATCTTCAATGTCGAAATGTCGTCTTTTGTATTTTTAAAATCGGATTTCTTTCCCTTTCGCCTATACTTTCTTAGATTTTCCTCGATCTTTTTCTCCTTTCTCTTACCATTTATTGAAGACGATTTTGAACAACATTATAACCATAGCCACATTATAACAGTTCAATGACGCAACAAAGCTATACAGTATCCGTGATCCCATATATTAATTTATTTACTGAGCACACCTAGAGAGGTCCAAGTACCGGCTATCCGGTAATTAGACATCTGTGGGTCGCTGATATTTGGACCACTTCTATGTTTAAGTTAAAACCACTATTATTCGTTTATATAGCAAAATACCAATAACGTGCTTGCGACATTTGGAAGCTAAATATGTCCAGAAAACATTTTAATAGTCAATTCTGGTCAACATACGTCAGTATACATATATCTTTTTTTTAACTGGAAACACATACTTGAAAAAGTTTTCATATCTCAGATTTCGTCGTGTCGATACTCTTACTGTGTGTAAATTTCACAGATTTCAGCAAAGTACTTCTCGTGACATTCTTCTCACTTGCCGACTGGATAAGTTTTAAGCGTATTCTAACAGTAACTGAATGGTTAAGAAGGATCTTTAATATACATTTCGATTTTAATAAGTCGTTGTTTTCATGGCAACAATAGTTTTCTTTTATTGTCTCCGATACTAACGATATCGAAGTTAAATTGAAGATGCTCAGAATCGGACTTTAATTCTTAGTTTGAAGCATTTTTAATCAATTTAAATTTTGTTACAAACCGTAGAATACGATTGTTAATTTTCTTTAAATATACATATACATGTATATGGCAAAACCGTAGTTATAAGAGTGTAATTATTTAATTAAAACTTACTTAGTTAAGTATGAAGAGTAGAAAAAGTTTTTCCTAAAACAGTATTTATCATAAAAGCATATTAATTTATTTTATTTCATTGGGTCGCCAATCAGCGATAAATCGTCAAATACACGAAAGTTTCCTAATGTTTTTACGGCCATTATATTGAGGTTACGCAGCAATTTTTTTCATAAACGTATATATCCTCATGAGAAGAATATTCTATAATTTTTTTTAAAATTTTCTGAGTATGGGCAGATGGAAACCTTGTTAGATGAAAAACATTTTTTTAAAATAATTGAAAACTCTAATATATATATTTTTTTGCGTTAATTGTTTTTTTTATTGCACACTAATAACAACAAAAAGCACTTTTATATGGAAAATATCAATTATGTATTCAAATAACGTTTTGAAATTTATTAAAAGCACTAATTTCGTATTAGCTGCACGCCAGGAGTTAATTGCTAAAGTTCGCTATTTACAGCAGTAATTGGGTTCTAATAATTTCAGTGGATTAAATGCGTATTTGGAGTATATGCCTGTTAAATTTAGCGTTTATTTATATTATTTTGTTATGTTATTTATTTATTTATGAAGTTTAAATTTCGTTATAGAATATTAGCGGAAATAAATACTGAACTATTCATATTATTAATGGGAAACGGGTTAATCTTTCGTAATCATGTAGTACGTGATACAGATTTTTTTTAAATGCTTAAAATTATAAAATTGTGCAATATTTAACGGTTTAAAAAATTGCAATAAAAGCGAAATTTATTGGTCAGGTATGGCCACCGACAATCTGACGTCATCCTTTCTCACGGAGACGTTTTGCTTTATAATATATATATATATATATGTATTACATAAAATAAAAAAAATTCAGAACAAAACACCTCTTGTCCAAAAATCATACAAACTCTCACAACAATATTTTGGATGTTAACGGTATAAAACTGAGTTGCGCCGCCAGGATCCGTGTGGCGCCCTTAAGGCACGTCAACTGCCGTACCCAAGTACTGAGGAACTTTTAACGCGCACGACCAGGGGAGTTCCTGTGTGCGCTACGGCTGTAGGAGCGCTGCCACCTGCTGACCACTCCCATTGTCCCATGTAATTGACGACAGAGATCGTTGCAACTAGCATAGGTGCTTACCCGTTTAGATTACCACCACTTTACACTTCGAGAGACGCTGGAGTCACACGACAGCTTCGGAGCCGGAAACCAAAAGAGGAAACCGGGCGCTATGCCGTAATTCTCCAACGAATATTGCTTTGCCACCGCTTTCGATCATCGAGCACCTTTGAAGTTTATGACTGGACTCATCGACTGCGGTGAGGGGCCTCTCGCCAGCGAAGGATGTCGAGAAAAAGCATCCTTGAACGCTTAGACACGTCCTTGCTTAGGTTTGATTTCAGCGGTATTCGTAATGCTATGAAATCCTATAACAAGAGTCGGACTAGGCATTCTTTTGAAAAACGGAAGACATTTAATGCTGTTTCCGAACAGTAATCCTCACTTTATTTATGACCGAAAATTTGCGTTTAAATAAGGCAATGATTTTTGTTTGGAAATAGTGATATTCCTTAACCGGACAAGCTGTACCACCTGCCTCTGCAGCAATCCGGTTCTGCATGTAACAAAATACAATAGCACATGTAATTTTTATGACGCGATAAATTATTTATCGTATCATAAAAACAACGGTTGTCCAGAGACTTTCTTCTTCGTCCATTGAACATTTCACTCAATCGAACTTTATCAATCTGTTGGAAAAAATGTTTAACTCGTAAGATTCTTTAACAATCAATGTTAATAAAAGTGTTTGTTTACGGGTTCGTTTCAAGAACAGTAAAAATAAATCCATCAAGAGTTTATTTCCCATCCGTTATCCGGGAATGAATAAGAAAATAATTGCGAAACGAGAACATATTCAATGAATCAGCCTCTTTGGGTTACCTAAAATTTCGCACGAGATGATTTACAAATTAAAAAAGAAATAAGTAAAATAATAAATTTCCACGTTTACAGCTTGACCATTTTGAGCACCTGCTTGTATTATACATGGGATCTCATTTATATTTACCATTTTAAAAAATTTTGCGAAAATTGTGTATTTATCATTTATGATCTTCAAGATATCGACGTTTGAGCGATGATGTTTTTATCACTTTAAGCATTAATTACATCTTTAGTGTTTGTTTTTGTTTTGAACGTTTAAGTTACTCTATTTGCAGTTCTTGTTATTGAACAGTTTATCTCGTAAATTCAACAAATTTTCCGCAAATCAATATATTTTTCAGAAATGTTCAATTAAACTACGCTGAGACACTTGTTTTAATTCTATACTTTAGAGAGAATGAGTATTATTTTCATACCTAAAGTAGCATGTTTAAACAAGGTGCTTACTTTTAAGTACCACTATTTCCAAATATTAATATTTTTCTTATTTAATCGTAGATATTGCGATTAAAAAAGGCGCAGATTACTAATCGAAAATAATGGTAATTATAACCTGTTCAATTTGTTTAGGATAAAATCTTTGCTGAAAGGATACTTCCTTCTTTAGAGTTATTCAGCAATAAAACAAGATACTGTATAGAAACATATTTTTGGAGCGCATTTCATATTGCCTCATAAATATTAATGAACTTTTGTTCTTTCATTTCTCACTATATATGATACATGAATGCTGACTTATGCGAAAATCAAAAACAAGTAAATAGGAGTTGTTTGACGACGTAAATGTGTTTTATTTCGCATTTGATATGTCTAGTTTACTTTTAATAAACAGAAATTTCATATACGGAAAGTGTTATCGAAGGTGACTGGAATTAAAAGGTGACGTTAATCTACGCTATTTTATTTTATTAGACGTTTGATAAGAGTTTTGTCAGTATGAGAAGAGAAAAAGAAATCACACGTGTTAATTATAAATTATAGAGGTCTACGAAAAAATATGTATTTTTTTTCTTTTCTGCACCTTTTCAATGTATTTCAGAATTTTTGATACGCTGAGTTCATGTATCCTTTCTTCTTGTGCGTAAGGTTTTTAGACAAGAAAGCCTACACTGCAAAAAAAAATTCGTAAAATTTCAGTAGATGTACCGTAAATTAACGGTACTTGTACCGTTTTTACTCTTTACTCTTTGAGTACAGTACTTCTAATGTATATTAAGCGTAAAAACCCGTATATGTGCCATTTCGATTATAAACGGTATTTATACCGTAAAATGATTGTTTTTAAGTAAAAAATCGCTATTTATACCGTAAAATAATTATTTTTCAGTAAGATAAAAGCTGGTAGACCCGCCTCGGTGTACCGCAACCCCTGCAGTGATGCTCTTTCTCTTATTACGTAATGCGTGCAGGCCTGAGGAGAGGGGGAGTTCAGCTGGTATATATACTTTAAATATTTTTTGGTATATATACCGTCCAGTTAAATTACGCTATTTATACTTTTCACAAAGTTGCCAGTATATGTACCGTAATTGTTGACCAAATTTTTTTACGGTGTACACTGAAGATATTATAGATTCAAAAACATTTATTTACAAAACAATTAAGATTAAGCTGCATTTTATAAATTGTACTATTTGGTTATGTTTGACATATGTAGGTAAAACAAAATTAACAAGAACAGAAAATCATGCACTCCTCATAGAGCATGAAACACTTTCCAACGTTATGAGTATATTGTCCAGAAATTTCCTTTTTTTTCATCCAATTGGAGGATATATCTAAATAAATAATTTAGAAAATGCATATTTAACATAATTGCAAACCAATTTTCAATAATTAGTGTCAGTAGGTAGTAATATATATTAATATCTTGTTATAACGAATTTCTGGAGACCACCGATTAAATTCGTTATACTGAAAAATTCGCTAATGTGAAATTCCAATAGGGTGTTTTCTAAAGGAGGAAATTTGCATTCACATCGAATAAAAATATATATTATTACCACACTTATATTAAATTTTGGTTATCATCGAAACATATCTGTAAACAATAAATATACATTATTAATGAATGAACTTACTAGTTAAGAATAAGATAATTATTAAGTTCATTAGAGTTTCAATGTTTTAATCGTAACTATTATAAAATAATTCTAATTTATCTTATATACCTGACAGATTCAAAACCCCCACTGGCATCTGCCGTTAATGATACTTTATTTCTTTGCAAAAAAAATCAGAAGTTTTTTCTTCTGCACTGAAGTTGACAATGCATTTTTCAAAACAAATTGTATAAAATATTTTCAGATCATTATTTTGCTGGGATAGTTAATTTTTAAGAGTTTCAATGTTCTATAGAGCCACTTTTGATCGTACAACACAATCCTCGGTAATTGATAGACAATCATTATCAGCTTCATTTTCATTGTAGTCTGCCCCCCCCCCCTCCCGCCCCCTTCATTGGGTTTCCGGAGAAAGTTTTCTTCCAAAATTCTAGTTTTTCGATAGAGATTTTTTTTTTCTTGTCAACTCAACATACGTAAAACTGAAATAACTTTTCGTTTTAAGCTTTCAATAAATTTGTTGATTTGAACAATTCGTTAATATGAAATTCGTTAAAGTAAATATTTTTATAATGTAAAAGCATTGGTCGTTTTTTAACAATCCAAAAAATGTTCCTTAAACTGAAAAAGTCGTTAAAGTGACATTCGTTGTAACGAGATTCTACTGTATACCAATTACTTCTTACAGCACTGTCTATGATCAATAGATTTTTATACTTTCCACATAATGAAACTAAAACGTAATTCAGCAAGAAAAGACATAAAATAAATAAAAAAAAAATTCTGTAAATTAACATTCATAGAGTGGTGTAGGGGGTATCCCTTCTGGTACTCTTCATCTGGCCATCAAGTGGGGAAGATGACGGAAAGTCGGATAATAGACACTGTTTTGAAGAAGCATCAACTAAGTGTGGAAGGAGACTGGAACCAGGATCTTTGATGGAGCAGGCATGGATATCCCGAGCAGGTCACCCCTGGTTAATGGAGTCCATTTGGGTATCTCTGGATCGATCCCAGTACCCGATCTGTACTGAGATGCTGGACAAATTCTGGCGAAAAAGCGTTAAGACAGAGCTAGACTTTCATATACGGATGAAAGGAAAGTCCTCACTGGGTCTGCTAGCAAAGGCTATTTCGAACGCATTAGATTTCAATCAATTCAAATGCATACATAATAAATTAATAAATAAATAAATAAAAATTATATTTTAACAAATTACAATAACCATTGAAAAAATGTTCCGAAAGTTAAAAAATAAATAAATAACAATAAAAAATATTGTATTTTTGTGTTATAGCGGCCCACACAATTATGATTATACCAACACTGTAAAAAAACTCAGAAGCGTTTCGGCACAAGGCGGAAAGGTTTCAGGAAATTTATAGTAAACTGTGTGTTCTTCTCAGTTACTTGTTATTTCGGAATCGTTACACGTATTTTCCGAAAAAATATTCAAAGCGGTGAATTATTCTGAAGAAGTCAGAAACGTTACATTCCATACCGGAAATGTTTTCGAATAGGTAGTATAAAATGATGGTTACTGAAAAATTCGGAAATGTTACACTCATTCTGTGTAAAGTTTTAAATGGTATTCGAAATGAAGTAATATTTGCGCTTGCTCATCTACTCCGACCTATTGCACATGTCATTATCACGTGATTTATATTGTTCTTGAGAGGAAAGACAGCTTAAAACAAATGCAGATGCAACGTATTTATATGAGCTGTAAGTATTCTGTTTTATAATTTCTTTTATTTGAGAGAACAATATGCTTTTAAAAAATATATATTATCTGATTCTATTATTTTACATATTAATATTACATTTGCAGTTAATCTTTTGTTGTATACACAAAGTTAAATAACTCGTTCGATAGTTTCTTTATAATCTTGTTCCATGAATCTATAATAAATATTAAATATTTGATTGATGAATAATAATGTAGTACTAGTATTAATGAAGTACAGATAGCACCGTATATACGTCTTTAACATCTTTTCGTTTTGAGATCGGTTCCAATTCATAACTTTTCTAATGATGAAATGTATCGTTTATATGACAGAACAAATTTCTAATTTCACTTATACTATACGTTTTTCCGTCATTTTTTATGAATCAGATATTTATAAATAAATATAATTGAAAATTTGATTTATAAATCTATAACTAATTCTTCTTTAAAATCCGGTCTCGTGAATTCCATGCTGTAAACAGATACATATGCATTATGAAAATGCTTTATTTCCCAAAATAGATGTATTATTTTTAATAACTTTAAATAAATATATTTTTGAATCTTGTAAGTATAGATATTATGTCAAAAGATTTCGTATCTGTAAATAATTATTTTATTTTATGAACTGTATACTTATAAAAATATATTTATTTTGTCAAGTTATATCACCACTTCTCTAGTTATACGAATAAAATAATACCTTTAAATGAATATATTTAGAAGCATGATTGTTGTAAAACACTATATTAAAAATATTTACAAACAGACAAAACATTTTTATCAATATATCTATTTATAAGTATACAATTCGTGAAAATAAAACAATTACCACAGATATAAAATATTTTCGAATAGTATAACTATTTACAAGATTTAAAAAAAAATGTTGAAAGGTATTACTAAAATCTATCTATTTATAAGTATAGGGAAATTAAATATTTTCATTGAGTATCTATTTAGAGGATGGAACTCATGAGGCTGCATTTAAAAAAAGAATTATTTATAGATCCATAAATCAAATTTTCAACGTTGTTTATTTACAAATATCTGATTCATAAAAACTGAGTGAAAAACGTATAGTATAAGTGAAATTAGGAATTTGTTCTGTCATATAAACGATACATTTCATCATTAGAAAAGTTATGAAATGGAACCAATCTGAAAACGAAAAGATGTTAAAGACGTATATACGGTGCTGTCTGTACTTCATTAATACTAGTACTACGTTATTATTCATCAATCAAATATCTAATACTTATTATAGATTCATGGAACAAGAGTATAAAGAAACTATCGAACGAGTTATTTAACTGTGTATACAACAACTTCTAAACATGTTGTACTTGTAAACTTGCAGTAGGTAAACTAAAGAAGTTTCCAGACGACTCAACTCTGTTCCTACAAAGGAAAATTTGGAAGCCTCTCTTCAGTAGAAGGACATACTCTCAAATTTGGAGTTATTTTAAAATGTCTAAAGTATTAAAAATACTTTAACAAATACTTAAACTTTTAAAGTATTTGTCATAGAATTAAGTTTTTTCGAAATTTATTTCGTCTGCATAAATAAATTTAAAGTGATATCTTGAGTAGCAGTCTAATAATAAAACGAGTTCAGAAAAATTTATGTTTCACACCAGAAATTACAGAAAGTTTATAGTATTGCTAATTCTAGAGTATAATTCATCTACGAGATCATACTTCATAGGATCATTTCTATAGTATGATTAGCGAGTTCGCTCACCGAACTTCGCAGAAAACCCAACCACGATTATGTGGAGTGGGGTTTCGCCTCGAGCGAATGTAATATTATTATTTTTTCTTTAAAAGCATATTGTTCTCTCAAATAAAATAAATTATAAAACAGAAATACACAGAAACATTTCCGATGTATACAAAAACATTTCTGATGTATGCAGAAACCTTTTCTATGTATACAAAAACATTTCCGATATATGCAGAAACCTTTCTGATGTATACAAAAACATTTCCGATATATGCAGAATCGTTACTGAATATCTGAATGAAATATAAAGAAACGTTTCCGAAATGCACGTAAATGTTTCCAAACTATACAGAAACATTTCTGAATATCTGACCGAAATATGCGGAAACTTTTACGAATATCTGACCGAAATATGCGGAAACATAACAGAAACGATGGGCTACATTGCTGCCCCACCAGATACAGTAACGTTTCCGAGTTTGTTTGTTTTTTTACAGTGAAGGTTGCTGTAACGATTTCGCCAAGATCATTGCAAAGCTTATATATACATCCTATATACGCATATATATGTTCGAAACACTCCTATATGTGCCATATACGTCATTATACACATATTATTTACGTCTTATATGTCGTATGTACACTGTAAAAAAAAAAAAAAAAAACTCGGAAACGTTACTGTGTCTGGTGGGGCAGCAATGTGGCCCATCGGTTCTGTTATGTTTCCGCATATTTCGGTCAGATGTTCGTAAAAGTTTCCGCATATTTCGGTCAGATGTTCGTAAAAGTTTTCGCATATTTATTCGAAAATAATTTATTTATCATTTTGGGATCTGGAAGAAGTCGCCTTTTGAGCGTACGAAGCATGCTGTTGTAATTGTGAATTCATTTCCTGTTGCATCATCCAAAACCCCCTTTTTTCTTCTCAAAGTTTTGAAACATAAAAAGCACCTACGCAGTGTAGAGGTAGGGATGTACTTCGATTTGCAGAAAAGAGACAGTGAGACTTTGATGCATGCGCGCAACATTGTTTATTACGTAACTTTTTCAGAACATTTTTATTAGAACTTTCGTTTTGAACTCTAAGTATAAGTTTAGTATTGTTTGTGATTATGATTGTAAGAGAGCGTGTCGCTCCGTATTACAAATGTATATAATGATTTGTGTTCGTGATGTGATTTATCAATTAAATCGTGATGTCTTCTAATACCTTGAATTTATTTGAGTCAATAGTGTATTCATGCTGAAAAAGGATTTAGTTTTTTGAAATATAAGGAATTATGAAGACCGCGGAGCACCGATGTCCCTTTTGGAACTTAGAGGTAAGAAAAGTTGTTTCTTACTAAATTTATTAGAAATCAATTACATTGAAATTGATTATTTACATGTTGCAACTCTCAATTGAATTAGTAATATAGGCAGTTAGAGTTGCCACATAACTGGCATCCCTGCCGGGATTCGGTGGCTCCGTAGATGATTGGAATTAGAGATTAGAAAGTTAATTAGAAGTTAGTTAACTAGAATTGAACATTAAGAATGGATAAATTAAAGAAATCAAGGACGCCAGTGCGTTCCAACTTCACAAAGTTGATAAAAGAAATAGAAGATACTTTGCAGGCTAAATGTGATGATATCGATAGTCTGTCATCTCTTTTAGATAGGTTAGAATCAAAACATGAAGAGCTCTCATTAATAGATAAACAAATTTTAGATAATTTATCTGAAGATAAAAATTGTCAACAAGACGCCTTCGATTCGGAATATGAGCAAATAGACAAGTATAATATAAATTATTGGGAGGTGAAAAATAAACTATCTAGATACATTCTTAAATTAGAGAAAGAGAGCAATCAGGATACCTCTTTATCATCAGATGGTATGGCCACTAGAAGAAAGTTCAAATTACCTAAATTAGAGCTTAAGCCCTTTAATGGTGATATCAAAAATTGGCTATCTTTTTGGGGTCAGTTTGAAAAAATCCACGAAGATCCCGATATTGTTAACGAGGACAAAATACAGTATCTTATTCAGTCTACCCAAAAGGGATCTAGGGCAAGGGAAATTGTTGAATATTTCCCCCCTACAGCCGATAGCTATCCAGAGGCGATACAATCGTTGAAGGCACGGTTCGGTAGAACAGATAATTTAATCGAAGTATACATACGCGAAGTTCTAGGATTAGTTATTAATAATTCTTTAGGACAAGGCCAGAGACTGTCCCTTGTTAAGTTGTATGATAAAATAGAAACATACCTTCGGTCATTAAAAATGTTAGGCGTATCGAGCGAAAACTATTCTTCGATTTTATATCCATTGGTCGAATCCGCATTGCCTTCAGATATTCTTAAATTATGGGAAAGACATCTTGGCACTTTATCTGTTAATGATAAAGATAAAGATCAGGGAATTAATAAATTAGATACTTTAATGAAATTTTTACAAATTGAAGTTGAAATGGAGCAAAAGGTCAAATTGGCTAAGAGTGGGTTTTCTTTCGATAAAGATGTCTCAGTAAATAGAGAACTTAGATTCGATCGTAAGGATAAAAATTTTCCCCTTCCTACGGCGGCCGAACTGTATAATGCAGATGATAAAAAATTGGAAGAACAGTGTGTTTTTTGCGAAAATAAACACCGTAGTCAAAATTGTAGAGCGGTATGGAAAATGACACTCGCGAAGAGAAAAGATGCTTTATTAAAAAAAGGAGCTTGCTTTCGATGCTTCAATGCCAACCACTTGGCTAAAGCTTGTAAAATTAAAACTAATTGTACTCATTGTGGGAAAAGTCACCACCAGTTCATGTGCAGAGAAAAGAATAAAATTAATTTAGGCGATAATTCTAAAGAGGATTCTACTCCTAATAAAGATTGTATGCTTGCGAATACAACTTCTAGAAAAAGGGTTTTGCTCCAAACATTGGTTGTACGCATATACAATGGGGATATCGTACGAAATGTTAGAATTTTATATGACACGGGATCGCAATGGTCGTATATATCAAAATTTGCTGCTAACATGTTAGGATATAATAGTATAAGTAAAGAAAGAATAGTGCATAGTTTATTTGGGGGTCGACAATGTGAAGAACTACACGATAGATATTTAATTCATTTGGGAAATATGGATAATAGTTATCGATGTAAACTTGAGGTATTAGACCAACAAAAGATTTGCTCTGAAATTTCACCTATACCGGAAGGATCCTTTATTAAAGAAATAAAACGGTATGGAATTTTATTGACTGATAGAGTCACTAAAACTAATGATTTACTATACGAATTTTCTCCTGATGAAATTCATGTGTTAATTGGTGCAGATGTCGCCGGAAAATTATTTACCGGAAATTTAAAACAATTACAGGGCGGATTAGTTTGCATGGGAACTCGTTTAGGTTGGACAATTCTCGGGAAAACTGAAGGTTATGAAAATAAAAATATGAACAATTTAGTTTTCTCGCTGCATGTCAAAGAGGCAAAAATTTCCGAGTTATGGCACCTTGACACTTTAGGAATTCGAGATCCTGGGGAGAAAAAGGGTAGAGAAGAGATAGAGTTAGCCACTAAAGAACATTTTCTTAGTAATATAAGAGTAGATGACGAGGGTAGATATGAAGTTAGTCTTCCATGGATACAGGGCCACCCTAGACTACCCAGTTACGAAAATATCGCTCGACGTAGATTAAAAACATGTGTCGATTCATTAAAAAAGATAGGAAAATTAGGTGATTATAATCAAATATTTAATGAATGGTTAGACGAGAAAATAATTGAAAAGGTTGATCAGAGGAAAACGTCAGGTAGTGAGCATTTCCTTCCTCATAGAGCAGTGTTTAAAGAAAACTCCACTACAAAAGTGCGGCCTGTTTTTGATGGTTCAGCTCGGGAAAAGGACTCACCATCGATAATTGATTGTATTGAAAGGGGGCCTAACCTCGTAGAACTGATTCCTTCTGTTTTAAATAGATTTAGATTGGGGAAAATAGGGGTAATTGCTGACATAAAAAAGGCTTTTATACAGATTGGCATTACAGAAAAAGATCGATCATTCTTGAAATTTCTATGGTATGAAGAAGGGGACCCTCAAAAGTTGATAACGCTTCAACATAGAAGAGTAGTATTTGGCATTTCATGTAGCCCCTACCTTCTAGTTTCCACGTTAGAATATCATTTAAAAAATGCGCTTTACTGGATAAAAAGAAATGAAAATTGGGCACCTTTTGTTTACAACCGAGTGACCGAAATTCGCTCATTAAGTGATCCTTCAAAATGGCACTTTATTCCTGGCCAATTGAATCCTGCTGACCTGCCTTCAAGGGGTTGTACCGCTGAGGTTTTAGCCCGAGATAAATGGTGGGAGGGACCGCAGTGGTTGAGAAAACCAATGGACGAGTGGCCTAAATCAGAAATGTTTCCCGATTTTGAAACAATCGATGCAGAAAGAAGAAAAACAATTATTAGTGGTACGAATGTAAATGTTCACAGTGAAGAATTTTACACTAGAATTTCTTCCTACGATAAATTAGTAAAAGTAATCGCGTGGATATACAGATTTTACAAAAATTGTATGAAAGCTAAAGAAGAGAGAGAATTTAAAATTTTAACTGTAGAAGAGCAGAATGAAGCTGAAAATGTATTGTTGAAATTAGTTCAAAAATCGTTTACTGGTTCTGAAGATAAACGTCTAAAAGCATTTCAGACCACAACAGATTCGGCTGGAGTTCTGCGGCTGAAATCACGTATACATTTGAGAGATGATATTCTGAATTTCAGATTTCCTATTATTCTTCCACATGACCATCCTGTAGTTGAAAAATTAATTAGATCTAGACATTTGAAACTAGGTCCTGCTGGTGTACAAATTATGATGTCTAATTTAAGGGAAGATTTTTGGATCTTAAAATTCCGAAAAACTGTCAGGAAAATTATTAGAACCTGTGTAAGATGTAGACGACACGATTTTAAACCAGTAGAAATTTCCACTCCTCCCTTACCTGAAGATAGAGTAAGAGAAGCTGCCATTTTCCAAATTGTTGGTCTGGATTATGCCGGTCCGCTTATTCTTAAAGAAAATAGGAAAATCTGGCTAGTAATATACACTTGTGCTGTTTTTCGAGCAGTTCATTTTGAACTAGCTACCTCATTATCAACTGAAGTGTTTTTGATGACGTTGAGAAGATTCATAGCCCGTAGAGGCAGACCTTCTATTATCTATACAGATAATGGTAAAAATTTTGTAGGAGCGGAAAATTTGTTGAAAGAAATAAACTGGAATTCAGTACAAAATGATAGTATATCAAGGAAAATTATTTGGAAATTTATACCTCCTTCAGCTCCGTGGTGGGGAGGGTGGTGGGAGCGATTGATTGGCCTAACCAAGAGAATACTCAGAAAGGTTTTAGGAAAAAGTTCTCTGAATTACGAAGAAATACAAACCATTATATGTGACCTAGAAAGTGTTATCAACAGTCGCCCGCTTACTTATGTGTCAGAAGATTTAAATGATCTCGTACCTCTCACTCCGTCCATGTTCTTGCTAGAAGTGAAAGGTAGTGATACACCCGATATTGATATTCTAGATGCCAAATCATTGAACAAAAAGGCTTTTTTATCAACAGAAAATTAGACAAGACCTTCGTAAACGATTTAGATCTGAATATTTAGGCCAATTGCGACAACCTAGTAGATGGAAGAAAATACAGAAAACTTTAGCAATAGGTGATGTTGTGATTGTTTCCAGTGACAATAATAAAAGAATTGATTGGCCTCTGGTCAAAGTGATTGAAATTTTTCCATCTAAGGATGGACACATCCGCTTAGTGAAAATAAGAATGAAAACTGGGGAATATTTAAGACCTACAAGCAGGTTAATACCCTTAGAAGTATCACAAGATAACGACAGTATGAGAAACCATTTCAAGGACATTAAAAAGAATCAAGATTTTAATGAACATAAAGGTGCTAGTAATTCTCCTAGTGGTTCGGTCAGCGACAGTACATCGGACGTTTCGGTTCGTCGCTCCAGATACGGGCGTATCATAAAACATCGAACGAATTGGATTTGAGTTTCAGATCCCGAAACTCAAAGGTGGGAGGATGTTGTAATTGTGAATTCATTTCCTGTTGCATCATCCAAAACCCCCTTTTTTCTTCTCAAAGTTTTGAAACATAAAAAGCACCTACGCAGTGTAGAGGTAGGGATGTACTTCGATTTGCAGAAAAGAGACAGTGAGACTTTGACGCATGCGCGCAACATTGTTTATTACGTAACTTTTTCAGAACATTTTTATTAGAACTTTCGTTTTGAACTCTAAGTATAAGTTTAGTATTGTTTGTGATTATGATTGTAAGAGAGCGTGTCGCTCCGTATTAGAAATGTATATAATGATTTGTGTTCGTGATGTGATTTATCAATTAAATCGTGATGTCTTCTAATACCTTGAATTTATTTGAGTCAATAGTGTATTCATGCTGAAAAAGGATTTAGTTTTTTGAAATATAAGGAATTATGAAGACCGCGGAGCACCGATGTCCCTTTTGGAACTTAGAGGTAAGAAAAGTTGTTTCTTACTAAATTTATTAGAAATCAATTACATTGAAATTGATTATTTACATGTTGCAACTCTCAATTTAATTAGTAATATAGGCAGTTGGAGTTGCCACACATGCCATATTTATATTAAAAGGTATTTTAAGCCTTTTTGTGTAATGTTTTTATCACTTTAAGCATTAATTAAATCTTTTGTTTATTGTAATTTGATTTAATTATTTTTATATTTTCGAAATCAGGGATGTGATCCGTATCTGTTGAATGGTTAACATAATTTGGTTGTATATTACCGTATTTGTAAGCGCGTTTATGCTTTTCTAAACGGCGGATGTTGCATGATCGTCCAGGATCACCAATATAAACATAGTCACAATCATTACAAGGGCTACTTTAAACTATACCTGTATTCTTTAAAGGTGTTGCGAATTTTAGTTAAATAACACATAGTTTTTAATAACACATTCTTCATTTTCATTACATATTATTCATAACATTCAGAAGTTTAAAAGCTGTATAAATATTTATAGATTTGAGTAAATTAGATAATTTTTATGACAAACTTTTATCCCATCACACCTCAAGCAAGATAATTGCAATAACAAACTTGGGAGAAATCTTACTGTCGTAAGTTTAATCTCATGTCCTCTACTGATACACTGTAAAAAAAAAAACTTGGAAACGTTACTCTATCTGGTGGGAAGGCAATGTGGCCCAGCGGTTCTGTTATGTTTCCGAATATTTCGGTCAGATATTCGTAAAAGTTTCCGTATATTTCGGTCAGATATTCAGAAATGTTTCTGTATATTTTGGAAACATTTACGTGCATTTCGGAAACGTTTCTTTATATTTCATTCAGATATTCAGCAACGATTTTGAATATATCGAAAATGTTTTGTATACATCGGAAAGGTTTCTGCATATATCGGAAATGTTTTTGTATACATAGGAAAGGTTTCTGCATACATCAGAAATGTTTTTGTATACATAGGAAATGCTTCTGTGTATTTCTATTTTATAATTTCTTTTATTTCAGAGAATATGCTTAAAAAAAAGTAATATTACATTCGCTCGAGGCGAAGCCTCACTCCACATCACCGTGATTTGGTTTTTACGTCGGACGTTCGGTGAGTGAACTCGCTAATCATACTATAGAAATGATCCTATGAAGTATGATCTTGTAGATGAATTATACTCTAGAATTAGCAATATTATAAACTTTCTGTAATTTCTGGTGTGAAAGATATATTTTTCTGAACTCGTTTTATTATCCACCTTTTATTATTAGTCTGCTACTCAACATATCGCTTTAAAGTTATTTATGCAGGCGAAATAATCTTTGGGAAAACTTAATTCTATGACAAATACTTCTGTCATTTTAAAATAACTCCAAATTTGAGAGTATGTCCTTCTACTGAAGAGAGGCTTCCAGATTTTCCTTTGTAAGAACAGAGTTGAGTCGTCTGGAAACTTCTTTAGTTTACCTACTACAAATTTACAAGTACAACAAGTTTAGAAGTTGTTGTATACACAGTTAAATAACTCTTTCGATAGTTTCTTTATACTCTTGTTCCATGAATCTAAAATAAATATTAGATATTTGATTGATGAATAATAATGTAGTACTAGTATTAATGAAGTACAGATAGCACCGTAGATCGGTTCCGTTTCATAACTTTTCTAATGATGAAATGTATCGTTTATATGACAGAACAAATTTCTAATTTCACTTATATTATACGTTTTTCACTCAGTTTTTATGAATTAGATATTTGTAAATAAATAACGTTGAAAATTTGATTTATGGATCTATAAATAATTCTTTTTTTAAATGCAGCCTCATGAGTTCCATCCTCTAAATAGATACTCAATGAAAATATTTAATTTCCCTATACTTATAAATAGATAGATTTTAGTAATACATTTCAACATTTTTTTAAATCTTGTAAATAGTTATACTATTCGAATATATTTTTTATCTGTGGTAATTGTTTTATTTTCACGAATTGTATACTTATAAATAGATATATTGATAAAAATGTTTTGTCTGTTTGTAAATATTTTTAATATAGTGTTTTACAACAATCATGCTTCTAAATATATTCATTTAAAGGTATTATTTTATTCGTATAACTTGAGAAGTGCTGATATAACTTGACAAAATAAATATATTTTTATAAGTATACAGTTCATAAAATAAAATAATTATTTACAGATACGAAATATTTTGACATAATATCTATACTTAGAAGATTAAAAAAAATATTTATTTAAAAGTATTAAAAATAATACATCTATTTTAGGAAATAAAGCACTTTCATAATGCATATGTATCTGTTTACAGCATGCAGGGTGGCTAGTAGTCAGGGAAAAATACAGTCAAAAAAGTGACAAACACCAGTATATTCTTATAGAAAAATTCATCTTGATTATTCGATCAAATAAACAGCATGAATTTTTCTATAAGAATGTACTGGTGTTTTTCACTTTTTTTGACTGAATTTTTCCCTGACCACTAGCCAACGTGACATGGAATTCACGAGACCGGATTAAAAAAAAATTATTTATAGATTTATAAATCAAATTTTCAATGATAATTATTTATAAATATCTGATTCATAAAAAATGAAGGAAAAACTTATAGTATATGTGAAATTAGGAATTTGTTCTGTCATATAAACGATACATTTCATCATTAGAAAAGTTATGAAACAGAACCGATCTCAAAACGAAAAGATGTTAAAGACGTATATACGGTGCTATCTGTACTTCATTAATACTAGTACTACATTATTATTCTTCAATCAAATATCTAATATTTATTGTAGATTCATGGAACAAGATTATAAAGAAACTATTGAACGAGTTATTTAACTTTGTGTATACAACAAAAGATTAACTGCAAATGTAATATTAATATGCAATAAAATAGAATCTGATAATATTAATTTTTTTTAAAGCATATTGTTCTCTCAAATAAAAGAAATTATAAAACAGAATACTTACAGCTCATATAAATACGTTGCATCTACATCTGTTTTAAGCTGTCTGTCCTCTCAAGAACAATACAAATCACGTAATAACGACATGTGCAGTAGTTCGGAGTAGATGAGCAAGCGCAAATATTACTTCATTTCGAATTCCATTTTTAAACTTTACACGGAATGAGTGTAACATTTCCGAATGTTTCAGTAACCAACATTTTACACTACCTATTAGAAAACATTTCCGCTATAGAATGTAACGTTTCTGACTTCTTCAGCGTATTCACCGCTTTGAATATTTTTCCGAAAATATGTGTAACGATTAAGAAATAACAAGTAACTGCGGAGAACACAAAGTTTACTATAAATTTCCGGAAACCTTTTCTCCTTATGCCGAAATGCTTTTGATTTTTCTTACAGTGTATATCATATACACATGTCATATATATACATCATATATGCATTATATATGACTATAACTTGGCCACATACGTCAAGAAATGTTATATATATATATATCATATAGTATTATAATATCATACATGCTGTATAATTTGCCGATAAATCTTGGTCGCTTGGCGATTCATCCTTGGGGACCGCTATAACACGAAAGTATCAAATTTACAATATATTAATTAAAACAGAAACAAAAATATTTCATCCTTGAGGGCCGCTATAACAGAAAAGTAGCAAATTTCTACTTTATTTTTTATATCTGATAATTTGCATCTATCCTTTTTGTAACTTTAACATTTTTGTTACGATTTTAAGCATTTCTATTGCCTATTCAAAGAAAAATTCTTCTAAAGTTACAGAATTTCGTTAAAAACGCTTTAAAAAATCATCTAAAGTTACAGAATTTCGTTAAAATTGCTTAAATTAGTAAAATGCGAACATCATTTGGTCCATTCTCGACCGAAAGCAACAACCATTTTACCAATAATAAAGAAAAAAAAGTTACTTTTTTATAATATTGTATAGATAATACGTAATTACCGCTAAAAAGTTAAAAGCCATATATTTATTTCAGACATTTAAAAAGATTAAAGACACACACACTTAGATCAAACAAACAAAAACGATTTTTGTAAGCGTTTCAAGCTCCAAACGAATCCCTATTAGTACAATGTCGATCGATAACCATCAGTACTATGTCGATCAATGTCGATCGACATTGTACTGATGAGGGGCTCGTTTGGAGCTTGAAACGTTTAATTTTTTTATTGTGTTATAATTGTGCGTTTTTTTTAGTCTATTAAATGTCTGAAAAAAATTAAAGGTTTTTATTTTTTTAGTAATTTTAATTAACACGTAATATGTTTAGTTATTTGAAAGTCTTTACTAATTAAATTGTTTAAACAAAAATCGAACTTTTTGCAAATATAAACTATTGCATGTGGAATTATTTTCTATAAATCATACAAATGCAATTGTATAAATATTAATTTCAATTGCAGTAGCTCACGTGACAACTCATATGACAAATTTTTTATCCTGTCTAGCAGATTCTGGAAATAAAAAAATAATACCTACAAATCTGCACAGATTTTATATAAATATAAATGAAATTAAAATTAATATATAGGAAATATGTTATTTTGATGTACAGTTATTTAAAATCTGGATTTGTCTTAAATTATAAATGCCGTTTGAATGTAGCCATATATTTTTTTCTCTACTAATATATATATTTTTTATTAGTAATGGAAGAGTTCTAGTCTTTTAATCTATTTTTTAACTTCTAAAAACAAATTCTTTGCTATTCAACTGTAAAATATTAAAATTTCATGACAATCAAATAATTTAATTTTAACATCAAACTGAAACTAATCTTTTATTTATTTATTTATATTTTTTTTTTGCATTGTATCTTCATTCTACAAATGTGAAACCTGTTTTGTAAGCTTTTTTATGACGAAAAGTTATGTTATATTATCAGAAATTTTTATTTAATGGTCTAGCGATTTTTAAAGTCTGTACTAGAAACTAGTAACTAAAAAAATATAATGATATTTCTAACTCCGGCAGAATTCACAATGTATTTCTTCGTAAAACCAAGCAGAAAACATATCAACACCATTCCTAAATACTATCTGGTTTAGTATACATATTTCACCGCTAAAACATGTAAACGTCAAGGTTCCTAAATATTTATAGTGCATTATAATATTTTTGGATAAGAATGGAAATTTCTGCCTTATTTTTCATACATAAGTTTGACATAGAAATCGTTTTCCAAACATATTTCGGAAGAATAACTTCTGTTTAAATTTTGAATATAAAAAAATATTTCCTACAGATATTCCTACAGAACAAATAATCTTCTAGAAATGCATTTATAAAATCGTACAGAAATTTGATTCAAACACAAACAACTGAGATTATTCTATATCACTAAGTATTTAGTTCCATCTTTAGTCCAATTTTTTATTATTAAAGCAATATTTAAAACATTAGATTTTAGGGACGCACTATCTCAAAAAAGTCCTCCAGGACTGTACCATGAGGAAAAAGTAGCTTTCATAGTCCATGTTTATAAAAATTCAACTCATGCTACTCAAAAACCGAAGCTTAAATGCTTCGAACCCGATTATGGAAGATTCAATCCCGGTTTTCGTTAATACTGAATTTGAATGCGAATTTCAGCATGAGAGTTACAGAATAATAAAAATCAGATTGTTTAAAAATGTCAGCCACCCTACAATTTCAAAATGCCATATTTCAGCCACTGTTTTAGATATATCTAAAATAAAAAATGTTCCAGAATCCTTGTATCACATTCTAACACAGAACAGAAATATGTTTTTCAATTTATAATTTTTTTGTACACCTTTTTGAATTTTTAAAAATTAAATTTTTTTTAACTGGCCGCTATTTTGAAACAACATGGCGGATGAAGCTGGTCAACGAACTCGGTCGAGACCTTGGTATGTTCTGCACACATGATCAGTCACATTCATATCGATTCATAAATCGAAAGTTACAGCACAACAAATATCAGATTGTTTCAAAATCTCAACCACCCTAGAATTTCATACTGCCATATCTCAGACATTTTGTAAGATATAACCAAAACAAAAAATGTTCCAGAATCTTTGTATCACTTTTTAATACATAACAGAAACAATTTTTTCAATTTATAATTTTTTGTACATTTTTATGAATTTTTAAAAATTTAAAAATGTTTAACTGGCCGCCATTTTGAAACAAGATGGCGGATGAAGCTGGACAACGAACTCGGTCGAGACCTTGGTTTGTCCTATACACAAACTCAGTAACATCCAAATCGGTTCCTAAATAAGATAGTTAGAGCATGACATATGTCAGATATATATATCAACATTTGAACGGAGTGTGGTTTGAGAGTCTGGGGGTCATGATCGTTGAAAATATCCCAAACTGTTTTGGAATTGCTTTCTTCCGAACGGCTACAATAGGTAGCTTTTTGCAATGAAAGCTACCTAAAAGATATAAATATATCATTAACATTTAAAAACTTATATTGACTAATTAACCTGCCAACGACCACTGTCACAACCAAGTGACAAGTCTTTGAAAAGAGCTACAAGCTGGAATTTTAATTGAATATTTACGTTGGCGACTTTATTCGGGTCTAGCGGAGTTTACAAAATCAAAGTAAAAAGCACCACTTTCGACTGGCACCGCAAACATATCTTCAGGAAGAAAAATTTCCTTTCAACTGCCGCCTTGCGTATCTGAACTTTCGTTCTGATTTTTTTTTTTTTTTTTTTTTTTTTTCCTGATTGTTAAATTTAACTAATGTTGATTTGATATTTCTAGACTTTCTAAGGTTTGATTATTTTTTGTCGCTGTCATGCGATCTTGAATGCGTGTATCAGCCATAGGTGACATGTATTTTTGCTAAAATATGTTTATTATTTTTTTTCTG
Organism: Maratus michaelseni; assembly: GCA_963931845.1. Lineage (NCBI taxonomy): Eukaryota > Metazoa > Arthropoda > Arachnida > Araneae > Salticidae > Maratus > Maratus michaelseni. The sequence continues at coordinate 79,037,598 of OZ007595.1, read as the reverse complement.
AAAACTATACAATACAACCTAAGAATTAAAAAAAAATTATATATATATATGTATATATATATCTTTATATATATATATATATTAATATTACAAAATTTAATTTTTTCCGCAATCTGCTAAATTATTCTATAAAATTTTTCCATTTAATAATATTCCGTATGTATAACCCCAGCTTATTAAAATAATTCTTATTCTTAAAATAGTCTTTTGCTATCCATATGTAAAGCCAATTTATCCTAATCCACTTAATAATATTTATTCGAAAGTAGTTAGTCTAAAAATGGCGATAACTTTTTTAATTTATTCTTTAAATAGAACATCTTTATTTTAATCCATTATTAAAATTCATTAGTATTATTCCCGTGTAGTCAAATTGCTATAACTTCTTTATTTAAATGTAAAATATCGCATCTGTTAAATTATTCCGCTCAAAAAACCTTATTTCCGTAAAGTTATTCTATTATTAAACATTAAATGTCTATTAAAATATTTCCGAAAAACTTTAACTCTTTCTTTTTTTTCCCTTCTACAAAGATTCATTTTCTTTTTATTATTATTATTTTTTATTACGTATTAAATTCGAAGTTTAACTACAGCCTCAAAACATATAAATTCGTTTGTTGATATGGCAGGCATCTGGTACGAGATTATCCGAATATTCTGGAAAAGCGTAGAACATATTTCGCGGGAAGGAAACCATTTTTCGACAAGATAATTCCACCGAAAATACTAATAGAGTTCCTTAAAAGACCTTTTGATTTGATAAAAGTTGCTCACGTGACGTATTCTGTCTTTTTCTTTAAAAACACGTACACATCCTGATTCGGGGGAAAATTTTTGAAGTTGGTGTTTGCTAAAAGAAAAGGGACGGATTTTGTAAAATAATGGAACGTTGACATCGAAAAGAACTTGACAGTGGAGATTTTTTACGTTTAGCGTTGGCTAACGAACAGAGTAAAACTTTATCTGCCTTATAATACGGAACATCGTCTTTTAATTAATAATGTAGAGAAATTTGGTAAAGTTTTAGAAGGGTTTCGTGCCCAGTGGATTCAATCCATTCACCTAAATAATGACATTAAATTTGGGACAATTATTGACTGTCGCAATGGATAGTACTGCTGCATAGATTTAACTACAGACTACCGAGCATTCCTCCTAAAGTGATGTCTTCAAAGTGTCAATAAACTTTTTCTTCTACTGAAAACGGACTGAAGTTATTTGTTTTTGGTGACACCACACGGCCTCCTGATGCGATCTAGAAGGGAAATCTGGCACAGAGTTAAACATGTTTATCAACGAGCTTTCGACTGCCATTCACACCGAATTCGAACTTGAAAATACGACATATATATATATATATATATAGGGGAGAGTCGTCCAAAACGGGGACGGCGGGTCAAATGGGGACATTCGATTTCTCACTGATAAGTGCTGACATCTGGTGATCCAATGTACTACTATTATTCCTTTACATCAGATTGCCATTTTGAAAAGATTTGATGACGCAATTTGCTGTTATTCTTTCTGCTACGAAGTTTTGAATTTTTAGCAAGAAAAAAGTTCGATTTTGCCCCTGCACTATATTGAACTGTATGAATTTACATTTGAAGATTCAATTTTGGTAAGTAAATCATTTTTTTCGCTCTAGTTTTAAGTTATATTCTGATATGTTTCTTCATTTTCTATCTTACATGTGTGTGAAGAGATGCCATGTTTTCTAGCGTTCGTCATGGTCGGCTCAAATGGGGACATAGAGGGAAGTCCAAAATGGGGACGTCCCCGTTTTGAACGTCTCATAACAATTTTGAAATATGTTTTAATTTGCTTTAATTCTGAGATATTATGTTGTGAATTAAGTGCTTAAATTGAGTGTAAGAGATTATTTGTGTGCATAACGAATGTAGATTAAACAAAATTAGTTTTATAACGATTTAATAAAATTAATTTTATAATGATTAAATGTAATTATTTTTACAAAGATTAAATATAATTAATTTAATATAGATTAAATTCAATTAATTTAATATTGATTAACTAAATTAAATAAATATTTAAGTTACAAAAATAAAATTTAATGTATAATTTTTTTTTAATGTCAAAATGATAATTTGTTCTGTTATTTACAGAACTATCATTTTATTTGAAGACGAGATGGGGCGCTATCAAAGGAAAACTGATCGACAGAGCTGGTCGACAGAGAGCATGGCTGGTGCAATCCAAGAAGTTTTAGAAGGGAAATGGGTTACAGGAGAGCATCTAAAGCCTACAACGTTCCACAGACAACTCTGGAGAGGAAGGTGAAAGAGGCTCGACAGAAGGAGCTCTCTTCACAAGCGGCTGCTGCTAAATGCTTAGGAAGATATAAAACAGTTTTTTCGGAAGCCCAAGAGAAGGAATTGGTGGACCATCTGTTACATTTGGAAGAGAGGTTGTTTGGCGTTACGCTATCAGATTTGAGAACTCTCGCGTTTGAGCTAGCAGAGAAAAACAAAATTCCGCATGTTTTTAACATGGAACGGAGAATGGCTGGAAAGGACTGGCTTTATGGATTTCTAAAACGTCATCCAATATTAGCTCTACGTAATCCTGAAAAAACCTCAATGGCGCGTGCAAAAGGTTTTAATCGCGTCGCTCTCAAAATGTTCTTTGATTTATTAGAGTCATTGTATATAAAATATCAATTCTCACCCAATGATATTTACAATGTAGATGAGACAGGCATCTTGACAGTGCCCAATAAGCCATCTAAAGTCCTTGCTTTGCGTGGAAAAAAACAAGTTGGCAGTTTGGCATCAGCCGAGCGAGGGGTACTTGTGACAACAGAAATCTGTGTCAATGCCGCGGGAAATTTCGTTCCAACAATGTTTGTCTTTCCTAGAAAGCGAGAAAATGCTCTCTTGATGGATGATGCCCCTCCTGGATCATTGCGGTATATCACGAGAGTGGTTGGATTAACAAGGAGAATTTCCTTGTTTGGTTCAAGAAGTTTGTGGAACATTCAAATCCAGGACCTACAAAGCCAGTGTTGTTAATACTTGATGGCCACAATTCCCATACAAAAAGCTTGGAACTGGTGAACTTTGCACGGGAAAATAACGTGGTGTTGATATGCTTTCCCCCTCACACCACACATCGGTTGAAGCCACTCGATGTCTCTTTCATGGCACCACTTAGTGCCTTTTATGAGCAAGAGACAAGGAAATGGCTCATACATCACCCTGGACGCTACGTGACAATTTACCAGGTCGGAAACCTTTTCAAAAATGCATTTTCAAGAGCAGCTACTGTGCAAAATGCTATGAATGGGTTTAAAAAATCAGGGATATATCCCTTTAACAGAGATGTGTTCCCTGAACATTTATTTGCGCCTTCAGAAACAACTGAAAAACCTGCTAACAACCCTTTAGAACGTCATTTAGCATCGAGTGATGGAATCGTCACACCCCAATCTTCCACTTCATCGTTTGGAATATCTCCAGCTATAGAACCCCAGACATGTTCAGCATATAACATTTCACCGAAAATAATAATGCCTCCACCACAAGAAATTGAACGCATGAAAAAAAAAGTGAATGACAAGAGGAGAGGTAAAACTGCCATACTCACTTCATCGCCTTATAAAGCAGAATTGGAAGCTATGGAACAGGAGAAAAATGAAAAGCAAAATAAACTGAAAAGAAAATTGGTCAAGAAACCGACCGAACCCAATCCTAAATATCCAAAAGCTAAAAATGAGAAGAAAATAAAAAAAAATCAAGATCCGTTATCATCTGATGAGGCAGAGAATAGCGATGACGCTTGCATTTTTTGTAATGAGCTTTACATTGACTCGAAACACAAAGAGGGGTGGATTCAATGTAGCAGCTGTCGAGGTTGGGCCCATGAAGCATGTTCAACTGTTGACGAAAGCGATGTCAATTTCATATGTGACTAATTTGATTACTTTTTGTGACATTCTAGTAACTGTTAAAAAAGATAAAATTCCTTATCTGCATTTTGATTTTGCATTAAAGTCAATCTTTCTTTGTAAAACAAGTTTTTCTAATAAAATTTCGCAGTAGAACTTGAATTTATATGCTATTTCATATGAGTACTCCATTTTACCCACCCGGTTGTCCAAAACAGGGACTTCGAACATTTTTCAGAAAAATGGTTTTTTTGCCTATAATAAAGATTTTTTTTAAAAAATCCCCTTGCCATCTCATAGTCTAAGACATGCTCTAAACGGGAAATGCTTTGCCACATTTTTCTTATTTATAGATTTTTTTTTGCAGACAGAAATATGTTAGCGTCCCCATTTTGGACAACTTTCCCCTATATATATATATATATACTAGCTGTTACCCGTGACTTCGTTCACGTAACATTAAAAGAAAAATAAATGTACTAATCAAGCAAAATATTTCACTCCCGATAATTAAAACCGTAAATAATTAACTAACTCTTTATCACATTTCATAGAAGAAAATACGATATTTCTTTGTTATATGGATCTTGACATAAAACAGTTTAAAAAAAGGTAAAATTTTGTGCCAAACAACCGCGAAAAGGAAACTGCAACCAATAGAAAAAGGACGGCCAAATAAAATCGTGTAAATCGACGAATTGGGTAAAAAGAAATGTGAATTTTACCTGATAAACCATTTTACTTTTAACGACTTTGAGAAAAGTTTTAACAGCCATCATTTAAAAATAATTCATTGGAAATAGTATATTCTTTTTCTTTAAATTCAATTCTTGTGAATAGGGAGGAATAATTCTACACCTAAATGCAAGGAGCTTCAATTGCAAAGCTTTTTTCAGCCCAAAATTACATGCAAACGTAACACTTAAATTGCAAAGCGTTTTGCAACCCAAAATTATATGTAAACTTATTCTACTTCTTGCTTGTAATTTTCATTGCAAATTAACATTTATTACGGTTCAAATTAAAATTAATTTGGGTGCAAATTACATGTACATGTTACGTTTGCATGTAATTTGGGGTTGCAAAAAGCTTTGCAAATGCCAGTGTTACGTTTGCATGTAACAGCAAATTTGCGTCCTTGGTTTAATCTATAGCTGAAACAAATCTTGATTTCTTAACAATATGCTGACAGGCAATTTTAACTCTGCAGAATAACTTGATTCATAAAGTTTGAATATGTGAAAATATGTTTTAATTTTTCGGAAATTTTACTGTAATCAAGATTTTTTTTTCACCAACTATTCAAATTGAAAATAAAATAATTTTTTTTCAGTTTTAATGAGAAAATGGCATAAAAATATATTAATCCATTTTATTTCTCCTTTTTTATCCACAAAAAGGGAGCAATTTAAGTACCATTTTTAGAGATATTTCGTTAAAATTTACAAAAAAATATTAATATCTCATAATCTAATTCAAAATTTTAAATTCTCAGAGTTTATATGACATCCTCGAATCAATGATAACCGGTGTTAAGTAAATCGCGTTGCATTAAGAGGAGTCGTTGCGAAATACACACAGTCAGATTTTAACTTGATAGACTTGTGTTTCATTTTCTTTTCCTAATAATCTTACTGATGCTTGTATTATTAATCACAGAGTTCAGAGAATAAATAGAGATGAAATGTTCATGATTGGCGTGATGCTGAAAATGCAACCCTACAGTCGGCCGAAACAACTGACGGCTTGCTTTGAAAACCTCTCCCCGTCCAATGAATCCACTCATTGTTCCACGTGCAGCCTCTCTACATCCAATGAAGTTAGCCCTTGGACTTAATGATTTGAGCGATAACCGGCTTCATATTGCAAGCCGATTTTACGGTTCATTACCTCTCTATTCTTTCACTGTACTCGGTGATTATTAATGTATGAAATTGATACACGCTCCATTTGAAACATATTTAAAAAATCCCGTTTTATTATGACGTCACTTTGATCCCAGAGAAATCTCTTTTCAATGATATATTTTTTGTTAATTTTCTTTTCCTGGCAATAATGAAGGGAATTTTAGCAGAAAACTCACATCTGTTTGCAACTAATATTCAAGCTTATTATTAATCAGTATCAAAAAAATATTTTAGTTATTCGTGTTAAATATGACGTCCATTATGTATATACTTTTATTATACACTGATAGTCATGCTCTTTGTAATATTACTAATATTTGAAAATACATGTTTTATTTATGACGTCATATTTGTTCAAGCCAAGAAGGATCCTTTTCATGGTTCCATGGTTCAAGCGAAATCTTTTTCTTAATAATATATTTATTGTTAATTCTTTTTTCTAATTATAACGCATTTTTTGACAGAAAAAGATCTTTTTAATGTAACCGATATTCATACTTCATGTATAATAACAAATCCTAATAATATTATAAATCTGATTGTGTGCAAATGTTAGGCTGAAGCCAGCGTCAAAATGAAGCATTTAATTATCCTGTATCTTTGCATATAAGTTGATTATAACCCTCAAATGAATATAGGCTGGTTTTTGTTTATTTTATTTCAATATTTTTCTTAAAAATTAAAAATTTCATTATTTTCCTACAGAATAAATGGACATTTTTTCGTATATTTTAAAATGGTTGGTTGGTTTGGTTGGTTTGGCCCAAAGGGCCCGGTTTTGCAGCTTTTTTTAAAATGGTTAAATTTATTTTACCGTTGCTCCGTTGCTAATACTTTATCGTTGCCAATATAAAATAAAACCCTTGAGTAATAATTTTTAATCAACAATTTATTTTCAAGTGAAAATTTTCCACGTGAAAAATGAAAAGGAAGTGAATTATTTAAGAATTAAACAGAATATGAAATGATGTCATATTAGAAATAAAACGTGCGTTTTCAAATATTTGATAATAATACAAAGTGCATAAATACAAGTAAGTATGGAAAGCAAGTGAATATGATGTCATATATAGAAAAATAAAACAGATTTGTTTTGATGTTGAAATAAAATGATCTTGGGATATCAAATTATTCGTGATTAATTTCTCTTTTTTTTTTTTTTTTTTTTTTTTTTTTTCACATGAAAGGAATTATTTTAAATGTACGTAATATATGTATTTTAAATGTAAGTGTTGTAAATTAAAGTTCTGTGTTTTAAATGAAATGAGTGAAAGATTTATATTTTTAATGAATTCAATACGAATGATGGGATAGGTTGGCGATTTATCGTCTGCACACGGCTAACATAAAGATACCATATTTTTAATTTAAATTAAAAAAAAAAAATATTGCATAGCAAATGTCAATATGCATCGCAAAATTATCCGTATCGAAAATCAGAAAATCTTAATAAAAATAACTATATTTTTTAAAAGAAACTTGCTTTTCTCATAAAAGCTAAAGATTTAATATGATTGTGTCGAAGTAACAGCATTTTTCCTCTATCATTTTCCCACAACCGAAACACATTTGTAAATCGTCGTTTCGAACCGGAATTTAATTTTACATTTCTTTTAGTTTTAAAATAGGAAAAACTTTGTTGTCGTTTTTAAATATAGCTTTTTTTAAAGTGCTGTTTCATAATAGATTTTTGTAAAGTCTTCTAAGTTGAGAAAAATGGCATAGATTTTAAAGCAATGTTTAAGTAAAATTACAATATTTTTAAAAACTTAAAAAACAACAATGCTATCGAAACGAAAATCGATTTTACCAACAAATTCGCGTAATGCAAAAGCAAAGAAGAAATCAAAAAGTAATGAAACTTTTCTTCCAGCCGAATTGTGTAAACTTGAACCAGCCGATCGTGCCAATTCATAACATTATAAACGTGAAAGCACGTTCTTTATAGTAGAATTTTTTTTACACATAGGTAGAACATTTCCGAGAATAGGAAGGTTAGGGATCTGTAATTAGGTCCATAGTCAAATTGCTTTTTTTTTTTTTTTTTTTTTTTTTTTTTTTTTAATCAAGTGAAATTTGACGCAAAATTAAATACATTGTTGTAACCAGATTTGTTTTTTGCGTGGTAAACACTTTATGGTATTTTAGATGATCATTTCCCCGCTCACCTTTGATGCCAACTATGACTGTAAAACATATTAAAAAATATCAGCCGATAATTTTATAATTTTCTTATTGCTTCATGATGTAAATAGACTTCCTGGTTCATACTTTAAACCTGAATCGGTCATGCCATTGTCGTTCAATTTTTATTCCTAATCCTAACCCTAATCGCATCCTATCCTAATATTGATAATAACTTTAAAGAATATTCTTTGACACGAATATGTAAATTAAATCAATATCCATAAATGGAATGAATGGAAAATAGAATAAATAGAAATGGCAAAATAAAATAACAAGAAAGTACATTTATTCGACCCCTAACCCTAGAGAAAGCGTAAAAAATTTCAAGCGCATGAAATAAATAAAAAAAAATCCTATATATACTAACAAAAATATGTAAATTTAGATCATCATATTTGTGTCGTCGGTATTTATTTGCTTATAGTGTTTTTGATGCGATAGAGAAAATATCGAGGTTAAATTGGGCATAATTTAAAGTACTTTCTAGCAACATTTATTTGCATTTTAGAATCGCATCAGATTGTTATATCTTTGTGAAATATCTATCAATGTATAAAATCCACAAGCAGTTTGTTCACTATTTACACCACTTAGCGTGAAGCACTTAATTTAGTATATACATAAACAAGATAATGTAGTAAGAAATATATAACATATGTCTATGCAAATAAACAATATAATAATTTCCATTTAGTAATGCACACATATACAAATTGTACACCAAATACCACCTAAAATGCACTGTTGTAAAGAAGAATTCGGCCAGTGTTGTTTTTCGTTTTACGAAGAGGACTCGATTTTCACGATTTTATTTAGTCCTCCTTTATGCATTAGTTGCAGTTTCATTTTCGCGATTGTATATATTATTTGGCATGAAATTTCACTTTTTTAAGACTGGGTTATGTCAAGGCCCCTATAGCAAATAAATACCGTATGGTCTCCTCTAAAATGTGATAAAGCTTTGGTTAATTATATATGTTGTTAATTATCAAGTGAAATGTTTTACTAAATTAATGCATTTATTCTTTTTAATGTTACGTGAACGAAGTCACGGGTAACAGCTAGTACTCCATATTGTTGTTTCAAATATAACAGAAATTCATCTTCTTTTGAATTATTTTCATTTTTCACGTGAAAATCGCTCAATTGAAACTTAATTGTTGAGGAAAAATTATTTTTTCGCATTTTTATTTATTGGCAACGATCAAAGCCCTAGCAACGATAAAGTAAAATGGTTAAATTTTATCTAAAAATTTCCATTGGTTCTCTATGAAAATAATCAAATTTTGAATTATTAAAAAAAGTATTTGAATAAAATAAACAAAAACCATTCTATGTTCATTTCCGGGTTATAATCCACCTATATGCAAAGATACAGGGCCATTAATTTCTCCATTTTGACGCTGGCTTCAGCCTAGCATTTGCACACAATCGGATTTATAATATTACTAGCTGTTACCCGTGACTTCTTTCACGTATCATTAAAAAAAGAATAAATACATTTATTAAGCAAAATGTTTCATTCCCGATAATTAGAAAAGTAAATAATTAACTAACTCTTTATCACATTACATAGGTGACAATACAGTATTTCTATGTTATAGAGGCCTTGACATAACTAAGTTTTAAAAAAGGGAAATTTTGTGACAAATAATCATGAAAAGGAAACTGCAACTAATGAAAAAAGGCGGGCCAAATAAAATCGTGGAAATCGGCGAATTGTGTCAAAACGTATGTCAAGTTTACCTGGTAAACCATTTTACTTTTAACGCCTTTGTGAAACGTTTTAATAGCCATCCTTCAAAGATAATGGAAATAGTATATTATTTTTCATTAATTTCAATTCTTGTGAATAAGGAGCAATAATTGTAGACCTAAGTGCAAGGAGTTAAAATTTGCCTCCTTGATTTAATCTATAACTGAAAAAAAATTCTTTATTTCTAAATGAAAATATGTTTACAGACGATATTTGTTCTCCAGAATAAATTAATTCATGAAGTTTGAATATGTGAAAATACATTTTTATTTTTAAAAAAATTACTGAAATCAAGATTTTTTTTTCTTTCACCATCTATTCAAATTGAAAATAAATTCTTTTTTACAGTTTTAATGAGAAAAAATATATTAATCCGTTTTATTTCTTCTTTTTTATCCACAAAATTGGAATAGTTGCCATTTTTAGAAAAAACTTCGTTAAATTTACAAAATAATAATAATAATAATAATAATAATAATATCTCAGAATTTAAATCTTTTTTTTTAAATTCTGAGAGTTTATGACATCCTCAGATCGATGACAACCGGTGTTAAGTAAATCGCGTTGCGTTCGACAATTTGAAAGGAGTAGTTGCGAAATACAAACAGGCGGTCAGATTGTAATATAATAGATTCGTATTTGTTTTTATTTTCCTAATAATCATGGTGGGGTTTTTTGCAAAAAAAACTCTCATCTGTATATAACTGATATTCATGCATAATAATCGGTATAGATAAAAAAAATACTTAAATTTTTCGTTTTAAATATGGCGTGAAACTCGTCTACTTTCTAAACTTACAGATTGTTGTATTATTAATGTAAGGAATTGATTCACGCTCCTTGTAAAACACATTTAAAAATTCCCGTTTTATTTCAAATATGAAGTCACTTTTTCCTCAGAGAAATCTCTTTTTAATGGCATAATTCTTGTTAATTTTCTTTATCTGGTGATCAGGACGTAAATTTTAGCGGAAAACTCACATTTGTATGTAATTGGTATTCAAGCTAATTATTAATCAGTATCGATAAAAATATTTTAGTTTTTCATCTTAAATATTACGTCCATTATCTACCTACTTTCATTATACATTGATAATCATGCTCCTTGTATTATTACGAATATTTGAGAATACATGTTTTATTTATGGCGTCATATTTGTCCAAGCCGAGGAGGCTCCTTTTCATAGTTCCATGGTTCAAGCGAAATCTATTTTTTTTAATAATATAAATATTGTTGCATTTTTCCTTCTAATTATAACGTATTTTTAGACAGAAAAATATCTTTTTAATGTAACCGATATTCATACTTCATGTATAATAACAAATACTCTATATTTTTGTTTCAAACATCACGGAAATTCATCTTCTTTTGAATTATTTTTAATTTTCAGTTTCCACGTGAAAATCGTTCAATTGAAAATTAATTGTTGAGGAAAAATTATTTTTCCGTGTTTTTATTTATGGGCAACGATCAAAGCCCTAGCAACGATAATATAAAATTGTTAAATTGTATGGGAAAATGTCCATTTATTCTCGATGAAAACAATGAAATTTTTAATTATTAGGAAAAATATTTGAATAAAATAAACAAAAACCAGCCTATATTTATTCCCGGGTTATAATCAACCTATATGCAAAGATATAGGGTAATTAAATTATCCATTTTGACACTGACTTCAGCCTAACATTTGCACACAATCAGATTTATAATATTATTAGGATTAGGATTAAGATTAGGATATAAGTTTACTTATGGTCGTTAAACACAAAAAGCTCAGAGATTTATACAAAATTATTATTTATTTCCGTTTTTTATGAAAGCAATATTTAAAAAGCTATATTACAGGGACGCATTATCTAAAAAAAATAATAATAATATATCATTAACATTTTAAAACTGATCCTGTCTAATTAAAATATAGATAAAACTGCTTAAGTGATACAAAGAGGAAACATAAAAGGCTTATAAAAACCTTTTTAATGATCTTTTTTAAAGCTTTTTATGTTTCCGCTTTGTATCACTTAAGCATTTTTATCTATATTTTAATTATAATTACTGATCTTATTTAGTGATTATCCTGTCTAATTAATCAAAAAGTGAGAGAATAACAAATGTAATCTAAACATTTTATTTTACATTATTAAAAACAATTAATTATTATAGTAAAGCTTTTTTCTAACTTTCGATAACACGAATTGTGTAAAATTTACACTAGAACTTTTTCTACTCTATGAACAATGTCAAATATAATTTGTTTAAAAAAATATAATTTTTATATCTTCAATTTTGTGAAAAATATTTTATTTTATATACCGTAATTTCCGGCGTATAATCCGCAGTTCAAAGAATCGTTTTTCGACCCAGAAATATTACTTTATAAAATGTAACTTAAAAGATCGCTGTAAATATTTAACTACAATTATTGAATTAAATTTCTGGGTCGAAAAGCGACTCTTTGAGCTGCGGATTATACGCCGGAAATTACGGTATATATATATATAATGCAATATATCATTATACAGTTAGAACAAAAACATTGTTAAACAATTTTTAGAAGTCAAATTTACTTTTACATATGCGATAATTATACCCAGACGATGGAACAGATAGGTTAAAATGTCCCTACAATTTTTATTTATTTATTTATTTTAATTAGTTTATTTTTTTTTTCTTCACGTTTTCATGTTTTTAATGTTTTTATGTTTCTTATATACCATTTTTTCGAATTTTAATCATTGTCTTTTTTAATCGAAAAATTTCTGCATTAAATTAACCAAAAAATGTTTGCAGAGGAAGTGGTACATAAAAATCTAAAAATTTGGCTTTTATGAAATAGATTTTTCATTACAACTATACGCGGAAATTAGTAAAAAACATGAATAATCATTAATTTACTTGTATTTGAAAAATACTTTTTCAAGATACTACATATTTGATACATAAATCTATTAAATATGGTTAAATTTTAAATACAGGTTGTCCTTGAACCAATGGGCGAAACTCTAAAGAGTGATAGAACACTCCTAGAGAAGCTCAAACGACCATAAAACGCATGGTCCTAACTCAAACAGTGAAGCTCTACAGGACGCTTTATGGTTGTGGAGATAATACTGTTTACTACGCATTTAGAACTGACAGGTCATTCACAACAACAGCACCATGCATGAAATGCATGTCCGACTTTTCCTGATTGGTAAAGCAAGCCATCCTTTTTAAAATCCATGGTAGGGGATGAGGTTGGTTGAAAAAACAGCGCTTTGTGTGTTTAATGACAGTGTCATCTAACAGTTCACCTTTTGCGATAGACCCATGCATTGTGTGGTGAAAATAGCTTGTTCAAATATGTTCTGTCACCCCTTATTGTTTTTACCATGAGTTGCGATTCACCCTCAACTTCTCTGAAGGAAAGTTGGCCCAATTTAAGAAACACACACACACACACACTTGACCAACTTACTTTGAAATTCCTTTATTTCTTCTTCTAATTTTCATCTGTATTAGCATTCTAGTTAGTAACACAATTTCGTATAAATGAAATCAGTAGTCATTTGTTTGATATTGTGCAGAAAACAAAGTTCTTTCCACAATCAGAAAGCTGTCTGTAGCGGGTCACTACTTGGGAACACTATACATACGCCCATTGTGTCGACTGAAGGAAATTACGGCCTAGCCTGCCTTGTGAGTTGCTGGTCTGGAGTTGTCCAGTTTTGTCCATGACTTTTCCGCCTAGCTTCGGAGGTGGATCGCCGTGTAATCGATTCGAAAGAACTTTTTCGATAGGCAAAGAGACTGTGAGAGATGTTGGTCGGCGAATAAAGAGAAGTGAACCGAAAAAGCTGAGAGATGCAGAGAGAGTTGGACGAACGATGTTGAAAGGAAAAGTGTGAGATATGTTTTTTTGGTAAAAAAGTATGAAGTTTTGTACGCTGAGTCTTGCAGAGGATTGTAGTGGTTTTAGATGTTTTTATTGTTTAATGTGTATTGACGAAGTTGAATAAAAGTGCTGGATGTTAATCATCACCTTGGATCACTGGAAGTTCGTTAAGTCATTACACCATGTATTGTATGGTGCTTTGAGCTTGTCTAGGCATGTTCTATCAGCCCTTACAGTTTGTTCCATGACTTCAGGGACACCCTGCAGAAAAAAAAAATAACGATTTCGTAAACATTTAACAAAATATTTCTATATGAAAAGTCAACAAAAAAAAGTAACAATAACACATACTAAGATGAATGCGCGTAAAAATTTCGTTCTCTACTTAAACAATTGAAATGTGTTTAAAAACCTTTTTCTTCTCACCTGTGATCTAAAATGTGTTTCTGAAATGTTCTTGTATCTTAGAAGAAAGGTATACGGATTGTTTTGTAATTGATTGTCTATAATTTCTTAATGAATCAGAATATCGATAAAATAACATTAGAAACATGCTTAAGAGGTGCCAGAAAACGTAAAAGATGTTAAAACATATTTATTTAATCCCGAGATCTTTCGAACGCAATCTTGTTCATCATCAAGGGAAACTGGTTAATTAGAATATTATGAAATTAATATTCGAAAAGAATTGTGTATTGTTGCCCATAAAAACTTTAACAGAAATCAATTTCCAGAATCTTTAAATAAGGTAAAGCCAGGAGAGATGGCGCGGTTGGAGAGATTGCGCACATAGAGGTTTGGGGGGAAGGAGTAGAGTGAGCACGCAGCGACTGAAGGTAGTTGTACAACAACAGTAGTGGAGTGTCTACAGGATGTCCAGCGAATAAGACCCTGATTTCAAAATTAAATATCTCAAAAACAAAGATCAATAGAATTATGTGGTAAGCAGTTTGTTTATTAGCTAAGCTGTAAAAATGTTATACAGAAGTTCCGAAAATTTAGTTACAAAACCGTTAACAGATGGCGCTGTACGCCGAAAAACTCGTTCTCTGCAAGCAATCTGAAACAAAGTCAAGTCAAGCATTCTTTTCAATCAGAACACAATCTTTTCAAAATGTTCACCGTTCGAAACAATGAGGTGGAGTAAACGATTAATGAAATTTGACATCACATCCTGCAATGTCTCAACGGAAATGGAATCGCATGCCACACAAATCGACGATTCAAGCTCATCCAGCGTAGTGGGATGGTTCCGGTAGACAGTGTGACAATGCGCCCCACAGAAAATAGTCACAAGGAGTCAGATCGGGCGAATATGGATGCCAATCTATTCCCGTGCCAGTAAATTTGGGATAATCTAACGCAATTACTCTATTCCCGAAGTACTCATGAAGAAGATGAAACATCTTTTCTGTACGATGTGGTCGATCCCCATCTTGCATGAAGCAATCGATACCTGGTTGATCGTCCAAAGCTAGTTGTGTGCTGACAAATTGTTCCAAAATTGTAAGGTAACGTTCACTAGTGATCGTTTGTCGTATGAAAAAAGTACCGATAATGCCTCTGGTGCATACTGCAACCCAAGCAGTAACTTTAGGCGAATGCAGTGGTTTCTCTTCACACAAATGAGGATTTTCAGAACTCCAAAATCGCCAGTTTTGTTTATTCATGAATCAATTCAAGTGCAAATGTGATTCATCGGTGAACAAGTAGCGGCCAACATCAAACCCTTCATTATCAATCATTGTGAGAATCTGGTTCGCAAAATCAACCCTTTGTCCCAAAGCTTTTGTGGGTATAGTCTGATGACTTTGGATTTTGTATGGAAACATTCGTAGGCTGTATTTCAACATTGTTTGCGCACTGGAACGCTTTAAACCAGTCTCTGATGCAATTCTTCGCATGCTATTCCTTGAATTTCGCTGAACAATTCCAGAAAATTTGGAGACATTTCCAGGAGTGACTACAGTTTGCCTGGGTCCAACGTTTCCCACTCGATTATCATCCACACTACCTGTTCTTTCAAATTTGGCAAAGAGCTTACGAATGACTTTCGCATCGGGTCCTTTCGGAACATTAAATCTTTTTTTAAAGCTGTGCCTTGTTGCCGTAGGACGGCATTCTAATCTGTAATACCCCTGTACGAGAAAACACGTTGTTGTTCAATAGAATACATGATTTCAACCTCTACGCTAACCTCCTTTCACGATCCAATGGTCGAACTGATCGCTCTGGACTTTGAAGCACAATTTATAGGCATTGTGATTACAGCGCCATCTGTTAACCGTTTTTAAAACTAAATTTTCAAAACTTCTGTATAACATTTTTACAGCTTAGCTAATTAAGAAACCGTTTATCGCATAATTCTATTGACCTTTGTTTTAGAGATATTTAATTTTGAAATCAGGGTCTTATTCGCTGGACACCCTGTACTTGAAAGTGCACGTTGATTGTTTTGAGCGTCTAAGATAAAACATTGCTATTTTGTTTCGTTTTCCCAAAGTCAGTGCTTGAATTTTCATAGCTATTCGTCAAAATTTCTATACAATGTCAGTTGTACAAAATAGTTTAAACTTAAACGATTTCTTATTAGCTACTAATCTAGACTAACAGTGTGAACACCAACGGTTCGTTTTAGTAGCGGCCATGTTTAAGCAAAAGGCGGTGCAATCTCTCCTACCGAAATTGGAGAGTTTGCGCATCTGCTACTTAGGAGAGATGGCACATTGTTCCCATTATTTTTCATGCTAGGAGAGATTACGCAGCTTATTGGTAAAATTACATAAGAAAATGAAAAATGAAAATGGACTAATTTTAAGTTAAACGTGTTATCAAGTAACTTAATGTTATTTTGTAATCTTATCTGAACTTGCTTTTTCCGTTTCTTTAATTTTTTCCCCTTTAATTAAAATTTTTTAATCGTTTTTAAAATTATTTTCTTTTTCTGATTCTTTAATCATTAGGTTGAAATATTTACTCCTAATACAATAATATTTGTTCACAAAAACCTTACAACAATGTCATTTAAGTGTAATTATTATTGTTAACAATTTAATTGTAGTTATTATTAATAACAATCTCTCCTACCCATGTGCGCAATCACACCAATCCTGTATGGACAGATAGCGCAAAATAGCTTTCTTGGTTTTATTCCAATTATTCTATTAAATTACAACATAACAAAATAGTATTGGGAATGCATAAAAAACAAATGAAGTAAAAGTTATTCATGGATAGTTTAGCAAAAAAATAATATTTAGATTTTTTATTGTTATTCTTTTGAATTGTGCGCAGACACTCCTAGCTTTACCTTAATCTTTTAAACACCTTCAGTAAAGTTTATATAAAATTATATATATGTTTTGTTATATATACTCCTAGCCTTATTATATATACTCCTAGCTTTACTTTATGCGAAACCAAATTTTCAGCTCATTTCGTCAAGTTGATTTTGAATTGTCCTTAATAAACCATCCATCCGCAATGCAGTTTGCTTTTAACTGTTATCATGTAAAATATCATGTCAAAATTATGTGTTCGTATAGAAAATTTTAAAGTATATTACAATTTCATTATGGGGACAGTCTCCGGAATATTTTAAAATGATTTGATATCCAATCGAATGGGTATTTTGAGTTTTTCAGTGGAGATTTTTGGTTATAAAAGTTTATGGGGATAATCTTTTATTTCCCCGACTAAACTTGCATTTATAATTAATAGATTATTGATGTAATTGCCGCAAATTATAAAGATCATTCCATTATAATGACAACTTCAAAATGCCTCACATTTTTACTATTTATGTAAAGTCATTTTCGTATCCGTTACAACGACTGTTTAGATTAAACATTCCAATATAACAACTACTTTTAGCTGTTCTATCAATATTTTTTTTTGAGTTTGTTTAAAAGAAAAGAAGTTTCTGAATGGTCTAGATTCATGGCAAGAACACCCCTTTTCTTTTTAAAAGAAAATATTTTTTATCCATTCGACATTAAAAACTATCACAAATAGTCTTATTGCTATCTCAATCAATGGATCTTCTAGCAACTGTATAATGACATAGAAAACGATTATGGTAATTTAAAGTATAACGCAGAGTTATCTGCGTTTGTCTACGTAAACGCAGAGAAGGATTGAGGTCAGCGCGTTGTACTACCATACTACAGGTCCACATTTCGATTCCGGATAGCTGACTGAGCAGGGTTCACTCAGCATTTCATGCCTTCGGTGTTTATCAAATGGGTTCCAAGCTCCCTTGGGAACTAAACTCTGAGGGCCCCTCATTAGGTTGACCCGCTGGTCGGGACATGTACTGAACAGCACCTCAGGGACAATGGTCAAGGAAACAGGTTTGGACATTTTACACCATGATCCTTAATAGATTGTAGCGCCGAAGATTTTTTTTTTTTTACTACTTTTAAAAGATTAAATAAATATTAACAACAACAACACCACCAAAATTTGGAAATTGTACGTCAAACGTAACAAATGAGGTGTGTTCGTACTATAACTAGTTTTAGTGAAATTAATTATATCGTCTGATATTATGATGTGATTAATTTCCGTAATGAAATATGTACATTTTAAGTTCGCAGCATTTTACCTTTTGTTAACATTTATTAAAATTCCAATGGGAAACTTAAGCCTAGCTTTGAAATTTGAGAACTTGAAATCCATATTTAGACTAGTTTTCCATTTAATATCTATTCCTCCGGAAACATCTATCCAAAAAAACTTTCGGTAGATTATATGATTGCTACAATTAAAAAAATTTAGTATACAAATTCGGTTTTTAATTTAATTAATAAGGAAATAATAGGACTCCATGTTAAATAGGACGTAATCACCATGGTAACCTATAATCATTATCTATCATGGGATATCATTGAATTAATTACGTATGATAAGATTTAATAGAATGAAGAATGTGACTATAACTTTGTCATAGAGGTTATAAAGTGTCATACACGTCATGACTATAACGTCATACATGTCAGATCGAGGCTAACGAAAAAGAAAGGCTACCGCGGTGCTTTACGCGTATCTTTTTTTACAGACCGCCCGAGTCACGTGATGCTCGAATGCACCAATGCAGGTGTACGAAAAGAGCATCACGTCACTCTAGCGGTCTGTAAAAAAAGATAAGTGCAATGCACCGCGGTAGCCTGTCTTTTTCGTTAGCCTCGTGTCAGATAATCTGGCGATACATCTTGGTCGCTTGACGATTAATCCTCGGAAGCTGCTGAATTTTTAAAAATTCAAATTACTTAATAAATATTTGTATTAATATCTTTTTAAGTTTTAATTCAATTCTCATAAAATTTGAAATGACTTCTGCAGCGATTATAGATATAAAATTTCAAACCATTCGGTTGGGTTGTTTTTCAGCTGTTATACGTGGACAGACAGATGTACGGACGGACGGATCAGACGACGATAATAGGTGCTACGTGTTTACATAAATACGAACGCACCTAAAAAGATTCGGAATCCTAATCGACTAGTTATTATATATATTTACCTATATGCTACACATTTTACTTGCTTTCTTGTAAATCGTATTCTTCTGACACCTCAATGCCGTTGCATGAAAAGCCAAAAAGATTATTTCTGATTATTTTACCAGGATCTAAATATTGTAAATTTATCTGAAATTTGTGAGTTTTTTATTGAATACTTCTTATAGGCGTAATATTACTTACGCTTATAACTGTACATAATATTAAAACTGTAAAAAATATATATTTAAATTTATAAAACAATGATGAACTTCGAAATATTATTTATTTCAAAATTATTTCACAATATGTATGACAATAATACACCCATTTAGGGTCAATTAAAAAAAGAGAAAGGAAAAATATCTGTATTAGAAAAAGACCTAGTCTATTTTAAAAACATATTTGCATCTATGGAATAAACCTCTGCTGAAATAAACAACCATAAAACATCTATTGAATGCGTCCTTTTAGATGGTCATGAATTTTAATTATAAACTACTTGTGAATTATTTTGAACAATGACTAGACACTTAACTATTCTTCCATTTAATAAAACCGGTCAATATTGCTTATCAAGCTCTGGAGAATCATTTTCTTAAAAACAGTTTAGTTAAAAACAAAAATAGGCATTTATTCTCTGTAGTTGGAGTGGAATCGATGGTATCTGGATAAACGCAACAAAAAATAATCAAAGTAATTTTCAGATATACATGTAATAAAAAAGCGATAAATATTTGAGATAATGATTCTTCCCTAGATTAAGTTTATAAGCAAGGAAATATTAGCCACAGAGTATTTAGTTACTCTGTGATATCAGCATTCACAGTTTTTTCTCATCATCCTTTTTATCCGACTGCCAAGAAGGGTTATATGTTTGACGCATATCTGGCTATGTATGTGGATTTCTTTATATCCTCGAAACATCCCAACAGCTGGAGGGATTTTAATGAATGAGGTTTCTATCGATTTGTTTTAACCATCAGATGGTTAGGCTAGGTCATATTTTCATAAATTCAAAATGGCGGCCGTAAAATACAAAATGGCGGTAAAGCAAAAAAAAAAAAAAACATTTACGCATCATATTGAGTGGCATATCATTAGATAGGTCTTTCAAAATGAATACTTATAGGCTAGGTTTTGTTTTCAAAATTGCGGTCGTAAAATACAAAATGGCGGTAGAGACGAAAAACATTTTTACGCACCATATTGAGTGGCATAGCATTAGATAGGTCTTTCAAAATGATGACGATGTTTCCCAGACTATTTTACAATCGGAAGCTCCGTTTTTAGTTCGCATTTTACGCAGTCGGGTTTTTTTATTATTTTTTTTTAATTTAAGTCGTTCTTGTTAAAGATAAAGTAATTTTTTCAAGTTAGCTTAAAACAAAAGTTAGCTTACTCAAGTTAGCTTTTGTTAGTAAACTTAGATTAAAATAAAATCTATTGGAGAATAAGCATTTTAAAATTCTGTTTATAATAACCGAGTTCGATTCTAATTTCACATAATTTACTCTAAAATTCTTTAACCTGACTTTCTTTTCCTTTTTGAAGCAGATTCTTGCAAGATTACACACTACACCATCTATTATTTTTTATGTATTTTGTACTTTTATTTTTTATGTACTTCCAAGCATTATTTGACGTCATGTGTCATGCTGTACTCATTATATAATATTTTTGCATCAAAATTCAAGAAAAATATATATTAAAAAGTATGGAACTTCTAAAACTCTCCCACTCATAATTAAATAAAACTGTGTTTAAATTTTTATGTAAATAGTTCCATATTTCCCAATTGCCAGTTCCCAATGTATAACAATCTAAAGGCGAAAATTGTCCCAATCTTTACATGGTATTACTCTATAAAACCAATCGATATTGCTTTTAAAGCTCTGAAGAATAATTTTCTTAAAAACGGTTTAGTTAAAATAAAAATAGGCATTTATTCTTACAATTTTACTAGTATGTTTATACCAAATTTTTACTATGTATGAGAAGCAGCAAATTACAAGTTTTCCAAACAGTTTTAAAACGAAACCTATACATATACTGGCAAATAAACATTTTTGTTCATATAGTAAGCAAATTGGATTCCAGTTCATGTGATTTATTCTAAGATGCTTTAACTCATTATTTTGTCTGTTTTATTTTATTTTACTAAGTATTTTGTTTAAAACATCTCCCTCAACATTAGTTTTTTCTTGAGAATTTTGCTTTTTAGCTCACAGGCTATCAAAGCCTCAGAGCTAATGTGCCCGGCCATTCTGTATGTACGTATGCACGTAACGCGATAACTCTTAATAGAAATAACCGTTTTGCTTCAAATTTTGTTTATAAGTTCATTGTGATAAGGCGCTTCCCTGATTAGTTTTGGGGGTTCATTGGTTAAGTATAAAAGGGGGAAACGAGAGCTACCCCCCCTTAATTTAGATAAATGGGTTTTTCACGCAGAATTATCCAAATTTCTTTAAATTTTGTATGTAGGTTCATATTGATAAGGCGCTTCCCTGATTAGTTTTGGGGGTTCATTGGATAAGTATAAAGGAGGGAAACGGGCGCTAAACTCCCCTTAATTTAGATAAATGGATTTTTCATGCGGAATTATCCGATTTTCTTCAAATTTTGTATATAGGTTTATTGTAGTAAGGAGCTTTCCTGATGAGTTTTGGGGGTTCAGGGGTTAAGTATAAAGGGGGTAACGGGGGGCTAATCCTCTCCTTTAATTTAGATAAATTGGTTTTTCATGCAGAATTATCCAATTTTCTTCAAATTTTGTATATAGGTTTACTGTGGTAAGGCGCTTTCCTGATTAGTTTTGGGGGTTCATTGGTTAAGTATAAAATGGGTAACGGGGTCTAGTCCCCCTTAATTTAGATAAATGGGTTTTTATGCAGAAGTATCCAACTTGCTTCAAATTTTCTATATATGTTTATTGTAATAATACGCTTCCCTGATTAGTTTTGAGTGTTCATTGGTTAATTATAAGGGGGACCGGGGGTATGTTCCCCCTTAATATGTTTTCAATTTCTTTATTTTTAAGAAGCATTATTTTTTGAAATAAGAGTATAATATACAATTAGTGTGAATAGCCTGTGAGCTTAATGCCCTCAGTTTAACTGGGCAGTTTTCTTTTTTACTATGTTTCAACTCGATGGAATTTTTCATTATTGTATATAATGATATATTTTTTTTCTTCACTCATTCAAAAAGTTCTTTTCCAGAAAAAATATAAATATTACTTTCAAGATCGTACGGGACGTCGAAAGCATCCCGAAAGAATAGTTCATATCTACTATTTAAAATAAAATGACACTCTTGAGTTTCGAATACATAAATGCATAAAAATATATGACAATTTTCAGTACCGTTATTGCATTTTCAATTTGACAAAGCATAAAAGAGTTCCAAAATTTCTAATAACATTGTGAAGCAATAGAAAGCAATTATTCAAAATTTCGGAATGTAACATTTAACAGCTGTTTGTTTTCATTGCATCTTACGTATAATTTAGCGAAAGTTTTCCCTTTCTTACAAAGATATTTTATAACAAAATAAATAAGAAAGTAATGTAACACATGCGTTTCTACATCCAGTAAAATATGGGTTATTGAGAAAGTTTTAAATAAAAAGTATAATTTAGAATTTCTGACTAAAATGATTTTGAAATACGTTTGAAAACATTTAAATCTGAAAACTTTTATAACAAGTTGGAAATTGTACGTTAAACGTGACAAATGCGGTGCGGTGCGTTCGTTTTATAACTAGTTTCACGATATAAAAAAATCATCCTTATTATTTCAGCAAAATGAATTATATCGTCTGCTATGAGCGAAATGGGCATGCTTTTTTCCCTTATTACGTATACCACGCTTACAAATGCGATTTTTTTTTCTACACCAGACCGAGATGTAAAATTTACCATGGATCTTGCTTTGCGAATGATTACCTCCATGGTTTAGTATTTTTATGACTCACAATGAACGAATCTCCTGTGTTTATTTACTTTAATGGAATGAGATATTCGTCTGTTAACCTAATTTACATTGAAGTAATCTCAGAATCTATACATTTTTTAATATAACGCATCTCTCAAGAAAACAATTTTTTGAACGATCTTTCTAAAAATGTAATTTTTATATAATTTTATTCGAAAAAAAATAATTTTAAATAAAAATGGCCGCCTGGCATGTTAAAAAAGGGGGGGTTTCCCGTATTTGATTTCCTCAGTCATATGACTTGCGCTTTTAATATAGAGATTACGTACGATAGGATTTAATAGAATAAAGAAAACTTTTATTAATATCTTTTATAAGTTTTGATTCGATTTTCATAAAATTTGAAATGACTCGACAAAATTCTGCAACGATAATAAATATTAATTTTCAAACAATTCAGTTGGGTAGTTTTTGCTCTGTTATATGTGGACGGACGAACAGACATGCGGACAGACGGACGCACCAGACGACGACTATAGGTACTGCGTATCTATATACTTACGGACGTACCTAATAATAAGTTATACCAGCTGACCCGTGTACCCTAACGTACAGGTACATAATAAAGTTCACTATCTTTTATAATTTATTTTTTCCTAAATGACAATGCATATTTAAACAAGAACGAAAAGTCATGCGTTTAACACAGATTATGAAGAACATTCATAATACTATAATAAAATTTTATTGTTTAAATTAAGGGGAAATATGATTTGTATGTAAACAATTTGTAAAATGCATAATCGATTTGAAAACCTAATTTCAGCAATTAAAATGAATAGTTGGAAAATATCCGAATTTGTCTGTGCAGTTCTGCATATGATCTATAAATTTGTATATACTCGATCACCCGTCCGAAGTTGCCCGGGCAGACTCTCATGGGAAAATGTAACAGTGGAGTGGACTTCATAAAGAAAAGACTAAATAATATTTATTTATACTAATAGCTTGTAAAAAAATAAAATAAGAGCTAAAATTTCAAAAGTATAACAGTTACGTTTAAAAAATGAAACGGTCAGGGAAATTATTTTACTTATGTTTCCCTTTTTAATTTTATTTTTAATTTGCTAATTGTATTTTTTAAATTATATATGTTAAATGCTTACGAAAATCAATATTCCAAATGAAAATGTATAAAAATATATCTATTTAATTGTTAATGTGGACAAATTATAATTACAATTTATTTGCACTATAATCTATAAATCATTGTCTGTTCAGTTTTATTCTTGTAGATGGCAGCACCAACCAATTTGATGCGTTTCATTTGGGCGTTGCCATTGAACAATTAACAAATAATCGCAATATATATAGATAGATAGATAGATAGATACTACATAGCATGGCTAAAATTGATTTTAGTTAGGAAACGCATAGCACAGTTGAAAATTCCCTTTCAGCAATTTTCCTCAATAGATAGAAATCTACTGAAGATGTTTTATGCAGCCCTGTACGTGTATAATATATTGAATATATACATACCAAGTAATATGCAAAAAAAAAAATTGTTAAATTCAAAAACGCGTTCCACAGGTGAATTTCAGCAACTATTGGTTGCTGAAGACAGTATTGTATATGAATTATTTTGTATGTCCTTGTAAGTGGACGATGAATGCTATGCCCACTGTATTCTATACACTGAAAGAAAACTTGTAACGCCTTCATCTAGAACATATAAGTAGTCATTTTCCAAATCTCTAAACTAGAAATATAGATGTTTGTGTTATGCGAATAAGGTAAAGAAATGAACTGAATAGACGAAATGATTGAGATAGGTGATGAAATGATACGAATGTGGTGGTGATTGAGAATGATTGAGATAGGTGATGAATGATTTCCGAAGACAGTATTGTATATGAATTATTTTGTATGTCCTTGTAAGTGGACGATGAATGCTATGCCCACTGTATTCTATACACTGAAAGAAAACTTGTAACGCCTTCATCTAGAACATATAAGTAGTCATTTTCCAAATCTCTAAACTAGAAATATAGATGTTTGAGTTATGCGAATAAGGTAAAGAAATGAACTGAATAGACGAAATGATTGAGATAGGTGATGAAATGATACGAATGTGGTGGTGATTGAGAATGATTGAGATAGGTAATGAATGATTTCCGAAGACAGTATTGTATATGAATTATTTTGTATGTCCTTGTAAGTGGACGATGAATGCTATGCCCACTGTATTCTATACACTGAAAGAAAACTTGTAACGCCTTCATCTAGAACATATAAGTAGTCATTTTCCAAATCTCTAAACTAGAAATATAGATGTTTGAGTTATGCGAATAAGGTAAAGAAATGAACTGAATAGACGAAATGATTGAGATAGGTGATGAAATGATACGAATGTGGTGGTGATTGAGAATGATTGAGATAGGTAATGAATGATTTCCGAAGACAGTATTGTATATGAATTATTTTGTATGTCCTTGTAAGTGGACGATGAATGCTATGCCCACTGTATTCTATACACTGAAAGAAAACTTGTAACGCCTTCATCTAGAACATATAAGTAGTCATTTTCCAAATCTTTAAACTAGAAATATAGATGTTTGAGTTATGCGAATAAGGAAAAGAAATGAACTGAATAGACGAAATGATTGAGATAGGTGATGAAATGAAACGATACCTTACATTATGAATCGTTTGAATAGCGAGAAATGATCACTTGGTTTCTAGAATAAATTCATAAACTAGAATTATAGTTACTAAAAATAACCTCTTGTGTTCACATTTATTTGCAGATATTTTTAAATAAGTTTGACCACGGTAATATATGAAAACTCTCTTGAACTTTAATAGGGGAGAGTAGAACTCTGCAGCAAAGAGAACTAGAATTTATAAGGATGATATCGAACTATTTTTTCCAGACCCACAATTTAGTTTTTAGATGCCAGTGGCAGATTTTTGTTTTCAGTGCAATAAGCATTTTGTGCTGCACCTCAGTGATATATATCAATTTCAATATGTTTGGCATTGTGTAACATCATTAAAATACACAGCAAATGATTTTTCCTCTTAGACTGTAATGTGACGGGATTGTTTTCAGTATCCCTGTAAACGGACTATAAATGATAACACTTGATTTTCAATACCAAATATCCCATTGTAAAATTAAATAACGTACATCCATTTGATGAAAATCCGAGTATATTTACGCGAGTTAGATCACTGACAGGCCGACAAACCGAATTCATAAACACTGTTCAACTCTGTTGGAAAGTGTTAAAAAAGCAAATTACGTTAATTTTGTGCAACTTAACTGCATATTTTTGTATTCTTTCATTTTCTAAAAATATATTTTTAATAAATGAAATTTTTCATTATTTTTTGTTTTAATCTATGTTTTTTACAGCGTTATGAGTGTTTTAATTTTTTTCATTCTTGTTTATCTATATTTATTACAAAATATTTCATTTTAAGTATTCTGACATTTTGTAAATTCACAAAAAAGCAAAATTCAAATATTTACGATACGCGTTCTTTTTTTAAACATTTTCCAAAATAATTGAAAAGTGTTTATGACTTCGGTCTGTCTGTCTGTCTATCCGTGCTTTAATTCTTGTAAATATATTCGGATTGTTCTGTAATTTTTGTATGTTATTAACGTTTGTTATAGCACCGTCGTTATTAAAAACGAAGTGATGTGTAGCATTTATAGTTATTTTACATTTTATAGGGAAAATTCGTTTCAAGTGCACTTTAATGATGTTAAACCATTACAATTTAGTTTAGAGGCTTACAAATAATGCTAATCAGAGTTGTCAGTACAGGAAAATTGTCTGTTTAACCCATTAAAATCTTTATTTACTACAAACTTGTTTGAAAGTTTTAGTTATTATTTTTATCTTGTCATATAACGTAAAACACTGATGTCACATAAAATTTGAAATTTTGCAAAAAATAAAAAATAAATAAATAAATAAATAAATAAAATTATTATGAACAAACTAAAAATACATGTAATGCAATGTTGTTGAACGGGATTTTCCTGAAGCGAGAATTTGCATGTTTTTCCCAACAGATGGCATACTCAACACTTGAATCGTCAATAGAAATTTATCAGCTATCAATCATTATTCTTGTACTCGTCGTTTACAGTTTGCACATGTTTTAAGTTCTAACATACAGGGTGTTTTTTTTTTTAACTGACGCTGTTCAGACCCGCCTGTAGATCATTCTAATAACTGGATTGACACAAAATTTTGTGAATGGACTAAGAAAACCATGGGAAAAAAGATTCCAACCAAAAAAAATGTTCCAATCACCGCCGATAGGGGGAAATGTGGCGCTGTACATTGAAAAAAAAAACCCATCAGAAACAGACAAAATTAATAATTTGGATAAAATTCCATGTTTTATTCATCATTTACACTTTCCCTTTCGTTGATCGCAGTTGAAACATCCATTATCACTTTTTCTGCCACCGGTTTACGTCCTGACCGAACTGCTAGCGAGCCTGTTTCTTCGAATTTCAGAATCATTGCTTTCAATACATTAACGGATAAAGGTCCTTTGCGCAGTTTATGGCGTGTTCTAAGTAAACGAAGAACGGCTGGTGCATTGCACTGGTTACAATAATAGAACTTCACAAGTAACGCGCGCTGCGGTAACTTGAGATTCATTTTCAACCTGAGCTGAAATTGTTTCTCGGTGTTTTTCGCATGCATTTATAACTTAAAATATTGGCGCTACTGTCGCTTGGTTAAGTAAAAATTTGCATTTTCATTTATTGCCCGTATTTTATGCTAAATCTCAGTTGCATAAATTACCACAGCGCCACATTTCCCCCTATCGGTGGTGATTGGAACTAATTTTTTTTGTTGTAATCTTTTTTCCCGTGGTTTTCTTAGTCCATTCACAAAATTTTGTGTCAATCCAGTTATTAGAACGAGCTACCGGCGGCTCTGAATAGCGTCAGTTAAAAAAAAAAACACCCTGTATTACGTATCTAATTATAATATCTGCTTATCTTGTTGCAATTCCTGTTATTTTCTCCAAGAAAGTAATTAATCTTAATACAAATGTCGGTTCGCAATTGCGCTATTCAATTTTATTTATTTATTTTGTAAATGTTGAATTTACTAAAAACTAATGGCTCTAAATGGATTCTAGTGCCACGGGGTTTAGTTTGCCCCTAATCAAATTTCATAAGTATTATAAAATATCATAACATTTTTATAAAATTTCATATTTTGCTATACATAAACTTTCTAAATTAGTTTTTGTGTTACCTACTTCTCTGAGCTCAGCTTTCCCAGAGTTCTGTGTATTTATATTTAATCAGCTGACATTGCTACCAGCAAGATAACTTGGTATTCCTGTTAATACACCAACTGTTAAAAGCCGGATAATTATATGTTGCTATACATAAACTTTCTAAATTATTTTTTGTTTTACCTACTTCTATGAACTCAGCTTTCCCAGAGTTCTGAGTATTTATACTTAATCAGCTTACATTGATACAAGCAAGATAACTTGGTATTCCTGTTAATGCAGCAACTGTTAAATGCCGGAGATGTGTGCTCACGTGTCTTTTAGGAGTAATTCGTCGAAGTCTAGAGTTGACATATAGAATATAAGATTTTAAAAAATAGGGTTTGATTTGGAAAGAAGATTGAGCGTAAATTAGTTAAATATTTATTATAGAGGTAAATCTAAATTTTAAAGTTAATCTTTTGAGTAGGAACTGAGTTGCCGTTATCGAAAAAAAAAAACCCACTGATTTGGGGAAAATTTTAGAATTTTTGAGGAAAATGAATTTCAACTATCTGGCAACACTGAAATTAGCGTTAATTGAACTTATCAGCTGAAAGAAATTAAAGCACGCAACATTTCGTAATTCGATTGTGGTATATCATACCTGAAATATTGCGCAGGTTTGTTGGTTTGTTCTTTGGGGGCGCTACGGTCATCTTTTGCACACGAGGTCTACACAGGCATAGATCTCTGTTTTAAGTGGAATACGACTAAATATAAACATTTGCATGAGTCGGGATTCGAACGCTGCACCCTTTATGCAGTAGCCAGCACCTTAACAATTAGACAAGCAGATTCTGCAGGTGAACAAATGTGTTATTTCAATACCATTTATTTAATGTATTTTTAATATATGTAGAAAAGTAGATATTTAGTTTTGTACTGAAAATCCAACGTTATTTGTATTAATCAAGTAGCAAAAAGAAACAACAAATATTTAAATAAATTAATTAATTTGATTTTATTATGCTTTTAATCAACTCCGTTGATGTAAAGTTAATTTAATTTCAGAAAAGAATGTTTAATTATATTTGCTTTTATAAAATTAATAATTATATTTGCTTTTATAAAATTAATAATTATATTTTTAATTTTATGCTATGCCTTTTTAAGAATACAATAGATTTTTTTTGTTTTGTTTTTAAGAAACAGTGTATTGTTTCTTTTCTCCTCCAATATTAAAATAAAGCGGATTAAAAAAAATGAATAATGAAAGTCTTAAAGATACATAACAAAGGTTAAAACTTTCTTTTTTGTTGAAAAATAATTAAATTACTTATAAAAACGTAAGGTGCAAGTATATAAATGATCAGAATATTTTTTGCTGTCGGAATCTATTTTAATGATACATAATGATTTTAATTGTAATATATTTTATTTGATCATAATTAATTCAGTAAATAAGTTTTTATTTACCGTAATTTCCGGCGTATAATCCGCAGCTGAAAGAGTCGTTTTTCGAACCAGAAATATTATTTTATAAAATGTAATTTAAAAGATCGCTGTAAATATTTAACTACAATTATTGAATAAAATTTCTGGGTCGAAAAACGACTCTTTAAGCTGCGGATTATACGCCGGAAATTACGGTAATAGCAAAAAAAAATGAACTTTTATTAAGTTTTCCTTTTTTAATACCGATGAAAGTTTGTTGCTATTGTTGAGAGCTAAATATATCATGGTATTTCAAATAAAGCATTAAAAAAACATCTATTCGAAAATAATGGAAATCTAGATTAAGCTCAAAAATTTGAATCTAGATGTTCAACTAAAATTAAAAACATTTTTTAATAATCATTTTTAATTAAAATATCTTTTTTCTCAAAATAACATAATTAATGTTATTTTACAAAAAAAGAAAAATAAACTAGAATTTACAAACGCAGTGTTTTATTCTGGGTTGGGTTGACCACCTTATCTCGAAATATGCCGTATATAGCATTAGAACCCATGGTCTAATAAACAAGGTTGGTCATATCATGCCATGTTTCTTAGTGGATTCTGACGACACAGAGTTTGGTTTAGTTTATACGTTGCACTTAACCAGACTTTATAAATATTATAAAAAAAATCATAACATTTTTATAAAACTTCATAAAAATATTTTTCTATACCTAAACTTTCTAAATTATTTTTTGTGTTTCCTACTTCTATGAGCTCAGCTTTCTGTGCACTTATACTTAGTAACACCCACATTGCTACCAGCTAGATAACCTGGAATGCCTGTTAATACACCAACTGTTAAATATTGAAAATGTGTGACATTGGTCATAGACTTTTTGGAGTATATCATCTTCGAAGTCTACAGTTGGCATGTACACTGTTAAAAATATACCTGTAAAATTACGGGCAGAAGCCGGCAGCAGTCATACCCCGTAAAAAAAAAAAAAAAAAAAAAAAAAAAAAAAATCCATGCCCATCAGTTTGTGCAGCCCGTAATTTTACGGGGCAAAGTAATACAGCATTATAATGCACAAGATAGAATGCATTTTAAACCACAATAACACTTTACTTACTGTTCCGTAGCACGTACAACGTTAAATAATTATCCCTCTGTAACAAAGAATTCCATTACAATATAGTCTATGTAATGGAATGTCTATGTTAAAAAATCGTTTGCAATGTATTTTAATGATGTTATACTATTTCAAATATATTGAAATTTACACATATCACTGAGGTCCACAACAAGATGCTTACTTTTGAATGTAGTGGGCATATCATTTATCATTCATATACAGGGAGTCACAAAATTGTTCTGTTACGGTACTATGACCTATTATGGCTGGAAGTGCATTTACAGTTGTGGTATACGTTTATAACTTTAACTGCACCCTTTTTGCAGAAGTCAGCACCTGTACAATTAAACAAGCCGATTCTTCATCTAACTCATTTTTTGCATATTATGTGATGTGTACATATTATATAGATCATATACATGACTGTAAAAAAGATTTCGGGTATATTTCTGTTTATGGACAGAAATCACTGAAAGGGAATATTCAAATAAGTTAAGCGTTTCTTAACTGAACTAAATTTTAGTATAATGTGTAGTATATATTCAAATCGATGAATCATATACAGGGTTTCATAAATGAATTTGAACGGTTTGCTGACTATAGATGGTAACTGCCGAAGTTATGTTTTCAAATGTTTTAATGCGTTTTCCAAAATGTTTACTTTGCCATCATCTTTCATCTTATTAAAGGGTGAAGTTTTGTTGCAGTATTTTGAATGTGTTGGAAAGTGTTTCATAATCTATGTTAGACACATTATTTTTTCTTTCTTGTATTACATTTATCAGAATGCACGAAAATGTACGAAATTATACACAATATTTAATTTAAAATGTAGGCATTACTAATTCTTTCGCACACAATGTTTGGATGAATAAGTTTCATTTAATTTGAATCCATTGAATTATCAAAGACATATATATGTATAACATGCAAAAATCTCTGGAAATGTAACATAAACTTTCTTTTTTATAATGTCATATCCTTTTTATATTACGTTTATACAGTTAAATCTCCTAGAATTCCCTTTTTTTCTAGAAACGATACTTACTTTGCTTAGATTTAAAACTGATTTATAGTCGAATTTTAAAAATACTTTAAAGGAGATGATGATGGAAACCTCTAAACGATATTATCTGTGAAAGTTAAATTTATCCAAGCCAATGACACAGAAACAGTTAAAGTAATTCCATTAAATGAAGATTGGTATTTTATCTAACGATATAAATCTTATAAAGGAAATGTACATTATAGGTAAAGTATCCGAAACAAATATAAATTTATAATGATATTATCAAAGAATGGGAACAGTTAACCCATAGCTGATTGAATATATTATAAAACATTTGAAAATCTGTTATTAAAATTTAATTGCGATGCATACAGTGGCGTCAGAAAAAACCCTAGCGGCCATACGGTTAATCTAAAGGTAATACTATTTAGGATTCAGATATTTTAAGCTATAGTCTCCAGAATAAGTTAATGAACAACATTTAAGCTTGTACAGTTGATAATATAGTGACAAATTTCGAATGGCAACAGCTACATATTTTCATCGCAAAATGATCTTCACAGTAAACTAAAATGGTGTTAAAAGGGTTTTGCAGCACTTAGAACAGACAACAGAGGCTTGAAGCAAATGCAAATAAAATCAGCGAAAACAACAAATAATCCTCTAATAGCGACTAAAAAAAAAAAAAAAAAAAAAAAAAGAAAAAGAAAAAAAAAAAAAAAAAAAAAAGAAAGAAGGATTTTATTTTTGGAGCCGTGGTGTACGACTTCATAGACTATAACACATTGTATTAGGCAGACGTGGAATCTCATGTTTAAGAGCCTACACTAGTCACGCGAAGAAACGCCCAAGCTAATGTTAAGTCTATGGGAAGGTTCTTGCGCGATTATCTCGCTCGCATTTTAATATTTTTAAATGCTTTTTTTTGCATAGGATAGCTGAGGTCAATCTCCAACGTTGTTAGTTTTTACTTTTTCTATGTTGGTTCCAGTTTTTTTATATAAGGGTACTTTCACTTTCAGAACCGGTTCCAACCGGTTCCAAAATTGAAAATGCCCGCTTATAAAAGAAAACTGCAACAAAAATTGAAAAAGTAAAAACTAACAACGTTGGCGATTGACCTCAGCTATCCTATGCAAAAAAAAAAAAAAAAAAAAAACATTTAAAAATATTGAAATGCGAGCGAGAAATCGCGCAAGAACCTTCCCATAGACTTAACATTAGCTTGAGCGTTTTTTCGCGTGACTGATGTAGGATCTTAATGGTGCTTTACATATCATACGCACTTTGACATTTTAAATATCCTAAATTCTTTGGAGTTCATTCGTGTGACCAAATATTTACATGGAAACGTGAAATGACGGTATATGACAGAGTCATTAAAATGTTCTGGCAGCATACATAAAAAAGTAAATGCTATTCTGTGCGTTTGTTGTCAGTCGCCGTTTCTAGGTCTACAGATGTTATTTAAGTGCTATTTATGGTTTCCGATTGGAAGATGATTTTTCAGTGAATAAAAGGCGGGAGGGATGTTATTTTGAATTTTCGAACTTTTGCTTCTGTAACCGTAACTGTGATATCTCGATTATTGTATTTCATCTTATGTTTGAACCCATACACTAAAAGATCTCCATCACAAGCAGGCACCCCGTTTAATTGAAAGGTGCGGTCACTAGAGGTGATTACCCCTGAAGATGACTGTTTGAAGCAGTTGAAAGCAGTCGGGTTTTTAACATCTTTTTAATATCTTTTGACGAATTTTTACGTTTAAAAACCTTTTTGTATGTTTGCACCTTTTTAGCAAAATAAACATTGTATATTTCATTTAAATTTCAAGATGAACATGACGTTTTTAAAACTTATAGTTTAACTATATTTTATATAATATTAACACTTAAAATTAATTTTATATAACATGGCTAATGAGATACAGATTTTTTACAAACAAAATTAAAGGTACTCAATATGTCCATCTTTGGATGCACAGCATATCTGTACACACTAGTCAAATTCGTCCCAAACAATTACGAGCATGTCTGCATCCACTGCTTCAACGGCTCCTATTATGCGTACCGTAATTTCGCGCGTATACGCCGCGGCTTAGTTAAGTCTTTTTCAAACCGGAAATTTTATTGAAAATAAGAAGTCAAATAAGTGCTAAGCACATTTTATTTAAAATAAATTCTGGTAGGAAATCGAATTGTCCGAGGTGCGGCGTATACGCGAGAAATTACGGTATCTTCAGTTCGGCTAATGTAGCTGGAAGGGGAGGCACATAAACATACTCTTTCTACAAGAAGAAATCGCACACTGAGATGTCTGACGATTTTGGAGGCCAGACAAACACTGAAGTGGCGGGCGAAATAAGAGCGTTAGCGCTACCTGTGGACAACTGCGTTAAACTCGATATTTCTCTTTTTCTATCACTATTCGATCAAAACGAATTAAAAGCTCAATAGTTATTAGTATTTTAAATCGGTTGATTTTTTTAAACGCCCTATATATTATTGGGGTTTACTATAAAATCTTCTCTATTAAAAATGATGTGTGAAACATTTATAGTTCGTTACAGATCCCAGCTACATAATGGTCTATGGGGGGGAAATTGTCTACGGTGCATTTTATTTAAATTGCTTAGTTAAATATCTCATTTCACTGTAAGAAAAAAATTAAGAAAATTAATAATATTCTGTTAGTGTTGGAAAGTGTTTCATAGTGCCGGGTGCATGATTTTTCATTCTTGTTGTATTTAAAAGCAAAATAAATTGATGTTCACAAATTAATAAAATAATTGAATGTTTATTATTCTTTGCAATTTTTATAAAATTACAAAATAGCACATTGATTGATAGGAAGGGATCTGTAACTTATTCAAACATATCTTTTGTTGATAAAATTGTAGTAACGATATTTTTAACAGGCTAATTCCGCTCTTTGTGAAATGTGATGATGTCACGAGTAATGCTGTATATGGCCAGAATTCTATTTTAAACAACACTGAGCTAGATGCTAAATAATTCCTAATGCATCTGACAGTATATAATGCACTTCCAGCCCTTTACTAAAACTAATCACATTTCACAGAAAGTCATGAATGACAATCCGCGTTCGGATTGAAATGTAACACTTTGTGTTTCTGTATGAAGAAGTAAGATTACAACTCTACTTTCTTACAGAATTTTTTTTCATGGTTACTGCCACCACTATTATTCTTTTAAAACAGGTCACTCCGTATAGTGATAACATTATAATAATCACTCTTGGTGATTAAAGCCTAAATATAAATACATAATATGTTTTATGCATAAAAGTATTTATTAACGGAGAATTAGCTCATTGTTTATAAGAAAGTTGAATTTTAATCTGTATAAATTTACATATTTGTAGTTTCTTGGGAAAAAAACGATCACCCCTACTAACACTGGCCCAATTTATAGTATAAAAATGGGATTGGTACCAATCAATTAGTAATAACGTCAACTAATCATTGGTATAGTTAAATTTTGTTTCGGGGTCGTCTGCAAATTGAAATTAAAATAAAGTTTAAAATTTTTAATAAGAACGCCTTACTTAAATTTTTTGGTAAATTTTACCTTTGGATAACATGTAATTAGGTCAACAAGTTTAGGAATTATGCAAGTTTAAAAATTGGAACTTCTAATGTTGCCTTCATTTTTAATCATTTTAAAACAGATTGCAATGGAGATAGTTTTTTAAGCATATCCCAAGAACTACTTAGAGAAATTATCAGTAATTTTGGATTCGCATATTTGAATTTTCTAGAAATCGATTTCTGTAAAAAAATTCATAGATTGCAATTCATATTTTTTTCTAGAAGTAATTTTAAAATATATATAATTTTGAAACTAAAGTGAAACACAGACAAACGATTTTTTATTATCGGAAAGATATGAAATATCATAAAAATCAGAGAATCATAACTCGGGGAAATTTGGAGTTTTTACTTTTGTACTTATTAAAGAATGGAGAAACATTTTCTAAATATAATAGATAGGCCAAAAGGATTTTTTTTAATGTTACAAATGCAAATTAAAGGCATAACTATTTCATTTGTATAATCTTAATTTCTAGCTTATTTCAACCACTTTCGTATTTTAAATTGATATCGTATCTCCAAAACGTAAAAAAATTAAAGCGCGTGTCAACTTTTTGTATCATCCTGTAAAATTATAATGTAATGTGTTATTTATTTTATATTTTAAATGTTAAAACTGTTTATGTATTCAATGATATTTTCACATGCCTATCATGCGCAGCAGAATTTTTCCATAATTTTTTTATATTATTATATATTAAGATTATTGATCATTTAAGAAATTATGACAAGTCTGAAGATAAAGCAACTCTAAGTATAATAAGCGTCTACATACTTCGACCGTCTAAGTTTGGCATAAGCATCAGGGCAGATATTTGATATTATTTCTAGGTTCTCTTCGCACCTTAAACAAAATTAAAAATGAAATCTATCTATACTATATTATAAAGGAGTAAATATTGTTTTTTTGTTTGTTTGTTTGTTTGTAGGGGGTAAACTTTGAAACTACTGAAGCAATTTCAAAAGGGATGGTGGCAAATTGATGGTGACAATCCCTGCTCCAACATAGGCTATATTTTATGTCGGTGCCACTACCCCCAGGGGGGTGCAGGAGCAAAAAATGTTCTAAAATTTCGATTTTTTTTATACTGAAGGAGCCAGAAACATCAAATTTGGCATGGTAATTACTTATAAGATGTGAATGCTCTTTAAAAACAAATTAAAAAAAAAAAAACGAAATTTAATACACTGTAAAAAAAATCAGAAGCATTTCGGCACTAGGCGAAAAGGTTTCCGGAAATTTATAGTAATCTTTGTGTTCTCCACAGTTACTTGTTATTTCGGAATCGTTACACGTATTTTCGGAAAATTATTCAAAGCGGTGAATACGCTGAAGAAGTCAGAAACGTTACATTCCATAGCGGAAATGTTTTCGAATAGGTAGTGTAAAATGTTGGTTACTGAAACATTCGGAAATGTTACACTCATTCCGTGTAAAGTTTAAAAATGGAATTCGAAATGAAGTAATATTTGCGCATGCTCATTTACTCCGACCTACTGCACATATCATTATCACGTGATTTGTATTGTTCTTGAGAGGACAGAGAGCTTAAAACAGATGCAAACGCAACGTATTTATATGAGCTGTAAGTATTCTGTTTTATAATTTCTTTCATTTGAAAGAACAATATGCATTTTCAAAAAAAAATAATATTATCAGATTATATTTTATTGCATATTAATATTACATTTGCAGTTAATCTTTTGTTGTATACACAAAGTTAAATAACTCGTTCGATAGTTTCTTTATAATCTTGTTCCATGAATCTGTAACAAATATTAGATATTTGATTGATGAATAATAATGTAGTACTAGTATTAATGAATTACAGATAGAACCGTATATACGTCTTTAACATCTTTTCCTTTTGAGATCGGTTCCGTTTCATAACTTTTCTAATGATGAAATGTATCGTTTATATGATTCCTAATTTCACTAATTTCACCTAATTTCACTTCAGTGAAATTCCTAATTTCACTTATACTATACGTTTTTCCTTCATTTTTTATGAATCACATATTTATAAATAAATATAATTGAAAATTTGATTTATAAATCTATAAATAATTCTTTTTTAAAATCCGGTCTCGTGAATTCCATGCAGTAAACAGATACATATGCATTATAAAAGTGCTTTATTTCCCAAAATATATGTATTATTTTTAATACATTTAAATAAATATATTTTTTAATCTTGTAAGTATAGATATTATGTCAAATATTTCGTATCTGTAAATAATTATTTTATTTTATGAACTGTATACTTATAAAAATACATTTATTTTCTCAGGTTATCTCAGCATTTTTCAAGTTATACGAATAAAATAATCTTTAAATGAATATATTTAGAAGCATGATAGTTTTAAAACACTACATGAAAAATATTTACAAACAGACAAAACATTTTTATCAATACATCTATTTATAAGTATACAATTCGTGAAAATAAAACAATTACCACAGATATAAAATATTTTCGAATAGTATAACTATTTACAAGATCTAAAAAAAAATGTTGAAAGGTATTACTAAAATTTATCTATTTATAAGTATAGGGAAATTAAATATTTTCATTGAGTATCTATTTAGAGGATGGGACTCATGAGGCTGCATTTAAAAAAAGAATTATTTATAGATCCATAAATCAAATTTTCAACGTTATTTATTTACAAATATCTGATCCATAAAAACTGAGTGAAAAACGTATAGTATAAGTGAAATTAGGAATTTGTTCTGTCATATAAACGATACATTTCATCATTAGAAAAGTTATGAAACGGAACCGATCTCAAAACGAAAAGATGTTAAATACGTATATACGGTGCTATCTGTACTTCATTAATACTAGTACTACATTATTATTCATCAATCAAATATCTAATATTTATTATAGATTCATGGAACAAGAGTATAAAGAAACTATCAAACGAGTTATTTAACTGTGTATACAACAACTTCTAAACTTGTTGTACTTGTAAACTTGTAGTAGGTAAACTAAAGAAGTTTCCAGACGATTCAACTCTGTTCCTACAAAGGAAAATTTGGAAGCCTCTCTTCAGTAGAAGGACATACTCTCAAATTTGGAGTTATTTTAAAATGACAGAAGTATTTGACATAGAATTAGGTTTTTTTAAAGTTTATTTTGCCTGCATAAATAACTTTAAAGTGATATCTTGAGTAGCAGTCTAAAAATAAAAGGTGAATAATAAAACAAGTTCAGAAAAATATATGTTCCGCACCAGAAATTACAGAAAGTTTATAATATTGCTAATTCTAGAGTATAATTCATCTACAAGATCATACTTCATACGATCATATCTATAATATGATTAGCGAGTTAGCTCACCGAACTTCGCAGAAAACCCAGCCATGATGATGTGGAGTGGGGTTTCGCCTCGAGCGAATGTAATGTTATTTTTTTTTTTTTAAAGCATGTTGTTCTCACAAATAAAAGAAATTATAAAACTGAAATACGCAGAAACATTTCCAAAACACACAGAAACATTTCCGATGTATACAAAAACATTTCTGGTGTATGCAGAAACCTTTCCTATGTATACAAAAACATTTCCGATATATGCAGAATCGCTACTGAACATCTGACTGAAATATAAAGAAACGTTTCCGAAATGCACGTAAATGTTTCCGAAATATGCGAAAACTTTTACGAACATCTGACTGAAATATGCGGAAACTTTTACGAACATCTGACCGAAATATGCGGAAACATAACAGAACCGATGGACCATATTGCTGGCCCACCAGACAGAGTAACGTTTCAGAGTTATTTTTTTACAGTGTAGGGTGAGATGACCGAAAAGCGTTCTAAAAACATTCTAAATTACAATTTCTATGGAATCTCTGGAACTACAGAACCGTTTTCAAAAGTGATGGTGGCAAATTGATGGTGACAGTCCCTGTCCCAACATAGGCTATATTTTATGTCGGTGCCACAACCCCCAGGGGGGTGCAAGAGCAAAAAATGTTCTAAAATTAATTTTTTTTTATACTGAAGGAGCCAGAAACATCAAATTTGGCATGGTAATTACTTATAAGATGTGAATGCTCTCTAAGAACATATACTAAAAACATTCGAAATTTAAAAGGATTAGATGAGCGAAAAGCGTTCTAAAAACATTCTAAATTACAATTTCTATAAAATCTCTGAAACTACAGAACCATTGTAGATAGTGATGGTGGCAAATTGATGGTAACAGTCCCTGCTGTAACATAGGCTATGTTTATATGGGTGCCACTACCACAGGTGGAGGGGTGCAAGAGCGAAAAACGTTCTAAAATTTCGATTTTTTTAATACTGAAGGAGGTAGAAACATGAAATTTGGCATGGTAGTTACTTATAAAATGTAAATGCTCTCTAAGAACAAATTCTAAAAAAAAAAAAATTCATTTAAAAGGGTGAGATGAGCGAAAAGCGTTCTAAAAACATTCTAAATTACAATTTCTAAGGAATCTCTGGAACTACAGAACTTTTTTCAAAAGTGTAAGTAGGAAATTGATGGTGACAGTCCCTGCTCCAATATAGTTTATATGTCGGTGCCACTACCCCCCCCCCCCCGGGGGGGGGCAGGAGCGAAAAACGTTCTACAATTCCGATTTTTTTATACTGAAAATGTTAGAAACATGATATTTGGCATGGTAGTTACTTAAAGATGTAAATGCTTTCTAAGAACATATTCTAAAAAAATTCGAAATTTAAAAGGGTGAGGTGAGCGTAAAGCGTTCTAAAAACATTCTAAATTACAATTTCTATGGAATGTCTGGAACTACAGAACCGTTTTCAAAAGTGATGGACGCAAATTGATGGTAACAGTCCCTGCTGTAACAGCTATTTTTCATATCTGTGTCACTACCACAAAGGGGGGAGGGGGTGTGAAAAAGCGAAAAACGTTCTAAAATTTCGATTTTTTTCGACATTAGTGGGGTTTAGTTAGTAGTTTCTGAATTATCTGTGGCAGTAAAATTTCCTGTAATGAATATAGGCCAACGACTACCACTTAGCATTTTTCAAGAATTACGTGAGCAAAGCCGCGGGTTTTGCTAGTAAATATATGTATTTGCTCACGGTCTCTACAGTGTGCATTATTCAGCAATAGAAATTCATAAAAATATAAAAATCGAACACCTTTCTATGTTCGTTCGAAATAAGAAA
The DNA here is from genome assembly GCA_963931845.1 of Maratus michaelseni. Lineage (NCBI taxonomy): Eukaryota > Metazoa > Arthropoda > Arachnida > Araneae > Salticidae > Maratus > Maratus michaelseni. The sequence continues at coordinate 78,996,884 of OZ007595.1, read as the reverse complement.
GTATAAATAAAATACAGTATAACTGTTTTAAATACGAATGTTTTTGTTTCGTTTTTACCACTCACGTGTAGACAGACACTCTTGGACATACATTAGAATACAAAAAGTAAATGTGAAATTCTGTGGTCTTAATTACCTTGTTAATCCTGACGATTTGTTTGTAATCATCTAAATTTCGTTCCGAAATACTTTTAACAAACTTTGAATTTAAATATACATAAAATATTTTTTGGAATCCTTATAAAAACTTAAAAAAAACTATATTTTAAACTTTTGTAACGCATTATTGAACAGTCACCAGTATATTCGTGTTTGCATAGCTGCTATCTTTTATGCTTTTTTATATAAGTTTAACAAAAGGTGATGATATGAAAAGGAACAAAGTTTTCCTAACATTATATCAGTGTATTACGAATGTAACACAAACACAAATACACATATAGTCTAGGCATTAGGGGATAAAAAAGAGCAAATAAAGGAAAGTTTTGGTGTAGTTTTTTGGGGGGTGTCCCTTTATGTTTTTTGGGTCGCTGAACACGAATCCGAGGTTTTCCAACAAATTTTTTTTCCGGGAAATACGTTTTTTTTACAAAAAACATGTAAAAAACGGACTTTTCTCCGTTTTTTCAAAATAATTCCTAAATTGTGCATTTTACGTGAAAGACAGCAGTGTATGAATTAAAGAGAATAAAATTTCCTATATTTTATGTACTGAAAGTTTTTTTCTCTGATCAATGGTTTAGCCGTGAGAGTGCGGCAAAAAAGGGTGTTAAAAACAAAAAAACTGTAAAAAAACGGGAATTACGGTAGTGTATTTCGATGTAACATGGAAACTAACCATTTTACGCAAACGGTAACCATTAATGATACTAAAGATTATATGTTTGACTATATTTTATGCATTTGCGGTAGAGGAAAAGTGCGGATCCTGCGCCAGGGGAACGTGGGAACAGTGGAGCAGTTCCACCTTCTCTCATGAGTCGAAGGTGCTCCTCCGCCGGAGTGCTCATACTGTAAGAGGCGGTAAAATTGGGAGGTGTAAAAGACAAAAAACTGTAAAAAACGGGAATTACGACCCTGTACGTCGATGTAACATGTAAATTAACCATTTTAAACAAACATTGACTGTTAATGATACTAAAAACTATATGATTAACTACATTTTACAATGAAGTTGCCTGATAATAAATACGGCGAGTCATCATGAATCATTATTTAATTATAAATTATTATGTACATTAGTAAGAAACATTAGTATATTTACATGAAGGCAAAAAGCAAAATTTTTATTTCCAGAATCTTTTATTTGAAGGTCCCTGCTGTTCATCGGTATCTACAGTATAGAAAATAGAAGTATGGAATTAGTGGATTTTTTATTTACTACCAATATTTTAGAATAAATGTTTTCTTAATGGTAAAGATTTCATGCCTTGTGGCATGGCGTGTTCCTCTTCCATTGGGTCCACGGATTCAATTGGTGGGCAATCCATCTCCAGCTCGATTTCAGGGTATAACGCGTCTTCCTCATCTTGATTCACCACTGAGATGTCGTTGCAGTTCCCTTCGCAGTTGAGGCACATGTTGGAACAACAAAGACCTGCCTTCTTTCACCCACAATTTTGTTGGCAGTTCTTTTTGCACTTACATGATACAAGCTTCAACAACGCAGGGGGTAGTAAAGTAAATACAGGCTCAAGCCCAATATTTGTTTTTTTTCCATCCCCACTCTTCAGCATTTTTTTCAACTCCTAGCCATTGCTGCACCTGGTGATATACTCTTAAAGAGTGCTGTCGTGCTGCAGCTGCAGGTGGTGGTAAAGCAGAAATATTTGAATTGTATTTAAATGCTGACTTCTTGTACGAAATATACCTTAGGTAGTTCAACAAAGGCACATTCGTCCCACTATAACCATACAGCAAGACCAGGAAACGTTCCCCAGCAGCTGCAATCATCTCTTGAGTAGCGTTGGAGTCTTTAAATACTTTAACAGCGTCAGCAACATCTGAATTCTTCACAAGAGTTTTGAGGAACTTCATTTTTCCTTGCATAAATGGTGCTGACGTTGTATCACACCCGCTCATAGTATGTAGGAAGAGAATGTTTTCCGCAACCGTTGAACTCACAGCATTAATTGGAGAAAATATCACTGGAGAAACAGTGTCTTTTTGAGGTTTTAAAAAGAAAACGTTTTCACCCCTGCAGAGAGCTATCAAAATGACCAAGAGGTCGACATCCTCCCCAAATATAATCACCGTCTCATTTGATGGTGCCAAGGACAAAGCAGTGTTTATAATCAAAGTGTCTGCGTCTTCTTTTGCTTGCTTGTATGTAATATCTGCTGATAAGAACTTATCACTCATCATAGATATTAACCGACTCTTGTTTTTGGGGTTAGCAAGAAACTTTTCTTTGCAAATGGTAGTATCATTGTACCGTCAATTTCCTTGCTCATCTCATACACTCCGCAGTTTTTGTACCACCTTGTAAGTCATCAGGGTAGCCTTCAAAGACAACTACTGCCTGCGGTTGGTACCGTGACTGTACGTACTCAACATATTTATCGCAGATTGTTGAAAAAGACTGATTCTTAGGCCAAACAACCCTATGAAATAAAAACTCCCCATCAATGACGAATTGAATACTGCCGCTGAACCGCTTGTTTGTTAGGGGTTTGAATGCCTTGTAGAGAGTAGATTTGGTTCCTTTTCTTAAACCATTGTCGAATAGGGATAAGGAATAAGGGCCTAGATCGTACGTCAAAAACTCCTCAAGGTCTTCATCCGAATGCTTTGCAACCGAAATTCATTGGAACATTTTAGTATCATTAATAGTCAACGTTTGCTTAAAATGGTTAATTTTCATATTACATCGATACAGGGCCCTAGTTCCCGTTTTTTACAGTTTTTTCTCTTTTATCCACTCTCAATGTTACCGCCTCTTAGAACACGAGCTCTCCGGAGGAGTAGCACCCTCGATTCATGAGAGTAGCTGGATCTGCCCTCAATGCTCCCACCTTCCCCTGGTGTCGGATCCGCACTTTTCCTCTACCTCAAATGCATAAAATATAGTCAAACATATAATCTTTAGTAAGATTAATAGTTAACATTTGCGTAAAATGGTTAGTTTCCATGTTACATCGACATACACTACCGTAATTCCCGTTTTTTTTACAGTTTTTTGTTTTTAACACCATTTTTTGCCGCACTCTCACGGCTAAACCATTGATCAGAGAAAAAAACTTTTATTCTCTTTAATTCATATACAGCCGACTTTCACATAAAATGCATAGTTTTGGAAATATTTTGAAAAAACGGAGAAAAGTCCGTTTTTTTACCCGTTTTTTGTAAAAAAACGTATTTCCCTCAAACAATTTTGTTGGAAAACCTCGGATTCGTGTTCAGCGACCCAAAAGACATAAAGGCACCCCCCCCCCAAAAAAAAAACTACACCAAAACTTTCCTTTATTTTCTACTAAATGACTGGACTAATATATCTGTACATAAAAAAATATATAAATGAAACAAATATACACTAGATGGAACCCGTCAAAACTTGACGGAAAAAAATACTATAACAATATCAGTAAAATAAGCTACTTTATTATTTAAGAAGGGGTGCGTATGAAACAATCTTTCAAACATTTTATTTTTAAAAAGAATTTCCACCCAGTTAAATATAGTACTATTTCCGATGCAAACTCCGAACAAATAATCCGTAAACAACTGGTGTAATGCAAATCAGTTTGACATTACCGCCATATTCCCCACGGCAAGAAAGAAAATTTCATGGACCTATGAAGTATCATACAAATAATATATTCCTACGATCATCTCATATTCAGTAAATAAAAGAACATAGTAAATAAAGCACACATCACCCCCTCCCCTGCGATGATGCAACCGAATGATGCTCGAAAGCATTGTCGAAATTCGACGTTAAAAAAAAGGTTTTAAAATGTCCTCTTTAATCATTGTTTGTTTCAAATCCATATCTTCTAAAACGCATCCATTGTTTTAAGCTAATCAAATTTTATGTAAAGATGCAGAATTATTTTTACAATAATAAATTAATCCGCAGATGAGGGAGATTTTTAATGTTTTCAAGTGTAATTCATTTGTATAGTTTCTTGGGTCCCTTTACATAATCAGGATGATTATCCATCACAGTCGGAGATATCTTCCCTCTTATACAGTTAAATAAACAATGGATCGTTAAAAAAATACAATTCCTAGCATATTCTGATGCAACATATACATCAACGAATTCAAAATATCAATTTAACGTTAAACATAAACTGAAAATAGTTTTTTTTCTAATCTTATGATTTATCAGTTTTTTTTTCACTTTTTATGATGGTTAGGGAAATCTATTTTCAATTGTGGCAACTTTCCCAGGGGCTATTTTACATTATTAAAGCAAACTGGTGGTCATTGTTGAAATAGAATTGAAAAAATATTTCACACTTGAAAATTATTTAAAGAATCGTTAAATTAAGCCGCAGTTTTCAAATAAATTTAAATCGAAAGATTATTTTTTTTTCTAATTGATAATGTAAGTATTGAAATTGTAAAATATATTAAAATATTGTAAAAAAATTGCAATTTGTAGTATTTAGAAGTGATGTGTAAGCGCGATGAAAGCTAAAGCAATAGCGCCGTTTGTTATCACAACTGTTATACATTTCTAAAAATTGCCACTGCGTTTTGGCTGGCGTCCAAAAGTAGACTACCATTTTTTTGACATCAAAAGAGAAATTCGCAGTGAACGAAATAGGACTTTGCCGCTAATAAGGAACTGTTAAATAAACTTATAACAAACCTATCAAAATAATTCCTATAAAATATTAGCCTTACATTTTTTATTCTAGCTAAAATAACAATCATTATTTCAAGTTTTTTTTTTTTTTTAACCATAACACTATTTTTAATAATTTAAATTTTCCTGAAATCCTTATCTTTTGTGAATTTTTTTTTTAATTAAAAAATGAAATCTTCTAACCTATAATTTTAAAAAAAAGTAATTGGTAGCATGCAATCAAAGTATGCAATCAAGATGAAGCAACCAATAAAAGCTTCAGTTCTAATCTTTAAAATTAAAAATTGAAAAATCAGTTAAAATTACGTCAGGTTGACACAATCATATAAATTATTCTTTTTAGTTTTATCAATGTTATAATGCATTTCAAGCTAAGCATAACTTCATTTTCACCGGTTGAAACTTTTCACACGTAATTTGTATACCTTACTTTTATGCTTAAACACCATGTGTACAAATAAAAATATATTTTGTGTTTAAATGTAATGAAAAAATGGTATCAACAAAGTTATAATGCATAATGATAAAATAAACCCAATGGACAATATTTTCGTGACGTCACAATAAATATGAATTTTTATTCTCTTATAAAACACGCGGATAAATAATTTTACCGAAATTTAACTTGCAAATAAAAAAATTCGGCCTAAAAGTCACGTGCTTTTAATATTTAATAATTCTCTTTTATGCTCGCAATCATTGAGTTCAGAAAATAAACTCTCTACGTCGCAACAGTGGGCGTTAATCCGATTGCCGACTTTATGACGTCATAAGCAGAAGTAAAATTTTAATTTAAGATTACGGCTAATTAATTAAATTTTCGAACAAACGAATGTACGATAACAAATCTGTGACCAAATATCTTTCATTTAAAAAAAGAATGATGTAATTTGATGTAGTAGTTTGTTCTCACGGATTGTCGAAAGATATCGCTTAGCGTTTTAAATATATAGATAACTTCTCATAGTATCTACAATGTGCATTATTTAGCAATAGAAATTCATAAAAATATAAAAATTGAACACCTGACTAAGTTTTTCTTAAATAAAAAGGTTTAAATAAAATACAGTATAACTGTTTTAAAGACGATGGTTTTTGTTTCGTTTTTACCAGTCACGTGTAGACACACTCTTGGACATACATTAGAGTACAAAAAGTAAATGTGAAATTTCGTAGACTTAATAAACTTGATAATCCTGACAATTTGTTTGTAACCATGTGCATTTCGTTCCAACATATTTTTAAAAAACTTTGAAATCAAATATACAAAAAATAATTTTTTGACTCTTTATAAAAGTTTGTTGAAAAAAAACTAAATTTTAAACTTTTTGTAACACATTATTGAACAGTCACGAGTATACTCGTGTCCGCATAGTTGCTATCTTTTACGCTTTTTTTTATGTTGAATAAAACGTGATATGAAAATGAACAATGTTTTCCTAACATTACATCAGTGTATTACGAATGTAACACAAACACAAATACATATTCATCCACACCTCAAACAAAATAAAAAATGAAACAAATATATATAATTTCTCATGGTATCGACAGTGTGCATTATTTAGCAATAGAAATTCATAAAATATAAAAATCGAACACCTTTCTAAGTTTGTTTGAAATAAAACCGTATAAATAAAATTCAGTATACCTGTTTTAAATACGATGCATGAATGAATCTCAAAATTTTGGTAATTGCTGTTCCGAAGCTGTGAACACTTCTTTCAGCACTATTTCCTCAAAATATTTCTTAACACCTGTTTTATTTCACATTTATCGTCTTCATTTTTATTCATATGTTATATTTTCCTTGCAAATGATAAACGTGGGGAATAGTCAATAAAACAGGCAAAATAATATTTTATTTCCGAAAAGAAACTTTTTTTGTATGATAAATGATGCAAATGATGAACGTTCTTGTAAATTTATTTAAATAAAAACTGGATAAAATAACATGACATATAACAACTTTAAATTTGATAGCAGAAGTACATTACAATTTTTGACAGTAGTTTTTGAAGACTCTGAAAATTTTTTCAGAATATTTTGATTAAAATATTCTGTAACTAGTTATTTCTTACAATTTTTTTTTTCAGTTTTACTAGGTGTCTTATGTTCATGTGAGTTAGGTATTAACGCATTCACTGCCGGGTTAAAATTACTGGAATTTTATTTTATTTAGAAAGTTCGAATTCATACCAGAAAAAACTAATAGAAATATTTACTTTATTTAAATATGGACATTTCGTGATTACATAAAATAAAAATTCTTCTTTCTAAATCTCCATTACGAATTCGTAATTTTAGATTGTAAAACCACGAGTATACTCGTGGTTGGAAGTGAATGGGTTAATCGTAACTATTGAAACAGGAAGACAAAGCTGCCTAGTTTTACGCTTTTTTGGTACAACTATTTTTTTAAAGAAAAATTGCGTTATGAAATGGCTGAAAATCTACCATTAGATAAAGAAACTTTCTGTTTTAAAATATTGGTAAGAATAAAGAAACATAAACGTTGCAAGCTATATAACAGGGTTCGTACTCTTTTCTATTTAATATTTAAATAGCAAAAAATGCAGACGCATCGTTTAATTGCACTACTTTACTTATACAGGGTGTACGAAAAGTCTGGAAACGGTCAAATAACTCGAGAAATATACATCGGATTGAAAAACGGCAAAATGCATGCTCAATATTTTTGAAAAAATCTATTTAGGGATATGAAAGTTCCCCCCCCAACTTTGCCCCCCCCCGGAGAGGAAAGGGGGGCAATTTTGAAATCTTAAATGACGACCCCCTCTTTTTTATTGCAGATTCGGATTCTACGGGAAAAAATACGTAACTTTTGTATTAAACATTTTCTTCAAAACATTGTAGATGGCGCTGTAATCGAGTGCAATGCTGTGAGAATCGTTACTATTTCAATGTCTGGAAACACTCCAATAACTCGAGAAATATACATCAAATTGAAAAACGGAAAATTACGTGTTTAATATTTTAGAAAAATGGCAACTTAGATATCCCTAAATAGATTTTTCAGAACTATTGAACATGCATTTTTCCGTTTTTCAATACGATGTATATTTCCCGAGTTATTCGAGCATTTTCAGACATTGCAATGGTAACGATTCTCACAGCATTGCACTCGATTACAGCGCCATCTACAATGTTTCGAAGAAAATGTTCAATACAAAAGTTACGTATTTTTTCCCGTAGAATCCGAATCTGCAATAAAAATGGGGGTCATCATATAAGATTTCAAAGTTGCCCCCCTTTCCCCCCGGGGGGCAAAGTTGGGGTGGGAGCAACTTTCATATCCCTAAATAGATTTTTCAAAAGTATTGAACATGCATTTTGCCGTTTTTCTATCCGATGTATATTTCTCGAGTTATTTGACCGTTTCCAGACTTTGTGGACTTGTCTATACTTTTCTGCATTTAAATAGAGTGAAAAATTATGATTAAAAATTGAGGTAAAAGCTTACAAACCCTGTATAAGAATACTTTTGGGCTTATAAAAATCTCAAAAGAAACCTTTCTGGAATATGTATTTTAAAATATTAAACCGATGTACTTTAATTACAAGTGTGACTCCTGTAAAGTAAGCTTCGTCCTGTGCAACGCCCACTAAATACTAGGCCTGAGCGCAGACACAGAAATTGCGGCCATCGTGGGCGGAATTTTTTCAGCTTGCGTACGGTCCTTTGAAATCCATTACCAATAATTTCTAAAAGTTTTCTCTGATTTATTTTTGTGAGATTCAATTAGTCAAAGAAAACTTTTAGAAAATACTGGAGTGTAAAATTAGGCGACCGTAAAAATGTTTTATAAAATCTACCTACGAGCGCAGATGTTTTTGTGTCAGCGCTCAGGCCTAGTATTCAGGGGGCGGTTCCCAGTTAATCAACCACAAGTGTGATTCCTGATCAGGGTTGCCAGTTCAACATTTTATTGTATTGACCCTTTCCGGCACAGTGATCCCACTTCGGGCACACCTAATTTTAATTCCAAACTTGCATACGGCACCAAGATTATTTTAATAAAATTTTGTTTCTACAGTGAAAGCTCAAACTAAGGAGTTCTTATTTTATAAAAAAGTCGTTTATAAATTCCGGTGTCAGTCAGTAATTTTTCATTTTAAGAACAGAATTTGTCTGTGCCGGAAAGGGTTAAGATATTTTGAAATCTTACCAGAAATTTCAAACGAAAATGTTTGCTTATTTAAACACAGACATTTTGTAACTACCTGAAGTAAATCTTTTTCGTTCAGTTCCAGTAAGAATTCCGAATTTCGCCGTGATCAGTGCACAAGGTATGGAGTTAAATAATCATTTGAAGTGCATAATTATTTTAACTAAATAAAGCCACAACGTGTTAATGAAGTCTGGAAAAAGGTCTCGTAAATCGAAAATGATACATTTGATAATTATTGTTATTAGAATTATAAATTTTGTTAGAGTTATAAATGTCAAATGACTGACAGTTTCGTTTATAGAATTTCATTTTTTATTCGTCGTAAAAGTTATTGAAATTTAAATCGGATTTTGAAGAAAAGAATGCCTGAGTTCGAAAAAAACTTTGAAACATCATATTACCAGCTACAATGTACAACAAGTTGGGAATTGTACGTTAAACGTGAAAAATGAGGTGCGTTCGTATTATAACAAATTTTACAATGTAAAACAATCATCGTTATTATTTCAGTGAAATGAATTTATATCTTCTGTTATGAGCGAGCCTTTTCTCTTATTACATATGCCACGTTTACACCACGTTTTTTTTCTCAACACCAGACAGCGCTACAAAATTCACCATGGAGATCTTGCTTTGCTAATGATTACTTCCATGGTTTTATACTTTTATGATTCAGAATGAACGAATCTGTTGTGTTTTTTTTTTCTTTAATGGATTGAGATTTTGTCTGTCAACCTAATTTCAACTGAAGTTATCTCGGAATCTACACATATTTGAATGTAACTCATCTCGCAAGCAAAAAATTTTTTGAATGATTTTTCTAAAAATACAACTTTTCTGCAATTTTATTCGAAAAAAATAATTTTTAATATAAATGACCTCCTGGCATATGAAAAAGAAATGATCAGAACTTATTCGTTTTTCTCAGTCACATAACTTACGATTTTATTATATAGATTACGCATGATAGGATTTAATAATATAAAGAAAACTTTTATTAATATCTGTTTAAGTTTTGATTCGATTATCATAAAATTTGAAATGACTCGACAAAACCCTGCAACGGTTGCATCAATTAAATTTCAAACCATTCGGTTGTGTAGTTTTTGCGCTGTTGTATGCGGACAGACGGAAGTGTTGAATTAAGACACTTTTCTCCGGGAGGGATTTATGTGGCTCCGGGGGGGACATTATAGAGTTCCGGGGGGGAAATTACACTTTTTGACCATTGAAAGCATAAAATTTCAAATCTTCCGGGGGGGACATTTCAATGCTCCGGGGGGGACATTCCCCCCCGGGCCACCCCCTGGATTCAACACTGAGACGGACGGACCAGACGACGACTACAGGTGCTACGTATTTCTATAATTTCAAACGCACCTAGAAAGACAAGTGTTTTTTAATCTGCAAAAAATAAAATATAACTATAAACGAAGATATACGATAACCTCTTCCAAGATAACCATGATACCGAAAACAGCTCTTTATTATCAGAAACCTCGGAAACCAATATATTTTCAAGATTTAAAGAATAATTTATAAAAACACAAATTTCTTTCGCTGCCACTCATTTTCGGAAAAGTTTCAGAGTAGGTTTTATAGTGTATGAATCTCGTTTTCTCAAAACTGAATGTTTGTGTCAGGATGCTAGCAATTCTAAATTAAAAATTTTCAGCTGCGTAATTGAATTTATACATTCAAGAGTAACAAAATAATGTTAATGTTAATCTTAATGCTAAAGCTGTTTAATTTTCGTGTGTTTCTGTAAAACATGTAAATTGAACACGAAAATTCTTACTTGACGATTGATGCCATCTGAAAAACCTACATTTTGGATTAGCACAGAAATGTCATTTGTCATGGTAACTACAGTGCGCATTATATACAATTTAAACTTCTCTAAAACACATACATAATGAAAACAAAAATTAAATATTTTTATAAATGTATTGGAAATAAAGTGTTACAGTCGTGGGAAAAACTATACAGCCACTTGAAAATATGATATAATTAAAAAAAAAAGATGGAACATTTATGAAATTTCATGCATATATATCATATGCTACAAGGAAGTAAAGAAAAAATAAATTCATTAATAACTACATTAATAAAAGGTTGATAGACTTAAGAAAATTTTCTGTACAAAGAAAGTTGGAAACAATTAGAAAGTCGATACAGGTATTTCATCAAAAATCGATGCGAGACCCCTTTTTTCGATGACTTTGACTAGTCTCTTGTTCATTGAATGTATTAGACCACACAAATTACTTGCATCAATATTGTTTTAGCAGTTTTTAATAGCATTCATCAAATATAACTTTGAATTGAATTGTCGTCCATTTTAGTAAACATTTCGGTCTAAAATTCCCCAAAGATTTTCTATTACATTCAGATCGGGACTACGAGCTGACCACTGAAGGCCGGATTAGCACCTGATTAGCTTCCAGCCAAGATTTAGTTGACTTCGAAACATGAACGGAAGCGTTGTCCTGCTGAAATATCCAGTCTCCTGAAGTTATAAGTGGAGCAATGGATAATAAATCATCTCCTAACATATCTTGATACATAGCTGAATTTATTATGTAATGCATGAAAACAATTGGAGTGGTTCCACAGGCAGCAAATGCAGCCCAAACCATTACCAAGCCACTTCCAAATTGGCGCTTTGAAAAAATATGAGGTTCCTGTCGTAAATCATGCCAAAAGTATTATAGTCCATCGAAATTAAACTTCTTTTCATCGGAAAAGACAACATCTCTTCAATTTGTGCCTTCGGTTAAATGTTTTTGTGCAAAGTCTAAGCGAGCATTTTTGTTATGCTTAGAAAGAGGGGGTTTTCCTTTAAATTTTTTAAATTGAACAATGGGATTTTTACTTAAAACATTTCGTACCGTTTGGCTTGTACATGGTAATTATAACTGTTCTTGAATTTGGGCAGACGACATTTTTTGTCCGCAAGCTAGCTTCCGGATTTGTCTTGATTGCCTTACAGTTAAAGATTTTGGTCTTCCTGTCGCTTCTTACTGCTGTAATCTTCGGGATTTCTGATAAAACTGTTTACTGCAACCTCGGACCTTCCGTTTTTTTTTTTTTTTTTTTTTTTTTTTTTTTTTTTTTTTGCAATATTAGAACCAGACATTCTAGCTTCATTTATAAGTTAATATTTTAATTTGTTCACCATCGGATAACTTTTTTCCTCTTGGCATTGTATTAAACACACCAAATACAAATATAATGCGCGTAACACGTTTACATTTATCTAAACTTTCATGGCGACCTTCTTTCTCAAGTCTGGCATTATGCCAAATGAGGCTAGAACCATCGGCTTTATACTTTTTTCCAAATTGATTTTCATTGGTTGTAAGAAATTAGCATAATTTCATAGGTGCCAACCTCTCATTAATATTCCGTAATATGCGGATTAATTTGACCCAGGTTTAACACGTTTCCTACCAGAAATTTTTTTTAAGAAATGAAATTAAATAAATTCCACGTAGAAACCTGAAATTGAATAAATAAAGATTCATCCAATAATTTTTCTGGTTTGAAAAGTTGTTAAACTGGGTTAAATTAACCCGCATATTACGGAATATTAATGAGAGGTTGGCACCTATATAATTATGTTCCCCCTTCCGTTCTTCTAAACAAAGTTTATGCGTATTATTGCGATGTTGATCATGCAAATGAAAATGGAATTTACGTTATCAACAATTCCAATACTTTTTTACTTTTGTAATTTTTTCTATCGGCTGTATAATTTTTTCCAGCACTTTGCATTGTACTGTGCAGTTTACAATGTTAAAAAAATGAGACCTCGTAAACTTTTTAACATTTCCCAACAAAGTTGAAAAGTGTTTATGAGTTCGGTTTGTCTGTCTGTCTGTCTGTCTGTTGTCTGTCCGTGTTCTAACTCGCGTAAATATACTCGGATTGCCTTGAAATCGCTATATGCTATCGTGGTTTACTATGGCATGTTTGGTATTGAAAACAAAGTGTGTGGCATTTACGGTTCTTTTACAGGGGCAGTCAAAATAATTCCTTTACATAACGGTCTATCGGAAAAAATCTCTTGCGGCGTATTTTAACGATGTTACACTATTTTAAGCATATTAAAATGGATACATATCACTGAGGTGCACTACAAGGCACTTACGGTAGAATATGGTGCGCATAAAATATATCATCCATGTACAGGGACACTCAAAGGAATTCCGTTACATTACGGTCTATGTGGAAAAATCATTTATAAAGTATTTTCATGATGTTACAAGATTTTAAACTTATTCAAATTGATACATATAATGAAGATGCACTACAAAGCGCTTACTGTAGAACATTATATGCATAGAATGCATTGTTCACTTACAGGGCCACAAAAAAATGATTACAGTACTGTCTATGAACAATAATTGCTGGAAGTGCGTTTTTAGTTGTGGTACATGTTTTTATATGTAACTACGTTTTTGCATATTAACTGATGCATATAAATTCTATAGATCATATACCGGGTTGCTCAAAAGTTCTCACGTACATTTCCGTTTATTGAAGGGGAATTTCCAATTGTGCTATGTATTTACTAACTGAAGTACATTTTAGTGAACTGTGCAGTATACATACAGAGCTATAGATCATATACAGGGCTACAGAAAAGAATTAGGATAGTTTGTTTGATAATTGGTAGTAATTGCTCAAATTCGATTTTCAAATACAGTATGCGTTTTTTTAAATTGTTTACTTATTATGGGCGGGACTAGCTGAGCTTAAGCCGAAATGTAGGCCTCCCCGCTCAGTTTGACCTTGACTTTGTTTGCGTAGTGCACTGGGAAGTTTTGTTACAGTGTTCTGAATGCGTTGGGGAGTGTTTCATAATCTATACTTCATGCATGATTTTTCATTCTTGTGTCAACATACCGTATATTCCGGCGCATAACGAGCATTTATGTTTTGAGATTGAATTTTTCGATTTTCAGTTATATTTTTTAGGCACTCCCTGTTTTGCGAAGAAAAGTGAAAGGGATATACAGCATTAAAATACAATAAAAGACATTAACACTGCAAATAGAGGCGTCTTAAATTCAGACACATATGCGTCTGAATGTGAAATTTCAGACGTCATAGACGTCTGAATTTAAGACGCTAATTAAGTGTCTTACTTTCAACATGGAGTAAACGAGCTGAGAAAAATGTCTGGATACTGATGATATGTCTGAAAATAAGACATTTAAAAATTCAGACGTTTAAGTGTCTGAATTTAACGCAATTGTATTCTACATGCGATAATTGTGATGCATTTGTATCAATGTAAACATGCCAGCACGACCAAAGAATGTTTTCTAATTGATAAAAAGAGTTAAAATTATTTCCCATTTACTAACTAATATAGATGCTTTCAGTGTGATCAGAGGCGTAGCGTCAAGGGGGGCACGGACCACTTTACTACCAGTATTTTTATTTACTATATTTGGCCTTATTTAATTCATACCGTTCAAAGATTAAATAAGGCTAAATGTAGTATATAATTATACTGGTACTGAAATGATCGTGCCCCCCCCTGACGCTACGCCACTGAGTGTGATGTCAGTGATGACGTTTTGGTTGGATACTGACTGAATATAAATCGTAAAAAATGTTATCGCTGCATATAATGTATTGAAACAAGTTACCGTGAGATATAGCAATAAGATATAGCTACATATACAAATTATAATAGAAAATACAACATAGCAACCGTTTGTTTGGAGTCAGTTTCCAAGCAAAACGTTATGATTGACGTCACGACTGAAAGCGTCTATTACGTTATAGAAGATGTAACTTGATTAGACAGTAAGATACATGTCAAAATTTTACAAAGCTGTTTATCAATCTGTAAAATAAGTTATTTTTATGCATTAATTAAAGTTTTCATAAAAAGATCAAAAAATTACTTGCACTCACGGATGTACGCACCAGGGTGCAGGAAGGGCGCCTCCATTTTGATATTTCAAAATAGTAAGATATAATAATCAAATTTTAATTGCTTAATAGGCGTATAGCCAACATAGTGAAAAGTACACAAGCCGGGACTCGAACCCGGGTCATCAGTATAGCGCATTGATGTTCTACCAGCTGAACCACTTGAGAACGATACTCAGCTTTCTCACTATAACACGTAGGCAAAGCTACAAACGCAGCACAAGATGGAATATTTTCAGTGAGCCACCAACCCTGAGACAAACACGAAATCAAAGAAAACCCAGCATTGATAATTGAATAAATTCACATTTAATAGTTTGGAAATTTTTCCATCGAAAATTTTACACGCCTTGCATTCATAATATTCAAATTTTAATTGCTTAATAGGCGTATAGCCAACATAGTGAAAAAGTACCCAATTCGGGACTAGTGGTTCAGTTAGTAGAACGTCAATGCGCTATACTGATGACCCGGGTTCGAGTTCCGGCTTAGGTACTTTTTCACTATGTTGACTATACGCCTATTAAAAAAATAAATTTTTAAAACTCGAGTTCTCTTATATACAATTATACGTAGATAATATAATGTTTAAAGATCGTAGTATATGTTTAAAACAAAATTTAAATTGAAATGTTCCAAGCTCAGAATTAAGGTCCGATTCAAAGCATTGTATTGTTGCCATGGAAACAACAACTTATTCAATATTGATTTGAAATTATAATGACTGCGTTCTTAATCAGGCAGTTACTTGTAAAATCCACTTAAAATTTGTCTAGCCCGTGAAACTGTGTGAAATTAAATAGTTGCAGCAGCATGCAACTTATGTATATTATATAAGCTTATTGAAATAATAACAAGCTGTTTGATCGTTTAAGTTTAAACTCATCAAATACTGCGCATTTAAACACTTAATTAATTAGTAGTTTACAAATGCATGGAAACTGCTTGCATTTGGCGAAGAAAAAATGTTGCTCGCTAAATCACGAATTTTTGTGACAAATACTCGAAAGCCCCAAAGCAGAATATGCTTAAAAGTGTGACGTACGTCGCAGAACAATGGCCTTCCCTGCAGAACATTTCAAATTATCATTTTCAGGAAAAATATCCATTCAATCGAAGGAAAATTGTGATATTCGTCACTCGATGGCCGGGGAAAAAATATCAAAATCCTTTATTTATCGTTCATTTAAAAAGATTGCAGAATTGATCAATGGGTCGTGAAAAAATTTTGCGCAGTACGATAGTCAATCATGGAGATCATGAAATTCTTCAGCCTGTTGTGCAAAATTATGCAAAATTTGATGAACAGTCACGGAAAAACATCCACGGTTTTCTCCAATCGGTCGCAGGTAAAAAACACTGCAAAATTCGCGATTTTTGTTTTTTCGCGACTGTTTGTCGAAATTTACAATTTGTCTACAAACATTTCAACGAAATTAAAAAAATTGGAAAAATTGGAAATTCATCGATCAAATCACTCGCAAGAAAAACAGTAAAAAATCGCCAGTAAAACAATAAAAAATTGCCTGGAATAATTGCCAATCAGTCGTAGGTAAAAATCACGAAATTCGTGCATCAGTTGCATGAAAAAAACAATGAATTTCGCCAATCTGTCCAAGAAAAATATTGCAAAATTCGCCTATCGGTTGAAGCTAAAAAATCCCAAAATTTGTCAGGGAATTGTTGAAAGTATCTCGAAATTCTTCAATCAGTTGCAGGAAAAAAATATTACGAAATTCGACAATTGGGTCCATGAACAAACACGAAATTCGCAAGTTAACATACGGAAAAATCTGCAATATTGCAAAAATCGTCAATCGATTGTCGGAAGAAACCACAAAATTCATTATTCGATCAGGTAAAATCGCAAACTTCGCCATTAGTTTCTTTCGTGTGTGTATCTCAGCATTTTACAAAATGGTTTTTACATTTCTATAAAAGATGCAATTGCACTTCTTCATATATAAGAAAATATCCCTGTGTCTTTATTTTTTATTCCCGCAGAACATTTTTTATCAACTGAAGTTCGTTGCAGAACATTGCAAAGTATTCTGCTTTGGGGCTCGAAAGTATTTTTTATTTTTATGATTATTTTTTTTTTACAGATTTTCTACTGAAATTCCGCAGCTGAATTTCTCTGATCCTTTATAAGGTACAGGAATAGTTTCATTGGCTTTTTTTTCAAGATATTTTGAGCATGCGCTTTAAGGAGACCTTCCTTGTTAGTGGTGCCTTTCGACTATTCGGGGTAAAAAATGAAATTTTGTATACATGTAAAATGTAAAAAATCATTTAAATGCGTTGAAAAGTATCCCAGAACAAAAGAGCGAATTTGATTAATTTTAGCACAATTTAAGAAGAGCGTACTTATTATAAATCACTACAGAATTTAAAGCAAATACTATACAAATGTATGCACAAAGACTGTTTAACGGAATATTGTTAAATTCGGAAATTACAGCCGATGGCAACGTTGCGTTCGCCTTATGAAGAGAAGGCATAGAATTTGTAGGCTAAAGTTTCAAAATCTGATACATATTGGACCATAAAATGTGATATTGATAATCAGAAACATGATTCCATCTTTTGAATGCGCGATGAAAGAGTGTGGACGTGGCGAAAAACTCACGTAGTGATGAGACCCGCATGCCAAAATATAAGAAAGTAATCGTGGCGTTTCTGACTGGGGTGCATTTACCTGGACATTTATAGGTCATTTCATAGCATTAGACACAGCCTTAAAGAGTGGATGGTATATTAGCATACTGGGTTACACACATTTATCGGAATGTTTTCTCGAATAATATTCTTTTTTTCGATAATGATAGTACCTCCGCATCACTCATATTTTGAAAAAGATTGATAGAAAATCATTCTTGAAACATTTGTTTGAAACATTCGTGTTTCAGTTTAGATATTTCCCTACAGACAAATTCGGTGCATGCTTTGGGACTTGCACTTATTAATTGAAAGTTTGAGTGGAAAAGGATGCCATACCAGTTGATTTAACTGTTGAGGAGGTAGCAAAAAAATCAATTTTAGAGAAATGTCTACTTTTATTTTATTTTAGGACTAGTGAATGAGTCCTATAAATTTCAAAGAAAAATACTGATTAATTTATTAGTTATTATTAATAAAACTATTTTGTATTTATTTTTTGTGAGGAATTGTTATAACTCTTCCACCCACGCGTTCAATTATTAGAAGAAATTGATACCATCTTACTTCCAAAAATCACTAAGACACCATGAACGCGCATAAATGCAGTTATTCGAGCAAGATGTGGACATCTACATGCTACTAGTTGGTTTCGAAAATAATTGGTTTGGATAATAATTGGTTTAGATAAAAATTGGTCCTCTCACTGCGTATATAAATATATATATGAGGCGTTACCGATAATAAGAGAAAATTCGACAAAGTTATATATTTTTAAACATATCATGGAAGACACGCGTAACTGGTATTATATCTTACGGGGCACAGTTCGCCGCTAATACTTTGCAATTTACTTTATAATGTAAAATGACGTACTGATGGTAAGGATACAAGTGTATAGATACATGTATATTGATACATGTGTATATTTTAATATAATAAAAAAAATAATATATATATATATATATATATATATATATATATATATTCTGATAAACTACAATTTCAGTGAGATTGGGAGGACAGAAATACAATTCCTGTAATTCCTTTTACTTGTAAATTAAGCATTTGCCTCAAAATCTTCGGCCTTGTGTGCAAAGGAAGTAAAAACAAATGGGTAAGTGTGACCGAAGATCGTTCAAAGGGTTTCGTTTAATATTCCTTTCAAAACACTTTATCCTTTCTTTAATAAATTCAAACAAATTTCATTTAGCAACAACAACAAAAAAAAAGTCATGTTTTCTATAAAGTAAAAATTTACCGGTCTATTTTTTTCCTTTTTTTCGAATATCTAAACCAGCCGGAAAGCAGTCCAAGCCCGCTATTATATTCTGTCATAATAATATCCGTCATACGGACTAAATGCAATATTTAAAAAAATAATTTCAAAATTAAACAAATTGCACACCTTCAAAATGTTAAAATATACGAATATTTCCATAATCGGATTTTTATCACGATTCAATATGTTTCTCAAACTCATTCATTTACTATTCTCTATTATTTATATTGATACTCGCTTTGTATTATTCTCAAACATTTGAAAAATTAGTTAAACTTCCTATATGACGTCAGATTTTCTTTTTAATTCTCTAATGACGTGATATTAATCTGCTTTGTCCACTTACACATACTCATACTCCTTGTATTATTGAGAAATCTTAGACATTTTCCGTTTTATTACGACTATGACGTCAATCAATTTTATTTCATATTTATCTTTTTTTCAATTGGTGAAACTTTTTATTTCATTTTCATTTTTTACGTGAAAATCGTCTGATAGAAAATTAATTATTATAGAAAGAATTTCATTGTGGATTTTAAATCTTTGGCATCTGCTATAACGAAAAATGTTTCAGTTTAATAGGAAAAGGCTGTTAGAATTTTGGTTTTTTATCTCTATTTATTAAAATAATACGAATTTTTAAAATTTTAATATTTTGAGATCTTCACAGCTGCTATTCAGATTTATACACTAAGTTTCAACTCTGTAAGTTACATACTTTTTGAAAATGGCTCTGTGACGAACAGACAACGAAGCGGGGGTAAGTGAGATGAACAAAATCCTAAAAAGAGGTAAAATTTTAATTCGTAAATGAGATTGATTCGATATTATTTTCCAGTAGCACGATGCATAAATTGCATTATGTATCACGAGATCAAATAAACAACACATCGAAAGAGCTGCTGGTATTATGACTGAGTCGTAAAATATATTCTCTATTAAGTGCTACTACATCAATTTCACCAAGGACTCAACCAAACCCAGTTAATTCTTCTTCCTATACCTATTTTCAAAGAAAAAAAAAATCTGACGTCATTTATGCTTCTCGGCGTCGCTCCTTATATACATATCGTATTATCCTGGATTTTTTTCTAATATCTAGATAAGAGTTCGGAAACTTAACTGGCAGACAAAGAGGACAGACAATTCGCCAAGGTCGAGCCGCCGATACTACAGTATGGGCGCCATTTTGTTTATACACAAATTCTCATTTTGATCCTTAATCACGAGTATTTTCCACACACTTAAAAAAATATATTACTATATACATGTTTGAGAAATTGTAGTATATTGGGTTGTTTGGAAAGTTCCTTTCGTTAAGGAAAATCAATTCGTACTGGAAAATTCTGCCCGTCAATTTTTAGACACTAGATATCTGAATTAATATCTGTTAAATAAATGACAGAATTTTCCGCCCCAACTTTTCCAAACGGAAAGAACTTTCCGAACAACCCAGTAATTTTTAAAATGGGCAATAAAAATTTTAGAAATTGTATCTGTCGTAAAAAGTGAGAATGTGTATATAAAAAGTAAAATATTTAGATGGCTATAGACGCTTTCCGTGTAAGTCAGTCATGACGTTTTGGTTGGATACTGACTCCAAACAAACGGTTGCTATGTTTCATTTCTTATTAAATAAAACCTTAGAAAATGTTACCACTACATATAACGTATTAAAACACTATGCCTTGAAGTATATCTATAAAATATAGCTACAATATACAAACATAATACAAAATACAACATAGCAACCGTTTGTTTGGAGTCAGTTTCCAAGCAAAACGTCATGAGTGACGTCACGACTGAAAGCGTCTATTTCAGAAGCACATAAAACATAGAACATTTTAAGTCATAAATTATTTTGATATTTTGCATAAATACTAACCGTGTAAAAAAAACCTCTCTTTGACTTTTCTAAAATATTATTATTTATATGAAACATGATGAGTTTTTTCTATACAAGTTTTCAGCTACTATAAAACAGAAGCTTTTTTCCCATATATTTTTTCACAACAACATTAAAAAAACTGTAATAACTAAACTCTTGATATTGTATTATTTAAAAACTCTTTCAAAAACAAAATGACAAAATGTTTGAGAAATTGCATACAAGGTTTCATGGGGAAAGCAGCTGTTAGGTTTATTTTTATGTTTCTTGTTATTTTGCGAAGACTAAATTTTGTCTTTTCTTTATCGTGCGTTATAATTTTCAGAAAAAAAATAAAGAAAGAAATTTACACGACATTTGACAAATAAAAATGTCACTTTTGTGACATGTATAATTCCGACATATCATATGTGGAAAATCAGCGTTATTCCTTTTATGGGATAATTTACAAGACAGGCTTAACAATCGAATTACTATGATCCGTCATTTTGACGGTTATCAAATGAATATATTCCGATTCGAACCAGAATTTAAAAAAAAATTAATTAAATATAAAACTCAAAGAAATACGTTAAATGAATAAGTTATGTTGTTTTAAATAAAATTTCTGGTGTGAAATAGTTTGAAAAAACTTGAGTAAAATTTCCGGTAGTTTTAGTGTTAATATAAAACATAATTTTCAGAGTTGTTGTTTCTACATAAATAGAATGTTATTCTTGATAACGTTCTGATTATAAATAGAGTTTAAACTAACACATAAAATTCGACACTATTAAAGAAATATAAAAAGTAAGTACAAGATAAAAATGAAACTCTTTTGAAACAAGACAGTTGATCAAAATTTATGGGAGCGCGTTATACGCTGGGAATGTATCGTATAACTCCGCATATAAGCCGAGAAGTTTGAACTTTTTCTTGGCTCCAAACTAAGGCATCGGCTTATGCACGACTGAAAAAAAAATCAAAAATCGATATTCTAAAATATAAAAGATTAAACAGAAATAATCTAAAAAACTTACAAATAAAAAAAAAATATATATAATATTTTATTCTTTTATAAATAAAAATCCAACAATTATCATTCACTATCCAAGTCAATATCTGAATTTTCAAACAACTCCTTTAAATCACTTCCTTTCATTGGATGGATGTCGTCAGCGTCAGCGTCTACTTCAACATCAATTTCGTAGCTATCTTCTTCAAAATTGCATCAACCTCAGTTCCATCCATCGTATTACTCCTTCAACATTTTTTGGGAGATTGGACGTTGTTTCAAGCTCAGCGTCTTTCATATTTTCAGATATGTTGACGATGTCAACTTTTTAAAAATTAATGCCATTTGAGACAGATACATCCTCAGATGACATCTATTCAGTCCATTCTGAACGGAGCCTGTCCTTTAATGGCCTATTTAGTCCAGTTATTTGCTATTAGCCATGCACAACAAAGTGTTAAGTTTTCGCTCGCAGAATTTTTTCATCATCTTTTTTAATATCGCCTTATATACGGATTTCTGATTCTGGAAAAAATTTCACTAAAAAGTCATATACTCGGCTTATACGCGGAAATATACGGTAAATGAAATCTTAAAAACTAAGTATAAGACATGATATTTCTATATTAACCCGAGAGAGATCGCGCGGGGCACAGAGTCACCCCAGTCTTAGAAAAACATCAGTCCCGCGAAAAATGTTTATCTGTAATCAATCATCCTTTCAGTATCCTCCTGTCTGACTCTCCCCTTGCTAGGTGTAATGCTATTTATACATCCCTTTCCTTTCTGTGTGTGAAATAATAGTTTTTTGGAACCCATGTAAAAAAAAGGGGTGACTCAGTCTCCCCACGCGACCGTTATTGCTTCGAAATTTCTCATTCTAAGCAGCATATTTTTTTGTTCTGAAGTGTTTATGTTGTTTTTTGCGTTGAATTATTTAATAAATTATGGTGTGCAAACGTAAACTTACAGACTATTAAAAATAAATGGAACTTTTGAGAAATTTATTAGAAGAATTTGAGTCTTCTGAAGAAGAAATTGATCAAGCTGGTGAAAATGAACCTGATGAGGAAATATACAGTTCTCACGATAGCGAAAGAGAGTTTAAGCAAAAGGATAAAGATTACGAAAATTCTGATTCAAGAAAAAGTATTTTTGTTAGAAAAAATAAAACAGTTTTGGAAAAAGAAAAAAAAAACAAATCAAAAACTGAAAACATGATCTTAAAATACACTAAGTCATTTAGCAGGAGTAAAAATTATCGCACGCAATATAACAGAACTAAACAGATTTAAAGACAATAAAACTACAATTTCTTGCATAAAGTATGATAATTTTACCTGTAAAAATCATTCTTCTTATGTTTACCAGAGATGTATGTACATTTAAAACTCCTGATAAAGGTATGTAATTATTTTGATTGTAAAGTTTTCTTAAACGTTACAAAAGATTTTTTAACTAAATAAGTATACTTTCTTAATGATTTAATGAACTTATTGTTAAAATCAAATGGAATTTTTCTTGTTTATAGCACAATATTTGTATAAAACTGATTGGGGTGACCCAGTCACCCCGCGTGACCTCTATCGTTAGTACTGGGTGCGCGCTTCTGTCGGGTTAGTGAAAAAGAAAATAATACAGGATTTTTCGAATGAACGAGGGTGAGATTCCATGCGTGTGGGAATTCAAGCAGGCAGGCTTGACAATAGATTATGTGCTTTCTCTGGATTGGCTTATTTTCTTTACGTTGGCACTAGTTATTATACCTTTTCACTGTAAACTGAAATGTCTGAAATTCAGACACTTAAGTGTCTGAAACGGATGGTTAAAAAAAGAGACACTTTAAAGTGTCTTAAAATTTTAAGACTCTTATTTGTGTCTGAATTTCAGACATTTGAAATGTCTGAATCGCAGCCATTTTTGTGCTCTGATTTGTCGAAAATAGACAGCCATTTCTGACCACATTTTTTTAAAAAAGCATTAAAGGCAGCCATATTTGATCACATCGAATCCTTAATAAATGGAAAAATATATGAATATAAAGAAGAGCTAAGTATTTTTCCAGACGCAGAACCTGATTAAAGCATGGGCAAATTGAGCCATGGTACTGCCTGCCCCCCCCTCCCCGCTCAATTTTTGTGGCCCCCAAATTTGAGATGCAATTTTTGTAAAGCCGATATTTTAAATCTATTCAGATACTGTACTGATTATATTGAATGTTTTGAACTTTTATAATAAGATAATATTAAAAACATTCTTTTTATATTTAAAAACAGTAAAACCTTTCAATAGTGGACACTTCTGTGCCGTGGCATTTGTCCGCTATTCGGAGGTGCCTGCTTTTCAGAAGTAAAAGTATGTAAATATGTATGCGTCGTGAATTGAAAAAGTAGTTCGCAAGATAGAGGTGTCTGATATGGAGGTTTCACTCCGCTGCGAAGGTAAAACCTCCATAACAAACATTCCCGAATAGCGGACACCTCTATTTATCGAACACCCATATTTTTCAATGCAAACACACATATATTTACATACTTTTACCTCTAAAAAGCAGACATTTTCGAATAGCGGACGAATTCTACGGTCAAGCGATGCCCGCTATTGGGAGGTTTTAGTTTTTAGATAGGAATTTTTTTAAATCTTATCTTGCTGTAAAAGGTCAAAATATTAATTATAATCAGTGCAATGTCAAAAAAGATTTAAAATATTAGCGTTACTAAAATTACACACCAAATTCGAGGCCCCGTAAAATCGTGGGAATGGTGGGGGTGTGGACAGGCAGTGCCATAGCCCAGTGTTTGCCCATGATTTAATCAGGTTCTGCTTCAGGAATAATCACCAGTCCTGCTTTATATTCTAATATTCCCCCATTTATTATTATACAATCGCAGAAAAATGAACATTTCTTTTAAATATTAATTTATTTTACATATTATTTTAGATATTAATTTATTTTACATATTATTTTAGATATTAATTTATTTTAGATATTATTTTAGATATTAATTTATTTTACATAATATTTTAGATATTAATTTATTTTACATATTATTTTAGACATTAATTTATTTTACATATTATTTTAGATATTAGTTTATTTTACATATTATTTTAGAATTAATTTATGTTACATGAAATAAAATTATCTATTAAACAATGGGAAATTTGAATACTGATTTTATTAATGATACAAAGTCACAAATATTTGTTTCTTTTCATTGTGAAATTTATAAATGCGAAATAATTTGGATATAACAAAGCATTTAAAATGCGCTTAAACCTTAAGGAATATTAATAAGGATAATAATAATTAAATAAGGAACTTAATTTGGTACTTTTTATAGAATTAGTTTTAATGGCAATTTTAAAATAAGAATGCAATTATTAAAATATTTAAGAGCCAAAACTGGGGAAGAAAACAGTTTTTATTTCGAAAATCGCGCATTTAAATATATATATATATATAAATTAGATCTCAACAGATGTTTAATCATTTAAATATTTTTAACCTAATATTAAAAATTGAGTAATTTACACGTTTTTCATAGCAAACAAACAATTGAAATCAATTGTTAATAAAATATTGTTTTGACCGCAACAGAGAATGATATAAAGAATTCAACACATTAACTCCGTAATATATGAACTTTTTTTTTTCTCTTACGAAAAGTTTAACAATAAAAGCATTTCTTCTTTAGCAAAAGATTCAACAATTTTCAGTTTCTACATTTTTATTAAAAAAAATAGATATACTAAATTAAGCAATTTATGTACACTGTTTATATGTAATACTGAGTTTGAGTTAGATTAAATGCATATAAATACTCGTACATAATTCGAAGAATATATATTTTTAGAATACATGTTTTTTTTTTTTTTTTTTTTTTTTTTTTTACAAACCGATTAAAAAAATTACATTTCATTTTAAAGATTAATTTATGTAATACTAGTCCGGAATATATGCCAATATGTAAAAAAAAAAAAAAAAAAAAAATAAATAAATATCTATCACTTACTTGAAACAGTCTCACAAGAAGTAGATAAGAAAAATATTTCTGTTGGTACTGCACCAGTGAATGAGGGGAAACAGGTCTTCCATGTTTGTAAAAGAAAATCCCTTGAAATATCTTGCAAATTTATATTAGAGAATAAAAGGCTTTCATCCTTCCGACATAAAAAAGCGAGACAGAGAAAGTTCTATTTATAAAGCTTTCATGACTTCAAGTACGACTTGACGAAGGTGTGCGAATTACAGTCAGAAAACTTGACATTCCAAAAATCCAATCAAACCAAACTAAATTATTAATTAATATTTGCGCGAACATGCACTCAAAAACGAAAATCCAGTTTCAGTTACAAATCGCATTACGTTTGAACGAAGAAAATAAGTCTAAAACGCATGCGTAGCAGCTTAGGTGGCCATCTGGTGATTATGATGTTATGCAATGAGTTACAACAAGTTTAAAACAAATCATTAGTTTCTTATCAGCGGGAAAAAAAAAACGTTGTGGGAATACAAACTGTTTTTTTTCCTTATTTCGTATTGTTTTTTAATGCGTTACAATAATCAATTATGTGAATTAAAGAAATTAAAGCTCTAAATATAGAATTTGTCGTCACATTTTAAATAATTTATCGAATTTAGTAAATTCTTGTAATGTTTTTTAAGTTGATATGTTTAAAAATTATCTTGCACGATGCGGTTTGTCAAAATATTCTTAGTTTAGATTATTTAAACTTTATAATCTGCATTTTAGAAAATCGATCTAGGCTGTGTACCACAGGGCATAGCTGCTCTAAAATCTTGTTACCCCTGCATTTTTGTTTCTTTCTATTTCAAACAGTGTTGAATTCAAACACTTTTCTCCGGGAGGGATTTCTGTGGTTCTGGTGGGGGGGGGGATATTATAACGTTCCGTGGCGAAAATTCCACTTTTTGACCATTGAAAGCATCAAAACTCAAATCTTCCGGGGGGGATTTCAAAACTCCGGGGGGCCCTGAATTCAGCGCTGATTTCAAAATGTATATCTTACTAAATTCATATTTAATACTTTGGAAATTTTTCCATAGAAAATTTCACACGCCTTGCATTCATAATAATCAAATTTTAATTGCTTAAATGAAACTTACTTAAACTAGTTGTTCAGTATGGCGAATAAAAAATGTTTTCCTCAAAGAGTACTTATAATAAAAGAGTTTTTTTTTTATTCTTTGTGTCGCCCACTTACGATATTTTGCCAAATAAATGAAATTTTCATTATTTTTTTCGGATTCTCTAGTGAGGTTACGCAGGAAATATTTTTATAAATATATATATATATCCTCATGCAAGGATTATTCTGTAAATTTTTCAATTTTTTTCTGAGCATGCGCTTATGGAGACCAAGACTCCCTTAATAGATAAGACTTGACAATCCGGAGAAAGTCTATGGGAGAAAATGTCCGCGGTAATTGCCACTTATTAATTGACTTTCTCCGGAAAGTATCGCCGCCTGGTGGATACTACCGCAGAGTTGCCAAGTCTCCGGCTTTTTGAACACCAGTGTATTTTTAGAGAAAATGTTGTTCTTTTAAATCCCAGAATTCTCCGATCAAACAAAACAAAATTGTCCGTACTAAAAAACTGGTATCCAAAAAGAGAATAGAAAAATCTAGCAGCTCTGCTACCGCATAGCTGCCAACTTTTACGCTTTTTTCTTACCACTAAAATTTAATAGAATTTTGTTCGTTATGTAATCACACGATCTTGTCAATTTAATAAGATAAAATTTAGTATAAAATTTTAGTGGTAGGAATTAAGCGTAAAAGTTGGCAGCTATGCTACCGATACTAGTTCATAAGCAAATGCATAGGACAAATGGAGCTGTGAAAAAATTTCATGTCGAAAATACTCCTATTACTGACGATTGATGGCGCTAGTAGCAGGAGAATATAGCGGTCAAAGGAAACTTGCTGATTGTGAGGCCTGATACTATGATAAGGAGGCCTTGATGGAGATCTTCCTTGTAAGTGGATATCATACTTTTTAGACGAACGTCAATTTATTTATTTATTTATTGGCATCACATTTTCTGTTTTTTGTGTTATTTAATTGCTGAAATGTTCAGATTAGATAAGGTGATATTTTCTGTGAAAGAAAAAATATTCTGTGCACCTGTGTATACATATCATATAGAGAGTGCAAACTTCTTCACTTTGCATACCACTATTTTTGCGCAGAATTTTTGCTTTATTTAATTTCAAAATTTCAGCCATTAAATAATGAAAAACAAAAGTTTTTCAAAAACAATGTAAGTGACGCTCGTCGTGAAAGTGTAATAGCGATTAGTGTGGCTTTTCAATTGTTAAAGTTTAAACCAAATGCACGTTTCATATTTTATATGTGTCGTCTAGTTGCAAAACCGTCCATCTCCAAAAAGTAAAATTTTGAGAAAAAGCTGATTTTTTGCCACACTTAGCCAAAATAAGATTAGAACCAAAATTCTTTAGTTTTATAGTCATTAAGGCAGTATATTTGAAAACACAAAATAAGATGGCAGGGGCACATGAAATGAGGGGGTTATTTAAGTCTTTGTTTTGGATTTGGCCACCTTTGCAACTTACTTTGGAGTTGGCCGGTTTTGTAACAAACAAGGAATTAATTTTTGCTAAATTTAATGTGACATTCGGTTTTTAGGGGTAGGGAACACACAAAAATGTTCGATGAAGCGTTGAGGAGCATTGGTAAGCTTTTGAAGAGTGTCCACAGCTTGAATTTCTTGGATTACCAGTAGGGCAGTACATGAAAAAAATAATGCCAGATATTATGAAAATGTAATCAGAAATGTATTCTCTCATATTTTAACTGTAGCAAAAGCCCGTTTATTCCCAATCTACAATCCTCAAAATAATAAAATTTATTTAAAAAATTGAAAGAATATTTTATTAAAAAATTAAATAGATTAAAAAATTCTTGAATTTATCACAGAAAATTCACTTATAGTTTTATGAAAGTGAAGGGAGAGGGCGCAGAAAAGTATTTTGCTTAGAGCATAAAAACATGTTAATCCGCCCCTGGTTATCACAAGGTGAACTTTGGATTTTTTCCTTTTCAGAGTCGTAGGATCACTTTTCTTCTTCCTTGATTTATTAGAAAATATTTCCTCCACAAACTTTTCCATAGTCAGAGAAACCACGAAACTAAATTATTAGAAACTTTGCACGCACCAAGAAGGAACAGTCACAAGCGAGAGAAAACACTATAACATTAATCTAATCAACAAGTGAGAGATTACTGTGGGGAGAAGCAGAAGTGCCATCTAGCCGATATGGAGATGGCCGATTTTGAACCTCACTAGTTTATGGATTTGGCCGGTTTTGCTGCACATCATGATTTTCAAACGCATATAACACAGGGATTTGACCAGTTTAGGATTGTTTTTTGTTTCCAGATGGTAGATACGTTTACTTAGAACTTAAAAAGCTGAAAAAACACATTTTCAAATTTTAAGGAGTTGGCCGGTTTTCAACTAGACGACACATATAAATTTATAATATATGTATAACATAATACTTTATTCTATTAACCACTTCAGGGGCAAATTACTCTTCTAGCTAAAATTTTGAAATGATTGATTGACACCAGGATTCACGAGCGAATTTATTTTAAAATAAGTAAATGCTTTTTCTGATGTACCTTATAAATTCAAAATTTAATTATAAAATTCTTGTGTCATTCTGGCATTTTGGGATTAAAATTAAGTGGTATATACAGGGTGATTATAATTAAAGTTACGATTTCAAAAATCGATAATTTTAAAACTACTGGTCAGAATGACTTGATATTTTAGCAGAACAATCGTGAGGCAATGGATTTTTATTTGACGCAGGAAAAAATAGTTCTAAAATGTGCCGATAGATGGCGCTGTGAGGGTAATGTCAGGGGAAAAACCAAAAATTTATTCTTTAAACACAGGAATGTTGTTAGTCAAAAGAAAAAAAATAGAGTTCAGGAATTTACTAAAAATGTATTAGCGAAAAGACAAGAATACGTGTTTACAGCGACAACAGCAATAATGACAAAAAATAGAAAAAAAAATAAAAAGAAAGCTTTATGGGACAAACACTGTATTGATGATTAAAGTTTTTCGATATGCCCTCCGCCTTGTTCCGCTACTAATTGGAAGCGCAAAACGGCATTCCCCACAACAGATCGGAGGATATCTGTACTGATGTAATGGGTGTGGTGTGTGGTTCTTGCCTTCAAGTCGGCTAGATTCTCAATTTGCCCGCTGTAAACAACATTCTTCAGGTACCCATAGTTGCCACGTATTAGTAATTTGCATATTTCCAGACAATCTGAACCCTGACAGCGCCATCCATCGGCACATCTTGGAACTATTTTTTTCCTTCGCCAAACAAAATTCCATTGCCTCACGATTGTTTTGCTAAAATATCAAATCATTCTGATCAGTAGTTTTAAAATTATCGATTTTTGAAATCGTAACTTTAATTATAATCACCCGGTATAATATACCGGTGCCCTATAAGGGGTTCAAGCTCGCTAATTAATGAAATATTATTTTTGTTTCAAAATTAAATCAGAAATGAAAAACAAACAAGCAGTTACTTTATTTCTTTAATTATTTTCTCTATTTTCGTAAAGTTGTATTAATATTAATAACGATACTAATATTTAAAAAATTATTTCCCTTTTTTTTCACTTAAAAAAAAAAAAAAAAAAAACATTGTTATCTTTTCTATTGATCAGCAAAAATATGATGCGGAAACAAACATCTTCATTTATTCTATTGTTCTGTGAATTATTTACCTAATTTTGCTTTCCTTTGTTTGGTTAATTACATGCTTGAATATTTTAGTATTTACCAAAAAAGTTTTGTTTATGGCTAGAGCAAATATTGCTTCTTTCATATTTTCTTTTGTTTTCACGTATGCTACAGGTGATACTGTCTTTCAATTTACCAATATCTCTAATATTTTATCATAAATTCTTTTATTTTTTTAACATTTACATATTGTAGTGTTATAAATTAAATATTTAGAAAATAATTATTTAATTGTAAATAAAAATTTTATTTTATTATTTTATTCAGAAATTTTAAAAGACTCAAATCTTACGGAAAAATTAAACATTTTTCCACTTTTTTTTTGAAATAATATCTTTTATCATACGTATGTAGCATATTTTATGAATATTTTTAAGTGCTAAAAAACTTTTAGCATTTTTCTTAAGCGTGCACGTAGGATATTTTTAGAATTGTGAAATTTGTCAATGCATGTAGTGTTGTTTATATTATCCTATTAATATATTTTTAATTTCATCATTACCATTACATGTAACGGTAATTATAATTTCTCACTTATGATTAAAATGTAATTGCATTGCATTTTGACCATCATTATCCCGCGAATTTTACTAAACCATTATAAAACTAGTCGGATGTGTCAATCCCAAAACTTTCTTCTATCTCACACAGGTTTCACATACACTAAAAAGAATCAGCACCAATTTATATCAAGGTCTAACTGAAACTCAAATTTTATTAAATTCCGTGCAATATATCTTGAGATATGACTATCGCTAAAATCGTTTAAATCCTGCAAAATGCTGCATAGCAGCGGCACCTGCTGTGCGATTTTTACCAAAAACTAATCAGCACCAAATTATATCAGAGACTAACTGAATATAAAGTTTTATTAAATTCCGAGCATTAGTTCTTGAAATAGAGCTATTGTGGGAAATCGCGAAAAATGCTAAATAGCAGCGCCACCTGCTGGACGATTTTTACCAAAAACTAATCAGCACCAATTTATATCAGGAACTAACTGAATCTAAAGTTTTATTAAATTCCGAGCATTAGTTCATGAGATAGAGCTATTGCGGAAATCGAGAAGAATGCTGCATAGCAGCGCCACCTGCCGGGCGATTTTTACCAAACGCTAATCAGCACCCATTTATATCAAGAACTAACTGAATGTAAAGTTTTATTAAATTCCGAGCATTAGTTCTGGAGATAGAGCTGTTGCGGAAATCGCGAAAAATGCTGCACAGCAGCGCACCTGCCAGGCGATTTTTACCAAAAGCTAATCAGCACCCATTTATATCAGGAAATAACTGAATCTAAAGTTTTATTAAATTCCGAGCATTAGTTCTTGAGATAGAGCTATTGCGGAAATCGCGAAGAATGCTGCATAGCAGCGCCATCTGCCGGGCGATTTTTACCAAAAACTAATCAGCACCAATTTATATCAGGGACTAACTGAATCTAAAGTTTTATTAAATTCCGGGCATTAGTTCTTGAGATAGAGCGCCCACAAAATTTGTGTCACATACAGACAGACAGACTCACAGACAGACATTTTCTAAAAACAGTCAAATCGTGTTCAGGACCTTCTAAAACGTATAAATCCGTCGAAAACCGGAAGTCGAAAATTTTCATGAATCCAATACTTTCTTCTTGTAAAGATAGAAGAAAGTAAAAACATTTCACACCAGAATTTTTATTTGAAACTATTTAACGTATTTATTGAACTTTAGTTTTGTATGGTTTATGTTTAATTTATTTTATGAAACAAATTCTGTTTCGAATAGTCATTTTGAATGTACCTGTCGGGTTCACTGGACCCGACAGGTTAATTGAATTAGATTTTTGTAAAACTTTGTCTTGAAAGATACCTTTTACCAATGATAAAGAATTAACAGTTGATCACTACAGGGTTCGCACGCTCTTAAGCCACGTCCCATTTTGCAAGGACTCTGCCACCAATATAATTAAAAGATCATTTTCTTCCTAATCGTATTCAAGAATCATTAGGTAGAATATAGTTTTATGCGATCACTGATGGAAGAGTCCTTTCAAAATGGGGCGTGGCTTAAAAGTTTGCAAACCCTGTCACTATACATGAATCTTTAAAAAATCTATATCGATTGCAAATTTTATACGCTAAATCATCAATCATTATAATACGGAATACGATGCACATCAACTAAAGTTTAAAAAAATTGGAAGATTATGCACGTTAGTTATATACGAATTTCAAAAACTAAGAAATTAAAATTCCGGATTTAATTGATATTTTAGTAATTTGGTATAAAAGAAGTGGTGAGTGATTCGTGCCAATCATAAACAAAATCAACAAAAGACAAATTGTATTTTTAAAGAAAAACAAATGACAACTGAACAAAGAGATAAAAACATTCAATTGGAAAAGATAGTTTAGTTCTCTTATAGAATGTTATCCTATGAAAACAATGTTTGAAATCTAAAATAACAGCATTTTCATTTTCAGTATTGGAAACTCCAAGTATCCAAGAAGAACACCCATTTCAGAAAGCAAATATTCATTTCCAATCGTGAAAGGTTTTATAATTTAGAAGAACATTCTAACACTAGAACCGCGATGAAGGGTCATTTTGACCCGTACCAAATGAAAAAATGTCGGTTCGAACCAGAAATTTCTTCATAAAATAAGTTAAATATATACCGCGCAAAAATAAGTTAAATAAATAAGTTAAAAATTTTAAATAAAAATTCTGGTATGAAATATTTTTTATAAAACTTGAGTAAAATTTCCTGCGGTTCTAGTGTTAAAAGTGGTAAAAATAAAAGATAAATAAGTAACAAAGAGAGAGGGGGAAAAAGAGAGATATAAATTGGAGTGTTTTCCAAACTCAATTTAATAGTATAATTCAGCGGTTCCCAACCTATGGGTAGCAGAACAATCCAGGTTTACCAAAAAGATATATCTTTTATTTCATATGTTTAAAAAATATAATAAATGCAATATTTTACAACTGCAATAATCATGAAAAGTATTAGTTTAAACTAAAACTTCGTGAGAAGACAGCGTTTTCTTAAACAGTCAGTCAGTATTATGTTACGATCTCGTTGTGAGAAATGGCAGCAGTCGCGCAGTAGCTATGGCAACTCTGGATCCTTACTCTCGAGTAGAAAGTTAACTTAAGTAAGTCTTACTTACTTAAGTAAGTAAAACTTAACCAGTTTTAACCTGATATGGATTCTCTCACCAGTGCCAGAAATCTCACTGATTGCAAAGTTGAGTTTTGATCATTCGTATTTTTTATTACCTTTGTAATATGTGTGTTGTTTTGATTATTATTCCAGTTACACACATTGGGATTAACATTTTATTTATTTATTTATTTTTTTACCCTTCGTACGAAATTTTGCTATTTTCGTAGGATAGGATAGCCGATAGTTATAGAGGTCATACAACAATTCCCATACTGATATTAGATACACTCTCATAATAGGTGGGTCTCGAAATATTTTTTTACTCAAGGTGGGTCGCGTACCAATAAAGGTTGGGAACCGCTGATCTAATTTGTTGAGACTAAAATTCTTGATGGAAACTTAAAAAAAAAAAAAAAAAAAAAAAAAAAAAAAAAAAAAAAAATGTGGGGCAACAGTGTTGCCAGTAGGCTACTTTTTTTTAATTGACATTGTTTGATGGGCACCACTTTTTTGAAATGGTATAAATTGCCCTTTTTTCCTTTATTTAATCTGTCATTTAATTAGGCGAATTTTACTTTTTAAAAAAACTGGTGGCAATCAAGGAAACTGAATTTAAAAAAAAAGTAGCCCACTGGCAACACTGTGGGGCAACATGATTGGTTTTGAGGTTCAACTGGTAAGCTGATAATCATAGTTTAAATATGATTGAATGTAACTCCTTTATCAAAAAAAGATCATTGATATTTTTACGAAAATTGACAGTATAAACTATAAATACCTAAAATTCAGAACAATAAATTCGTGAAGATTACTTGTAATTTGTTTAATCATTTTTCTCTAAGCCTTCTATTAAGACTGCTTAGCTACATGAACGAAATTAAACAGTTTAATCATGAATAAAAACTGACAGGAAAGCAAATTTATATTTAGATATTACTATTTTATTTTTCCGGGATTTCTCACATTAAATTTATTAAATGCAATTTATTTTCGCATAACACTTTTCGGTAAATTACCATTATCTAATTGTTATCAATTAAATAGATTTTTGGCAAAGCCATTCGTTAGCATGTAAATCGACATCAATCCTTAATATAGTTTAAACACTAAACAAACCAAGAATTTTACTCAAGTTTTATATTTTCCACAAAAATTCTTATTTAAAACTACTTAACTTTTTAATTTAACTAATTTCTACGTTATTTACATTTTATTTATTGTATGAAGAAATTAGAATTTCTGGATCGAATTAAAATATTTTCATTTAGTACCCTTCAAATGATCGGTTGTTGGTATATTTAGTTTCAAGAGCGCATATAAATGACTGTAACATTATTTTTAAAAAGTAACTTGTTCTTGCATTAAACCAATCTTTTTTTGTTTTTTTTTAGCTAAATTCAATTTATTTTGCTTATTATCAAATTTCTGTTACCAAATATCAGCGGATTGTTTTGCTTACTGTCATTACCAGGGCTCGACAAATGGGGTCGCTACTGGCGGCCAAGTTTTTTCATCTGGCGGCGAAGTTGTTTAATCAGCAAATTTTAAAAATTATAAAATCAGAATTATTTGACTGACTTCGACAGGAAAGCAGGAAAAATTTGTTTTCCTGCTTCACTGTTCCATCAATGTCCCCCTCATCAGATATACATTTTGTAGCACTCAGCAATCTGCACACTTGAAGCATCTAGAAATCAGAATTTCCCGAACATGCCGATTTATTCAACTTTTACAGTATTTCTAATTTCTAATTTTTTTAAACTATTTAATTTCGTTAGGTTTCGTTAGAAAACTTAGTTTATATAGTTTTTCTAATTTATGTACTAGTTTAAATACTATCCAACTAATACTTCTAAACTATGCTTGTTTATTTCTTCTTCAATTAATTCATAAAAAGCTTTTATGCTTTTTGATCCCATGACTAGATATGAGGGTTGGGGGGAGGATAAATATTTATTACTGGCGACTAGAATGTTTCGCTGGCTACCAGATGTTATCAAATTCGTAAAGCCCTGTTTATTACTATTCATTTAGTAATAAGTTGATATGACTATACATATGAAATGAATATAGTAAATTTGCTGAGGTGTTATTTTATCACTATTTTTTTAATTGAGTTCATTTTAATAATTTTTTATAACAAAACAATGAAAGAATATAAAATTTTAATACTTCTGTTGTGGACTTATATAATTTAATATCTAGAATGTTCAAAACGGAATTTTTTTTAATAGTCTGTAATAAATGTGAAAACAACATTTTTTTTTCCTCCAAATGACAAGAAAACTTTTATTCTGAATGTCAAGAAAATGTTTCATATCAAAATTTTTACAAAATCTGTTTTAATAACTTTTTTTTTTTAACACTTTATAAAAAGACATACCGTTACTATCTAACTATTATTTATCTGATGATTTTAAAATAATTATCTGTTATATTATATATGTGTGTGTGTGTGTGTGTGTGTGTGCACGTATGCACACAAGTGTGAGTTAAGGCTATTTGGATCATAAATAAAATACTAACAATTGTTTTAGCTATTGAACTGTACTCAATTTAAGGTCTATCATACTTTAAAGTACAAGTAAATACAAGGTGCAAAAATCTAGGCGCCAATTGGGCCGATTCTCTCCACTAAATTTTTAGTATTCTTCGCCTATTAAGAATACAGATAAAATTTAAGCGAAGTATACTAATAAAATTTCACGAAGAATACTAATAAAATTTAGTGGTGGAAATCAGTCCATTGGCGCCTACATTTTTGCATCCCTGCAAGTACCGGTACTTACGTATTATCCGGGCCAGGTCTGATACAATTGCGCCAGGATCACTGCTCGCATCTTCCAAAATGATTCTGAATTTGTTTATTTATTCATTGGAGAATTATGACATACTATCGCAAAAGTTTCATTTTGTCGTTTCATTTCTGTTGCCAAAAATTTTGTTCTTTTTTTCAATCGATCTCCAATATATTAATAGTAAAACTGACGCTGGTCATAAAGCGCTAAACTTAAATAGACTTGGTGACTGGTGTGGAGCTCAACCAGTGTTGAATTCAAGGGATGGTCCGGGGTGGAAGACATTCCCTTGGAGCATTGAAATGTGTCCACTAGAAGATTTTAGATATTATGCTTTTTAACCCATTTGCTGCCAACCACGAGTCAACATTCAAAATAATAGTGGAAACCTGTCTATCCACCACTATTTTAATATATTAAAAAATACTTTATTTAATGACAAAAACTTTGCTATTAAAGTTACTAAATACTATCTTTCAGAATTTTTAGTGGGAAACGAATTTCAGTAAAAAATCGAAGACTCGGCCCACATAGTTTTGTCAGTGAATGGGTTAATTGTCAAAGAGTGCAACCACCCTCCCCCCTGAACTTTATCATCCCCCCGTACCACAGAAATCAATCCCGGATGAAAATATGTAAATACAACACTCTTATTCAAATGTCTTTACTTGATTGATCTAAACTTAAAGTTAATTACTTCCTTAACTTATCAATACCTTAACTTCGACATACTTATTCGAATACTTGATTGACTACATCTTTGACAATGACATACTAGAGTAAATTGTACTCAGACAGAAAGAATAAAGTTGGTGGGTGAAAACTTGCCAAGTCGCTCTATTGAGAAGCAAATAACATAACAAATCATTTTAAGCAATTGAAGAACGTTATGCATGACATGAGCTATGATTTAAGGAGCTTCTAAAGAACTTGATTTCCAGTTAGATTACACTTCTTTTATTAGCAAAACCGTTAACGAACTTGGCCTTTTTTCACATGTATGTTTTTGATGGGATTGGTTTTTCTAGTACAAGAATGTCTCGAGTCTTCAAAGATTTTCATCTATGAAAGAAAACCTTTAGAGAAATATGGAATAGTGGTTGAAAACTGCTTCATCCAATAAACGTGAATGGAAGTGGACAATAGACGTACCACGCAACTCAAATACATTGTTTGCAGCAACACAAGAGCTACAATATAACAAATTGTAGCGTTATACATCGCAGAATAATCGCAAAGCATATGTGAACCGATCTTTTGAATATTTGCTTTCGTCAAGCCAGAGAAAACGCGATATTAGTACTGCGTAGCATGTGATCATAATATTTTAGCCACTTAGTGTAATTCCGATTCACATTATCAAAAGAAAAGGTAGGAATAGCACATACGCTGTATACGAATATCAAAAATTAATTTCCAGCATTTGTTGTAATTTTAGTAATTCGTATAAATAGATAGTTTTCAGTGATTCATATAAATGAAACACAAAATCCAAAAAAGCAAAATTTAAAAGTTGAAAAAAAAAATAAGAATTGAACAAGTAGATTTGAATTCAAATAAAAGCAAACAAAATCAAGTGACAAAAGAAGACTATTACTTGTTTAGAATGGTATACCAGAAGAAATTGTGAAATCCAATGTAACAGTAATTTTATTTTCTATAATGAGTATAGCATTTAATAGGGCGAAATTTTGATGATAAAAACTATCCAGTTTCAAAGGCGGAGGGTTTTATAATTTAAAAGAACATTGTAAAAAAGTTAATAATCATTAAAACAGAAATTTTGAATAGTGTTTTATGTGTATTTGTTGACAGATATTCCTTGATTAAAAAGAAGCGAGAAGTACTTTTTGAATTTTCTAATATAAATTCGAAATTTCTTAATTAAAAAGGAAAATCCGTGGACAATACTGATGACGAGTCTCAGTCGTCAAATGTACTCAAGGGGTTCATACTGTCATTTGTTTAGATGAAGTACAATCATAAACGGAAAATTTACTGGAACAAACAGTTATTAAAACATACTTCTTATTGAGATGTAACTGATATGCAGATAGTCGCAGTTTAAATACTGTTGAATTTGACTCATTGATCAAAACATGGAAAGTTGTTATTTTTTCTACCAGGAAAGAAGAAATTCTTGTAAAATGAAAATGACGAGAAATGAATAAATTCGAACAGAGTGCAGTATTCTTATTCAATAATTGCATCTAAGCATTTCATTAAGAATGCTTAGCTACTTGAACACAACGTCATTTTAATTTATCTGACGGATACTTAAAAGCAAGATAAATTCATATTTGGATTTTACACTTATATTTTTCCGGGATATTTCTGACATCAAATAAATAAAAATTATTTTGTAATGAATGACGCTAATTCAGTAAACGAACATTGGCAAATTAAAAATAATTAAATGGATTATTTGTAAAGTAATTAACTTTTAATATTTTGGGTACTTTTACGTTATACCAACACCATTCTCGCAAAGCGTAATAAATGGTTATCGCAAAATAAAATTCCTTTAAATGAAATGTTTGAAAAAATAAATTACAGACTTTCACGAAATATTGCATTAAACCAATACAAATATATACTTGAAATAAAAGAACACATAAATATTATGCAATAAAGTAATAAAATAAAACTCAAATTAAACTGCAGGCATGAAACCGTTATCTCTTAGCAATAAACATTTCATTTTTTGAATGAAGACATTAAAAAATATGTATATGTATAATTCCTAAGTCCTAAAACAATTGTATTTCAGCTTTCTCATCATCAGGTAACTGCCAAATAGGAAAATCCATCTCAGAGTCAGTAAAAAATGTAAGTTATAACTTAATAATAAATATTTTCGATTCGAAAAATATCAATTTTTTGGTCGGTTTCTATTAAATAATAATAATAATAAAATAGTCACATTAAATAAAAAACTAAACACAATGTTTGGCACGGTTTGAAAGGAAATTTGCACGGTCAGGATGTGGCGCATTAGCATACATTTTGGCATGGTAATGGTATAACGGAAAAATACCATATTTTGTTATATCGGCATTAAATGATTTCGAAATTTTCATTTTGCTCTCATAGTATTGACAAAAACTTCTCAAGTTCCTTATTGGTATTTTCGTTATTTTATGAATCAAGATTCGTCTTAATTATGTTTTAAGAGAGCATAAGACATATTTTATTTTAAATATAATATATAAAAGAGAATTTTTTAAAAATCCCACATAAAATTCCTATAATTACGTTAGTTGCTACATGTCAGGGAATATTAATGACTTTAGATTAATTGATTACCACTATTTCCTTGAAAATTCCTATAGGAAAACTTGTCATATGCAATAGCGCGATCACATAAGTCGAGTTTTTCTGTAAGAAAATATTAATATATTCCCAGAAATAGTAGGAATTCTGAAATATATTTAAAAAACAAAAAAAAACTTAATTCAAAATTTTAAAAACATGCAATTTTTTAAATTCCGCAAAATTTTGCTCTGGATCAACTCAACTTTTTCGAGGTCTATGCTTATATAGCATACTATAGCATGCTATGCTTACTTATTTTTTAGAGTTTTGGGGAGCACAAAATAAACAAATTTAGATTTTAAAATTATTAATTTTTTAAATATTTTGATTAATTTTTTAAATATTTATCTCCTCTTAGTAAAGAAATGCATATGTAGAACATGAGTAACAACAAAACCTTAACATGCAAATGTACCGTAATTTCGCGCGTATACGCCGCACCTCAGACGATTTCCTACCAGAATTTATTTTAAAAAAAAACATGACTTACTTCTATTTAGCACTTATTTGACTTCTTATTTTCAGTAAAATTTCCGGTTTGAAAAAGACTTAACTAGGGTGCGGAGCATACGCGCGAAATTAAGGTAAGCTAAAATGTCCGAAAATTTCATATTAAAATATTTAGTACCGTAATTTCGCGCGTATGCGCCGCACCCTAGTTAAGTCTTTATCAAACCGGAAATTTCATTGTAAATAAGAAGTGAAATAAATGCTTAGCAGAACTAAGTCACATTTTATTTAAAATAAATTGTGGTAGGAAATCGAATTGTCTGAGGCTTTATAAATGTTTGATATCGTATTTGATTTATAATAATTATGTGACAAAATTTTCCTGTACAAATCATTTGTCCTAGCCAGCACGAACTTTCCGGATAACCCAATTTATTTATTAAAATAAATTTCTGGTGAATAAATTTAATAGCTTATTTTTTTTATGATGTGCTAGATGCAAGATGCTTAAAAAAGGAAAGAAAAACGATGTCACCTTTATTCGCTACAACATATTTCGAACTATGCTTCTCACGTGCGCCGGATATTTAAGTGACAGGAAATACATCAATCGAGAGGAAATGATGATATATCCCAGCTATGTCGGTAAAATATATAAAAAGGAAGCTTTAGTTGTTGAAAGTGTAAAATATTTGATACGTTATGTTTTAAATGTATTACTATATAATAATTTTCATACAGAAGAAACTCAAAAATAATAATATATTTTGGTAACTTATACAGACGTCTTAACGTAAATTGTTTTTATTGTAAAATATATACGTGGGGCAGTCGGAAAATATGTTTCCCCTGTCGACTGTGGACAGAGGTGTGTATGAAAGACAAAAAATGTAATGAGACATTAAAGATAAAACATAACTTCATTTTTCCACATAAGTACCAAGTACATTGAGACATTTGTAATACCGCTTTATAAGCTTCAAAAAGTTCTCCAGGAAAAAATCAGGGCTTTGCATACAGACGAAGTGTTGAACGGCCAGGGGCAAAAAACGACACGGTAGTTTAACGCGAACGTGCAAGACACCTATACCATTGGGTAGAGGTCGACCGCTATCGAGCAGATGGCGGTGTTGCAGTCAATAGCGCCATCTGCGCAGGCACTGCAACAGCGCCATCTGCTTGATCGTGGTCGACCTCTACCCAATGGTATAGGTGTCTTGCACGTTCGCGTTCACCTGCTGTGTCGTTTTTTGCCCATAGCCGTTGAACGCTTCGTCGCTATGCAAAGCCCTGATTTTTTCAGGGAGAGCTTTTTGAAGCTTATAAAGCGGTATGACAAATGTCTCAATGTACTTGGTACTTATGTGGAAAAATAAAGTTATGTTTTATCTTTAATGTCTCATTGCATTTTCTGTCTTTCATACACACCTCTGTCCACAGTCGCCAGAGGAAACTTATTTTCCGACTGCCCCTCGTACTTTATTTAGTTTTATTAAATTATTATATTTTATGTATTTATTTATTGTGTCTTGCACCTATATTTAACGACTTTTTAAGAACAATCCCCTATCTATGAAATACAGTTAAAAATGGTATTCAATTTTACGATTAAAATCTATTTATTATTAGAGGAACTTTGATTAATTGGATCTAAGAAGTCTGTACCTAAGTCTTTGAATATTACCTTAAGCTCGAAAAATGAAAAATAAGACATGTAGGTTCATTATTACCTTAATTACAAATTTGTAAAATCAAACATATTTTGAAAACTAAAGCATTTTTGTAAGGTTTGTGTTTATTAATAACTTCGTTATCAACCCCTTGAAGGGCACCGGTACATTATATATAACGCTAAATTTTA
Source organism: Maratus michaelseni (assembly GCA_963931845.1). NCBI lineage: Eukaryota > Metazoa > Arthropoda > Arachnida > Araneae > Salticidae > Maratus > Maratus michaelseni. The sequence continues at coordinate 78,954,698 of OZ007595.1, read as the reverse complement.
ATCCCAAAATGCCACAATGACACCAGAATTTTATAATCAAATTTTGAATTTATAAGGTACATGAGGAAAAGTTTTTACTTATTTTAAAACAAATCCGTTCGTGAATCCTGGTGTCAGTCAGTCATTTCAATATTTCAGCTACAAGAGAACTTTGCCCTTGAAGGGGTTAAAAGTTATATTGAGAAATTTTCATAGTGAATATTTTGTAATCATCGTTATATACCGGGTGATCTAAAAGTCAGGACGAAATTTAAAAATGAATAATTCGAAAACGAATCAAGATACAAAGATACGGTTTGCACCAAACGGATGGAAAAGAAACCGGGTTTTATGTGGCAACGAAATAAAAAATAGTTATGTTGGCGACCAACAGATGGCGCTGACAGATTTCTGATGTAGGATTATGCAAAGCAACAAACGAAATAAAAAGGAGCAACTGCAGCAGGTAATGGTAGTCGAAGCTTGTATGCATCGAAATGCTGTCCATAGTTGAGAAAGCCTTCTTAGTTAAACTGTATTATACGAATTCGGAAAGTGGCATTGCAAGCATATCGCTACATGAAGGGTATGCGAGATAGCAAAGGACCAATAACGTCTTCTGCATTGAACAGAATGATGAAGAAAATTGGAACTACAGGCTCTTTGGCGTCACGTCAAAGAAGTGGACATTCCTCAACAGCCGCTGCTGTTGCCACGACAGTGCAGCAGATGGTGCAATCCATGTCAGCTGTTTCTGCATATGGGGAGTGTAGCGCTCTAGAAATTTCGAGGCAGACAGGAGTGTCATACGGAAGTGTCTGGAGAGCACTGCGAATAACTTTGCAACAGTATCCCTACAAGTTGTAACATAACCAAGAACTGAAACCTCCTGACTTCGACTATCACCAAGATTTTGCAAATTTGGTATTCAATAAGGTGGAAGAGCAGCACGACTGGATTCACACTGTGCTTTGTACAGATGAAGTGCATTTCACACTCTCTGGCACTGTTAACACCCATAATTGTCGAGTGTGGACCACAGAAAATCCACATGCATTTGTTGAGGTACCCTTGCAACAGCCTAAAGTGACAGTCTGATGTGGCTTAACTGCTGATTTCATAATTGGTCCATTTTTTCTAGGAAGTTACACAGACGGGTTTCAAAACAGTATCTGTCACTGGTCAGCGATATGTAGCACTGTTACAAAGCAACATTATTCCTGAACTGCAAGTGCAACAGGCACTCCAAACAGTCACCTTTATGCAAGATGGAGCAGCACCTCATATTGCTCTGCCTGTGTAACGCCTGCTATGCTCAACATTTAGGGAGGATCGCATTATCAGTCGCTACTTTAATCACGCATGGGCTCCAAGATCTCCCGATCTGACAACCTGTGACTTTTGGCTGTGGGGATTCTTGAAGTCAAAAGTGTACCGCGACCAACCGGCATGACTAGCAGCACTGAAAGATGCCATCCGCCAAAATGTGTCTGCCATAACGCAAGAAATGCTACTAAATGCTGTGAACGGTGTGGTGCCTCATTTCACAGCTGTACGTCTGAATGATGGGCAGCACATTGAACATTTACTGTAGTACTAATTAACTATAATTAAGATGACTTGTAAGTTGTCAACATTTTTTTCATTTTTAAATCATCTTTTGGCGCAATAAAACACTATAGCGCCATCTGTTAGTCACCAACAGAACTTTTTTTTCATTACCACACAAAACCCGGTTTTTTTCCATCCGTTTGGTGCAAACCGTATCTTTGTATCTTGATTCGTTTTCGAATTATTCATTTTTAAAGTTCATCCTGACTTTTGGATCACCCGGTATATAATTAAAATTAACATTTCATTTATAAAAAATAGTTAGTTTCTGGTGTGTAAACTGAAAGAAAAGTTCTAACATGGTGACTAAGTTCTAACAACTGAAAGAACAGTTCGAAATACATAAGAAATCCAGAAAAATGCGGATAAAAAATTTATCCGGAAAACTTGTCTGGAGTATGCACCGGATAGTCACTTGACAGGAAATACATCACTCTGGAACGGTTAGATGATTGATCACAATCCTGATGATAAAACTCATGAAAAGGAGTTTTAGTTGCTGGAATAAAAGAAGGTTTATTTTCACGAATTTATCATTTAATTTATGTTTAAAATTGTGAATTTAGAGGAATTTTTCAACATAAAAAAAACCATTATCAAAACATAAAAGACGCTTTACGAAAATAAACAGTCGTGAAAATAAAAAGTAAACACCCGTACTAACACTGCAACAAAGTTACTGGTGCCAAAAGATTTGCATAAAGTCTACTTTTAAATGCTATATATAAAAGTTTTTTAGGGGCCATCTACATATCAAAACAAACCCAAACTTTGTTTTTTTTCCAAAAGCAACACCCAATTTTGCCACGATAAATAAATTCTAAACCCTTCAATTAACCTAGGTACATATTGTCGTGAAATTCTTACAATTAGTTTCAGAGAAATTAATCATTTTAAAATGTGCATATTTTAGGTGCTGTATCCAAATAAAGTTCTCTACTCGATTATTGAAATAATACAGAATGTCTAAGTCACTTCTATTAATGAATTACTTCTTACCAGAGTTGGGCAAATTTGCAATCTGATTAATCTGTAATCTGATTACAATATAATTGCATGTAACAGATTATAATTTCAATTACATGTAATCATAATCTGAATTTGAAATTCAATTAGGATTGTAATTGTAATTATAAATGCTATGATTATGATTACACAGGGTTGGGAAAAATCTGATTAATCTGTAATCTGATTACAATATAATTGCATGTAACAGATTATAATTTCAATTACATGTAATCCTAACTATAATGCTATGATTATGATTATGGTGTAATTATAATTATAATTCAGAACTTATAGTTACAAATACGTGTAATTTCAATGGCACAGTTTCAATATGTACCATAAATGACAATTTTTATCAGACACAGTAGAAATTTGATACAACAAGAACGAAAAATCATCCATCCGTCATCGATTATAAAACACTTTCTAGCATGAACAGAATATTACGTAAACATAAATTCGATGAATTTCGATATTAAATATAAAACATTTTTTAAACTATAAACACTAGATTAATTTCAAGAAAAGATTGTTAATTGCAAACAGGACAAAAAAAAAGACCTTACTCCTCCTTTTAAACGATTCCTTTTACCATATGAAATTTGTATGTTCTGCGACAATTTGGATCCGAATTATAAGTGTGTATGGTTATCGGGCCCTTGTATTTACGCTATACTAATAGTTAGGGGTTTCTGTTAAAAACACCAACAACGTCCCCCTCCCCTTTTTAAAGATTACGTTTACCAAACAAAATATCAGTGTTCTACGATAATTACAGCTTAAGTTATAATTGTTTTAATTTGCCAGCACCTTATATTTTGGTACACCAAAATATGCGAGGGCTTCTATAAAAAATCTATAGAGCACCCCACCCGCCTTTTCTAAAACGGTTACGTTTATCATACGATATTTGTGTTGGTGCCGATAATTTGGTTTCGAGTTACATGTGTTTGTGATTATGGGGTCCTTATATTCGCACTGTAGTAAAATTCACGTGGTTTTGGATTAAAAAAAAGACAATGTCTTCTGTAAAATTATGACACTTTGTGGGACTGAAATGGCACTGGGACCCAGATGTCACGATCGAAGTGCTACGACTTAAACACAAGACCAAAGTGTCGGAACCGAAATGTCGTGCGTCCACGGGATGGATTAATTTAATATTCCTTCATTTTCAACATTGCATTCTCAATCGTTAGATTATATATAAAAAAATTAAATACATTATATTAATTAATTAAACCACAGAGATATTTAAGATCTATAGTTTAAGAATACTGTAAAATCGTTCTTTTGAGAGCGCTAAGTAGTTTTTAACATTTCATAATAGTTTAAAACTCATATATTTACTTTTTGGGGGGGTAAAAACCCTATAAGAAAAACAACCCCTATATCTTTGTAAAATTATGGACAATTCACAATAACGAACAGGCTGAAATCAGTATATCAGACTCAGTGCAGAATTTGGAAAATGCATTGCATAATTGAAAACCCAATTACTGTAAATACCATTAATAATCGAAAAAATATCCGATTGTTTTCTGAAGCTCTGCTCGTTATCAATAGATTTGTATATATACTACATAGCAGTATGCTAAAATTTAATTCGGTTATTAACACGGTTGAAAATTCCCATTCGGGAATTTCCGTCTATAAACGTCAGTATACTGGAGAACTTTTGTGCAGTCCTGTATATGATTTATATAATTTATACAAACCAAGCAATATAAAAAAAAATAGTTACATTCAAAAACGCGTGCAACAACTGAAAAAAAAAAACGTATTTCTAGCAATTATTGTTCATAGTCAGTACTGTAACCGAAATTTTTGTGTGTCTCTGGAAATGAACGGTGAATGCTATGTACTCCATAATCTGTAGTAAACATCTTGTAATGCACCTCAGCGATATATATGAAATTCAATATGTTTGAAATACAGTAACATCATTAAAATACACCGCAAACGATTTTTCCTAATAGGCTGTAATGTAAAAGAATTCTTTTGAGTGGCTCTGTAAATTACATGCTACATACTTCATTTTCTATACCAATCATACCACAGTAAACCTCAATAACATATATCAATTGCATGGAAATCCGAGTATATTTACGCGCATTAGAGTACTGATAGACAGACAAATTAAATTCATAAACACTTTTCAACTTTGTTGGAAAGTGTTAAAAATGCAATTAGAATTAGCTCGTAACAGATTGCAGTTTAATTTAAATACATTTTATAGAATTTAATTAAGATTTAGTTGCATTACATTACACGTTAACCAAATTGTATTCTGAACAAACATAACTGAAATTAACTTGTAACACACTGCAATTTAATCTAAATTATATTCTTAAAAATGTAATTAGAATCCACCTATAATCCATTACAGATTAATTGGATTATACAATTAAAAACGTAATCGGAATTCACCTATAATCCATTACAGGTTAATTGGATTATACAACTAAAAACGTAATCGGAATCATCTTGTAATCCATTACAGGTAAATTGGATTATACAATTGAAAACGTAATCGGAATCATCTTGTAATCCATTACAGGTTAATTGGATTATACAATTGAAAACTTAATCGGAATTGTCTTGTAATCTAATTACAAATTAATCTAATTACATATTAATCTAATTATATTTTAAAAGAGAAAATGAGAATTGTCTTGTAATCTATTACACGGTAATCAGATTATGCGATAATCAGATTTTATTCAAATTACTTTGTAATGCATTACATGATAATCGATTGAATAGTGAGGAGATTATAATGTATTTTAATCTGTAATTGGATTACTTTGTAATCAGATTCTGCCCAACACTGCTTCTTACCAATATGGCACTTTTACTCACTTAATATCTTTTGGCTATTGTTATATACGGTAAAATCCCCTTCAATATTTATTTTATGTTTACAAAATTTCAAGTATCCGACTTTTAAAAATATAACGTTATCTGTAATAGAAATAGTTTTCGAATAAGTGGATTTCTGCAGGCGTTTTTATAATGCTTTTTCCGATTTTGAATATATTTAACTCGCTCTTTTTTAAATTTATTTCAAAAATATGAAGAATAACGGCGAATTTAAAATTGGGAATAAGAAATAGTATGAAGCAGTATAAAGGAATCAATATAGAAAAGACCCAGATAAATTGCTTTTTAGTCCTAAAATAAAGCCCAAATCGACTGCAAATGACATATTTTTTAAACTTTTTTTTATCGACATCGTTCTTTTTGATGGGTCTTGTTGTGGGGGGTCTTGTTAGATCTTTTGAGGTATAAACATACATTGGATGGTTCATATTCCGATTTATTTGGTGAACTAAATCTAAATCTATGTTAAAAAGTCGTCAGAATAACTTTAGATTTGTTATTTTCTTTTCAAATACGGTTAATAATTCTATGATTAAACTTATTCTGTTATTTAATTTGAAATTTTGCAATTAACTCAATCATGCCGCTTGGCAAGAAAACTTTCCATTCGACATTTTTATTTGTTTTGATATATTAGATTTTTTTTGGCACACTATTGCCAATTAGCAAGAAAATTTGCCAATCATAAAATCATAAAAATAACTTGTAATTTTTTTTAATTAGCCCGTGTGGCCTTTCGTTGCTTCACTTAATTGTGGGGCCATTTATTTCAGCAAATACACAACACATGTGTATTTATAAGAAAATTTACTTCAAACATATATACCGTAGAAAAAAATGTTTATTAGACTGGAGAAGATGCGATAAATTCAATTAGAGGTAACAAAATAATGAGAAAGATTTTTATGTTCTAAGATGGGATTGTCGATTTAAAAAAAATGAGATTTGTTAATTTAAAATTAAACCTAAACTAATTTACATAAATGGCTTAAAAATACATCTCATGCAAATACGATTTACGTAACTGTAATACAAAATTTAAAAGTATATTAAATCTTATGGTCGGTCGTAGGATGGGCGTTCCTGCGATTGACATTAACTTGGCATTCAGGTGTCTCAGCGTAAGTACTTTAGGTTTGGTGTGGTTGCGCGCGCATTCACTTACGTTTCATCTTAAACTAACTTTCAAATTAGCGTGTCATCGCGATGCACTGAAACACGGTTACTCTCTGTTTACATTGTAAGACAGACTTATGCTCTCATTGATTGTAAGTGAGGCACCGTAATCCCAGCAAATGTTTCAATAAAATGAGTAAAATATTTTTTCAAATTATTCTTTTCTCAACGTCATAGACCAGCATCTTGACATTTTTTAAGCCTAATTTGAAAAATTGAAGAATGAAAAAAAAGTTTTGGAAGAAATTGTTTTTATTTTGCTTGCGCATAAAGTAGGACATGATAAATATAAATCCATCAAAAAATTTTAGGTTCCACTTCATACTATTTTCAAATATTAATTTCATAATTCATATTATAAAATTATAAAAATTACAAATTCAATGTATTTATGTTTGGGTTTTTACTTTCTTCTGTCTTTACAAGAAGAACGCATTGGATTCATGAAAATTTTCGACTTCCGGTTTTCAACGGATTTATACGTTTTAAAAGGTCCTGAACATGATTTGACTGTTTTTAAAAATGGCTGTCTGTGAGTCTGTGACTATGTCTGTCTGTGTGTCTGTAAGTATTGTGACAAAAATTTGTTATCTGAAAAACTAATGTACGGGATTTAATAAAACTTTATATTCAGTTAGTCCCTGATATAAATTGGTGCTGATTAGTTTTTGGTGTAAATCGCGCTACAGGCTATGCTGAATTTTTCGCAATTTCCGCATTAGCTCTATCTCAAGAGCGAATGCACTGATTTCCATCAAACTTCAGATTTAGTTAAACATTGATATAAATAGACGCTTATTACGTTTTGTTGCGGATATCCGCACAGGTGGCGCTATTATGCTACTTTTTTCATGATTTTCACGATATCTATATCCAGGGGTGTAAAAATCTAGGCGCCAATGGACCGTTTGCCACCACTAAATTTTTAGTATATCTTATTATATTACACAATCTTATTATATTTAGTTATATCAAAATCTTATCTCAAATTTAGTTATATCTTGATATAATTTGTTTCCAATTAAACAACTCGATTTATTTTACAAGTCGACAACTAGATTCTATTGTACATATTGTCCAAAAAGTGGCATTTTAATTCTGTGTTTGCATGTGATTCTCTAAGTATTTATTTATAAATTTCATTCGATATTCCATGTCGTGCGACCATAAGAATCTGGAAAAAAAACTGACTTTATTTATTTATTTATTTATATTTATATTTATATTTATATACGTTTTTTGCATAAAAATGCATGCATTCCTTTAAAAGTAGTTGAACTGCAGGACATTCGTTAAGGCTGTTCTCAAATCCAAATGAGTTACTTTCTGATACATTTCGCAATTTATTTTTGTTCAGAAACACGTGAAATTCGCCAGTGTTCTTATTCAGAAACTTTGTCATCAATTGGTATTTTCCCCTTTTTGGTGAAGTCGGAACATCTTTCAGAAAATACTGCCAAAGTTGGCATTGTGAACAAAATTTAGGAATGCGACAGCGCAGGAAAGATAAAAAATGTACGAAAATGTGTCAGAAAGTTTCGCCTTATTGAGCGGAGAAAAAAATTTTTTTTTTCGAGAACAGCAAATGACTTTAGATGAAATGGCAGAAATTATAGATAAATGCAATCAAAATTAATTAAAAGAAAAAGACGCATTATTTTAGAAGAAAAAGAATCTTGAAATATATGATGAAACTTTACTTAACATACAATAATTTCATTTAAATCATTGAGAAAATTGTATTTACGCTATCATTATATTGAGCATGAAAATTACTATGAAATTAGATTTAAAGTTTATACATACAATATTTTAGGGAGTTTTTTATTTCTTTTCCAACAAAATTGCCAAACCAGCTTTTCTGAGAGCCAGCAAATGTACGAATTGAAACGATTCGAAATGATTGTCTAAAGGGGACTGTATGTGAATTTTCAAAACCAAACAGAAGCGATTTGTGAACGAATACCACTGAAAAAAATACATCATCTTTATTATCGTTCTTTAAACCATTTCCATCATTACCTTATATACAGTATGCCCACTAAAGTCCCTTGCTACTCCCTTAACTACGGAACAGCTGCTGCTATATTCATAAAAGTTGTGTCTAGGTATAGTAAAGTACCCATGCGCTACTGAATAAAATCACCTACGGCGCCACCTGGTGGAAAAACTGCGAAGTTAGCATTCCTATCACGAAACCAAAAAGAGTTAGGGAAAAAAGTGATTTACAAAATTGTAGAGTATCATCGATTTAGTACGAAAAGACTGCTATATTCATAAAAGTGGTGTCTAGGTATAGTAAAGTAGCCATGCGCTACTGAGTGAAACCACCTACGACGCCACCTGGTGGAAAACTGCAAAGTTAGCATTCCTATTTTGAAAACGGAGAGCGATAGGGAAAAAAAGTGATTTACAAAATTGTAGAGTATCATCGATTTAGTACGAAAAGACACCTCGTGGATATTAATGCGAAGAATAGAACGGTTAAAACTTGCATATGTTTTTTAGGGATTTCCTACACTGTGACGTAACAAAACGATCTTAGAAAGAAAAAAAACAACTAGTTGAAGCAATATACCTTTATTTGAGATGTTCAAACTTGTCACCGTCAGCTGCAATACACACTTGGACCCTTGTTTGAATTTCACGTCGCACACGTTGGAGCATAGAGGGTGACATGTTGGCACAAGCGCCGTAATGCGTCGTTTCGATTGGGAATCACAAGCGATACCACTGTGCCACATTGCACTGTCGTGTTTTGTCCGAAAGATAAACACTTCTTCTTCCGTTCAAGTTTCGTGACGTCACAGTGTAGGAAATCACGAAAAATCAAATGCGCGTTTTAACCGTTCTATTCTTCGCATTAATGTCCACGTGTCTTTTCGTACTAAATCGATGATATTCTACAACTTTGTAAATCACTTTTTTCCCTATCGCTTTCCGTTTTCGAAATAGGAATGCTAACTTTGGAGTTTCCCACCAGGTGACGTCGTAGGCGGTTTCACTCAGAAGCGCATGGCTACTTTACTGTACCTAGACACCACTTTTATGAATATAGCAGCAGCCATTCCGAAGTTAAGAGGGTGGCAAGGGACTTTAGTGCGTATACTGCATGCGTGCATTTCAGGAATTTCTTTTATTCAAAATATTTATTCATACCAGAAATTCTGAATGTTTGCCTTATTTAATGACCGCCGTTTTGTGAATACTTAAAGTAAAAATTAAAATTCTTCTTTCAAAATTTCTGAATAAAAAATAAATTCTTGAAACGCACTCATGTACGCGTTAAGGATGCAAATCGGTAATTCTGCTCAACTGCGGGGATTATATTTTCAATTGGCTGTAAGATATACTGGTGAAAATCATCCATATTTTCAAAGCATAATGAATTTTCCACACATGCTTTCTCATGAATGTACAATTATTTAAGAAATTTATAATATACGTTTTCGTATACGATTTAATCATATTTGCATATTAAATTATTTGTCTGAAAATCAAGGATAATATAGGATATAAATAGTGATCTAAATATGATCTAAATAGGATAATCAAATATATAAATCAAGGATCTTTTATAAATCCCCTTAATAATTTTCGTAAAATTTGTTCAAAAATCGTCGATTTTTTTTTTATTGTCCTGTTATGTTAGTCAAGAGTTTCTGATTTATTTAATAAAAAAGAGCAATATATTTTTCTTTTTTTAAGTACTTAGGATGGATAGAATTTTTAAAAATCACAATTTTACTTACCTTATACATATATAGCTTTTTTTTGTACACAAGCTACGTTTTTTTTAATTTAGATTGCTTCATTACCACCACTTTTTTAACAAGAATTATTCATCTTATTTAATGACATATTAAAATAAACTTTTTTTTAATTATTATATTTTTAAATATTTTATTCAAATTTAAACTTTTTAAATTTCTCACGGCTCCCTTTTCACTCGCAGGTCGATTGCCTATAGCCTGGAAGTTCAGTTGGTACGCAGCTAGGTATTCCATCGTGATAACTACATTGTTCCATTGTAATGCGAGAATAAGTCCAACTACACTATTTTAAAAAAAAAAAACTGATTGGACTCAAACGATCTGAATTTTTAAAAAAAAGTAGACTACATTGCCCGCGAGAGTCATGAGCGCGACAAAATTTATTTACAAAAGACTGCTCGTGAAGGAAAAGTATTTAAAATAATTTCAGAAGTGATAAATTAATTGAATAAACCATACTATCACGCTGCCACTGGCAACTATTCTTATAATTCATTCGCACCACTATTCTTAAAATATATATTTTATATAATATTTCTCTTGCCACTGCTATTGATGAGTATTAATGGATTTTAGTTTAAGCAAAAACGAAAAATCATGCGTCAAGCATAGATTATGTAACACTTTCCAACGCTTCCAAAATAATTTTACAAATTATACCGTTTAATAAGCTGAAAGATAACATCTAAGTAAACAATTTGGAAAACGCATAACATATCTAAAAACATAATTTTAGGAATTTCCAACATATAAAATATTCGGAAAAATATCCGAATACTTTTATTCAGACCTGTATATGATTTATAGATTTGTATATATACTACATAGGATGCTAAATTTTAGTTCAGTTAGGAAACGCGTAGCACAGTTTAAAATTCTCCTTCTGGAGTTTCTGTCAATAAACGGAAAAGTGTTCGAAAACTTTTGTGCTTCCCTGTATATGATCTACAAAATTTATACACACCACGTAATAGACAAAAAGTGAGTTAAATTTAAAATCGCGTTTCAGTAACTTAAAACGCACTTCCAGGAATTATTGTTAACAGATAGTAGAGAATTCTTTTGTGTGTCCCTGTAAATGAACGATGACTGCTACACACACACTATTCCGTAGTAAGCCTCTTGTAATGCACCTTAGTGATATACATAAATTTCAATGCGTTTAAAATAGTGAAACATTATTTAAATAAACCGCAGACGATTTTTCTCCATAGACGTAATGTAACGGAATTCTTTTGACTGTCCCTGTAAAGTAACTATAAGTGCTATGCACACCCTATTCCATATTAAGCTTCTTGTAATGCACCTTACTGATATATATCAATTACAATGTATTTCAAATTGTGTAACATCATTAAAATAAACCTCAAATCATTTTTTCCCATTGACCGTAATATAACTGAATTCTTTTGAGTGTCCCTGTAAAAAAACTATAAGTGCTACACACTTTCGTTGAAATAGGGCACATGCTATAGATAACGACAATAACATATAAAAATTGCAGAGCAATCCGAGCATATTTACGGGAGTTAGAGCACGGCCAGACGGCCAGACAAACCGAAGTCATAAACACTTTTCAACTAGGTTGGAAAGTGTTTAAAAGTGATACCAGACATGTATCGGTCACGATGATTGGTTTTTTACACAACAGTACCCTACAAATTGAATTGGCATGATGCCGTAAAAGAAAAAAAAAGAACGTGTTGCATCCTATCGTTTGTAGGTGTCAGAAGATAAAACTGACAGTCGTCTGGATTTTTTTCTTAATTAAAAAGAAAAATATATTAATTACTTTCATGGAATTGACGATGTATCTTGTGATCTTGAATATACAGGCACCCACTGATCCGTTTTTGAATAACATTATATCTGAACAAACTTTTTGATAGTAGGTTTTTACAATATCTGCGTTAAAAATGGCATTCTGGAAAGATTTCTCCAAAAAATCAAAACAGGAAATCATAAAAGAATTTTCTTTAAAAAGTGGTTTCAACAAACGGACGGAGTAAGTTCCTTATATATAAACGTTCACTGGACACATCATATTAGTTATTAAGTTACGTAATTATATTTTTCTTTAAAAAAAAATCCCAGAAGACTGATTAATTCTACCTTAAATCTTTCAGGCTGTGGCACCTGCACCCGATAAGGAGAAGCATGTTCAAATAATTTTCCTCATTTAACGGTATAATTCAAATTTGTTGGGTAATTCTAGAATTATTGTAGTTGGGCCTTTCTAAGAATAAATTGTGGAGTCTTCGTAAAAATAGATCGTTGGGCCTTTGTTGGCGAATGGTTCGTTGGCCAATGCGGACATTTCTTACAATTGGTCAACACCCGTCTCCACATTTATCCAACTGTGGTCCAAGTGTTTTTTTCTACTTGGATTGGCTTTTCTAGTACAAAAAGTGTCGCGTTTTCGAAGAATTTCATCTAAGCCAGAAAACCTTCAGAGAAAAGTGGAATTGTGGGTGAAAATTGCTTGTGGACAACCTACGTGCCAGGCGTCGCCTGGCGTGCCGGGCATATCCATTGTTTGCAGCAACAGAATAACTGCAATACAAAAAAAGTAGCGTTATATATCACAGAATCATCGCTAAAGCATATGTGAACCGACCTTATGAATATTTGCTTTCGTCAAGCCAGAGAAAACGCGATATTAGTACGGCGTAGCATGTGATCATAATATTTTAGCCACTCAGTGTAATTTGGATTCACATTATCAAATGAAATTGCGGGAAGAGCACATACGCTGTATACGAATATTAAAAATTAATTTCCAGCATTTGTTGTAATTTTAGTAATTCGTATAAATGGAGTTTTCAGTGATTCATATAAATGAAACACAAAATACAAAAAAGCTAAATTTTAATGTTGAACAAAAAGAAATAAGAATTGAACAAATAGATTAGAATTCAAATAAAAACATTCAAGTGACAAAAAGAGACTATTTCCTGTTTAGAATGGTATACCAGAAGAAATTGTGAAATCCAATGTAACAGTAATTTTATTTTATATAATGAGTATAGCATTTAATAGGGCGAAATCTTGATGATAATTACTATCCAGTTTCAATGGCGGACGGTTTTATAATTTAAAAGAACATTGTAAAAGTGATAATAATCATAAAAAAAAATAAAGAAAAAGAGAGAGATAATTTTGTGTGTTGTCAAACTCAATGAAGTTTATTTAACCCTTTGGTTACAGATTTATTTGAAAAAGAAACATACAAAACAGACACACCAGAAATTTGGAATAGTGTTTTATCTGTATTTGTTGACAGATAGTCCCTGGTTAAAAAGAAGCGAGAAGTACTCTTTGAATTTTTTAATATAAATTCGATATTTCTTAATTAAAAAAGAAAATCCGCGGACCATACTGGTGACGAGTCTCAGTCGTCAAATGTACACAAGGGGTTCATACTGTCATTTGTTTAGATGAAGTACAATCGTAAACGGAAAATTTACTGGAATAAATAGTTATTAACCCCTTCAAGGGTGGTGTTTGCAAGGCGCGAACGCTTAATTCTAATTCCAAACTGCCAAGTTGCGCCCAGAAATTTTTAGTAAAATTTTGCTTTCATAATACACGCAAAGAAAAGCTTTTAATTACTTTGAAATAGATTTGTTCTTAAATTCTGGTGTTACTAAAATATTTCAACATTTTAGTAAAATAAATACTTTGCCCTTGAAAGGGTTAAAACATACTTCTTATTGAGATGAAACTCATAAGCAGATGGTCGCAGTTTAAATACTGTTCAATTTGACTCATTGATCAAAACATGGAATGTTGTTATTTTTTCTACCAGGACAGAAGAAATTCTTGTAAAATGAAAATGACGAGAAATAAATAAAAAGAAGTATCTTATTCAATAATTTCATCTAAGCATTTCATTAAGAATGCTTAGTTACTTGAATGCAACATTGAAGAATTACCTGAATGAAGCTTAATAGCAAGATAAATACATATTCGAGTTTACATTTATATTTTTCCGGGATGAATGGTATTTCTGACATCAAATAATCAAAATGATTTTGTAATGAATGACACTAATTCAGTAAACGAACATTCACAAATTAAAAATAATTAAATGGATTATTTGTAAAGTAATTAACTTTTAATATTCTGGGTACTTTTACGTTATATTAACACCATTCTCGAAAACCGTAGTAAATGGTTATCGCAAAATAAAATTCCCTTAAATGAAATGTTGGAAAAAATCAAATACAGACTTTCACGAAATAGTGTATTAAATCAATATAAATATATACTTGAAATAAAAGAACACATAAATATTATACAATAAAGAAATAAAATAAAACTCAATTTAAACGCAGGCATGAAACCGTTATCTCTTAGCATTGGAATAAACATTTCATTTTTTGAATGAAGACATAAAAAAAAATTGTATAATTCCTAAGTCCTAAAACAATTGTATTTCAGATTTCTCATCATCAGGAAACTGCCAAATAGTAAAATCCATCTCAGAGTCAGTAACAAATGTAAGCTATAACTTAATAATAAATATTTTCGATTCGAAAAAATATCAGTTTTTGGGGCGGTTTCTATTAAATAATAATAATCATAAAATAGTCACGTTAAATAAAAAACTAAACACGATGTTTGTCACGGTTTGAAATAAAATTTGCACCGTCAGGATAAATGTAAATGGCGCATTAGCATACATTTTGGCATTGTGTTGGTATAACGGAAAAATACCATATTTTGTTATATCGGTACTAAATGATTTCGAAATTTTCATTTTGCTCTCATAGTATTGACAGAAACTGCTCAAGTTCTTTATTGGCATTTTCGTTATTTTATGAATCAAGATTCGTCTTAATTCACTTTTAAAAGAGCATAAGACTTATTTTTTTTAAAATATAATATATGAAAGAGAAGTTTAAAAAAATCCCACAAAAAATTCCTATAAGTACGTTAGTTGCTACATGTCAAAGAATGTTCCTGACTTTAAATTAAAGTATTACCACTATTTTCTTAGAGGAAAAACTTGTCATATGCAATAGCGAGATTACATAAGTCGAGTTTGTCTGTAAGAAAATATTAGTATATTCCCAGAAATAGTAGGGATTCTGAAATATAATTTAAAAAAACTTAGCTGAAAATTTTAAAAACATGCAAGTTTTTAAATTCCGCAAAATTTTGCTCTTGATCAACTCAACTTTTTCGGGGTCTATCTATACTTATTTTTTAGAGGTTTAGGGAGGACAAACATAAAAAAATTTAGATTCAATCTTAACATACAAAGATAAACTAAAATGTCCGAAAATTTCATATTAAATTTTTTAGTAGTTTAAAAGAAATCTAATATTAAGCAACTCATTTTGAGCCACCATTTTAAAACATTAGTAATATTTTAGTATTTCCTCCCGTAAAGTTTGAGTAACTAATATTCTAGTACACTTATATGGGATTATTTTTAAGACAGTATTAATTATATACCTTGTGAAATGTAGTCTTAAAATAGCGAAAGATAATAAAATGGATAAATATTATGTATGAATCAAAGTAATTTTCTATGAAAACTACTTTTGACACATAATAAGTTTGGCTTTTGGAATAATGGCCGGGACAATGACGGATTATTCATTATTTATAGAGAACCCCACATGCGTTTCTAATCATAACACGTCACGTAATAGTAGGACTTTTTTCTAACTTTAAAATGTTCAGAAAATATTCATCTTTCAAATGTATTTTCTTCGAAAAAAAATGTTTTTTAAATATTTATCTCCTTTTAGTAAAAAAATGCATATTTAGAACATGAGTAACAATTAATATGTAACACCTGTTTGTGCTGTTTATTAAATTTTGAACTGAGAGTGCAATGGAAAAAATTAACTTGCCGTTATTTTATATTTCAAATATTCTAAAGCGAATTTGACCCTTTTTTCACATAGATATTTTTGATTTGATACACTTCTTTCTGTACATGTATAAATTTAAAATTCGATACAGAATGAGGGTTTTGTATGTAGTTAGTGTTGCCAGGTGTTTCGAGTTTCAGGGTCTCCAAGACATGTCCCGCGTAATCACAGCATGGGGCATCAAAAGTCCAGATATTTCATGATGCACAATTCTTTAAAAATTTCTTTTACTAGCCAGGGTCTGATTAATGCACTGGCCTCCGGGGCCTCGGCACTGGGCCCATCAATTTCGGGGCCCACAAATTATGTGGCTGATTTTTTACCTTAACCAAATACTTTTAAAATAATATTATTTTATAAAATATGAAACGTAAAATTTAAATATTCTGAATGATTCAATAAAATTTTTAGAAGCTTTTAACCTAGGCACTTTTACTTGAAAAAGTGAATGACCATGAACCGAACATAGACTTTACTCATGCTTGATAACTCCCGATTTGGGAACGAGAGTATACAACCTCACCATGTACCTACTCTGACGTCACATGGGTAATGTCCATTCCAGCCCTCTGACGTCCGATAAGAGTAGGCGTGTCTTAAATGAATTAGCTGATTTCGTTCCGAGGTTTTACTTAGATTGATCGAACTGATTAACTGTGTTTGTGACTGTACATGTGTACACCCAAACATCTTTGTTAACTCATCAAATAAACCTACTTTTTTTCTGAAAGTGTCGCCGGGAATGGGGAGGTAGGGGGGAGGGGCAAATTTTTAACAGGCCCTAGGCCCAACTTCAAATTGATCGGGCTCTGTTACTACCATGGTACTTGTTAATCTACATCGAGTGGAACATCATACAATTAAACCTGTGAAGACAGAAACTATCTATAACAGAAAATATTTATAGTCTTTTTCAAAGGAATCATAACTACTACCTGCCTAGTCGGAAAACTTTATATAACGAACTTTTTTGCAGTTTTAAGCGATTCAGTTTTCACAAGTTTTACCTTACTTTCTTCAATAAACCTTGTGTAAGCGAAATGCATTTTAAAAGTGAATATATCATTATCCCCACGATAGGAATACTATACAATTAACCCTTTAACGTTCATTGGTTTCCCTGTGAAACCACAAAACTTTAATTACAAAACTGAATAGTGACAGCAGAATTTTAATAGAATTTTTTTCCATTTATTATGTATGTGAAATATCGCTTTTTTATTATATACAAATAAATTTGTTTATAATTTCCGGTGTCAATCATTTATTTCAACGTTTTAGCAATTGAAGTGCTTTATCCGTTAAAGGGTTAAACCCACTAAATTTGAATTTTATTTCAGCCCCTAATGATTCCGCCTTCACAGGTCTTATTGTATAATATTGCGTTGTTAATTTAGTAAAATAAAATTTGCTAAGACGGAATCGCTAAGGACAGGAGAAAAATTCCGTTATAAAAAGGATTTCGTCTTAGAAGGTATAATTGTATGTTATTCCTACCGCAACGACGATGGAATTTTTATGTTTAAGGCAGGATTCCGTTATAGACAGATTCAATTTTCATAGGGTTTGCCGTATTTTTATGTCCCGATTTAGAAGCCGTTGTCCCGCTTTTTGTGACCTCGCAACACTATACGTAACAAAAGGAAAAAAATATTTCTCTAACGCTTATTTTATAATTAGAAAGTTATTTTCCATTCCAATCGTTATTGATTTCCTTTTAAGAGATTCTGACTCAGATTTTAAACTGGATTTTTACTTGTGTGATAAAATGATCAGCATTAACTGGAATCCTAAATGTTATATATTTATGTTTCAGAATATCTTATATATAAAATTATAAAAATCGTTTATTTTATTTCTTATAGTCCTATCAAAAATATACTTATGAATAGAAACTTTATTTTTTCAAAATTGTGAGAATTTTATATATTAATTGGACATATTGTTGAAATTTTAAGCCACATTAGCAGCTTGAAGTGTGAATTCTGAAAATTATTCAATCATATATTTTATTTCAATTACGACAACATCTTAATTTAGATTCAAGTAGGAAAAAAAGCAAAGTTTGTGCCTGAGTAATTACTTGAAACACAACGAACCTACCGTTCTTTTTAAATACTGGATTCGATTGTACCGAAATGAAACTCCATTATTTTCGATGTAAGACATATTTTGTTTACAACATTACAAACGGCACCCGGCCGTTATTTTCACAGAGAAGTTGTTTATCTTAAAACACGGAAGATTTTAAAATGTTTCAAAATTTCCGTAATAGATAACATTCTAAATCAGCCATATTCACAGATTCAGATTCAACCAAGCAGGGAGGCCTACCATATGGCTTTAGCCTGTGCAAGCCCTGCTTGGCAAGTTTATTAAAGAAAAAAAAAAACATATTTGACAGTGCAATTTTGATTATTTACAAAACATAAAAAATTACTATAAGTGATGATGAAAATGATGAAGATAGTCTATAATGTTATATACAATGATGGAGAAAATTTTTGGATTATTTACAGTTCGTGATTGGGAGCGAGAAATGTTTTTCGCAAGCACAAAGATGTGTATTTCTGTTATCTCCTAAGAGTTCATGGGAGTTTGCTGTTAAGAGTTTGTAGTCTGGGACGTAACAATGTTTTTAAAGAGACAAAAGATGAGTTTTTCACACAAGCTTTTGGGCTGGAAGCTGAGATTTTGCACAGATGGTTGTTTGCGGTATGTGGGTGCTGTTCGTAACATGGCTGGTGGTTGCTGAAAATGTTCCGAACTAGCTCTCAGTTTTCAATTTCACCAATTATGTGTGGTGGAGGCATTTGAAATAGATGCTGGTTCCTTTCTAGAATGTTTATGCAACTAATTATTTTGTTTAGGAGGTCTGGTCGCGTCAACAGGTAGGCGAACCCGTGTGAGAAAGATATTGTTGATGGCTTGCGGATGTGAAGAGTGGAGGTGAGGGTGCATTGTAAGGTGTAATGGAGGGAGTTGCCTCTGTGACCACAGGTACAGAGAGAAGATTCAGTTTTGCCGATTTTAGCAAGGTAGTCAGGGAAGGGTCCATGGTTGGTGGCGAATAAATATAAATTTCTATGGTGTAGAAAACGTTCTATTGTGACTTTTGGAATAAGACGATGAGTGAAGCGGCCAGTGTCGGCGTAGTCCCATTCCCTTTGCTATTTTTAATGGCTTGATCGTTGAGATGTTTCTTTAGATATGAGGCTGGGAAGGGAATGAACAGTTTGTGCACCCCGGGTAATGTGGTTGCTTCTTTGGCTAGATGATCTGCCTGTTCATTCCCCTTTATTCCGGAGTGACCCTTCACCCATTTGAAGGAAATTCTTTTTGTTGTTGATTGAAGAAGTGTGATAATGTCTATTACTATTAGGTCTGTTGTTGACAGGTCTTGTAGGGCTTGAAGACTTGAAAGACTGTCTGTGTTGATAAGATGATTGTTGTAAGCTGAGGACCCTGCCCAGCAAGCCGCTGCCTTAATGGTGAGTAGTTCAGCTTGGTATACTGAATTTTCTGTGCGTAGTTGTGTCTGTGCTTTATGGATTATTGTGTTGTCTTGGTATACACAGAAAGCGTAAGCTGTTCCATGTTCCGACTTAGAAGAGCCGTCTGTAAATATTTTTATGTCATTGGTGTCGTCTTCTTCGTCATCCGCTAACCATCTTATGTAGGGCTTGTAGGGTTGTATGTGGGATGAGGTAGTCTTGCTCTGATATAATGTTGGGTCATGGTTTTCTATGAGGGTGTGCAGTCTGAGGACGTTTCCCGCTATTGCTTCTTTCTCTATTTGTAAGTGGAGAGGTAATATGCCTGTTTGAACGCACAGGGTCGCTGTTGCTGTTTTCTTATAGGCTCTGGTTATCATTAGTAGGCATTGGGCTTGAATTGATGATAGGAGTCGTTGCCCATGGCTTTCTGGAGGCGGAAAAACCATGCTGCGGCTCCGTATGAGATTTTCTTTAGTAAGATGGTCTTGTACCAGATTTTGAGGATCTGTTTAGATAGTTGGCTTGTTGTGGAAGAGAATTTTAATAGATTTTGAGTGGTAGATATTATTTCTTGTCGTTTATTTTGTAGGTGAGGGAGAAAAGAGAGATTGCCATCTAGAGTTATTCCTAGATATTGGAGGGTGGGATTTGACTTGATGGAGTGATTGTCTATTTTAAAGATTGGAGCTCTTTTGAGATGTCTGGGTTTGCACATATGAAGTACCGAGCATTTTTCATATGACAGAGTCATGGCATGTTGTATCGCCCAGACACTGTCTAGCTTTAAGGCTAGGTTGGCTGATTCTTCTAAGTTACGACGTGTGTTCCCGTTGATAACCAGTAATAGGTCGTCTGCGTATGCTATGAAGTGAAATCCGTGAGCCCGCAGCAGACGCAGCAACCCTTGCATGAAGGAGCGCCATAGGAAGGGTCCCAAACAAGATCCCTGGGAACAGCCTTTTCTAAACCAGTGGATTCTGTTGGACTGCCTGTGAGGGAGTGCTCCTCTTTCAGAAAGAAACGATTTAATCATGTTTATGTAAGGTGTGTCTATGTTGCGGTCTTGTAGTTCTGTGATTGTGTCGTCCCATGGAAGATGGTCGAAAGCGTTTTGGAAATCTAATGAGATGAGTGATGTGTACATTTTGTTTTGTATGTTGAGGTCGATCCGTGAAAAGAGTTCCTTCAACGCTGTTTTGGTTGAGCGTCCTTCCACGAAGCCATGTTGGGAGGATTGTTGGTCTGGTGTATGGGATAGATTGTGGTGGATTCTCTTGAGGAGCATCTTCTCTAAGATTTTGCCGAATATTGGGAGAAGCGTTATTTGCCTGTATGACCGAAACTCTGCTGGAGGACGTCTGTTTTTCAGAAAATAGACCAGTTCGCCTATTTTCCATTGTGAGGGGAAGTAATTTAATCGTAGAAGGCTGTTGAACATTTCTAGAAGTAAGTGGCTCTGGGTATGTAGGTTTCGTATTATGAGGTGGTCGAGGTTGTCAGGCCCTGGGGCTTTGTTCTTGTTAAAAGAATAGATGGTGGTTTTAAGCTCTTGTGCTATGAATGGTGGAGCTGATGTGTCTGGCTGGGAGTTGTCTGTGGTTTGTTTTAATGAATGGCCAAATATCGAGGTGGAGTGGTCTTCGTAAAAAGAAGTTTTTGTGTGTAGTGTTGTTGTTGACGACGTTAGGGCTGTGATCTCTTGGTGGCTTGAAAAGCAATCTTCTTTATTTTGCCATATGGATCTCTGGTATTGTTGCAGAATGAAGTCCAGGCCATCCTCTTTGCTTCAACGATTGCTCTTTTGTAGAGGGCCTTTTCTTTCTTATATTTTTCTTTTTCCAGTGGGGAGGATGTTGGTAGTTTTGATTTGCGTTGGAGTGCTTTTACGTAGTTTCTTTTCTGACGAATGTTGTTGTTCCACCAAGAGATTTTTGGAGTGAAGGATATTTTCTGTTTCTTTAAGAGATGGTTGCAGGTATCTTGAATTATGGATAAGTAATTGTTGTATGTTTCGTCAAATTGCTCCGGATTGTCAATGTCTTTGAATTGGATGTTGTGTGTTTGTGACTGTTGAGTCATTTCTTTATTGAATTTCTTGAAAGAAATGTTTTTAGTTCTGTAGCGTCTGGCTGGTTGCTTTGTGATGTTTATATTTGTCGTTAATGTGATGAGGCGATGATCTCCGTAGTTGAGATCTGTATCAACTGACCATGACTCTATTTTTGGGAAGAGAGTGAATGATGCCAAGAAAACGTCAGGCCATCCTTGTGACCTGTCTGTATGAAAAGAGGAAAGGCTGTGCGGGTCATTCAGAACTATGAGGTGATGCTGGCACATTCTTGAAATTAGCTGATGGCCTTTATCGTTGTCTTTCGGGTAGCCCCACAGAGCGCTGTGTGCGTTGAGTTCTCCCAGCAGCAGGAAATCGGAAGTTTTTCCTGGGATATCTGCCCAGTCATTCAAGTCCTCTTCCAGGTTTGATGAGGGTGGTGAATATTGAGAGCCCAGGGTGAATGTGCCGTCTGTGGTGGTGATGTTGACGAACACAGAGTTGTTGGATTGGCTTACTTTAACGTGCTGTAGGTTTGTGTCTATTATCAGGATAAAACTATTTTTCTTGTTGGAAGCGTAGCATGGTGTTCCTGAAGGAAGTCCATGTGGACGTCCGCTTGTTGTGTCCTGTACACATGCAAGGGAGTAATTTTCTGTATAGAGGGTATTGATTAGGTCTGCTGTTGCTGATTGGCTTCTTTGTAGATTTACTTGGGCTAGTTTCAGTGGAGAAGCAAGAAAATTGTGTGTGCCTTTTGTGACGCCTGCGTGGCTGCCTCTATCGGTGTCTGAGAGGCAGCGCCTCTCGTGGATTTTGATAATGGTTGGCTAGAAACTAATGTGTGTTGGTGTATGTCAGTTTAGAAATGGACACTGTGTGTGTATCTGTTGTTTAGCTCCGCCCTGCCTCACTTCCATTATCACTTGAATTCTCTAGCTCCTTTAAACCCATTTTCTATAAAACGTCCACCCGTTGGCTTTAACATGGATAATATACATTCTAATATACGTAAAACACCAGATATATTTTTGTTCAATAGTGCATGCGGTATCTTTGTTATACATTCCGAATGGTAAGAATTTAAACATATTTTGCGAAACCATCCTCTATGTCTACGAGATGTTGAGACTAATAAAACAATGTTACAACACTTGATGTGCTTTTGTTTGTCTGTTCTTACCTTCTGCGGGTACCGTTTTAGGTCATGGTTTCCTTTGTGAATATGAAATATGATTTAGAATTTCTCTACTTTCCCTCAAAATTTATACAGGGAATTTTCTAATAATTACTATACAGATTGTGTCATAGATAAATAAATCCAGTAAATAATCGTCTATAATAAAAGCCAGATTTTACTCTTAGATGTTTATTATATCAGAGTTTGTTTTTACTAAAACTATACTAAAGAAATACTAGTCTACATAAAGTAATGCGAATGTATACAATTATAATAAAATTGGGGGAAATTAACTTTTTTCCATAGGTAGTTTTTTATGAAAAAATCTTGTTATAATATTAAACATACACTGTAGACAGGGTTCGTACCGGTCCTGGAATTTTAAGACCATGAAATTATTCGGTACCAGTATTTTCTGATAGATAATCTCTTTTTAAATAAGGAGAAATTTCGCACGCTTCAACTTGATGTATTTTTTTAAAGAATATACTGGCACGTCACCTGGAAAAGTAACGGTACCCGTACGAACCCTGGTAGAAATGTGTAACTTTATGGGTATTTACCGTACATGCTTAAGAAAAATGCCATTTTTCAATCAAATCAAATCCTGAAAATACATGTTGAGAAAGTATAATTTTGGAATAGTGGCATGTTTTAACGGGTAAATTTATATACATGTAAATATCTGTTTTTACGGGAGGTAACTTGAAACTGTCCTGTCGGATATTACGCATAATTTTACTTCTATATTAATTAAAGCATATATTTGGTACCATTAAAAATCATTGCATATTTAAAATACCTTGCAACATGTTGATAGGTATTATATCTTTTTTAAAAGAACCCGTGTAAGAAATAAAATCGGACTTTATATATTTAGAAGAGACAGAGGCAATACGTTCAAATTTTGAAAGAGAAAAAGAAGTAAATATAACGGGGAAAAAAAAACTTGTGGTAACTTA
Organism: Maratus michaelseni; assembly: GCA_963931845.1. Taxonomy (NCBI): domain Eukaryota; kingdom Metazoa; phylum Arthropoda; class Arachnida; order Araneae; family Salticidae; genus Maratus; species Maratus michaelseni. The sequence continues at coordinate 78,930,691 of OZ007595.1, read as the reverse complement.
GAAATTCTCCATTATTTTAGATATTTTTTATATCCATCTTTACTTTTAGTTGAAATTTTCAATTTCTTTTCTGGGACATGGAAATGTACATTCTCTGCGTAATGGACATTTTTTTAGCTCGTCATTGTCATGCATCTTCAGTAATTAATAAAAACCTACTTCCTATATTTTCAAGTAAAACTCATTGGCAGATGCCACAATATCCTCTACCAATTTGTGTTCTTTACATGAAATTTCTTCATTATCATAGGAAACACATAGTTTCCTGCAATTTTCTTTGAGATATTTCGCTGTTATTTTTTTTCCAAACCATTACAATTTGTTTAATGCCATTACAATTAAGAAATGTTAAATCGCTTACTTTCAAATTTTTTTTAGGATTATGTTCTTAGCCTCACATAGTTCAAAGCACCTGATAAAGTACCTTCACGTATCCCTGCTTTATTGTCTGTTGGATGGAAGAATGCGTTATTCAAAGAAAAAAGATCTTTTACCAGACTGTTTTTCCCAAGGTCATTACCGAAATCTCAGAGTCGACACTAGTCACAAGACGACGCTCGCAAGCTAATATTAAACCTCATGGGAGATTTAACTTGGAGAGAATAAACTTGGATATAGGAAAGGTAGTTCACAATCGAAGCTTTTAAATCACTCGCTAGACCCTGATAATGTTCCGGACTTTAAAAATGTAAAAGTAATCGAGTCAAATTGCAATAATTATATAAGTCGTATGTTTGAAGTCTGGATTACAAAATTCCAAGAATCTCCCCTCGATGAATTTAGTTTGGTTCCACCCAAATACGCGGTACTGCTGTGACGTATGTCCACGAATCTCGGAGTTAAATGCGTGTTTCAATTGTGAATTACTTATATGTTAGCTATAGCTGTTGCGAATCACATGGGCGGCTGACTTGGCGCCGGACGGCCCGCGTGCAACCCCCCCCCCAGTGACGAAATAAAAATAAGTTCAGTAGCACTTAGATTACTGCTCGAATAAGAAGCGAAAAATGCCGCTTCCAGCAATAGATTCTCGAATGTCATCATATATATTATTTCTCCTGTCAACATCCTTTTTTCTAAGAAAATATGAAACGCAGAACAACGAATGAGATACCATATGAAAGGTTTTAGAACCGGCTTCTGACATAGCCCACTTAACAATTCGTTAAAACATGTTTTTGATTAAAATTTGCTGAAAAATAAAAATTAAATCGGCATTGTTTTCATGAAAGAAATGAAAGGTTTTCCTGAAATTATTGTTGCCAAAAAAATAAAATACCACATTATATGATGTTCATAGCAATTATTACAAAAAACACCGGACGGGTTTATTTTATATTTATGATTAAAAAGCGAAATTGAAATTGAGACGTTTAGATTTATATTTCTAAGTCCCATGGTTTTCCCGAAGCGGATGACTTCATCCTCTAATGCAGTCAAAATACGATTGTTAATTTTTTTTTCTCGCGCGTGCCTTTAGCAGTCTTGGATCAGTGTTTTGTCTAACTGTGATGGAATAAATTATGGCGCTATCACACGTAATCTCATATCATAGTCAATATCAGATATTTTATCCTAAACACGTTTTTCAAGAGGAAAAAGCTCGAAATCCTCCCGTTTGATAGATTGCCTCTCGTAATTTCTTCCAGATCTAACTTACAGTAGTTTGTATCCTCTACGAGAGGTATCAGCTCGAAATCTACCAATCAGAGCTCTCTAAAATTCCAAGATGGCCACCGTCAGTAAGCCATCATCTTACGTTTAGGTCGTCGCAAATATTGAAACCAAAAATACAGAAGAATTAAGAAAAAAGCAAATCTTTAGTAACACAGGGACCAATTATACACGAAAAGAACTTTAAAAATCTGCAGTTATTTTGTAATTAAGGAATTACATATGGTTGGCGACTTTTTCTCCAACATGGTTTATTAGTGAAAAATTGCAAGTTCTGTACCAGCCGGAGTAGCTCAGTGGTCAAAGCAATAACCTGGAACGCTGTGGACCCAGGTTCGATTCCTGGATCGGGCAAATTTTTCACTTCATGTTGGATTATTGTATTTAATGTATGTGGGTGATAATGTCCTTTTCAGCCTATTTTTCCTTTTTAATTATTGAATTTCAACCACCCTAAACTTTTGTTCCCCCTCCTAGCGGTGTATAAATTTAAACATTTATATGTGTTTCAATTTGTTAAGTAAAATGTACCCTTTTTTTATTTTGTTTTAATAATAAATAACGCATATAACCCCCCCCCCCCAAAAAAAAAAAAAAAAAAAAAAAAAAAAAAAAAAAAAAAAAAACTTCCAGTTAAAATATTTTGCTTCACTTAAAAACAAATTTCATTTTTATATTACATTCAATATGTAACATGAATTACATTTAAAATATGTAAAATATATTAACTAAAAATGTCACAATAGCGATTTTGGCAAAATAACTAAAACTTAATTTAACATCTTTCTTTGCGTTACAGATTTCGGCTTAGCGATAAAATGCGGTGTTCCAATACACGTGACAAAAAACTAGTTTTAATATTCTATTTTTTTCTAAATCACTTAATACTAATAGTTCAGAATTCTTAACATTTACAGGTAATGAAAGACGTAAAGTTAAGATATGGACTCTATAATTTAGAATTTTAATGTTATATTAGTGAGAGTATTGTTTTTATAATCTTAGAATTTTAAGTAAAATGATCACAATATTATATATATAGAACAGACACGAAAAGAAACTGCAATATACAAAATGTGAGTACGCGATAATGCTTCCTGTGTATCAATCGAACTCTACACTAAATATTAAAACACCTGCCGCAATTACTCGCCAAATGGTACGCCCTCTCCTTACATTAGCAGATAACTTTCAGAAGGGAAAACAACCCTAGTTGCAGCGTGAAAGTGTAGTTCGAGAGGCAATAGCGTATACTTCATATCGTATGGTCTTCCGTGTGATAACAGCTTTAGATGATATTCTGGCTTGACTAACAACTAAATGTTGTTTGCAGATATTTTTATCCTTGCTTTTTCTTTAGAAGTTTAAACCTGCATCTAATAAATATTACATATTGATAAAAAATTATACTTCTCTATTATCCCGTCGACCACTTTTTATAACAAAAAACTATCGCCAAATAAACGGTAGAACGTTGCCATTGGAACATAAAAAAAATATATATATAAGAATTTAAGGACACAATTGTTATTTAAATTAATAAAATAAGGTACTTACGTATTATCCGTGCCAGGAGATTAATCGCCAAAAATGGTTGCCAAGTAACAATCTTGTTTATCGTTGCCAATCATGTTATCAAATGCAGTAATTTAACATTATCAAATAACATAGTTTAAAATGGTAATTAATATAAAATAAATAAAATGTAATATATGTTTATTAAATTTATAACACTGTTAAAAATAGTAAATAACATTATTTTAGTAAAATTAATAAATGGTAAATAGCATAGTAAATAAGAAAGAATAATATTTTAGATTATTCCCAGGCATGTACCATGTAGCAAGAAAAAGAATATATAAGGTTTACTATAATTAGTAATATGGGCTCCATGCTTGGCGCAGTTGGCTTAAAACTGGCACGGATAATACGTAAGTACCTAAAATAACTACTAAATCAGTAAAACATAATGAAAAATACACGCAAATGTCGAATGTAAAACCACTAGATGACGTAACAAACACGCATAATGATTCTGACATTAAGTAAATGGGACTGCATTTTTGGCGTTTAATCTTACTGTTTGGCGGTAGTTTTTTGTTATGAAAAGTGGTCGACGGGATAATAGAGAAGTACCTAAAAAAATATTAGATTTCATTGCGAAATCTTCGCACGGGCCCTCTGGTATATTAATATTTTATTAGTGTTCTGATATGTGTCCATGGGCTGTGTATGTTAAATAAAACCAAGAAAATACATATACCAGAATTTTTTCAATGGCAGCTTAAGTACAATCTCGTCTCTAGAATTACTAGATTTTAAATATAAGAGTGTTGCTTCCGTTTTTAATTGCTCTTCCTTTGTGTGATTCTTCAATAGCAGCCTCTCTTTTTGTACTGATGAGGGGCTTTGGTAAAGCTTGAAACGTGTGCTATTTTCTTTTACCTTTTACCTTTTATATTATTTGATTTCATTTAATGTCTGATTTTATTGTCGTTTAATTCTCGATTACATTTCAATATTTTTAAATGATTTCTTTTTGCACAGAACAGCGGATATGGATCTCTAACCTTTCTAACCTCTCGATGTCTTGTTTCAATTTTGGTTCATTCTCTTTCGAAACCAAATCCGAATTAGAAACAGACCGCATAGAAATATCTGCAACCAGTACCGAAAAAGTAAAAACTAGCCATTGCTGGAGTTCGACGTCATCTATTCTGTATAAAAGAAATCATTTAAAAATATTGAAATGCAAAATAAAAAAAATTAAAGAACATTCTCATAGGTTTAAGATTAGCTTGCGTGTTTTGTCTTACACAAAATCAAAATCTTATGACACAAAATGTCCTGTTAGACTTACACAAAACATCAGAATTGCTATTTAAGATAAAATGCTCGAGAATACTCACATGAGTAAATTAACATAGCTGATTGCTAAATAATTTATAGCCTTTACCTTGCAATTTTCTCCTATAGTTTCTGCTTAACCTAATCATTCATTGGTTTATGCCCACAATATTTGTTTTCTTCTTTTCTAATAAATGTCCTATTCAGGTTTCTCTACCAAAATAACACAGTCTTATCACAAATAAAGTTATGTTTAGGTGTGTATTTGCCTTCTTCTAAATTTTAACAAAATGTGTGAAACATTTATCTGCCGCTTCTTCCTGAGTACTAGCTGCTCCTCTTTGATTCGTCTTATTAAATTTAGGATATCCTAAACTCATTAATCGAAGCATGTGTCGTTAACCACGTAATTTTTTCGTACAGACACATGTCATTAACCAAGCACAAGCACGTTATTTAACAGGACAGGGCAGGGCAGATGGGCAAAAATCTCCGGGTTCCCAATACAACAGTATAAATTGTTAAAAGTTATTTAAAAAGATAAATAAATAGAAAGAGAGGGAAAAATTGTTGTGTTTTCCAAACTGAAAGAATTTCGTGTAGCAGGATCGTACGGGGTCCTGGAATTTTCAAGAAGTTACCTGTTTTTTCTTATAGAAAAACTCGCCTTATATAATTGCGCGATTACATAAGCCGATTTTTGAATAATAAAATACTGATAGTTCTTCTAAATTTCCAGGACATGTTTCCATTTTTTGAGATAATTATACATGTATAAGGAAAAATTAATCAAAAAATGAAAACCTAGGAAGACACATTTTTTTATATATACATGGGACTGATAAGCAGATAATCGCAGTTTAAATAATTTTGAATTTCACTTATTGATCACAAAGTGGAATTTTGATATTTTTTCAATCATTGCAAAAGTTTCGTAAAATAAAAATGCCGAAAATTGAGAGTATTTTTTAAATTCAGAAATTCTGATTTTTTTTTTTTTTTTTTTTTTTTTTTGCAACTATAAAATGTTTGTCATTAAATAAAGCAGAAATTTTTATTTCAATATTCTGGTAAGAATTCAGACTTTCTTAATTTAAAAGAAGAGTCAAACTGGCAACTCCGAGTAACATATCCGTACAAACATATCACAACATATTCGTACAGAGAGCGGTAATTTATTTTAACTTTTCTCTAAGCCTTCCAGTCAGATTGCTTAGTTACTTGAACAGATACAAATTTTTAACTTCATCTGAATTTCCACTCGGAAGATAAATTTACATTTAGATCTTACTAATTAATTATTCCGGGATGAAATTCTTTTCTAACATCAAAAGACGGTTAAAGATTTTGTAATGAATGACACTGTTTCAGTAAACTACCATTAGCTAATTTTAACAATTAAATAGATTGTTTATAATTGTCTCTTTATATTATTACTTAATGATATCGAAAGTTAGCTTTGCCTTGACACTATTGATAGAAACTTTTCAAGTCCTCAATTGACATTTCTGTTATTATATAAATAGATATTATGTCTTAATTCAATTTTAAAACAGAATATTATTCTTATATCTTTATAAAAAAAGAACTTGATTTTGTGAAAAATAGTATATGTAAGAGCATCTCAAAGCTCTACCTCCGTAATAACTAAATGCCTATCGTATTTGTCTCGAAGTCAGCATGTCCCAAATAGTAGCGCCACATAGGTGCTATCATCTTGGGCATGTATTACTAGTTGCTACCAGTAGTTTTAATTTAATCCACTACTTTGGTATTTTGCAATAATCTTTTTAACCCCTTAACTGTGGGAGGTATTTTGACACCACTTTTTCCGTACTAAAATATTTGCTTTGTGTAATCGAAAATGGTCTGCCGATTAATAAAGAGAAGGTTGCGTTAAATAATTACTGGTGTGCAAAAGCTTTTAGTAACAAAACAAGCAAACTGTTCTTGCCCGAACTGAGTTCGGGCTACACAGTTAAGGGGTTAAAACTTGCTCATAGTTTTTGAACTATTGATTAAATTTTATAGCGTTAATAAATATTTTTGCTCCATTAACACTGTTTGTGTTATTTTTTATGGAAATCTGTTTATAAATAAATGTCAGTGTTTTTAATTTATATATTATAATTAATTAAAAAAATAACTTTTATATTAAAAACAAATATTTTAAATTAAAAATATCAGTTACTACAGCAATTTAAAATGTTATTTATAAAAGAAAACGTAATAAATACATTTGTGAAATTCTGGAAATTAATTGCAAAGTTTATTTTTTAACTTTCCATATAAATATTCTCAATACAGCCTTAGTTTACGTTATTTACTGATCACTACTTCCGTAATGTATACGTTAATGTATTACAGAGGCACCGTGCTGATATGTATTGAAAGGTCATGTCAGTTGTTGCCGATAGATGGCATTGTACTCTGGGAAAAAATTGACTTCCAATTTCTGTATGGGGAAAATCAAGACCTCCTTATCACAGTATCAGACCTCTCAATCAGCAAGTTGCCTTTGACCGCTATACTTGTCCTGCTACTAGCGCCATCAATCGTCAGTAATAGTATTTACGACACGAAATCACACGAAATTTTTTCACAGCTCCATTTGTTCTATGCATTTGCTTATGAACTAGTAGTTTTCCTACCACTAAAATTTTATAGTAAATTTTATCTTATTAAATTGACAAGATCGTGTGATTACATGACGAAAAAAATTCTATTAAATTTTAGTGGTAAGAAAAAAACGTAAGAGTTGGCAGCTATGCGGTAGCAGACCAGCTAGATTTTTCTATAGATTTTTCTATTATATTTTTGGATACCAGTTTTTTAGTAGAGACAATTTTGTTTTGTTTGATCGGAGAATTCTGGGATTTAAAAGAACAACATTTTCTCTAAAAATATACTGGTGCTCAAAAAGCCCGAAACATCGCAACTGTGCGGTAGTATCCACCAGGCGGCGATACTTTCCGGAGAAAGTCAATTAATAAGTTGGCAATTACCGCGGACATTTTCTCCCATAGATTTTCTCCGGATTGTCAAGTCTGATCTATGATAAGGGAGTCTTGGGGAAAATGTGAATACGATCGGCATTTAATATTTATAAAAGAAAATACATTTTTGAAATTCAAGAAATTAATTTCAAAGTTTTTTTTAAGCTATATTTTTTAACTTTCCATATAAATAGTCTCAATACAGCCTTTGATTACCTTATTTACAGATCACTACCTCCGTAATATATACGTTAATGTCTTACAGAGGCAGCGTCCTAATATGTATTGAAAGATCATGTCAGTTGTCGCCGATAGATGGCATTGTACTCTGGGAAAAATTGACTTCTAATTTCTGTATGGGCAAAACGTGAATACGGTCGGCATTTAGTATTCAGGAAGTAGTGCTTAAAGTCAACCGCACAGAAAATTCCCTTATTTACGTTAGTAATGACAACAAATGCAGCATGTGTTCTGCAAACTTTGAGAAAAAAGTATTATAAAATGGCTTATATTATAATGTTCAAATTGTGCTATATTTTTAATTCAGGAAAAAAATGTTTGTGAACTACCTACTTAATATTTTTCACGTAATTTTCACAGAATACATATTACGTCTGCATGTAATACGTATTTTATGACTGAAAAAATATGTTAATATTTTAACAAAGTGTCTGATTTTTAAATAAAATTTAAAGGATTCCATAATTTTTCGAAGCTTATCACTGCTTTTTTTAGCGGTGGGGGGGGGGATAATAAATAAATTTAAAATAAACTTTAAGCTACATATAGAATCTGAAATGTCTGAAAAATTCATATTAAAACATTGAGTAGTTTAAGTGCTATTTAAGCGTAATATTTAAAAATATTTCAGACACAACCTTAAAATATTATTACTTTTCAATCATTTCCTCCATAAAATTGGATTAACTAATGATTTTAGTATACTTTAATGGGATTATTGTTAAGACATTAATAAATATTTACCTTATGAAAATAATTCTTAAAATATCAAAAGAAATTGAATAAATATTACATTTGAAGCATTATTTTCCAGTAACAATCGATGAAAACTGCTTTTGACAGATTGCAGACCTACGTTATTCATAATGTGTTTGGAACACGGAGCGTGCATTTAGATTTAGGCCAGAAGATGAAGCATCCATTTAGATATCCTCATACGGCATTCATGTAGTTTCTATGTTTAAACGCTTAATTTATCATTTATTGCTTTATTTTTTTTCTAGTTTTCAAAATTTGAAAATGTGAACACATTTGAAGTTACTCAAACGTTTTATATGTTTTTGTCTAGCATATTTAATAGGATTTTTTTTCTTACAATGAAACTGTTGCTAGCAATTAAAAAAAGATTTTTTACGGATTATTTCCAATGCATATTTTCCGGGGGTAAAACCGGAGTACCTACGTGAGATAAAAAGGTTATGGCAAAACAATAATTGAAAATTCCGCAAAGAGTGTTAGAAGAAAAGGTATTAAAAATAACATGGTCAAGTGTGATTATGTTTTTTTCTTTTTTTTTTTAAGTTGGTAAAAAGGTGACTTTCTTTTCTGCAATTTTACAAATTGTAATAAAAATAATTATACTTTTGTTTTTAAATATGAAATTACCAGACTCATAACCGAATTAAAATTAGTTCAGTTACTTAGTTATAGTTGGAAAATTAAATGTGACATTCATTTTTAAAAGAAAGTACCTTTTTTATTTTCTGTAAAATTAGCATATCCATCTGGTTTTACTCCACCATTGTGGTAAAACAGAAAGATTTGACGTATTATACTTAATCATTTTGTAATAAAAGTGTAACGAATTAATAATAAATTTAAAACGATATTATGATATAATTATACTCGTATGTGCAGAATGTGCACTAAAATTTACATTAAATTATGTTGGAAATTCCGGTTTCAAGAAGAAATTAATAACAACGTATACGATTTCACGTTACTCACCGCAACAAAAATCATTTCTGAAACATGTATTGGGTTGCTGGAAAATTATGCCCGTTAATTATATATGTCTTCTTCCAGTATGGTTTATAAAAGTGCCTGTGGACAGAACCACCCATCCCCGAAACATAATGTCTTGTGAATACTAAGTGGATGGTATTCATTGCCCAAATTTAACCTTCCTACTCTAAACGGGTCGAATCGACACACTTCCATAATTTATTTAATTATAGAATCAATCCAAATTGTTTTTTCATAAAGTATGTCAAATAAAGGCTAGAGAGAACTACGTTAAATAAATGTGTTAAATCATTATCAAAAACAAATTCTGGTGTGAAATGTTTTTATCAACATTGAATAAAATTTCAACAGGGTACGAAGGTTAAATAAAGTTAAACTAGAAAAACTAACGATGATACGATGAGCTCTTAAAAAAATAAAAATAGGATTTATTCAGCATCTGAAGGTCCCTAACGGATTATAAATGTTTGGTATCGTATCTGATTTATAATAATTATGTAGAATCTACTTGGAATTATGTGGATAACCCAATTTATTTATTAAAATAAATTTCTGGTGAATAAATTTAACAGCTTATTTTTTTATGATGTTCTAGATGCAAGATGCTTAAAAAAAGAAAGAAAAACGATGTCACCTTTATTCGGTACAACATTTTTCGAACTATGCTTGTCAAGTGTGCCGGATATTTAAGTGACAGGAAATATATCGAGAGGAAATGATGATATATCCCAGCTATGTCGATAAAATATATAAAAAGAATCTTTAGTTGCTGAAAGTATAAAGTATTTGTTACGTTATGTTTTAAATGTATTAATATATAATAAATTTTATACAGAAGAAATTCAAAAATAATTATATATTTTGGTAACTTACACAGACGTCTTAACGTAAATTGTCTTTATTGTAAAATATATACTTTATTTAGTTTTATTAAATTATATTTTATGCATTTATTTATTGTGTATTGCATCTATATTTAATGATTTATTAAGAACAATCCCCTATCTATGAAATACAGTTAAAATGGTATTCAATTTCACGATTAAAATTTATTTATTATTAGAGGAACTTTGATTGGATCTAAGAAACCTGTACCTAAGTCTTTGAAGAATATTACCTTAAGCTCGAAAAATGAAAAAGAAGACATGTAGGTTCATTATTACCTTAATTACAGATTTGCAAAATCAAACAAACATATTTTGAAAAATAAAGCATTTATGTAATGTTTATGTTTATTAATAACTTCCGTATTAAAAGTTATATTGAGAAATTTTTCATAGTGAATATTTTGTAATCATCTTTATATATGTAACTAAAATTAATATTTTATTTATAAAAAACAGTTAGTTTCTGGTGTGTGAACTGAAAGAAAAGTTTGCAGTTCTAAATACATAAGATATCCAGAAAAATGCGGATAAAGAATTTATCCGGAAAACTTGTCTGGAGTATGCACCGGATAGTCACTTGACAGGAAATACATCACTCTGGAACGGTTGGATGATTGATCACAATCCTGCAGATAAAATTCATGAAAAGGAGTTTTAGTTGCTGAAATAAAAGGAAGATTTATTTTCATGAATTTATCATTTAGCATATGTTTAAAATTGTGAATTTTATAGTTGCCATCACCCCCCCCCCCCCGATATTTTTCCTACAGTATTTTTATGAACAAATATTTGTTTTATTTAGTCGTACAATTTTGGCAATTTAATAAAGCGAGAAGTTTTGTAAGGTTTTACTCATATTAAAAAAATCGGGCGGTTAGCAACTATGGAATTTAGAGGAATTTTTCAACATTCAAAAACTATTATCGAGACATAAACGACGCTTTACGAAAATGAACAGACGTGAAAATAAAAAGTAAACACCCGTACTAAAGCTGCAACAAAGTTACTGGTACAAAAAGATTTGACGTAAAGTCTACTTTTAAATGCTATATATAAAAGTTTCTTGGGGCGCCATATACTTATCAAAACAAACCATGCTGTGTTTTTTTGTCAATGGCAATACCCTTTTTGACACGATAAATAAATTCTAAACCCTTCAATTAACCTAGGTACAAATTTCCGTGAAATTCCTACAATTAGTTTCAGAGAAATTAATCATTCTAAAATGTGCATATTATAGGTGCTGTACCCAAATAAAGTTCACTACTCGATTATTGGAATGCTACATAATGTCTAAGTCAATTCTATTAAAAAATTACTTCTTACCAATATGACACTTTTACTCACTTAATATCTTTCGGCTATTGTTATATACGGTAAAAACCCCTTCAATATTCATTTTATAATATTTACAAAATTTCAAGTATCTGACTTTTAAAAATATAACGTTATCTGTAATTGAAATATTTTTCGAATAAGTGAATGTGAATTGGATTTCTGTAGGTGTTTTTATAATGATGCTTTTTCTTCGATTTTGAATATATTTAACTCGCTCTTTTTTTAATTTATTTCAAAAATATGAAGAATATGGGCGAATATAAAATTGTGAATAAGAAATAATATGAAGCTGTATAATGAAAACAATATAGAAAAAACCCAGACAAATTTATTTTTATTACTAAAATAAAGCCCAAATCGACTGTTAATGGCATATTTTTAAAACTTTTTTTATCGACATCGTTCTTTTTGATGGTGGATGGGGGAGTCTTGTTAGATCTTTTGAGATATGTTCGAATCATTCATATTCCGATTTATTTGGTGAACTAAATCTAATTCTATGATAAAATATCTTCAGAATAACTTTAAATTTGTTATTCTCCTTTCAAATACGGTTAATAATTCTATGATTAAACTTATTCTGTTATTTAATTTGAAATTTTGCAATTAACTCAATCATGCCGCTTGGCAAGAAAACTTTCCATTCGACATTTTTATTTGTTTTGATATTTTAGATTTTTTTGCCACACTACTGCCAATTAGCAAGAAAATTTGCCTACCATAAAATCATAAAAATAACTTGTAATTTTCTTTTTTTTTAATTTGTCCGTGTGGCTTTTCGTTACTTCACATAATTGTGGGACCATTTTATTTCAGCAAACACACAACACATGTGTATTTATAAAAAGCTTTACTTCAAACATATATATCGCCGAAAAAAAAAGTGTTTATTAGACTGGAGAAGATGAGATAAATTTATTGATATGTTCGTATTTATGTATTTTATCAAGAATATATTTTAGCTATTTTTAAGTACGTTTTTTAAGATATTATATAGCAATGTTAAAATGTTAGCTGTATTTTATTAGCTAATGTTAAAGATTGTTGAGAGAAAAAGGGTTGTCGAGATTCAAAAAATTTTATTCGATCACCTGATTACATGAAATTTTGTTAATTGTATTGACATATTTGTGTTTACGTATTTTATCAAGATTATATTTTTAGCTATTTTTAAGTAAGTTTTTTAAGATATTATATAGCAATGTTAAAATGTCAGCTGTATTTTATTAGCTAATGTTAAAGATAGTTGAGAAAAAAAAGTTGGCGAGATTCAAAAAATTTTGTCGATCACCCGATTATATGTGATTTTGCTAATTGTATTGATATGTTTGTGTTTACGTATTTTATCAAGATTATATTTTAGCTATTTTTAAGTAATTTTTTAAGATATTATATAGCAATGTTAAAATGTTAGCTGTATTTTATTAGCTAATGTTAAAGATTGTTGAGAAAAAAAGGTTGGTGAGATTCAAAAAATTTTGTCGATCACACGATTAGATGTAATTTTGTTAATTGTATTTATATGTTTGTGTTTACGTATTTTATCAAGATTATATTTTAGCTATTTTTAAGTAATTTTTTAAGATATTATATAGCAATGTTAAAATGTTAGCTGTATTTTATTAGCTAATGTTAAAGATTGTTGAGAGAAAAAGGGTTGTCGAGATTCAAAAAATTTTATTCGATCACCTGATTACATGAAATTTTGTTAATTGTATTGACATATTTGTGTTTACGTATTTTATCAAGATTATATTTTTAGCTATTTTTAAGTAAGTTTTTTAAGATATTATATAGCAATGTTAAAATGTCAGCTGTATTTTATTAGCTAATGTTAAAGATAGTTGAGAAAAAAAAGTTGGCGAGATTCAAAAAATTTTGTCGATCACCCGATTATATGTAATTTTGCTAATTGTATTGATATGTTTGTGTTTACGTATTTTATCAAGATTATATTTTAGCTATTTTTAAGTAATTTTTTAAGATATTATATAGCAATGTTAAAATGTTAGCTGTATTTTATTAGCTAATGTTAAAGATTGTTGAGAAAAAAAGGTTGGTGAGATTCAAAAAATTTTGTCGATCACACGATTAGATGTAATTTTGTTAATTGTATTTATATGTTTGTGTTTACGTATTTTATCAAGATTATATTTTAGCTATTTTTAAGTAATTTTTTAAGATATTATATAGCAATGTTAAAATGTTAGCTGTATTTTATTAGCTAATGTTAAAGATTGTTGAGAGAAAAAGGGTTGTCGAGATTCAAAAAATTTTATTCGATCACCTGATTACATGAAATTTTGTTAATTGTATCGACATATTTGTGTTTACGTATTTTATCAAGATTATATTTTTAGCTATTTTTAAGTAAGTTTTTTAAGATATTATATAGCAATGTTAAAATGTCAGCTGTATTTTATTAGCTAATGTTAAAGATAGTTGAGAAAAAAAAGTTGGCGAGATTCAAAAAATTTTGTCGATCACCCGATTATATGTAATTTTGTTAATTGTATTGATATGTTTGTGTTTACGTATTTTATCAAGATTATATTTTAGCTATTTTTAATATTTTTTTTAAGATATTATATAGCAATGTTAAAATGTTAGCTGTATTTTATTAGCTAATGTTAAAGATTGTTGAGAAAAAAAGGTTGGTGAGATTCAAAAAATTTTGTCGATCACACGATTAGATGTAATTTTGTTAATTGTATTGATATGTTTGTGTTTACGTATTTTATCAAGATTATATTTTAGCTATTTTTAAGTAATTTTTTAAGATATTATATAGCAATGTTAAAATGTTAGCTGTATTTTATTAGCTAATGTTAAAGATTGTTGAGAGAAAAAGGGTTGTCGAGATTCAAAAAAATTTATTCGATCACCCAATTACATGAAATTTTGTTAATTGTATTGACATATTTGTGTTTACATATTTTATCAAGATTATATTTTAGCTATTTTTAAGTGAGTTTTTTAAGATATTATATAGCAATGTTAAAATGTTAGCTGTATTTTATTAGCTAATGTTAAAGATTGTTGAGAAAAAAAGGTTGGCGAGATTCAAAAAATTTTGTCGATCACCCGATTAGATGTAATTTTGTTAATTGTATTGATATGTTTGTGTTTACGTATTTTATCAAGATTATATTTTAGCTATTTTTAAGTAATTTTTTAAGATATTATATAGCAATGTTAAAATGTTAGCTGTATTTTATTAGCTAATGTTAAAGATTGTTGAGAAAAAAGGGTTGGCGAAATTCAAAAAATTTTGTTGGTCACCCGATTAAATGAAATTTTGTTAATTGTATTGATATGTTTGTGTATACGTCTTTTATCAAGATTATATTTTAGCTATTTTTAAGTAAGTTTTTCAAGATATTATATAGCAATGTTAAAATGTTAGCTGTATTTTATTAGCTAATGTTAAAGATTGTTGAGAGAAAATGGGTTGTCGAGATTCAAAAAATTTTATTCGATCACCCGATTACATGAAATTTTGTTAATTGTATTGACATATTTTTTTTACGTATTTTATCAAGATTATATTTTAGCTATTTTTAAGTGAGTCTTTTAAGATATTATATAGCCATGTTAAAATGTTACCTGTATTTTATTAGCTAATGTTAAAGATTGTTGAGAAAAAAAGAGTTGGCGAGATTCAAAAAATTTTGTCGATCACTGGTACCCGGTAACATTTAAGTACCCTATTTTTAAATAAAAAGCACTTAATACAAGGTTCTTTTATAGTTTACTCTAGAACTACAGGGCCGCGGGGATGGAATTTAATTTAAAAAAAGGACACATTTTGAACTCTTTTTTGACAGTCCCATTTTATTAGTAGAATTTTGTATATTTTCCCCAAATGATTGTGAATTTTGCATCTAACAAACAAAATATAATGTTTTACAAAATGTAACTGAGCCTTAAATCTGACTATTAATTTGTATTTATATTGATATTAATTTGATTAATGAAAACAACTTAAAATGTTGATAATGTAGAAGTATGAGTTAAAACAACTACCGTATATACTCGTGTATAAGCCGACCCCCAAATATGAGATGAAAAGAGATTTAATACCAATAATTTACAAAGGTTTTCTCCGTCTTAAAAAATTTAGAATTAAATGAGATTAAATAAGTTGTAGGATACCACTTTGAATGACTGGTATTAAACGTGTTTTTGTCTGGAATTTGGGGGTCGGCTTATACACGAGTATATACGGTACTTTGTAATTAAAATTATAAGTTTGATGGATGTAAAACTAAGTTTTTCTTCATTCTTTACTTTTAATGTAGTAATGTCATCTTTAATAATATGTAATAGTATTAATAATAGTATAATATATTAAAAACCTTTGAACCAATAATTTATATATTCAAGATGCTACACAATGAAGATGAATCATCCGGAGATGCTTTTTTTCTGGTTTTCATGGCTGCAAAATGCTCATACATCTGTTTGCAATCCCTGCTTTAATTAATTTCATTTATTTTTTATATTGCTATAAGGAAAATTTTCTGTATTCAGTTATGTTTTTCGTTCTTTTCATGAGTGTGAAATGCTGATACATATGTTAATGATAGCTGTTGCAACAAGTTTCATGTATTTTAAAGGTCGATGTATTCTGTGATTTTTTTTTCTTTAAAATATATGATGTAGATTCACATATTTATCGTTAAAATTTCATAAATTAATTGTGTTTCCTCTTTTAGCTATTTTTAATTGTATCACGCTTCTGTGAAATGGAAACCTTTTTCCTTTCTACTTAAAATTCAACAATTCTCAAACTCTTTTATCTTAGTTAGAAATGACCTTTGTTAATTAATGTACATGTTTAAAGTCTTTCTTTCGTATGTGCTTGCGGTTTTCATATGAGAAATAAAATCATTTTCAGTTTGACATCTGCGTACCTTCCTAATGCAAACATTTAAGTTCACAGAAGATATAAAGAAAAGTAAATGTATTGTCTATTTCTCGATACATCTGCATGCTAAAATTCCCGCAGATGTTAAGTTCGGACAGCTAGTTTTCTGTTGTTATAAATATGCTGATATGGTAATTTAGTTTGGCGGTTTGCGTTCAAAATTAGAATGTGTTTCTCCCTAACGAATTTTTCTTCTGTACGCTATGGGTCGACGCGGATAAAATTTGTGGAGTCATAAAACGGCTCATTCGATTGTGAGTTTTCATGATGTGAAGTTATAGACGTTCTGAGTGCCGGGGGACCGCCTCATTTTTTTGCAATTACTTTTCTTCAAATAAAATGTTTTTCCATGGAATCCTCAAGTCTCCGATATGTTTCTTCACGGTATGAGAGCCTTCGGGTTCTTGCTGATAGCGTATAATGTACTACCTGTCCTATACGATAATCTTGAGATTTTATTTAATTATAAGGAAAGTATAAACGTCGGCTGATAACTACATGATAGTGACTGGGGCTTTAATGCATTTTGTGTATTTTTGAGATTATTATTATTGTTTTTTTCATGGGTGCGAAGCGCACATACTTATATGTATTTAATCATTGTAGCTTTTATGAATTTCATGCATTTTTGAGACTGCTACAGTACAAGGACCGAGTCATGTAAAAGTTGTTGACAAATTATATTTTAAATCGTCCAATGTGTGCTCTGATATAACAGGGCACTTTAAAAGAATAAAATAACGCAATGGTTTTATCTAAAAGTTGTTGAGAAATCAGTATTTGAATTATTAAATATTTGCTCTTGTGTAGCAGGACAGTTTAAAAGATTGAAATGATGCAGATTACATATTTCCCATTAAATTTAGGTTGTAAAAAATGTATTTTTAGTTTTAACACTTTAATGGATAAAGCATTTCAATTGCTAAAATATTGAAATAAATGATTGGCACCGGAAATTATGAACAAATTTATTTATATATAACAAAAAAAGCAATATTTCACATATATAATAAATAAAAAACATTTCTATTAAAATTCTGGTGTCATTGTTGAATTTCGTAATTAAAATTTTGTGGTTTCATAGGGAAACCAATGTCCGTTAAAGGGTTAAAGGTTTTAAACACCGTGCTTTTGTGGAATAGGTGGTGGAGGGGGAAGAAGAGAGTTTAGGAGGAGGAGGAGAATAAGTGGATTTTCTGCAGGAAATGCAGGATTTTCTGATTTTCTTTGTTTCCATATCCATTCGAAAAAATTCGTGATTTTGCCCCATCCGATCGACGAAACCAATGATTTTTCCTCACCCGATCGACGAAACCAAAGATTTTTCTGCACCAGATCAATGCAATTAATGATTTTTCTGCACCCGATGGACGAAATTTATAATTTTTATGCGCACGATTAAAGAAATTCGTGATTTTTATGTGCCAAATAAACAAAATTGATGATTTTTACGCACGCGTTTGGCAAAATATATGATCTTCCCTCCCCCGATCCACAGAAATCATGTTTTTTCTGTGCCTGATTGATGAAATTCGTGATTTTTTTAAAAGCGTGAGTGATAAAATTCGCATTTTTTTTCTGTGAGTGGTTGACAAAATTATTTTTTTTGCAGAAAACTAATGAAATTCGGAACTCTGGAATTTACAATTTTGACATCTATGGTTTCCGTCGGCCGATTAATGAAATTCACAATTTTTCTTCTCTTGAGAATGGTGAAATTCGCGATTTTTTTTTCTGCGACCATTCGTCGAAATTTACATTTTTTCCACGAACATTCGACGGAATTCTTGATTTTTCCACGCCCAATTGACAAAATTCGCGATTTTCTATGCCTATCGACAAAATTCATAATTTTACAGACCCCATAGACAAAATCTATGATGTTTTCCTACGATCTATGGACAATTTGCAAATTTTTTTCGTGACTGTTCGTTGAAATTCACGATCTTTCGAATCCCATTCGATGAAATTCACTGTTTGTCCACGCTCGATCCCATGAAATTCACGATTTTATGTGCCTTATCGACGAAATTCGGGGAATTTTTTCCAGTGGCTTACAAAATTCAAGTTTTTTTTTCTTGAGTGATTGACGAAATTAACAACTCCGGAATTTCCTATTTTGGCATCTCTGGTTTCTGTCGACCGATTATTGAAAGTCGCGTTTTTTTTTTTCTTGCGACAAAATGGCGAAATTTGTGATTTTTCCATGCTCATTTGTCAAAATTCGCATCCAGTCGATACGCCTAATTGACGAAATTCATGATGTTTTCCTATGATCTATGGACAAAATTTGCAGAATTTTCTTGCGAATTATTAAGGAAATTCGAAATTTCTGGACACATTGGCATGTATGGTCTCCGTGTGTGCATCCCTAATCGTGACGCAGTTTGGCTCATTCGACTCGACATCAATAGAACTTACTGATTTTAGTTCAGAGTTTCACCACCAGGGGCGCTTTGTTATCTATGGTTATATGGGCCCGATCACGACGAGGTATGGCTCATTCGACTTGAAATTGACAGCCTGAAAGATTTTAGCTATGTTTGTATAGAAGAGTGCGCCCCTGGTGGTGTAAAATGGAACTAACGGATTTTGCAGCTAACTCGAGTTCTATGGGTCCCATCACAATGCAGTTTAATTCATTCGACTCGACATCGACAGGATATATCGATTTTAGTTCCAATTTCTGTTTCCAATTAGTCCCCCATTTCAGATTTTCAGTTCAGACCCTTCATTCTAAGTTCCTGCTCAAAACTGTCAGCTGGCCTCTTTTGGGGCCCTCACTATAGCTCCCTTAAAAATCGTCCAATTCACTAGCCTTTTTTTCCTATCAACTTCTTCGGACTTCCAGCTGCTACATGAACAACAAAATATTTTTCTCGGACAAGACCCGGGTCCCATGGACCGCTTTAAGTTTTGTGCCCTAAATTTTTAATCACTTGACTCTTTTTTTGGCAAATTTTTTTCGTTGTTGGGGCCCCTTTCTCCAGTTAGTTATTTTTCCATTTCTACATTCTAGTTAAGAACCTAGGGTCCGGTACGCAGCCCCCTGAAGTTTTTGTTCCATAAATTGTAAATAACTTGACTCCATTTAATATGATCTTCTTCGTTTTTTGTAACCTTTTTCCATTTAATTATTCCACCATTTCTACATTCCATTTAGGACACTCGCCTCCTGGGAACCAGTCCGAGACCCTTGAACTTTTTTTGCGCAATGCATTTTCATCCCTCTAATTGTGTCACTCTCTCGCTGCATAACAATAAAGTTGAGTCTTGGACTCCTCTCCCCGGGCTACCATCCTCATATTTTTATTGGGGCCCTAGAGGTCTTTTTTAGCATTTCTTTAAAATTTTATTCTAATGATTAATTTATACCCTATGCTTAGTTTCAACTAATTGACATTTTCATTAATAACAGCAAAAAAGTAATGTATCAGTACAAAAACCCTTAACGAGTTAAAAGTTGCGACGCAGCACTTTCTTTTGGCTCTAAGAATTTTAAATATGGGTCTTAAAAGCAATGATATCAAATTTAAGTGACGCTATGTTAATAATTTTTTTTTTAAATCATCATTTTCTTTTTAGTTTTATTTATATTCACAGGTGCAATTATTAACTTAATATGAAAAAATATATAAAATTTATTCGCTAATGCTTTTTCATTCACATCTCTCATGAATTCAAAACATGGGTTTTAAAAGAAATGATATCAAAATTTGAGTAACACCTTGACGTGAATTTAACAGGACTGTTTTAAAATTCAATTTAAATTATTTTTGGTTTGTCTTTTAAAGTATATTTACACATACAAACAATACTTTTAATTTTTCAATACACTGTTAAATATATTACTTTCACTGAACCTATATTATGTATTGAAATGTATTTATTTCAATAAATTGATTTATCTTTTGTGCCACGCTATCCAAAATCATAAGTAAAATTTATGTAAATGATTATTTTGCGTCATGTTATCCACTTGCATACATTTCCCTCTGTTTGGATACTATGACGCAAATAATCATATACATAAATTTTACTTATGATTTTGGATACTGGTGCGGAGCACAACCAGTGTTGAATTCAAGGTATGGTCCGTGGGGGGTGAAGATATTCCTCTGGAGCATTGAAAAGTGCCCGCTGGAAGATTTCTGATATTATGCTTTTTAATGGTCAAAAAGTGCAACCACCCTCCCCCCTAAACTTTATAATCTCAGATTAACAGATAACTTTAATAAACTCAGATTAACTTTATAATTAACAGAAATCACTCCCAGATGAAAATGTGCGAATTCAACACCCCACACTTCACGTAAGCTAGCTTAGAATAACATTGTTTTAAGGGGTTTTAAGGTTGGAACAAGGATATAACGACGTTTTTAAAAGGGTTTGTGCTATCTGGGGAGCACAACCTTAAAGCTGTCTTAATGAGGATTTTCTAATTACCTAATCAATAAAGCATATTTATTTATATTATTGACTTATGTTGAAAAAGGAACTGTTACATAATGTCTGATTCAAAACTAATCGAACATTTATAAATGTATTTTCGTGTAATTTAACATTATTTAATGATTAAGTGCAGAAATTAGGACTTTGATAGCATTAAATAAAGGAATTCTATAAAAGTTCAAATTTAGTTAAATCTTGATATACATTGTTGCCAATTAAACAGCTCGATTAATTTTTAATGCAGACAATTAGATTTCATTGTACATATTGCCCAAAATTGGCATTTTAATTCTGTGTTTGCATGTGATTCTCTGAGTAATGATTTATAAATTTCATTCGATATTCCATGCGTGCGAACATAAAAATCTGAAAAAAAACCGTTTTATTTATTTATATTTATATTTATATTTTTATACAGTTTTTTAAAATAAAAATGCACGCATTTTTTTAAAAAGAATTTTTGAACTGCAGGATATTCGTTAAGAAAGCTGTTCTCAAATACAAAGGAGTTACTTTCTGATGCATTTCGCAATTTATTTTTGTTCAGAAACACGTGAAATTTGCAAGTGTTCTTATTCAGAAACTTTGTAATAAAATGGAATTTTTCCCTTTTTGGTGTAGTCAGAAAATCTTTCACAGAAAGTACTGCCAAAGTTGGCATTGTGAACAAAATTTGGGGACGCGACAGCGCCGGAAAGATGAAAAATGTCCGCAAATGTGTCCGAAAGATTCGCGTTATTGAGCATAGAAAAAATAATTTTTTGAGACCAGCTTTAAATAAAAGACTTCAGATGAAATGACAGAAATTATAGATAAATGCAATCAAAATTACTTAAAAGAAACAGATTTTTTTTAGAAAAAAAATATAATCTTGGAAATATATGCTAAAAATTTACTTATCATACAATAATTTCATTTAAATCATTGAAAAAATTGTATTTACACTATCATTATATTGAGCATAAAAATTTCTATGAAATTAGATTTAAAGTTTACGCATACAATATTTTTGGGAACTTTGTATCTCTTGTCCAACAAAAATTCCAAACCTGTTTTTCTGGAAGCCAGCAAATGTACGAATAGAAACTATTCGAAACGATTGTCTCAAGTGGATTGTATGTGAATTTTCAAAACCAAACAGAAACGATTTGTAAACAAATACCAATGGAAAAAGTACATCATTCTTATTATCGTTCTTTAAACCGATTCCATCATTAGCTTATACACAGTATGCCCACTAAAGTCCCTTGCCACCCTCTTAACTTCGGAACGGCTGGTGATCGGGTGGCTCATTCATAAAAGTGGTGTCTAGGTATAGTAAAGTAGCCATGCGATTCTGTATGAAATCGTCTACGGCGCCACTTGGTAGTACACTGCGAAGTTAGCATTCCTATCACGAAAACAGAAAGAGATAGGGAAAAAAAGTGATTTACAAAATTGTAGAGCATCATCGATTTAGTACGAAAAGACACCTTGTGGATATGTAATGTATGCAAATACTTTAAGTCACTTTTTTTCCCTATTTCTTTCCGTTTTCGAGATAGGAATGCTAACTTCGCAGTTTTCCACTAGGTGGCGTAGTAGGTGGTTTCACTCAGTAGCGCATGGCTACTTTACTATACCTAGACACCACTTTTATGAATATAGCAGCAGCCATTTCGAAGTTAAGAGTGTGGCAAGGGACGTTAGTGGGTATACTGTATTCGTGCATTTCAGGAATTTATTTTATTCGAAATATCTAATTCATACCAGAAATTCTGCATTTTGACCGCCGTTTTGTGAATACTTCAAGCAAAAGTTTAAATTCTTCTTTCTTCTTTCTGAATAAAAAATAAATTCCTGAAACGCACTCATGTACGCGTTAAAGATACAAATCGTTAATTCCGCTCAACTGCGGGGATTATCTTTTCAATTGACCGTAAGATAAATTGATATAAATCATCTATTTCAAAGCATAATGAATTTTCCACACATGCTTTCTCATGAATGTACAATTATTTAATAAATTTATAATATACGTTTTCGTATACGATTTAATCATATTTGTATATTAAATTATTTGTCTGAAAATCAAGGATAATATACGATATAAATAGTGATCTAAATATGATATAAATAGGATAATCAAATATATAAATCAAGGATCTTTAATAAATCCCCTTAATAATTTTCGGAAAATTTGTTCAAAAATCGTCGAGTTTTTTTTATTGTCCCGTTATATTAGTCAAGAATTTCTTATTTAATTAGTAAAAAAGAGCATTTTTTTAAAGTACTTGGGATGGATAGAATTTTTTAAAATCACAATTTTACTTACCTTATATATATAGCTTTTTTTGTACACAAGCTACGTCTTTTAATCCAGATTGCTTCATTACCACCACTTTTTTTAACAAGAATCTCGTCTTATTTAATGTCATATTAAAATAAACATTTCTTAATTATTATATTTTTAAATATTTTATTTAATTTTAATTTTTTTTAATTTCTCACGGCTCCCTTTTCACTCGCAAGTCGATTACCTATAGCCTGGAAGTTCAGTTGGTACGCAGCTAGGTATTCCATCGTGATAACTACATTGTTCCATTGTAATGCGAGAATAAGTCCAACTACACTATTTTAAAAAAACTGATGGGAATCAAACAATCTTAATTTTTTTTTTAAAGTAAACTACACTGACTGCCAGAGTCATGAGCGGGACAAAATTTGTTTACAAATAACTGCTCTTGAAGGAAAAGCATTAAAAATAATTTTGGAAGTGATAAATTCATTGAATAAACCATACTATCGCGACAGCCATTGGCAACTATTCTTATAATTTATTCGCACCACTATTCTTAAGTTTTAATTTGTTTTATAATATTTCTCTTGCAAGTGCTATTGAAGCATATTGAAAGATTTTAGTTTTAAAATAGTGATAACAGACTTGTATCGGTCACGACGATTGGATTTTTACACAACAGTACCCTACAAATTGGCATGATGTCGTAAAAGAAATAAACTTTTTAACCAAATATAGAACCGACTTCAAAAATTACTAAAAAGCGAAAAATAAATTTTTTAACCAAAAATAGAACCGACTTCAAAAACTACTACAAAGTAAAAAATACTTTTTTTAGATAATAGTTAATAAGAAATTAAAATAAGAGCATTGTATTTACCATGCATATTATTATATTTATGTACATTAATTTGATTTTTTGGAGTCGGTGCCAGCCAAGCCAAGTTAAAGCCATGTTACCATTTTAAACATTTCATCTGATGTTATAAATGTGTATTTTCAAATGAGATTAGTAACTATATGTCGACAAATATTGCTTTGAAAACTAGTTAATCATTTAAATCAATGTATTTTCTACCATTTGATGAGTTATATGTATTTTTTTTTATTGTCTCGTATTTATGTAGATAGAATTTATACGCGTGTTACGATTTATATTGGATATTTTGTTTTGAATTTTGTACTTGGATTGGCTGGCACCGACTCCAAAAAAATCAAATTAATGTACATAAATATAATAATATGCATGGTAAATACAATGCTCTTAATTTAATTTCTTATTAACTATTATCTAAAAAAAATTATTTTTTACTATTTGTAGTAGTTCTTGAAGTCGGTTGTATTTTTGGTTAAAAAAATTATTTTTCGCTTTTTAGTAGTTTTTGAAGTCGGTTCTATTTTTGGTTAAAAAGTTAATTTTTCGCTTTTTAGTCTTTTTTGAAATCGGTTCAATTTTTGGTTAAAAAGTTTACTTTTCGCTTTCTAGTAGTTTTTGAAGTCGGTTCTTTTTTTGGTTAAAAAGTTTATTTATTTATTTCTTACTTTAGTGATATCCATATTTACATTAAACCATATTGCTGCTAATATATTTTTTATTTCACGCTAACCTTGGCAGTAGACTCGAGTATCGAAGATTAGAAAATTTATCATTATTCTCATCTAATATCTTTAAAGCCTTTAATTATATCTATATTTACAACAGTAGACTCGAGTACGTAAGATGAAAAATTTTATCATTATTCTCATCTAATGTCTTTAAAGCCTTTAATGATATCTATATTTACATTAAACGATATTCTTTTTAATATATTTTTTTATTTCACGCTAACCTTGGCAGTAGACTCGATTACGGAAGATTAGAAAATTTATCATTATTCTCATCTAATGTCTTTAAAGCCTCTAATGATATCTATATTAACATTAAACATTATAATGTGTACTGATTTTTACTATCCGTACAAGGTAAATACACTGCGCCAACAATGTCGCCTATAATACTATTCGGAGTAACCCCTTTCTTTCTTTCTTTCTATATTGCAACTCTATAGTATTATGTAGTTATTATGTAGTAGAAATATTAAAAGACAATTGCAGAAGCATTTATATACCACTGTATTGTATAATATAATATAGATAGATATTTTAAAGGCAGTTTACAACTAGTGCACCACAGGTGATAAATCGCCAAATATTTTCTCTAACTCGTACATTTGTATGGGAGTTGAAACAACAATGTATTTAATTATGTGCCAAAAGACGCTTGTCAAAATATACCAAACCGCTGTGAAACTGTAACAATGGAACTTTTAAAAGATTCAAAAGTAGATTTGCTATGACATAATTTATAGTTTTTATCCGTGCGTATTTATCCAATTCACAATTTTATGCAATTTTGCTTTTCAAATTTGGTAACACTCAAAAGTTTTAGTTTTTGTTTTGATCTTAAAAAGTTTGTTCTATGAAAATAAATCCGATAAGTTAAAGCTGATTTAAATATGTCAGTCTTTTTATTATTTTCAACCTGAAAGTCGTCTGCCCAACAACTGGTGACCCGGACGTAATAACTCTTGATAATATCCGATTTGCTTAAAATTTTGTATATACGTTCATTGTGATAAGGCGCTCATTGGTTAAGTATAAACAGGAGGGAACAGTGGCTAATTCCCCCCTTTAATTTATTCATGCAGAATTAAAATACAATAAGTTAAAGCTGATTTAAATATACCAGTCTTTTTATTTGCAAATTCACGTAATAGAATATTTTAGGATATTAAATGAAAGTCGTCTGCCCAACAAATTAACTATTTTTAAAATGCTTAATTTTTTTCGTTTTAGTTGAATTTCTGAAAAAGTACTGAACCAATTTTCATAAAATTTAAATGATACCAATTCGAGAGTATTCTCTTTCGAATAAAAAAAAAATCCATAAATAGGACCCATAGTTCCGGAGTAATCGATGAACATACATAAAAAAAAAATACATACACGTCGAATTGATGATAACCTCCTCCTTTTTTGAGTCAGTTAAAAAAAAAAGAACGTGTTGCATGCTATCGTTTGTAGGTGTCAGAAGATAGAACTGACAGTCTGGATATTTTTGTTAATTAAAAGAAAAATATATTAATTAGTTTCATGGGATTGACGATGTATCTTGTGATCTTGAATATACAGGCTCCCACTGGTCCGTTTTTGAATAACATTACATCTGAAAAAACTTTTTGATAGTAGGTTTTTATCTATATCTGCGATAAAAGTGGCATTCTGGAAAGGTTTCTACAAAAAATCAAAACAGGAAATCACAAGAGAATTTTCTTTAAAAAGTGGTTTCAACAAACGGACGCAGTGAGTGCCTTATATATAAACGTTGAATGGACACATCATAGTAGTTATTAAGTGATGTAATTATATTTTTCTAAAAAAAAATAAAAATAAAAATCCCAGAAGACTGATTAATTCTACTTTAAAATTTTCAGGCTGTGGCACCTGCAACCGATAAGGAGAAGCATGTTCAAATAACTTTCCTTTTTAACGGTATAATTCAAATTTGTTGGGTAATTCTTGAATTATTGTCGTTGGGCCTTTTGTAGGAATAAATTTCGGAGTCTTCGTAAAAATAGATCGTTGGGCCTTTGTTGACAAATGGTTCGTTGGTAAATGCTACGGTAATGCGGACATTTCTTACCGTTGGCCAACCACCCGTCTGAGTCTTCAAAAGATTTCATCGAAGCCAGAAAACCTTTAGAGAAAAGTGGAATTGTGGGTGAAAATTGCGTGTGGACAATAAACGTGCCAGGCAACTCACATACAATGTTTGCAGCAACAGAGAGCTACACTACAACATATCGTAGCGTCATAAATCACAGAATCATCGCAAAGCATATGTGAACTGATCTTATGAATATTTGCTTTCGTGAAGCTCGAGAAAATGCGATATTAGTACTGCGTAGCATGTGATTATAATATTTTAGCCACTCACTGTAATTAGGATTCACATAATCAAAAAAAAACGGTGGAAAGAGTGCTTATTTGCGGCATACGAATATCAAAAATTAATTTCCAGCATTTATTGTAATTTTAGTAATTCGTATTAACGGGGTTTTCAGTGATTCATACAAATAAACACAAAATCCAAAAAAGCTAAATTTTAATGTTAAAAATAAAAACAAATAAGAATTGAACAAACAGATTTGAATTCAAATAAAAACATTGAAGTGACAAAAGGAGATTATTTCCTGTTTAGAATATCATACTAGAAAAAAATGTGAAATCCAATGTAACAGTAATTTCATTTTCTGTAATGAGTCAGTAATAAATGTAATCTATAACTTAATAATAAATATTTTCGATTCGAAAAATAGCAATTTTTTTTAGGTTTCCATTAAATAAAAATAATAAAAAAATAGTCACGTTCAATAAATAACAAAACACAATGTTTGGCACGGTGTGAAATAAAAATTGCACGGTCAAGATGGAAATAAATGGCGCATTAGTATACATTTTGGCATGGTGTTGGTACAGCGGAAAATACCATATTTTGTTATATCGGTACTAAATGATTTTGAAATTTTAATTGAATAGCATTTAATACTGAGAAATCTTGATGATAACAACTATTCAATTTCTATCGCGGAGAGTTTTATAGTTTAAAAGAACATTGTAAAAGTGTTAATACTCATTTAAAAAATTATAAACAAAAGTGAGAGATAATTTTGTGTGTTTTCAAAGTCAATGAAGTTTATTTAGTACTGTTATTTGTTTAGATGAAATACACTTGTAAACGGAAAATTTAATGGAAGAAATAGTTATTAACCCTTTTGGCCCTGACGTTCTACTAATAGGACATATCTTTTATTGAGTATTATTTTGTCTTAAACATTATATTTATTAATTCCAGCATCTAATAGTGATAGTATAAATCTCTACATTTCCTATTATGATTTCACTTATGTTTAGCATTTAGTAATAATAATAATAATAATAATTTTCATAATTATTAGCAAGCCGTTGGCATTTCTTTTAATTAAAACATACGTTTCACTCTTTAAATTAAAATTTGGGAATCCTTTTCCGAATTCGTAATTTGTGATAACTGATAAAAGATAAAAAATATTACTAAATTTTTATGCTTGCTTAATTTAGTTGTAATACGACATTTTCCAAACGTTTTCAAAAATTCTTCCTTAGACTATTGTTATATGAAAAACACACAAAATAACTACATTTGTGAGGTTTTGGTAAAGAACGCATTCGTTAACTTTCATTAAACCCTAACTTCTGTGATTCCGATAGCTATTTTTAATTTTGTTAGCATAACAGTAATTTTTTTTTTCCAAAATTGAAAAAAAAAATCAGTGCCGAAGGGGTTAAAACATACTTCTTATTGAGATGGAACTGATGAGCAGATAATCGCCGTTTAAATACTGTTGAATTTGAGTCATTGTTAAAAAAAATTGAATGGTGATATTTTTTCAATCAGGACAAAATACATTCCTGTAAAATGAAAACAATGAGAAATAAATAATTTCGAACACAGCGCTGTATTTTTTCCAATAATTTCATCTAAGCATTCCATTAAGAATACTTAGCTACTTGAACATAGAACAGTCTCAGAGGATTTGAACGAAACTTGACAGCAAGACAAATTTATATTTAGACTTTATACTTTTATTTTTCCGGGATAAATGATATTTCTGACACCAAATAGATCAAAACGATTTTGTAATGAATGACACTAATTCCGTAAACGAACATTGTCTAATTAAAATAATTAAATGGATGATTTGTAAAGTAAATAACTTTTAATATTTTGGGTTCTTTTACGTTATACCACCACCATTCTCGCAAAGCGTAATAAATAGTTATCGCGAAATAAAATTTCCTTAAATGAAATATTTGAAAAAAAAATAAATTACAGACTTTCACGAAATATTTTAATAAACCAATACAAATATGTACTTGAAATAAAAGAACATATAAATATTATGCAATAATGTAATAAAATAAAACTCAATTTTAACTGCAGGCATGAAACTGCTATTTCTTAGCATTGGAATAAACATTTCATTTTTTGAATAAATACATTAAAAAAAATTATGTATAAGTCCTAAAATAATTGTATTTCAGCTTTCTCATTATCAGGTAACTAACTGCCAAATGGTAAAATCCATCTCGGAGTCAGTAATAAATGTAATCTATAAATTAATAATAAATATTTTCGATTCGAAAAATAGCAAATTTTTAGGAGGTTTCCATTAAATAATAATAAAAAAAAATAGTCACGTTCAATAAATAACAAAACACAATGTTCGGCACGATTTGAAATAAAATTTGCACGGCCAGGATTGAAATAAATGACGCAGTAACATATATTATGGCATGGTGTTGATATAACGGAAAAAAACCATATTTTGTTATATCGGTAGTAAATGATTTCGAAATTTTCATTTTGCTCTCATAGTATTGACAGAAACTACTCAAGTCCCTTATTGACATTTTTGTTATATTATAAATCAAGATTTCGTCTTAATTTAGTTTTAAGAGACCATAAGACTTATTTTAATTTAAATATAATATATGAAAGAGCATTTTAAAAAAGCGCACATAAAATTCTTATAATTACGTTAGTTGCTACAGGCGAGGCAGTCGCGAGAAACAACTTTCTTAAAAACCCTTCAGGATGAGGGACGAGGCTTGTGGTTTTAAGATCCCGCGCGACCGGAACACGTGACTAAACTTGTGGTTTTCAAATCCCGAGAGACACAAATTTGTGACTCAGAACGTTTTTTCTGTTATAATTTAACGTACACATTTTTATAATAATCATATTTGAATATGTATCATGGTAGAACACATTTCTTTTTAACTAGGGAAATAAATGGTATCAAATAATATCTTTTTAATCGATGATAATTTAATTTGTCAAACAATTACTGTAATAAAATAAAATTGCGTTTTTTTTTTTTTACGACGTATACTGACTTCTGAACAGTGACTCATTTCTATCATGACTTTATAAACGTGAATCTTTTCTATCATGGATTTCACGCGACTAAAAACACTTTTTTTTTTTTTTTTTTTTTTTTGCTTATCGGGAAATATTTTAGAGATCTGATCACTGATAAACATATGACGTATGCTTCACCCTCACGCATGACTAAGCTCATTATTTATTCCCATTATTTTTATTTTTTACGTTTATCTCGATCGGAATTTGTTTATTTGCATGCTGCCGTCAAAACCAGACTTCGTAAAAAGAAAGGGAAAGGGGAAGGGGCTCTATTTTATACTTTTATTTTGGTCCAGCTAATCAAGAAAAAAATCAAGTTAAGATGTCTTTTCTGGCTTTTATTTTGTTCATTTCCGTTAATAATTTTTCAGAACGTTTTAAGTTACTTTGTTTAAAATTAAATTATATATATTTACGTATCATTTTTCTAAGGTTTTCAGTTATTTGCTTTGATAAAAGTTTAAAGGCAATTGAAATAAAAGAAATCACACTCGCAATAATTTTTTTCTCTATTATTTTCTTATTTCTATTTTAACATTAATTTCTGAAGAAAAAAAATATATAAATATATTTTTGGCATATAAAGAAATTTGTAAAACAAGTTCAATTTAACTTATTAAAATGTCTAAAAGACGCCGATATTTGACTGCTGGTGAAATCGCGGACATTGTGAATATAAGTTCGTCTGCAGAAAGTGAAATTTCTGAGAGTGACGGTGAACACAATCATTGAATAAGACTATTTTGAATGTAAAGAATGCGATCTGGGTCTTGGCATTGAGGATTGTTTTAAAATTTACTATACCCAAAAAGATGTTTAAGAATCCTAAAATTGTCAAATACTATTAAATGCACATTTTGAATTATTATTAAGTTTTACCCCTTATAATTAAATGTATTAATTTAATATGCTTTTATTTTATATTTTATATATATATATATATATATATATATATATATATATATATATATATATATATATATATCATTTTGAAAATTACTCTTAACACGAATTTTTTTTTTTAAAGTTTAATTTAAATTATCGCACAACAATTATTTACTCATACTCATCTGTACTACAATTATTAGTCATTATTATTCAGTACTTTTTACTTTATATATTGATTATATGATCAAATGCATTTTTAAAAGATATTTTTAAGATCAATGAAAGTTTTGAAGAACATAATTTAAGTTATCATTTAATTAATCAGTGATAATTATCCAATCATTTTAGTCGATATGCTAAGTAATTTTAACATAAAAAAAACATTTTGGAAAGTATTTTAAAATTAAAACAACTTTTTGTGCCCAATTTTATATATATCAGTACAATAAGTGTTATGAGGTAACACCGCAGGTTGTTTGGAAGTTTTATTTAATTATTTTCCTTTGTGAATAAATCGGCTTTTTTAAAACATTTATTTTAAGAGTGTTAAAAATTATTACGTAAGAAAATTTCAAGTTTAGAGAAAAATGTGTCATATGTTGATATTATAAATGCCTGTAAGCATTTTTCTGTCAAGTTGTATTACTTTTAAAACTAAAAACGTGTTTAAACATATGCATTAAATTTACTAAAAATCATTTTTCTATTAAAATATCAGAGAATATACCTCATTTTTGTTGCATAAATATATATATAATAACAACTTATTTCATGTATGTGAATTTCTAAAAGTTTCTTAAAAAAAAATTGTTTGTGAAAAGTTTTTAAAGTATATTTTACAAGCGTTAGGCTTAACTGCGGAAAATCCTTCGGCCCAGAAGAAGAAATCAAATTTTCCCACTCCGTCCTCAGATGCGTATTTCAGAATGCGCGCGCCGTCGCGAACGGGTTAGAAGAACGTTTCGCGATGGCCCCGCTACAGGTCAGGGTATTTTCCTGACTTTGCGTTAATGGAAAACCAGTATTTCCTTAGAGGAAAACTTGTCTTATGCAATAGCTCGATTACATAAGACGAGTTTTTCTGTAAGAAAATGCTAGTACATTCTCCGAAATTGTAGGAATTCTGAAAAATATATTTTTTTTATAAACTTAACTCAACATGTTAAAAACCTATAATTTTTTTTTTAATTCCGCAAAATTTTGCTCTTGAACAACTTAATATTTTACATGAAAATTTCACCGAATATAGATAATCCCTGAATATAATATCTATTTTAAGATTAAAAAAATACGTGCATATTTCATCAAAATTAGTACTTTTAAACAACATTGGAAGTATTGCATAATTTTTCGGGGTCTATCTATACTTATTTTTAGAGGTTTAGGGAGGACAAAAATAAACAAAGTTAGATTCAATCTTAACATATAAATATAAGCTAAAATGACCGAAAATTTCATATTAAAATATTTAGTAGTTTAAAAGACATCTAATATTAAGAAACTCATTTTGAGCCACCATTTTAAAATATTAGTACTTTTTTACTATTTTCTCCCATAAAGTTTGAGTAACTAATATTCTAGAATACTTATATGGGATTATTTTTAAGACAGTATTAATTATATACCTTGTGAAATGAATTCTTAAAATATCGAAAGATAATAAAATGGATAAATACTATGCATGAATCAAAGTAATGTTCTATGAAAACTGCTTTTGACACATAATAAGTTTGGCTTTTGGAATAATGGGCGGGACAATGACGGATTATTCATTATTTATAGAGAACTCCACATACGTTTCTAGTCATAAGACGTCACGTAATAGTAGGACTTTTCTCTGACTTTAAAATTCTCAGAAAGTATTCATCTTTCAAATGTATTTTCTTTGAAAAAAATATTTTTTTTAATATTTATCTCCTCTTAGTAAAAAAATGCATATTTCGAACATGAGTAACAATTAATATGTAACACATGTTTGTGCTGTTTATTGCATGTTGAACTGAGAGTGCAATGGAAAAAAGGAACTTGCCGTTATTTTATATTTCAAATATTCTAAAGCAAATTTGACCCTTTTTTTCACATGGACATTATTGATTCCATACACTTCTTTCTGTACATGTATAAATTTTAAATTCGATACAGAATGTGGGTTTTTTATGCAGTTAGTGTTCCAGGTGTCCCGGGTTTCAGGATTCCTGTCCCGCGTAATCACAGCATGGGGCGTCAAAAGTCCATATTTTTCATGATGCACAATTGTTTTAAAATTTCTTTTACTACCATGGTACTTGTTTCTACCAGGGACTGATTACCGACGGACCACACTTCCACCAGTAAAATTTAATAGAAATTTTCCTCTTCTTTAAATGCCCTATTCATGTAAAATTACTGCCATTTATAAGGGAAAAAATTCTATTCTTTTTTACTGGTGGAAGTGTGCCTCGTTGGTAATCAGGCCCTGATTTCTACTTCGAGTGGAACATAATATAATTAACCCTTTCCGCCACAGTGGTCCCACTCCGGGCACACCTTAATTTTAATTCCAAACTTGCATTCGGCACCAATAATATTTTAATAAAAGTTTGTTTCTATAATGAAAGCTTAAAATAAGGAGTTCTCATTATCGAAAAAGGTCGTTTGAAATTTCCGGTGTCAATCAGTAATTTCTCATTTTACGAACAGAAGTTGTCTGTGCCGGAAAGGGTTAACCCTTTGAGGGGCGGTGGTATATAATATATACCACTTAATTTTAATTCCCAAACGCCACATTGACACCGGAATTTTGGAATCAAATTTTACTTTTATAGTATACATGACAAAACGCATCTACTTTTTTTGAAATAAATTTTGTTTTTAAATCCCGGTGTGAGTCACTGATTTCAACATTTTCGAAACATAAGTACTTTGCCCCTGAAAGGGTTAAACCTGTGAAGAGAGAACCTATCTATAACAGAAAATATTGATAGTCTATTTCAAAGGAGTACATAACTACTCTTGGCCTAGTCGGAAAACTTTATATAGTAAAATTTTTTGCAGTTTTAAGCGATTCAGTTTTCACAAGTTTTACCTTACTCCCTTCAATAAACCTTGTGTAAGCGAAATTCGTTTTAAAAGTGAATATATCGTTATCCCACGATAGGAATACTATACAATTATACCCGCTAAATTGGAATTTTATTTCAGCCCCTAACGATTCCGCCTTCACAGGTCTTATTGTATAATATTGCGTTGTTAATTTAGTAAAATAAAATTTGCTAAGACGGAATCGATAGGGACAAGAGAAAAATTCCGTTATAAACAGGATTTCGTCTTAGAATATAAAGTTGTATTGTATTTCTACCGCAAGGACGATGGAATGTTTATATTTAAGACAGGATTCCGCTATAGACATTTTCAATTTTCATAGGGTTTGCCGTATTTTTATGTCCCGATTTAGAAGCCGTTGTCCCGCTTTTTGTGACAATTTTTTGTGACCTCGCAAAACTATATGTAACAAAAGGAAAAAATTATCTCTCTAACGCCTATTTTATAATTAGAAAGTTAATTTCCATTCCAACCATTATTGATTTCCTTTTAAGAGATTCTGACTCAGATTTTAAACTGGATTTTTACTTGTATGATAAAATGATCAGCATTAACTGGAATCCTAAATGTTATACATTTATGTTTCAGAATATCTCATATATAAAATTTAAAAAATCGTTTATTTTATTTCTTATAGTCCTATCAAAAATATACTTATGAATAAAAACTTTAATATTGCAAAATTGTGAGTAATTTATATATTAATTGGACATATTGTGAAATTTTAAGCCACATTAGCAGCTTGAATTGTGAATTCTGAAAGTTATTCAAACATATATTTCATTTAAAATACGACCGCATCATAATTTACATTCAAGTAGAAAAAAAAGCGAAGTTTGTGTCTTTGTAGTTGCTTCAAACACAACGGACCTACCGTTCTTTTTAAACACTGGATTCGATTGTACCGAAATGAAACTTTAAAATGTTTCAAAAATTCCTTAATATATAACATTCTAAATCAGCCATATTCACATACAAAAGCATGGCTAGAAACCAATATGTGTTGTCGTATGTCAGTTTTGAAATGGACACTGTGTGTATATCTGTTGTTTGGCTCCGCCCACCCTCAATTCCATTAGCACTTGAATTCTCTAGCTCTTGCAAACCCATTTTGTATAAAACGTCCAACCGGTGCCTTTAACATGGATAATATACATTCTAATATACGTAAAACACGAGATATCTTTTTTGTTCAATAGTGCATGCGGTATTTTTGTTATACATTCCGAATGGTAAGAAATTTAAACATATTTTGCGAAACCATCCTCTATGTCTACGAGATGTTGAGACTAATAAAACAATGTTACAACACTTGATGTGCTTTTGTTTGTCTGTTCTTACCTTCTGCGGGTACCGTTTTAGGTCATGGTTTCCTTTCTGAATATGAAATATGATTTAGAATTTCTCTACTTTCCCTCAAAATTTATACAGGGAATTTTCTAATAATTACTATACAGATTGTGTCATAGATAAATAAATCCAGTAAATAATCGTCTATAATAAAAGCCAGATTTTATTCTTAGATGTTTATTATATCAGAGTTTGTTTTTACTAAAACTATACTAAAGAAATACTAGTCTAGATAAAGTAATGCGAATGTATACAATTATAACTAGTCGTTGGGGGCCACCGTAATACTTACCCATCATGTATATGCATAATGTAAAATATTAAAATAAAAATGTGTAAACTACTTATAAAATGCATTGCAATTCAAATAAAATCGTGGCTTGATGACGTCATAAAAAGGCTCGATTACTGAATTGCTTGAAAGAGGTTTTCCCCTATAACTCCAAAAACAATACTCCTATTAACTAGCGGTTTATTGCATCTGATTAAGCGTCAAATTTCCAATTAAAATATATATTTGAAGTGAAATTTGGATGAAATACAGGGTCATAAAAAATCGAAGAGTGTGGCAAATAGGATTACAAATATCTCGGCAACTCATTATCCGATCGACTTCATGTTTTATGCAAAATTTATGTTTTTTTATTGTCTTTTATATTTACTCCTTAAAATAAACAATTTCGAAAATTTTTATATACCTTTCATCAGAACGAACATTTCGAGAGTCCGAAAAAAAAATGTTCCGGTTAATCGAGGTTATTGAAATGAAATAGGCTTTTTCCCATTATTACATACTAAGTACATACCAAATTGCAAGTCTCTATCTCAATTTGTTCGGGAGATAGAGCGTTTACAGACACACACACAGACGCACAGACACACAGACGGACGGCAAATTTTTTTTTCTAAAGATATGTTTTTCGGAATCTCCAGTGTCTGAAACGTGTAAGTCCGTCAAAAAAAATTTTTCGATTTTCAAAACGATTACAAGACTTACCGTATACTACGTATGATGGGTAAGTAATAAAATTGGGGGAAATTAACTTTTTTCCATAGGTAGTTTTTTATGAAAAAATCTTGTTATAATATTAAACATACACTGTGGAAATGTGTAACTTTATGGGTATTTACCGTACATGCTTACGAAAAATGCCATTTTTCAATCAAATCAAATCCTGAAAATACATGTTGAGAAAGTATAATTTTGGAATAGTGGCATGTTTTAACGGGTAAATTTATATACAGGTAAATATCTGTTTTTACGGGAGGTAACTCGAATTTGTCCTGTCGGATATTGCGCATAATTTTACTTCCATATTAATTACAGTGTATATTTAATACCATTAAAAATAATTGCATACTTAAAA
Source organism: Maratus michaelseni (assembly GCA_963931845.1). Classification (NCBI taxonomy): domain Eukaryota; kingdom Metazoa; phylum Arthropoda; class Arachnida; order Araneae; family Salticidae; genus Maratus; species Maratus michaelseni. The sequence goes on along the minus strand of OZ007595.1, from coordinate 78,893,611 downwards.
TACCTTGCAACATGTTGATAGGTATTATATCTTGTTGAAAAGAAATTGGGTAATAAATAAAATCGGACTTTATATATTTAGAAGAGGAGGAGGCAATATGTTCAAATTTTGAAATCGAAAAAGAAGTAACTATAAAGGGGAAAATCACTTGTGGTATCTTAGAAATTCTCCATTATTTTAGATATTTTTTATATCCATCTTTATTCTGTACTTTTAGTAGAAATTTTCAATTTCTTTTCTTGGACATGGTGATATGGGCATTCTCCGCGTAATAGACATTTTTTTTTAGCTTGTTAGTAGTTAGTTCATTGTCATGCATCTTCAGTAATCATAAAAATCTACTTCCTATAATTTCAAGTAAAAATCATTCGCAGATGCCACAATATATTCTACCAATTTGTGTTCTTTATATGAAATTTCTTCATTAGCATAGGAAACACATAGTTTCCTGCAATTTGCTTTGAGATATTTCGCTGTTAATTTTTTCCAAACCATTACGGTTTGTTTAATGCCATTACAATTAAGAAATGTTGAATAACTTACTTTCAAAAATTTTTTAGGATTATGTTGTTAGCCTCACACAGTTCAAAGCACCTGATAAAGTACCTTTATGTATCCCTGCTTGTTTGTCTGTTGGATGGCAGAATGCATTATTCAAAGAAAAAATATTTTTACCAGACTGTTTTTCCCAAGGTCATATTTGAAATTTAAGAGTCTACAATAGTCACATGACGACACTCGCAAGGTAACATTAAACCTATGGGAGATTTCTTTCCACTTTCTCGTTTACATTTTAAATTGACAACCATAATACGTCTTAGACATAAAGCATATAAAACAGTTTAAAATCAGACATAGAATAAAAAAAATATACGGTGGTTTATACTTATAAACCACAAAATATTATCAAATATACAATTTGCAATTTCAAAAAGAGGACCCACCCCCTTTCGAGTTACGGGTTTTATTTACAGCATCCATTATTCTTCTCACCGCCACGATCTGATATATCCGTTTACTATGGTGTAGGTTTCACAGCAATACAAGGTTTGTTTATTTGGTATTTCCTGAATTTCCAGGACCCCGTTACATGTTTCCATTTGTTGAGATAATTATACATGTTTAAGGAAAAAATAATCAAAAAATGAAAACCTAGGAAGACGCATTTTTTTATATATAGATGGAACTGATAAGAGATAATCGCAGTTTAAATAATTTTGAATTTCACTTATTGATCACAAAATGGAATTTTGATATTTTTTCAATCAGGGCAAAAGTTTCGTAAAATGAAAATACCGAAAATTCAGAAATTCTGATTTTTTTGCAGTTATAAAATGTTTGTCTTTAAATAAAGCAGAAATATCTATTTCAATAGTCAGGTAAGAATTCAGAATTTCTTAATTTAAAAGAACAGTCAAACTGGCAACTCCGAGTAACATATCCGCACAAACATATCACAACATATTCGTTCAAAGAGCAGTAATTTATATTTAGCTTTTCTCTAAGTCTTCCAATCAGACTGCTTAGTTACTTGAACATACAGGAGATATCTAACAGCCTCTGAGTTTCCTCTCGGAAGATAAATTTACATTTAGATTTTACAAATTAATTTTTCCGGGATGAAAGTCTTTTCTAACATCCGAGGACGGTTAAAGATTTTGTAATGAATGACACTGTTTCAGTAAACTACCATTCTCTAATTAATAACAATTAAATAGATTATTTATAATTGTCTCTTTTATATTATGACTATATGATATCGAAAGTTAGCTTTGCCTTGACACTATTGATATAAACTCCTCAAGTTCTTAATTGACATTTTTGTTATTATATAAATCAATATTATGTCTTAATTCAATTTTAAAATAGAATATTATTCTTACATCTTAAAAAAAACTTGATTTTGTGAAAAATAGTATATGTAAGAGCATTTTAAAGCACTACCTCCGTAATAACTAAATGCTTATCGTATTTGTCTCAAAAATGGAAGTCAGCATGTCCCATATAGTAGCTAGGCGCTACCATCTACCCTAGGCGCTAACATCTGGTGATGTATTATAAGTTGCTAAAAGTAATTTTAATTTAATCCACTACTTTGGTATTTTGCATTAATCTTTTTAAAACTTACTCATAGTTTTTGATCTATTAATTAAATTTTATAGTGTTAATAAATATTTTTGCTCCATAAACACTGTTTGTGTTATTTTTTATGGAAATCTATTTATAAATAAAGTTCAGTAAGACTGTCCACCGAAACTTCACCAACTTTCCTTGCGGAAGTGCTTGTGTCCGTCCTGCACACGGGTCAATGACAGTGCATGTTCTTCGTACATTGTCTTCATTCGCTTCGCGAAATCCAACTGTTTCTATCAGTAAATAACAAATAACACTAGGTTGCTCGTTTTTACTTACAAGTAACTCGCAGACGCAGATTAATAAAATCAACCGATTGCCTGACGGATGGGACTGTTTCCGATTGCCAGAGCATATCAAGTGCTTCTGCGTGACTACCTTGGGCAAGTTCATTTCCTCAGTAGGAGTTGCCTACCTTATATACCTACTCTACCCTGTACAAAAAGTTCGCCACAATCATACAAAAATAAACCAAATTAAAACTACTGTGTCATTTTCATTTGATCCAACCTTATGCATGCGCGCCGCATGCAATACCCTCAAAATGAACCAATTCACTGCAACACCGAAAGGCGGATAACTTTTGAACCATTACGAATAAAAAAAAATTGCTTTACCACAAAGTGTTTTAGGGTTTAAAAAATAAAAATATGTAAAAAAAAAATCGATTTTTTTTTTTTACAAAAAAAAGTTATAACATGGCTTAACCCTTTCCGGCACAGATAAAGTCTGTTCGTAAAATGAGAAATTGCTGACTGACACCGGAATTTACAAACGACTTTTTTAGAAAATAAGAACGCCTTATTTTAAGCTTTCATAATAGAAACAAAATTTTATTAAAATATTCTTGGTGCCGAATGCAAGTTTGGAATTAAAATTCGGTGTGCCCGGAGTGGGACCACTGTGCGGAAAGGTTAAGAGCCTACGCTATTCATCCGAATTAATATTTTTAAATGATTTTTTTGCATATGATAGCTGCCTATCCCTAACGTTGTTAGTTTTTACTTTTTCGATTTTGGTTCCAGTTTTTTTCTATAAGTGTACTTTCTCTTTCAGAACCGGTTCCAACCAGTTCTGAAATTAAAAATGTTCGCTTATAAAAAAAACTGTAACTAAAACCGGCCTCAGTATTCGACCTTAGCTATTATATGCAAAACAAATCCTTTAAAAATATTCAAGTGCGAGAAAGAAATCTGTCAATAACCTTCCCATAGACTAAACATTAGCTTGAATGTTTCTTCCCGTGACTAGTGTAGGCTCTTACTGAAAACAATCAAAGAATTTTTCTAACAATAGAACCTGGATTTTCTTCGAATATTAACTTCGACCTCAATCAAACCAAACTTTCCTCTACAAACAACGAAAAAACTCTACTATACATACCATATTTTTAATGCGTGTGTGAATTCATTTTTATTTATTTATTATTTTACTTTTAAGAACTGACAAAGTTTTTTGTTATTTCAAGTTGTTTCTTGCATTTTCAGTTTAGTCATGGTAGTAAAATGTGAAATTCTAAACTACCTACAAATTATATTTATACATTTTTATACATTAGCAATAAATTATAATTATATTTAAAGTTTGGTACTTTTATTACAAGCAATTCCTGTCTTATCTGTATTAATTTTCAAGGAATTTAATTATTAATGAAAAAGCCGCAGTGATATTTTATTTTTTTTTAAAGTTTAATAACATTCCGTAAATAATTGCAGTAAATTCTGTAAATACATTTAGTATACAACAAATTTTATTTGTAAATCTATTATTTCGAGAATTCATTATAATTGAATGTATGATACAAATGTAGGATTCTTCCACTATCCATTACCCTAATACTTTTGTCTAGAACTAGAATAATTAATGAATTGAATAAGCATACAAACAAATCTAAAATTACTCTCGAATTATTATTTAAATTAAATAGATTTTTAGATAATATTATGTTCGTTTATAATTAAGTAACATTATACATTATTGCGAAATCTAATTTTGATAACAAAGAAAGTATGGAAAACCGCATTTTTAATACGGGCGACAAAACATCTATCTTTTATATATTTTTCCTGTCATTTAAAATGAAATATATATATGAAATCAACAATTATACATTAAATTTTTATTTTAATACTTTTTTAATTAAAATTTGCTTTTTAATCTTCTTTAAATCACTATAAATAACTTTTAAATCCATAAAAAATTCTATGAGTCGCTCAAATCGTTAATGTTGTTGACAATAATTCGGATATATACTCAATCTGTTAATCTGAATCAATCTTATTTATCTGTTTGCTTTGACAAAAAAATCTTACGACTTTATCACAAAAAAAAAAAAAAAAAAAAAAAAAAAAAAAAAAAAATACTGGGCCATTCTTGATATTATGCTACCATAGTTTACAGAGGCTTGAATTCTGAATCCTTCTGAAATATGTATGTATATATATGCACCATGTTTTCTCAGTAAAGTTGCAAAGCACCAAAACGTTACCATCTCCGTCTCCTAAGTCGGCACTAATGGCTAAAACATTATATTAGATTAATTATGACACAATTATTCAAATTGTTAAAGAAATCATATGAGATGTACTTACCCGAACTTGTTGAAAAAGTCCTGGCCTGGATTCGAATAAGGGATCCCTTGGCTGAAACTGTCAATTCTCTACCAACTTCGCAATCGGTGGACGAATATGACTGAACTAATTCATCCAATTAACCTTAACACCTTCGCGACGAGCGTCCTTTACAGAATTTTTAATCTTTAGCCACCGGTTTTTCAAAACAGAAATTTTCGCCTAATTGAATCTCAGAAATGTTGTCATTAAATAAGGCAAAGTTTACAATAAACAGTAACTGGTGGGAATAATCGAGGATTCTGAGCACCTTATGCGTCACGTATACGTGTCGCTCGTCCCCAAAAGGTTTATGATCATAGCATCTTGTCTGATATCTGAATCAACAGAACAGAATAAATCACAGGTAATGGAACATTCAGTAAATGCTGGGAACGTGATTACACTAGATTAATTATGACAGAATTATTCAAATTGGTAAAGAAATCATATAAGATGCAATCTTCCTAACTGGGCGAAAATGTCCGGTCCAGGATTTGAACCTCGGATCCTTTAGCTGGAGCTGCCAATGCTTTACCAAAACCGAGGAAATATGGCTGAATTATTTGGACAGCTACTAACTGCTCAATTGGTACAGCATTGGCAGCTTCAGCCAAGGGTTCCCGGTTTCGAATCCTGGACTGAACTTTTTCGCCCACTTTGGAAGATTATATCTCATATGATTTCTTTACCAATTTGAATAATTGTGTCATAATTAATCTAGTGTAATCACGTTTCCAGCGGTTACTGGAGTATCCATTAGCTGTGATTTATTTTGTTGTGCTGATTCAGATATCAGACCAGATGCTATGATAATTAAGGCTAACTGGGTGAATTAGTTCAGCCATATTCGTCTGGGATTGCTCAGTTGGTATATAGCATTGGCAGCTTCAGAAAAGTGATCTCGGGTTCGAATCCTGGTTAGGCCATTTTCATCCAGTTTGGAATATTACATATTATATGATTTCTTTACCAATTGGAATAATTGTGTCATAATTAATCTAGTGTAATCACGTTCCCAGCGTTTACTAGATGTCCCAGTCAATAGCAGAGTATTGGCAATTTAAACCAGGTGTCTTGGTTTCGATTTCCGGACTTTCTCCCCTACTCCCGGCCCTGCTCTTCCAGAAAGAGAATTGACATTTGAAGCCAAATGTTCTGGGTTCGAGTAACAGCCTGGACACATTTTCGCTCAGATAGGAAAATTACAATTCTCTTGAATTAGTTACCAATCAGTTGATTGTCGTAAAAAATAGTTAAAGATTTGTATGTGTTCAAAGAATACTACATAAGTAAGAAAAGTCGAGAAAACAGCCATAGTATCTAAAGATCTCAAAGCAACCCCCTATAAATGTCTAAAATGAGGCAAGTTTAAATTCATGATTTTTTTTTGGAAAGTCGAAAGGAATTATATATATTTTTGGACAACATTCAACCATAATGTAAAAATGTTATATAATTATAAAAGAAAATCACTTATCTACATATTAAAAATGAAAAGCGCATTCTGTCAAATTCCACACGAAATTGATCTCTACGCGCATGCTCCAACATTTTTTCAAAGCTGGAATAGAATACCAGGGGTTTCACCCCTTCTAGAGTGTTGAGTGGACTGGGTCTGAACAAAAGAGAAAGGGAGGGGTTCATACCCACACAATGAGAAACACACTCAAACCCATTCCCCACCTCCAATGGGAAGAAAAATTTGATATTTCTTTGAAATGGCAGATGGGTCAATTTTCGTTCTTCATCTTTCGGACAAAAAATAAATCAACAATCTCAGTTTTTAAAAATACGTTGATGCAGTTTCTGCAGGATACTAAATGAAATTTTATTTTTCTGTTTTTCATTTAAAGCCGAGATCCGAAGACAGTGGGGCGCCAATCCTGAGTTCGTGTAATTCGAGGAACGTTTGGAATAAACCGTCCAGCATAGCGGGCGAAGCTCCGCTAGTTATTCTTAAAATAAAATCATACTTGCTAAAAATGATAACAATACACTTAAAGGCTTATACATACCTTTTAATAGAAAGGTAACAAGTTTTGTACGCATAATCGGTTACATTCTCACGATCAACACATATAAAATGAACTATTATCGCAAATATTTAAAACATAAACAATTGCAATATTATATAGGAATGAGAAACAGAAAGTTTAAATCGAGCATGGAAGAACATGTGGCTGACATCAAATACAACAAGAGAACTACAGCTTTAGCTAAACTACATAACACATAGTATTTAAAGATAAATTTTAAAATTAGTAAACGAATTTATCTATCAAGATTTAATTCCCCAACTATTATCCCCGAATCAATATAAATCTATATGCGCAACAAGAAAATATACCATGGATCAACCTCCTTTCGGTTACCTAGAATTTGGCCCAAGATGCTTTATAAATTAATAAACAACATAATAAAACCACGAATGACCGTTTTTATTAAAGAATCTACTTTCTTTATACAGGGATGATAGCGCTCTGACCGGAATGCCCGATTGTCACCACTAAATTTCAAAAGTTTCTGTCAACTTATTTAAGGACAGAATTTCTGAAATTTAGTACGGTGAAGAATACTATTAGAATTTAGTGGTACATATCGGACATTCCGGTCGGAGCGCTCTCATCCCTGTTTATACATGTGATTTTGTGGTTTTTAACACTTTCCAACCAAGTGTAAAAGTGTTTATGATTTCGGTTTGTCTGCTGTATGGCCGTGCTCCCGTAAATATACTTAGATTGCCTTGAAATGCTTATATGTTATTGTCGTTATTTATATCATGTTCCCTATTTCAGCTGAAGTGTGTAGCACTTATATATATATATATATATATATATATATATATATATATATTTTACAGGGGCAGTCAAAAGTATTCCGTTACATTTCAGTCAATCGGGAATAATCGTAACAAGTGCATTTTGATGACGCTACGTCATTTAAAACATAATGAAATTGATATATAATTATGAAGCGCATTAAAACATGCTTTTTGTAGAACATGGGGTATAAAGCACTTATTATTCATTTACAGGGTCAAACAAAAAAATTCTGGTACACATCGTTCTATCGGGAAAAATCCTTTGCAGAGCAATTTAGTGATATTTCACTATTTCAAACATAATACAAATTTGCAAAATGTATACATTTTAACGTCTGAATGTGAAAAATATTAAAAACACCAATTAAAATAATTTAAGACAGACATGAGTACACATAAAATAAAAATTTATAAAAAATATATACTTAAAAACAGTTAAAAATACAAAATAGTAGACGTTTCGCCAAGCGACACGCAAGGCATCATCAGTACAAAAACAATCTATTGCATAACAAACCACAGAACAAGGAAAAGGAAAGGTTTGAAATCAAGGAAAGTTGAAGTTATTTTAAAAACAGATAATATTCATTAGGGACAGAACGAGCTTCATTCAACGTCTGCGATCGCAATTGAGTGAACCAACTCTCAAGGAGTAATCGACCATGGTAGCTGTTACAACCTGATTTCAAAATACTGGCGTTCGCAATTAGCGGGATGTGATTCGTTTGAAGTGAATGCTGGACAATTTTTGAATTCAAATTACTATTTTTTAAAGCACTAGTATGTTCTTTTAGGCGAATTTCCAATAATCTACCTGTTTCACCAATGTAGACACTATTGCAATCTTTACAGGGAATAATATAAACAACACCGGGTAATTTAGACTTATCATATTGAAATTTATGCTTAGTGAAAAAGGAACTCACTTTATTAATTGGTTTAAAAGAAACCCCAATATTTAACCAATTAACCCCAATTTGTTTATAATACAAATTATATGCATTACTGACGTGCACTATAAATTGCTCACACAAAAGATATTGGTTGCAGTACATGTGCGATATTTACAGTCTATGTGTGATAAGTGCGTTTTCAACTTTGGTTTGCGTTTTTAAGTTTAACTATTTTTTTTCATAGTAGGTGTGTGTTTATAAACTCAGTTGATCATATACGGAGCTATACAAGGGAATTCGTAAATATTACAGACTATGGGAGTGAATTGTTTAATGGTAGTTTTAATTGTGTCTACGCATTTTTCAGCTGAACTACATTTAGTAGACTAATAGAAGTTTGTGGAATATAAATAAATTCACACACAGGGCAACTCAAAAAAAGATACATTATCGTTTACGTTTGGTAATTGCTGTAATTGAGTTTTAAGTTGCCTTTTAGCTTAATAGGTTGTGTGTACAAAAGTCTTCAAATAATATACAGGACTGTACAAAAAATTTTTTGTGCATTTACATCGATTGGCAAAAATTGCTAAATGTGAATATTGTAAATGAACTAAATTGTATCATACTATATATCCACATCTGTTGATCATACACAGGGCTGCACAAAAATAATTCGCAATTTTTCTGACGCTGGAGGGTAATTTCGAAAACTGTATTTTTCAATGTGTTATATGTTTTCTGAACTGTTCACTTCCATATCTTCTTTCACCTTATTTAACGGTGACGTTTCGTTACAGTTTTCTGGCTGCGTTGGAAAGTGTTTCATAATCTACGCTTGACGCATGTTTTTTCGTTATTGTTGTTTTTCAAGTTCATTTTTCAAATAGTTTATTTTATCAGTATTGATCTTGAGAATGTCCCCGATTATGCGTGCGAAACATGTTGGTCTCTTTATTAAAAAATTTTTATATGTTTTTAAGTATACTATTATCGCTTTTAGCAAATATGGTTTTATTTTTAAAATGTTAGTTGAAATTACTTTACATAAATAAATTATTAGTTTTTAGTTTAGTGATATATATTTACACTACTTTATAGTTTCATTATTAGTTGTATCATCAAGCATTTCATATTTACTTCATATTTTATCTTCTTTATTTAACCTTCGGACCCTGTTGAAATTTTACTGAACGTTGATAAAAACATTTCACACCAGAATTTGTTTTTGATAATGATTTAACATATTTATTTAACGTAGTCCTTAGTAGCATTTATTTAACTTAACTTTATGAAAAAAAATTTGGTTCGAATCGCATTAAATAAATTATAGAAGTGGGTCGATTCGACCCATTCAGGATAGGAATGTTAATTAAATAACTACAACAATGATTATTATATTTTCATGACGTGCATTTAGAAAAGAAAAGATTTCATTTATAGTATAATTTTTCTGTAAAATGTATGAATCCGGTTTATGAATGTCCTACTCGAAATAATATAAATTTGTTAATGAAACGAATTCTTTAAAGAATTTTATTAAAAAATATATAAATAGTAAAAATACATATAACGTTTCAAGGGATTTTTGTGTAGCAGAGAAAATTCATGCTCAGAACAACTAAAAGCCTTTCAAAAAGTACTTCAGCTTTAATTGAAAATATTAATATTTTATAAGCACACTTCTCTTATAACAAACCGTTAAATTTTAATACAAAACCCTTCTCAGAACCAGAATTCTAACTTCTGGTATCTGTTTCCAAACAATGCAGCCGTATCTGTTAGAGATGTTATGAATTTTGCTGCAATTATATGAAACAGCGAAACGTGCATTATGGTCAAAATACACAACACAACGTAATCTAGAATAGCTACTGTGACACAAATGATATGAATCGAAGCCGTTTACTTTAAATTGTATATGTCACCTTCCATCTGTTATTATCCATCATCTAAAGTTGAATATTCCTTTCAACAATTAAATGTTTCGGTTACGTTCAACTTTACCTTATGGAATTGTGAAAATGTTGAATGAAATCAAACTTTCTGCTTTGTTCAGAATTTTCTGGTATTCAATATTTGTTAAATAAACATTTTTCATCTGTGGAAATGACACATGGGTCACATTTACTATATTTTAGAAACTAAAATGGTTTGCTGTAATTGAAAATTAAACCTGTTGTGAGTGATGTTTTATTATGAAAACGACAAATATATAATTAATCAATGCATAATGAAATTTTGTGACGTTTGGAAAAAATGATTTTATGATTGTTTTCCTTTATCTATATTGTGTTACGTTATTCGTATAAATATGTATTAGAAAATATGTATTATATTCTATGAAAAATAAATACTTAATAAACTAATGATTTTATTATGTGCAAATATTACAAAAAACTTTTGTTGTATTATCGAAAAGTAAAATATTATTTTTATTAAAGCTCATTCCCACTATCAGTGATGAAACTCATAGTGTGTAAAAAAATATTCCATAAGCCAAATTTGTGACACACGTAATAAAATATTTTAAATTATTCTATGTTTTAATGTAGCATTATGAAACAGTTGTGCTATGTGCACACTATATTATAAAAAATATAAATATTAGATAATGATATTAACATTTTAATGATTTTATTAAGATTAACATATATATTATTTCTCCTGTCAACATCCCTTTTTCTAAGAATATATGAAACGCAGAACAACGAATGAGATACCATATGAAAGGTTTTTGAACTGGCTTCTGACATAGTCCACTGAACAATTCGTTAAAACATGTTTTTGATTAAAATTTGCTGAAAATTAAAAATTAAATCGGCATTGTTTTCAGAAAAGAAATAAAAGGTTTTCCTGAAACTATTGTTGGCAAAAAAATAAAATACCACATTATATGATGCACAGCAATTATTATTAAAAAAAAAAACACGGGTTTATTTTATACTTATGATTAAAAAGAGAAATTGAAGTTGAAATGTTTAGATTTATATTTCTAAGTCCCATGTTTTTCCCGAAGCGGATGACGTCATCCTCTAATGCAATCAAAATACGATTGTTAATTTTTTTTTTCTCGCGCGTGCCTTTAGCAATCTTGGATCAGTTTTTAGTCTAACTTTGATGGAATAAATTAGATGATATTCTGGCTTGACTAACAACTAAATGTTGTTTGCAGATATTTTTATCCTTGCTTTTTCTTTAGAAGTTTAAACCTGCATCTAATAACTATTACATATTGATAAAAAATGATACTTCTCTATTATTCCGTCGACCACTTTTCATAACAAAAATCTATCACCAAATAAACGGAAGAACGTTGCCATTGGAATATCAATAAATAAATAAAATATAAGAATTTAAGGACACAATTGTTATTTTAATTAATAAAATAACTACTAAATCAGCAAAACATAATGAAAAATACTCGCAAATGCCGAATGTAAAACCACTAGATGACGTAACAAACACGCATAATGATTCTGACATCAAGCAAATGGGACTGCATTTTTGGCGTTTAATATTACAGTTTGGCGGTAGTTTTTTGTTATGAAAAGTGGTCGACGGGATAATAGAAATGTACCTAAAAAATATTAGATTTCAGTGCGAAATCTTCGCACGGGCCCTCTGGTCATTTCCTCATTACAGGTGTAATGAATGTTATTGAATTTACATAGAAGAATGAAATCAGCATCGTTTTCAAAATTTGCAATAATTATAATCTAAAACCTCTGGTATCAAATGGTAGTAAATAATGCGGTTTATTTTTATTAGATATGTCATATTCCACCTGTCATTATCCATCATCTACTGTCGAATATTCATTTCAAAAAACAAATCTATCGGTTGGTGCAAAATTACCTTATGAAAATGTGAACCTGGTTGTAATTATCTTTCTGGGTTGGCTCATCATGTCCCTAAAGGAATTTTGCGCTAGTAAAAACTATATAACAAACCTTCGGTTTGTTTTGCTTTAGCTTAACCACTTCTCTACTGAGTATTAATGTAATATTATTGATTACCTGAAATATTTCTTCTTAATATAATCTTCTCAAATATGACTTCAGATCAAGAGTTTTAATTTATTTGCACTATATCGAGAATCTTGGTCATTGGAGCATATCACTCTGAGATCTGAATTGCAATTATGTTAAAGTGACCGTTTTAAAAAAAAGGGAAAGAATCGAGTTCCATATATGCGGGTCTACGGAATGGAGAGATTAAAACGCTTTGGTATTCCAAATTTGTTAAAGAACTAAAATGATACATGTTTTTGACGTACAATATTTCAAGAAGTCAATTACCTACTTCAAAGGGTCAAGGACAGCATTCTATTGAAATGAAAGCCACAGTTATTACAAGGGATGTGTTTGCCATTCATTAGCTAAAAATTGTAAATACCTTCTTCAAAAGATTTCGCTATAACACTCAATCTTCAATAGGTCTATACAATTTAATCTAAAATATGCCTTCACATAAATTTTTGATATGCAAGGATAAATGCTCACCAGGAACATCTTCAAAAATACCTGGAGTTTTGAGGATAACGGCAGAGGCGATGACGACTTTTGTCACGACTCCCATGTCACAAGCAATGCTTTTTTCTAGATCATTGAAATGTTTCCCACATAAATTAATTAATACTAAATATTTTAATTTAGATTGGATTCATGGGTCGATTTCAGCATGGCAAGTATAATCGATGTCGTACAGCAAGACTTATCACTTCTCATGAAGCTTTCTCTATAATTATTGCCTGTATTAGTGTTGACTAAATAACCCTAATGATTGTACATGCTGTTTTGAGACACGCAGCATAAACAGTATTTTTTCTAAAGAAGTTGGGAAGAGAAATCGGCATTTTATACAGCAGAGCGCCGAACACCAATTAACTGAATCGTCCAATTATCTGAACATGCCCCTATCAAGCTTTATTTCTAAATATTGCTTGTACAGTCGTGGAAAAAAACTGGACACCCCTCACTAACTCTGCAACAAATTATAGTAGAAGGAAGTGACTGGTACCAAACGATTGAAAATAAAGTCTACTTTTAAATTATGTATCTAAAATTTGCAGAAGGGGTCATCTACATATTAAAACCAGCCTAAACTTTATTTTCTTCAATGCCAACACCCACTTTTGACATAATATTTTAAATCTTCGGTTCAAACTATGCCTAGATACAAAATTTTAAGTCATTTGGATGATAAGTTTTCGAGTTATAAACATTCAAATTTTAGAGCTTCTAATGTTAAATTTCATTTTCATATTTTTATTAATATCTCCTAAAATTATAATCCTACTGTGCTAACGTTTTGTTTGGTTATAAAACTCAAAAACCCAAACATAACTACGTTAAATTTGTAATTTTTAAAATTTTATAATATGAATTATGAATTATGAAATTAATATTCGGAAAAATTATGAATTGCAACCTGCAATTTTTTTGATGGATTTATATTTATTATGTCCTGCTTTATGTGTATTCAAAATTTCAAATTTTTCTTCCAAGTAGTTTTCAAATTATGCTTAAAAAAAGATTGACACCACTAAATTTTAATAGTATTTGTTACCTTATTCAAGGACTACATTTCTGATATTCTTTACGTTGGGGAATACTATTAAAATTTAGTGGTAAGAATCGATATTCGGGTCGGAGTGCTCTCATCCCTGTTTGAGAAAATATTATACTCATAGGCTGGGATTATAGTGACTTGATAAACTTAGAGATTAAGTCTGCCTTACAATATAAACAGTGCGTAAACCGTATTTCAATGCTTCGCGGTCTTACGTTAAATTGAAAGCTAGCTTAAACTGAAGCGTAAGTGAATGATCGTGGGAGCACAACAAACCTGACAATGACCTGTGATTGTAGAAAGATATAAGATAGCGAGGCACCAGATCCCCAGCCTTTATTAGTATATATATATATATATATATATATATATATCTTTTACTTTTACAATGTCTCCTTTAAATTTTTTTATTAAAATTACGTAAAACGTATTTGCATGAGATGTATGTTTACGTCATTTATGGAAAATAGTTTCGCTTTTATTTTTAAATTAATAAAGCTCATTTTTTAAAAAATTGATCAGTTCTACCTTAGAAAAAACTTAATCATTTTTGTTACCTTTAAATGGATTTATAGCTTCTTTTATTAACTTTTGTATATCAATCCAAAATTGTAATCTTTACAAATATGTATGGATGTTCAGTTTTTATTCCATTAATAACGAACTTAAAATAATTAAACTTTTTCTTCTATAACTTTCGTATTTAGATCTATTCGATTAAACAGGCTAATTGAAAAAAAAATTACAAGTTATTTTTATGGTTTTCTGATAGGCAAGATTATTTCCCAATCGTTAGCAGTGTGCAAAAAAATCTAATAATAATAATAATAATAATAATAATAATAAGTTTACTTGCCAAGAGGCATTAATGAGTTAATTGTAAAATTTCAAATGAACTACGAGAATAGGATTAATCATAGAATTATTAACCCTATTCTGAAGGAGAATAACGGATGTAAAGTTATTCAGATGTCTTTATAACATAGATTTAGTTTTAGGTCTTCAAATAAATCGGAATATAAATCCTGCGAACATATCTCAAAACAAGACACCCCCCCCCCCCTCGATACTAAAAAAAAAGCAATGTCTGGATTTATTTTCAGACTAAAAAACAATTTATCTGCGTTTTTTTTTCTTTACTTTGATTCCTTACGCTGCTTTATACTATTTTTTTAATTCTAAATTTTGTATTTGTCAATATTATTCACGTTTCTGCCAATAAACTAAAAAAAAGGCGACTTAAATAGATGCAAAATCTGAGAAAAAGCATTATAAAAGCACCTGTAAAATTCCAATAACATTTACATATTCTAAAACTATTTTAATTACAAATAATCTTATGGTTTTTAACCCCTTCGTGACGAGCGTCTATTACAGAATTTTTAATAATTTACCACCGGTTTTTCAAAACAGAAATTTTCGTCTAATTGAATCGTGGAAATGCTAAGGTATAATAAGGCAAAGCTTACAATAAAAAATAACTGGTGGGAAAAATCGAGGATTCTGAGCATCTTATGCGTCACGTATGCGTGTCGCTCGTCCCCAAGGGGTTAAAATCGGATAATTCGACACTTGTAAACATTATTTTACCGCATATAACAATAACCGAAACTTATTAAGTGAGTAAAATGGCCATATCGGTAAAACATAATACATTAAAAGAAGTGACATTCTGCAGCATTTCAACAATCGAGTACCGAACTTCAATTTGGATACAGCCCCTTAAATATGCTCATTAAAAAGTAATTAATTTCTCAGAAACTAGTCGTAGGAATTTAATGAAATTTGGTATCTAGGCATGGTTTGAACTGCAGATATCAAATATGTTGTCAAATTTGGGTCTTGCTATTGAAAAAAACAAAGTTTGGGTTTGTTTTTATATGTAAATGCCCCCCTAAGCAAATTTTACATACATCATTTAAAAGTAGAGTTTATTTCCAATCGTTTGGTACCACTCACTTCCTTCTACTATAATTTGTTGCAGAGTTAGTGGGGGGTGTTCAGTTTTTTTTCCAGGACTGTATGTTGTTATAAACTGATTAATTTTGATCTTTGCTTAAGTAACTATACTGCTATCTTCAGCAGTATTTTCTTGAACTTGGACTAATTGTTATATACTAGATGTTGTAAGCTTGTAAAAGTAGAAATGTATTTAAATATTATCTTTTAATATTACTGGTGTCAGTTATAAAGAATAAAATTTTATTGTTTAATAATTTATAATTTTATTGTTTTTTTCCACGACTGTACATACCTGCCAAGTCTCCGGCTTTTTGGACACCATTAATTTAGTACAGAAAATGTTGTTTTATTTAATCATAGCATTTTGTGATTTAAGCGAACAACATTTTTTCTAAAAAATTACTGGTGTACAAAAACCCGGAGACTTGGCAACTCTGTTTGTATTGATTTTGACTAACTATCACTAATGATTATGCATGCTGTTTTGAGACACGCAGCATAAACGGTATTTTTCTTTAAAAAATTTGAATCAGAATTTGTCTTTTTATACAGCAGAGTGCAGAACACCAAATAACCGATCTGTCCAATTATCCGAACACCCCCTGATCTGAATTTATTTTTAAACACAGCCCTTTAAATTGAAAACATTTTCAAGATCAGTGTATCGGTGGTACCAAAGTCTAATTCACGCAACTTTTGAAAATGAAATTAAAGGGAGGTTAAATAGCGACGCAGATGATCCTGGATATCAGATTTTAATGATGATCAGATTGTACCAAGATGAACTAGTCGGATGTGTCAATCCCAAAACTTTCTTCTATCTCACACAGGTTTCGCATACACTAAAAAGAATCAGCTCCAATTTTATATCAAGATCTAACTGAAACTCAAGTTTTATTAAATTCCGTGCATTATTTCTTGAGATAGGACTATCGCTAAAATCGTGTAAATCCTGGAAAATGCTGCATAGCAGCGCCATCTGCTGGGCGATTTTTACCTAAAACGAATCAGCACCAATTTATATCAGAGACTAACTGAATATAAAGTTTTATTAAATTCCAAGCATTAGTTCTTGAGATAGAGCTACTGCGGAAATCGCGAAAAATGCTGCATAGCAGCGCCACCAGCTGGGCGAATTTTACCAAAAACTAATCAGCACCAATTTATATCAGAGATTAACTCAATATAAAGTTTTGTTAAATTCCGAGCATTTGTTTTTGAGATAGGGCTATAGCGGAAATCGCGAAAAATGCTGCATAACAGGGCCACTTGCTGAGCGATCTTTACCAAAAACTAATCAGCACCAATTTATATCAGGGACTAAATGTATATAAAGTTTTATTAAATTCCGAGCATTACTTCTTGAGATAGAGCGCCCACAAAATTTTTGTCACATACAGACAGACAGACAGACAGAGTCACAGACAGACATTTAAAAAAAAATAGTCAAATCGTGTTCAGGACCTTCTAGAACGTATAAATCCGTCGAAATCCAAACGTCAAAAATTTTCATGAATCCAATACTTTATTTTTGTAAAGATATAAGAAAGTAAAAAGTAATAGAGAAAAATGAAAACGAATGTTATGAAAATTATACAAGCACATCACATAATGAAACCTTCGAATATTTGGAAACTGTTATGAAATGGTTGGAACGACAGGAAAATGCTGATCCCATTCAACTTATGTATTTAAGAAGAATTCGTGATATGACAGCATTAAAAATAATATCTTCTTTAAAGCAATTTAACCCGAGAGAGATCGCGCGGGGCACAGAGTCACCCCAGTCTTAGAAAAACATCAGTCCCATGAAAAATGTTTATCTTTCATCAATTATCTTTTCAGTATCCTCCTGTCTGACTCTCCTCTTGCTAGGTGTAATGTTATTTTTACATTCCTTTCCTTTCTGCGCGCGAAACAATCGTTTTTTGGAAGCTATGTAAAAAAAGGGGTGACTCAGTCTCCCCACGCGACCGCTATTCCTTCGAAATTTCTCATTCTAAGCAGCGTAGTTTTCTGTTCTGAAGTGTTTATGTTGTTTTTTGCTTTGAATTATTTCATAAATAATGGCGTGTAAACGTAAACTTACGGACTATTAAAAATAAATGGAACTTTTGAGAAATTTATGAGTTTTCTGAAGAAGAAATTGATCAAGCTGTTAAAAATGAACCTGATGAGGAAATATACAGTTCTCACGACAGCGAAAGTGAGTTTGAGTAAAAATATAAAGATTACGAAAAGTCTGATTCAGAAGAAAGTATTTTTGTTAGCAAAAAGAAAACAGTTTTGGAAAAAGAAAAAAACAAATCAAAAAGTAAAAAGGTGATCTTTAAATATAATAAATCATTTAGCAGATATAAAATTTATCGCACGCAATATAACAGAACTAAACAGATTTAAAGACAATAAAACTAAAACTTCTTGCATAAAGTATAATAATTTTAACTGTAAAAATCATTCTTCTTATGTTTAACAGAAATGTATGTAGATTTAAAACTCCTGATAAAGGTATGTAAATATTTTGATTGTAAAGTTTTTTTAAACATTACAAAAGTTTTTTTTTAACTAAAGAAGTATACTTTCTTAATGATTTAATGAACTTATTGTTAAAATAAAATTATATTTTTCTTGTTTATAGAACAATATTTGTATAAAACTGATTGGGGTGACCCAGTCACACCACGAGATCCCCAACGTCAGTGCTGGGTGCGCGCCTTCTGTCGGGTTAAAAAAAGCGTTTTTGCTTAAATTTCAAAATTTTTAATCTAGAAAATGATAATGAAGACAAATACAATTAAACAGACAAAAAAAAATGACAACAAATAATTGTAAAAGATAAAAAATGAAAATAAACCCCACAATTTTAGACATGCCAGCACTAACAGCTGCCATTTTAAGCTTGATTAGAATGAAAATGAAAATTGTGTACAAATAGAAGAACTTTTTTAATTTATCTATTCCTTACTAGATTTTTAAAAACATAACAAAAAAACTGTTGCGCGTAAAAATTACATTTTAACCATTTTGGCATAGTCAGGAACAGTCATAATATTGCCTGTCCTATTATCCGAACTGCCGCTTATCTGAACTAGAGTCGGTCCCGGCATGTTCGGATAATCGGGTCTCTACTGTATATTTATTATATATTTATTGGATTATTTATAATTACAATATAAATGCAGTTTAGCATTTTATATATTTAGCACTGTTGTTATGAATAAGGATATATGTTTGTCATACATTAATTTTCAGCTTAACATTCACATGTTTTTAAACAGCGGTATACGCTAACTTTCTCGTAAAGTATTCTCCCACAGCTGTTTTCAAAGACTAAGAGTAAAATTTCACTTATTTAAAGGCAGAAATGCTGTGGGTAAGTAACGGGAAGATTTCTTTTTAAAAATGTCAACTCTGTAATCCGCGGGCAGCTTAGTAAGTATTTCTGTTTTAGAAATTGTTCCATATTGCCATTTATACTAAAGAAATAATACACTGATTATTTTAAAATAGATTATCGAAAATATATAACTTCATTTTTAATCTATGAATTTTTTTGGAAAACATTAAAATTCAATATATATATATATATATATATATATACAGGGTGTAACTGAAATGCTTCAACAAACTTTGAGGGATGATAGTACTCATGAAGACGAACAAAAAATGCAATGGAACATGGGGTCGCAAATGACATTTAACCCCTTCAGGGGCAGTGGTATGTCTATGAAAGCGCTTAATTTTAATTCCAAAACGCCATAACGGCACCAGAATTTTGCTAAAATCTTTTCCATTTAATATGTATGTGAAATATAGCCTTTTTCTTATTTACAAACAAATTTTTTTATAAATTCCGGTGCCAGTCATTTATTTCAACATTTTAGTACTAATAGTAGTTTGCCACTAAAAGGCTTAAAGGATAAAAATACAGAAAATGCGTGTGAAAATGGACTGGCACTGGAATT
The DNA here is from genome assembly GCA_963931845.1 of Maratus michaelseni. Taxonomy (NCBI): domain Eukaryota; kingdom Metazoa; phylum Arthropoda; class Arachnida; order Araneae; family Salticidae; genus Maratus; species Maratus michaelseni. The sequence continues at coordinate 78,873,651 of OZ007595.1, read as the reverse complement.
TACAAAAAAAATTGTTTGTAAATAAGAAAAAGGCTATATTTGACATAAATATTAAATGGAAAATATTTTAGCAAAATTCTGGTGAAATTGTGGCGTTTTGGAATTAAAATTAAGTGGTTTTTTAGACATGCCACTGTCCCTGAAAGGGTTAAATGTCATTTGCGACCCCGTGTTCTATTGCATTTTTTGTTCATCTTCATGAGTACTATCATCCCTCAAAGTTTGTTGAAGCATTTCAGTTACACCCTGTATATATGCTTATATTGTAATATAGATATACTAAGAGAACGTATGATAATTTATATCTATATATATCTTTTTTAAAAATACGTTTCCTGTCATATCCAAAGATTGTTAACGTGAATTGTCAATACACACTGTTGTCTATAAATTATCCGATTCAGGCAAGAAAGGTTCCCTCATTATCGGTTTTCACTTCAGAAGCATTCCTATATCTTCATTTATCACTATTCTGACACATTCAGGATAAATTTCGTCTTTATACCATAGAATTAGCTTGCTTATATTGTAGACACAAAAGGATTTAAGATATTCCAAACCAGTAAATTACGAAATTAGTTTGGTATATTACTGTCTTAAAATGTACTCCGGAAAAGGACCTCTTTTAATACTTTAAGACGTTTTTGTACAATATGTATAAGAAACCATTATTTAGCAAATATTTTAAAGATTTTTTTAGATTTTAAAAATTATAATATATATATATATATATATATGCAGGGTGGTTATAATATAAGTATCTCTAGTTTGAGTTGTCTGTAGATTGAAGGAATAACCAGAATGAAACCAAATTGGTACACTTACTAGTCAAGAAGGGGGAAGAAGAAAGGAACAATTAAAAAAGATTAATTGCAATATTCGCCGACAGATGGCACTTTTGAGTGTGACATGTAATGTGTAATATTGTGTACCGTGGAGGTGTCGCAAACCTCAGTGACTTTACCGCATATCACAACATTTGGAAACATCAATCTTAAAACGTTAAAATCCGCAGTTGAGCACGTCGTGCACCGCTTTGATTGTGTCCTCCAGCACAATGGCTATGTGGAACCTGAACATGATCAGCACCGCCATACGAAAACGTAATCATATTCATTGTAACATTTTCCAAGAAATTAAGTATGCCATCCGGTTTTACGCCTTAATTCTTTGTTCTTGTATTACACAATATATTTCACACTCAATAGCGCCATCTGTCGATGATTATTGCAATTATTTTTTTATTGTTCCATTCTTCTTCCCCCCGTTTCGAATAGTAATTGTAACGATTTTGGTTTCATTCGGATCATTGCTTCGAGCTACAGACAGCTCCAAATAGAAATACTTATATTATAACTACCCGGTATATATATATACCTGGTGCACCATAAATTCGTTAAAATTTTGAACATTAATTAAAAAGGAACAAATAATACTAAAAAATTGTGATTTGCTCCAATGAGATTATAGGGAGATCGAATTTTTTTAATAACTACAAATATTAAATAAAACAATTACCAATAGATAACGCTGGATTGAATTACGTAAAGCAGATTTATGCATATTCGGCTGTCAATAATCAGCTGTATGCATTTGCATTCTCCATTCGATACCAGCAACATGCTATCGTTACCAGATAAAGTGTTGTTGGTTATGGTCTTTTACAAAATCGGGAAATCAGCAACCGCCGAGCTGCGACAATTCCGCACGTCAAAATGACTCAAGAAGAGAAAAGAGACCGCTTCATGTGCAGGGATACTGAAGCTTGTCAGATGCTTCGAAAAAAAAACCTGCCTTTTATTATAAGCCTAATCTGTGTACATCTGCTTCATATTATGCTTCATATTACGCATCTATCGGTAATTTTTTGAACCACAACTTTTTTCGTTATTAAAAAACTCCTATCCGATCTTCCTCTAATCCAATTATTGTCAACCGCATTTTTTTAGCATCATTTATTCCTTTCTAATGAATTTTTAAAGTTTTAACGAATTTATGGCGCACATTGAATATGCATATATATGCATATATATACAGTAAACATCCTCTAATTCGGTACGTTCGAGATCTCCAGTATGCCGGATTACGAAGTTTTCTGGTTTACATGATGAATGTCGGGAAAAACATGTAGAAGATAGAATTAAACAAAAAGTGACAGTAAAACATGTTTTTTATTCTTTAACCCTTTCAGGGGCAAAGTACTTTTGTTTCTAAAATGTTGAAATCATTGAAGCACACCGGGATTTAACAATAAATTTATTTTCAAATAAGTAAAATGTTTCTTCACGTATAATATAAAAGCAAAATTTGATTCGAAAGTTCCGGTGTCATTGTGGTGTTTGGGAATTCAAATTAAGTGGGATAAATTATATCCCACCGCCCTACAAAGGGTTTAAACAACTTGTATAGAATTTAAAAAAATACTCAATAATGTAAAGTACAACAAACCAATAAGTACATGACTCTAAATGAAAACGTGCACGGTAGGCCTACTCATAGAAGCCATCTTAAACATATCTGGAATAGCAGTTTGTTTTGTAATAGTTTTCTCTAGTATTTAATTCTTAAGTTAAAAATATATTTTTTCTTTCAACAGATTGATTTCACAAATTATCCATAAAAATGTTTTTTACATCACCTCTCATCGACGGGATGACTGAGCGGATTATAGATTCGTGATTTTCAATCATTTGCAGGCCTACCAAATGGTCCGCTTTTTGAATACCGGTATTTTCTTAGAAAAAATTTATTTTTAGATTTTTATTGCAAATTTTGCAGAACTCACCATTGGAGGTAAATATTTGCGGAAATGTTGTAGAAACCTACCATGAAATTTTCATACAAAAATTATTGGTATTCAATTGGCGGACCATTTGGGTCCTGCGTTCATAATTCCTCATTCTGAAGTTTCATCAGATTATGATAAACATCAGAAGCAGAGTTGCAGGGGTCTCCGGCTTTTTGCACACCAGTAATTTTTTAGAGAAAATGTTGTTCTTTTAAATCGCAAAATGCTCCGATTAATTAAAACAACATTTTCTGTACTAAATTACTGGTATCCAAAAAGCCGGAGACTTGCAGGTCTGATCAGGAGTGATTAAACAAAGAAGACTTATATATTTCCTTTAGTCGAGCCAGATTATCCAGCATGCCGGACCTTAAGATGCCGAGTTAGAGGATGTTCACTGTATTCACACATATATATATATATATATATATATATATATATATATATATATATATCAAATGAAAACACATGTGAAAAACAAGAAAATATATATTATTATATTTATGTATGTATATATATATATATACAAAAATTATGCATGCATCTTAATTTACGCATCATGGAACTTTAAGACAATATACACCTACACTGAATAATCTTAGATTTTGGATTTCAAAAGAGGTTATTAGATATACACAATATCCTTTCGGTACTTTCCCTCCAATATATTGACAGTAGGAGTTGACCAAACACTTGTGTTGACCAAACATCGTTGTGTTTTATACTAGACGGCGCATCTATTGGATATTGACATCTGTGTATAGACACGACTTGATTGTAAATGAGCTCGCTATCTGCAAATGTCTATTTTACAAATTACGATGTTACAATAGATAATATGAGGACTAAAATCCTCATTGCATAAATCAGCAAAAATGTTATTGCTGAAAGCTCTAAAAAATGTACAGAATAAATCTAAAACTATTTTTTTAAATCCTCATTTAACCCTTCTTTGCATGAGTTTTTCTTTTACAATTGTGTTTTTTTATACATATATTAAATATTAGACACCAGAAATTTTAAGATAGATTTTTAAGTTTGTTTAGCAACATAGTTCGCGGGATGTTTACTTGATTAATTTTTCTATATAAATATAGTGGTGGCGAAGAAGTTGATTTATTTATTAAAAGTTAAGTAAATAGTGATGGAAATTTACATCACTATGCAATTAAGGGTTAAAAAGTTTTAAGTGAAACAAGATTGAAAGGATTCTAATAAGTATAAAATTATTTTATATTATTCATTATTAAAATAGAATTTATTCGAATGATAGGGGAAGTTAATTTTGCATAAATGGTGCATTTCGCTTCTAAAGAAACAAATATTTTAACCAGTGGTAGCTTGTGACTGGCTATTTTAGGGGCACTAAATACATTGTTGTAAAATTCATTCTTTTCGTACCATTATCTTATAAAAGAAATATTTTACTTGTTTAGTGGTAAAACTTTCTGGCAATAAATAAAACAAAGTGTTCTTTTGAAAAATAGTGGTAACAAAATAATAAATTTGGCAGCCATGCATTTAGTGTCCCAAAGATATCCAGTCACGAGCCGCCACTGATTTTAACCAATGTATAGGGTGCCCCAAAAGTCTCCGTACAACTTCAAAAATTTATTACAAAAAAAACTAATAGGCCTACTGCAAAAATAATTCCAACAGTACATAGAGTAACTTAAAAAGTTTATTCTACTACCTTAGTATACTTGTACATGAGATTCTTTCGTTGCACGAAGGATATCAAGTCGATATTCCACTTTCATCCACGTGCGTTTCAGCATGCTAATATCAACAGTAGTTACAACTGTTTGATGAAATCCGAACAAAAGTGAATAGTCGCATGGAAGTGAAACAAGAGATCCAAACGGTAGTAGCTACTGTTGATGTTAGCATGAAAAATGCTTGCGGAATATCGTCTTGATATTCTTCGTGCTACGAAAGGATCTCATGTTGAAGTTTACTAAGGCAGTAGAAAAAAACTTTTTAAGTTACTCAATGCACTGTTGTAATTATTTTTGCTGTAGGCCTATTGTTTTTTTGTAATAAATTTTTGAAGTTGTACGGAGACTTTTGGGACACACTGTATTTTCACACAACTCTATAGTAACTCTGTCATTTTCCGTTAGCTGGTGCTATAAACGGTTTTATCATGTAGCGCTTAGCCCCTTTGTTATATCTAAATACCGCATTTATGACTATAGTAGTCGCCGTTCCGAAGTTAGTAGAGATAAACGGAACTTTAGTGGGCTTACTGTATAACACAATGTAGCATAATAATAATTTAACAGTTATATTTAATATATAATTGTTAATAAGAAATATATATAAATAATTTATAGCTATATATAATCCATTTGTATTATTTTTATAGTTCTCATAGATTTGTAATATGTCATACTGCGGATTCGCCCGCCGTAACCTAGGAATTCTTCGAAGTCTTAAAATTTTAGAGAGAAAAAGTTTATATCGTGTGCAAAATAAGAAAATTAAAAGTAAAACAAAGGAGATCAATAAGTAATTCTGCACTGCCTTTTGTGATTATAAAACGTTAATACGGCGATCACGATAAAAGGGGTGCCAATTTAACCTTTTTTTTAATTAAAAAATTCCGAATTCATACCGGAAATTCTGTAAGAAAAATTTTTACTTTCAACAATCACGAACAGTTGCCGAACAGTTGATGTCGGTTAAGGGGCTTCCGAGTTGCGATCAACTTTACGCCCAGTCTATTTGTGAGTAACCTATCTTGATATATCTGTCATTAAATAAAGAAAAGAACATTATAGGGAATTTCTGGTGTGAATGTGGAATTTCGGAATTAAAAAAAATGCCAACCTGGCAACCCTGCTCTACAATAAGGTCTATCTTTTCTGAAATAAATTTAAAATGGTAAAAATACTGTTTACAAAAAGTAAAACATCAGAAGAATATATTTAATATAATTTTCCAATTTGATATTCAATCAGAATATTGTGCGTTATACATTTCTAATAAGGATCAACCAAAAATTGAGATAAATAATTTAATATGTGGATATAATAGTTTAATATGTCTGTTTGCCCACCAAAGTACTAAGCGGTAAAAAAAAGAGGTAAAATAAAATAAATTAACAAACAATTTTTTGAAACAGTTGAATTCTTTTCCCGGCCATGCACAGCAGATGATTTTATATACTCACAGCATGCAACGGGAGTTAAATTGCTCGTGGAATTTAAACATATAATTAAAAAATGGTTAAAATGTTGTCTAATTTAAATTTAAAGATAGCCTCTAAAATTTACTTAAAGCTAATAATTCTGAAACTAATCGTAGAAACTACCCAAAAATTTTATTTGTGTTAACTGAATGGAGAATATCTTTTTATTGTGTCAAATTTGACGATTAATATTGAAAAGCGTCATTTTTCTGTTTTTTTTTTTAAATGTACCGATACATTATTTTAACCCCTTAACAGTGGGAGGTTTTTTGACACTATAAACTAAAAATAGGCACAATACACCACTTTTTCCGTACTAAAATATTTGCTTTATGTAATTGAATGCAATGTCTGCCGATTAATAAATAGAAGATTGCGTTTAAAAATTACTGGTGTGAAAAAGCTTTTAGTAACAAAGCAAGCAAACTCTTCTTTCCCGAACTAAGTTCGGGATACACAGTTAAGGGGTTAAAAGATAATATAAAATAAGCATTCTTTACAATTGCATCTGTCTTTTAGCTTCATTATTTCACGAAAAATTATGCAATTGAAAAGTGATTAATATACATTCCAAATTAATCACCTTATTTCAAAGATCGACATTTTCAAAAATAAACGACACAGAATGATAAGTAATACATGAATACAAAGGGAAAATATGGAAGTTTTATATTGTGATTAATAAATGGCGCTCATGCGTTCTTCGTGAAGCTGTTTCACGAAAGCTGTTTTAGAAGGTTTTCAGCGGGTGAAGTGATAATAGCGCACGCGGAGCAGAAAGCTTTTTCTGTGCTCTCGTTTGCGCGATGTGGATGTGCAATCGCACTTTACCGAGAATTTCGTAACAAGTACCAAATTAATCCACCTAACGGCTCAGAGTATTCGAAGGTGGTATTATCAGTTTGAGAGAAGTGGATATCTTTGTAAAGGGAAAAGTGCAGGGCGTCATAGCATATCTGCGGAAAATGTTGAAAGAATTAGAGATATTTTTCTACGAATCCTAAAGAAATCGACTGTTTCTGCCGGTCTAGAACTAAGCATTCCTCAGCCTGTGAATAATACCTCTGGGGGTGCCTAGTCAGGTGAGGGTCTCGTCACCTGATCAAGGTTCTAAATTACGAGACCTATTAAGTATGTCAATTCAACAAAGTTAAACAGAAACCTTGAACCGGCAAACAAAGATAACGGTAGCAAATCACAAGAGATCAAGCACAGCAGCGATGTGAACAAATCTATAGTCAGGTGGATCACAGCCATGCTGTGACCAGGCGATTTCCGCCCCGCACCCAGGTACTAACACGTTAAGCTAGGCATTCATGCTGGGCAGGTAGGGGCCTGGTTTGCGGTATATAAAAAAAAGCATTCGTCAGCCTAATGTTTTGTGATGTTAAGGAAAAGCTTGTGTTACAAGCCATACAAATAGCAATCCTCGCAAGCACTGAGGTCTACTGATAACGAACATCGTTTGAATTTTTGTCTCTACATGTTGGAGGCTATAGAAGTGGATGATACAATTTGCACTCGACTTGTTTTCAGTGGTGAGGTCACTTTCTATTTGAGTGGGAAAGTGAACCGTCATTAGGTGTGCATATGGGGCCTAGCAAATCCTCATACCTGGATTGAACATGAACGGAACTTACCGAAAGTGAACGTTTTTTGTGTGATGTTTGTATCAAAGATTTATGCATCATTTATTTTTACGGAAAAAACAGTTAATGGCAGTACGTGTTTGGATATGTTGGAAATCTGGCTTTTCCTTCAGATAAAGGAAGATCTCTCCAACTTTGTTTTGCAACAAGATGAGACACCACCCCACTGGGATACAGAAGTTCGTTGTTTCCTTAACACGGCACAGTTTCCTGCTGTTGTACAGTAAATTATCAGTGACACTTTACAACGTACCGTATTTGGCAGGATTTTACATACCATCTTGACATTATATGTGTAACTAAAGGAAGTTATATCGAACACTTGTAAAAAACTTCAATATATTTCCGTTGTATTCATGTATTACTTATTACTCTGTATCGTTTATTTACGAAAATATAGCATTTTGAATTAGGATGATTCATTTTAAATAATCTTGTATATTTATTTATGTATAAGCAAAACATGAATCTGTGTTAATTCATCACGGAATGCTCATGGTTAGCTTACACGATTACTCATAAAAATGTCACCAAATTGCATGAATATTTTATTAAAAATGTCCATATGTACCTACATTGTGTACCTACATTCCGAAATCGATTATTAGATACGCTCATATTCATATTCCTTCAGGAAATTTCACTCAAATTTGTATGTGTAGCCTTTGTGGTTAATCCTAGATAATGTATTTAATGGATATTGGCAACTGCATGCGGCTGACTTAGAATCTAAATGCACTGTAAAGGAGTAAATATATATTTTGCATTTACAACAGATCATATAGAGACTGGAGTATCATTTGTATAAATCAGCTGAAAACATATCGGTGAAATTTAGAACAGTTCAACTAAAAACATAACAATAAAAGTAAATGTTTAAATTACAAATACAATTGGTAATTGAAACGAAATAAAAAAGATTTGGTTTGGGTAACACACAACTAAAAACCTTCTATTTGTTTTAAGTTTAACCCCTTAACAGTGTAGCCCGAACTCAGTTCGGGCAAGAAGAGTTTGCTTGTTTTGTTACTAAAAGCTTTTGCACACCAGTAATTTTTACCTTCGCTTTATTGATCGGCAGACCATTTTCGATTACACAAAGCAAATATTTTAGTACTGAAAAAGTGGTATATAGTGTCTATTTTTAGTTTATGGTGTCAAAAAACCTCCAACAGTTAAGGGGTTAATAAACGTATATTGTACCACGAATTTTATTTGCTAAATTAAAAATTAATGTCGTATAAATAAGTATAATTATACACAATAAATTTTCTGGTTCAAAATATATTTATCTCACTTGTAAAAAAAAGTTGATTAGAAACTATGTAGTTACATGTTTTCTGTTCTAAATTTATAATTTATTACAAAATTAGGTGAATTTATGCAGCGTATTAGAGTACATGCTTTAACATTTTGTAAGTAATGCAATGAAAATAGGTAATACACTATAAATGTACTAGAAAAAAAAACAAAAAGAAGGAATTTTGAGAGACTTGTTTTATCTTAAAAAGGCTTTAACCCTTAATTGCATAGTGATGTAAATTTCCATCACTTTTTATTTAACTTTCAATAAATAAATCAACTTCTTCGCCACCACTATATTTATATAGAAATATTAATCCAGTAAATTTCCAAAAACTATGTTGCTGAACAAAGTTAAAAATCTATCTTAAAATTTCTGGTGTCTAATATTTAATATATGTATAAAAAACACAATTGTAAAAGAAAAACGCATGCAAAGAAGGGTTAAAACGTTACCCGTTATATCATTGAACACAGACGCATGACTGAATGGAAATAATTACAGAGAGACACAAGAAGACTGAAAGGTAGCATCCAGTGTGAACGTAGGGGACAAAGAGAAAAATACATCGAATCAGGAATTGGTTTCAGAAGTGCAATAGAAAATATAAGCTGAACAATGTAAAGCAAAACGAGATTTACAAAAGGAAGAAGAAAAAAAATAATAAACGTAAATAAAAAAAGTAGATTATGTAATATTAATGAAAAGAAATTACTGACTTTAAAATAATATACATAACAATATATAAAAATCATATGCACATGAATGATAGCCACCATGGACCATTATTTAGTAAAAGAGGTGTAAAATTAATTGAAAGTCGCCATGCATTGCTTTATTCGTATTTGTGAATATTTTTTTAGTGTTGTTTACTTCATTGAAAGAGGTTTTTCTAAAAAATGTAAATTAATACAATTGTTCTTTTTTTTCCCAATTACTTTTACCAACCATACTTGCCATAAATATAAGACTTTGAAACAGAATTTTTAATTAATAAATGAAATAAAATAAGTAGCACAGTTGCCGAACAGTTGATGTCGGTTAAGGGGCTTCCAAGTAGCAGACAACTTTACGCCCAATCCATTTGTGAGTAGAGTATCTTGTATTAAATTGAGCCGTTGGGAGAAGTCAATATGTAGAAATAAATTCAAGATAAAAAACCAATTGCAATGAAAAGGATAGATGTAAATCTAAGAATAGAAAAAAGAAATATATAAAAATACTTGTGTTAAATAATTTGTCTGGTTCCATGCATGTTTTTCCCCTGTTAAAAGCAGTGGATATGGCAGTTATGGAGTACTCAGTTATAGTTTTAACCCTAATTTGTAGTGGAGGATGTGTAACATCATTCTTAAGTGGTATCTGCGTTTACTGCCATTGAGATAATGCCTTTGTAATTGAACCTTTAAATGAAGAAATTTAAATCAGGAAATAAATTTGTAAAACGCTGGAGCAAAATGATAAGAATGTCGTAAATATTTCAACACAGTGATTGGTAGATATTTTTGCACATCATTTAACACACCCTTTAACAGAGACTGTGAGCGCATACGTTTAGTTCTCAAAGTATTTTGACGATGGAGAGAGAGAAAATGCTTTCTGACTTCGAAAGCGGCCAAATACAGCTCATATCAACATGGGAATATCACTTCAAAGAATTGCTGATGAAATTTAACATGGAAGGATTGTCATTTTTAATTTCTTACATAATCCAAGTATTTATGGTAATAGAAAGACCGAGAATTATTTCAAAACGATCCGAAAATTTGCATAATTGTTCGCATGTTCTTTTGCCAGCAAAAGAATGACAGCAAAGGAAAGTGGAGATAAAGAAGCCATGTTGAGAATGGTACAGGGGTGTCAAATTGTGGCCCGCAGGATACCACTAAAATTTTACATTAATATTTTCCTTATCTACTCCTCGAATTACTGCGATTCAAGAAGTCTACTATTTCCTTTAAAAATTAGTCGTATTGGAAATGTAATGTCGTATTCGTAAATTTTGCTTGCCACAGTTTGACATCCCTGGACTATAAAAACAGCAATGAAAAGATCAGAAGTCCTTAAATATATGTAAAACTACGTCGGTGTCTGCAGTTAACATGTGACATGATAAACCCTACATTCAGTTTGAAGAGAAACATTTGAAGCAACAAACGAATGGATCCAAAATTATTTCCTGTGATGAAAAGAAGTTCCATTTCCATAGTCCAAATGGTATTAATTCATATTGGCATGACCTTCGGAAGGTATATGTCGGATTCCCTCTAAGTCCACCCAACTTTGAAGAATAATCCGGTATTTTTAGTATGCTGTCACCACCGATATGATTACGTGATATCGGTCACGTTATGAGAGGTATATTGAGAAAAAGACGACCTATTTCAATTAAACTTAAACGAATAATTTATTTACACAGTCTTTACAAATAACAAGACAATATTTACAGTTACAAACTCGGATATAGCTGATCCGGTTCTACATTAAATAAAATACAGAAAATACGTTCTGTGTACTGCGAAACTACGCTAATTAACTCAGATACCCGATATTACTATTAATCTCACAAACACTTTATCTCTTCACTCCAAGAGATCTCTTTCAACACACGTGTCCCAGAGCTCACTCTTTCAACAACCTACACGCTTTACTCTCACGTTAAAAAGTAACTCACTCCCCGGTCATCCCCAGAGCACTCTTCATAGACGGGGCTCGTCGTCTGTTCCCACGTGTTCCGTTTCCTTGACAGAACGTAATCCCCTTATGATGGATCTGTCTTCTTAGATAATGGGGGAAATCTGTCTTATCTATGAACTTGGAATAAGATTCCAGATAGGAAAGGAGCGTCAGTTTAAAGCTTATAGTACACAGTAGATAAGCACACAAAAAGATAATATCCCATAACAATAGTTCTAAGCCAGGGAAAACCTGACAGTGTACATGACGTATTTTCTACGTGTCAACTAGGTGGAGGCTCCGTAATGATTTGGACTATTTTTTCCTCATGCGGTAAGCTTAGAACTGCTTTCCTTTAAGGACAACAAAATAGATATACCTATATTCAGATCTTAGAGCGCCAGTTGTTGAACCAGGCTGACATAATTGCTTGTCACAACAATCTTTTTCAAGACGATAATGCCTCAAATAACTGTGCAAAAGATACGATGAAGTGGTTGATAATAAGATTCCTACACGTGATTGGCCGGACAACAGTTCAGCCTAAATCCCAAAGAGATTGTATGAGTTTAATAGTGCACAATATCTGCCCAACATCCAGTACAATCCAGTCAAATGATCCAGTACAACTCCAAAGTAGAATTAAAATCTGTAATTTGTGAAGCATGGCTTGTTTTGCCACCTTGACAAATTCTAAACCTTGTAAACTCTATACTATAATGTTGCATTGAAGTTATTAAACACAAAGACAGCACAATTGACATGTAATGCTTCTATAATTTAGACAAATCTGTTCGTTCGTGCAATTTTGAACCTATTGCACATCCAGTTAAAATGCAGTTTATTATATAATAATAAGCAATATTGTTTTACAGTGTTTTCATTATGTTTACATTGTCAATTTAGTCTGGAAAAATTAAGTTATATGGTTTATATGCGGATTAATATAATAATATGTATTATTAACTCAATTAAATGATCGTTCCTATCATTTTGCACTCCGGTGTATAACGGTGGATTTGAAACATCTTAAACAGTTCAGGGAGCAGCACTCTGTTACGTTGTTGCTCTTTTGATTCAACCTTTAATAGGTGAAATTTAAAAAGTTAAATCAGAAATATGAATAAGTCTCCCTCTGAATAGTTAAATTAAAAGTTAAATTTCGTTTATCGATGATAATAAATATTGAGTTGTGTATAAATTAATTGGCCTTTTTTGGCCTTTTTTGGCCTTATTAGCATATTTTCTACTCACCGTGCTTAGTATTTTCGTCAGTCACGAAAAATCTATAACGATCGATTTGGAATATCTTTAAGCATTGCATGCACAACATGCATTCTATTGAGCAATTGTTTTTTTTTTTTGTTTTTTTTTTGCAGTTTTAAAAGAATTTAAAAAAAAAAAACTAAACAAATTTGTCAAGTATAAGAAATATTCAGTAGTTTTTAATTATTTTAGTGTTTTCGCCATATATATATTAGAGATGAGTTCGGGCTCTCTTTTCGGAGCCCGGGCCCGCCCGAGCCCGACGATTTTAAATCCGAGCATGCCCGAGCCCGACGATTTTAAATCCGAGCATGCCCGAGCCCGAAACATTTTGTGTCATTAGAGCCCGAGCCCGATATCTTAAAAAAAGCATAATATTAAAAAAAAATTTAAAGTAATATCTAATATTTAAAAAAATTCTTACATCAAAATAACTGTTAATTTACAGCACATAATTAAATTTTATGGGAATTTACATTCAATCTTTTCAAAAGAGAAGTTTGGTATGAAATAAAAATATACTTCCTTAAAATAGTCTCATAATTTTCTCACCCAACAAGCAAACTTGATGAACGCATTAATGAAATGCGTTTTATGAATAAATTAATGAAATTTGCAGAAATTACTATTCCTATGCCGTTTTTCCATTTCCTATAATAGGTGTATTTTGTAAATTATAATTGATTCCTTTATTAAAACAATATTTCGTGTTTCTGAAAATCAGCTTAAATTTAAAATTTGGCACCGTTATCTAAAAGATCCTATGTTTTTATAGGCAAAGTGGAAACACTTTTCGATTGCTTTCTTATCGGAATAACAATACATGACAATTATTATGACTTACGAATGTGAGTGACTTCGTATATGTTCAGAGCAGAGCTTTAACATAAGAAGAGTTCATGATGAAAAATAGAATCACTAACGTTATTTTCATATGAAGAGCCATTATGACTCGCACACAATAGAAGACTACAAATTTCCAAATCTGAAGCTAGAGCTGATTAACTACAGACAAAAGACAGTATTCACTTCGCTTTAAATACCTAAAAATAAATAAATAAATAAACGTTCCAATTGAAAAACTATCCTACTTTTACAAACGAAAGTCGAAATTATTCGCGCCTTCTTCCATTGGAGCCATATCATCTAGTCGTGTCGCCTCAATGCCGCACATAAATTTGCAAATACGTATTGCAAAATTTTCTTTTAAAGTAAATTCTGAAAAACAGGAAAATAAAAATCAGATTTCTGCTTCCACTTTTATTCATTCTGATCAAAAAAACTTTAAAATGACTTGAAATGGAATACATCATTTTTTAGGGGAAAAAAGTTATTTTTATTTTTTCTATATGAGAATAAATAAATTGTCAGTTTCAGAAAGAATGAGCCCGAGCCCACCTGGCCCCGAAGACCGATATAAAAATCGAGGTCGAGCCCATGTCGGTCCCGGGTTCGGGCTCGGGCTGAGCCCGTCTCATCTCTAATATATATCCCAAAACTTAATTCGAAGTATTACAAGGACTTCAGTGGCCAAGAAACACAAATCCACAAAGAGGTTTATTATTATTCGCATTGTATCTTTATTAAATTATATTAAACTATTATAACTTATCTCATAGCTAACTTTTTTGTTTGTTATTAACCCCTTAACTGTTGGAGGTTTTTTGACACCATAAACTAAAAATAGACACAACACACCACTTTTTCAGTACTAAAATATTTGCTTTGTGTAATCGAAAATGGTCTGCTGATCAATAAAGCGAAGGTTGCGTTTAAAAATTACTGTGCAAAAGCTTTCAGTAACAAAACAAGCAAACTCTTCTTACCGGAACTGAGTTCGGGCTACACTGTTAAGGGGTTAATTACAATGCAAATACAAACAACAACTGTTTCAAAATTATTATCGCAAATATGTTAGGGAAGATTGAACACACCTGGGTGAATATAGATCCCCTTTTAAAGCATGGTCGTAACTCAAGCAGTGAAACGCTATTGGCGGGCTTTCGGATTCCGGAGAAAAACTTTTTTTACCACACACGTTGTGTGGTAAATGTTTGCTATTTATTTTTTGCACAACGATGTTTTTGAATCAGAATGATTTTGAGAATTGTAAAATTTCTTTATTTTACTGTCAACCAGAGCTGCCAAGCCTCCGGCTTTTCGGATACCAGTATTTTAATACAGAAAATTTTGTTTTATTTGATCGGAGCATTGTGAGGTTAAAAGAACAACATTTTCTCTAAAAATATACTGGTGTTGAAAAAGTCGGACACTTGGCAACTCTGCTGTCAACCAATATCAAAAGGTGGGTTGCTATCAAATTAGTCTTTGACCGTTTGGACAGTATTTTTGAAAGTATTATCAACTTGAAATTATGTCAAACACTAAAGAGAAATTTTCGCAATAAAAGGGAGAAAAAAATTTTAGTTATGTGGATAATTTATAAGTTTTCTCTCTTAATAGACTCAAATTAGTCATAAAAAGCCCTATTTTGTTATCATTTGCACGTTTTTACGTTTCATTTTTCAGTTTCAGCTTTTCTTTCTTAACAGTATTACATAAAATAAATTTTAGCAATCACTTGAAAGAATTTATGATGTAACCACCCCCTTTACAACAATTCAAAGTCTCAATCTAATGCTTCATCGCTTAAGTTACAACTAGCATAACGTGGATGATTTATTCTTTGTGATGTTCTACGTGTGTTCCATCTCATCTAACCATCTGTACCAGGGTTGCCAGGTTGGCCTCTTTTTTAGTCAGAAATCTCAAATTCATACCGGAAATTCTGAAAGACGAATTTCTATGCTGTGTAATCACTAAATGACTATCTTTAATAAATGAAAAAATACGTTTCGGAATTTTTTATTAGAATTTGAAATTTCTGAATAAGAAGTCAGACAAAACTGACAATCCTGGCCTGTACTAATAACTTTTAAGTGCACTCTAGTGACAGTGCGTAGCACGTTTACGATTTGTTATAATAGTACATGTAGCACACATTTTCCCATTGATTCTTTGCTAAAGTGCTACAATGTTATAATTTCTTGAATCCACTATTCAATAAAATGAAAAGAAAATAATTATTATTTGAACAGTATCTAAACAGTAATTAATTTGAAGTCACATTTTAATGCAATACCATGCATTAAATGAAACAACAATTCACCCCCATTGTATTAAATATGTTTACGGATTCACAGACTACGTGTAGAATGCATTATGATTTCAAAATAGATTATGAAGAGGCATCTTCTCTTACGTGTCTTTGTTAAATCTCATTAAAAATCAGAATCCACCAGCAAATTGTGAATGCGCATTACACAACATAATATAATCAATAAATTTTATACTATTTGCATTCAGATGATTTCTAAACAAAGTCCGCATTCTACCCCTTAATGATTACTCCTGGTTTTGTTATTTATAATCTGCACTATGAAGTTCTATTATGTTAATTTGAATTAAATCACAAAGTATAATGTGAAATATTCTTTAGTTAATACATATTACATTCTGCAAAGTAACTTCTTTTTAAACTAGAAAAAAATAGTCACGTTTCTGTGATACTTTTAATCTATATATTAATTTATAACGAAGCATTTATTAGACTAATATTTAAGTGTATAAAACAGATAATGAACAATTTTGAAGAAAAATATGTCATTGTTATTTATAATTTTTTTTTTTCAACTTCTTTTTTCCAGAGACAAAATTCAGTGTAATATTTATGAAAAACATATGTAAATAATTTTAAAGAAAAATTGATTTTTCGAAATTGTTATTTTCTCTAGATATTACTGAATTTTTTTACGGATTTTAAAGACTAAAACAGCGTCTGAATTCATTGTTCTGAGTGTGTCGAGAAAGTAAAATATCCAAATGGTATAATTCGTATTCATGTTTTTAATTCTGTTGACGCATTCAGCTAAATGCATTATGTTTGGAAAATAGATTAAAAGAGAAATACTGTATTACATACGTTTCTGAAAATTCATTAACAATCAGCACTCATCAGCAAATTATGAATACAGATTAACCAACCTAAAGTAATCCAGGAAATATATGCATCTTGCATTCAAATGATTATTTCATGTTCGGTATTTATAATATTTTCACTGACGTGTTATTAAAACAATTTTAACTTAATCACAAAGTATAATGTGAAAGCGTCTTTAGCATAGCTTAGCACTTTTATAGTACACTAAAATTTTATAGTAAATTTAAAGTTATTAAATCGCCGTAATCCTGTGATTCAATAAGGTAAAAATTTCTATTAATTTTTAGTAGTAAGAAAAAAGCGTAAAAATTGGCAGCTATGCTTTAGTAACAAATGCGCTACATTCCGCAAAATTAAAGAATCTAATTAACTTAAAATAGAAAAAATATATATTTACAACAGAGTTCGTATTCTTTACCATAATTTTTTACCAGAATTTTTCGCCTTATTTAAATGAATACAAGTATTACAAATCCTGCAATTAAGCTAGGAGTTTATAATTTCCGCTATTTAATTATTAAATAGAACAATCCTATTAAAAAATTGTGGTACAAACGAACAAACACTCTTTATAATACAAAATTCATATTTCATAATTTTTTGTGAATTAATTTTTCTGAAGTTTCATTTAAGGAAAAGTTACCGTTCATAAAAAAAAAATCAACTTTTTTTTGTATCACATTTTTAGATTTTCTGTGTGTAAAATAAGCCCCAAGAATGGTTTAGTGAAATTCGAGATATTTAAGAAGTTACAGTCAATTGAAAGCGATCAGCTAAAAACCAAATAAACGGGAACCAGCGGGACATTGCTGCACGTGCGCTGAATTCTTTTCTTCGTAGGTATAATCGCGGATTAACAGTCGGTTACAAAATAAAGCGATTAAATAAAAAAAAAAATTCATACCCTTTTTCTTTAGCAAATCTTTAATTATGCGTTTTTCACGACACGACATTTTTCAGTCGGCTTGTAAAGCAGTGTTTAAATCGGTCAATCTAAAGCTTATTTATTTTGAGGGATCATGAGACTTTTATATGTAAATAATAATAATAATAATAATAATAATTTTTAAGCCAATTTCAAATTAGAGAAAACAAGTTGGAAATTGTACGTCAAACGTTACAAACGAGGTGCGTTCGTACGCACGTTTTAGAATTAAATTCATGATCTCCCGTGCGTAGAACAGGTTAAACAGCTAGTTAAGTATATATTTTATGACACTGTTCATACAAATATCTTAACTAGTTATATAAATATTCAGATATATATGTATCAGCTAGTTATATAAATATTCAGATCTTGATGATTTCTAATTATGTGAAATGAATTCTATCGTCTGCAGATTATTTTCTGTCATAAAATAAGTATCTCGGTCGCTTGACGATTAAACTTCGGAAGCTCCTCTAACAAAAAAGCACCGATTTAAAAAAAAAATTCAAATTTCTTAATAAATATTTTTATTAATATCTCCTAAAGTTTTGATTCGATTTTAATAAAATTTGAAATGTCTCGACAAAATTCTGCAAAGATAATATATTTTAAATTGCAAACCATTCGGTTGGGTAGTTTTTGCGTTGTTATATGCGGACGGACGGACAGACGGACAGACAGACGGGCGGACAGACAGACAGACAGACGGACGGACCAAGCGACGACTATAGGTGCTACGTATTAATATAATTACGAACGCACCTAAAAAAGGAGGAAAAATGACACCTTTTTTCAAATGACATCATATTTACCAAATTTCGTTCAGTTTCACTAAAAATAGATTCATGACCTCCCAAATCAACATGTTTTTTGAAAAAATTGACTTTGTTTGTATCAGATTACTTTGACAAGCTATGCACTACACGACGTAGGCTGATGCGCGCACGGCATACCCATATGCAACGGAGAATATCTCTATCAATTGTAATAACGTTTGTATAATAAAAATAATAAAATCTTTAAAATTACACTATGAGTAATAAAGTTAGCAAATTCAGTTTTTGTGTTATTTTATTCTTTCTTTGAAAAACAAAATTCCATAGTTGACCTTCTTTTCGGTCCGATGAGTGGTGACCACAACTTTATGAACAAAATGTGTTTTTTCTTTAAATTAGATTATACTGCTATGCAGATACTGTAGTTTACTTCTTATATAACTCTATAATAGTTCTAAATAGCGGTACGGACTGAAGTTTTGCAACAGCCAAATTCTGGTAGAGAAGTGAGATCGAGGGCCGCACTTAAGTTTTTGCAACCCTTTTTCTACATATGTATCTACTATGTATGTACTATGTATGTATGTATGTGTAAAACATCAAGTAATTAGGTTCGTATCACTATCTAAAATATCAGGATAACTTTTTATGTGAGTGTATGGCGTCTAAAATATATCTGATAAAGTTGTTATCTCTCATAAGGTGTAATTGTTGTCTTTCTATTCATATTTTGTCGTAGTTTTGTAACAAGTGATCGTATCAATTTGCGATCTTTCCAAATTTTCATGAATGGCCACCAATTGTCATCTATTACTCAGTTTTTAATCTATTTTACCTGTACTATAAAAAGAAAAAGGTGGTTAATAAATGTGAATAATGATTTTAATAAACGCAGAATGTAAAGAAAAAAAAAAGGAAGAAAGTTGTGTCAGATTTAAATTTTTTCAGATTTAATTTGAAAGTTGTTTCTAATTTCAGAAACTTAGTAATTATGTTAATACATATAAGTTACTTGTTAAAAACAATACCACACAATAAAAAAAAATAGTAAAAAATATCATTATGTTGCGCTTAATTGTTTTGTTATTATAAAAAGGAAGATGGGCTTATTTTAAATCTGTCCTTCGTCATATAAATAATTTTTACATTTCTTACAGTTAGGATATTTTTAATTCTAATTTTTCATTATATCCTTTGGGTTCTGTATTTAATTTTTCAGCATATAAGATCATTGTTAAAAAAAAAAAAATCAGCATTTCATTTCTCGGACAACGAGCATATTTAACCTGTCAATTTCTTTCATCAATATTTATCTGTGGAAAATTTCTTCTTTCTGATTTTAACTAATACTAGGGAATCGAACTCGAGCTTCCCGGGTTACAGAAAATAGGCAAAAACCATTTTTTATAATTCTAATAGCTTTTTCATACTTATTATATATATATTAAACAGATTCATTAACATCATAAAAAAGAATATTTATAAAAATAATATCAATAATAATTTCAAATAAAATTTCGAAATTTAATAAAGCGATACTTTTCTATCAGCCGCAATCCAGGAGTTAACGGCCAAAGGAATCGTCCAACATTTCGCTGTTTTTTTTATTCTGAAAATTTCAAGCGCATAGTTTGAGAACATGTCTGTTAAATTTGCATTTTATTTATATTATATTATTATTTTAATTAGCTCACAGGCTATCAAAGCCTGAGAGCTAATGTGCCCGCCCGTTCTGTATGTATGTATGTTTGTATGTATGTACGTATGTATGTGCATAACGCGATAACTCTTGATAGAAATATCCGATTTGTTTAAAATTTTGGTTATAGGTTCATTGTAATAAGGCTCTTCCCAGATTAGTTTTGGGGTTTCATTGGTTAAGTATAAAGGGGGGGACGGGGGGCTAATTTCCCCCCTTAATTTAGATAAATGGGTTTTTCACGCAGAATCATCCTATTTGCTTCAAATTTTTTATATAAGTTCATTGTGATAAGGCGCTTCCCTGATTAGTTTGGAGGTTCATTGGTTAACTATAAAGGAGGGACGGGGGGCTGATTTCCCCCACACCTTAAGTTAGATAAATTGGTTTTTC
Source organism: Maratus michaelseni (assembly GCA_963931845.1). Lineage (NCBI taxonomy): Eukaryota > Metazoa > Arthropoda > Arachnida > Araneae > Salticidae > Maratus > Maratus michaelseni. The sequence goes on along the minus strand of OZ007595.1, from coordinate 78,852,980 downwards.
ATGCAGAATTATCTGATTTGCTTCAAATTTTGTATATAGGTTCATAGTGATAAAGCGCTTCCCTGGTTAGTTTTGGTGGTTCACTGGTTAAGTATCAAGGGGGGAACAGGGGGGTTAATCCCCCCTTAATTTATTATCGATTTTTTTATTTTTTTAGGGCATTATTCTTTGAAATAAGAGTATAATATACAATTATTGTAAATAGCCTGTGAGCTCAATGCCATCAGTTTAACTGGGCACTTTTCTTTTTATTTATATTTTGCTGAAGTTTTAATTTCGTTCTGTAAAATTAGCCGGGAATAAATGCGGAACTTCTTATCCTGTTTTAAATGCAAACGGCTTAATCTTTCGCAATCGGACTGCACGTAATAGAGATAATTTAAAAATATTTCATGCTTAGAAATTATTTTAAAAGTCATAAAAAAAATCAGTAAATTCAAACACGCTTTTCACAATGTTTGCATTTTTTTCTATTCGACGGAGTAGAAATTGAAATTGTGCTATATGTAGAAGTTTTAAACGATGCAGTGAAAGCGCAATTTATTACTGAATTCGATGCTACCATCAAAGTGACTTCAGCAATAATCAGGCATATGTTGGTTTATAATGTAGATTATTATTAACATTAAACCTTATTCTTGACAACATCATATATGTGTGACATCATCCCTTGACTCGGACCCGATTACGCAAGATCAGCATCAAAATTTAATAAAAGAATTTTTTTTTTCTATATGTTTGAATCTAGGCAAAATCTGTCGCTAGAAAATACAACTACTATTCCACCAAATGGGGAATCATTGTTTTTTATGTCTTTAAGCGTACGGTCTATACATTCAAATACTAATTTACTCATCATGGGTGCTTTATCCTAGACGATTATCTTCGTTTCTCTTATTAATTCAGTAAGGTCAGAATGTTCATTAATAGCATACGTAGATGTTTCGTTCAAATTCAGCGTTATTTGAATCTTGAATGTGCTATTTTACCTTGATCTAATAACAAAGCTGGGATTCCAAAAGATGAAACAGCTAACGCAACCATATTATATAATTTTCACCATTTTAAAAATTCCATTGATTAAGTAAAAATGTTTTGCCAGTCCTCAAGCGTCAATAAAAAAACCTTAGAACTTTCATTTAAAACAGCAAGCAAAAGTTCATCATAAATTGATTTTTGATCGTTATAATCCTGGCGCAAACGATAAATAGCCAAATATTATTTGAATCACATTGAAAAATATTTTACATTGAAAAATATTTTTATGTATCACAAACATTCCTTTGATTTTTGAATTAAATAACTTCGATTTATGAAATTATCGCTCATCAAAACGTTTGTTATTAGTATTATTATTTTGTATTTTTTGTGAAATCAGTACAGTTTTTTCTTTTACTTTTTAAGGTGTCTGTATTAAATTCTAACTAATAATAGCCATTTCAATTCTTTAATCAACGATAATATCCACTCGCCAAAATAGAAAAAAAAATGCCAATGGCAACCATTAAGCTAAAAAAAAGTAAAAATTACGATTTTTTTAAATTCTTTTTTTATTTTAAAAGCCATAATAAATCAATCAATTAAGATACAGTTTTCAAACAAATTGCATTTAAAAGTAGATTTTTTTCCTATATAAAGGTGTAAAAATTAAAATGTGAGATTTTTAGAATTTAAAAAAGTTGCAATTGCAATAGTAAAAATTACAAAACCGAAATTTCATCGCCAACTGTTGCCATTCGCAAAATGACGTCAGCGTTACGCACGGACACGTTTGTCCTTTATAATATAGATATTTTCTCTTCGATTTTGGAATTAAATGTTAACATATATTTGATTTGAATCTAATCTACATATTCAAAGTAACAGTGCGAATATGTATCTTTCAGAATGAATTGAGTACTAAGTAATTTAGTCGACGTTATTTTAATGAAGCGATTTTGATTAAACCTTTGGAGTGAATATAACATATATATCTTTATGTAAAGTTCTTATGTCAAACTGAAACACGAAAGGTACATTTTTGTTCGCCAAATAGAAAGATGTATGACATCAATAATTGGTACTTACCCCACTGTAATGTCTTCCTTTGACTTATATTTTACAATAAACGAACGTTGCATTATCATTCAATATAGTACAAAAAAATAATTTTTATTATGCGACATTTAAAACTAGAAAGATTCTCATTTAATCGCTCAAAAAATTTAAATATTCAAAACATTGCTTTCTTAAGAACAAGTAAAAAAAACATGTAAGGCAGACTTTATCTTAATAAAATACAACTTCATGTGATACTTTATCTTTAGGCTGTAAGCATTTTTTATTTATTTTATTGTTTAGCACATAAACGGCTGTTATTCCTTATAATAAAACTTTTGTTCTTCGTTTTTGTAAAAAAGACAATGATTAGATTTTTTTCTGTTGCTATTTTCGTTTATAAATATTTGCCCATCAAAAATTGTTTTTTTCGAATTTTACAAGATACAATTTCTTCCTGGATGTTAACTGATATTACGATTTTTATCTTTATATTTCAAGTAACAGAACGAGATTATATCAGTCATTGAAAACTGAACGAAGAAATGAGAATACAGATTAAAGAATCAGTAATTCAACGTTACAACAACGAAATTTCTTTGAAATAATCCGTCAAAGTAGATAATCTTATTTATGACTTCGCTTTTTTAAGTGAAAGTAAGCATGTAAGACTGATTTTTGTTCAAATAAAATTTCCCGTTGATATTTTTTTTTTTTTTTAAGAAACGCAATTAGGATTTTACTTACGAAAAAATGTACAACACAAGACAAAAATTAGTAGGATTTTTTTTTCATACTTTTATGTTATTAAAAAGAAAAGATACTTAGATTTTAAGATTTTAAAACTCGATTTCTACATTTGAATGATTTCTATTTTTTCTCATAGTTAGAGTCAGAATATTTATATCGTTAGATTTTAAGTTTTTATTATTTCACTCTTCCGTTGCTAATAGAACAGCTTAATAATTCGAAGTTATAAGAATGAGCGATTTTGATTTATTTCCTCAAAATACCTTGAACATTAATGACATTGAAACTTTAATCGAAAAAAAAATCCGTAATACCGATTTATATACGTCTTTCAAAAATCTCATTTAGAAAAACTAGAGAAAGTTAGTATAGACTCAATTTCAATATATGCATCTATATGTTTTATATTTCCTTTTAAATGAATGCTATATTATTTTTAGAGTAAACTGAAACAAATATATTAATAAAATGGAAGTACATAAATTTTGACTTTTTTGTTTCAAACTGTATTTACTATTGCCTTGTTTTTTTCGAATAAACAAAATAGTAAGATATAGTCATATATTTAATTAAAAAACGGAGAAGTTGCTTACCACATTATCTTGTGTATGTTTTTATCTTCATATTTTACAGAACTGAACGAAATAATATATCTTAGAATTAAATACTAAGACTATATTTAAGTACCGAAACACGACACTGCATTCACTCGTTTTTTTTTTCGGAAATTTATTCTTTGTAACTTGAATGTTTAAAAGAAATTTTTTATTCGTTTGTGTTAATCAAAATCAATGACGTGTTATGTTTAATTCCCTGTTTTACATAACGGAATTAATAACACTAGAAAGTGCAGTCGCCAAAAGATGATAAATTACCCTTTGTATTAAACCAGTCACATTATGATAAGTTTTGCGTATTTTATCGTAACTATATGTCTGTTTGTTTTACGGTAAAATAGCATTTACATTAAAAAAGCAAAAAAACATTTATTATAAAGACACGCTTTGATAAATATAAAAAAAAAATCTTACTTGGATATTATTTAAGAAATCCTTAAAAAAGCGGTAATTACAGTTTTCCAACAAATTTAACTTGAAAGTACATGTTTTGCTCTATTCGATAAAGTAAAGATAGGAATTAGCCAATGCTTTGAAGCAAATATATATCCGGTGAAAGCGATATTGGTTTCACATCTAGTGTAGATTTTGAGCTCAGCATTTAAGAAGGACAGACACATTTGTTCGTTATCATGTGTATCATCATATCAGCATAAAATGATAGAAATATTTTATTTAAGCAAAATCACGACAATAAACCGATTTTTATTTCAGAGCACAACAATTATCATTTCTAAAACATAAAATAAAGAAAACTAAGTTAAGTAGTATATTTAAAGTTAAAAGACACCTGTGTTCTACCTTAAGAAACAAAATGGCAATATACAAAATGCCATTTACCATTTTTCAAGAATATTTATTCTTCTCTTTAAGTTTCTTGTAACTGCATTCAATAAAGTCTTTATGGCAAATATATTTGTACAAAACACATGCATATAAATGAGCGATTAAATTTGAAAAAGCTGGATGTTTGTGCGATCATACAGGGGAATCTCGGAGGTTATGGATTAGCATTTACATTTGAGGTAATGCCACTTCACAATGTTGTTTACAAATCGAAAACAGAAAACATTAGCAAATTTCCACCTGTCTGCGATTAGTTATTTATAATTATAGACATAAACTATTTTACTAAATTGCATTCGCAAACAATTAAAAATAATAAAAAGCTTTTCTGGAAGGTATCATCATATCCGGATAAAATTGAATATGATGTTAATAATGTAGAAAACGAACAAATTTTCCCAAATTACTGGTTTTTGTGGTTAGAAAGAGAACATAATTAAAATGTAGTATCTGGGTTGTAAGGTAATATAGTTAAGGTCAGTTGCGCAAATTACAAATATTAGCCCTGTCCCTGCTCCAACTCAGACAATCTGGACCAACAGATAGCAAACAAATTATTTTACCCAAATCTCTGCGCTGTTATATGTCGTAAAATGTACAGTTGCAAAAGAAATATTCTGTAGTAGTACCGACCTGTATAACAAAGCCTAAGTCAAGCAATGCCTTGGAATGAAAAATTCCTCATCCGTGCTGGTCATTCTTAGATTTCATCTTTAACCCTTTTTATCCTGACGGTACTTATAAGTACCACTTTAACCCCTTCGCGACGAGCGTCTTTTACAGTATTTTTAATCTGTTACCACCGGTTTTTCAAATCAGAAATTTTCACCTAACTGAATCGCAAAATTGCTATGATAAGAAAAAACTTTACAAAAAAAAATAACTGGTGGGAATAATCGAGGATTCTGAGCATCTAAAAAGTAGCTGGAAAATTAATTTAGGATATAAAGGGTTAAATTATTTGAAAGTTTCTTCCTAGGTTCTTAAAGTTACTTTTTCGGTTGAGGGGAAGGGCTCTGTTTTCCAATAATAATGTTAAAAAATTCCCTTCAAATTCATGATTACTTTTGACTGTTGCTTAATACTCATCTCGGCTTCCAACGTGTTTTTTATATTGAAAATGGGTTTGAACATAAGATGTCCCGGAATTTGTACTCCTATTGGAAGTCTCTTTTTTTTCTTCGGTAGTGGCAAAGGAAACCACGAGGAAGACTGCCTGTAAGCATTTTAGATGAACGTCTGCCAGTAAGTGTTTTAGCAGCAGAATCGTCCGAAATAAGCATTGATTCCTCAGCATTTTGGGAATAGCCAGGCTCTGAGCTAGGTTGAATCCTTTCCGTTATTGAGGATGCAAGAAATATTCATTAGAATAAAAAGATTCCTATTCAGAGGAACTATTCTGTTGGTTCGATATTCCATATAAACCGAACCGTTCATTTTGGAAAAATTACCCTCTGTTTATTGGGATAATTCGGGATGTAAAAAATGATCTTTAAACGAACAAGTTTTTTAGATGATCAAGCTGCAGGTTTGTCCGAAATAGACATTGGTTCATCAGCATTTTGAGGATAGTTGAGATCGCATCTAGGGTGAAGAATTTCCGTTATTGAGGACGCAAGGACATCTTCATTGGAAAAAGGATTCCTACTTAGATGGAATATTCCATTGGACTGGTATTCCGTATAACCCGAACCGTACATTTTTAAAATAAATACCCTCTATTTATTGAGATGAATCACGAACTAAAGAACGAGCCTTACATGGACACGTCTTTTAAATGAACAAGCAGCAGGTTCATACGAAATAGGAACTGGTTGCTTGGCATTTTGGGGATAGACGAGATCGCATCGCGGTTGAATCCATTCCGTTAATGAGGAAACAAAGGCATCTTAATTGAGAATAAGATTCCTATTTAGAGTGAATATTCCTTTAATTTGGTATTCTGTATGACCCGAAATGTTCATTTTTGAAAACAAATATCCCCCTCTATTTATTGGGATGAATCGTGAACTAAAGAACGAGCTATAGAAACTACACTGTTAATGTTTGGGTGTACATTATGATCAGTTTCAATATAATGGTGTTACTCCTAAAAATGAATATTAAAACTTATTTTCTGAAATATTCCAAACACGAGACACAAATAGTTATTCAGAGAATGCACCCCGACACTGACTGACGAACAACACCTTCTGAGGAACACCCTGAGAACGTACTTAAATAGTTATAATATTTTCTCTTTAGTTGTAGCACGTTACCAAACAGAAAACTTAGCATTTCATATTACCGAACTATTCTATAACACCTGAAGTTCCACTAAAATTATTACTTTTAATATTACTGTCATCTCTTAGAAGAAATATTTTGTCAACAACGCATTTTCAATCCTCTTTAGTTATTATTATAATTATCAATTTAACTGGATTTCAAACATTTCTTGGACACTGTAGAAAAAAAAAAAAAATTCCTGTCAGATTAATGGGTGATATATGTATGGTGTTTGTAAAAAATATCCATTTTAACCAAAGTAACAAAAATATTTAACTTAAAATATTCATAAACATTTTATTAATTTAACAATGCATAATACTATTACTATAACATATATTTAATACCTTTCAGTGAATGCTTGTTTCCGATAAAAGTTTTTATGTAATATATGTTATAAAGATAGCTACTATACCTTTGAAAGAAAAATACTTCGTTTCTATAAATTACCTTAATGGATCCCTGGTGATACAACAGGAGTTTAGATTTTAGATAAAGCAATTAAAGGTAGCCACTGGATGAATCAAAAGGAATCTAATTAATTTTACCTTTTTAGGTTACGGTTATCGCAGAGACTATTTTATTATAATAAAAATATCACAATAATTTTGAAATCTAACTATAATTAATTAACAACGCGTTAACACTAACGCTCCAGATATTTTCTAATATCCCTTATAATTAATCGTCTACTAAGAAAAGAAAAGAAAACAAAATAATGCGTATTTTTAAATAATGTATTACAATCATAATGTTTTGTTTGTATCATATTTTCTACATTTTAGTCTATAAAATATTTCATTCTTGCAATTTCACTGTGAATTGGCATATTTTAGACAGCGGGGTTTGATAAACTCTGTTGTTGTTGTAGCTCGTATACAGTTGTAACCATACAGAATTTTTGGAGATTTATCACCTGCGTCCGCATAACGGAAAAATACCTTAAAATTAATGTCGTAATTTATGATTAAATTCTAAAAATATTAAAATGTTATATTCGCATTGGAAGCACACCTCTGTAGATATTTTTTATAATTCTAGCATATCAGGAAGTAAGTGAAAATCGATTACAAAATTTCATCTCTACATACATGAAACAAATTGAATTATATGAAGGAGTGTAAAAAAATATATAGTTAAACATATCAATAAAAGGAATCGGTATCTTAAAATACTTTTCCGTTACTATCAAACTTTAAAACATTATTTCCACTTATAACTATATAAATCGTAAATTAACCAATTGGAATTAATAAATTAAAATTAATTGTGGGATTTAAAAAATTACACATCTGTAAATTAATATTCTTAACTATACAAGATAATAAACTCAAAGGTACATTTAGTAGATATACGATATCGCAAGATGATTGGAATCCCAGACGAATATTATCAGATAGGGGAATAGCGTTCATGTCAAATGAATTTACAGAATACTGCGAGAAACAAGGGGTAAAACACGTCAAAATAATAACCGAAACGCCAAGGGGAAACGGTCAAGTGGAAAGCCTTCATAGCAACTTAAAGGGATTCTTCACTCACTTGGAAACACCTGCTCGCCAATGTTAAACCTATGGGCAGATTATTTTCGAATTTTTCATTTAAATTAGATTATTTTTAATCGATTCTTTTTGCATAGGATAGCTGAGATCGATCCCTAATACGGTTAATTTTTACTATTCCGATTTCAGTTGCAGATTTTTTTAATAAAGGTACTTTCACTTTTGAAATCAGTTCCGAATATGAAAAAATCTGCAACTGAAATTGAAAAAGTAGAAAATAGCCATATTAGGAATCGACCTCAGCTATCCTATGCAAAAAAAATTGTTTAAAAATATTTAAATTTAAATGAGAAATTCGAAAACAACCTGCCCATAGGTTTAACATTAGCGAGCGGGTATTTTCAAGTGAGCGAAGAGTCCCCTTAATACAGATTCTATCTAAATCAAATGAGGACGATGAGACGAAATGTTATAAGTCGTTTCTAAACGTCAGAGGAAAATGAATAGCACAGTTACCAGGAGTACTAAGCATAGTCCTTTTGAACTGCTCGTGGGTGTGAAGTAGAGATCTGCACGGGCCGGGCCAAGGCCCGAAGCCCGTACTCGGCCCGGCCCGCGGGCGTACTTTTCTTCACGGCACTCGGGCCGGGCCGGGCCCGGGCCATATTTTTTTCTGAAGGCTCGGGCCGGGCCGGGCCTTACTTTTTTCCTGAAGAATAAGGCTGTGCCTTAAATTATTTTTTCCGTACAGAGCCGGGACTAGTTTCATTTTTCCTAGTCTTCACGCCTCAAATATTTAGTCCTGGTTTTGACCCGTATGAAAATCATTGTCTCGGCGTGCCTGGTCCGTTCGAAGGTCAGTAAAATAAGATCTGGCATAAAAATCTTTGCAAAACATGCATACATTTTTAAATCGCCATTATTTTATAATTAAACATTAAAATTTATTCTTTTTAAAGAATAGTAGATTTATAAACTTATTAAAATATGGCTAAATTAAAATATAGTAAAACGTGTGAAAAAGAATCTGCTTATGACGGAATCCTGTCTTAAATTGAAAAATGTGTTGATCCATTAAAAATGAATGTACTAATACGTAAGAAAAGAACATAATAATACATTTACACCTGATAAGAAGGCAAATTGTCTATAACTCATTTTTTTTCTTCCCTATGCAATTCCATCTTAGAAGATTTTACTGTATAGCATTTTTCTGATTTTTAACACTTCAATAAATGGAATACGGATTAACAATATTGATGATAACTTAAACACATGCATACAACAAATAGAGATTTATTAAAAAAATACACATTCCAGCTTGCGGCACCTCTATAAAAATGTAGATTATAAACATGAAAAAAAAAAGGCTAAGATAGAAATGTTTGGTTAGATCTCCTCCTACGAGGCAATTTTTTAACCAAATCGACTTAAAAATTATGTTTTGTAGAAATTTACTCGGGCCGGGCTCGGGCTGGGCTCGGGCCGAGATTTTAACTTTTTTCCGGTCCGGGCCGGGCTCGGGCCGAACTTTTAACTTTTAAATCGGGCCGGGGCAAAAATTTTTGTTCGGGCCGGGCCGGGCTAGGGCCGAACTTTTAATTTTTGTATCGGACCGGGCCGGGCCAATTTTTTTTGTATGGGTCAGGCCGGGCCCGGGCCTGGAAATTTCGGCCCGTGCAGATCTCTAGTGTGAAGATGAAAGATGAAGATATGTAAAACATTAGAGAATTATTAGTAGAAGAATACAAAAAGCATGTTATAGAAATGCGGAAAAATCTGAGAGAAGAACCGAAAAGAAATAATTTGAAGAAACAAGATGAGAATGTGAAGCAGTTCTACAGGAAGATAAAGGAGCCGAGAACAAACCAAATTAGAGAGCTTGTAGTTATTCAGAGAATACAGTATGGGGCAGGTATGAAATACCGTGACAAAAGTGGATAAACATGATGGACCATATCAAAAAATGAGCGATTAAAGGGGTTAACCCTTTAACGGATAAAGCACTTCAATAGCTAAAATGTTGAAATAAATTATTGTCACCGAAAATTATGAGTAAATTTATTTTTATAAAAGAAAAAGCGCTATTTCACATACATAATAAATGGGAAATATTTCTATTAAAATTCTGCTGTCATTGTTCAATTTTTTAATTCAAGTTTTGTGGTTTCATAGGGAAGCCAATGAACGTTAAAGGGTTAAAGTAGGGGGAAAAAAAGGAGTTTAAGTAGAATTCTAGGTGAATTCTTATCTATGTTTACGAAGCTGTTACAGTATTGATTGGTATAAGGTGTTGTGATCTCATTATCACACTGTTTTTTTTTTTGTTTCTTTTTTAGAAAGTAAAAAAGGTTGTTTAAAGTTAAATTGAAGAGATATTAAAGTCATTTATAGCAAGGGTGATTGTGTTCTCCGGTATTTTGTACACAACCAAATTTATATAGCAATATTCTTAGTATATCATCGCAGAATTCATCGATTAAACAAGAAAAAGATTCCTATATAAATTTAGTGGTGCAAAAAATACCGGAACACAGTCACCCCTGTTTATAGTCATGAAGTAAACATTTAAGCAATTATAAGTTTATAAAAGAAAATCCTACGTAATTAATAAAATAAAATAATGCAATAAAAAAATAAATTCTAATCGTTTTGTTCTCTTGCTAAAAGAATAATAATCCAAATTTTTTGCTCCACATTTCTAAATTCAAGTACTACGTTTTTCAATTTCTTTTGTCTTGCCAGTACTAAAAAAAAGAAAAAATCGCACATCGGATTTCGTTTATTAGCATTAGCTTCCGAAAATATACTTCAATATAGAAAATTTTAAAAAAGATATGAACTATCTGTTATTTTTATTTTTAAGTGCTTTTAAAAAATTGCTAATATATTCTTAAATCATATACATGTAATATATTGTTCAATCATAAAATTAAAATAAATGTTTTTACATAGATTAAAAAATAAAGAAACTTATACAAAAATTAATATAGACGGAAATATCATTCAATAAGGAAAAAAGCTGACATGTTTTCAAAAAGAGCTAATCTAGTATGAATGTATTATGTTGGAAATATTGTCAATCAAATGGAGAAATTTTTCTTACTAAAATTGCTCCAATATGGATTTAGAAAATAATACCGGATTGAGGTTGTTTTCCTACTCCATTAGTACAAAATATAAATTTTTATAAATTCTGAAGGGAGGCAGGTTTTTTTTCACTGAAATGCAATTTTTATTTACAAAAACATAATCTTTACAAAATCATATTATATAAAAATGTAGATTTATAAAATGCTTACAAAATCATTCATAAATCTACTTTTCCAACTCAGGCATAGAGATATGTTTTTCTTAATCAAAACATGAAAATTTATACGGAAAGTTTCAACAATATTCCCCCCAAGTAGCTTATATAGATCTAAAAGCATTCAGTCTCTTTTGCATACATAAGCTGAGTATCAAGGATAACATAGTACTTTATGAAGTTTATTGAATATTCAATGAACCATTCTTGTGGAAAATGTAATTTAAATATGAATTCCACATTATATTAAGATTTTTCTAAATATTTGCCCTCTGAAATCCTTTGAAATTTTAATCTTTAAATAAGGAAAAAAAATAAAAAGTTTCTTTTAAATATTAATAATACAGTTTGTTAAAACTTAAAAATTGTTGATGAAAATTTCTCATGTCGTATTCGACTTTGCCATTTTGACGAAGCAGTAAAAATTATTTATAGATGAAAATAAACAATTTCTGTAAACTATAGTTGAATTTTCAGATGTGAAAACCTGTACATTTTGTATAACGTTTTATAAACAAATACGAAATTCATTAACACTACTGAATATTTATAAACCTTCTGAAACATTTTATTCAATGGATACCAAATCTACTTCAATAAATCGTTTGTCGTTCCGTCTCTTTACGTGTAGAAGTAAAAGTCATTAAATATGACGTCATATTCACACAATAATACTAAAATATATTATTTTGATGGATTATATGCGTTATTTCTTTAGAGAGTGACATAATTTTCACCACTAGAATTATTTTGTCCTTCAGAAATCGTGCTATCATTTAACATAACAGATTTAAAATGTATAAACTTTATGAATTCTATTATGTAGTTTTTTTTGTCGCCATTTTCACTGTTGCTAACATGCTTCTGATACGTGCATTGCTCATCAAAATACTGAATTTTATGTAATATTAGAAATAGCAATCCTGAACCAGACATAATAACCACAGGGACAGTGGGGTGAGCTGTTCCGGTCAAGGAGTGCCACTATTTCCGACCAGCAACCATAGTCTTGTTTAAGCGCAGATTTTTTTACGATAAATAAGCTGAAAATTACTATTTCTAAATATTGATGAATGTTTGCGCTTTAATATAATCAGACTTTGTGCTGAACATGTCTTTTTACCTACATGTTATCCAATGACGGAATTTTAATTGAAGGGAAATTAGCAAATATTCACAGTATTTCATTTTTATCTATGCACATTATCTTTATGTGATTAAAAAATGAATCTGTTAAACTTTTCATAGAATTGAAATTAATAAAAATTCTGTGGGACATACTAGCATTAGAATGCTGTATTTATAAATACCGCTTGTATAAAATAGTAGAAATAAAACAATATTGGGATCAATACTGTTTTTGTTTACGCTTTTCTCTTACCGACTTAATTAACTGCTAATTTTGCCAATACATTTAATCAAAATTTACTATTATATTTCAGTACTAGTGTAAAGGCGTAAAATATGGAAAATATGAATTTTTATCAGGTATATCTCTCTTAACGTTTAACGATCGAATGCCGCTATATTCGCGACTGCCAAATTTTACTGTCCAAATGTGTGGCTTCCAATTATTATTGCTTTGGCACCACTTTTTTTGACAATTTTTATTTTGCAATTTTTATTTTGCAATTTTTTAATTGCTAAATCAGTGCTAAACATTGTAAGCAGCTTTGACGAGTTTCCGAGACGACCTCAGTTTTTGGTACAGTTTTTAGATAAGTTCCTTAGTATTTAGATGAAGCAATTGAGAAAATTATAACTGCAGTTATTTTTTAAATTGCTGAAATTGTGATATTAGATAAAAGGATATTTTCTTTTCAAAAATACTGGTTTTCAACTGGAAACGAAACGTTTAGACAATGAAAATTGGTTGTCGTGAGTATTGTGGCATACGGTCCTTACGGCAGAGTTGCGCACCAGTAATTGTTTAGAGAAAAATGCTGTTCTTTGATTTCACAGAATGATTCAATTAAACAAAACAAAATTTTCTCTACTAAAATACTGGTATCCAAAAAGCCGGAGACTTGGCAGGGTTAATATTGGCCATATTCGCGATATCTTGTCCAACGTTACAGTAATTTCTTTGATAATAATGCGTCATTTGTTTGCCAATATTTCCTCAATTGACCTTTCACAATGAACTTTTTGAAAACCAAAATAAAATCAATATTTCAGTAATGGTGGCCTTCTATCTCAAATAGCCCACTAGTGGCTGTGAGGATCTGATCTCAAAGCTGGTAGACGGGAGGTGCTGGGTTCAAACCCCTGTCGCGCCTGTCGACCTAACCGATCGGAGTTTTCCGTGATTTTCTTAGAACCTTGCCGTAAATACGGGTTAGGATCCCTTAGAAAGACCCCCACCGAGGACACTTCTTCCTAGGGCCTATGTCCATCGTGTAGATAATAGGCCGTTATAAATCAACCAACCAACCATTTCAAATATTTCTACTGTAAATGGAATATTTGCAATCGTCACAATTTTTTCGATTAAATATGGATTTATATTTGCCATTTTAAACAAATTAAGACAATCGTTTTTCTTGATGTCACAAAGTGAATTTAAAAGTAAAACTTAGGATTTTTTTTCACCAGATTTTACCATAAGAATGTTTTGCAAGATTGCTGTCATAAACTAAAAACTGAAGAAAAGTGAAAATTTTGTTTTTATTAGACTGGACCTTTTACTATTTTTTCACATTAATGTGAACTTAAAATTATAGTTTTTCATGTGGCCCAGTAAGTTTGACATGGCTTAACCCTCCTAGTACCAGGTTTTAAATTTTGATGAGCGTTCTTAGTTTTACATAATTTGAACCAGAAAAAATATTTTATTAAGTGTAGCTCTTTTCTACGAAATGTTTAGGATTTTATTAATTAAGTTTAAATTACCGTAATTTCCGGCGTATAATCCGCAGCTCAAAGAGTCGTTTTTCGACCCAGAAATTTTATTCAATAATTGTAGTTAAATATTTACAGCGATCTTTTAAGTTACATTTTATAAAATAATATTTCTTGGTCAAAAAACGACTCTTTGAGCTGCGGATTATACGCCGGAAATTACGGTAATATTTTTTTCTTTTTTCGAAACATTAAAAAAATAGTAATAATAATGGGTTCAAATAAGAACTCAATAGTACTAGGAGAGTTAAGAAAAGTGATAGATAATTTATAGGAATTTTTGGTTTCGCCAAACACGACCAGGAAAGAACAGATATTCATTTCTTCATCTGAGAAATTGTATAGTCGTCTAAAACAGTAGCCATTGCAGGAAATTAAAAGATAAATAAAAATGAGTAACTTATCGCCATAGTTTAGAATTAAAAATAAAATAGATGTAAAGTAGTTCTCTTTTTTCTCTAATCATTGTGCAAGAAATTAATATTTGTATGTAGGCCAAAATCCCATAAGTATGATATCCCAGTCCCGAGTATATCTCTCGGCATTTCTTTGCAATATAAATTTTCATTTACTGTTAAAATGTTTCTCTCTGATTATTCTACAATATTATGTTACTTCTACTGTGAAAATATGTTTTTTAAAGCTTTAAAATGGAATTTAAATATCTCGAAAGTCACTACTGCTCCTTTTCTACAACCAATAACTTGATCATTAAACCCATCAATAAATAAAAATTATTCAAACATTTTGAAAACATCAATGCATTTATTTTAAATATGGATTTCATGGAGCATAATAATATAATTTTTATATGAGTGAAATGTGTAATATTTGTTTTTGTTGTGTTCAGTGGTGGTTCATGACTGCCTTTATTTGCGGCGCTAAATGTATAGTTGCAAAATTTATTATTTTCTTACCACTATTTGTAAAGGAAATATGTTCCTTATTTGTTGTTAGAAAATTTGCCATTAAACGTACGAAGAGCTTAAAAAAATAGTTGTAAGAAAAGAATAACATTCCCAGCCATGTATTTAGTGCCCCAAAAAGAGCGAGTCACGAGCCACTATTGGTTGTGTTTAAAGTTGTGTCCCTCACTTTTTTGGTCACTACTGTCACGGTGTATGAAAGTGCCAATATTTCTAAATTTAACAGTTTGTAAAAAATCAAATGCAACTAGCTTTTTTCAACAGAAAAAAAAAATCATGATTATATATTTTTAGAATTTAAAACTTTAAATGCATGTTTATAATTCAAAATTTAGAATTTTTTGAAAGTTAAACCGAATAGCTTTGATGTATAATTTAGCATTAATTAATTATGTGCATGTGTTTGATGGAGGAAACAGAAATCTTTGAAATTAATTATTTGAACTTGAAACACTAATGTCATGAATTTAAAATATTGCAATAATTTATTAATTTAGAAAAGTTATAATTAGTTACAGTCGCTTTATTTTAAAGTGTGGCTAACCTAGATACGAGAGTATTTTTTCTAATTATTTGATTTTAATATAAATTTCTTTAAAAAAAAAATTACGCAAGTATTTTCTGAAAATAAATATGTATCAGGGTGTGTATGTAATGTGCAAACATACACACATACATGCGTATATATAAAAACACCTTATAGGATGTACCGATATAGATGGTCACAAATAAAGTGTTAAACATACGCTGCATAAGCGGTTAGCATGTAAGTCATGAGTTAGAATACAAGTCAGGTGTTATAATACATGTCAGACACAGAAAACTTTTATGTATTAAAAAAAGTCGCAATCACCATATTTAATGAAAAAGACAATGTATCTTATTTAAAGTCGAATTTTCGTTCAAAATTACGTAAATACTGTAATGATTTTTTAAAAAACTTACCTCTTTTAGTAAAATATGAAAATATTCCGAAAAGGGCAAGAAATAGTCAGCATTATTCACATCTTAAAAGCACTGTACTGCATGATTTATTATTTGAATTCGAATTGTAGCTGACAGTACACAGTGTGTCAATGACCATATTACAGTGTCCTTACTTACTTCTGGTACAGCGCCTAGAATACATAGCGTGGAAATTGTTTTACCGTTTTTTAATTCAAAATTTTCGAATTCAAACCGGAAATTCTAAAACAAGAATTTTTAGTTTAAGAAGTCACGAAATATCTGCCATTAAGTAACCAAAAGAACATTTTATAGAATCATGGTATGAATGCGAAATTTTGGAATTTAAAAAACGCCAAACTGGTAATGCTTTAAAAAGTGCTAAAGAATTGTAGCCGATAAACGTGCAACGATGCGGTACAATAATAGGGCGATCGCAGCGACATCTGCTTTAAAACTAGATTTACCTCTGGCAAAGTAACTGTTTCACTATTGACAACATGAACATAATTTCTGTTAATAAAATCTTCTTGTAAGTGTATATTTCAGATGTAACTGATTTTGAAGTTAGTTTTTTATCATATCAGGGAACTATTCTTTTCCACTATTCTAGCAGAGATTCATCTTTTGGTATGCTAAATGGGGATAGTTTCTAGTTTGCTGTCTTCTATCGAGTTCTGAAACCAGGCACAAAAGAATGCGCGTCGCGTTTTTTGGCCCTGATTAATATCATTTATATTTTCAAAGCGTATGAAAATCACTATCCAAGTCAAAGGGAATAGGGTACAATTTTATTATGCAAAATGCTGAAACGTTATCTCATTTCGATTTTTATACCATGTTTGCGATGAAAAGAGCGAGCAAACAGTGGCGTAGCCAGAGAGTTTGGTTCAAATGCTCTAGAAACTAGTAATATTATAAAGTTTTCTTAGCCTTCAATATCGCAGAAAATTCTCCGATTAGATAAGGTAAAAATAATTTTATAAAATTAGTGGTATTCAAACCATCTGGACCTCCACCCTGTCTACGCCACTGCTAGAAGATGTCGCTGCGATAGACCCGGTATCTTTTTAGCGTCATTCTACATTTATTGGATTCAATTTTTTAGTACTATTTTTTAGCCGTTTTCCACACTAAGTATGCATTCTTGGCGCTGTACTTCTGGTTTAGACGGTACTTTTTTTTTTATTTATGAGTTTTTATGGAGCCTGGTAAAATGATGTTTTTGAAACAAAAACAAATTCTCTCATGAATTTGAAAGGCCAAATTATAATTAAATTTCACAATTAATACCAGATATACTATAGAATGTTTCGACGAAAAATACTATCATCAGAAAATTTATTAGAAGAGAAAGTTCCATTTCTAAATGGAATAGCAAAAGTTGATTGGTTTTACTATGTTTTTGTGTGCAATTTAGACAATAAACAAAATAAAATAGTATTCTTTTGACAGTGGTATCTTGTATTTAGAAATGCATTTTAATTACAGAAGTATTAAAGTAAATAGTTTCGGACTTTAAAAAATAATCTGACAATGAATAAATTGATAAGATTATTTATAATTAAAACATTTTCTTATTTTAGAACTTAAATTTTCAAATAATTCTACATATATCTTCTGTTTATCTGTACATCATAACTTCTATTTATCTGGATTAAAACGAACATTCTCTGTATTGAATAACGAATATAAAGTCCTGAATCTGAATTGAATTGTATAATGCAAGTATAACAATTGTGTTCACAAAAGCCTTTTTCAAAATAATGGTGTCAAGGACTTAGAGAGCCGTTATTTATTACAGAGATAAGGAAAAGTATTTTTGGTTGTACGAGAAAGAGCTTTGAAGATTGCATTTTGATCTAATATAATTACTGTTTGGGGTTGCTGTGCGGTTAAAACTTATAGCATTCGCTTTAAGCAAAAAGGTAAATTAAATATTGATTTTTATTAATAATAATAGAATTGATGTTATTGATGTTATTTGGATTTTATCGAATTATTGTCAGAGAACTACGATTTAAGTAATGATTCTAGTTACGATTTAAATTACTTTTCTATAATTTCATTTGCAATAAGATTTTAATATTCATTTGTAATTAAAAGCATGACATAATGAAGTTGTGTAATTAAAGAAAGAAAAAAAAAAGAAAAAAATAGTCAAGAACTGAGACCACCCAGGAGCAAGTCAGATACAACTGGAGCCTATAACAGTAGGTCATACAAATATAAATAAACACGGATGTTGAATCCATGACAAGCTTAGGGCGTCTCGTAACAATGCGTAATTGCAGCGCAGATATGGTGATGTTTTTATGACCAACTGAGTTCTTGACGAAATCAAAGTTCACGTTGGGGACATCCAAAATTTGCATATCATCGCACCAGTATAGAGCAATCAAGAGCAAGCACATCAGAGGACGAACAGGAGGGACTTATTGCGAATATGACTAAGTTTCGTATAAGGGGACCTGATGCATATTCATCTTGTTTCCCAAAATAACCGCCATATTGTAACCCAGCTCAGCATTAGTTTACCGCCGGAGCAGGTGCTTGCCGTCCCTGTCACTGCCACTCGCCGTCCACCACTGGGGTAAGCTAATCGGATTTAGCTTGATGTTTGTTCCGTTGGGTTATTAAATGGCAGTATGGTTCAGCCTGTACTATAGCCGGGGCGTAGACAGGGTGGAGGTCCAGATGGTTTGGGTGCCACTAATTTTATAAAAAAAATATTTTTGCCTTATCTAATAAGAGAATTTTCTGCGATATTCAAAGCGAAGAAAACTTTATAATATTACTGGTTTCCAGAGCATTTGGACCACCGTCTCTGGCTACGCCATTGACTATAGTAGCTCTAAATATACCTATCTTCACGCCTCAACGTACGCTTGCGACAGCGACCAATGGAAAAAGGAGACATGCCTTGAATTTAGAACAGAGGTGAGAACAACAACAACAACAAAAAGATGCTGAGAGAAATTTTTGGAGGTTATCATACGTTCGATTCTGAAGTTCGGTGAATGATGAAAGGTAATAAGTTCGGGACGGTCAGTGGGTTTAAAAAAAACTTCTCCCGCGGGTACAACTAAGGTCCGAATCACCCCAACAGCTGTGAAGAGGATTGAAATTTTCATCTTGATTTTCTAATTATATAAGAATTAAATCGGCACTACATCCGAGTTTTGATTTCTGGAATAGGAATTCTCTACGCGATTTATAATAATGGAAAAGCAATAATAAAATTATTAAGAGGTTGAAAAACGAGAATTAATCCTATATTTCGTAAAACAAAAAATAACTTTATCCCAGAAAAATATATTACGGCACGTAAAAAGATAAATATTACACAGCTGCCACCGGGAGAAAAAATCTCAGCAGTGAATTTTTGACATATGTAGTTTGAGGCTGTTTCAGCAATCAAAATCATTACATTAAGTTTCAGATTTAATACAAATTTTATCAATATTTTTCTTTATCTTAATAAATAATGTTAGAAAATGAATCAATTGATTGATCACTTTCTAAGACTAAGAGTGTAACGTAATTCAGAATTTAATCAGTGCAACCATTTTCGGTGATGGGAAACCGTGATTCTAAATAAGGTTTAATTGCTATTGTATGACCGTACATAAAAGTAAACGTGATGAGTAAGAAATTAACGCTTCTAATAGCACCGCGACCTGAAAATATGACTAAATTAAATTTTGTAGTGTCTGTCGTCACGTAACGTATAAAATGAACGTAATAGTCACAATGACCTCGCTATTTTCATTTTAGAACGAGATGTAAATCACGAAAACATTTGTTACCACAAATTCACAGTGGAATCACAAAATAAAATTTATTTGGGAATTATAATGTGACAAATAAAATTAGTAATATTTTCGTAAGCATTGTGACACTAGTGATCATTTGTGATTTCATAATGACGTCACTTCGATTAGCTGATATATTAATCATGCATTAACTTGACTCATAGCTAATTACATATTAAGGAACTGTGTAATTACATATTAAGTAATTACACATTTCTTAATGGCAAAAAAAAAGGAACACCTCAACCACAAAAATATTGTTTTAACAAAGTGTAAAGATTTTTAAATACATTTTATTCCCCGACTGTTACATATGGTAGAAACATTCTCATAAGTAAAACAACATTATCTGCCATTTCATTGATCTTCTCCCTTATAGTAAAACGGACTATACGCTTTTTAATTCTAGTATAAACGATACAAAAGTAGGAGAATGTCGAAATAGTATCTATTAACCCTTAATTGCATAGTGATGTAAATTTCCATCACTGTTTATTTAACTTTTAATAAATAAATCAACTTCTTCGCCACCACTATATTTATATAGAAATATTAATCGATTAAATTTCCATTGAACTATGTTGCTGAACAAAGTTAAAAATTTATCTTAAAATTTCTGGTGTCTAATATTTAATATATGTATAAAAAAACACAATTGTAAAAGAAAATCTCATGCAAAGAAGGGTTAAGAGCGAAATTTTTATTTTGAAAACATTGCTGAGACAAATGTATGATAAACATATCTAAACCGTTTAGATAGAGCAACCATAATTCAACGACTGTTCCGTTATTTCATTTATCTTTTGATAGTAACATTCCACCTGCTTGTTAAGTCCATAAATCATCTAGATTACAAAGAAAAAAACATTTGTACTGTTCGAAGGAATTTCAAGTAATGCTTAGAAAACAAATTTAGCAGTATTTTCTTTCAGATGAGCACTAAAGAGCATTTTACTACTAAAGCATGGAAAATGATTGCATAGTTATTTATATCAAATATTTCTTATTACCAATGTGGCAGTAATATATTTATAACTAAAATTTTCGTTACATTTTCTTTATTAAATATATATTAATTACGTTTTCTTTAATTATTATTGAAAAAAAAATCATACAATACCATAATTACTACACATTAATACTTACAGTGGAACTTCCCTTTTACGAAGTCCCTATTTAACGAAGTTTTCTACTTAACGAAATTTTCTGCAGAACTTTGACTTTGAACACTATTAGCATGTAAATTAATCTCCATATTACGAAAAATATATTCTATATAACAAAGTTTATTCCACTTTTGTACGTGTACAGAATCCAAACTAACAGGTTGCTGTTGCGATGGGTATGCGAATTTATATCAGCGGATTGTATGAAAATGAATACATTTAAATAATTTCTATTCTGCTTCGTGCTAAATAAAACAATTTTTTTTTCACACTAAGAAAACATTTGTTATCATTACTCTCCCACACCGAGTCTCCAGCGCTGACAATTGGGGGGAAATCAAAATCCGCTTTTTACATTCAATGATATAGAAAATGGGCGCAATGGCGTGAAATACATTGAAGCAAAATATATCAATTAGAGTCAGACAGTTACCATTCTAAACATCCTTTGCTGATAGACAACTGCATTGTAGATCCACAAGAACGTGCTTCAAAATTCAAATCAAAGAACATCAAAGTTATTTTTGTTCCTGCCAATACAACTTCTAAACTTCAGCCATAAATCTAAGGAATAATAAATCTTGAAGTACATTATCGAAAAGGCAGAAAATAGACAATGTGTGAAAACATTAGTTTGAGAACCTGTGTATCAGAGCTGATGAAAGCTTGAGCCTAATCTTGGGAATGTGACATGATTTCATCGACTGTACACAACTGTTTTGTAAAAGACGGATACATAATTGAAACTGAATCAGATACCTCTGGATCCAATACCTGTTTGTCATGTCTGAAGGAAAAATTTCATGAATTTAAGTTGATTTCTATTTAACGAATTTTCTTCATAACGAAGTTTTTAAGTGTAACGATGAGACTTCGTTAAATGGAAGTTTCACTGTACTTACTATATTTACAATGTTGTACTACTTTATGCTATTTTTTACAAGAAATCGTTTCTTTGTTTAATGTCGGATCTTTTTGCCAATAAATAAAATAATGTATCACTTTTTAATAATAGTGGTAAGAAAAGAATAAATTTGACACACATGCATTTAGTGCCCCAAATAAAAACGGTCACGAGCCGCCACTGACTTTGTGCAATAATTCTTCTCAGTGGAATAAAATAATAATTTTATTTTAATGTAAACATAAATATAAATAAAATTTGAGTATTTAGTTACAACTAATCTTAATGCCACTATTACTTCTTTGATTTTATAGTCGTTTATCTTTATTATATTTTGTGCGAAAGCATTATAATCATTAAGGCGACAGATAACCTTTAAAATGGTCGAAAATTCAATTTCAAGGTTTTGATGTCAGTAAATAGTGCATTTTATTCTGAGTAGAAAGGTACCAATGTTTTTCAGAGGCGATAATTATTGACGAAGATATAAAGTAAAACGCAATCGTCATTCTTTGTTTTTGAATGGAGAGTGAAAACTTTAAATGCCTTCAATTCACAACAATGATTTTCAAATTTAAAAATAATTTAGATAGAACCTCATTTTTTTCAAACTTATTAATGTTGTAACAATGAACAAAATGAACTAGAATCTTTTAATTTGGTCAATAAATTAAAATATAATTAACTGTAATTCATCGAAAAGCGCATTCAAAATGCGTTTTTAATTTAATTACAGTTAATTATTTTTTAATTTATTGATCAAATTAAAAGATTCTAGTTCATTTTGTTCATTTTTGCAACATTAATAAGTTTGAAAATTTTTGAGGTTCTATCTAAATTATTTTTGGAGAAATCGTGCGCGCAATTTTAAAATCATTGTTGTGAATTAAATGAATTTAAAGTTTTTACTCCCCATTCAAAAACAAAGAATGACGATTGTGTTTTACTTTATATCTTCGTCAATAATTATAGCCTCTGAAAACATTGGTACCTATTTACTGAGAATAAAATGCACTATTTACTGACATCAAAACCTTGAAATTGAATTTTTGACAATTTTAAAGGTGATCTGTCCCCTTAAACCAACTATTTTTAATGCTGACATTAAGAAAATAATTAGTAATAACTATTACGGAATATTTGAGTATATAGGTAGTTATCATTTATTTCGTTATTCCTTTACTTAATTTTGACTGTATATTTTACAATCAGTTGATTTAATGCCTGCACATCAGTATATGAATTTTTTTTATTGTTATTTGAGCATGATTTATTACACTGCAAAATATTATGTTCATTTTACAGTCAAAAAAGTCTTTCATCCACGTCGTCAGTAAAATGTAATTTATTTTAATGAAGATATATTGTATTTATTACGAATGCTCTTTTATTATAACGAATATTGCCCTTAAATTTGTACTTCTGCTAATTGAATTATCCTTGTGGTTTCCGAAATAAGTGTAAAGAAATGGTTAAAAAGTTTAAATTCTAAATAACGTTAATACTCAATATTTATATTTTAATACAGATTTCAATTAATGTATTTGCAATTCTTGCTAGCAGTAACTTATGAGTTACAAAATTCAGTTATTAAAGTCCAGCGTTGCCGAAGGGCAGATTATGTTACCTTTAACATTATAACAATAGAAAATTTCAGCGAAAAACTGAGAAATTTTAAATATAGTTGTACTCTATGTCATGATATGTAAAGAGAAATAACTTATAAATTGTCAAGACCTTTATAAAATATAAAACGTTTAGAATTTAGCTTCTTCATCATGTGTAATATGTTAACAGAGGGTTATCTCTGGTCTACGAAACCAAGTAACATATAAAAAGTAAAACATCGATCTTAAGTAAAATATGAATTAAATGCATGCAGATGCAAGCAGATCGTCGTCTTATTTTTCAAACATTAAATAAGACGAATTATACTTTTTATAAAATACTGCTATTAAAATTCAAGGGACCGTACAAACGGTGAAAAAATTCACATAAGACAGCCGCCAATTTGTGGTAGCGCGTTGACTAGTTTTGAGGGAGTGATTGTCTTTGTAGGAATAATGTAGGCTCTTTTAATATCTTCAGAAATATAAATACAGGGCGATTACCTATCTGACTGCGATGATTTTCTTCGATATCGAATATAAAATTTATTTCCTTATTTAACACGGGAGTAGACGCGCCTGGTATGACATACCTGGGGTGCGTAAGGTTTTTACTATTGCCACTACTGTTTTTTGAAAAGAAAATTTCAACTTACTTTATCGGAGAATTTGCGCCAATTGTCTCCGAATAAATACGTTGACGATTATTTATTTGTGACAAAGTAAAAACATCCGTACCCTGAATATGCACGCTTTCTACCGCGTTAAAAAAAGTACTAAATAAATTAAATGCTTCCGGATTGAAGGATATTTTTTATATTTTGAGGAGCTGTGTAATTGAGTTTTAAGAATTCTGAAGAAGTTTTTAAAATGAAAAATGGCAATTAATAATTTAAAAAAAATCCTTTCATATAATGAAAAATGTTATTTCTATTTAAATAAGCTTTGTATTTTCACAACAATTTCCTTCAATATTTATTCAAATTTGCCTGTATAATCTGTATATAATATTCTCCATAAGTATAATTAATGACGAGCGAAATAAATCGGGAAGTAGTTTTATCTTAGTCTCTTGTTTCATATTTCAAAAATATAGGTATGTTAATTTATTTATCACTTTGGCAAAACTATGCCCTGATCTTTTGATCATGGCTTATCTTAGAAGCTACAAAAGTACAATAAGAATAAATCCGTTTTCTTTTCAATGTTTAATCACTTCGTTACTTTTTCTGTTTGTCAAACCAGACATAATATTTCTTTTTCTCTTAAGCCTAAGATTTATTACTGGCCAAACTCGTCTGCGCTTGGTCCGGAAGTCATTGTTTTAATCAAAGGTAAAAAAGAAATGTAGCTCCCGTAATGACTTACTATCGCTGAAAATCATATATCTATTTATGTGATAATATGTATTAATCCGAGAACTATTTTATCACAATTTTTAGTGTAACGATTCTATGATTGTGCCCTTCATCTTCAAAATAATGTCTGTTGTTAAGAAGGCATAAAAAATTGCAAAAATTTAATAGATTACTATTAAATGACTTTGGAATTCCATTTAAATGGAATATCAAATCTATTTATAATACATCAATGCAATCAAAACGTCGTAGATGAAAAAGGAAAACACATAAAGAAGGGAAATAATTGAATTATTTTTATATTTTCAAAAACTATGGAATAATTGTTTTACTGAAAATAAAATGTATCTTTTCGTCGATGTATTTAACGTTACAAATATTCATTAACCTTCTGACTGTTGTGAACTGATATATTCGTTCAATATGCTGTGGTTTTCACTGCAATAGAAGCATTGTTTAAATTAAATTAACTCTACAAATTTAATGCAGTTTTGAAACATCGACTAATGATTGATACTCTTAAGGATTATATTTATGTACGTAATTACGATTTTTACATCAAGTTTGAAAATTCATCTTTTTTTCTGCATTTTAAAAAAATACAGAGAAAACAATATAAATAAAACAATATTATAAATTGCCCTTTGGCTCGGTGGTCAGAGGGTAAATGAGTATAACTATTAAACAACATAGAAAAATCATGAGTCAAGCATAGATTGTGAAACACCTACCAACACATTTAGAATACTTTAAAACAAAACCGCTCCGTTTAATAATGCTCCCGTATTTGAGAAATGTACTTTATTTAAAATATAAGAAAAATAGGAACGAAAATCTTTTGAGACTTAACAGAAAACTTCTCACAATATTTAAATTAATAAAATTACTCATAATTGAAACCTTCTCTTATTTTGAATTTAAATTTTCAAATATATGTACATATATCTTCCTCTTAACTGCACAGCATGACCTCTTTTTATATGAATTCATATAAACATTATTTCAGAGTTATCCGTATCGAATAGCGAATATAATCCCATGTACACGAATTTAATTATAAAATTTAAATACAACAGTTGTGTTCACAAAAACCATTTTAAAAATAAGGATTCTGGAAATTCGATAACCGTTAAGAATTACTGAGATTAAAAGGGGAAATTACGGTTTCACCAAAAACTTCTTTAAATACTGCCTTTTCAGCCTATGCATAAAAAACAGTTTGTTGTGAAGATGAATGACATTTTATCCTATTTCTCTTATTATAAAATAATTAAACCAGCATTACAGTCGAGTTTTGAAAACTGGAATATGAATTCTCTACTCCGTTTTAAATTATTGAAAATATTAAAAGTGTGAAGAAAGAAAATATATCTTGTGTTTCCAGAAAAATCAACTTTATCCTAGGAAAAATACATAACTGCACATATAAAAATATTTACAGAGCTGTCTCTGGGAAAGAAAGTCTTAGAGTTAAACCTTTGACGTCTTTAACTAGAGCTAGGTGTCAAACTGTGGCCCATCAGATACCACTAATATTTTTAAGAAATAGTCGACTTGTTGGATCGCAGAAATTCGATGATTACAGAAGGCAAAGTTTACAATAAAATTTTAGTGGTATCTGGCCGGCCACAGTTTGACACCCCTGAACTAGAGGCTCTTTTACAAGTTTTGGATCAATTAGTTGTATTCCAGTAAAGCTTTAGATCAAGTTCCAAGATGAAGATGATTTCCTAGGAGAACGGTTTGTTCCGAAAAGCAACAGCTTTATCCGAACTTTTGAAACAACCTCCAGCTCATGGTATAGTACTAATAATTTAGATTCCAGTGCAACGGCTGTACACAATGGTAAACTGCACTCCAAAAAACTCTTTCATCTTTAGAACATACCTACATTATAATTTATGTTAAATTAAATTCAAACATGCATTAAATATACAGAATATCTTTAAATAACATTTGAATCTAATATTATAAATTGTTATAATAATTTATATATTTATATAATTTATGTATGGTATTATTATTATTATTTTATTTTGTATTAATACAGTTTACTGGATTTGTACAATTTCACCAGATGTGCATTAAATATCTCCGATGGACGCCATCTCACTTTACGTGTTTTTGCTGTAACAAGATTTAAATAAAAATGGAAAACTGACATAAAAAAACCAAAAATGATGTGATTTTAACGTACGTTTGTTACTCAATAACTGCGACTTGAAAAAATATTTTTTTCAGATGTCAGCACACATCCTTTTATGCGTGTAAAAAAAGTATACGAACTTACCTTTGTAAAAAAACTATTTTTGGACGTCATCTGCCTTTTAATTTTATAAAATTTACGAAATTCATTTTAGCAAAAACAATCAGAAACTTATAAAAAGATAAATAAAACTTTGGAATGAAACAATTAACTCAGTATTGCCGTCTCTTGAGAATTAAATGAACAGTTTATATTAACTACTGTGTTGGAAGATCACAGCATTAAATAAAATCCTCTTAAATAAATAAAATCCGACCGCCGCCATTTTCATGTCAGTGAGTATGCCTGGTATTCAGAGGGCTGTGATTCTTACACTGCCCCCTGAATACTAGGCTTGCGCGCTGACAGAAAAATGGCGGCTGACGTAGGTGGATTTTTTTTCAGCGTTTATACGATCCATCGAATTTAAATACCAATAATTTCTAAAAGTTTTCTCCGATTTACTTTTCTGAGGTCAAATACGTGAAGGAAAACTTTTAGAAATTACCTGTGAGAAAATTCAAGGGACTGTAAAAAAGACACCGCCTACGACAGCCACCATTTTTGTGTTAGAGCTCAGGCCTAGTATTCAGGGGGTACTGATCCTTATCTCAATGACGTCGAAATTCACATTCTGGGGTGACAGACAAATCACGCAAAGAATCTGTTACAGTATATTTATAGTGGAATCAGTAAATTACGTTCATTTTCGAGTTATAATGAGACGGAGAAAATGAGTAACATTTTCGTAAGCACTATAAAACTTATGAGCATTTTCTACTTCATAATAACGTCACGTCTACCAGGTGTTCTATTAACCCCTTCGCGACGAGCGTCCTTTACAGAATTTTTAATATTTTACCACCTGTTTTTCAAAACAGAAATTTGCGCCTAACTGAATCGCAAAAATGCTAAGATTTAATGAGGCAAAGTTTACAATAAAAAATAACTGGTGGAATAATCGTAGATTCTGAGCATCTTATGCGACACGTATACGTGTCGCTCGTCCCCAAAGGGTTTACCCCTTCGCGACGAGCGTCCTTTACAGAATTTTTAATTTATAACCACCGGCTTTTCAAAACAGAAATTTACGCCTAATTGAATCGCAGAAATGCTAAGATGAAACAAGGTAAAGCTTACGATAAAAATTAAGTGGTGGGAATAGTGAAGAATTCTGAGCATCTTATGCGTCACGTATAGGTGTCACGTACGGGTTAGCCCATTTATGCCGAGAGTCCCAATTTTAGGACGCTTTATTAAAATGGGAAAAAAATGCATTTTCACACCACTTTTTTTATAGAAATCTAGTGACTTATTTTATCGATGACTCCTCGATTCAATTAAAAAAAGTGGTGTGAAATGTATTTTTTCGCATTTTACTAAAGCATCGATGGCAGGCATAAATGAATTAATCACACTATATGTCAGTTTGTTGCTAATTACATATTAAACAAACAAGAAACTGAAAATCATTTATTAATGTGAAAAAAAGTGAAACACTATCGAATATATACTTTTAGAAAAGCGTGAATTTTTTTAAATATTGGTGATAATCTCTGGCTGTAACATATGGTAGAAAAATTCTCATAAGTAAAACAACATTGTCTATCACTTCATTGATCTTCTCGCTTACAATAAATCAAGCTTTATTTAATACATGTTTGCGTTTATTAATTCTTATTTAAAAAATACAAAACTAGGAAGATGTATTAATATTAGTATATATGAAGAAGGAAATTACTCTTTTGAAAACATTGCTGTAACAAATGAAGGAGAAATATATCCGAACCGTTTAGATATAGCAACCATATTTCAACGGCTGTTTCTTTATATCTTTTATCTTTTGGTAGTAACATTCCACCTGCTTGTTTTAATTCAATAAATCACCTAGGTTACAACGAAAAAACTTTTCTATTGCTAGAAGAAATTTCAAATAAAGTTTAGAAAAAAAAATAGCTGTATTTTTTTTTCAGATGCGTACAAAAGAATATTTTATTACTAAAGAATAAAAATATATTTCATAGTTATTTATACGAAATATTTTTTATTACTTTCATGATAGTTAATATACAGGGTGTTCCGTTAAAGGGGTCCAATATTAATAGGGGTAATAGAGGAGATCACATGGAGCATAAATCAGTATATAAAGCCTGGTCGGATCTCAATAGTTTTCAAGTTACAGCAAATAGAATGAAAATTCGGAAAATTGTAAAAGAACCCTCATTGCTAAACTATCGATAAAGCTACATAAAAACGAAGCACATATTTAGAAAGAGCAGAAAAAAACCTACAAAATGACATCAATTGTATTAAAATAGCAATATTTATTGACGAGTTACAAGCCCTGAAACAGTGAAAAAAGTACGAAATCCAATATACATCAAAATAGTTAATCGTTAATTCCAAAAAGACAACTCTAGCTACAACAAGGAAAATGTAGTAAAATTTGGTCCATTCCGAAAACTTTCGAAAAAGCTTACAATGAACCATATCGGTTTAATTGTGTGAGAGAAATTAATCAGTTTCTTAGTTACAACTCCGCTTTCTTTGACACTAGCAAAGGTTAAACTCCGCCCATCACGATTGGAAACACCGCCTTTTTAATTACTCTCAACTATACATTTTCGATCATGCTTCTTCTGAGATGCAACATTTTTAATTATTCAAGAGTTGAATGAACCAAAATAACTTTACAATAATAGTCTACATTTTAAAGTGGTCTTTTATTGATATAAAGCTTAAGTTAAATTCCTTAAAATTAAACTGGTGGTGAAAATTCGGAAATAATTAAAAATATTGCGATTTGTAACTATGCAAGAAGTTTCAGTACATGTTTTACATGGACAATTATTGTATGTATATGTGCATCATAATTTATGATAGGAAATAATAATAACAAATAGCATAATAATTTTATTAATTATAAATTTAAAAAAGACACTAAATTTTAAATTAATTCATACAAACTTTGTAATTTACAATTTGAGTACACCACAGTCTGTGACTTACAAAATACTGTGCCAAAAAGTGTTGAAAATAAAAGAAAAATGACAAATAAAGAATTACATTCCACGTACTTTATGACATATGTGAAGCATAGTCTTCTGGCCTGCGCTGCACAGTTCAATGTCGGAAGGCAGACGAACGGACATTATTATAATAGGTGTTCGAAGTTGCGCCCATTAACAGAATCGCACAGCCGACAGCGACGTCGTAAAGATTGGCGAACACGCCGAAAAACTCCGACGGAGTTGGGAATGTCTCCTGCAGCGACAACGATTCGCGCTAGTAAATCCTCCGGTGTATCCACAGGCGTTTCATACACCAGCGATTTAAGGTGTCCCCAAACAAAAAAGTCTAACGGATTGAGGTCTGTAGAGCGTGCAGGCCAAGCAACAGGTCCACTGCGTCCAATCCATTTCCCAGGATATGTTGAATTGAGGTGATTGCGAACACCTATGAAAAAATGTGCCGGTGCGCCATCGTGCATAAACCACATATTGTGGCGCAATGTTGCTGGCACATTTTGCAGTAACTGCGGTAAGATATCCCGTAGGAAAACCAAGTACGTACTGCCATTGAGTACATCTGGGAGTAAATATGGTCCTATGAGATAATCGCCGAGGACACCTGCCCATATGTTCACACTGAACTTTTGTTGTGCGTTCGACGGGAAAACAGTGTGCGGATTTGTATATGACCATGTGTGCATATTGTGCGTGTTTACCACGCCCTCTCTCGTAAATGTTGCTTCATCAGTAAATAAAATATTTTCCAGAAATTGTGGATTATTTTCTGTTACATTAAGCAACCAGCGTACGAATTCTGTCCGCTGAGCATAATCTGTTACTGATAACAGTTGTACCCGCTGCACATGAAAGGGGTGCATGTTTTCTGCACGCAGAACACGCCACACACTTTGCTGAGAAACACCGACTTCAGACGCAGCAGCTCGTGTACTCGTGGAGGGGTTATCTTTAAAAATATTCAGTACATCTTCTTCCATTGCAGGTGTTCGTACATGTCGAGGTTTCCCTGCATCAATGCTTGCTGTATTAAACGATCCAGTCTCCCGTAATCGTCTATCGATTTTTATGAAGAGTTTCGAACTTGGGCAACGTCTCCTTGGAAATTGCTCACGGTACATGCGCTGTGCTAGACATGCATTTCCATGAGCTTGCCCGTACATCAGATGCATGTCCGCATATTCTTCGTTAGAGTATTCCGGCATAATTATTATACATCAACTTACTACAATCCCACTTACAACAGCCTCCCTTTAACATAACGCCCACTGATGACTGCTGTTTTATTACACTTTTCTTCCTATACACATAGAAAATTTGCATAAAAAGTACTTCTTCTTCATCATCCTGAAAGTTCATGGAGGAAACGCAGCAGTCACGGAGTTTGCTTTAAGACAAGGCGAGAGCTGCACAATATGTCATTCACTTGACCAGACTGAATAATGAAAGGGTATTGATAGAGGTTGATCAGAAATGTATAATTGAAAGATATTAAAACGGGGTGTTTACAATCGTCATGGGTGGAGTTTCGCTCTTTCCGAGCGTGCAACAGTACAGAGTTGTAACTAGGGAACTGCTTGATTTCTCCCATACAATTAAACTGATATGGTTTATTGTCAGCTTCTTCGAAAGCTTTCGGAATGGACCAAATTTTATAACATTTTCCTTGATGTAGGTAGAGTTGCATTTTTGGAATTAACGATTAACTATTTTGCTAAATATTTGATTTTGTATTTTTTCACTGTTTCAGAGCTTGTAACTCGCCATTAATTCTCAATATTCTAAAACAACTTATGTCATTTCGTAGGATTTTTTCTGCTCTTTCTAAATATGTGCTTCGTTTTAATGTAGCGTTATCGATAGTTTAGCAATGAGGGTTTTTTTACAAATTTCCGATTTTTCATTCTATTTGCTGTAACTTGAAAATTATTGAGATCCGGTCAGGCATTATATACTGATTTATGCTCCGTGTGATCTCCTCTATTACCCCTATTAATATTGGACCCCTTTAACGGAACACCCTGTATATACAAAGGTGCCAACTTCTCATTAATATTCGTAATATGTGGTTTAATCTGACAAACCAGAAAAATTATTGGAAAATATTTATTTATTTAATTTTAGATTTCTACGTTGAATTTATTTAATTTCATTTCTTAAAAGACTTTGTGGTGCGAAACGTGTTAAACCTGGGTCAAATTAACCCACATATTACAAAATATTAATGAGAGGTTGGCACTTCTGTATATAAACTAAAATTTTCGTTACATTTTGTAAATATTTAAATATTAATTACATTTTACTTAATAAATATTAAAAAAGAATATTTAATACAAATCACAAATTTCAGAAAATGGTTCTGACTAATTGGTCTGTGTGAAAAAAAAAGAAAAAAACTCAATTAAAATTTAATATAATACAAAATGTAAACATAATATTTATTAATCATAATGCTATTATTATTTCTTCTGTTTTAGATTCGATTAGTTTTATTATGTTTTTGTGCTAAATCATTGTAATTATTAATAAATATTTTTATGCTGAGATATAAAAAAAATACACATTAAATAATCTTAAGGCAAATAACTAAAATAACTTCTTAAAACACCATAAAAACTTTAAAATGCGATAGGCCTTTCGAAAGATCTGAGTCTTTCTTCGTCAGGCGCAAAAAGACGTGCGTCTACTATGTCTTGCTGCTGCTTTCATAGTAGACGCGCGTCTTTTTGCGCCTGACGAAGAAAGACTCAGATCTTTCGAAAGGCCTAGCGAATTTTAAAGTTTTTATGGTGTTTTATTAAGTTATTTTAGTTATTAGTGTTTCACATCAGTTTCAACTTATTTTATTTAATCTTAAGGCATTTTTAATTAACCTGCTACAAGTGTTAAATCGCCAAATATTCTTTATGTCGCCAAATATGCTGTTGTATACGAGTTACAATGACATTGGATTTAATTAGGCGACAGACCACGCATTCAAAACAGGACAGCTAGCAGTAAAACAAGAACAAAGAACTATTTTAAATGCTAAAAAGTAGAAAAATTAAATAAAAAATGAAGAGTATTTTTAAAAAATACATATTTTAAAAAAATACGTTTTAGTCAATTAATAGTTTCATATCAATTAAATTGTGATTGTACGTTGAGAAATAAATCTAGAAATCTTAAAAATAGAGTTTAAATATTTTGTTTCATTTTTTTTCCTGTTGCCATGTCTTAAAAAAAGAATCAGAGCAATATATATATATATAAATGTAAGTAAATGATATATAAATAGGCACTTTACTGAACCAATATGACAAATAATCGATGAACAACAAAATATGCACTTTAATTTCAACTAATAACACTTTTGGTCGAAACTATACAACAAATTTACATTACGATAATCCAACCAGGCCTAACAGCTATATCCATTTTACATATATTGCTTCATAACAAAAAATAAAAAACTGGCTCTTTTCCAAAATTCCTGATCCAAAGTATTTTCAGCTCACGCATTTAAATCATGGACAATAGCATTAGAGTATCAGTTCATTTGTTGAAGTGAAGTGTTCAAACTGAAATCCTACAAATCGGTCATCCTGACATTATGGCGTCTCGACATCAGCATCTTGATTTGTTATGTTTTTTTCATACCTATTTCTTCTGGAATGATAAGAATTTGAATAAGTTTCTCGTCCACTACAATCTTCTTTAAATCCCCGATGAGAAAATTTTTTATGTGAAGGTTGTGAATATTTTGGTTCATTATAACTAGCCTTGTATGATCGCTGGCCACCATAATTATAATTATTTTGACCATGATAGTAGCAATTCATGTATCTAGGGAGAAAATCTGGATTGTACCTTGCTTTTGAATTATGCGAAGTATTTTCTGTTATGTCTTGAGGTTTCAAAGAGCTCTGTTTCCCATATCTATATTTATTGTAATTTCCACGGTTAAATGACTGTTCAAAATATCTCTGGCGATATCTATTATCGCTTCTGTTATCAAATGGTCTATTAAAATTTCTGTTCTTTCCCTTATGATCGAAATTCCTATTGCGATCTTTCACATAGTCTTTTCTACCATGTGCAGGACTACTACTTTCGTAATTTTCTTCTGGAGATGGATAGTCAACATTCCATTCATCGTATAATCTTGTATCTTTTGTTTTATTCAGCTTACATGGTTTTATTACTTTTCTTATTTTGTCTCTTATTTTATGTATCCTACTCTTACTGTGTTGCCGCTTGTTATTCTAACACCTTCTTCCGTTACTTTTAACGTCATGCCTTCTACTGCTTCTCTACCTATTATTAAATCGCAGTCCGTCTCTTGTACCACGTAAAATCTATCCTGGATTTCTATTTCATCCACGTAGACTTTATGCCAAAAAAAACCTATTGGCTTAATTTCTTCACCACCTATGCCTGATATGTGTATATTGTCGCTAGTTAGTTTTGGCGCATTTATTGCAGTATGATATCTTGAACTGGCGATTGAAATATCGCTTGTTGTATCGATTATTACGTTTGCTTTTACTCCGCTAATATCTAAGATTCTTCTTTTTTACCATTTAACATGCCCATATTAACTATTTTTCTTTGCGTGTTTTGGGTCTCATTTTGCTATTTTGTTTCTCGCCAATTTTGATTATGTTGCGGGTAAAAATTTGAATATTCTTGTTCTGTATTATTTGTCATGGCACATTTCGCACTCACGTGACCAGGGTAAACAGATACGTAAAACAGATTATATGCGACTCTTTGCCTTCATAATTCATACTGTGTCTATTGTCAATTTGGCGTCTTTTCAAATTGGCGTAATCAGCCACTCGCGATCTTCTGTCATCAAAATCGCTACTTGTATCCTTAACTGATTGTTTATTGTAAACCCTTTGTGCTGTTTCGTAATTATCTAATTTATTAACTAAGTCATCAATTTTCTTTATTACTAATAATTCCTCTATGAAATGTGTTTTTGTTTCCGTAGGTAAATTATGCCTGATTTGATTAACAACAATTAATTCTGCTAAATCTTCAAAGCTATTTACTTGAAGACCTTCAATCCATTGCTGAAAATACACCTTTATCTCATAAGCGAAATCTCGCCAATTGGCTGATGGCTCCTTTTTAGATGAGAAAAATTTCAGCCTAAACTCCTCTGGTGATAGCTTGTAGCGTTTTAGTAGAATATTTTTTATATAATCATAATCGTGAATTTCAGGTTCGTTTTCCCTTGTTATTATATTGATCACATCTAACGGCATTAGATTAATTAAATAATTTACCCATTCTTTTTTATCAATGCCCGTTTGCGCCATTTGCCTTTCGTACATAGCTAATTATAAACTGATATCATTCGAGCTATCATATGTAGTTAATAATCTAAGCAATTCAAATTGCTTACCTGGATTTGTCTTTGAGTCTTCATTAATATGTTCTCTTGAATTTTCTTGTATCTGTAATTTCTTAATTTCAAAATTCTGCTCCGATTCTATTTTCCATTTTCTCTCTTCCATTTCCATTTCCATTTTCAATTTCAATCTATTTTCTTCAATCTCTGCTTGTAATTTCTTCTCTTCTCTTTCTCTTTCTGCTTGTAATTTCTTCTCTTCCAGTTCTGCTTGTAATTTCTTCTCTTCCAGTTCTGCTTGTAATTTCTTCTCTTCCAGTTCTGCTTGTAATTTCTTCTCTTTCTCTTTCTCTTCTCATTCTTCTTTCTCTTTTCTAATTGCTATCACTACTTCCAATCCATCTCTTATAAAATCTTCTTCGTAACTCTCCCAACTCTTGATTAGCTTTATTAGGACAGGAATTGTCGGTTTTTCTGGTGCTTCAATTCCGCATTCCTCGCAGAGGTTTATTAGATCAATTCTCTTGGCTTTATTTAGAGTTCCCATCTTTCAAAAATTGTACTTGAAGTGATACGATTACGGTTTCACCTTGCTAATTCGTAACCTAACTTTTGATACTGGCGTTTTACAATACTTTACGTTTGGTTTCCATTTCACTACTAGTGGATTTTACTTTTAATAATCCCGGCATCCGAGCCCCCAAAAATGTAAGTAAATGATATATAAACAGTCACTTTACTGAACCAATATGACAAATAATCGATGAACAACAGAATACGAACTTTAATTTCAACTAATACACTTTTAGCAGAAACTATATAACAACAATTTAGCTTACAGCAATCCGGCGAGGCCTAATAATACCTTTCTCCTTTCATAATAAAAATTAGAACACTGGCTCTTAGCCAAATCTCGCGATTCCAACTATTTACAACTCGCGCATCAAAGTCATGGATAATAATAGAGAGTGTCAGTTCAGAGTCAGTTCATTTGATGATCATTTACGTGAAGTGTTTCAACTGAAATCCTACATATATATATATATGCAAATTTTATCTTAAAAACGGCTCTAACGATTT
Organism: Maratus michaelseni; assembly: GCA_963931845.1. NCBI lineage: Eukaryota > Metazoa > Arthropoda > Arachnida > Araneae > Salticidae > Maratus > Maratus michaelseni. The sequence goes on along the minus strand of OZ007595.1, from coordinate 78,816,339 downwards.
TCACGAAATTTTGATTCTTATCGTTTTGGGGCACCAAAAAACCATTGGGCTAGGTCACGTGTTCTAGAAAATTCGATTAGGGGGTCATTTTGGGTCTCAAGGGTCAGAGTCAAGCTAATTCTATCTAAAAAATAGTTCAAACGAAGTGATACGATTACGGTTTCACCTTGCTGATTCGTAACCCAACTTTTGATACTGGCGTTTTACAATACTTTACGTTTGGTTTCCAATTTACTACTAGTGGCTTTTACTTTTTAATAATCCCGGCATTCCGAGCCCCCAAAAATGTAAGTAAATGATATATAAATAGGCACTTTACTGAACCAATATGACAAATAATCGATGAACAACAAAATATGCACTTTAATTTCATCTAATAACACTTTTGGTCGAAACTATACAACAAATTTACATTACGATAATCCAACCAGGCCTAACAGCTATATCCATTTTACATATATTGCTTCATAACAAAAAATAAAAAACTGGCTCTTTTCCAAAATTCCTGATCCAAAGTATTTTCAGCTCACGCATTTAAATCATGGACAATAGCATTAGAGTATCAGTTCATTTGATGAAGTGAAGTGTTCAAACTGAAATCCTACATATATATACAATTTAAATAAATTCACTAGCTCCCGATTTCTACCAAGCGTAAAAAAAGGTGCGAATTTTCCATAATTGAGCTCGGTACACACGCTAAATTAACGTATTGTAATGAAACGTTTTGGAAAAAAACCAGAATTAGTCAATAAATTGGGCGTAATTTTCAAGAAAAAAATGAATGCTTAAAAAGAGTGTTATTTTAAAGTGCTATTTTTGATTTTATACTTATTTGAAAATAAGAAATAGTATAAGTAAAATATCTATTAACTATAGAATTCATCAGGCATAAAATATTTTGCTGAGATTTATTTTTAAATGTACACATATGTTTTTTATTTTTTTTCAAAAAGAAAAAAAAAACTTTTTTACATTAAAAAAGGTTTTATCCGTTTCCAAAATATATTTAGCTTTAAATGATTTATGAAAAGTATATGTTTTAAATCAATAATACATATCAATAAAAAATTTAAATATTTGTAAAGGAAATGTCACTATTATTAAAATAATAACTTAAGAGTAGAAATATTGGCTAAAAATAGCAGATTATCTCTTGCAAATATTCGTTCATTCTTGTATAAAGATTAACATCCAAATACAGTGCCAATCATACATTCCAATATATACAAGATATATCCAATACAAATAATACTATCCCAGTATTGTTTTACTACTAGTGGTCCATTATCAGAAACGATTACACTGTTAAACATTTGCAGCAAACTGTCCAGTCATTTGACCGTTTTTATAAAAAACGGTTACGTAACTGTAATTTAACTCTATTTGACCATACTGTTGCAGACCTGCCAAGTCTCCGGCTTTTTGGATACCAGTATTATATTATAGAAAATGTTGCTTTATTTAATCGGAGTATTCTGCGATTTAAAAGAATAACATTTTTCTCTAAAAAATTACTGGTGTGCCAAAAGCCGGAGACTTGGCAACTCTGCTGTTGCCCATACAATGGTCAGAATAGAGTTAAATTACGGTTATGTAACCTTTTTCTAAAAAGGCCGTCGAGTTACTAGACAGTGTGCTGCAAATTTTCAATAGTGTATAAACAATACAAAACAACAACGAAAAATCATGCACCACGGTATAGATTATGAAACTTTCCAACACTATCAGAAAATTGTTATGAAATTTCAGTTTTGTTCATACAATGAAATGAAATATCTAAATAAACATTAAAAGAAAAATCACACATCACAGTAAAATATATTTTACATCAATGCCGGTGCACAGCCGGTAATGTGTGCAATTCTTTCGTTCAGCCCTGTATATGATCTCCACATCTAGTAATACACTACAAACGAGGTAAGTTTTAAAATGCATATCACAAATGAAAACGCCCATATCCAGCAGTTACGGCTCATATTCAGTCCTGTAACCGAATTCTTAAGAGTGCCTCTGTAAATAAACGATAAATTCTGCGTTCTTAAGAATCTATACAAAACATATTGTAGTGCACCCCAGTACACTGAGAAGAATGGCACTTTCAAATCTGAGTAAATCGATGCTTTCATTTTGTTATAAAACTTTTTGTTTCAAATATGACAACCCAATGCCTTTCAATTCTGAAATACCAGAAATACTCAGAATATTGAAACATGGACATACTCAAAACTGAACACAGAGAGGTCAGTTCATACTCATTCTTGAATCATGGAAATACTCAAAAACGAGCACATAGAAGTCAGTTCATACTCATTTTTGAATCATGGACGTACTCAAATATGAGCTCATGATGTTTTATTTTTGATTGTGTGTATGTTTTCTGAAATGAGTATATACATGTTTCAAAATTGAGTAACTTTGATTCGGAGTCATTTTAACTATGCGGCATACTCAGATTTCAGTATTTTTTGCTCAGTTTTGAAAATGTCTTTTTAGAGTGTAATGTATATAGTTTCATTCTATTTGAAATAGTTTAACATAATTAAAATACGCTGCAAACGATAATTAACATACGTCATAACGTAATAGAACCCTCGTTTGTGTCTCTGTAAACAACTGTACTTTCTACTTACTCGACACTCAATACAAAATTGTTGCTATCCATCTCAGTGAGGCATATCAATTTCATTAAGTTTGAAATAGTGTAACATCATTAAAATGCACTAAAAATGATTTTTCCCTATTGACAGTAATGTAACGAAATACTTTTGAGTGCCCCTGTAAACTAATCATATATTGTACTCACTTCATTCTCAATACCAAACATGCCATGGTAAACCTCAATAACATATATCAATTACATGACAATCTGAGTATATTTACGCTAGTTAGAGTACCGTCAGACATAGAGACAAATGGCCAGATAAACCGAATTCATTAACACTTTTGAATTACGAGGGTTATTCTGTAACTAAGGTCCGATTTCTTATAAAACATAAACAATCCCAGATTCTCTATTTTTCTACATAGTTTCCATGCGTGATAACTGCGTGATTAAGAACGCGGTCATTATAATTTCAAATCAATATTTAATAAGTTGTTGCTTTCATTGCAATAATACAATGCTCTGAATCGGACCTTAATTCTGAGGTTGGAACAGTTCAATTTAAATTTTGTTCTAAACATACAATACGATCTCTTAAACATTATATTATATACGTATAATTGTACATAAAAAAACTCGAGCTATAAAAATTAATATATTTAAATGAAACTTACTTAAACTAGTTGTTCAGTATGAGGAATAAAAAATATTTTCCTCAAAGAGTACTTATAATAAAAGAGTTCTTTTTTTTTTAATTCTTTGTGTCGCCAACCGACGATATTTCGCCAAATAAATGAAATTTTTATTATTTTCTACGGACGCTCTAGTGATGTTACGCAGGAAATATTTTTATAAATATATATATACTCATGCAAGGAATATTCTGTACATTTTTCAATTTTTTTCTGAGTATGCGCTTGTGGAGACATTCCTTGTAAGTGGATATCACACTATTCAGACGAACGTCAATTTATTTATTTATTTATTGGCATTAATTATTGGCATTTTCTGTTTTTTTTTTTTTTTTTTTTTTTTTTTTTTTTTTTTTTTTTGTGTGTGTGTGTGTGTGTGTGTGTGTGTGTGTTATTTAATTGCTGAACAGTTCAGATTAGATAAGGTGATATTTTCTGTGAAAGAAAAAATATTCTGTGCACCTGTGTATACATACCATATAGAGAGTGTAAAGTTCTTCACTTTGGACACCACTATTTTTGCACAGAATTTTTGCTTTATCTAGTTTCAAAATTTCAGCCATTAAATAATGAAAAACAAAAGTTTTTCAAAAGCAGTGTAAGTGACGCTCGTCGTGAAAGTGTGATATACATTAGTGTGGCTTTTCAACTGTTAAAGTTTAAACAAATGCACGTTTCATATTATATATAAATTTATAAATATATATATATAACATACTTTATGATACTAAAGCTCGCTAATTAATAAAATTATTATTTTTGTTTCAAAAATAAAACAGAAATGAAATACAAACAAGCAGTTGCATTTCCCTTTATTTAATTAGTTTCTCTGTTTCCGTAAAGTTGTATTAATATTAATAACAATACTAATATTTAAAAAAATTATTTCCATTTTTGTTTCACTTTTTTTTAAGGTCATTGTTATGTTTTCTTTTGATCAGCAAAAATATGAAGCGGAAACAAACATTTTCATTTATTCTATTGTTCTGTGAATTATTTACCTAATTTTGCCATCCTTTGTTGGGTTAATTACATGCTTGAATATTTTTGTAGTTACCAAAAAAAGTTTTGTATATGGCTTGAGCAAATATTGTTTCTTTCATCTTTTCTTTTGTTTTCACGTATGCTACAGGTGATACTGTCATTCAATTTACCAATATCTGTAATATTTTATCATAAATCCTTTTTTTTTTAACATTTACGTATTGTACTTTTGTAAATCAAATATTTAGAAATTAATTATTTAATTATAAATAAAAATTTTATTATAATATCTTATTCAGAAATTTTAGGAGAATCAAATCTTACGGAAAAATTACACATTTTTCCACCTTTTCTTTATTTTTATTTATTTATTTATTTATTTATTTATTTGGAGATAATATTCTTTATCATACGTATGTAGCATATTTCATGAATATTTTTAAGTACTAAAAATGGCACTTTTAGCATTTTTCTGAAACGTTCACGTATGATATTTTTAGAATTGTGAAATTTGCCAATGCATGTAGTGTTGTTTATATTATCCTACTAATATATTTTTAATTTCATCATTACCATTACATGTAACGATAATTATAATTGCTCACTTATGACTAAAATGTATTGACCCTAGATCTCCCGGCAATTTTACTCAACCATTATAAAAACATTTCACACCAGAATTTTTATTTAAAATTATTTAACTTATTTATTTAACTTTAGTTTTGCATGTTTTACATTTATTTTATTTTATGAAACAATTTCTAGTTCTAATAGTCATTTTGAATGTACCTGTCGGGTTCATCGGACCCATCTGCTAGGCGCGGCGTTAATTGAATTAGATTTTTGCCAAACTCTGTCTTGAAAGATACCTTTTACCAATGATAAAGAATCAACAGTTGATCACTATGCATGAATCTTTAAAAAATCTATATCGATTGCAAATTTTATACATTAAATCACCAATCATTGTAATCCGGAATAGAATGCACATCAACAAAAGATTAAAAAAATTGGAAGATTGTGCACGTTGGTTATATACGAATTTCAAAAACTAAGAAAATAAAATTCCAGCTGTAATTGATATTTTAGTAATTTGGTATAAAAGAAGTGGTGAGTGATTCGTGCCAATGATAAACAAAATCGACAAAAGACAAATTGTATTTTTAAGGAAAATCAAATGACAACTGAACAAAGAGATATGAAATCAGATTAAAACATTCAATTGGAAAAGATAGTTTAGTTCTCTTATAGAATGTTATCCTGTGGAAACAATGTTTGAAATCTAAAATAACAGCATTTTCATTTTCAGTATTGGGAACTCCAAGTATCCAAGAAGAAGAACACTCATTTCAGAAAGCAAATAGTCATTTTCAATCGTGAAAGGTTTTACAATTTAGAAGAACATTTTAACACTAGAACCGCGATGACGGGTAATTTTGACCCGTACCAAGTGAAAAAATGTCGGTTCGAACCAGACATTTCTTCATAAAATAAGTGAAAAATTTACCACGCAAAAATAAGTTAAATAAATAAGTTAAAAGTCTTAAAATAATTCTGGTATAAAATAATTTTATAAAACTTGAGTAAAATTTCCCGCGGTTCTCGTTGTGAGAAATGGCAGCAGTCGCGCAGTAGCTGTGGCAACTCTGGACCCCTACTCTCGGGTAGAAAGGACTTGGTAAAACTTAACCAGTTTTACCAGATGAAAGTGGTAAAAATAAAAGATAAATAAGTAAGAAAGAGAGAGAGGGAAAAAAGAGAGATGTAAATTGGAGTGTTTTCCAAACTCAATTTAATAATATAATTCAGCGGTTCCCAACCTATGGGTCGCGGAACAATCGAGGTTTACCAAAAAGATATATCTTTTATTTTATATGTTTAAAAAATATAATAAATACAATACAACTGCAATAATCATGAAAGGTATTAGTTTAAACTAAAACTTCGTGAGAAGACAGCGTTTTCTTAAACAGTCAGTCAGTTATGTTACGATCTCGTTGTGAGAAATGGCAGCAGTCACGTAGTAGCTATGGCAACTCTGGACCCCCACTCTCGAGTAGAAAGTGACTTGGTAAAACTTAACCAGTTTTAACTTGATATGGATGCCCTCACCAGTGCCAGAAATCTCATCGATTGCAAAGTTGCGTTTTGATCATTCGTATTTTTCATTATCTTTGTAATATGTGTGTTGTTTTAATTATTATTCCAGTTACACACATTGGAATTAACATTTTTATTTTTATTTATTTATTTATTATTATTTTTTTTTTTTGCTTTGTACGAAATTTTACTTTTTTCGTAGGATAGGATAGCCGATACTTATAGAGGTCATACAACAATTCCCATACTGATATTAGATACACCCTCATATTAGGTGGGTCTCGAAATATTTGTTTACTTAAAAGTGGGTCGCGTGCCAATAAAGGTTGGGAACCGCTGATCTAATTTTTTGAGACTAAAATTCTTGATGGAAACTGTAAAAAAAAAAAAAAATGTGGTGCAACATGCTTGGTATTCAGATGCAACTAATAAGTTGATATTCATAGTTTACGAAAATTGACAGAAGACTTTATTATAAAATATTAATGCCTAAAATTCCGAATAACAAATTCGCGCATACTGCATGCAATTTGTTTATTTATTTTTCTCTAGGCCTTCTCTTAAGACTGCTTAGCTACATGAACGAAATTAAGATTTCAAAGGAAATTTAAAATTTCCAGGAAAGCAAATTTATATTTAGATATTACTATTTTATTTTTCCGGGATGAAAGGGTTTTCTTACATTAAATTGATTAAATACGATTTTCTTCGTATAACTCTTTTTCGGTAAGTTACCATTATCTAATTATTATCAATTAAATAGATTTTTGGCAAAGCCATTCGTTAGCATGATCATCAAGATTATCATGATCATCATGATTATCAACATCAATCCTTAATATGGTTTAAACACTAAACAAACCAAGAATTTTACTCAAGTTTTATATTTAACACAAAAATCCTTATTTAAAACTACTTAACTTTTTAACTTAACTTATTTCTACGTTATTTATATTTTATTTATTTTCTGAAGAAATTAGAATTTCTGGATCGAATTAAAATATTTTCATTTAGTACTCTTCAAATGACCGGTTATTCGTATATTTAGTTTTAAGAGAGCATGTAAATGACTGTTTCATTATGTTTAAAAAATAACTTGTTCTTGCATTAGCCCAATGTTTATTCTTTTTCTTTTTTTCTTTCTTTCTTTCTTTTTTTTTTTTACTTATTTAGCTAAACTTAATTTATTTTGCTTATTATCAAATTTCTGTCACAAAATAGTTATCTGCGGATTGTTTTAATTACTGTCATTACCAGGGTTTGACAAATGGGGTCGCCCGGTCGCTGCTGGCTACCAAGTTTTTTCATCTGGCAACGAAGTTGTTTAACCCCTTGAAGGGCACCGGTATATTATATATACCACTTAATTTTAATCCCAAAATGCCACAATGACACCAGAACTTTATAATCAAATTTTGAATTTATAAGGTACATGGGGAAAAGCTTTTACTCATTTTAAAATAAATTCGTTCGTGAATCCTGGTGCCAATCAATCATTTCAATAATTTAGCTGCAAGTGTAGTTTGACCCTGAAAGGGTTAATCAGCAAATTTTAAAATAATTAAATCAGAATTATGTGACTGACTGCGACAGGAAAACAGTCAAAATTTGTTTTCCTGCTTCACTATTCCATCGATGCCCCCCCCCCCCCCCGCCCTCATCAGATATACAATTTGTAGCACTTAGCAAATCTGCACACTTGAAGCATCCAGAAATCAGAATTTCCCGAACATGCCGATTTATTCAACTTTTACAGTATTTTTATTTTTTTTTAAGCTGTATAATTTCGTTAGGTCTCGTTAGAAAACTTAGTTTATATAGTTTTTCTAAATTATGTACTATTTTAAATACTATCCAACTAATACTTCTAAACTATGCTTGTTTATTTTTTCTTCAATTAATTCATAAAAAGCTTTTATGCTTTTTGAAAATCTATGACCAGATATGGGGGTGGGGGGGAGGATAAATATTTATTACCGGCGACTAAAATGTTTCGCTGGCTACCAGAATGTTATCAAATTTGTAAAGCCCTGGTCATTACTATTTATTTAGTAAATGAGTTGATATGACTATACATATGAAATTAATATAGTAAATTTTCCGAGGTGTTATTTTATCACTAATTTTTTTATTTGAGTTCTTGCATTTTAATAATTTTTTTATAAGAAGACAATGAAAGAATATAAAATTTTAATACTTTTGTTGTGGACTTACATAATTTAATGTATAGAATGTTCAAAACGGAATTTATTTAGTAGTCTGTAATAAATGTGAAAACAACAATTTTTTTTTCCTCCAAAAGACAAGAAAACTTTTATTCTGAATGTCAAGAAAATGTTTCATATCAAAATTTTTACAAAATCTGTTTTAATACCTGTTTTTTTTTTTTTTTTTTTTTTTTTTTTTTACATTTCATAAAAAGACATACCGTTATACTATTTAACTATTATTTATCTGATGATTTTAAAATAATTATCTGTTATTTTATATATATATGTATATATATGTGTGTGTGTGTGTGTGTGTGCACATATGGATCATAAATGAAATACTAATAATCGTTTTAGCTATTGAACAGTACTCAATTTAACCCCTTGAGGATAACCGGTGTATAATATATACCACTTTTTAAGATATAAATTTTTCACCAGTATTATTAAATAAAAATATTTATTATTATTTTTGCAGATTGAGAAGGTAAAAATTCATTATTTAAAATTACTGGTGTCAAAACATCGCAAAATCTATCATTTTTAGACCACGTGCTTGTCCTCCAAGTGGTTAAGATCTATCATACTTTAAAGTACAAGTAACCAGGGGTGCAAAAATCTAGGCGTCAATGGGCCGATTTCCACCACTAAATTTTTAGTATTCTTCGCCTAATAAGAATACAGATAAAATTTAAACGAAGTATACTAATAAAATTTGACGAAGAATACTAATAAAATTTAGTGGTGGGAATCAGCCTATTGGCGCCTAAATTTTTGCACCCCTGCAAGTAACGGTACTTACGTATTATCCGGGCCAGGTCTGATACAATTGCGCCAAGATCGCTGCTCGCATCTTCCAAAATGATTCTGAATTTGTTTATTTATTCATTTGAGAATTATGACATGCTATCGGAAAAATTTCATTTTGTCGTTTCATTTCTGTTGCCAAAAATTTTGTTCTTTTTTCAATCGATCTCTAATATATTAATAGTAAACTAACGCTGCTGATAAAGGGCAAAACTTAAATAGACTTGGTGAGTGGTGCGGAGCTCAACCAGTGTTGAATTCAAGGGATGGTTCGGGTGGAGGACCCTTGGAGCATTGAAATGTACCCACTAGAAGATAATGCTTTTTAACCCATTCGCTGTCAACCACGAGTATACTCGTAGTTGTCAACATTCAAAATAAAAGTGGAAACCTGTATAGCCATATATAAAATGTTGTATTCTTGTAATCAGAAAAACTTAATCATTTTTAACGAAAGGTCCTAGGGCAAAGTCAGAATATTTGTAAAAGAAAAATCATTATCTATAACGCTGATCCCAACACTGTAACCATTTTGAATACTTTGTAATATGCAACTATTTTGCTAACTAAATCAGTCGATATGCGATTGTTTTTGGCTTTCAAGGCTACTAAAGCAACTATTTTGAATAATTTTTGTAATGGCAGCCTTGGATTACTATATGTAAAATTACTGTATGTATTTCGATTTAAAAGCATAAGGTTTGAAGCAGTACAATAATTAAGTAAAAAAAAATCTGCATTGTACAGATTATTTGTGTAGCTGCTACAGAAAAATGAATGCAGTGCTTGCTGACAGACTTTTCTTGTACCTACAGAAAATTTCTGGCCGCAAAAGTTGCCAGAAAATTTCTGTATGTATCATAAATTTCTGTATGAACAGAAAAAGATTGTCATATACGAACTTTTTCTGTAGGTACAGACATTTCTGGTACACCAAAAATTTCTGTACCTACAGAAAAAAGATAAACATATACGAACTTTTTCTGTAGGTACAGGTATTTCTTGTACATACAGGAATTTTCTGGCAAATTTTGCTGCCAAAAATATTCTGTTATTTTACAGGATTATATTTTACCGTGTACCACTATTTTAATACGTTAAAAAATACTTTATTTAATGACAAAAACTTTGCTATTAAAATTACCAAATATTATCTTTCAGAATATTTAGTGGGAAACGAATTTCAGTAAAAATATCGAAGACTTCACCCACATAGTCTTGGCAGTGAATTGGTTAATAGTCAAAAAGTGCAACCACCCTCCCCCCCTGAAATTTATCATCCCCCCGTAACACAGCAATCAATCCCGGATGAATATATGTAAATTCAACACTGAGCACAACCTTAAAGCTGCTCTGTGTTAATGGAGATTTTCTAATAGCCGTATTAATAAGGAATATTTATTTATTTTATTGACTGTTGTTGAAATAGGAACTGTTACATAATGCCTGATTCCATACTAATCGAACATTTATAGATGTATTTTCGTGTAATTTAACATTATTTAATGATTAAATGCAGAAATTAGGACTTTGATTACCATTAAACGAAGGAATTCCATAAAACTTCAAATTTAGTTATATCTTGATATCACGTTGGTTTTCCGCCAAACTTTTTTTTATTGTAAAATGATAAATACATACGAAATCATCAAAGCTAATGAGGATAGTAATTTCCGCTTAAATCTAATATCGTTTGCCAACGTTTTGGCAACTTTTCAATCCCTTATGAGAAAAATTGTGGCGTGCGCGAGTCCAGAAAGAGATTGACCTCATTTATGACCTCCTCATTTGAATGGAAGATTGTGGCATCAATGATGCAGCTGCAGATGTGAAAAGAGATAGAAATCTGAAGGGGCCATATCAGGGCTGTATGGTGGTTGTTGCATCAAATCCCACTCCAGCTTGTAGAGCGTCTAGCCGGTCATCGTACTAACATGTGGCCGGGCGTTAGCTTCATGAAAGGAACCACTTTCCTTCTGAACTCGTTTCTTCGTTTTTCGCAAATGGCATCGCGAACTTTGATTAGCATGCTGCTGTAGATTGCACTGTTGATAGTCTGTCTGCTTTTCAGGTACTCTTTGTACAGAATTCCACGACAATTCCACCATATGCGGAGAATCACCTTCTTGTTAGTCAAGGCACGTCTTGCAACCGAGCCAGCTGATTTCCCAGGTGTTGACCACCCTTCTTTATGGCTTGTATTGCAGAGTTGCCAAGTCTCTGGATTTTTGCACACCAGTATTTTTTTAGAGAATATGTCGTTCTGTTAAATAGCAAAATGCTTTGATTAAATAAAACAACATTTTTTGTACTAAATACTGGTATCCAAAAAGCCGGAGACTTTGCAGGTTTGGTATTGTTGTAGTACACCCATTTTTAATCACAGGTCACAATTCTGTCCAGAATGTTCTCTTTCCTTTGATCTTTGAGCAGAGCCAAACAACAATATTTTCTCCTGTGCTTGTCATCAGCAGTCAATTCGTGAGGCACCCAGCGGTTGAACTTAAACGTTTGGTTTATGCGTTTTAGAGCGTTAACTATTGTTTTTTGGCAAACGTTAAGCTCTAACGCAATAATTCGGGTTGAAACATTTCTGTCTTGATCAATGGTTTGCTTTAACTGCTCACAATTAACTTCAATAGGGCGGCCGGAACGTGGTTCATCTTCACTGTCGAAACTTCCAGCTTTAAACTTCCGAAACCAAACTTTGACTGTATCATAAGAAACACTATTGATTCCTAAACTTTGACACATCTTTCTGTGGCATTCAGTCGCACTGAGTTTATTGCGGAACTCATAGTAAATAATCGTTCTGATCTGCTGACGTGATAACTCTATTTTAAACACTTTTTTGAAGCACAACATAATACATTTTTAAAAAACAAATTACACAGTCATGTGGTTCCTGCGCTCTGCTTTCGAATGCAAAAATTGGTTGGCTGAAAAGCTAACAACCGCACAAATGACAGCTGTTTGCGCGAAGGTATCTCCCCTTGGCAGAAAACTTTTTACTCAACGTAATATAAATTGTAGCCAATTAAACAACTCGATTTATTTTACAAGTCACAACTAGATTTTATTGTACATATTGCCCAAAAAGTGGCATTTTAATTCTGTGTTTGCATGTGATTCTCTAAGTAATGATTTATAAATTTCATGCGATATTCCATGTCGTGCGGACATTACAATCTGAAAACTTATATTTATATACATTTTTTTAATAAAAATTCACGCATTCTTTTAAAAAGAATTTTTGAACTACAGGATATTCGTTAAGGCTATCTCATATCCAAAGGAGTTATTTTCTGATACATTTCGCAATTTATTTTTGTTCATAAACACGTGAAATTCGACAGTGTTCTTATTCAGAAACTTTGTAATCAAATGGTATTTTTCCTTTTTTGGAACGTCAGAAGATTTTTCGGAAAATACTGCCAAAGTTGGCATTGTGAATAAAGTTTGTGGACGCGACATCGCGGGAAAGAGGAAAAACTTGCTGTCACCTGAGAGCAATTACTTATAAATAGATGAAAAAAAGAAAATACCATTCGATTCCAAATCTCTTCAATAGTCAGACCCTCAAATCTCTTGATTTTACTATAAAAATGAGTCTGTAAATGTGTCAGAAAGCTTCGCGTTATTGAGCGGGGAAAAAATAATTTTTTGAGAACAGATTTAACTAAAACACTTTAGATCAAATGGCAGAAATTTTAAATGAATGCAATCAAAATTACTTAATCCTACAGTGTAGCCAATTGGCAACACTTTCTATTTAACTTTTAATAAATAAATCAAGTTCTTTGCAACCACTATATTTATATAGAAATATTAATCCTCTAAAAAATGCATAAATATGCTACTAAAAAATGTTAAAAATTAATCTTAAAATTTCTGGTGTCGAATTATTAATATACGTATAAAAAAACACAATTCTAAAAGAAAAATTCATGCACTCTATGGTTAAAAGATAAAGAAGCATTATTTCAGAAAAAAAAAATCTTGAAATATATGCTGAAAATGTACTTATCATACAATAATTTCATTTAAGTCATTGAAAAAATTGCATTTACACTATCATTATACTGAGCATAAAAATTACTATGAAATTAGATTTAAATAATTTAGATTTAATTCGATTTAAATAACTTAGATTTAATTTAGACAATATTTTAGGAAATTTTTTATTTCTTGGTCAACAAAATTGCCAAACCTGCTTTTCTGGGAGCCAGCAAATGTACGAATTGTAACTATTGTCTAAAGTGGATTGTAAGTGAATTTTCAAAATCAAATAGAAGCGATTTGTGATCGAATACCACTGGAAAAATTACATCATCCTTATTATCGTTCTTTAAACCATTTGCCTCATTAGCTTATATATGCGTGCATTTCAGGAATTTATTTTATTCAAAGTCTCTAATTCATACCAGAAATTCTCATTTTGTGTCTTATTTAATCACCGCCGTTTTGTGATTACGTAAAGTAAAAATTAAAATTCTTCTTTCTGAATTTAAAATGGATTGTATGTGAATTTTCAAAAACAAACAGAAGCGATTTGTGAATGAATACGAATGGAAAAAATACATCGTTCTTATTATCGTTCTTTAAACCATTCGCCTCATTAGCTTATATATGCGTGCATTTCAGGAATTTCTTTTATTCAAATGGCTAGTTCATACCAGAAATTCAGAATTTGTACCTTATTTAATGACTGCCGTTTTGTGATTTCATAAAGTAAAAATTAAAATTCCTCTTTCTGAATTTAAAGTGGATAGTATGTGGATTTTCAAAACAGAACAGAAGCAATTTTTGAACGAATACCACTGGCAAAAATACATCTTTTTTATTATAGTTCTTTAAACCATTTGCCTCATTAGCTTATATATGAGTGCATTTCAGGAATTTCTTTTATTCAAAATGTCTAATTCATACCAGAAATTCTGAATTTGTGCCTTATTTAATGACCGCCGTTTTGTTATTACGCGAAGTAAAAATTAAAATTCTTCTTCCTGAACTTAAAGTGGATTGTATGTGAATTTTCAAAAACCAAACAGAAGTGATTTGTGAACCAATGGAAAAAATACATCATTCTTACTATGGTTTCTTAACCCCTTGAAGGGCACCGGTATATTATATATACCACTTAATTTTAATCCCAAAATGCCACAATGACACCAGAATTATATAATCAAATTTTGAATTTATAAGGTACATGAGGAAAAGCTTTTACTTATTTTAAAATAAATTTGTTCGTGAATTCTGGTGTCAGTCAATCATTTCAACATTTTTGCTACAAGAGTACTTTGTCCCTGAAGGGGTTAAACCAATTGCATCATCATCTCAGCTTATATATGCGTGCATTTCGGGAATCCTTTTATTCAAAATGTCTAACTCATACCAGAAATGTTGAATTTTTGCCTTATTTAATAACCGCCGCGCCGTTGTGTGATTACATAAAGTAACAATTAAATTTTTTCTTTCTTCTATCTTCTTTCTGATTAAAAAATAAATTTCTGGAACGCACTCATGTATGCGCTAAGAATGCAAATCGGTAATTCCACTCATCTGCGGGGATTATCTTTTTAATTGACGGTAAGATAAATTGGAGAAAATCATCTATTTCAAAGCTTAATGAATTTTCCACACATGCTTTCTCATGAATGTACAACTATTTTAGAAATCTATGATATACGTTTTCGTATACGATTGAATCCTATTTGTATATTAAATTATTTGTCTGAAAATCAAGGATAATATAGGATATAAAGAGGATAATCAAAGATATAAATCAAGGATAAATCCCCTTAGTAATTTTCGAAAAATTCGTTCAAAAATCGTCATTTTTTTTTAATTGTCCCGTTTTATTAGTCAAGAATTTCTGATGTAATTGGTAAAAGAAAAAGAGTCTTTTTTTATTATTATTTAAAGTACCGTAAAACGGGGTGAATAGTTACAGCCGGGTGAACAGGAACGAAACTTCCCGGTCATACAAAAAAATTCAAAATAAATATATGTGAGGTTATTTTTAGTTGCCAATTTTTTTTGAAAAGGTAGTATCATTAAGTGTTGAGAAAATCGGTTTTGTCATGCTGGCACCACTACTGGGTTATATAAAAAAATTGCAAGTGGATCCTCAAAAACCTCCTGTTTACAACATCTGCAAAACTTTGCATTTAACTACAGACTTTTTCGTATTCTAAACCTAAGAGTAGTGGATTTTTTTTTAAATTAACGATAGACCTATAAACGATATGCTGTATTAGATTTTATGTATTTCGAAAACTACATAATGAAAAATGGAAAAATATCTTGTAGCGTCATAGGTTTAAGATTTACGGAGTGAATCGGAACACAAACGAAAGAAGCTATCCAGAAGATTACCGTCTGAAGATTCAAATTCCAATTATTCTGTTTAAGACAGTGATAAAGAGTTCATGTTGTCTACTACCAGGGATGAGATTTCTCCACTTTTTTGCATACCAGTATAATCTTAGAAAAAATGTTATTTTAAATCGCAAAATATTCTGAATTAATAAAATAACATTTTCTCTAAGATTATACTGGTGTACAAAAAAGCGGAGAAATCTCATCCCTGCCTACTACTTCAGAAGAAGATCCAGATTTTGGAATCCCGGAAAATCCCCAACTTTCGAACAAATTTGCTCCAGGATATTTCCTTGTAGTTAAAGTGCATGTAAAAAGTCATACAGACTCTATATGACCAAAGTCCTGTCCCTAGAAGATGATGATTATGTGGGAAATTCTTACAAAAGGGTCCCCGATACCTGGAGATTTCAAGAAACGGTGGAGGAGGAGGCAGCATTTCTTCCAGAAGATGTCATAAAGAAACTTCATCTAAAGGACAGCATTCAAACATCTGCTCGTTTCAAGGATATGATAACTTTTGTGAAAGACATGAGTGAATTGAATTTGTATTAAATTTTATCTTTCTCAATTCAAATACATTTTCTTAGAATAAATTTTAATCTTTCTTGAGTTCAAAGTTTTTTTTCTAATTTCTGAAAAGTGATACCTTTACTTGTATAGAAAATAAAGAATTTGTCTGATAGTAACTACGTCTTCTTATTAATCCCTTATCATTATTACCTGTTTTTATTAACTCTATTAAAGTCTGAATTGGAACAAATAAAGATTATAACATTTGTTCCGATTCACCCCTACCTGCGGGATGAATCGAAACACCATTAACAAATTTAAAAATATACATAAAAACTGTAAAAAATATTTTGGTTTTGCTTAAAATTTCTAGTTAAAAAATAAAGGAATTAAAAATCGATAGTTGCCTTTTTTTACGTTAAAGTTGAAAAATGTTAAAATTTTTAAAATCACAATTTTACTTCCCTTATATATAGCTTTTTTTGTACACAAGCTAAGTTTTTTTTTCTTTTTTTTTTTTTTAGATTGCTTCCTGACCCCACCTTTTTTTAACTAGAATCATTCGTCATATTTAATGACATATTAAAATAATCTTCTTTTTCAGTATTATATTTTTAAATATTTTATTTATTTTTAACTTTTTAAATTCTCACAGTTCTCTTTGGTCTCTCAAGTCGATTACCTATAGCATGGAAGTTTAGTTAGTACGCAACTAGGTATTCCATCCTGATAACTACATCGTTCTGTTGTTCCATTGTAATGCGATAATAAGGCCAATTACACTATTTAAAAAAAAACTGATGGGAATCAAGTAAATCTGATTTTTAAAGAAGTAGACTACACTGCCCGCGAGAGTCACGAGGGCGACAAAATTTGTTAACAAATGACTGCTCGTGTAGGAATCGGGCGCGACGATTAACAGGTTAAGCATTTAAAATAATTTCGGGAGTGACAAAATATAACAGGGATCGTACGGATCAAGGAATTTTCCAGGAGAGTCACCAGTATTTTAGTTATAGAAAAAAATCTAGGTTAAACCCGCGAAACTTTGTTTTCTTTTAAGGAGATATTTTCCGTATAAAATTACTGGTACCTAAGAATTTGCTTGTCGCAAAATTCCAGGAGCCGTACGAACCCTGTATAAACCATAATATCACGGCTGTCACTGGCAACTATATTTCATAATCTATTCACACCACTATTTTCAAAATGTAAATTTTATATAATATTTCTCTTGCACGTACTATTGAAGTGCTTCAAAGGATTTTAGTTTTGAAAAAGTAGTACCAGAGATGTATAGGTCACGACGATTGTATTTTTACACAACAGTAACCCTACAAATTGACATGATGTAAAAGAAAAAAAAGGACATGTTGCATCCTTACGTTTGTAGGTGTCAGAAGATAGAACTGACAATCATCTGGATTTTTCTTAATTAAAAAGAAGAATAAATCAATTACTTTCATGGAATTGAAGATGTATCTTGTGATCTTGTATATTATACAGGCTCCCGCTGGTCCGTTTTTTGAATAACATTATATCTGAAGAAACTTTTTCATAGTAGGTTTTTACAACATCTGCGACAAAAAATAACGTTCTGGAAAGGTTTCTACAAAAAATCAAAAAATGAAAAGAATTTCTTTAAAAAAGTGGTTTTAGGAAACGGACTGAGTGAGTGCCTTTTATATATAAACGTTCACTGGGCACATCATATTAGTTATTAAGGGATGTAATTATATTTTTCTTAACACGTTGACAGACACTTGCGGCTATAGCCGTCAAAGCGAAGTTCACAATGTGACATGACGGCTATAGGCGTCCAAAACGAAACGGTCATTTTTAGACACTACGGCTATAGCAGCACAAATGTGCATTTACCGGCGTACAAGTAGAAGCCCAGTGTCATGTTTTGTAGACAATTTTTTAGGTTGAAGTTCGTTTTCCACCTGTTATAAGAGTTGCAGCTTCAATATGCACGTGCAGGGTGGCTAGTGGTCAGGGAAAAATACACTAAAAAAAATGAAAATTACCAGTATATTCTTATAGAAAAATTCATATTGATTATTTGATCGAATAATCAATTTATAAGAATGCACTGGTGTAAAGCACTTTTTTTATTGTATTTTTCCCTGACCACTAGCCACCCTGACGTGGTTGTGAAGGGAGTAGTGCAACCTAATTATAGGCGCTGAATTAATCAAAATTAAGTTTATTTAAGCAGAAAGAGTAAAACTATACTTCTAATATTCTAAAAATTACAAAAACATATAGTGTCAATTTTCGAACTTCACTATTTCCTACTGTCCGTCAATGTGTTAAAAAGAAAATCCCGGAAGACTGGTTAATTCTACCTCAATTTTTTTTAGGCTGTGGCACGTGTAACCGATAAGGCAACGTGTAACCGGATGTTCAAATATTTCTTTCTTTTTTAACGGTATAATTCAAATTTGTTGGGTAATTCTATAATTATTGTCATAAATTGTGGAGTCTTCGTAAAAATAGATCGTTGGGCCTTTGTTGGCAAATGGTTTGTTGGTAAATGCCACGGTAATGCGGATATTTTTTATCGTTGGCAAACCACCCCTCTCCACATTTAGCCAACTGTGGTACAAGTGTTTTGTGCTACTTGGATTGGCTTTTCTAGTACAAGAATGTCTCGAGTCTTCAAAGAATTTCATCTAAGCCAGAAAACCTTTAGAGAAAAGTGGAACTGTGTGTGAAAATTGCTTGTTACAAGAGACGTGCCAGGCAATGTCTTACATTGTTTGGAGCAACAGACGAGCTGCTATACAACAAATTGTAGCGTTATACATCACAGATTTACCGCAAAGCATATGTGAACCGATCTTATGAATATTTGTTTTCATCACGCCAGAGAAAACGCTATATTAGCACTGCGTAGCATTAGATCATGATATTTTAGCCACTCAGTGTAATTCGGAATCAAATGATCAAAAAAAGGTGGTAAGAGCACACACGCTGTAAATGAATATGAAACATTAATTTTCAGCATTTGTTGTAATTTTAGTAATTTGTATAAACAGAGTTTTGAGTAATTCATACAAATAAAACATAAAATCCAAAAAAGCTAAATTTTAATGTTGAACAAAAAGAAATAAGAATTGAACAAATAGATTAGAATTCATATAAAAACATTCAAGTGACAAAAGGAGACTATTTCCTGTTTAGAATGGTATAACAGAAGAAATTGTGAAATCCAATGTAACAGTAATTTTATTTTCTATAATGAGTATACCATTTAATAAGGCGAAATCTTGATGATAACTATCCAGTTTCAATGGCGGAGGGTTTTATAATTTAAAAGAACATTGTAAAAGTATTACTAATCATTAAAAAAAATAAACAAAAAAGAGAGAGATAATTTTGTGTGTTGTCAAACTCAATGAAGTTTATTTAACCCTTTGGGTTAAAAAGAAACATACAGAACAGATGCACCAGAAATTCGGAATAGTGTTTTATATGTATTTGTTGACAGATATTCCCTGACTAAAAAGAAGCGATAAGTACTATTTGAATTTTCGAATATAAATTCGAAATTTCTTAATTAAAAAAAATACGTGGACAATACTGATGACGAGTCTCAGTCGTCAAATGTACCCAACGGGTTCATACTGTCATTTGTTTAGATGAAGTACAATCGTAAACGGAAAATTTACTGGAAGAAATAGTTATTAAAACATACTTTTTATTGAGATGTAACTGATAAGCAGATAGTCACAGTTTTAATACTGTTGAATTTGATTCATTGATCAAAACATAGAATGTTGTTATTTTTTCTAGACAGAACAAATTCTTGTAAAATGAAAATGACGAGAAATAAATAAATTCGAACAAAGTGCAGTATCTTATTCAATAATTGCATCTAAACAATTCATTAAGAATGCTTAGCTACTTGAACTCAACATTATTTTAGTTTACATCAATGAAACTTAAAAGCAAGACAAAATTTTATTTGGATTTTACACTTATATTTTTCCGGGAAGAAGGGCATTTCTGACATCAAATAAATCAAAATTATTTTGTAATGAATGACACTAATTCAGTAAACGAACATTGGAAAATTAAAAATAATTAAATGGATTATTTGTGAAGTAATTAACTTTTAATATTCTGGGTACTGTTACGTTATACCAACACCATTCTCGCAAAGCGTAATAAATGGTCATCGCAAAATAAAATTCCCTTAAATGAAATGTTTGAAAAAATCAATTACAGACTTTCACGAAATATTGTATTAAATCAATACAAATATATACTTGAAATAAAAGAACACATAAATATTATACAATAAAGTAATAAAATAAAACTCAATTTAAACTGCAAGGCATGAAACCGTTATATCTTAGCATTGTAATAAACATTTCATTTTTTGAATGAACACATAAAAAAAAAAAAATAAAAAAAAAACATGTATAATTCCTAAGTCCTAAAACAATCGTATTTCAGCTTTCTCATCATCAGGTAACTGCCAAATAGTAAAATCCATCTCAGAGTCAGTAATATATGTAAGCTATAACTTAATAATAAATATTTTCGATTCGAAAAATATCAATTTTTGGGCGGTTTCTATTAAATAATAATAATAATAAAATAGTCAAGTTCAATAAAAAACAAAACACAATGTTTGGCACGGTTTGAAATAAAATTTGCACGGTCAGGATAGGTAAAAATGGCGCATTAGCATACATTTTGGCATGGTGTTGGTATAACGGAAAAATACCATATTTTGTTATATCGGTAATAAATGATTTCAAAAGTATCTCATAGTATTGACAGAAACTGCTCAAGTTCCTTATTGACATTTACGTTATTTTATGAATCAAGAGTCGTTTTATTTCTGTTTTAAGAGAGCATAAGACTTATTTTATTTTAAGTATAATATATGAAAGAGAAATTTTAAAAAATCGCACATAAAATTCCTATAATTGCGTTAGTTGCTACATGTCATGGAATATACCTGACTTCAGATTACGGAAGTACCACTATTTCCTTAGAGGAAAACTTGTCATATGCAATAGCACGATTACATAAGTCGAGATTTTCTATAAGAAAATATTCGTATATTCCCAGAAATAGCAGGAATTCTAAAATATATTTAAAAAGAAATTAACTCAAAATTTTAAAAGCATGCAATTTTTTTTAACCCCTTAATCGTCGTGCCCGAGACATTCACGGGCAGCGTAGGTTACGCCTGTTTTATTCAAATTGTTTGATTCCCACCAGTTTTTTTAAATAGTTTTATTGGCTTTATTCTTGCATTATCTTATCTGTCTATTAAATAAGACGAACATTTCTACTTAAAAAAACTGGTGGTAAACAAGCAATCTGAATTTTTAAAAAGTAGCCTACACTTAAAGTGCGCGACGATTAAGGGGTTAATTCCGCAAAATTTTGCTCTTGAACAACTCAATAATTTACATGAAAATTTCACCGAATATAGATAATGCCTGAATATAATATCTATTTTAAGATTGAAAAAATGCATGCATATTTTATCAAAATTAGTACTTTTTAAGCTATATTGAAAGTATTGCATACTTTTTCGGGGTCTATCTATACTTATTTTTAGAGGTTTAGGGAGGACAAAAATAAACAAATTTAGATTAAATCTTAACATATAAATATAAGCTAAAATGACTGAAAATTTCATATTAAATATTTAGTAGTTTAAAAGACATCTAATATTAAAAAACTCATTTTGAGCCACAATTTTAAAATATTAGTACTTTTTTAGTATTTCCTCCTGTAAAGTTTGAGTAACTAATATTCTAGTACACTTATATGTGATTATTTATAAGACTGTATTAATTATATACCTTGTGAAATGTAGTCTTAAAATATCGAAAGATAATAAAATGGTTATATACTATAAAAAATAATCATAATCAGCAGCAGATACAGTCAGAAAGAACGTAATTTCGAAAGACGAAACACAATAAATACACATTCTGGGAGAGGTGTGAGGATGATAGATTCATAATAGTCTTGATGTCTTTTCATATTTTATTCGACAGCACATTAAACACAAAAGTAAATTAATAAAGATTATTAGACTGAAAAAAATATTAAATTTCAGGAGAGCCGCCAAGAAGCTCCATTTTTCACGATACAAATTATTCCAACTGACAAAAACAAAGCTGTTTTCTAATAAGTTCGATGTTACGTCACACTACGTAACGCGCGCCGTGAGCATAACCCCGCCCACAGAACATGTGAACAAGGATTTCGTAACATCCTGCCCCACCATGAACACATGAGGGTTCATCAAAAATTTTCCAAAAATATTACACCATACATATATAACATCATATATATATAACATCAATACAAGTAACCTAGTTTTCAATTAACTAAATTGTACACAATTTTCAAATAAAAAATAATATTAAGGTATTCAAGTAAACAATTTAACATAATATTATTCAAGATCAATATCTATTCCAAGTACAAGATTTAAATTAAATTATAAAAGGTAAAATAATAATATATATCCAAGATAAGATTCAAGAATGAAACCAAGTAAGTAAAACAAAACATTTTTAAAGTTTTGCCCAAGCGTTTTCAAGAAGACAGTCAAATATAAAATAAATTATTTAAATTTAAAATAATTCAGGTCAAGATAAAACTGTCCAAGATACAACCATAGTCCTGGAAATCAAAGTTTGATATGCTATCTAGATTAAATCATGAACACAAGAAAATTTCAAATATTAAATTCAAGAAACAATGCAAATATATATTGATACTTACATACCTTCTTCAATAAGCACAAAAACAAATTACAATATCTTCTACTAAAAATATAAAAAGAAACAGTTAAAAATATTATTTATGTACATTCTATTATCAGGCAAAGAATTATTTTAGAAAAATTCAAAAAGGATAAGTAAAAGAAATTAAAGTCCAATTCAAATATCATCAAGAAAAAATTTAGAGTCTTTTGAGAGTTATTTGGTGGATCGGAATTAGAAATAGGTATGCTCTTATCAATCCATCTTTTTCTAAGCTCCTCGGAATTAGTTTCAAATTTTCTTAAATTCATTCCCCCTTCTTTCAAAATATTAACAGCTTCATTAGATAAATTAAAAGCCTGTACAACATCATTTTCTCCGGTAAACAAGTCATCTACGTAAAGGGACGAATTAAGGATTTCAAAGGTTTTCTTGTGAGTCTTTATATTTTTTAATATGTTTTTTGATAGTACAGGCAAGGATAAACGGACTGCAGGTGACACCAAAAGTAGCCCTAGTCATTCTATAGGGAACAATTTCTTTATTTTTGTCAAAATCTTCATAGTATAAAAATCTTAAATAATCGCGATCTTCTTCCGCTATAGATATCTGGAGAAAGACTTTTTCAATGTCAGCTGAAAGTGCAATTTTATGTAATCGGAATTTTAAAATAATATCCAGAACATTTGGGTTCAAGTTAGGACCCGCATTCAGGCATTCGTATAAAGATAAGGAATCCGCTTGTTTAGAGGAAGCATCGAAAACAATCCGAGTTTTTGTTGTAATTTTATCCTCTCGGATGACAGGTCTATGGGGCACGTAGTAACAGTTATTCTCGGAAAACTTTTTAGGGCACAATTCCACTATACCTTCATTAACTTGGTCAAGCAAAATAGAATTGTATTCTTTGAATAAAGACTCATCTTTCAGGAATTTATTTTCCAAACTAGAAAACCGCTTTTTTGCTACTTCAAGATTATTTTTAAGCAAATCACGAGAATTTTTCCATAAAAGACGTGTTTCATAGTGACCATTCACGAATTTTAAGTTTTCTTGAAACCCATTTATTACTTCATAATTAGAAATTTTCTTTTCATTACTTTCAATATTACCAATTGCTTCAAGTTCCCAAAATGCTTTTAATTGAGTATTTAAATTTTCACCCGAAACATTCAAACATATTAAATCTCTTTCTTTCGAATAGCAAATTACATTTAAACAAGAAATAGAATTCATTGAATAATTATCTGGCATTTGTCCAACTAATGTTGTTCCGAAAATAGACGTTTGAAAGTATAATTGCTTGTTTATTTTGGTAAGCGATCCACATAATGTTTCATAAATATAATTAGCTCCTAATAAAATTTGAACTGGTAAATTTACCTCGAATAAATCAGCTAATTGATATTCCTTTGAAATAAGGTTTTGCACCTCGGGATTAATATTTTGACATAATTGGGTACCACAGATTTCATCCGTAATTAATGCCTCAACATTAACAGAATTATACGGATGATATCTGCTTCTCAAGGTTATTAATACACATTCAAATTCTTTTTCTGTAGGATTTCTGTTAGAAAATGTGTAAATGAAAAGTTTTTCTTTTCTTAAGATTTTGGCATTTAATGCCTTTGCCAAATCACTCCGAATGAAGGTTTTTGTGCAAGCAGAATCATATAGTATTCTGGCAAATAATTTTTTAGATCCACTTTCCACCTGAACACAAGCTGTTTGCAGTAGAGTGATATAATTATTCCTCAATTTTTTTGACTTATGAATAGATTGCATTACTGTTTCGTTTTCAGGATTTTGGCTAACTTGTTTTAATTTTGAATCTTGATTTTCAACCAATTTTTTACATTTTGTTTGTGGGCAAAATAAGTGATTATGTTGTGTGCTTTGACATGTTTGACATGACTGAATTTTTACTTTACAAGCTGACTGTAAGTGTTTGAAAAAGCATTTATAACAACGTCCGTCTTTCTTTAACTTAAATCTTTTTTGTTCATTGGATAAGATTTTGCATCCTAATCCAGTATGTGTATTAGAATTGCAAAAAATGCAAACACCTTTAGTAACAGTATTTAACGCAACTGATGTCGGGAAATTATTTTTTACTTTAAATTTCTCTTTAGAATATTCAGCTTTCGAACGAAACGTTTCCTGACCTTTCAACGAAATTCCTGACACCAGATCTGCAGCCTCCCTAGATTCGATTTCAAACTTGATGAATTTCATTAATTCCCCTACATCACCCATTTTCTTAGGATCCCTTTTTCTGTGAAATTCTACCACTAAATTATGTGGCAATTGTTTTAACAAAATAGGTATTAATATATATCCAAATTAGCTGAAGCAATACCCATAGATTGCAAATTCCTAATACTGACTTCACTTTCATCATAAATATGTCTGAGACCCTTAATATTTGATGAAGATTTAACAGGTTCGATTTCTAATAATTTATTAACAAAACAACTAATTAACTGGTCTTGTTTTCCGTATCTTTCTTTTAATAAGGTTAAACAAGATTTATAATTCTCTTCTTTTAAGGCAAAACCAGCTATTGATTTGTAAGCTTCACCGGTTAAGAAAGATTTCAAATATAAAAATTTATCAACAGTTGTTAATGATTCATTTGAATCTATGGCGCTTTCAAAGCTATTATAAAATTCCAAGAATTTACTTGAATCACCACTAAAGGTGGTTATGTTTAGTTTTGGCAAATTGACAGGATTCTGTGATGCATTATTTAAATTAGAAATACTATTATTACTTTTCACGGATTCAGCTTGCTCGACCTTGAATTGCTTTAATTTACTTCTTATATTGGTTTTCGAATCAGATATAGCTTCCTCATACTCAAGTGACTTTTGAATTTCGTTTTCAAATTCCGTTGCATCATCTATTAATTCTTCAATTTTTTCATTAAATTTTTAAGCTCATCTTGTTTTTCTTGCAAATTTATTAAATATTCAGACAGTTTAAATTTATCATTGTCACTTTGAGTATCAATACTTTCCATAAATCTATCGATAGAAGTAATTAATTTAGTGCATGAAGTTCGAGCAAGCTTACGTTTTGATTTTAACTTATCGACTTTTTCCATTTTAGAATAACAATAATAATAATAAAAAAGTTTTTACAGTACCTTTTATCCGAGCATAGTCCACTAGAAGAGAAAAAAAAACTTCTAATAAATATTTTTTCCTATATATTCACGTCGATTACGAATTCGGAGAACAATTTCTTGATTTCGCGGGGATTCGGCGCCATAAAAAATAATCATAATCAGCAGCAGATACAGTCAGAAAGAACGTAATTTCGAAAGACGAAACACAATAAATACACATTCTGGGAGAGGTGTGAGGATGATAGATTCATAATAGTCTTGATGTCTTTTCATATTTTATTCGACAGCACATTAAACACAAAAGTAAATTAATAAAGATTATTAGACTGAAAAAAATATTAAATTTCAGGAGAGCCGCCAAGAAGCTCCATTTTTCACGATACAAATTATTCCAACTGACAAAAACAAAGCTGTTTTCTAATAAGTTCGATGTTATGTCACACTACGTAACGCGCGCCGTGAGCATAACCCCGCCCACAGAACATGTGAACAAGGATTTCGTAACATACTATGCATGAATCAAAGTATTTTCTGTGAAAACTGTTAGAAGAGTGATTTCTGATATAAACATTTCATCTATTATTGTGAGCCTGAATATTCATCCATCCGACTTCAAGCTGGTGAAACGAAACACGTGTGCGCTGACAAAGTACTTTTCTGTTTTCTGTGAGATTCTCATTAAAGAACTTACACGTGTAACCTCAAGAGTTCAAGGCTAAATGACGTAGACTTGACTGTGTTTTTTTCTCTCATCCAAGAACTAATACTTCAGTCTCTGAGCAACCTTCTTAAAAAGCAGAACTACTGAACACTTCTCTTAAAATTAAATGTTTTAACTTTTTATAGTGTGATGTAAATTTAACAATGTAAATTAATTTTTTTTCTCTCTTTTTTTAATAGTAATTAAATAATTAACTTAGAAGTTATTTCACGAAGCCATACTTTATTTTAACAAGATTGTGTTTGTTAATATCTACTTCAAATGTGCCACTATCGCTGGATTAATTCTCAAGTCGGATAATTACTTATCATACCTACGCGGACTTTTCAGGTAGGCCAAACTTGCATTACCTTATATTACTGTTATAAAGTACTTAAAATTGAATTTAAGAATAAAAGAGAAGAATCATTTATTTACCGTAGTTCTAAAAATTATCAGATTATGAGCGCTGAGGATTGAACACGGTAAAACTGCTCTCTAATAAGAAAAATAAAAAAAACTATATTTTAAACAATAGAAACTATAAAAGTATTATTAAAATTAATAAAAATACAACATCATGGCTTCAAATATGAAAGAAATGTGTAGCATAGAAAAACTGAACTCCAATAATTATGCGATTTGGAAGTTCAAGGTAGAGATGCTGTTAATGAAAGAGGATTTAATCAACCAGATAACTGATGATCCGCCAAACCCCTTAACAGGCGAATGGACGAAGAAAGACAATAAAGCCAGGGCTATTATAAATTTAAGCTTAGAAGACTCACAGCTGATTTACATAAAAAACGAAACATCAGCTAAAGCTACATGGTTAGCATTAAAAACAATACATGAGCGCGCGAATTTATCTAGTAAATTATATTTGCTAAGAAAACTATATAGTATAAAACTAGTTGAAAATGGTAATATGAACGACCATATTGTTAAAATATTAGAAACCGCTGATAGGTTAAAATCTATAGGAGAAGAGATTAAGGACTCTCATCTATCTGCACTTTTGTTGTGCTCCCTTCCACCTAGCTATGATACTCTGATCACGGCATTAGAGGCCCGATCAGAGACCGAATTAAATTTGGAATTTATAAAAGGAAAACTAACAGATGAATTTCAAAGGAGACAAGAAAGCTCCAATTCATCGCATGAAAATGTATATAAAACATTTAATAAACAAAAACAAAACACTAGGCCATATCCAAAAAGAGAACAAAACCTTTTTTGCACGAATTGCAAAAGGAAAAACCACGTGCGACAAAATTGTTGGTTTCTTAAGAATAAAAATTCTAAGAACCAAACAAATGAAAAATACAGACAAAATTCGTCTTTATGCTTTGAAGCAAGTGATTTTACTCCGAAAACTAAAGCAGAAAAAAACACACAAATTCAAGAGAGTAAAAGCGAAGAAAATCAAAACGAAAAAACAATGTCTCAAAAGCAATTATCATTAATCGCACATAATGAATCTAAATCTACTTGGATTGTTGATTCTGGAAGCAGTTCACATATTTGTAATGACATAAATGTATTTGTTGACATTGACAATAACAACAAAAATACTGTCACGATAGCAAACGGAACAACACTAAAATCGCACGGGACAGGTACAATAAAATTACGGACACAATCAAATGACATAACTTTAAAGGACGTTTTATATGTCCCTGATATTCAATCAAATTTAATGTCGGTTACGAAAGCCACAAAGTATGGTTATGAATTCATGTTTGAAAATAACACCTGTAAATTATCCTATAATGGAAAAACTCTCTTAGAAGGAAAAAAGAGAGAAAATTTATATGAAATTAACCTATATAAACCTAAGCAAGAAATCTATGTCAATTTTGCTGAACAATGCAAGAATAAAAACTGCATTGAGCTTTGGCATAAGAGATTAGGTCATAGAAATGTTAATTCAATTAAACAACTCTTATCCAACAATTTAGCAACAGGTCTAGAAATTCAAAATTGCAAACATGACATAGTTTGTGAGAGTTGTATAAAGGGAAAACTAACAAATGCACCGTATCCAAAACAGAGTGAGAACAGAGCTAAGAAGGCGATCGATCTGGTGCATACGGATGTATGTGGTCCGATGCAAACAGAAAGCATAGGAGGGAAGAAATATTTTCTCACATTCACAGATGATTTTAGTAGATTCACAATGATATTTCTTTTATCGAATAAAAGTGAGGTAGTTACCAAAGTGAAAGAATATGTAGCCATAACGAAAAATAAATTCGGTCGCACAGTTAAAGAAATCCGATCAGACAATGGGGGTGAATACACTAGCGAAGAATTAGAAAAATTCTTAAAATATGAAGGTATTCATCACCAGTTCACTATTCCGCATTGTGCACCTCAGAACGGTGTTTCGGAAAGAAAGAATAGGACTTTAGTCGAAATGACAAGGTGCCTATTATCGGAAGCGCAGCTACCAAATAAATTTTGGGCCGAAGCTTTAAATACAGCTGTGTATCTTATAAACAGATTACCAACAAAATCACACAATTCAACTCCATACCAGCTATGGACAAACAAAAAACCGGATTTATCAAACATAAAAATATTTGGCTGCAAAGCTTATGCTTATCTTGATAAATCCCAAAGAGGAAAACTCGATGATAAAGCAATAAAAGGAACATTTATCGGTTATGATAATAGATCAAAAGGATATAGGATCTACATTGGCAATAATAAAGTAATAAGGGCAAGAACTGTTAAATTTATAGAAAACTCTAATTCAAATGAAAACGAAAAAAAATCCATTGATATGAGAGAAGAATTAGAAGTTCAGAAACAACCTGAAAAAGCAGATGGAGATTCCTCAAAATTCTTTATAGACATGCAGGAAGATAAACAAACAGACAATGAGGAAAATTTAAACGAAAACGAACCTAGAAGATCTCAACGATCAAATAGGGGAGTTCCACCCGATAGATTCTCTTATATTACTAAAATACAAAAAGAAAATATTGAACCAACAGAGTGGAAAGATATAGCGAAAATCGAAAACCCATATGATAGAAACAAATGGTACGAAGCAACTAATGAAGAAATTAATTCATTAAGAAAAAACAAAACATGGGAACTAATTGATCCACCACCTGGAATAAAAGTAATTGGGAATAAATGGGTATTCACCAAAAAATATAATGAAAATAATGAAATAGGAAAATATAAGGCACGTCTTGTAGCCAAAGGTTTTTCTCAAAAATACGGAAGCGATTATTTTGAAACCTTCGCTCCAGTAGTAACGTATACAACTATAAGAGCGTTTCTAGCATGTGCAGCGTATAAAAATTTAGATGTTAATCATATAGATATTAAGACTGCATTCCTCCACGGAAATTTAGAAGAGGAAGTTTATATGTCACAACCAGAAGGGCATGTAATACCGGGAGAGGAAAATAAAATTTGCAAACTAAAAAAATCAATTTACGGATTGAAGCAATCCGCACGAGCATGGAACATTAAATTAGAAGAAAGTTTAACTAAACTTGGTTTTGTGCAAAGCACCTCCGATCCATGTCTCTTCACACGAAAATTAAAGGAAAGTACAACATACATCATTATATATGTTGATGATTTATTAATTTCAGGGGAAACTAAAGAAATAAATGAAATAATAGAACAACTAAAAAAGGAATATGAAGTCAAAAATTTAGGACTTGTAAATTATTATCTGGGGATAAACATAAAAAGAAGTAAAGAAGGAAATTTCGCACTTGATCAAAGAAACAAAATAAAAGAACTGATCGAAAAATTCGATTTAAAGGAAGCGAAACCCTGTGATACTCCGATGGAACCCGGGTACTTAAACATAATTGATGAGGAAAATTTACTTTCTAATAACAGTAAATATAGGCAAGCTATCGGAACATTGTTATATATAGCTACAATAACTAGACCAGACATAGCCGCCGCTGTGAACATTTTGAGTCGTAGAAACGAAAAACCCAGAGAAAAGGATTGGAACGCAGTAAAGCGGGTTATTAGATATTTAAAAACAACACAAGAACTAAAACTAATTATTAGTAAAGAAAATGAGCCAATACTAACAACATATGCTGACTCCGATTGGGCAGGGGATAAAAATGACCGTAAATCAACAACGGGAAATTTATGTAAATTAGGAAATACACCAATTTCCTGGTCAACTAAGAAACAAAATTCAGTTGCCTTATCATCCGCTGAGGCTGAATACATCTCAGCAGCAACTTCAGCAGAAGAGACAGTTTGGATTATCAATCTTCTAAAGGACCTTGATCTACAACAAAATTTGCCCATAACTTTATTCGAAGATAATCAAGCTTGTATAAACATGGTTAAAAATTATAAACATCATTCGAAAACTAAACATATCGATATAAAATACAACAGCATAAAAGATCTTAAGGAAAAGGGAATAATTGAACTACAATATTGCCCAACCAAAACTATGACAGCTGACATTCTAACAAAGCCCCTTCCCAAACTGACTTTACAAAACACAGAACAGGTTTAAATCTCAAGAACATTTATACTTCAGAAATCAAGCAGGGGTGTTAGAAGAGTGATTTCTGATATAAACATTTCATCTATTATTGTGAGCCTGAATATTCATCCATCCGACTTCAAGCTGGTGAAACGAAACACGTGTGCGCTGACAAAGTACTTTTCTGTTTTCTGTGAGATTCTCATTAAAGAACTTACACGTGTAACCTCAAGAGTTCAAGGCTAAATGACGTAGACTTGACTGTGTTTTTTTCTCTCATCCAAGAACTAATACTTCAGTCTCTGAGCAACCTTCTTAAAAAGCAGAACTACTGAACACTTCTCTTAAAATTAAATGTTTTAACTTTTTATAGTGTGATGTAAATTTAACAATGTAAATTAATTTTTTTTCTCTCTTTTTTTAATAGTAATTAAATAATTAACTTAGAAGTTATTTCACGAAGCCATACTTTATTTTAACAAGATTGTGTTTGTTAATATCTACTTCAAATGTGCCACTATCGCTGGATTAATTCTCAAGTCGGATAATTACTTATCATACCTACGCGGACTTTTCAGGTAGGCCAAACTTGCATTACCTTATATTACTGTTATAAAGTACTTAAAATTGAATTTAAGAATAAAAGAGAAGAATCATTTATTTACCGTAGTTCTAAAAATTATCAAAAACTGCTTTTGACACATAATAAGTTTGGCTTTTGGAATAATGGGCGGGACAATGACGGATTATTCATTATTTATAGAGAACTCCACATACGTTTCTAGTCATAAGACGTCACGTAATAGTAGGACTTTTCTCTGACTTTAAAATTCTCAGAAAAAATTCATATTTCAAATGTATTTTCTTCGAAAAAAACTTTTTTTTTAAATATTTATCTCCTCTTAGTAAAAAAATGCATATTTCGAACATGAGTAACAATTAATATGTAACACATGTTTGTGCTGTTTATTGCATGTTGAACTGAGAGTGCGATGGAAAAAAGGAACTTGCCGTTATTTTATATTTCAAATAATCTAAAGCAAATTTGACCCTTTTTTTCACATGGATATTTTTGATTCCATACACTTCTTTCTGTACATGTATAAATTTTAAATTCGATACAGAATGAGGGTTTTTTATGCAGTTAGTGTTCCAGGTGTCTCGAGTTTCAGGGTTCCTGTCCCGCATAATCACAGTATGGAGCGTCAAAAGTCCATATTTTTCATGATGCACAATTGTTTTAAAATTTCTTTTACTACCATGGTACTTGCTTCTACCAGGGCCTAATTACCGACGGAGCACAATTCCACCAGTAAAATTTAATAGAAATTTTCCTCTTCTTTAAATGCCCTATTCATGTAAAATTACTGCCATTTATAAGGGAAAAAATTCTATTCTTTTTTACTGGTGGAAGTGTGACTCGTTGGTAAACAGGCCCTGATTTCTACATCGAGTGGAACATAATACAATTAACCCTTCCCGCCACAGTGGTCCCACTCCGGGTACACCTTAATTTTAATTCCAAACTTGCATTCGGCACCAATAATCTATACTAATATGATAAAGGAGTAAAGATTGTTTGTTTGTTTGTTTGTAGGGGGTAATCTCTGGAACTACCGAACCGATTTCAAAAGTGATGGTGGCAACGCCTGCTCCAACATAGGCTATATTTTATGTCAGTGCCACTAACCCCAGGGGTGCAGGAGCAAAAAACGTTCTAAAATTGCCATTTTTTAGCTATCAAACTGGCTGTCAAGCCCTGAGAGCTTGCCAGCCGTTTTTGTATGTATCTATGTACGTACGTAATGCGATAACTCTTCATAGAAACATCCGTTTTCCTTCAAATTTTGTTTATAGGTTACCTGTGTTAAGGCGCTACCCTGATTAAATTTCGGGATTGAATGATTAAGTATAAAGGGGGGGAACAAGGGGATAATTCCCCCCCCTTAATTTATATAAATGGGTTTTTCATGCAGAATTGTTCCGTTTTCCTTCAAATTTTGTTTATAGGTTCACTGAGTTAAGGCGCTTCCCTGATTAGTTTTCGGGATTGATTAGTTAAGTATAAAGGGGGGGATCGGGGGGCTAATCCCCCCTTAATTTATATAAATGGGTTTTTCATGCGGAATTATTCCGTTTTCCTTCAAATTTTGTTTATAGGTTCATTGGGTTAAGACGCTTCCCTGATTAGTTTTCGGGATTGATTAGTTAAGTATAAAGGGGGGGGGGATCGGGGGGCTAATCCCCTCCTTAATTTATATAAATGGGTTTTCAAGCAGAATTATTCCGTTTTCCTTCAAATTTTGTTTATAGGTTCAATGTGTTAAGGCGCTTCCCTGATTAGTTTTTCGGGATTGATTGGTTAAGTATAAAGGGGAGGAACAAGGGGCTAATTCCCCGCTTAATTTATATAAATGGGTTTTTCATGCAGAATTGTTCCGTTTTTCTTCAAATTTTGTTTATAGGTTCACTGAGTTAAGGCGCTTCCCTGATTCGTTTTCGGAATTGATTGGTTAAGTATAAAGGAGGGAACGGGGGGCATATCCTCCCTTATTTTATATAAATGGGTTTTTGATGCAGAATTATTCCGTTTTCTTCAAATTTTGTATATAGGTTCACTGTGTTAAGGCGCTTCCCTGATTAATTTTTCGGGATTGATTGGTTAAGTATAAAAGGGGGGAACGGGGGTAACGGGGGGATAATCCCCCTTTAATTTATATAAATGGGTTTTTCATGCAGAATTATTCCATTTGCTTCAAAATTTGTTTATAGGTTCACTGTGTTAAGGCGTTTCCCTGATTAGTTTTCGGGATTGATTGGTTAAGTATAAAGGAGGGAACGGGGGGCATA
This sequence comes from Maratus michaelseni, assembly GCA_963931845.1. Lineage (NCBI taxonomy): Eukaryota > Metazoa > Arthropoda > Arachnida > Araneae > Salticidae > Maratus > Maratus michaelseni. The sequence continues at coordinate 78,782,120 of OZ007595.1, read as the reverse complement.
TCCCCCTTATTTTATATAAATGGGTTTTTCATGCAGAATTATACCGTTTCCGTTCAAATTTTGTTTATAGGTTCACTGTGTTAAGGCGCTTCCCTGATTAGTTTTCGGGATTGATTGGTTAAGTATAAAGGGGGGGAACGGGGGGATAATCCCCCCTTAATTTATATAAATGGGTTTTTCATGCAGAATTATTCTATTTGCTTCAAAATTTGTTTATATGTTCATTGTGTTAAGACGCTCCCCTGATTAGTTTTCGGGATTGATTGATTAAGTATAAAGGGGGGGAACGGGGGGCTAATACCCCCCTTAATTTATGTAAATGGGTTTTTCATGCAGAATTATCACATTTCCTTCAAATTTTATTTATAGGTTCACTGTGTTAAGGCGCATCCCTGATTAGTTTTCGGGATTGATTGGTTAAGTATAAAGGGGGGAACGGAGGGCTAATACCCCCTTATTTTATATAAATGGGTTTTTCATGCAGAATTATTCCGTTTTCCTTCAAATTTTGTTTATAGGTTCACTGTGTTAAGACACTTCCCTGATCAGTTTTCGGGATTGATTGGTTAAGCATAATGGGGGGCAACGGGGGGGGGGGCTAATCCCCCCCCCTTAATTTATATAAATGGGTTTTTCATGCTGAATTATCCCATTTCCTTCAAATTCTATTTATAGTCTCACTGTGTTAAGGCGCATCCCTGATTAGTGTTCGGGATTGATTGGTTAAGTATAAAGGGGGGAACGGAGGGCTAATCCCCCCTTATTTTATATAAATGGGTTTTTCATGCAGAATTATTCCGTTTTCATCCAAATTTTGTTTATAGGTTCACTGTGTTAAGTCACTTCCCTGATTAGTTTTCGGGATTGATTGCTAAAGTATAAAGGGGGGGGGGACGGGGGGGGCTAATCCCTCCCCCTTAATTTATATAAATGGGTTTTTCATGCAGAATTATCCCATTTGCTTCAGAATTTGTTTATAGGTTCATTGGGTTAAGACGCTTCCCTGATTAGTTTTCGGGATTGATTGGTTAAGTATAAAGGGTCGGAACGGAGGGGGCTAATTCCGCCTTAATTTATATAAATGGGTTTTTCATGCAGAATTATCAGATTTTCTTCAAATTTTGTATATATATTCATTGTAATTAGAGATTTACCTGATTAGTTTAAGGGGCTCATTAGTTAACTATGAGGGGGGTAACGGGGGGGGCGACCCCCCCCCCTTAATATATTGTTTATTTCTTTATTTTTCGATGGGCTTATTTCAAATTCTTTGAAATAAGAGTATAATATACAATTAGTGTGAATAGCCTGTGAACTCAATGCCCTCAGTTTAACTGGGCAGTTTTTTTTTTTTTTTTATATATAGTGAAGGAGCTAGAAATTTGAAATTTGTCATTGTAGTTACTTATAAGATGTAAATGCTCTCTAAAAACAAAATAAAAAAGAAATTGAAATTTGAAAGGGTGAAATGAGCGAAAAGCGTTCTAAAAACAGTCTAAATTACAATTTCTATGAAATCTCTGGAACTACAGAACCGATTTCAAAAGTAATGGTGGCAAATTGATGGGGACAATCCCTACTCCAACATAGGCTATATTTTATGTCGGTGCCACTAACATCAATGGGGTGCAGGATCGAAAAATGTTAGAAAATTGCGACTTTTTTATACTGAAGGGGCAAGAAATTTGAAATTTAGCATTGTAGTTACTTATAAGATGTAAATGCTCTCTAAGAATAAATTTTAAAAAAAATCGAAATTTAAATGGGTGAAATGAGCGAAAAGCGTTCTGAAGTCATTCTAAATTACAATTTCTATGGAATCTCTGGAACCACGGAAGCGATTTCAAAAGTGATGGTGGCAAATTGGTGGTGACAATCCCTGCTCCAACAGCCTCTTTAATAAAAAACTATGCGTTGCTGACGACTGGGTTTTTCGCTAATTGTTGCAACAGATTAATCTCGGAAAATGAAACATTTGAAGTTACTGAAAAAAATGATAGCTCAAAAAGTATTTGTCAGAAAATTGTTAGACAAACTGCGTTTGAAAGGTAAAAAATTGTATTTTTCTTGATATAAATTTCAAATCTACTGATTATGCCGTTTTTCAAATATTGAATTTCAAAAATTACCAAATTTTCCAATGGAGTACCATAGCGAAACCTTCATGCGTAAAAAGATAATGATAAGGGCGACGTGTCCTGACGTGTATATTGGCTATAGCACGAGTCACAAATTATAGTAGCCTTATTATTCTGTTAAAATATAAAAGTTATTTATGAAATGTCAATATTTTGTTTGATTAAAGGTTCGTTAAAAGAAATTGACCAGCGTAGCGGGCGTAGCTTGCTAGTATTTTAATAAAATTTTGTTTCTATAATGAAAGCTTAAAATAAGGAGTTCTCATTATTGAAAAAGGTCGTTTGAAATTTCCGGTGTCAGTCAGTAATTTCTCATTTTACGAACAGAAGTTGTCTGTGCCGGAAAGGGTTAAACCAGTGAAGAGAGAACCTATCTATAACAGAAAATATTGATAGTCTATTTCAAAGGAATACATAACTACTCTTGGCCTAGTCGGAAATCTTTATATAATGAAATTTTTTGCAGTTTTAAGCGATTCAGTTTTCACAAGTTTTACCTTACTTCCTTCAATAAACCTTGTGTAAGCGAAATTCGTTTTAAAAGTGAATATATCATTATCCCACGATAGGAATACTATACAATTATACCCGCTAAATTGGAATTTTATTTCAGCCCCTAACGATTCCGCCTTCACAGGTCTTATTGTATAATATTGCGTTGTTAATTTAGTAAAATAAAATTTGCTAAGACGGAATCGATAGGGACAAGAGAAAAATTCCGTTATAAACAGGATTTCGTCTTAGAATATATAGTTGTATTGTATTTCTACCGCAAGTACGATGGAATGTTTATGTTTAAGACAGGATTCCGCTATAGACATTTACAATTTTCATAGGGTTTGCCGTATTTTTATGTCCCGATTTAGAAGCCGTTGTCCCGCTTTTTGTGACAATTTTTTGTGACCTTCGAAAACTATATGTAACAAAAGGAAAAAATTATCTCTTTAACGCCTATTTTATAGTTAGAAAGTTTATTTCCATTCCAACCATTATTGATTTCCTTTTAAGAGATTCTGACTCAGATTTTAAACTGGATTTTTACTTGTATGATAAAATGATCAGCATTAACTGGAATCCTAAATGTTATACATTTATGTTTCAGAATATCTCATATATAAAATTTTGAAAAATCGTTTATTTTATTTCTTATAGTCCTATCAAAAATACTTATGAATAGAAACTTTAATATTGCAAAATTGTGAGTAATTTATATATTAATTGGACATATTGTTGAAATTTTAAGCCACATTAGCAGCTTGAATTGTGAATTCTGAAAATTATTCAAACATATATTTCATTTAAAATACGACCGCATCATAATTTACATTCAAGTAGAAAAAAAAGCGAAGTTTGTGTCTTTGTAGTTACTTCAAACACAACGAACCTACCGTTCTTTTTAAATACTGGATTCGATTGTACCGAAATGAAACTCCATTATTTTCGATGTAAGACATATTTTGTTTACTACATTACGAACAGATCCCGGCCGTTATTTTCATAGAGAAGTTGTTTATCTTAAAACACAGAAGCTTTTAAAATGTTTCAAAAATTCCTTAATATATAACATTCTAAATCAGCCATATTCACCTACAAAAGCATGGCTAGAAACCAATATGTGTTTTCGTATGTCAGTATTGAAATGGACACTGTGTGTATATCTGTTGTTTGGCTCCGCCCACCCTCAATTCCATTAGCACTTGAATTCTCTAGCTCCTGCAAACCCATTTTGTATAAAACGTCCAACCGGTGCCTTTAACATGGATAATATACATTCTAATATAAGTAAAACACGAGATATCTTTTTTGTTCAATAGTGCATGCGGTATCTTTGTTATACATTCCGAATGGTAAGAAATTTAAACATATTTTGCGAAACCATCCTGTATGTCTACGAGATGTTGAGACTAATAAAACAATGTTACAACACTTGATGTGCTTTTGTTTGTCTGTTCTTACCTTCTGCGGGTACCGTTTTAGGTCATGGTTTCCTTTCTGAATATGAAATATGATTTAGAATTTCTCTACTTTCCCTCAAAATTTATACAGGGAATTTTCTAATAATTACTATACAGATTGTGTCATAGATAAATAAATCCAGTAAATAATCGTCTATAATAAAAGCCAGATTTTATTCTTAGATGTTTATTATATCAGAGTTTGTTTTTACTAAAACTATACTAAAGAAATACTAGTCTAGATAAAGTAATGCGAATGTATACAATTATAACTAGTCGTTGGGGGCCACCGTAATACTTACCCATCATGTATATGTATAATGTAAAATATTAAAATAAAAATGTGTAAACTACTTATAAAATGCATTGCAATTCAAATAAAATCGTGGCTTGATGACGTCATAAACTTTAAAGGCTCGATTACTGAATTGCTTGAAAGAGGTTTTTCCTTATAACTCCAAAAATAATACTCCTATTAACTAGCGGTTTATTGCATCTGATTAAGCGTCAAATTTCCAATTAAAATATATCTTTGAAGTGAAATTTGGATGAAATACAGGGTCATAAAAAAATCGAAGAGTGTGGAAAATAGGATTACAAATATCTCGGCAACTCATTATCCGATCGACTTCAGGTTTTATGCAAAATTTATGTTTTTTTATTGTCTTTTATATTTACTCCTTAAAATAAACAATTTCGAAAATTTTTATATACCTTTCATCAGAACGAACATTTCGAGAGTCCGAAAAAAAATGTTCCGGTTAATCGAGGTTATTGAAATGAAATAGGCTTCTTCCCATTATTACATACTAAATACATACCAAATTGCAAGTCTCTATCTCAATTTGTTCGGGAGACAGAGCGTTTACAGACACACACACAGACACACAGACGGACGGCAAAATTTTTTTTCTAAAAATATGTTTTTCGGAATCTCCAGTGTCTGAAACGTGTAAATCCGTCAAAAAAATTTTTTCGATTTTCAAAACGATTACAAGACTTACCCTATACTACGTATGATGGGTAAGTAATAAAATTGGGGGAAATTAACTTTTTTCCATAGGTAGTTTTTTATGAAAAAATCTTGTTATAATATTAAACATACACTGTGGAAATGTGTAACTTTATGGGTATTTACCGTACATGCTTACGAAAAATGCCATTTTTCAATCAAATCAAATCCTGAAAATACATGTTGAGAAAGTATAATTTTGGAATAGTGGCATGTTTTAACGGGTAAATTTATATACAGGTAAATATCAGTTTTTACGGAAGGTAACTCGAATTTGTCCTGTCGGATATTACGCATAATTTTACTTCCATATTAATTACAGTGTATATTTGATACCATTAAAAATAATTGCATACCTAAAATACCTTGCATCATGTTGATAGGTATTATATCTTGTTTAAAAGAAACCGGGTAATAAATAAAATCGGACTTTATATATTTAGAAGAGGAGGAGGCAATACGTTCAAATTTTGAAAGCGAAAAAGAAGTAACTATAAAGGGGAAAATCACTTGTGGTATCTTAGAAATTCTCCATTATTTTAGATATTTTTTATATCCATCTTTATTCTTTACTTTTAGTAGAAATTTTCAATTTCTTTTCTTGGACATGGTGATGGGCATTCTCTGCGTAATAGACATTTTTTTAGCTCGTTAGTAGTTAGTTCATTGTCATGCATCTTCAGTAATCATAAAAATCTACTTCCTATAATTTCAAGTAAAAATCATTCGCAGATGCCACAATATCTTCTACCAATTTGTGTTCTTTATATGAAATTTCTTCATTAGCATGGGAAACACATAGTTTCCTGCAATTTGCTTTGAGATATTTCGCTGTTAATTTTTTCCAAACCATTACAGTTTGTTTAATGCCATTACAATTAAGAAATGTTAAATAGCTTACTTTCAAAATTTTTTTAGGATTATGTTGTTAGCCTCACACAGTTCAAAGCACCTGAAAAAGTACCTTTATATATCCCTGCTTGTTTGTCTGTTGGATGGCAGAATGCATTATTCAAAGAAAAAATATTTTTACCAGACTGTTTTTCCCAAGGTCATATTTGAAATTTAAGAGTCTACAATAGTCACATGACGACACTCGCAAGGTAACATTAAACCTAAGGGAGATTTCTTTCCACTTTCTCGTTTACATTTTAAATTGACAACCATAATACGTCTTAGACATAAAGCATATAAAACACTTTAAAATCAGACATAGAATAAAAACAATATACTGTGGTTTATACTTATAAACCACAAAATGTTATCAAATATACAATTTGCAATTTCAAAAAGAGGACCCACCCCCTTTCGAGTTACGGGTTTTATTTACAGCATCCATTATTCTTCTCACCGCCACGATCTGATATATCCGTTTACTATGGTGTAGGTTTCACAGCAATACAAGGTTTGTTTATTTGGTATTTCCTGAATTTCCAGGACCCCGTTACATGTTTCCATTTGTTGAGATAATTATACATGTTTAAGGAAAAAATAATCAAAAAATCAAAACCTAGGAAGACGCATTTTAGGTAGATTTTTTTATATATAGATGGAACTGATAAGAGATAATCGCAGTTTAAATAATTTTGAATTTCACTTATTGATCACAAAATGGAATTTTGATATTTTTTCAATCATGGCAAAAGTTTCGTAAAATAAAAATGCCGAAAATTCAGAGTATTTTTTAAATTCAGAAATTCTGATTTTTTTGCAGTTATAAAACGTTTGTCATTAAATAAAGCAGAAATATCTATTTCAATATTCAGGTAAGAATTCAGAATTTCTTAATTTAAAAGAAGAGTCAAACTGGCAACTCCGAGTAACATATCCGCACAAACATATCACAACATATTCGTTCAAAGAACAGTAATTTATATTTAGCTTTTCTCTAAGCCTTCCAATCAGATTGCTTAGTTACTTGAACAGACAGGAGATCTCTATTAGCCTCTGAGTTTCCTCACGGAAGATAAATTTACATTTAGATTTTACAAATTAATTTTTCCGGGATGAAAATCTTTTCTAACATCAAAAGACGGTTAAAGATTTTGTAATGAATGACACTGTTTCAGTAAACTACCATTCTCTAATTAATAACAATTAAATAGATTATTTATAATTGTCTCTTTTATATTATGACTATATGATATCGAAAGTTAGCTTTGCATTGACACTATTGATAGAAACTCCTCAAGTCCTTAATTGACATTTTTGTTATTATATAAATCAATATTATGTCTTAATTCATTTTTAAAATAGAATATTATTCTTACATCTTAAAAAAAAACTTGATTTTGTGAAAAATAGTATATGTAAGAGCATTTTAAAGCGCTACCTCCGTAATAACTAAATGCTTATCGTATTTGTCTCAAAAATGGAAGTCAGCATGTCCCAAATAGTAGCTAGGCGCTAACATCTGGGGATGTATTATAAGTTGCTAAAAGAAAATAAATTTTATAAAAGAAAACATAATAAATACAGTTGTGACATTCTAGAAATTAATTGCAAAGTTTATTTTTTAAGCTATATTTTCAACTTTCCATATAAATATTCTCAATACAGTCTTTGTTTGCGTTATTTACTGATCACTACCTTCGTAATATATACGTTAATATATTACAGAGGCAGCGTCCTGATATGTATTGAAAGATCATGTCAGTTGTCAGCGATAGATGACATTGTACTCTGGGAAAAAATTGACTTTCAATTTCTGTATGGGGAAAACGTGAATACGATCGGCATTTAGTATTCAGGAGGTAGTGCTTAAAGTCAACCGCACAGAAAATTCCCTTAATTACGTTAGTGATGACAACAAATGCAGCATGTGTTCTGTATGTAAACATTGATAGAAAAGTACAATAGTAAGTAAAAAATAAATGGTTTATATTATAATGTTCAAATTGCGCTATATTTTTAATTTTAAAAAAATGTTTGCGAACTACTTAATATTTTTCACGTAATTTTCACAGAATATAGATTACGTCTGAATATAATACCTATTTTATGACTGAAAAAATATGTTAATATTTTAACAAAGTGTCTGCTTTTTAAATAAAACTTAAAGGATTCCACAATTTTTCGAAGCTTATCACTGCTTTTTTTAGAGGGGGGGGGGGGTAAATAATAAACAAATTTAAAATCAACCTTAAGCTACAAATATAATCTGAAATGTCTGAAAATTTTATTTTAAAACATTGAGTAGTTTAAGTGCTATTTAAGCGTAATATTTAAAAATATTTCAGACACAACCTTAAAATATTATTACTTTTTAATCATTTCCTCCATAAAAATGGATTAACTAATTATTCTAGTATACGTTAATGGGGTTATTTTTAAGACATTAATAGATATTTACCTTATGAAAATTATTCTTACAATATCAAAAGAAATTGTATGAATATTAGATTTTAAGTATTATTTTCCAGTGACAATCGATGAAAACAGCTTCTGACACATTGCAGACCTCCGCTCTTCAGAATGTCTTTGAAAGAAGTAGGAAATAGGTCAGAAGATGAAGCGTCCATTTAGATATTCACATACGGCATTTATGTAGTTTCTGTGTATAAACGCTTATTTTATCATTTATAGCTTTTTTTCTAGTTTTCAAAATTTGAAAATATAAACACATTTGAAGTTACTCAAACGTTTTATATTTTTTGTCTAGCATATTTACTATGTTTTTTCCTACAATGAAGCTATTGCCAGCATTTAAAAAATAATTTTTACGGTTTCTTTCCGATATACATTTTCTTGAGGTAAAACCGGATTACCTATGTGGGATAAAAAGATTATTACAAAACTGTTAGGGGAACCGTCGGTAGCGTAATAAATTTTCTCTTTTTTCGAATTGTTAAATTGGTCTTCTATATTTTAGTATACGTTTTCGTCTTTTAATAATGGTAAAGAAGGATAGTTCAGCTTACCTGAGATTTTCCTTATGCGCTGAATATTTCCACAGTAATCCAAAGTGTTTGCACTGATATTTATCTTATCGACTGATTGAAGTATTCGCTATATGGAAGTAATAAGAACTATTATTATTAGTAAGTAGAGATGCACGAAATAAGAAGTAGATCCATTTTGAGTATAATATTATAATTCTTTTCTAGATATTTACATTTAAATCGCGTTTTTGGAGACTGCTTTTAGATGCTCCAATTTTACATTATATTTGAGATATATATTTACAACACATATGTACAAGAGCGTTTTAACTGCTCGGATTCATTTTAGATTCTGAAGGGAATGTCTTTAAGTTCAGTTCACACGCGCGTGATAACAGCTGTAGTTTTGAAGTAGGGAGGTCTGCAGAGTTTTTCACTTAATTGGTTTCGACAGTTTCTGGTTTTGTTCACTATGTTTTTCAGCTGCGGCACTTGAAGTACTTATTGGTAATTGGGGTCTGGTTTTTAACATGTTCTTATTTCGATCATTCACTGCACGTGGAGATTATTCACTGCATAAAAAAGGTTTCTCCGTCACTCCCCCGTAATCTCCTGTGTGGGGAATGGTTGAAGATTCAGTTTCTTACGGTGTTTCTCGTACACAGGTTTGGGAGTGGGTTTCGTGAGAGTGTCGGCTGTCATTTCTTCACTGGGGCAGTATTGTAAATCGATTTTTCCTTCTTCTTTCATCAGTTTGATGTTGTGGAAACGTATGTCGATGTGTTTGGATCGCTTAGTATCTTTATCGTTTTCAGTCATTTTTATACAGGACATATTATCCTCAAAAATCGTGATGGGTAATTTTTGTGGAATGTTGAGATCGCTAAGCAAGTTTGTTATCCAACTTAATTCTTGTGCTGCGTTGCTAGCTGAAACGTATTCAGCTTCGGCTGACGAAAGTGCAATACAATTTTGCCTTTTTGTAATCCAGTAAATCGGTGATTTTCCTAGCATGAATAGATTTCCTGATGTTGATTTACGTATTTTCAAGTCACCTGCCCAGTCTGCATCGGCGTATGCTGTTAGGATGGGCTTGCTGTTTGCGTTAAGAGTTAAATTCAAATTTTCTGTAGTTTTAAGGTATGAAATGATTCTTTTCACTGCTGTCCAGTCCTTTTGGCGTGGTGTTTCATTTCTACGACATAATATGTTTACTGCTGCGGATATGTCAGGACGCGTGATTGTTGATATGTAAAGTAATGTGCCTGTGGCTTGTCGATATTTCGTGTTATTAGGTAAAAGATTATCATCGTCCTCAAGTCTGTTGAATCCTGCAATCTTTGGTGTGTAATGAGGTTTCATGTCGTTTAAATTCAGTTTTTTCACTAGTTCCTGTATTTTATTGTTTTGATTTAGGTAATATGTATCATTGATTTTATTAATGTTTATTCCTAGGTAATTATTCACTTCTCCTAAGTTTTTCAGTTCATATTCTTTCTCAAGTTGGTTTATTGTTTCTTCGATGTCACTATCCTTTCCTGCTATCAGGATATCATCTACATAAATGATGATGTGTATCGGATTTTCTTGATTTGATTTAAAGTACAGACATGGATCATTTTTGCTCTGTAAGAAATTATTGTTTTTGAGCGTTTCCGATATTTTGGTGTACCAGGCCTTTGCGGCTTGCTTAAGACCGTAGATGGCTTTTTGAAGTTTACAAACTTTTCTTTCATCACCGGGTTTAATATACCCGTCTGGTTGACTCATATAAACAGTTTCAGTTAATTCACCATGCAAAAATGCTGTGGTTATGTCAACATGTTTCACGTTCAAATTTTTGTGCAATGCAGAGATGAGAAATGCACGTATTGTAGCGTGCGAAACTACAGGTGCGAAAGTTTGATCATAGTCAATACCGAATCTTTGACTATATCCTTGTGCTACTAGACGCGCTTTATAGCTTTGAATATTTCCTAAATTGTCCTTTTTTAGTTTAAAGGTCCATTTTGAACCGATAATTTTTGTTCCGGGTGGTGGATCTGTTAAAGTCCAAGTGTTATTTTTTCTTAGGCATTGTATTTCATTTTGTGTTGCTTTTATCCAATTTTGTTTATCATTAGTATTTTCCATTTTTTCGATATCTTCCCAATTTTCGGGAATGTTTTCAGATGAACTATTTATGAGACAAACATATCTGTCAGGAGGAACGCCTCTATTTGTCCTATTAGACCTTCTTGGTTCAATTGGTTGCTGTTTGGGCACGGATGGTGTCTCTTCACTGTCAAGTTTTATTTCTAAGTGATTTTCATGTCTATCCGGTAATTGTGTATTGTCATCGGATGGTTTTGTGGTGATTTGTATCTCCTCAATGTTATCTGAGTGTACTTTTTCATTCTCAAGAAATTTCACCGTTCTCGCTATTATAATTTGTTTTCCTTGTGTGTGAATTCTATAACCAGCCGATCGTGTATCATAACCTACAAACGTTCCGGTTTGAGCCCTGTTATCGAGTTTTCCTCTATTTACTTTATCGACGTAAAATAGCGCTTTACAACCGAATGTTCTTAAGTGTTTTAAATTCGGTTTAATTCCTTTCCATAATTCGTAAGGTGTTCTGTTGTTGTTTGCTTTGGTTGGGAGTCGGTTTTGTAAGTATGTTGCGGTGTTTATGGCTTCACCCCAAAAATGTTTGCTTAATTTTCTTGTGATAGCATACTTCTAGTCATATCTAATAAACTTTTATTTTTTCTCTCCGCAACTCCATTCTGGCTCGGATTATGCGGGACAGTCAATTGGTGTAAAATTCCGTTCTGTTTTAAGTATTCATCGATCTCTTGATTTACATACTCACGACCGTTATCCGATCTAATTTCCTTAGGTTTTTTACCGTACTGATTGTATATCATCGTTACGTACTCTTTTATCTTTTCAGCAACTTCGCTCTTTTTAGATAATAAATATATCGTAGTAATCGGGAAAAATCATCAATAAGAGTCATAAAATATATTTTTCCGCCTAAGGTCGGTGTATCTAGAGGTCCACACACGTCACTGTGGATCAAATCCGCAATATTAGTAGCTCGATTTGTTGCTGATTTAGGATACGGCATGTTAGTTAATTTAGTTTCGATACAAGTTACGCATGTTTTATTTTGATGTTTACATTTTCCTATCGTTATTCCGTCCGCAAGTTGATTTGTTATCATTGATTTAATCGCGTCATAATCTCTGTGACCTAGTCTGCGATGCCAGAGATCTATGCATTGTTTGCTGTCACAGTTATACGTTATGTTTATGTAATTTTGTGGTTCTTCCACATCGTCTATTTCCTCAATAGTGTATAAGTTTTTCTCATTTTTCGCCCTAATATATATTTCTTCATCAAAGATCAAATCGCATTTATTATCGTCGAAGATTAGTTTACACCCGTTTTTAGCGGCTTTACTAACCGAAATTAGGTTTGACTCTAAGTCTGGGACATAAAGCACTTCGCGTAATTTCGTTAGTTTTTCTTTTCCTTCGGGGGTTAATGTTTTTATAAAAACTTCTCCTGAACCTAACGCTGTCAGTTTATTATCATTCGCGATCGTTACTGAAGTTTTATTATAATCAATAAATTTACTAAATAGGCTTTTATCGTTACAAATGTGCGAGGTAGATCCTGAATCGAGAATCCAGTTATTGTTGCCTACTTTTTTGGTGATTAATGCTTTATTTTGCGTTTGATCATTTGCGTATTTTCTTTCGTTTGGAACTTTGTTTTCCCTATGAGTTTCGTTTTTTTTCATAACATAATGAAGATGAGAAATTCTTTTTATTTTTGAATTGATTGTTACGAGGATTTCCGGATTGTACCGTGTTTCTGCTCTTGTAGTGCCAGCATTCGTAAGTCGAATGATTTTTCATTTTGCAGTTGTTGCAATATTTTTGTTCTCTTCTATTTTCAGTGTGTGTATATCTCCTATTTGTTTTAAATGCTCTCTCACTGTTGTTATATCCGCTATGTGATTGTTCTGACATTTCATGTCTACGATTATATTCATCTGTTAATTTGTTTTTGATAAAATCAGGGGTGAGCTCATTTTCTGGTCTCGCCTCCAACGCAGTTATCAAAGTATTGTAACTGGGGGGAAGATAACACAGAAATAGCGCGGAAATATGTGAATCGCTAATATTTTCTCCAATGGCATTAAGTTTATCTATAATTTGCAAGATATTAGTGATATGTGAGATCATGTTTGCACCCTCAGCTAATTTAGTACTGTATAATTTTCGTAACAGGTAAAGCTTACTAGATAAATTGCTTCTCTCATGTATATTTTTCAGAGCTTCCCATGTTAATTTTGCAGTTTCTAAGTTTTTTACATTTACGATTTGCGAATCATCAGTGCTTAAGTTAATTAAAGCTCTAGTCTTGCGGTCTCTTTTGTGCCATGCGGGGTCGGGTGGAGCTGGTGGATCTTGTACTATAATATCGTCGAGTTCCTCTTTAATCAGGAACATCTGCATCTTGAACTTCCATGTACTATAATTTGTAGAATTGAGTTTTTCAATAAATTGAGTATTTTCTTTTATCGCATTCATTTTTTTCTTTTTTTTTCTTTAGCGTTCTTTTATTTATTATTATATTTTAGAAATTTGTTAAATTATCGTTTTTGATACTGGGATAATATTCTTTTTTCAGAATCAGTCTTTCATAATCTTTGTTAGGGGAACCGTCGGTAGCGTAATAAATTTTCTCTTTTTTCGAATTGTTAAATTGGTCTTCTATATTTTAGTATACGTTTTCGTCTTTTAATAATGGTAAAGAAGGATAGTTCAGCTTACCTGAGATTTTCCTTATGCGCTGAATATTTCCACAGTAATCCAAAGTGTTTGCACTGATATTTATCTTATCGACTGATTGAAGTATTCGCTATATGGAAGTAATAAGAACTATTATTATTAGTAAGTAGAGATGCACGAAATAAGAAGTAGATCCATTTTGAGTATAATATTATAATTCTTTTCTAGATATTTACATTTAAATCGCGTTTTTGGAGACTGCTTTTAGATGCTCCAATTTTACATTATATTTGAGATATATATTTACAACACATATGTACAAGAGCGTTTTAACTGCTCGGATTCATTTTAGATTCTGAAGGGAATGTCTTTAAGTTCAGTTCACACGCGCGTGATAACAGCTGTAGTTTTGAAGTAGGGAGGTCTGCAGAGTTTTTCACTTAATTTGTTTCGACAGTTTCTGGTTTTGTTCACTATGTTTTTCAGCTGCGGCACTTGAAGTACTTATTGGTAATTGGGGTCTGGTTTTTAACATGTTCTTATTTCGATCATTCGCTGCACGTGGAGATTATTCACTGTATAAAAAAGGTTTCTCCGTCAAAAACAATAATTGAAAAGCCCGTAAACAATGCTTCAAGAAAAGGTAGTAAAAAAAACATAACCAAGTGTGATTATGATTTTTTAAAGTTGGTAAACATGTGAATTTCTTTTCTGCAATTTTACAAATTGTAATAAAAACAATTATCCTTTTGTTTTTATATATGAAATCAATAGACTTATAATTGAATTTAATATTAGTTTAGTTACTTAGTTAAAGTAGAAAATGAAATATATTATTCATTTTTAAAAGAAAGTTCCTTTATTATTTTCTGTAAGATTAGCATATGCATGCGGTTTTATTCCACTGGTGTAGTAAAACAGAAATATTTGACGTAATTTACATAAAAAAATATTATACATTCACGTATGACGTATTATACATCAATAAAAGTTACCGAACTAATAATATATTTACTTGCCTGCTAACATCGCATTAAACTTCCATACAATATAGGTTCATTGAACAGAGGCAAAACACATTTCAAACCAGTTTTTTTTAACCCATTAAGGCTGAAATTATTCTTCTCTTTAAAATGTGAAAATTGCATTTCATACCAATTTTACAAAATAACAATTTTTGTCTCCTTTTATTACGGAGTTTCTGTCTTTAGTGAAAGATAATATTTTGGTACCTATTCTGGTACCATATGGTACCGCTAGGACTTAATGTGTTAAGAAATGCAATCAAATAGAAAAACATCAAACTAAATAAATATTGTTTTTAGGGTTTCGTTCATCTCACGAAACCCTATTACCCCCGCTCCGTTGTCTGTCCGTCACAGAGCCATTCTCAAAATGTATGTAACTTACAGAGTTGAAACTTAGTGTATAAATCTGAATAGCAGCTGTGAAGAGCTCAAAATATTAAAATTTGAAAAATTCGTATTATTTTAATAAATAGAGATAAAAAACCAAAATTCTAACTGCCTTTTCCTATTAAATTGAAACATTTTTTTTAGAGCAGATGCCAAAGATTTAAAATCCACAATAAAATTCTTTCTAAAATAATTAATTTTCTCTCAGACGATTTTCACGTGAAAAATGAAAATGAAATAAAAAGTATTTTAAAAAGACAAATTGCACAAATTGTGCTTATTAGTTGCAAAATCAGTGTAAAAATTGTTTTAAACTCATAAAAGAGCTAAAATCCTACATGTTTCGGCTTTAAACTTAAGCCATCATCGAGGAAGAGGAACAACACAAACGACTACTGATCTTTTAATTTTCGACACGAGAAAATTGAAATCAACAGTATGGAAAAATTTAAATAAAATAAGCGGACGCTCTCTGTTGCCAAAGAGCGAAAAACAAAACAATGAATTAACAAGGGGTTAAAAATGTATCCCATAAACTAGGTATGTTGAAAGAAAAGTTATCATTACAAATACAATCTTTTCTAATTTTAATTTCCAATGATTCCCTAATGGCGGCTTTAAATGGGTTATTGAACCTATGGATAATTTTTGCTTTATCGAAATTAATTACAGTATCATTATTTTTAGCGTAAAACCGGGAGAGTGCAGTGGATAACTTTCCAAATTTTATGTCGTTTTTATGCTCTTTTAACCTTTCCAAAAACTTTCTTTTAGTCATACCAATGTAAAAAATAATATTATTATTTAAGCTAATGGGGATTTCATAAACACCTGCGAATTGATCAGGGGGGATAGGATCTAATTTACATGAAACTAAGTCAACCAATTTTTTGGGAGGGACAGCAATAAGATGGATATTGTATTTACGGAGGGCCCTTTTAATCCTTTCAAATATAATAGGTATATATTGGAATTTACGATAGTTTGGTTTATTATTAATAATAATTATAATAAACCGAACTATCGTAAATTCCAATATATACCTATTATATTTGAAAGGATTAAAAGGGCCCTCCGTAAATACAATATCCATCTTATTGCTGTCCCTCCCAGAAAATTGGTTGACTTAGTTTCATGTAAATTAGATCCTATCCCCCCTGATCAATTCGCAGGTGTTTATGAAATCCCCATTAGCTTAAATAATAATATTAATTTTTACATTGGTATGACTAAAAGAAAGTTTTTGGAAAGGTTAAAAGAGCATAAAAACGACATAAAATTTGGAAAGTTATCCACTGCACTCTCCCGGTTTTACGCTAAAAATAATGATACTGTAATTAATTTCGATAAAGCAAGAATTATCCATAGGTTCAATAACCCATTTAAAGCCGCCATTAGGGAATCATTGGAAATTAAAATTAGAAAAGATTGTATTTGTAATGATAACTTTTCTTTCAACATACCTAGTTTATGGGATACATTTTTAACCCCTTGTTAATTCATTGTTTTGTTTTTCGCTCTTTGGCAACAGAGAGCGCCCGCTTATTTTATTTAAATTTTTCCATACTGTTGATTTCAATTTTCTCGTGTCGAAAATTAAAAGATCAGTAGTCGTTTGTGTTGTTCCTCTTCCCCGATGATGGCTTTAAGTTTAAAGCCGAAACATGTAGGATTTTAGCTCTTTTATGACTTTAAAACAATTTTTACACTGATTTTAGCAACTAATAAGCACAATTTGTGCAATTTGTGTTTTTAAAATACTAGTTAACAGTGTAGTGTCCAAATGGATTCAATTGTGAAATAAAAAGTTTCACCAATTGAATAAAAGATAAATATGAAATGAAATTGATTGACGTCATAGTCGTATTAAAACGGAAAATGTCTAAGATTTCTCAATAATACAAGGAGTTTGAGTATGTGTAAGTGGAAAAAGCAGATTAATATCACGTCATTTAAAAAGAAAATCTGACGTCATATAGGAAGTTTAACTAATTTTTCAAATGTTTGAGAATAATACAAAGCGAGTATCAATACTAGTCGGATGTGCCAATCCCAAAACTTTCTTCTATCTCAGTCATGTTAATACTTCAAAATTCGCTATCACATCGCCAATAAAATCAATATTTTTCGTCATTCTGTTGTACGTCAGCTGCCTGCGAATCATCGGGTTACCGGGATGCGATCCACTGATGTATACTAAACTACGAAAAGTCCTTCTGGCCTGAATCGACAGGAACAGATAGCCTCCCTATTCATTGGTTTTACGATTTCAGCTAATTTTACTGGAAAACACGAAGGTAAAATCGTGGAACCTAAATAAAAAAGATTCAGTCCCAGTTCTCGTCAACATTGAATTTGAATGAGAATATCGCCAAATTAGTCCTCTACAGCCAAGTTCGCTTCATTTATGGCAACTTATTTTGGTCGCCAAATTTGGCGATATTCCGCCAACTGTCGCCAAGTTTGGGCGAGAATTTGATGTTGGCGAATATAAATATATAGTGATAAGCATATAATAGGATTAATGGTTACAACAATGAAAGAAAATTTGCAGAAAGCATGTTAACTAAAACTCATAAATTAAATCCGTTTATGGATGAATTCTGCTGTTTTGTTTGAAAATGTCAGCCACCCTAAAATTTCAAACCGCTCTATCTCAGCCATTTTTTAAGATAGAAGCAAAACAAAAATTGCTCCGGATTCTCCGGATCAAGGCCGAACATTTAAAGAAAAAAAGTTTCAGGATTTCTATTTTTTTTTATTTGCACATCATTTTGAATTTTAAATCTTTAAATGGCTATCACAGCGCCCCCTTTCGTCGAAATATCCCCAAATTCTAATAGAACCTGCTTGTCATAGCCAAAAATATAGAAAAAAAGATTGGTTCAATTTGAAGCATAACATCATACACTTTTAGATGGTACAATAGTGAAAATGGAACAAAAATATCGATTACAGCGCCCCCTTTCGTCGAAATATCCCAAAATTCTGATAGAACCTGCTTGCCATAGCCAAAAACATAGAAAAAAAAATTTGGTTCAATTTGAAGCATAACATCATACACTTTTAGATGGTACAATAGTGAAAATAGAACAAAAATATCGATCACAGCGCCCCCTCTTGTCGAAATATCCCCAAATTCTGATAGAACCTGCTTGCCATAGCCAAAAACATAGAAAAAAAATTTGGTTCAATTTGAAGCATAACATCATACACTTTTAGATGGTACAATGAAGACACACAGACGGACAGACGGACGGACGGACAGACATTTTGTAAAAACATGTTTTTCGGAATCTCTGACCTCTAAAACGTGTAAATCCGTCGAAAACCGGAAGTCGAAAAAAATTTCGATTACAATACTTTCTTCTATTATAGATAGAAGAAAGTAAAAATTGGTTCAATTATCTGCATAACTTCATACACTTTTCGATGATACAATAGTGAAAATGGAACGAAGATATCGATCACAGCGCCCCCTTTCGTCGAAATATCCCCAAATTCTAATAGAACCTGCTTGTCATAGCCAAAAACATAGAAAAAAAATGTGGTTCAATTTGAAGCTTAACTTCATACACTTTTCGATGATACAATAGTGAAAATGGAACAAAAATATAGATCACAGCGCCCCCTTTCGTCGAAATATCCCCAAATTCTGATAGAACCTGCTTGCCATAGCCAAAAACATAGAAAAAAAATGTGGTTCAATTTGAAGCATAACTTCAAACACTTTTGGATGGTACAATAGTGAAAATGGAACAAAAATATCGATCACAGCACCCCCTTTCGTCGAAATATCCCCAAATTCTGATAGAACCTGCTTGCCATAGCCAAAAACATAGAAAAAAAATGTGGTTCAATTTGAAGCTTAACTTCATACACTTTTCGATGATACAATAGTGAAAATGGAACAAAAATATCGATGACAGCGCCCCCTTTCGTCGAAATATCCCCAAATTCTAATAGAACCTGCTTGCCATAGCCAAAAACATAGAAAAAAAATGTGGTTCAATTTGAAGCATAACTTCAAACACTTTTGGATGGTACAATAGTGAAAATGGAACAAAAATATAGATCACAGCGCCCCCTTTCGTCGAAATATCCCCAAATTCTGATAGAACCTGCTTGCCATAGCCAAAAACATAGAAAAAAAATGTGGTTCAATTTGAAGCATAACTTCATACATTTTTCGATGATACAATGAAGACACATAGACGGACAGACAGACATTTTGTAAAAACATGTTTTTTGGAATCTCTGACCCCTAAAACGTGTAAATCCGTCGAAAACCGAAAGTCGAAAAAAATTTCGATTACAATACTTTCTTCTATTATAGATAGAAAGTAAAAAAAAATGGTTCAATTATCTGCATAACTTCATACACTTTTAGATGGTTCAATAGTGAAAATGGAACAAAAATATCGATCGCAGCGCACCTTTTCGTCGAAATATCCCCAAATTCTGATAGAACCTGCTTGCCATAGCCAAAAACATAGAATCAAAATGTGGTTCAATTTGAAGCATAACTTCATACACTTTTAGATGGTACAATAGTGAAAATGGAACAAAAATATCGATCGCAGCGCCCCCTTTCGTCGAAACATCCCCAAATTCTGATAGAATCTGCTTGCCATAGCCAAAAACATAGAAACAAAATGTGGTTCAATTTGAAGCATAACTTCATACACTTTTCGATGGTACAAAAAAAAGCCACACAGACGGACAGACGGACAGACGGACGGACGGACAGACGGACAGACAGACATTTTGTAAAAACATGTTTTTCGGAATCTCTGATCCCTAAAACGTGTAAATCCGTCGAAAACCGGAAGTCGAAAAAATTTCGATTACAATACTTTCTTCTATTATAGATAGAAGAAAGTAATAAATAATAGAGAATAGTAAATATATGAGTTTGAGAAACATACTGAATCGTGATAAAAATCCGATTATGGAAATATTCGCATATTTTAACATTTTGAAGGTGTGCATTTTGTTTAATTTTGAAATTATTTTTTTACATATTGCTTTTAGTCCGTATGACGGATATTATTATGACAGAATATAATAGCGGGCTTGGACCGCTCTCCGGCTGGTTTAGATATTCGAAAAAAGGAAAAAATAGACCAGTAAATTTTTACTTTATAAAAAACATGACTTTTTGTTGTTGTTGTTGTTGTTGTTGCTAAATGAAATTTGTTTGAATTTATTAAAGATAGGATAAAGTGTTTTGAAAGGAATATTAAACGAAACCCTTTGAGCGATCTTCGATCACACTTACCCACTTGTTTCAGATATATTTTCTGGTTAGAAATGTCTGTAATTGGAATCCTATTAACTCGCATTGTAAGAGAGTTTAGTTGAAAGTAGGCAGGCATGTATTTGAAATATTATAATTATATGTGCAGAAATACTAATAATCCACGTAATGCATGCAACCCACGTAAATTTACATTAAATTTAGTTAGAAATTCAGGTTTCAAGAAAAAATTAATAATAACGTATATGATTTTACGTTACTTATCTTGACAACAATTATTTCAAAAACACGTTGAACTTATTAAAATAAATTTCTGGTGAATATATTTAAAAGCATAATTTTATATGATGTCTAGATGCAAGATGCTTTAAAACAAAGAGAAACGATGTCACCTTTATTCGCTACAACATTTTTGGAACTATGCTTCTCAAGTGTGCCGGATATTTAAGTGACAGAAAATATATCAATCGAGAGGAAATGATGATATATCCCAGCTATGTCGATAAAATATATAAAAAGAAGCTTTAGTTGCTGACAGAATAAAGTATTTGCTACGTTATATTTAAATATATTAATATATAATAATTTCCTTACAGAAGAAATTTAAAAATAATAACTTTTAAAACCTTACACAGACGTCTTAACAAAAATTGTCTTTATTTACTTTTTTAAAATTTTATATGCTTTATTTACTCTTATTAAATTATATTTTTTCTGTATTTATTTACTGTGTCCTGCACCTTTATTTAGAGATTTATTAAGAGTACTATCCCTATCTATGAAATGCAGTTATAAATTTTATTCAATTTTACGATTAAAATTTATTTATTGTTAGAGAAACTTTGATTAATTGGATCTAAGAAGGCTGCACCTAAGTCTTTGAATATTACATTAAGCTCGAAAATTAAAAGAAATAAGACATGAAAGGTTCATTATTACCTTAATTACAGATTTGCAAAATCAGACAAACATATTTTGAAAACTAAAGCATTTTTGTAAGGTTTATGTTTATTAATAACTTCTGTATTAAAAGTTATATTGACAAATTTTCATACTGAATATTTTGTAATAATCTTTATATATGTAATTAAAACTAGGACTTCCCTCAAAGGGATTAGTCTGAGTGATATTGCTGAGAACATAGGGTTAACAATTACAATATAAAGAAAAAAAGCAAATTAAATGATAGAATTGCAAAATATCATATATAAATTCATATACACTGTTAAAAAAATAAAAAAGAAGTACCGTTCATCAGATGTGTTGTCATAATTTTTTTAACATGTGGCAAAGAATCTCATTTTCTTAAGCGCGTATTACGCAAAACTTGAAAAAAAAAAAAAAAGTAACGCCGGATCTTTTAAAACGCCAAGCTTTTTAAAGTTACGTAATTGGATTTGCAGCCAATAGATTATTCTATCAAGCGTGGCTTAACGCAAATTTAATTTCATTGTTGCGTCTTTTTTTGTGTGTGAATTAAAAAATTTTCTTCCTTAATTATATATCTATTATTTGTATAACTGTTTATAGAAACTCTTACACTTCAGACCACATTGATAGCATGCTTTGCTACAAACCAGATGGCAAAACTATAGTCTAAATTACTATTAAACTATACAAAAAATCTTTCGATGACTTCTGTAAAATAACTTTTACATTAAATCTCCATATCGGCAAAATTGAAGAATTATATATATTTCAAAGTTAAGCTTAACAGATACTTCTTGATTATTCTCTAGGAGGCTCTGCCCACTGCGCCTTTACTGTGCCAATCCGCAGACTTTTCTTCTGCCTGTCTGTCTGTCTCTCCACAATCTGTCTGTTTCCCTATCCGTTCTTCTGCCCGTCTCTCTAACCGATTGTCTATCTCTCTACACGTCTCGCTACCTGTCTCTATATTTCTCTACCGGTCTCGCTACCCGCCAATCTATTTCTCTAACCGTCTGTCTATCCGTCTAACTACTTGTATGTCTAGCCGTGTCTCTATCCACTTCGCTACCCATTTGTCTATCTGTCTCTCTACCCGTCTGGCTATACGCCTCTCTACCCATCTCCGTACCCATCTACTGTCTCTCTACTCGTCTGTATACCCGTCTCACTATCCGTCTGTTTTTGTACCCGACTCGCTACCAATCTCATTACCCGTCAGTCAACTCGTCTCTGTACTCATCTCTCTACTCGTCTCTTTATCTACCACGCTACGCGTCTCGCAACCTTTCTGGCTACATTCCTGTCTACCAGTGTCGCTACCCGTCTCGTGACCCATCTCGCTACCCCTCTGTCAACCCTCTTTTTACCTTTCTCTCTAGCCGTCTGTCTATTCGTTTCGCTACCCGTCAGCCTATCTATGTCGCTACTCGTCTCTCTACCCGTCTGTCTACCCGTTTGTTTACTCGTCTTTCTACCTCTCGCCACCTCTTCCCAATATTTAAACAATTCATTTAATATACAGAAGCCGTTTATCAGTTATTAAATGCAAACAGAAGTAATTTATCTAATAAGTGTAATCAGATGCAATTTTTTTTTAAATACGTACATAAACCTGAATAATAATTCATCAGTTTTGTGTTCATAGTTGTTTATATCATTTGACAGTAAATCTCAACTTTTTAAACCTGAATTGTCTCAAACTTTTTAAAAAAACCACAAGGTCTGTATAACTACAAAGTACCCTGAGGGCTATATTAGCTACATGTTATTAAGTTAAGTGAAAGTTTCGTTATCGTGTTTGCAGCCAATTGCTTATGTCAGAAAGCGTAGCTTAACACCATTTTAAATTCATTACTGTAACTTTTTTTTTTTTTTTGGGGGGGGGTAGGGGGGGAAGGGTTTCAGAAATATACATTTAAATTAAAACTTTTGCCTCCATGCCATTAGTGTTGTTTGTATTATCAACTAATACCTTGTAGAGCGAGCTTCATTTGAAACAAATGTAAAAGACTTCTTCTACAGTTTTTTTTAGGAGAAACTTTCGTAATTGGGTCCAAAGCCAATCGGAGCATTTAATATCATTATTGTAACTCTTATAGAGTTAAAACAATATTGTTGCTAGCTTTACTCTTGTTTGAGACCAGCCTTGCCTGTGTATCTGAATGGGGAAAAGTTTCGTATCCTATGTCGGTTGGCGAAAAAAAATTTAAAATGGTGCCAAAAGGTAGTTTTAGCATCTTACAAAATTTTCAAAAGAGCGGTAAAACATGTTTTTCAAATATTTACAAGCATACGTTTATTAAAGCATGTTTTTGCACCATCATAAAAATTTCAGCACGATGCTAAAATAAAATTTTATCGCCATATTCGATATTTTAATAAGTAATGAAAATACATAAACAAACTTATTTAACAAACCTAAGAGGCATTTTTGTGATAAATAATTGTTATAGTCAGGGGGTAAATTGTAAACAATTAATAAACGGTTAGTAAATAATAAATAGCATTTAAAATTTAAAAATGGAGACGTGGTCCGTATAAAAATGCAAAACATAACATTATACGCTTGATATATGTAAATCTTTTTTTATTTTTTAATATTTCCGAAGGCACAGATAAAAAGGTAAAAATCTCTTTTCCAAATGCCAAATAGAAAATATACAAAATAGAATGCCAAATATACAAAATAGAAAAATATTTGCAAAAAAATATATTTACATAATACTACATCTGCAAAAAAAATAAGATTTAGAAAAAATAAGCCAAATCCTGTAGATCCCAACAATTACATCGAAAAATTTCGCAGTTGATAAATCGCCAAATATTTTTCCTATAACATTTTCATATTGAATTCATTTCATTTAAATGTAAACCTTTCACTCATTTAATTTAAAATACATGCCTTTCATTAATACCATTTAAATTGCTAAAAAGAGAAAAAAAAAGAAATAATGCCATAAATCGAAACCTTTTATTTAAACACCAAAGAATTTTTTTTTTTTTTTAATTTACAAACGCGAAATAAAAAAAGCTGTTATTGCTGAGATTTGCGCCAAATCTCTAATACCAAGTCTACCAAGTTATTGCGGGGTTGTTATTTCAAACAGAAAAAAATCCAGATTAATTTTTGATTTCTACTAAATTGAAATATATTTTATTGTGCTGAATATTAGTGCGTGCATATTTTTTTGCTCCATGTACTCCATGAACTTTTCAATTCCGATTGTCTACGAAAATCTCCCGCCGGTGGAAATGACGTACGCACAAAATTTTGGTGACGTATGTACTTTAATTGTGCTTTTTTATCTATTTTTTTAATATAATTTCCAAACGGTTTGACATTTATTCTTGGTAATAAATAGACGTCGTTGTCACCTTTATAGGTACCTGCTGCAAAAATTTGAACGAAATCCGTTAAATATTTTTTGAGTTATGCTTGACGAAAGGTTTTAATATCCATCGTAGCTATATATGGGGCAAAGTAATACTGCGCTGTGTATGAGTCTTCGTTGCACTCAGACAATTAACATTTTATTTATACAAATAGTTAGTTTCTGGTGTGTGAACTAAAAGAAAAGTTCTGAAAGAAAAGTAGAGTTCTAAATACATAAGAAATCCAGAAAAATGCGGATAAAAAAATTATCCGGAAAACTTGTCTGGAGTATGTACCGGATAGTCACTTGACAGGAAATACATCACTCTGGAACGGTTGGATGATTGATCACAATCCTGCAGATAAAATTCATGAAAAGGAGTTTTAGTTGCTGAAATAAAACGAAGGTTTATTTTCGTGAATTTATCATTTAACTTATGGTCAAAGTTGTGAATTTACAGGAATTTTTCAACATTTAAAAAACTCTTAAAGTATCAAAACATAAAAGATTCTTTAAGAAAATGTACAGTCGTGAAAATAAAAAGTAAACAACCCGTACTAACTCTGCAACAAAGATACTGATACCAAAAGATTTGATATGAAGTCTACCTTTAAATGCTAAATGTAAAATTTTCTTAAGGGGCTATCTACATATCAAAACAAACCCAAACTTTGTTTTTGTTGATGGCAACCCACTATTGACACAATAAATAAATTCTATACCCTTCAATTAGTCTAAGTACAAATTGTCACGACATTCCTACAATTAACCCCTGTCGCGCTCGTCGACCTAACCGTTCGGAGTTTTCCGTAGTTTTCTTCGAACCTTGCCGTAAATACGGGTTAGGATCTTACAAATATCACCACGGGGTGCACTATCCCTAGGGCCTGTGTCCCTCGTGTAGATAATCGGCCGTCAATCAATCAATCAATCAATCAATCAATCAATCCTACAATTACTTTCAAAGAAGTGAATTATTTTAAAATGAGCATATTTTAGGGGCTTTATTCAAACTGAAGTTCTCTACTCCAATCTTGAAATGCTTCAGAATGTCCAAGTCACTTCTATTAATGAATTATTTCTTACCATTATCACCATTTTATTTACTTAATATTTTTCGACTATTGTTATATACTGTAAAATCCTCTTCAATAATTATTTTATAATGTTTACAAGAGTTGAATTATCCGATTAAAAATATATGATGTTATCGGTAATTAAAATAGGTTTCGAATATTTAAATGTCATTGGAATTTTGTAGGTCAATTTATAATGCTCTTTCTCAGATTGTGAATAGAGTAACACCGGGAGAGTCCTGATTACCAACGGGGCACACTTACACCAGTAAATAATAACAGAAATTTTTCATTTATTCATGGCAGTAATTTTGCATGAAAATAAGACGAATTTTACATTTAATAAGACGAAAATGTCTATTAAATTTTACTGGTGGAAGTGTGTCCCGTCGGTAATCAGGGCCTGGCCGTACCCTTTGTATTTATTGTAATGAATTGATAGATGACAGTCAGACGCACAGTATAGGTACGCAATGAGATTACTTTAACCAGTATATAGCGTGAATTCCATTTCGATGTTTACTTGTATAAGGTGGCTAGTGGTCAGAGAAAAATATAATCAAAAAATGTGCTAAACACCAGTATATTCTTATAGAAAAATTCATCTTAACTATTCCATAAAATAATTAATATGAATTTTTCTACAAGAATATACTGGTGTTTATCACTTTGTTTTTTTACTGTATTTTTCTCTGACCACTAGCCACCCTGTTGTAGCTGTACCACCCTTATTTTGAGGTAAGCGCATGATTTCACTATCCAAACTCTTGAACACGTTATGCTTAAATAATTTTTCACGCTAATTACTAAATGCATGCATAATAAAGTATATAATGCAGCGACTTTTAATGATATTTTAAAACCTTTTATAAATTAACATAATTTATATAATGCATTACATAAAAAATATTTTAAACACAAATAGTACACCGTTGTTAACAAAAAATTTACTTTATTTCTAGCAAATAAATAAATAAAAAAAATGAACAAAATCTGAGATTTTTGAAAGAAGTCTATGATTACATTAAACATTCTTTTCCTTTAATTTTTAAAATTGAAAATTATTTCTGCGACTCGATCTTTAATAAAATCTGTTTACACTTCTATTAAATGAATATAATTTATATCTAAATAAACTAATGAAAAAAATAATTGTACTTACATGTTGGAATATACACTTATGTAGCTATATATTATTAATTGTTGATTTTATAATCAAATACAATATTAATATTAAATATTTTAATTTATTGCATATTTTAATGGTAAATCTTTCAATACGATAAATGTAGTAAAATCAATGTACAATAATAAATATCTATAAAAAATTAATATTTGAATCATAAGAAATAAAATGTAAAAAGTTTGAATTAAATGTCCATAAGCCTGCGGTAATTTATTGTTTTGTTACAGATAAATCTAAAGTATGCTTAAGAAATTAAAATATAATTTTTTAGATGAAAATGCTATCATCAAAATAAAAAAAAATGTAAAGCGTTTAAAAACATGGAATCGAAAAGAAATTTCCTGTATAAATATAAATGTTATCTTATTTAATGATTAATGTTTTACTAGATATACATATTGTGATATATTTCTCTTAAAACTGGTTGGAAAGAAAATATTTTTTACAGCGTATTTCATTTATCTTAAAATAAAACTTTTCTTATTGAATTTATTCTTAAAACTATAATTACTTTTACAAAAATTATTTATGATATAATTTTTAATGGTAACATTTTTTTGTTTTATTTTGTTTTTATTTAAGATAATATTTATTTCAAAATTTAGTCAAACTGTTAAAAATAACGAAAAATCATGCACCAAGGCATAGATTATGACACACTTTCCAACACTATCGGAATATTATTATTCTATGTCATTTTTATTCACACAATGAAATGATAAATCTAAATAAACATTAAAAAATAACCACAACACAGTACAAAATCATTTTCAGAAATTGCCGTCCATAGCTGCTAATGTCAGCAATTTCTGTATCGTGCAACCCTGTATATGAAACACACACCTCATAACACTCTAAAAATAAACGTGTTAAATGCATATCACAGCTTAAAACTTAAATCCAGCTGTTATGGCTCATAGTCAGTTCTGTAACCGAAATGTTTTGAGTGTCTCTATAAATAAACGAAAAATTCTACGCACTCAATAAATCTACAGAAAACAGGCTCTAGCACACCTCAGTAATGTATATCAATTACATTAAAATACACTGAAACGATTTTTCTTTATAGATATTAATGCAATGGAATACTTTTGTGCATTCCTGTAAACGAACTATAAATGCTACTTAACCTATACTCTATACTAGTAAATCTGCAGATCAGGAGCCTCACCGTCAGCTGTGAAAGTCATTGTTTTTTAATCTCACTTTTCATATTATTTAGCCCCTTACAATCCGCAATTTAATTTTTTAAATATTACATACATATTTATAGGCATATAAAATACTTCGGGGTTTCAGAAATTAGAAGCGTTAAATTAAACACGATTTATGCAATGATACTCTAAAATTCTTATGAACTTCTTATTCTTGCAATTTTTTAGATAAAAAATGCATTTCCTATTTTGATATTCTTTGAAATATGGTTGCTATGCAACTAATAAAATAAAGAGGAAAGAAAAATAAATGCATTTTAACATTTGTAAAAAATAGGAAAATAAAATGTTTATATTTCCCGAACAGTTGCAAAAAATTTTCCAATAATTTAAACAATTAATTTATAATTTATAATAAATGTTATTGCATATATTTAAGACCTTCATATCGAAAATTTAGTATCGGTAATTTTACGTTTAAATCCACTATTCAAATATGCGATTTTCAATTCAGTTAAAAATGAAATTTGAAAATCGTCTGCATTCCCATAGGGAAGTATTTTGACCTAAAAAGAAATGTTCTATATTTTTCGAACGAATGAACCAAATGTAACCAAAACCTATACAGCTCATTCCGGATACCTCACCAACATACCCACCAGAAATCAACCTAATCGGATATTTTTTACGGCAGTTATCGTGGAACAGACAGACAGACAAACAGACAGATGGAAACCAAAAACTTTTCCGGTCGCCACAGTGAGCCTCAACTGACGTTTCGGCAATAAATCATGTTGCCAGCCACCTCAATGACGCATATAAATTTCCTTGTTTGAAACTGTGTAACCTCATTAAAATGTACTGCAAACGATTTTTCCAATTGACCGTAATGTAACAGATTACTTAAAGTGTCCCTTTAACCCCATGAAGGGCACCGGTATATTATAGATACCGCTTAATTTTGATCAAAAATGCTACAATGACACCAGAATTTTATAATCAAATTTTGAATTTATAAGGTACATGAGGAAAAGCTTTTACATATTTTAAAATAAATTCATAGGTGAATTCTGGTGTCAATCAATCATTTCAATATTTTATCTCCAAGAGTACTTTGCCCCTGAAGGGGTTAATTAAATTATACTTGCTACTTATTCTAAACTATACAGGAGACTTATTGTCGTCTACCTCAGTGACGCATATCAATTTTGTTATGATTGCAACAGTGCAACATTATTGAAATGCACTGAAAGCGATTTTTCTCTATTGACCGTAATGTATCGGAATACTTTCGATTGCCCCTGAAATCTAACCATAAATGCTACACACTTCATTTTCAACACCGAACATGTTATGTCAAGCTCAATGACATATATCAATTATATGGAAATCTGATCGTATTTAGGGGAGTTAGACAAACCGATTTCATAAACACTTTTCAACTATACTGGAAAGTGTTAAAAAGAATAAAAACACATTTTTTTCTTTTATGAGTAAATTACGATCATGTTTACAATGAGGAGAATTCTGTGTATATTTTGAAATATCATTTGAATTATTATCGTGGGTTTTGTCTTACGCATTTATTTATTACCGTATAAAAACAGCTTTCTTTTGTTACACTTTAAAATACATGAATACTAGAACTACCGGGAATTTTACTGAAGTTTTTTAAAACTATTTCACACCAGAAAATGTATTTAAAATTACTTAACTTTTTTATTTAACGTATTTCTGTGAGTTTTATATTTAATTTATTTTAAAAAGAGATTTCTGGTTCGAATCGGTATATATTCATTTGGTAATCGTCAAAATGACGGCTCATGGTAGTTCTAGTGTTAAAATGTATGTAAAAATTAATTTGAAATATTTGGTACTTTTCCGTTATATCTGCAAGGCTGGTAGGTTCTTTAGCGTTACAGCGGTTGGCTTAGTCCAAACCGAAAACTCTCACCTGGGCGATAGGGGTACGGACAGAGAAGTATAGTTGTATTAAAGCTGGGAGTGGGTAGCGTCGTAACATAAGCATGTTGCTTATCATAGTGATGTTGAATAAAGATTAATAAAATGTTTATTAATGTAAAGGAAAGTACATATGACCTTATTGTACGTGAAATGTGAATGATTTAACTTTGTGAATAAACAGGAGATTAAGTTGAAACATCTAGTATTCATCTTGTTTCATTCGTCCATTACTAAATTTGATGTTTGAATGGAGCCGAACCATTTAAAGTTACATGTGTAGAGTTACCTGGTGCGATATCTCACGGCAACAAAGAGTATAATTCTTACTTATACCAACACATGCCAAAAATGTTTGTTAATGCGCCATTTACTGCAACCCTGACCATGCAAAGTTTTTTTATTGCAAACCGGGTCAAACATTGTGACTCTATTTTTATTGAAAGGGAGTCATATTTGTATTATTATTTAGTCGTAAAATTGTAATTTAATTTAATTTTTATTATTTAACTATAAGCCAATTCCAATCCTCTGACACCTACATATTTAATAAATAATTTCACGAAAGTCTGTAATTTTCAGATGTTATAATTATTAAATGATCCTTTTTGCACCAACAATGTTAATTTTTTCAAATTTTTCATTTTGCGACAACTATTGCGCTGGGCGAGAATGCTGTTTCTATAACGGAAAAGTACCAAATCTTTTTTATAGAAAACATACTATAATGATATGTTAATTACATCAACAGATCAGTGGGTTTCCAATTTGGCCTGATACATCCCTTTTGAAGAAAACATTTATTGATTTTGTGTTTGGTGAGAGTCAAGCATTCACTTTTTCCAAAAAAAAAAAAAAAACCCTTAAAGTTTCTTTTTTTTGCGATTTTTTAGAGCAATTATACAGTAATAATAATGGAGTTTTTGCAAATGAAAGTGCATATCTTGAAGTTTAAAAAACATGTTTTCATTTGGAAATTGGTTGAAAAATGGTCCATTGGCGGCCTCTGATACAGGGGTGTGCAAAAAATGAAACGTTCCACGGTACCAGATGAATTGCATAATCTGCTTATCAGTCACACACACACACACAAATAAAATAAAATAAATAAATAAAATAAAAAACCCTTAAAAATTACGATATTTTTTAGTCTTTCTCGGATGGGTTTATCAATTTTTCGATCCTGGAGAAAACGCCGGCCGATCAAATTTCAAGTTGTCGATTTTAGACAAAACTTTTCGGATTTAAATCACACAAACTATATTTACAATTCGAATATTAAAAAACGCGTCCGTGAGGGACTACAAAATAGTATATACTAGAAAAGAATGAAAATTTCAAACAAATCGGTCTATCCAATCTCGAGTTCTACCTAGCGATTTTTAAAACATAGTTTCGAGAAAAACATATTTAAAGATTCACAATGTTTTTAGACAGACATGTGACAATTTTCAACTTACATAAAATCATCTATACCAGGCCTATATAATGAAATCTCCTGGACTTCCTCTTTCTTAATTATTTTGTTTCTATATGCGTACCTCATATAATACGCTAAAAATGGTCCTATTCACTGCAACACGGATAAGGCGGATAAATTTTGAACCAATACGAATTCGAAAAAACGGCTTTACCATAAAGTTTTTGAGGGTTTACGGAGTGCAAATATGTAAAAAATTTTTTTTCGATATATGTATATTTTTAACACTAGAACGGCGGAAAAATCTTACCTGCTGTAACGGCGAGAACGGGTCATTTTGACCCCTCGAAATAACAACGATAAAAAAAATTAAATGCCATACATCGGAAAAATATGTAATTTTCGTGTATTTCATCATTTATATTTAATTTATATTTAATATTACTCGATAATTTATTGAATTTTTAAAGTGCTGCAAATGTGACGCCTACAGGCTAATCAATTGAATCATACTACAAGTACTCAAATAACGCAATAATTTGATATAAAATTGATTGGTTTCACAAATTAAAACTGATGCTAACTAAAATAAAACAAAATTTATAATTTAATATTTTTTCATCAATATTTCATATATATCTATACATACGTATATATTTCATATATATATATTCAATATCGTCCAATATTTCCAAAACTAACAAATCTAGAATACTGAATTAAAAAAAATATATATTTGTTATCTATTTAGGAAAAGTAAAAAAAATTAATAAATTTCTCCCAACCAAACAAAAGTAATCAACGGACAAAAGTTCTCAGGGGTCAAAATGACCTTTACCACCGTTCGAGTGTTAAATAAAAGTTCAAACGTGCCTTAATGAAAAGTTTCAAAGAATTTTTCTAACAATAGAACCTGGATCTTGTTCAAATATTAACTTCGATCTGAGTCAAACCAAACTTTCCTCAACAAGCAACGGAAACTCCACTATACATACCATATTTTCAATGCGTGCGTGAATTCCTTTTTAGGTGCATTCGTAATTATATAAATACGTAGCACCTATTGTCGTCGTCTGGTCCGTCCGTCTGTCTGTCCGTCCGTCCGCATATAACAACGCAAAAACTACCCAATCGACTGGTTTGAAATTTAAGATATATTATCTTTGCATAATTTTGTCGAGACATTTCAAATTTTATGAAAATCGAATCAAAACTTTAGAAGGTATTAATAAAGATATTTATTAAGAAATTTGATTTTTTTTTTAAATCGGTGCTTTCTTGGTATAGGAGCTTCCCAGGTTTAATCGTCAAGCGAGCGAGATACTTATTTTATTACATAAATTAATCTGCAGACGATATAATTCAGTTCACAGAATTTAAAATTATCGAAAATATTTATATAGCTAGCTATAAGTACGAACACACCTCATTTGTCATGTTTGACGTACAATTTCCAACTTGTTATTTATTTATTTATTTTATTTTTAAAAACTGCAAAAGGATTTTTTTTCCATTATGTTTCTAGAATTTTCAGATTATCTATGGTAGTAAAATGTGAAATTCTCGAACACCTACAAATTACATTCATACATTTTTACATATTAGAAATAAATTATAATTAGATTTAATCTTTCGTACTTTTATTACAAGCAATTCCTGCCATATCTGTACTAATTTTCAAGGAATTTAGTTATTAATGAAAAAGGCGCAGTGATATATATATTTTTTAAAGTTTAATAACAATTCGTAAATAATTGCAATAAATTCAGTAAATACATTTAGTATACAACAAATTTTATTTGTAAATCTATTATTCCGATAATCTTTATAAATGAATGTATGATGCAAATGTAGGATTCTTCCACTATCCATTACCCTAATACTTTTGTCTAGAACTAGATTAATTAATGAATTAAATAAGCATACAAACAAATCTAAAATTACTCTCGAGTTATTATTTAAATTAAATGGATTTTTAGATAATATTATGTTCGTTTTATAATTAAGTAACATTATACATTAAACCGAAATCTATTTTTGATAACAAAGAAAGTATGGAAAACAGCATTTTTAATACCGGAAATACCAATTTTGTATATATTTTTCCTGTCATTTAAAATGAATTATATATATGAAATCAACAATTATACATTAGGTTTTCATTTTAATATTTTTTAAATGAACATTTGTTTTTTAATCTTTTTTAAATCACTATAAATAACTTTTAACTCCATAAAAAATTCAATGAGTCGCTCAAATCTTTAATATTGCTGACAATAATTCGGATATATACTCAATCCGTTAATCTAAATCAATCTTATTTATCTCTTTGCTTTGGCGAAAAAATCTTACGACTTTATCAAAAATAAAAATAAAATAAAATAAAAATAAATAAATAAAAAATAAATAAAAAAACTGGGCCATTCTTAATAATTATGCTACCATAGTTTACAGAGACTTGAAATCGGAATTATTTTGAAATATGTATTTTACACCATGTTTTCTCAGTAAAGTTGCAAAGCACCAAAACGTTACCATCTCCGTCTCCTAAGTCGGCACTAATGGCTAATGCATTATATTAGATTAATTATGACACAATTATTCAAATTGTTAAAGAAATCATATGAGATGTAATTACCCCAACTGGTCGACAAAATCCTGGCCAGGATTCGAACCCGGGATCCCTTGGCTGAAACTGCCAATGCTCTACCAACTGCGCAATCCCGGACGAATATGGCTGAACTAATTCATCCAATTAACCTTAATGATCATAGCATCTGGTCTGATATCTGAATCAGCACAACAGAAAAAATCACACGTAATGGGACATTCAGTAAACGCTGGGAACGTGATTACACTAGATTAATTATGACACAATTATTCAAATTGGTAAAGAAATCATATAAGATGTAATCTTCCTAACTGGGCGAAAATGTCCGGGCCAGGATTTGAACCTCGGATCCTTTGGCTGGAGCTGTCAATGCTCTACCAAAACCGAGCAATCCCGGACGAATATGGCTGAATTAATTGGTCAGCTGCTAACTGCTCAGTTGGTACAGCATTGTCACCTTCAGCAGAGGGTTCCCAAGTTCGAATCCTGGACCAAACTTTTTCTCCCACTTTGGAAGATTATATCTCATATGATTTCTTTACCAATTTGAATAATTGTGTCATAATTAGTCTAGTGTAATCACGTTTCCAGCGTTTACTGGAGGTTCCATTACTTGTGATTTATTTTGTTGTGCTGATTCCGATATCAGACGAGATGCTATGATCATTAAGGTTAACTGGGCGAATTAGCTAAGTCATATTCGTCCGGGATTGCTCGGTTTTGGTAGAGCATTGGCAGCTTCAGCCAAGGGATCCCAAGTTCGCATCCTGGCCAGGCCATTTTCACCCAGTTTGTAAGATTACATCTCATATGATTTCTTTACTAATTGGAATAATTATGTCATAATTAATCTAGTGTAATCACGTTCCCAGCGTTTACAGGATGTCCCATTCTAAAGGCAGAGTGTTGGCAATTTAATCCAGGTGTCTTGGTTTCGATTTCCGGCCTTTCTCCCCAACTCCGTCCCTGCTCTTCCAGGAAGAGAATATACATTTGAAGCGAAATGTTCTGGGTTCGAGTAACCGCCTGGAAACATTTTCGCTCAGATAGGAAAATTACAATTCTCTTGAATTAGTTACCAATCAGTTGATTGTGGTAAAAAATAGTTAAGGACTTGTATGTGTTCAAAGAATACTGCATAAGTAAGAAAAGTCGAGAAAACAGCCATAGTATCTAAAGATCTCAAAGCAACACCCTATAAATGTCTAAACTGAGGCAGGTTTAAATTCCTAATTATTATTATTATTATTATTATTATTATTTTGAAAAATCGAAAGGGATTATATATTTTTTTGGACAATATTCTACCCTAATGTAAAAATGTTATATAATTATAAAAGAAAATCACTTATTTATATATTTAAAACAAAAAGCGCATTCTGTCAAATCCACATGAAATTGATCTCTACGCGCATGCTCCAACTTTTTTTCAAAGCCTGAATAGAATACCAGGGGGATTCTCTCCTGCTAGAGTGTTGAGTGCACTGGGTCTAAACAAAAGAGAAAGGGGGAGGTTCAAACCCACACAATGAGAAACCCATTCATCCTTCTCCCCACCTCCAATGGGAAGAAAAATTTTATCTTTCACTGAAATGGCAGCTGGGTTATTTTCGTTCTTCATTCTTCGGACATGAAATAAATCAACAATCACAGTTTTACTTACCAATCATACGTAGTATAGGGTAAGTATTGTAATCGTTTTGAAAATCGAAAAAAAAATTTGACGGATTTACACATTTCAGACACTGAAGATTCCGAAAAACATATTTTTAGAAAAAAAAAATTGCCGTCCGTCTGTGTGTCTGTATGTCTGTGTGTCTGTAAACGCTCTATCTCCCGAACAAATTGAGATAGAGACTTGAAATTTGGTATGTACTTAGTATGTAATAATGAGAAGAAGCCTATTGAATTTCAGTAACCTCGATTATCCGGAACTATTTTTTTCGGACTCTCGAAATATTCGTTCTAATAAAAGGTATATAAAATTTTTCGAAATTGTTTATTTTAAGGAGTGAATATAAAAGACAATAAAAAATCATAAATTTTGCATAAAGCATGAAGTCAATCGGATAATTAGTTACCGAGATATTTGTAGACCTATTTTCCACACTCTTCGAGTTTTCATGACCCTGTATTTCATGCAAATTTCAATTCAAAGATATATTTTATTTGGAAATGAGACGCTTAATCAGATGCAATAAACCGCTAGTTAATAGGATTATTGATTTTGGAGTTATAAGGATGTTTCTTTTAAGCAATTCAGTAATCGAGCCTTCAATATTTATGACGTCATCAAGCCACGATTTTATTCGAATTGCAATGCATTTTATAAGTAGTTTACACATTTTTTATTTTAATATTTTACATTATGCATATCCATTATGGGTAAGTATTACGGTGGCCCCCAACGACTAGTTTTGTAATGAAATATTGATACATAATAAAATGCAAATGAGCAAATGTCCGTGCTCTAACTCCCGTAAATATGCTCAGATTGCCCTGAAATTTTTATATGTTATTGTCGTTATCTATATCATGTTCCCTATTTCAGCTGATGTGTGTAGCACTTATAGTTTTTTTTACAAGGGCAGTCAAAAAAATTCCGTTACATTTCAGTCAATAGGGAATAATCGTTTTAAGTGTATTTTGATGACGCTACGTTACTTAAAACATAATGAAATTGATATATAATTATGAAGTGCATTAAAACATGCTTTTTGTAGAATATGGGGGTACAAAGCATTTATTATTCATTTACAGGGTCAAACAAAAGAATTCTATTACAGATCGTTCCATCGGGAAAAATCATTTGCAGTATAATTGAGTGATATTTCACTATTTCAAACATAATGAAAATTGTATGCATTACTGAGATGCATTATAAATCGCTCACACAAAATATATTGGTTGCAGTACATGTGCAATAATTACAGTCTATGTGTGATAAGTGCGTTTTCAACTTCGGTTTGCGTTTTTAAGTTTAACTTTTTTTTTTTTCATAGTACGTGTGTGTTTATAAGCTCGGTTGATCATATACAGGGCTATACAAGGGAATTCGTAAGTATTACAGACTATGGAGTGAATTGTTTAATGGTTGCTTTTAATTGTGTATACGCATTTTCCTGCCGAACTATATTTAGTAGACTAATAGAAGTTTGTGGAATATAAATAAATTAATACACAGGGCAACGCAAAAAAGATACATTATCGTTTACGTTTGGTAATTGCTGCAATTGAGTTTTAAGTTGCCTTTTATCTTAATAGGTGGTGTGTACAAAAGTCTTCAAATAATATACAGGGCTGTACAAAATATTTTGAGTGCATTTACATCGATTGGCAAAAATTGCTAAATGTGAATATTCTAAATGAACTAAATTGTATCATACTATATAGCCACATCTGTTGATCATATACAGGGCTGCATAAAATAATTCGACTACGTTTCTGACACTGGAGGGTAATTTCGAAAACTGTATTATTCATGTGTTATAGGTTTTCTAAACTGTTTACTTATATATCTTCTTTCACCTTATTTAACGGTAAATTTTCTTTCGGTTTTCTGGCTGCGTTGGAAAGTGTTTCATAATCTATGCTTGACGCATGTTTTTTCGTTCTTGTTGTTTTCCAAGTTCATTTTTCAAATTTTTGCGAAAATAGTTTATTTTATCAGTATTGATCTTGATAATGTCGCCGATTATGCGTGCGAAACGTGTTGATCTCTTTATTAAAAAGTTTTTATAAGTTTTTAAATGTACTGTTAACACTTTTAGCAAATATGGTTTTATTTTTAAAATGTTAGTTGAAATTACTTTATATAAATAAATTATTAGCTTGTTGTTTAGTGATATATATTTAAACTACTTTATAGTTTCATTTTTAGTTGTATCATCAAGCATTTCATACTTACTTCATATTTTATCTTCTTTACTTAATTAACACCTTCGCGACGAGTGTCCTTTAAAGAATTTTTAATCTTTTACCACCAGTTTTTCAAAACAGAAATTTTTACCTAATTGAATCGCAGAAATGCTAACATTTAATGAGGCAAAGTTTACAATAAAAAATAACTGGTGGGAATAATCGAGGATTCTGAGCATCTTATGCGTCACGTATACATGTCGCTCGTCCCCAAGGGGTTAAATAACTACAACAACGATTATTATATTTTAAACGTGCATTTAGAAATGAGAAGATTTCATTTATAATATAATTTTTCTTTAAAATGTATGAATCCGGTTTATGAATGTCCTATTCGAAATAATATAAATTTGTTAATGAAACGAATTCTTTAAAGAATTTTATTTAAAAATATATAAATAGTAAAATTACATATAACGTTTCAAGGGATTTGTGTGTAGCAGAGAAAATTCATGATCAGAAAAACTAAAAGCCTTTCAAAAAGTACTTCAGCTTTAACTGAAAATATTAATATTTTACAAGCACACTTCTCTTATAACAAAGCGTTAAATTTTAATACAAAACCCTTCTCAGAA
Source organism: Maratus michaelseni (assembly GCA_963931845.1). NCBI lineage: Eukaryota > Metazoa > Arthropoda > Arachnida > Araneae > Salticidae > Maratus > Maratus michaelseni. The sequence continues at coordinate 78,743,466 of OZ007595.1, read as the reverse complement.
CCAGAATTCTAACTTCTGGTATCTGTTTCCAAACAATGCCGCCGTATCTGTTAGATATGTTATGAATTTTGCTGCAATTATATGAAACAGCGAAACCTGCATTATGGTCAAAATACACAACACAACGTTATCTAGATTCGCTACTGTGACACAAATGATATGAATGGAAGCCGTTTATTTTAAATTGTATATGTCACCTTCCATCTGTTATTATCCATCATCTAAAGTTGAATATTCCTTTCAACAATTAAATGTTTCGGTTACGTTCAACTTTACCTTATGGAATTGTGTGGAATGTGAAAATGTTGAATGAAATCAAACTTTCTGCTTTGTTCATCATTTTCTGGTATTCAATATTTGTTAAATAAACATTTTTCATCTGTGGAAATGACACATGGGTCACATTCACTATATTTTAGAAACTAAAATGGTTCGCTGTAATCAAAAATTAAACCTTTTGTCAGTGATGGATTAGAATGAAAACGACAAATATATTATTAATCAATGCATAATGAAATTTTGTGACGCATTCTACGTTTGTAAAATAATTTTATGAAATTGTTTTGGCGTTATCTATATTGTGTTATGTTATGTATAACAAAAATATATTTTTCACTGTAGGAAAAACATAATAAACTAATTATTTGCTTCGTGCGAAAATTACAAAAAAACTTTTGTTGTATTTTCGAGAAGTAAAACATTAGTTTAATTAAAACTCATTCCCAGTGTCAGTGATGAAACACACTTAGTGTAAAAAATAATCCAAAAGCCAAATTTGTGATGCACATAATGAAAATTTTGAATTGTTGTATGTTTTAATGTAGCATTATGAAACAGTTGTGCAATATATTGTGTACACTATATTATAAAAAATATAAATATTAGATAACGATATTAACATTCTAATTATTTTATTATGATTATCATTTTCTTATTACAGGTGTAATGAATATTATTGCAGTTACATAAAACAATAAAATCAGCATCGTTGTCAAAATCCTCATTAATTATAATCTAGAACCTCTGGTATCAAATGGCAAGAAAGAATGCGGTTCATTTTTATTAGATGTGTCATCTTTCATCCGTTATTATCCATCATCTGCTGTGGATTATTCATTTAACTAAACAAATCTATAAGTTTGTTCAAAATTTCCTTATGCAATTGTATTCAATATGAAAATGTAAACCTGAGTTTAATTATCCTTCTGAGTTGGCGCATCATGTCACTAAAGTAACTTTGCGCTATTAAAAACTATACAACCAACCTTCGACTTGTTTTGTTTTAGCTTAACATCTTCTCTACTGAATATTAATGTAATATTATTGATTATTCTTGAAATATTTCTTCTCAATATACTCTTCTAAATATAATCTTCTAAATATTTCTTCCCAATATAATCTTCTCAAATTTGACTTCAGAACAAGAGTTTTAATTTATTTGCATTATTCTGAATCTTGGACATCGAAGCATATCGCTCTGAGATCGGAATTGCAATTACAGTAGAGTGACCATTTTAAAACGAGACAGGATTGAGTTCCACTTATGTGCAGTGTTGCCAGTAGGCTACTTTTTTAAAATTCAGATTGCTTGATTGGCACCACTTTTTTTGAAATGGCATAAATTGCCTTATTTTTCCTTTATTTAATCTGTCATTAAATTAGATGAATTTTACTTTCTCAAAAACTGGTGGAAATCAAGAAAACTGAATTAAAAAAAAAGTAGCCCACTGGCAACCCTGCATATGTGGATCTACGGAATGAAGATGTTAAGGTGTTCTGGTATCCCAAATTTGTTATCACGTTGACGGACAGTTGCGGCTATAGCCGCCAAAGCGAAGTTCACAATGTGGCATGACGGCTATAGCCGTCCAAAACGAAACGGTCATTTTTAGACGCTACGGCTATAGCAGCACAAATGTGCATTTACCGGCGTACAAGTAGAAGCCCAGTGTTATGTTTTGGAAACAATTTTTTAGGTTGAAGTTCGTTTTCTACTTGTTATACGAGTTGCAACTTCAGTATGCACGTGCAGGGTGGCTAGTGGCCAGGGAAAAATACAGTGAAAAAAAATTATAATTACCAGTATATTCTTATAGAAAAATTCAGATTAATTATTTTATCGAATAATCAACATAAATATTTTTATAAGAATATACTGGTGTTTATCACTTTTTTTTACTGCATTTTTCTCTGACCACTAGCCACCCTGATTTTGTTTGTTAAGGGAGTTGCAACCTAATTAAAGGTGCTGAATTAATAAAAATTATTTGTTTTTAAGCAGAAAGAGTAAAACTATACTTCTAATATTCTAAAAATTACAAAAACATATAGTGTCAATTTTAGAACTTCACTTGTTCCCACTGTCCGTCAACGTGTTAAGTGCACTCTAGTTACAGTGTGTAACACGTTAACGATTTCTTATAATAGTACATGTAGCACACGTTTTCCCATTAATTCTTTGCTAAAGTGCTACAATGTTATAATTTCTTGAATGCACTATTCAATAAAATGAAAAGAAAATAATAATTATTTGAAGTTATCTAAACAGTAATTAATTTGAAGTCACATTTTAATGCAATATCATGTATTAAATGAAACTGAACAATTCCCCTCCATTGTATTAAATATGTTTACGGATTCACAGACTACGTGTAGAATCATTATGATTTCAAAATAGATTATGAAGAGGGATCTTCTCTTACGTGTCTTTGTTAAATCTCATTAAAAATCAGAATCTAGCAGCAAATTGTGAATGGGCATTACACAACATAATGTAATCCATAAATTTTATACTATTTGCATTCAGATGATTTCTAAACAAAGTTCGCATTCTACCCCTTAATGATTACTCCTGGTTTTGTTATTTATAATCTTCACTGTGAAGTTGTGTTATGTTAATTTGAATTATATCACAAAGTATAATGTGAAATATTTTTTAGTTAATGCTTATTACATTCGGCAAAGTATCTTCTTTTTGAAGTAGAAAAAAAAATTAGAAATGTTTCTGTGATACTTTTAATCTATATATTAATTTATAACGAAGCATTTATTAGACGAATATTTAAGTGTATAAAAGAGATAATGAACACTTTTGAAGAATAATATGTCATTGTTAATTTAATTCTTTCTCAACTTCTTTTTTCCAGAGAAAAAATTCAGTGTAATATTTCTGTAAAACGTATGTAAATAATTTTAAAGAAAAATTTATTTTTCGAAATTGTTATTTTCTCTACATATTATTGAATTTTTTTACAGATTTTAAAGACTAAAACAGCGTCTTAATTTATTGTTCTAGATGTGTCGAGAAAGTAAAATATCCAAATGGTATAATTCACATGTATGTTTTTAATTCTATTTACGCATTCAGATCAAATCGCTAAATGCATTATGTTTGGAAAATAGATTAAACGAGAAATACTGTGTTACATACGTTTCTGAAAATTCATTAACAATCAGCACTCAGCAGCAAATTAACCAACCTAAAGTAATACAGGAAATATATGCCTTTTGCATTCAGATGATTACTTCATGTTTGTTATTTATAATATTTTCTCTGAATTGCTATTTAAATAACTTTAACTGAATTACAAAGTATAATGTGAAAGCTTCTTTAGTAACAAATACTGTGATCTCTCACTTATACGCGATACACGGAAATCATTTTTCAGCATCAGTTTTTTAGGGTAATTTTCGTCTTCTTAAATCGCGGAATATATAAATCGAATTTTACTGTTTTAAAAAAGTGGTATGAAAAAGTAATTACTGAACATCGCGTATAAGTGAGAGATCACTGTATGCTATATTCCGCAAAATTAAAACATACAACTTTTTTCTTAAAATAGAAAAAATATATTTATTACAAGGTTCATACGCTTTTACCACAATTTTTTAACAGAATTTTTACCTTATCTAAATACAGAAATGTATTACAAATCCTGCAATTAAACGAGGCGTTTACATTTTCTGCTATTTAAATATTAAATAGAACAAATAAAAATTCTAATAAAAAATTGTGGTAAAAAGTATAAACCCTGTTTATAAAACAAAATTTATATTTCATAATTTTTCATGAATTAGTTTTTCTGAAGTTTCACTTTACCGTTCATGAAAAAAAAAAATCGATTTTTTGTTTTACATTTTTCTATTTTTTATTGTGTGTAGAATAAGTCCCAAGGATGGTTAGGTAAAATTCGAGATATTTAAGAAGTTACACTCAATAGAAAGTGTCCGGCTGAAAACCAGATAGACGGGACCGGGTGGGACACAACTGCACGCGTGCTGAATTCTTTTCTTCGCAGGTGTAATCGCGGATTAAATGTAGGTTGCAAAATAAAACGATTAAATAAAAATTTTCATTTTATTTTTCTTTAGTAAAACTTTAATTACACGTTTGTCACGAAACGACATTTTTCAGCAGGTCGTATAAAAAGACGTTTAAATCGGCAAAACTATCAACCTTTCTGTTTTGACAAATGTAAGATTATTTATTTTGTGAGTCCATGAGCCTTTTATATGTAAATAATAAATAATAATTTTTAAGCCAATTTCCAGTTAGAGAAAAAAAGGCGAAAACATGACACTTCTTTTTTTTCAAACAACATCCGATTTATCAAATTTCGTTCAATTTCACTAAAAATAGATTCTTAGCCTCTCAAAGCAATATGTTTTCGAAAAGTTGTGACTTTGTTTTATTCAGACGACTTTCACAAGTTGCACACCACACAGCGCAGCCTGATGCGCGCACAACACACCCATATGCAACAGACAATATCATCATCAATTTTAATAATTTTTGTATAAATTAAAGATGTAATTACTGCTTAAAGGGATAAAAACAATAATACTCAAAAGGCTTAAACATTACTTTTAATATAAAGATGACATGTTTCATGCGCTCTAACGTCGACTTTTCCATGAAACATATCATGTTTATATTAAAAGGTATTTTAAGCCTTTTGTGTTTTGTTTTTATAACTTTAAGCAGTAATTACATCTTTAATTTAACGTTAAAAAGTGATTTTATTATAATATTTGTAACTTTCGTATAGTAAAAATAGTTTTTATAATAAAATCTATGAGTAATAGGTGACCAAATTTAGTTTTTTTTGCGTCATTTCATTTTTCTTTGAAAAACAAAAGTTCGTAGTTGACCTACTTTTCCGACGGTTGAGCGATGACATCCACTTTTTGAACAAAAGGTGTTTTTTTTTCTATTAGATTATCCTACTATGCAGATGCTTGTAGTGTACCTCTTAGATTACTCTAATACTTCTAAAGTAGTGGTACGCACTAAAGTTTTTGCAAGAGCCAAAATCTAGTAGAAAGTAAGATCAAGAGCCGCACTTATGTTTTTGCAATCATATGTCTACATATTATAACGAAGTACTAATATTACACTAATTAAGAATGTGCATATATTTATTTTAAACAACATTAATAATCTAATGATAACTGTGTGGTGTACAAAGTTCATTACCGGAGGTTCTTCAAGTGAGATGAACCGCTACAACAGCGCCTAGAATACATAGTGGGAAAAACAGCTACAAAATAGTACTAAAAAATTGAATCCGATAAATGTAGAACGATGCTGAAAAGATAACGGGTCGATCGCACCGACATCTTCTAGCAGTGGCGTAGACATGGTAGCGGTCCAGATGGTTTGGATACCACTAATTTTATAAAAATATTTTTGCCTTATCTAATCGGAGAATTTTCTGCGATATTGAAGGCGAAGAAAACTTTATAATATTACGGGTGTGCAGAGCATTTGGACACCCCCTCCCCCACTCTCTGGCTACGCCAATGTCTGCCAGCTCTTTTCAACGCAAACATTGTATAAGAATCTAACTGAGAAAACATTTCAGCTGGTGGAAAATATTTTAAGTAATTAAATTATATCCTATTTCTATGGACTTGGATAGTGATTTTCATAAGCTTTAAAAATATGAATCATATTGATCATGGAAAAAAAAACGTGATACGCATTATTTTGTGCCTGGTTGCAGTACTCGATACAAGACAGCAAATTAGAAACTATACCTATTTAGCATACCAAAGGATGAATCTCTGCTAGAAGAGTGGAAAATATTAATTCCCTGATATGATAAAAAAATAACTTCAAAATCAGTTATATCTGAAATATACACATACAAGAAGATTTTATTAACAGATATCATGTTCATGCTGTCAATAATGAAACGGTCACTTTTGTTAGAGGTAAATCTATTTTTAAAACAGATGTCGCTGCGATCGCCCTTTCATTGTACCGCATCGTTGCACGTTTATCGGCTACATTTTTTTAGCACTTTTTAATCCTTTGAGGGGCGGTGGTATATATTATATACCACCTAATTTTAATACGATTCGAACCAGAAACTTTTAATTAAATTTTACTTTTTTAACTTTGACGGGAAGAAGTTGAAAAATTGCTTTTCCTTATTTTGAACTAAATTCTTTCGTAAATACCGGTGTGAATTCGACGTTACAGGAGCACAATTGCTTGCCCCTGAAAGGGTTAAAGCATTACCAGTTTGGCCTTTTTTTAAATTCCGAAATTTCGCATTCATACCAGAAATTCCCTATAATGTTCTTCTCGTTACTTAATGGTAGATATTTCGTGACTTCTTAAAGTAAAAATTATTGTTTCAGAATTTCAGGTTTGAATTCAAAAATGTTTAATTAAAAACGGTAAAACCGTTTTTCACACTATATCGTCGCTACCATGTCGAATTATCGAATGTGAAAAAATGCATTTTTCATTACTTTTAAAAATGAGCCGATTGTCACCACTAAATTTTAATAAGGTTTCAGGGTTGCAACATCACCAGCGTTGCCAGTTTGGCCTCCTTTTTCATTCAGAAATTTCGAATCCATACCAGAAATTTAAAATAGAAATTTTTGCTTTATATAATGACAGCCTATTTCGTGATTACTTAAAGTAAATATTTTTCTTTCAAAATTTCCGGTAAGAATTCGGCATCTCTGAATAGAAAGGGAGGCCAAACTGGTAACCCTTTTCTCCACAGAAATTTTATTAGTATTTTTATTAGGCGAAGAATTCTAATAAAATTTAGTGGTGACAATCGGCCCATTTTTAAAAGTAATGAAAAATGCATTTTTTTTCATATTCGATAGTTTGACATGGTAGCGACGATATATTCTTAGCGCTGTAACACTACGGAGCCGACTTGCATTGTTCTACTCTAGTTTTGGGATTAATAATTGGAAAACAATATTTTGATGACCCATGTGTTGATAATCAATTAATTACGGTTCGAATCACTATCTAACAAATCAAGATGACTTTTTATGTGAGTGTACGGTGTCTAAAATAAGCGTTATAAATTTGTTCTCCCTCATAAAGTGTATTTTTCGTCTGTTTATTCATAAAACCTTACATAACTTTGTAAGAACTGATCATAACAATTGATCATATCGATTTGCGAATTGTGTCATTCGATTCAGAACTAAAACATACATGGTAAACGATGCATCCTTCGACCTATTTAGTTCCGGGTCACCGAGGGATCCCTTTAACCCCTTGAAGGGCACCGGTATATTATATATACCACTTAATTTTAATCCTAAAATGCCACAATGACACCAGAATTTTATAATCAAATTTTGAATTTATAAGGTACATGAGAAAATGCTTTCACATATTTTAAAATAAATTCGTACGTGAATCCTGGTGTCAATTAATCATTTCAATATTTTAGCTACAAGAATCCTTTGCCCCTGAAGGGGTTAAACGAAAAAGCGGGTAGTCTTGCTATGGGCGTGACTTATTCTGACGATCTGGTTGGTTAGATATCCCCAGAAGATATTATCAGTGAACACAAACGTGAAGTTGCAAGTCAGTTTGAACAAGATTACATTGCCAGCAAATGCTGTGTCTCGAATGGGAATATTCCCTCTGTTAGACATACTTCGTCCTGGGCTTGGAACAGACGGAAATATGTGTTGATCATTCCTGAGGTCTTAGCACGTTTTCACTTGATACCGGATGGCAGTTGTAGTATGTGTGGTGGTATAGACTCCTTGGAACACATTTTGTTTTCATTCTCGAAGTAACAGTCTCATCGCAGAAGTTGCTGGGATTATAGGGTGTTGAATAGTGGTCGTTTTAGTTATTTTGTGTATTTTGTTAACAAATTTTGTTCCTTTAAGGACTTTCGTGTTTCAGCTATGAAGTTCCTTCTTAGTATTGATCGGTTTTAGCGGTTCAGTGTTTTCTTTTTTTTCTTTGGTGATTACACTAGTTGTGGATCATTCGGGACTACAGCCGTGCAGCTGTAGGTTTCACCCCCCCCCCCCTTCAAAGTTTAAAGTTCAAAGTTCGACCTATTTATAAACAGCCGAGGTTCCCTCTCCCACCCGGAGTAAAAATCTTCTGCTTTTACCCTAAAAATGTAAAACAACTTTTATTTCGTGGACTTATCGTATCTTCAATTGTAGTGCGAAAGTGAAGTTCCTCCCAAATTTTCGTGAATGGCCACCAGTTGTCATCTATTACTTAATTTTTGGCCTATTTTACCTGTACTATAAAAATAAAAAGGTTGTAAGTAAAATAGTTTAAAAAAAGGGTTAATAAAACTGAATAAGGATTTTAATAAACGGATAATGTAAAAAAAAAAGAAAAAGAAAGAAAGAAGAAGAACATTGTTGTGTCAGATTTAAATTTTTTCAGAACTTAGTAGTTATTTTAATACATATAAGTTATTTGTGAGAAACAGTACCACATAATTAAGAAAAAATAAATAAATAATCAAAACATTGTGTTGCGCTTAAGTTTTTGTTATTATAAAGCTATCTTTCTTCATATGTATAAGTTTTACCTTTCTTATAGTTAGGATATTTTTTTAATTGTAATTTTTTCATTTGACCCTCTGCGTTCGGTATTTAATTTTTCAGCATACAAGACCATGGTTTAAGAAAAAATCAGTATTTCTTCTCCCACAAAACGATCACATTTAATCTGTCAATATCTTTTGTTAATATTTATCTGTCGAAAATTCCTTCTATCTGATTTTAACAAATATATTTTCTGTTCGATTTTGAAATACATTTTATCATATATTTGATTTGTATCTATATATTCAAAGTAACAGTGCGAATATGTGTCTTTCAGAATGAATTGAGTTTACTAATTTATTAAGTCGACTTTATATTATTGCAACGATTTTGATTAAATTTCTTTGCGAGAATATCACGTTTATAACTTTATCGAAAGTTCATCAAAGTAATCATCAAAGTGAAACACGAAAGATACATTTTTATTCGCAAAATAAAAAGATACACAGCATCAACAATCGGTACGCATTGCACTTCTAATGTCTTTCTTTGTGTTATGTTTTACAATAATAAAACGTTGCAATATCATTCAATATAAAAGAAGAAAATAATTTTTACTATGCGACATTTCAAAACTAGAAAAAATTTCATTTAATCGCTCAAAAAAGATAAATATTCAAAATATTGCATTTTTAAGAGCAAGTAAAACAGGTAAGACAGATTTCAACTTAATAAAATACAACTTCATATGATACTTTAACTTTAGGCTATTATCATTCTTTATTTATTTTATCATTTAGCGCATAAACGTCTGTTATTCCTTTTAATAAAACTTTTGTTTTTCGTTTTTGAAAGAATGACAGAGATTAGATTCATTTTTCTGTTACTATTTTCGTTTATAAATATTTGCCCATCAAAAATTGTTTCTTTCGAATTTTACAAGATACAATTTCTTCCTGGATGTTAACTGATATGACTGATTTTTATCTTTATATTTCAAGTAACAGAACGAGATTATATTTGTCATTGAAAAACTGATCGAAGAAATGAGAATAAATATTAAAGAATCAGTAATTCAACGTTACAACAACGAAATAGCTTAGAAATAATCCATCAAAGTGGATATCTTATTTATGATTTCTCTTTTTTAAGTGAAAGTTAAACAAGTAAGACTGATTTTTGATCGAATAAAACTTTACGTTGATAAAATTTTGATTTTTTATTTATTTTTATTTGTATTATTATTTTTTAAGAAACGCAATCATGATTTTACTTACAAAAAACTATACAACACAAGTTGTAAAAAATGCTAGTACAGTGACGTCTAACTTATACGCGATACACGGTAATTATTTTTCAGCACCAGTATTTTTTTAAGTGATTTTCTCTCTATGTAATCGCAGAATTCATAAATAAAATTTCACTGTTTAAAAATAGTGATTCGAAAAAGTAATTTCTGAACATCGCGTATAAGTGAGAGGTAGGTCACTGTACTTTATTTTTTTTTTTAATAAGAAAGATTTTCTATTTTTCATAATTTTATGTTATTGAAAAGAAAATATATTTAGATTATTAAACTCGATTTCTACATTTCAATGATTTGCATTTTTTCTCTCATAGTTGCAGTCAGAATATTTATATATTTAGACTTTCATTCAGTATTTATTATTTCATTCTTCAGTTGCTAATTGAACATTTTATAATAATTCGACGCTATAAAAATAAGCGATTTTGATTTATTCGCTGAAAATGCATTGGATATTAATAACATTGAAACTTTAATCTAAATAAAAAATTGTAATACCGATTTATATTAGTCTTTCAAAAATCTGATTTAGAAAAACTAGAGAAAATTAGTATGTAGACTCAATTTCTATCTATGGATCTATATGTTTTAAATTTCATTTTAAACGAATGTCATATTATTTTAGTGTAAATTGAAAAAAGCGCAAGAAAAATCTGTTTTAAAACAAATTGAAATAAAGATATTAATAAACTGCAAAAGACAAAAATTTTGGGTTTTTTGTTTCAAATTGTATTTACTGTTATCTGTTTTTTTTTTTTTTTTTTTTTTTTTTTTTTTTAATAGAAAAATAGTATAAAATATAGTCATGTTTTTAATTAAAAAAAGAGAAGTTACTTACCATATTACCATGTGTTTCATATTTTCTAGAAATGAACGAAATGGTATATCCGAATAAAAACCCTTAATGGGTTAAAACGGTTAAACGTTTGTGATTCAGGGCTTTACCTTATGGCTCTAAAAATTTTAAATATTGGTTTTAAAAATCTATACTAACATTATAAAGTAGTAAAGATTGTTTGTTTGTTTGTTTGTATGTTTGTTTGTAGGGGGTAATCTCTGGAATTACTGAAGCGATTTCAAAAGTGATGGTGGCGAACTGATGGTGATAATCCCTGCTCCAACATAGGCTATATTTTATGTCGGTGTCACTACCACAGACTGCAAGAGTCAAACAGTTCTAAAATTTCGATTTTTTTTATACTGAAGGAGCTATAAACTTGAAATTTGGCATGGTAGTTACTTATAAGATGTAACTGCTCTCTAAGAACAAATTCTATAAAAATTCGAAATTTTTTAAAGGGTGAGATGAACGAAAAACGGTCTAAAAACATTCTAAATTACAATTTCTATGGAATCTCTGGAACTACAGAACCATTTCAAAAGTGATGGTGGCAAATTGATGGTAACATTCCCTGCTGTAACATAGGCTATGTTTTATATCGGTGCCACTACCCTCAGGGGAGTGCATGAGCGAAAAACGTTCTAAAATTTCGATTTTTTTATACTGAAGGTGTTAGAAACACGAAATTTGGCATGGTAGTTACTTATAAGATGTAAATGCTCCCTACGAACAAATTAAAAAAAAATCGAAATTTAAAACTGTGAGATGACCGAAAAGCGTTCTAAAAACATTCTAAATTACAATTTCTATGGAATCTCTGGAACTACAGAACCGTTTTCAAAAGTGATGGTGGCAAATTTTTTATGCCAATCTCTGCTCCAACGTAGGCCATATTTTACGTCGGTGCCACTAATTCCAGGGTAGTGCAGGAGCGAAAGACGTTCTTAAATTGCATTTTTTTTTATACTGAAGGAGTTAGAAATTTGAAATTTGGCATTGTAGTTACTTATAAGATGTAACTGCTCTCTAAGAACAAAATAAAAAAAATCGAAATTTAAAAGGGTGAAATGAGTGAAAAACGTTCTAAAAACATTCTAAATTACAATTTCTATGGAATCCCTGGAACTACAGAACCAATTTCCAAAGTGGTGGTGGCAAATTGATGGTGACGCTCCGTGCTCCAACATAAGCTATATTTTATGTCGGTGCCACTAATCTCAGGGGGTGCAGGAGCGAAAAACGTTCTAAAATTGCACTTTTTTTTATACTGAAGGAGCTAGAAATTTAAATTTTGGCATCGTAGTTACTTATAAGATGTAATACTCTCTAAGAACAAATGAAAAAATATGAAATTTAAAAGGGTGAAATGAGAGAAAAGCATTTTAAAAACATTCTAAATTATCTTTTCTATGGAATCTCAGGAAACACAGAACCGATTTCAAAAGTAATGGTGGCAAATTAATGGAGACAATCTCTACGCCAACATAGGCTATATTTAATGTTGGTGCCGGTAACCCCGATGGGGTGCAGGAGTGAAAAATGTTCGAAAATTGCGACTTTTTTATACTGAAGGAGCTAGAAATTTCAAATTTGGCATTGTAGTTACTTATAAGATGTAAATGCTCTCTAAGAATAAATTAAAAAAAGATTCGAAATTTAAAAAGATGAAATGAGCGAAGAGCGTTCTAAAATCAATCTAAATTTCAATTTCTATGGAATCTCTGGAATTACAGAACCGATTTAAAAAGTGATGCTGACAATCCCTGCTACACCATTTCTTTTTAATATAAAGCTATGCGTTGATGACGACTGGGTTTTTCGCTAATCTTTGCCACAGATTAATCTCGGAAAATGAAACATTTGAAGTTACTGAAAAAAATAATGGCTCGAAAAGTATTTGACAGAAAATTGTTAGACAAACTGCGTTTGAAAGGTAAAAAATTGTTTATTTCTTGATACAAATTTCAAATCTAATGATCATGCCATTTTTCCAATATTGAATTTCAAAAATTACCAAATTTCACTATGGAGTAACCATAGCGAATCCTTCACGCGTAAAAAGATAATCATAAGGACGATGTGTCCTGTCGTGTATATTGGCTATAGCACGAGTCACAAATTATAGTAGCCTTATTATGCTGTTAAAATATAAAATTGAATTATAAAATGTCAATATTTTGTTTGATTAAAGGTTCGTTAACAGAAATTGACCGGCGTAGCGGGCGTAGCTTGCTAGTAATATATATATATATATATATATATATAATTTTATTATTTTTTAAACAATTAAAAAATAATAAAAAAATTTCTGAAAGGTATTATGGTATCCGGATAAAATTGAATATGATTGTAATAATGAAAAAATGTAACAAATTTTCCCAAAGGACTGGTTTTATGGCATGAAGAAGAGCATAATCAAAATGAAGTATCGTAATATAGTTCAGGTCAGTTGCGCAAATCACAAATATTTGGATTTGTCTCTGCGCCAACTCAGTCAAACTTGGCCATCAGAATAACAAACAAATTATTTTATCCAAATCTCGCTGTTATTGTCGAAAATTTTCAGTTGCAGAGCATACATTCTGTAGTAATCTCGACCGGTGTAACAAAGCACAAGTCAAACAATTCATTGGAATGAAAAATTTCTCATCCGTGTTGTTCATTCTTAGATTTCATACTTAATTTATTTGAAAGGTCATCTTATGTTGTTAAAGTTACTTTTTCGGTTGAGGGGAAATGCTCTGTTTTCCAATAATAATGTTACAATTTTCCCTCCACATACATGATCACTTTTGACTGTTGCTTAATACCCATCTCGGCGTCAAAAATGTTTTTTATATTGAAAATGGGTCTGAACATAGGATATTCAGGGATTTGTACTCCTAATGGAAGTCTCTTTTTTTTCTCCGGTAGTGGCAAAGGGAACCACGAGGAAGACTGCCTGGAAGTCTTTTAGATGAACGTCTGAAAGTAAATCTTTTAGCATCAGAATTGTCCGAAATATGCATTGGTTCCTCAGCATTTTGGGAATAATCAGGATCTCAGCTAGGTTGAATCCTTTCCGTTATTGAGGACGCAAGAAATATTCATTAGAAAAAAAGTCCTATTCAGAGGGCCTATTCTATTGGATGGACATTCCTAAATAAACCGAACCGTTCATTTTTGAAAAATTCCCCTTTGTTTATTCGAATGATTTGCGAACTAAAAAGTAAGCTTTAAACGAACAAGTTTTTTAGATGAACAAGCTGCAGGTTAGTCTGAAATAGGCATTGTTTCTTCAGTATTTCGGGGCAGTCGGAATCGCAGGAAGGTTAAAGCCTTTCCGTTATTAAAGACGCAAGGACATCTTCATTGGAAAAGGGATTCCTACTTAGATGTAATATTCCATTGGACTGGTATTCCGTATATCCCGAACCGTTCATTTTTGAAAAAAAAACCCTCTGTTTATCCAGATGAATCGCGAACTAAAGAACGAGCCTTACATGAACGCATCTTTTAAATGAACATGCAGCAGGTTCATCCGAAATAGGAACTGGTTCCTTGGCATTTTGGGGATAGACGAGATCGCATCTCGGTTGAATCCATTCCGTTAATTAGGAAACAAAGACATCTTAATTGAGAATATTATTCTTCTTTAGAGTGAATATTCCTTTAATCTGGTATTCTGTATAACCCGAAACGTTCATTTTGGAAAAAAAGTCCCCCTCTGTTTATTGGGATGAATCGTGAACTAAAGAACGAGCTATAGAAACTACACTGTTAATGTTTGGGTGTACATTATGATCAGTTTCAATATAATGGTGTTACTCCTAAAAATGAATATTAAAACTTATTTTCTGAAATAATCCAAAAACGAAACACAAATAGTTATTCACGCAATGCACCCTGACACTGGCCTACGAACAACACTTTCTGAGGAGCACTCTGTGAACGTACTTAAATAGTTATAATATTTTCTCTTTAGTTGTAGCACGTTACCAAACAGAAACCTAAGTGTTCTATATTACCCGATTTTTCTATTACACCTGAAGTTCCACAAAAATTTATACTTTTAATATTACTGTTATCTTTTAGAAGAAAAATGTTGTCAACAACGCATTTTCAGTCCTCTTTAGTTATTATTATTATCAATTTATTTGGATTTCAAACATTTCTTGAATATTGTAGAAAATATATGTATATTTATCCTGTTCGATTGACAAGTGATATATGTATGGTGTTTATAAAAAAATAAATCCCTTTTAACTAAAGTAACAAAAAATATTTAACATAAAATATTCATAAACTTTTTTAAAATTTAACAATACATAATTATATTACTATAACATATATTTAATACCTTTCAGTCAGTGCTTGTTTCCGATAAAAGTGTTTATATATGTTATAAAGATAACTACTACACCTTTGAAAGTAAAATACTTGGTTTCTATAAATTACCTTAATGGGTCCTTGGAGATACGACAGGAGTTTAGATTTTAAATAAGGCAATTAAAGGCAGCCACTGGGTGAATCAAAAGGAATCTAATTAATTTTACCTTTTTAGGTTACGGTTACCGCAGAGCTTATTGTATTATAATGAAAATATCACAATAATTTTGAAATCTAATTTTAATCAATTAACAGTATAATCAATGCTCAAGATATTTTCTAATATCCATTATAATTAATCGTCTACTAAGAAACAATAAATGAAAAATAAATTAAAGCGTATTTAAAAAAATGCATTACACTAATAATTTTTTGTTTTTATTTTATTTTCTACATTTTAGTCTATAAAATATTTCACTGTTGCAGTTTCGCTCCGAATTAGCATATTTTAAGAGCGTGACTTGATGAGCTCTATTATTGTTGTAACTCGTATACAGTTGTAACTATAAAGAATCTTTGACGAATTATCACCTGCGTCCGGATAACGGAAAATACCTTAAAATTAATTTCGTAATTTATGATGAAGTTCTAAAAGTATTAAAATGTTATATTCTTAT
This sequence comes from Maratus michaelseni, assembly GCA_963931845.1. Classification (NCBI taxonomy): domain Eukaryota; kingdom Metazoa; phylum Arthropoda; class Arachnida; order Araneae; family Salticidae; genus Maratus; species Maratus michaelseni. The sequence continues at coordinate 78,727,541 of OZ007595.1, read as the reverse complement.
TCGAAGCACACTTGTGTAGATGATATTTATAATTCTAGAATATCAGAGAGGGAGTGAAAATCGATTACAAAATTTTACCTTTACATACAAGAACTAAGGTGAATTAAATGAAGGAGTGTAAATAAAAAATATGTATAGTTAAGCTTATTGATAAAGGAGATTGGTATCTTTAAATACATTTCCCTTACCAGCAAACTTTAAAATGTTATGATTATGAAGAAAATCTTGTGCGGATAAATATACAATAAAATTCAACGTTTAACACACACTATCAAACTGTAGCACATTAAACAGACGTACGTTTCGTGAGTAACTTGGACTCACATCACCAATGGCAGTAAAAATAAAAATTATTATATCCCCCCCCCCCAAAGACATGAAACAAAATCAAAAAGCCAAATGACAGACAATAACACACCGAAATCTCATCACGCACGATCAACCAAATAAGGTTAAGCCGGAAGTGATGCACTATGACACAGTAAATCAACCAAGAAAGGTGAGATGTAAGGTACGATTGAAAAATCGTTGACCAAGGAGTAACCAAATCTATGAATATAAACTACTTCAAAAAAATCTAAATCTAAAGGAGTATTGCATTTCTTAATAATAGTGGCTGAATCAAAATTGAAATTATGTCCCTCCCTCCAACAATGAAAAGCAATAGAGGATTTTTGTACCGTAATTTCCGGCGTATAATCCGCAGCTCAAAGAGCCGTTTTTCGACCCAGAAATATTATTTTATGAAATGTAACTTAAAAGATCGCTGTAAATATTTAACTACAATTATTGAATAAAATTTCTGGGTCGAAAAACGACTCTTTGAGCTGCGGATTATACGCCGGAAATTACGGTAATTCCTTTTTCTTTACGTAGTTTCTGTGTTCATTGATTCTGAAACGGAGTTCTCATTTAGTCTGTTATTATAGGTCAAACCACATTGACATTGGGTATTATAAATACCCCAGAATGTTTTAAGTGGAATTTTATCCTTTAACGGTGAAAAAGTTATTTTATTAACTGGTTTAAAAACAACTTTAAAATAATAAATTCTTAAAATATTAGCTATTTTGAAGCTAATGGTATTATAAAATTGCAAAATAATGAGGTTAGAAAAAGAAACTGGATCTACAGAAGAATCAGGATTATTAACACGTTGACGGACACTTGCGGCTATAGCCGCCAAAGCGAAGTTCACAAAGTGGCATGACGGCTATAGCCGTCAAAACAAAACGGTCGTTTTTAGACACTACGGCTATAGCAGCACAAATGTGCATGTCCGGCGTACAAGTAGAAGTCTAGTGTCATGTTTTGGAAACAATTTTTTAGGTTGAATTTCGTTTTCCATCTGTTATAGGAGTTGAAACTTCAGTATGCACGTGCAGGGTGGCTAGTGGTCAGGGAAAAATACAGTAAAAAAATGATAATTACCAGTATATTCTTATAGAAAAATTCAAATTAATTAATTGATCAAAATATGAACATAAATTTTTCTATAAGAAGATACTGGTGTTTATCACTTTTTTTTATTGTATTTTTCCCTGACCACTAGCCACCCTGACGTGGTTGTGAAGGGAGTAGTGCAACCTAATTAAAGGTGCTGAATTAATCAAAATTAAGTTTATTTAAGCAGAAAGAGTAAAACTATACTTCTAATATTCTAAAAATTGCAAAAGCATATAGTGTAAAATTTCGAACTTCACTTGTTCCTACTGTCCGTCAATGTGTTAATATCTTTATTGAGACAACGAAAAATTAAACGATTGTTAAGGACAAACTAAAACCACGATTAATAGCCACTCATATAATATAATTAAATTATGCAACAAGGGAATTATTATCCGAACAAATCAAACATGCTCTATTGATAAAGAAATGGAAAGTGGAGCCTTTTTGGGAAGGGGGGTTACAAGAATGAAAATGAGGGGGGGGGGGTAAGACTGCAAAAGGTTTACGCTATACACAGGTGTCAAATGTATTAAGCTGACGAGTAACTTACACATCAAGAAAAGGTAATTTATTATCAACTTCAACTTCATATGTAAATTGGATAACAGGATCTATTGAGTTTAAAATAGCTAACACATTATCAAAGGAAGAAATAGATGGATCTAGGAGCGCAAAAGAAACATCAACATATCTACAATAAAACGGAAAATTAATAATATTAAACAATTTAACCTCAAAATAATGCATATATAAATCAGCTAGAAAAGGACTTAGTGGATTACCCATCACTAAACCATCTGACATGGAATAAAATTGATTTGAAAACTGGAAAGCATTTTGTGTTAAACAAATACTGAATAGCTCAATATTGTGGTTTATTCCATAATTTGTATAATGGAATTCTTTTAATCTTAAAGTGAGACACCCCTTGGACAGGAACATGGGTGAACAGAGAATTAACATCAAAAGAAACCATGCGCAAAGAAGGAGAGGGGGGAGAAGTTCCTAATACGATTTACAAAATAACTAGAATTATGAATAGCATATACATTGGAAACCGAAAGAAAAGAAAAACGTTTAACCAAAAATTTGAAAGGTATGAAGCAGAACCAATATTAGATACAATAGGACGGAGGGGGACACCAATTTTGTGTACTTTAGGAAGAGCGTAAAAACGACTACAGTTGGCAATGGAAGGAATTAAAGAATTTTTTGTATTTTCATCAATACAAGGAGAAGATTTAATGAGTTTCCTAGTTTTCAGAAGATCATTGTTAGATGGATCGCGATGTAATTTAACATACGGACCAGATTGTAAGAGATCATCTTAAAATGTTATTGCGCGTATAACTAGATAAATGGTAAATTAACCTATTGAAATTAATAAATTAAAATTAATTCTGGGATTTGAAAAATTTCCCCTCTGTAAATTAATATCCTTAACTGTAAAAGATAATAGACTCGAGGATACAATTAGTAGATACACGATAGAGCCAGATGATTGGACTCCCAGTAGAATAATGCCAGACAGAAAACAGCGTTCATGTCAGATGAATTTACAGAATGCTTGTATTTATTCAGAGAACGCAGTATTAGGCAGATGATGAAACACCGTGAAAATGTTTTAGGCCCCTATAGAGTGACCACAGTGAAATCAAATCACCGATACGACATGAGAAAAGTGAACGAACATCTCCATATCGAACATCTACATCCGCCGCCTATATGAGACCCTGGCCAATGCATTAAATGTTGTGTGTTATGTAATGTATCGTTATGTGTTTGTGTTTGGTTATGTGTTATATATTTAATTATATGAACAAAATTTGAAAATCTAACCCGTTGAGTCACAGGACTGCCAGGATGATCGAATGTAGGATTGGAAATATTACCCATCTGTAAATTAATATTCTTAACAGTACGAGATAATAAACTCAAGTGTATAATTAGTAGATACATGATATCGCAAGATGATTATGAGGCTCGCCAAAGGTGAAGTTTAAAAAGAAAAAAGCGAGAAAAATACGGTGTTCCATAGTTTTGTACCTCAATATGAAGGTTGGAAATCCGATATGTGTAAAATAAAGGAGTTAAAGTAGAATTCTAGGTGAATTCTTATCTATGTTTACGAAGATGTTATAGTATTGATTGGTATAAAGTGTTGGGATCTCATCATCATACTGTTTTTTTTCTCAGTAAGTAAAAAAGGTTGTTTGAAGTTAAATTGAAAAGATAATACAATCATTTATAGTCATAAGTGAAATGAATAATTAAGCAACAACAAGATTATAAAACAAAATCCTACGTAATTAATAAAATAAAATAATGCAACAAAAATAATAATTTCTAATTGCTTTTTTTTTTCTTTCGCTAAAAAAAATTATAATCCAAATTTTTCGCTCCACATATCTAAGTTCAAGTACTACGTTTTTCAATTTCTTATGCGTTGCCAGTACTAAAAAAAATCACATATCGGATTTCGTTTATTAGCATAAGCTTCCGAAAATATACTTCAATATAGAAAATTGAGAAATATTATGAACTATCTTTTATTTTTATTTTTAAGTGCTTTTAAAAAATTGCTAATCTGTTCTAAATCATATACATTTAATATATTGTTCAATCATAAAATTAAAATAAATATTTTTACATAGATTTAAAAAAAAAGAAAGAAATTTAAATAAAACTTAATATAGACGGAAATATCATTCAATAAGGAAAAAAGTTGACAGGTTTTCAAAAAAAAAAAAAAAACTAATCTAGTATGAAAGTATTACGTTAGAAATATTGTCAATCAAATAGAAAAAAGAATTCTTGCTAATATTGCTCCAATATTGACCTGAAAAATAATACCGTCTAGATGTTGTTTTCAAACTACATTAGTACAAAATATAAAATTTTATAAATTCTGAAGGGAGGCAGGGTTTTTTTCACTGAAATGGAATTTTTATTTACAAAAACATAATCTTTACAAAATCATATTTTATAAAAATGTAGATTCAAAAAATGCTTACAAAATCTAAGAAATTTATAAATCTACTTTTCCAACTCAGACATGGAGATATTATGTTTTTATTAATCAAAATATGAAAATTTATACGGAAATTTTCAACAATATCCCCCCCCCCAAGTAGCTTATCTAGATCTCAAAGCATTCAGCCTCTTTTGCATACATAAGCTGAGTATCAAGGAAAATATAGTACTTTATGTAGTTTATTGAATATTCAATGAACCATTCTTGTGGAAAATGTAATTTAAATAAGAATTCCACATTATATTAAGATTTTTCTAAATATTTGTCCACTGAAATCCTTTGAAATTGTAATCTTTAAATGAGGAAAAAAATAAAGAGTTTCTTTCAAATATTAATACTACAGTTTGTTAAAACTTAAAAATTGTTGGTGAAATTTTCTCATTTCTCTTTCCCATTTTGTCGAAGCAGTAAAAATTATTTATAAATAAATATAAGCTATTTCTGTTAACGATAGTTTGATTTTCAGATGTGAAAACCTGTACATTTTATATAACTTTTTCATAAACAAATATGAAATTCATTAACCCATTCACTTCCAACCACGAGTATGCTCGTGGTTTTCAATCTAAAATTCCCGCATAGCATGCACAGTCACAGTGACGTCATTGTGACGTCACTGTGAGTCACGTACGTCAGGTCACATCTGTGACCACAATGACACCTATTTGTAACGTCACACTGTGAACGTCTTGAAGATCTAAAGAAAACTTAAAATAAACTTTAGAACATCTTATGGCATGAAGAAAATTACTTTTTGACAGCTTTAAAAATTTTTGTGACGTTGCAATGACGTCACTGCAAGTCACAAAAGTCACGTAAACCTATGACCAAAATGCCAACCCTCTGTGACTTCACGGTGTGATCGGAGAGTGAATTTGAAAAAAAAACTCATAAAATATAGAATGGAATTATGTCATGTACCTAAATCATTAATAAAAACATTGTGACACATTATTTAAATATATTGTATTTCCAAAATAAAATAATAAATAAATATCTGTCTACATATATGAGGCAGATAATTTTTTTACAATTTTCAATACCATTTTCATGAAATTTAACAAAATATACTATATAATACACAGGTAAAAATCCTTAAATAGAAATTTAGTAACTTAGGAAAGTTTTGGCGGAAAGTAATTCAGAAATAGATCTCCCATTCTAATAAAACTGTTAGCAATTTAGAGATTTGTTAGCATTTTAAATACAAACATTTAATTTTTTTTCCTACTACCGCATGGAACTCATTTGCTAATTTTGTGATACTAAAAATATTTTAAAAAATCTCCAATCTTTAATTATTTTGAGGGCCACTCAACACAATCATCAGCTTTCTGTTTAAAAAGTGAGGACAGCATTTTTGCGAGTTCAAGATTTTCCTTGTAGTGAATAATTAAGGTGGTTCTCAACTGACCTGCTCAACAACGCGAAGCTTTCTGACATAATTTCTGACTCACTCATTTTTAAACGCAAAGGCATAAAATGGGCAGGACTGACTATGGAAGCAATTTGGAATCGAAATGAGTTGTCCATTTTTTGATAAATAAATTACTTATCGAGTTATAAGCTATTCGTGTCACGTGACGACTGGTTTTCCTATTTTCTTTCACTGTTACATCTGGTATTTGGTTCAAAACGCTGACTTTGACATTCTTTTCTGAAAGATCTTCTGTTTTTACTAAAAAATGGAAAACGTATTTCAATTACATAGTTTCTGAATAAAAACACCAGCCAATTTCATGCGTTTCCGAACAAAAATGAATTAAAAATATGTCATAAAGTATATGCCATTCCTATAGCAATTTATCCCAAAACTGATCAGTGCTTAATAAGATATCACCTCTGTTAAATATATTGTTCTTTTCAATAGAGTGTAAAAAATGAAAAAATCGTATTTAGGAAATCTGATTGCAGAATAGTATTTATATTTATGTCGTAATTATTTTATAAAGACTATTAAATCAATTTTTATTTAAAAATTATGTTTACTTTGGACGCCTAAAGCAAATGCAACTGATTAAAAAATATAGAAAAATTTAAATTTTCACAGCTTATTTCTAAGTATACTAAACTCTCTCATATAAAAATAGAATATTATAGCTTCATTAGAAGTTATTTGTCAGCCATATAATCTATAAAGCATTTGAAATGTCTTTATTTAAATGTTTTCTTTCTATTCTTTTTCTTGAAACAACTGCTAGATGTTACTTTGTGGTAAACAACACTGCGCAGATCATGATCGCAGATGTTGAGGGCAGACGATTATTTTCATTGCCAAGTTCGGCGGATTAGAGTGTGTTATGTTCTTTTAAGTTTGTGGAATTATATTGTGGAATTTATACCGTGTAAGTAAATTAACGTTTTAAAGTAAATAATCCATTTTAACCTCTCTCTGTGTCTAGCTGGGTCCGTTCATAAGTTCTGCGTGATATTTGATATCTCAGATGTATGAACACACCTCTGCTGGACCACTTTGAAAATTAAAGCAGTGGATTTGAGTCTCATTTTTCAATGAAAAGGAAGCAGTCAACGACCATTAAAACTTAATCCCTAGAACTGGTGGTTTTACTTATAGATTAGCAGGTAACTTTTAATGTCTTCGCAATTTTGTTTATAGTGCATATTTAGTAATGGTACATTTAATAGTGCATTATTTAAAAGTTAAGATATTTAAATCTTTTTTTTTTAAATCACTTGTATAAAATTTTGTCTTTAATGTTTTAAATCGTTTTAAATAGAGAGTTTGGAAAAAAGCTTAAAGTATTTACTAACAATATATATTCTAAATGTAAAGTGTAATTTATAACGAGGAATTTATTTATATTTTGCCTTTCTCAGTTCAATTTTCATAGTTATTCATTATAATTAAAAACATTGCAATTTTTAAAACTATTAATATTTGATTTACAATTTGAAAATTTCTTAGCTACTGGAGGTTTCGGGAAATAATTTTCTGGTATATTTGAAATAATTGCGACAATTTAATTCATTACAAATTTAGTTGTCAAGATATGTCAATATTAGGTGCACACAAATAATGAATATTGATGAAACAATGAATCAGCTATTCAGTTAAGGTAATTTTTCCAGTTGTATTACCGAATTTTTTTATAGTTAAAATTGATATTTAAGTTCTGCATTTAGTATTCTATCAAAAACTATAAATGAAATAATTTGTAAAGAAAAATTATATAAATTTTTTATCTTTGCGTTTATGATCCTAAGTTTTAAATTTCATTTGCTTCAAAAAATGTTTTATTGCTTGATACAATGTTTATTATTTAATAATATCGCACAATTGGTAGATCTATTATTTAAATGAATTCCTAATATGAATTTTTCACAATGCTTATTTAAAAATCCATACTTTTATTTTCATTAAATTTGTAATCAAATCCAAAATAACTAATTTCTGAATTCATTTTTATTCGGAAACACATGAAATTGGCAGGTGTTCTTATTCAGAATATATGTAATAGAATGGCGTTTTCCATTTTTGACAGAAGATGTTTCAGAAAACACTATCAATGTCGGTGTTTTGAACCGAATTTCCGACGCGCAGCGTCAGAAACGGAAAAAAACGTGAACAAAATTGGTCTTAAGTATTTCATTTATCTAAAATGGAAAAAGCTATTCATTCCAAATCGCTTTAATAATCAGGCATGCAAGTGCCATGCGGTTAAAAATTTGTTCATAAATGTGTCAGAAAGTTTCGTGATACTGAACGAGGGGAAATATGGCCAAGTATACACATTTAAAAACTTCAATACTTAACAGCAAAATAGCATAGTTTTAATTATTGTCAATATTTTTGGTGGTTACATAAAACAAATGGAAGTAGAAGTTAATTTAAAAAGTTGTTATTTACACAATAGAATTTCATATTATTGAAATATTTAATTTTATTATAATTTTTAATGGATTCATCTATTATTTTTATATTAGTATGCGTTTTTTACATTTATAATTTTCTTGCTTAACGGCTACATTAGCCGGTTTCCCAATCAGATGCAAAGTTTTAATTTAAATACCAGTTGCATAAAAACTAGTCGTTGGGGGCCACCGTAATACTTACCCATCATGGATATGCATAATGTAAAATATTAAAATAAAAATGTGTAAACTACTTATAAAATGCATTGCAATTCAAATAAAATCGTTGCCGAGGCTAACGAAAAAGACAGGCTACCGCGGTTCATTCCACTTGTCTTCTTTTACAGAACGCTAGCGTGACGTGATGCTCTTTTCGTACACCTTCATTGGTGCATTCAAGCATCACGTGACTCCGGCGGTCTGTAAAAAAAAAAGATATGCGTAAAGCACCGCGGTAGCCTTTCTTTTTCGTTAGCCTCGATCGTGGCTTGATGACGTCATAAACTTTAAAGGCTCGATTACTGAATTGCTTGAAAGAGGTTTTTCCTTATAACTCCAAAAATAATAATCCTATTAGCTAGTGGTTTATTGTATCTGATTAAGAGTCAAATTTCCAATTAAAATATATCTTTAAAGTGAAATTTGGATGAAATACAGGGTCATGAAAAATCGAAGAGTGTGGTAAATAGTATTCCAAATATCTCGGCAACTCATTATTCGATCGGCTTCATGCTTTATGTAAAATTTATGTTTTTTTATTTTCTTTTATATTCATTTCTTAAAATAAACAATTTCGAAAATTTTTATATACCTTTTATCAGAAGGAATATTTCGAGAGTCCGAAAAAAATAGTTCCGGTTAATCGAGGTTATTGAAATGAAATAGGCTTCTTCCCATTATTACATACTAAGTACATACCAAATTGCAAGTCTATATCCCAATTTTTTCGGGAGATAGAGCGTTTACAGACACACAGACACACACACAGACACACACACAGACACACAGACGGACGGCAAATTTTTTTTTCTAAAAATATGTTTTTCGGAATCTCCAGTGTCTGAAACGTGTAAATCCATCAAAAAAATTTTTTCGATTTTCAAAACGATTACAAGACTTACCCTATACTACGTATGATGGGTAAGTAAAAATGATTGCCGATCCAATCCTTATCGTCGATCTTATCCGTATTTGGTGAAATCTTGTTATCCGAATCTATGCGAAATCATTTATCAGGTTCAGTCGAGATGTGGGCCTACAGATTTGTTGTTGTTGTTGTTGTTGGGTTAGGGTAAGAATATGGGTTGAATCGAAATATAGTTTCAGTCAACCATCATTCATGTTCAAGTAGACATTCAATCATGTTCAAGAAGTATATAACCGGATTCGTGCATGACTCTAGATCCGAGCCGACATCGGAAATTGTATCGTAACACAATTTCTGATAAAATCTGGTTACTAGGTCGTATGCAAGATTCTATTCCGAACAAGACTTGCAGTAAAAACATTATACCCGACTCGGGTCAGATCGGGTTCACGAAAATCAGGTCACACGACAACTAATCCAAATCTATTCTGTAGCCAAACAAATCCAAAAAGATCGATCCGAAGTTTCTGGATTGGATTCGGGTAAAATCTGGTCACCTGACCCGGTTCAGATTTGTCACATTTTTCACATTGAAGTCGCACGGTGACTTCACAAAATAGTCACATTGTGAGGTCACAAAAAGTCTTGAAAACGGCCATAACGACCTCGCATTTAGGTCACAGTGACTTCACATCGACGTCACTTGACGTCAAGACGACGGTCACAAAGTCACAGTGTGACTTCACAGTGACGTCGACGTGATGTCACCATGCCTTACGGGTTACGAATTCGTACCAGAAATTTCGAAAGAAGAATTTATTTTTTATGTAACCGCGAAATGTCTGTAATTAAATAACGTAAATATTGCTATTAGTATTTTCTGGTATGAATTTGAACTTTCTAAATAAAATAAAATTTCGGTAATTTTAACCCGGCAGTGAACATGTTAACAATACTGAATAATTGTAAACCTACTGAAATGTTTTATTCAGTGGATATCAAACATCTTTCAATAAATCGTTTGTCGTTCTGTCTCTTTACGTGTAGAAGTAAAAGTCATTTAATATAACGTCATATTGACAAAATGATACTAAAATATTTATTTTCATGGATGATTTGCGTTATTTCTTTAGAGAGTGACATCATTTTCACAATTAGGGTTATTTTGTCCTTAAGAAATCTTGCTGTCATTTAACATAACAGTTTTAAAATGTATAAACTTTATGAATTGTATTATATATCTTTTTTTGTCGCCATTTTCACTGTTGCTAACATGCTTCTGATACGTGAAATGCTGATCAAAAAACTTAATTTTATGTTATATTAGAAATACTAATCCTGAACCAGAACATATTAACCATCGTCAGAGCAGCTGTACGGGTCAAGGAGTGCCACTATTTCCGACAAGCAACCGTAGTCTTGATTAAGCGCAGATTTGTTTGCGATTAATAAGCAGAAAATTACTATTTCTGAATAGTGGTCAATGTCTGCCCTCTTGGTAATCAGACTTTGTGCTGAACGTCTTTTTGCCTACATCTTATCCAATGACGGAATTTTAATAGAAGGAAAATTGGCAAATATTCACAGTATTTCATTTTTAACTATTCACATTATCTATGAGATTAAAAATGAATCTGTTAAACTTTTCATAGAATTGAAATTAATAAAAGTTCTGTGCGTCATGTTATCTTTAGAATGCTGTCTATACTAATAAAAGAAAGTTTCGTTCTGTGTGCCTGTGTGTGTGTGTGCCTGTTGGCGATGGCTAGGAAAATTTAGCGCACCTAGAAGTCTGTAAATTTAGATTTAGGTAGTCCAAACCCTCTCCTGGTATACCTGAGCGTCAGAATTTTAATATTTTAATTACTTTCTGAAATATTAATTAAAATGCACTTCTCTTGGGTTGGTTGGTTCACTGGTTGGTTGCATCGATTCTTCACAGAAGTAATTAAATAAACCAGAGTAGCGATGCATAAATAAGAATTTCTAACTAAATAGTGTCAATATGGATTGAAGTTATCAGCGTAGAGGAGCCATGCGAATGTCGCGCCACCTGTACATGACAAATTACACATACGTCCCACTGATTGAAATATTTTCCAGGCAAATTTTTCTTCATGACAATTAGTCGGGTTTAAGTTTTTTTTTTTTTTTTTTTTTTTTTTTTTTACATGACATTTATTATTATGATGGAGATTGTTAATACAGAAAACTTTATTTAACAGATTCTTTTTTATATTTGCGGGAATGAAGAGAGGCAAGGGTCTAATTACATTTAAGCTTCAAGGTGTATTTCTAGAAAGCAGTTACCAGAATTTCCGAATAATAGTGTAAGCAAAATTTCAAATTAAGTTCCTAGCTTAACCAAAAGAATCATCATTAAAGATTTATTGTGATCATCCTAATTAGTTATTTGCTGAAGGCCACTTGAACAACCCCCGCCCCCCTCCCGGCCCGTCCTTCAAGGTTTTTTCACTAACTCTGCTCCGTTTCCATATCTCAGCAACTATCTTTCCGATTTCAACGCAAGTGATTTCAAACATTATAATTAATTTAATAGTCACCCTTTATAACATTAAACTAAATTTATGAGTAGCGGTTACCACTATTTACGAATAACAGTTTAAGCCAAATTTGTAATTAAATTCAAAGCTTAAGGAAACGAACGAATTTTGAAAGATGCATAGTGGTCCTCCTAATTAGTCATTTGCTGAAGGGCACTTGAACAACCCTCCCTTCCGGCCCCTTCTTCAAGGTTTTTCTCTAATAACTATGCCCCGTTTCTATGTATCAGCAACTATCTTTCCGATTTCAACGGAAGTGATTCCAAACATTATATTTAACTTAATAGTCATCCTTTATAACATTAAATTAAATTTATGAGTAGCGGTTACCACTATTTACATATAAGAGTTTAAGCCAACTTTGTAATTAAGTTCCTAGCTTAACAAAACGAACGAATTTTTATGCATGCATAGTGGGCCTCCTAATTAGTCATTTTCGGAAGGACAGTCGAACATCCCCTCCCCTCGGCACCTCACTCAAGGTTATTTTCTCTAACTGTGCCTTATTGCAATAAATGGGCTAATAATGTTCCAATCTTCTCGAAACCAGCTCAATGTTGTAGTGCGCCTACTATACAGTAACGTAGGCAGCGGGGACCTGTCTCAGAAATTCGTTCGGAAAGAGATTTGTTTAGAACAGAATGCTCCCCTGGCGGTGGTAGGGGGAAATAAGATTTTCTAGAGCGTACGAGCTTGCCGGGTATACGGTTCCGAAGCCATCGTAGACCGTGGCCAGAGTTCCGTTTTTTAAGAGATTTAAGTTTATTACAAGGGCTCGGGCAACGCCGGGCGGGTCAGCTAGTATTTAATAAATACATTTTGTACAAAATAGTAGAAATAAAACAATATGGGATCAATACTGTTTTTGCTTACGCTTTTCTCTTACCACTAAAATTTAAAAGAATTTTTTCACTTAATTAATCGCTGATTTTACCAATTAAATGAAGTGAAAATTACTATTATATTTTAGTACTAGCGGAAAGGCGTAAAATATGGCAAATATGAATTTTTATCAGGTATATCTCTCTTAACCTCTTCAGGGGCAAAACACTCGTGTAGCTAAAATATTGAAATGATTGATTGACACCAGGATTCACGGTCGAATTTATTTTTAAATAAGTAAAAGCTTTTCCTCATGTACCTTATAAATTCAAAATTTGATTATAAAATTCTGGTGTCATTGTGGCATTTTAGGTTTAAAATTAAGTGGTATATATAATATACCGGTGCCCTTCAAGGGGTTAACGCTTAACAATCGAACGCCACCATATTCGCCACAAAAAAATTTTACTGTCCAAATGTGTTGCTTTCAATTATTATTATTCTGGCACCACTTTTTCTGACAATTTTGTTTTTGCAATTTTTAATTGCTAAAACAGTGGTAAACAGAGTAAGCAGCTTTGACGCGTTTCCAAGATGACCTCAGTTTTACGCCCAGTCTTTTATAAGTGATAGATGAAGCAATTGGGACAGGTATAACTGCAGTTATTTTTTTAAATTTCTGAAATTAGGACATTAAGCGATATTTTCTTTGCAAAAATACTTGAAATAACACGTTTAGACAACAAAAACTGGTTGTCGTGAATATTGTGGTATACGTTCGTTAAAGGTTAATATTGGCTATATTCGCGATATCTTGTCCAATATTACAGTAATTTGTTGATATATAATGCGCCATTTGTTTGCCAATATTTCCGCAATGGCATTTCACAATAAACTATTTAAAACACAAAATAAAATCAATATTTCACTAATGGTGGCTTTCTATTTCAAATATTTCCGCTGTAAATTGAATATGTGCAACAGTCACAATTTATTTGATGAAATATGTTATTTTGTATGTCACTTTTCTATAATTGCATGGGCAATATGATTTTAATATTCATTTCTAATTAAAATCAAGACATAATGAAGTTGTGTAATTAAAGAAAGAAAAAGAAAGGAAAGAAAGTAGTTGTGAAGAACTGAGACCACCCATAAGCACGGATGAACGAATCCATGAGAAGCTTAGGACATCTTGTAACAATGCGTAATTTCAGCGAGTGATGGTAATATTTTTATGAACAACTTAATTCCAGACGAGATCGAAGTTCACGTTGGGGACACCCAAAATTTGCATACAATCGCACAAGTAAAGAGCATTTCGGCTTGAGTTCAACTAGCCCCTCCCAAATCAAAGGACGAAAAGGACGGGCTTATAGCGAATATGACCATTCTCATGCCTCAACGCACGCTTGCGACAGCGACCAATGCAAAAAGGAGATACGCCACGAATTTAGACAGAGGTGAGAACATCAACAACAAAATAAGGATGCTAAGGAAATTTTTAGAGGTTATAATGAGCTCAATTTGGAAGTTCGGTGGCTGATGACTAGGTAATAAGTTCGGGACGGTTAGTGGGTTTTATGTAACTTCTCCCGCTTGTACAACTAAGGTCCGAATCACCCCAACAGCTGCGAAGGGGATTGAAATTTTCATCTTGATTTTCTAATTATATAAGAATGAAATTTGCACTACATTCGAGTTTTGAATTCTGGAATAGGAATTATCTACGCGATTTATAATAATGCAAAAGCATTAATAAAATTATTAAGAGGTTGAAAAATGAGAATGAATCCTTCATTTCGAAAAAAAAAATAACTTTATCGCAGAGAAATATATTACGGTACATATAAAGATAAATATCACACAGCTGCCCGCGGGAGAGAAAACCTCAGCTTTGAATTTTTGACATCTGTAGTTGAAGGCTGTTTCAGCAATAAAAATCATTACATTAAGGTTCAGATTTAATACAAACTTTATCAATATTTTCTGTATCTTAATAAATAATGTTAGAAAATGAATCTCTTGATTGATCTCTTCCTAATACTACGAGTATGACGTAAATCAGAATTTAATCTGTGCAGCCTTTTTCGGTGATTGGAAACCATGATGCTAAATAAGGTCTAATTCCTATTGTATAATCGTTAATAAAAGTAAACGTGGTGAGTAAGAAATTAACGCTTCTAATAGAACTGCGACCTAAAAATATCACTAATTAAAATTTTGGGGTATCTGTCGTCACGTGACGTATAAAATGAACGGAATGGTCACAATGACCTCGAAATTCCCATTTTAGAACGAGATGCAAATCACGAAAAAATATGTTTCCACAAATTCATAGTGGAATCACAAAATAAAGTTTATTTGAGATTATAATGTGACAAATAAAATTAGTAATATTTTCGCAAGCATTGTGACACTAGTGATCATTTGTGATTTCATAATGACGTCACTTCAACTAGCTGATATATTAATCATGCATTAAATTGACTCATAGCTAATTACATATTAAGGAAATGTGTAATTACATATTAAGTAATTACACATTTCTTAATGGCAAAAAAAGGAAGACCTGAACCATAAAAATATTGTTTTAACAAAGTGTAAAGATTTTTAAATACATTTTAATCTCCGACTGTTACATATGGTAGAAACATTCTCATAAGTAAAACAACATTCTCTACCATTTCATTGATCTTCTCCCTTACAATAAAACGTTTATTAATTCTAGTATAAACGATAAAAAAGTAGGAATATATATAATGTAGAAATATTAGTATCTATTAAGAGTGAAATTGCTTTTTTGAAGACATTGCTGAGACAAACGTAGGAGAAAGATATCTAAACCGTTTAGATAGAGCAAACCATAATTCAACGACTGTTCCTTTATTTCATTTATTTTTTGGTAGTAACATTCCACCTGCTTGTTTTAATTCCATAAATCGTCTAGATTACAAAGAAAAAAAACGTTTGTACTGTTCGAAGGAATTTCAAGTAATGCTTAGAAAACAAATTTAGCAGCATTTTCTTTCAGATGAGCACTAAAGAACATTTTACTACTAAAGCATGGAAAATGATTACATAGTTATTTATATCAAATATTTCTTATTACCAGTATGACAGTAATATATTTATAACTAAAATTTTCATTACATTTTCTTTATTAAATAAATATTAATTACGTTTTCTTTAATTAATATTGAAAAAAATATCATACAATACCATAATTACTACACATTAATACTTACTTACTATATTTACAATAATATACTACTTTATGATATAATTCTTCTCTGTGTGGAATAAAATAGATATTTTATTTGAATATAACAATAAATAAAAATAAAATTTGAGTATTTAGTTACAACTAATCTTAATACCGTTATTATTTATTAGGTAGCTTTCAATACAAAAAAGTATAAAGCTACCTATTACAGCCGTTCGGAGGAAAGCAGTTCCGGAAAATTTTGATATATTTTCACCGATCATGACCCCCAGACCCCAAAACCACCCTCCAGATATATATATATATATATATATATATATATATATATATATATATATATCTGACCTATGTCATACGATAACGCTCGTATTTATAAATCAATTTTGATGAAACTAATTGTGTGTATTAAGCTCACCAATGTCTCAACCGAGTTCGTTGGCCAGCTTGGTCCGCCATTTTGTTTCAAGATGGCGGCCATTTAAAAATTTAAAACTAAAATAAATGTACATAAAAATTAAAAATTCAAATTTATTTTTTAATTAAGTGTTAGGCCTTGATACGAGGATTTCAGAGCATTTTTTGGTTTACCTCTATCTTAAAAAATGGCTGAGATAGAGCAGTTTGAAATTCTAGGGTGGCTGACATTTTGAAACAAGACAGCACATTACAAAAAAATTTCATTGTTGTAATAATTTTCCCAATCATACGCATAAAACTATATATTCATATCCGTTAGCGCCAAATTCTCGCCAAACTTGGTGACATTTGTCGAAATATCGCCAAATTTGGGGATCAAAATAAGTCTTCATAAATGAAGCCAACTTGGCTATAGCCCAATAATTTGGCGAATTTCTTATTCAAATTCTGTATTAACGAATCTTTTGTAAACATTTTCTTTGCATTTTAACTTGCTGGGTTCGTGTAACATTAGTTCAAATTTTAAAACGAAGATATAGGAAAGCTACCTTTTCCTCCCGGTACAGGCCGGAAGGACTTTTTGATTTTATAGTCGTTTATCTTTATTATCTTTTGTGCGAAAGCATTAAAATCATTAAAACAATTATTTTTTATGATGAAATTAAGAAAATAATCAGTAATAAGTATGATCTACGGAATATTTTAATATATAGGTAGTTATTATTTATTTACTTTATTTATTTACTTATTTTTGACTGTATATTTTACAATCAGTAGATTTGATACCTGTACATCATCAGTATATATATTTTTATTATTTGAGCATGTTTTATTACACTGCAAAATTCATATATATGAATTTATTACTACAATGCACATATTCTGTTTCTTTTACAGTCAAAAAAGTCTGTCACCCACGTCGTCAGTAAAATTTTATTTATTTTAATGAAGATATTGTGTATTTATCACGAACGCTCTTTTATTATAACGGATATTGACCTTAAATTTGTATTAGAATTTACTTTGTGATTTCCAAAATAAATGTAAAGAAATGGTTAAACAATTTAAGTTCTCAATAAAATTAATACTCAATATTTATATTTTAGTACAGATTTCAATTAATGTATAACCAATTCTTGCTAGCAGTAACTTATGAGTTACAAAATTCAGTTATTAAAATTCAGCGTTGCCGAAGGGCAGATTATGTTACATTTAACGGTATGAAAATCAAACATTTTTGCAAAAAATTGAAAAATTTTATATATACAGTGATACCTCGGTTTTCGTCGATAATCTGTCCGAAAACAATCGGCGAAATCCGAAACCGACGAAAACCGAGTCAATTTTATCCATATGAATTTATGTAAATCCAAATAATTCGTTCTAAACACTCCAAAATACATATAAAAAACACATTTTATAGAGAATATGTATAGCATTTAATACGAAAAACAATAAGGAATTAATATAGTGTTCTTAGCAAAATGTATCAATGCACTGTATCTGTGCTCACTTCCCTTTTTAGTCTTTTGGCAGTAGGACTAGCTTCAGAGTCAGAGGACCTATGTCGCTCAAAAAAGCTGTCCAAAGTGGTCTGTTTCTGCGTCCTCTTTAAGATTTGCCTAAAATGGGGCACGACATTATCATTAAATAAGTTACACACAAAAAAAGTTCTTTGGTTCCATGATGGAGCACACGCAATCAATAAAAAAGCACAAAAATACACAGGAAATAAACGAAATCCGAGGCAACCGAAGAAAATTGAAACAAATTTTTCGCGGAAAAAATCGACGAAAACCGAAACCAACGATAACCGAGGTATTACTGTAGTTGCACACCCTGTCATGATATGTAAAGATAAATAACTTATGAACTATCAAAACGTTTATAAAATATAAAATCTTTAACATTTACCTTCTTCATCGTGTGTAAACAGACATCGTGTGTTACAGCACATCATGTGTTAACATGTTAACACATGTCTGGTCTACGAAATCAACGTCAAGTAACATTTAAAAACTAAAATGTTTATCTTAAATAAAATATGAATTACATGCATGCACATGCAAGCAGATCTTCGTCTTCTTTCTGACATTAAATAAAACGAATTATACTTTTATAAACTACTGCTATTAAAATTCAAGGAACCGTACAAACGCTGAAAATACCCACATACAACAGCCGTCAATTTGGGGCAGCGCGTATGCCTAGTATTCAGAGGGCCATGGTCTTTGCGGGATAAGTGTAGGCTCTTTTAATGGCTTCAGGAATATAAAATACAGGGCGATTATCTGCCTGACTGTTGCTATTTTCTTCGACCTCAAATATAAAATGTGTTTCCTTATTAAAAAAGAGTAATAAATAAATAAAATCCTGTCGACTTAGAAGCATATTTTTTACAGTCTAAGGAGTTGTGTAATTGAGTTTTAAGAATTCTGAAGAAGTTTTAAAATCAAAAAAGGAAATTAATAATTTGTAAAAAAATGTCTTTCATATAATGAAAAATGTTATTTATATTCAAAAAAGCTTTGTATTTTCACAACGATTTCCTTCGATATTTTTTCAAATTTGTCAGTATAATCTGTATATAACATTCTCCATACGTAAAATTAATGACGTACGAAATAAATCGTGAAGTAGTTTTTATCTTTCTCTCTGGTTTCGTATTTCAAAAATATAGATATGTTAATTTATTTATCACTTTGGCAAAACTATCCCCTGATCTTTTGATCATGGCTTATCTTAGAAGCTACAAAAGTACAATAAAAATAAATCCGTTTTCTTTTCAATGTTTAATCACTTTGTTACTTTTTCTGTTTGTCAAACCAGACATAATTTTTCTTTTTCTCTTAAGCCTAAGATTTACCACTGGCCAAACTCGTCTGCGCTTAGTTCGGAAGCTATGGTTTTAATCAAAGGTAAAAAAGAAATGTAGCTCCCGTAATGACTTATTATCACTGAAAATCATATATCTATTTATGTGATAATATGTATTAATCCGAGAACTATTTTATCACAATTTTTAGTGAAACGATTCTATTATTGTGCCCTTCAGCTTCAATATAATGTCTGTTGTTAAGAAGGTATACAAAAAATTGCAAAAATTTAATAGATTACTATTAAATGACTTTGGAATATCAAATCTATTTATAATACATCAATGCAATCAAAACGTCGTAGATGAAAAAGGAAAACACATAAAGGGAAATAATTGAATTATTCTTATATTTTCAAAAACTATGGAATAATTGTTTTACTGAAAATAAAATGTATCTTTTCTTCGATGTTTTTAACGTTACAAATATTCATTAACCTTCTGACTGTCGTGAACTGATATATTCGTTCAAAATGCTGTGGGTTTCACTGCAATAGAAGCACTGTTTAAATTAAAATAACTCTACAAATATAATGCAGTTTTAAAACATCGACTAATGATTAATACTCTCAAGGATTATGCTTATTACGATTTTTACATCAAGTTTGAAAATTCATCATTTAAAAAAAAAATACAGAGAAAACAACATTACAAATTTGCCCTTTTGCTCGACGGTCAGAGGGTAAATGAGTATAATTATTAAACAACACAGAAAAATTGGGCGTCAAGCATAGATTACGAAACACTTTTCAACAAATTCAGAATTCTGTAAAAAATCTCTCCGTTTAATAATGTTCCCGTATTTGAGAAATGTATTTTATTTAAAATATAAGAAAAAAAGGAAAAAAAAAATCTTTTGAGACTTAACAGAAAACTTCTCACAATATTTAAATTAATAAGATCACTCATAATTGAAACCTTCTCTTATTTTGAATTTAAATTTTCAAATATATGTACATATATCTTCCGCTTAACTGCGCAGCATGACCTCTTTTTATATGAATTTAAATAAACATTATTCACATACTTATCCGTATCGAATAGCGAATATAATCCCATGTACACGAATTTAATTATAAAATTTAAATACAACAGTTGTGTTCACAAAAGCCATTTTAATAATAATGATTCTGGAAATTCGATAACGATTATGCAGACCTGCCAAGTCTTTTTGGATACCAGTAATTTAGTACAGAAAATAATGTTTTGTTGAATCGGAGCATTTTGCGATTTAAAAGAACAACGTTTTCTCAAAAAAATTACTGGTTTTCAAAAAGCCGGATACTTGGCAACTCTGCATTATGGATTACTGAGATTAAAAGGAGAATTTACGATTTCCCACATACTTCTTTAAATATTGCTTATTTAATCTATGAATAATAATAAAAAAAGGTTGTGGAGATGAATGAACTTTTATTTTATATCTCTGATTATGAAATAATTAAACCATCACTACACTCGAGTTTTGGAAACTGGAAAATGAATTCTCTACTCCATTTTAAATTATGGAAAATACTAAAAGTGTGAAGAAAGAAAATAAATCTGTGTTTCCAGAAAAATCAACTTTATCCTACAAGAGATGCATAAGTGCACATATAAAAATATTTACAGAGAAGAAAAGGCTTTCTTTCTCTGGGAAAGAAAGCCTGAGTTAAATTTTTGACGTCTTTAACTAGAGCAGGGGTGTCAAAAAGTGGCCCACTAGAATCGACTTCTTCAATCGCAAAAATTCAATGATTAGATAAGGCAAAGTTTACTATAAAATTTTAGTGGTATCTGACTGGACACAGTTTAATACCCCTGAACTAGAGGCCGCTTTACAAATTTTTGATCATTATTTGTATTCCAATAAAGCTTCGGATTAAGTTACAAGATCAAGATGATTTCTTAGGAGAACGGTTTCTTCCGAAAAGCAACAGCTTTATCTGAAGTTTTGAAACTATCTCCAGCTCATGGAATTGTACTAAGAATTTATATTCCAATGCAACGGCTATACACAACAATAAACTGCACTCTATAAAACTCTTTCATCATAAAACTCATTCATTTTAGAAAAACGATCCGAAACTGCTCAAATGATACATAAAACTTTGGCATGAAAAACTTAACTCAGTATCGCCGTCTCTTGAGAATTCAATGAACAGTTTATATTAACTGATGTATTGGAAAATCACAGCATTAAATAAAATCATCTTAAATAAATAAAATCTGACAGCCGCCATTTTCATGTCAGCGAGTATGTCTGGTATTCAGAGGCGGGTGATCCTTACACCATCCCATGAATACTAGGCCTGTGCACTGACAGAAAAATGGAGGCTGTTGTAGGCGGACTTTTTTCAGCTTTTATACGATCCATCTAATTTAAATACCAATAATTTCTAAAAGTTTTATCCGATTTACTTTTCTGAGGTCAAATAATTAAAAAAAACTTTTAGAAATTTCCGGTGTGAAAATTCAATGGATTGTACAGACACTAAAAAAATCCCCCTTCGACAGCCGCATTTTTGTGATAGCGCTCAGGACTAGTATTCAGGGGACGGTGATCCTTATCACAATGACGTCAAAATTTACATTCTGGGACGACAGACAAATCACAAAAAAATCTGTTACGTTATATTTATAGTGGAATCACAAAATAAGATTCATTTCCGAGTTATAATGAGACGGATAAAGTGAGTCACATTTTCGTAAGCACTGTGAAACTTGTGAGCATTTTCTAACGACACGTTTATCAGGTGTTCTATTAATCACACTATATGTTGGTTTGTTGCTAATTACGTATTGACATAGGCGCCATCCTCTCATTAATATTCCGTAATATTCCGATTAATTTGACGTAGTTTAACGACGCTTCAAATTTATTATTTCTTAAAAAATTTTTTGGTGCGAAACGTGTTAAACCTGGGTCAAATTAACCCGCATATTACGGAATATTAATGAGAGGTTGGCACCTATGATATTAAACAAACAAGAAACTGAAAACCATTTATTAATGTAAAAAAAGGTGAAAAAACAATCGAACAAATACTTTTAGCAAAGTGCGAATTTTTAAATACTGATCATAATCTCTAGCTGTAACATATGGTAGAAAAATTCTCATAAGTAAAATAACATTTTCTATCATTTCACTGATCTTCTCGCTTACAATAAATCAAGCTTTAGTAAATACATGTATACGTTTATTAATTCTTATTTAAAAAATACAAAACTAGAAAGATGTATTAATATTAGTATATATGAAGAAGGAAATTCCTTTTTTGAAAACATTGCTGTAACAAATGAACGAGAAATATATCCGAACCGTTTAGATATAGCAACCATATTTCAACGGCTGTTTCTTTATATCATTTATCATTTGGTAGTAACATTCCACCTGCTTGTTTTAATTCAATAAATCACCTGGGTTACAAAGAAAAAACTTTTCTATTGCTAGAAGAAATTTCAAATAAGATTTAGAAAAAAAAATAGCTGTCTTTTTTCTTTTTCAGATGCGTACAAAAGAATATTTTATTACTAAAGAATAAAATATATATTTCATAGTTATTTATACGAAATATTTCTTATTACTTTCATGATAGTTAATATTTATAAAAAAAATTTCGCTTAATTTTGTAAATATTTAAATATTAATTATATTTTATTTAATAAATATTAATAAAAGAATATTCGACAGAAATCACAAATTTAAGCAAATAATTCTGAGTAATTCTTCTTTCTGATTAAAAAAAAAAAAACTCAATTTTAATTTAATGTAATAAAGAATGTAAACATAATATATATTAATCATAATTATTAATATTATTTCTTTGGTTTCAGATTCGATAATTTTTATTATGTTTTTGTGCGAAAACATTATAATCATTAATAAATATTTTTATGCTGAGATAAAATAAAAATACACAGTAATTAATCTTAAGTCATTTTTAATTAGCCTGCTACAAGTGTTAAATCGACAAATATTCTTTATGTCGCGAAACATTCTATTCTATACGATTTACAATGACAATGGATTTAATTAGGCGACAAAACCACGATAGCAAAATAGGACAGCTAGCAGTAAAACTACAACAAAGAACTATTTTAAATGCTGAAAATTAGAAAATTGAAATAAAAAATGAAGAGTATAATATATATTTTTTTAATACGCTTTAGTCAATTAATAGTTTCATATCAATTAAATTGTGATTATACGTTGAGAAATTAATCTAGAAATCTTAAAAATAGAGTTTAAATATTTTGTTTCATTTTTTTCTTTCCTGTTGCCATGTCTTACAAAAAGAATCAGAGCTATATATATATATAATATATATATATATATATATATATATATATATATATATATATATATATATATATATATATATATATATATATATATATACAAATTAAATAGATTCACTAGCTCCAGATTTCTTCCAAGCGTAAAAAAAGCTGCGAATTTTCCATAATTGAACTCGGTGCACACGCCAAAATAATGTATTGTAATGAAACTTTTTTTTAAAAAAACACGAATTAGTCAGGAAATTGAGCGTAATTTTCAAGAAAAAAATGAATGCTTAAAAAGAGTGTTTTTATAAAGTGCTATTTTAAATTTTATAGTTATTTGAAAATAAGAGATAGCATAAGTAAAATATCTATTAACTATAGAATTCATTAGGCATAAAATATTTTGCTGAGATTTATTTTTGAAATGTACAACTATGTATTTTATTTTTTTTTTCAAAAAGAAAAAAAAACTTTTTTATATAAAAAAAAGTTTTATCCGTTTCCAAAATATATTTAGCTTTAAATGATTTATGAAAAGTATATGTTTTAAATCAATAATACATATCAATAAAATAAGCATATTATTCTTATACATGTGGTTATGCATGGTAAGAAATAAGGGAAATATTTTTACTGAACATTGCTGTATTTTAATAATCTTTGCTGTCAGTTACTGCGACTCTATCTCGCTCAGTTTTCTTCTTACATCAACTTTCATATTAGTCTCCACTGGACATTACCAAAACGCTTGGTTTAGTTTCCGTATAGACAGACATCTGCTTTCTTTTTTATTTTTAGTGACGTGGTCAGTAGTTATTCTTAATAATGTTAAAAGGTTTCTTCTCTCAGAAAAAATACACGAATTTTTTTTAGCTTAATAGAAGTATTACTTTTTATAAGATTTAACAGATTACTTATCTGCGTTTTATTATGTATCAATTTTTCATTACAAAAATTAAGAAACATAAATTGTTAATTACTGAGCAGAGTTGCCAAGTCTCCGGCTTTTTGAACACCAGTAATTTTTTTGAGAAAATTTTGTTCTTTTAAATCGCAAAATGCTCCGATTCAATAAAACAACATTTTCTGTACTAAATTACCGGCATCCAAAAAGCCGGAGACTTGGCAGGTCTGACTGAGTATTTGCAGAATTTTATATCAAAACAAATATTATGAATGTATACGCTTCGCATGAAAATACAATCTGGAAATGACTAATATAACTGTTTAAAAAATCCCTCTCAATATATATAACAAAATCATATACAGATTTAGAATAAATATGCTTCTTTCAGAAACCTTATATTCGTATACAGTAATCCCTTAACATTCGCGGTTTTAACATTCTCGAATTTTGATTATTCGCGAACATGAAAATGCGGAAAACTTAACATTCTCGAGAATCTGACTTGATTATTCGCGATTTAAAAAAAAATATATATATATTTGCTTTTTCAGAATTTACAGTGGTTAAAGATTGTTTCGCCTGTCTTTTCTCAGTATGTATTTATCAATTTTCAGTTGTCTACTGAAAAAGGAGCGAGTGTTACAAAATAATAACAGCAGAAGAATACTCATTACAATGGGGATATTAGAATTGGTAAGGTAACGGCATCTTCAATCTATTAACTTAAAATGTGCTTGTGCATGAAAGTGGTTTGGTGTGGAGCTGGAGCTGCAGCTCAATGCATTATCATCTCTCTGCGAATAGACAGAGAGTCGAAATCGCTTTTATTAAAAAAAAAAATCCTATACTTTTTAACTGTAATTATTTCTCCAGTCAGTTAATCTGAATTATCTTCATTAAATAAATTTCATAAATATGAATATGTGTGTACATTCATATATATATATGTTATGAATAACGTACTCCTAATACATTCTTAACATACTGTGCCACTCTGATTAAAATTTTACAGAACGTTACTCCTTTTTTAGTGCAGAGAGATAGACTCAACATTCGCGGATTTGACATTCGCGAGGTTTTCCTAGAACGTAATCCTCGCGAATGTTAAGGGATTACTGTACTAATTATATTGTGGAACAATATTGTGTCAGTATCATAAATTCTAATACGAGCAAATCTTGTGTGTGGTTATATATATGCAAATTTTATCTTAAAAACAGCTGTAACGATTTTGACGAAATTTTGTGTCCTATCGTTTTGGAGCACCAGAAAACCATTGGGCTAGGTCACGTGTTCGAGAAAATTTGATTAGTGGGTCATTTTGTGTCATCAAGGGTCAGCGGCAAGCTAATTATATGTAAGAAACGGTTCAAACGATTTTGACTAAATTTTGTATCATACCATTTTCGGGCACGAGAAGACTATTGGGTTGGGTCACATGTTCGAGAACTTTCGATTAGTAGGTCATTTTTGTGTCAACCAGGGTCAAATTAATTTTATCTAAAAACGGCTCTAACGATTTTGATTAAATTTTGTATCCTGCGAGTTTTGGGCACGACAAAATCATTGGGCAAGGTCACATGTCTCAGAAAATTGCATTAGTAGGTCATTTTTGGGTCACAGTGGGTCAAACTAATTTTATCTAAAAACGGCTCAGACTATTTACACTAAAGTTTGCATCCTATGGTTTTCGGGCACGAGAATACTGTTGGGCTAGGTCTCATTTTCGAGAAAATTCAATTAGTGGGTCATTTTGGTCATGGGTCATTATGGGTCAAGCTATTTTATCTTAAAAACGGCTCAGAATATTTAAACCAAATTTTGCCTCCTATTGTTTTTTGAGCACAAGAAGACTCTTAGGCTACGTCTCATTTTCGAGAAAATTGAATTAGTGGGTCATTTCGGTCAAGGGTCATTATTATGGGTCAAGCTATTTTATCTTAAAAACGGCTCAGACAATTTAGACTAAATTTTGCCTCCTATGGTTTTGGGCTAGGTCACATGTTTGAGAAAATTTTTTAGTGGGTCATTTTGGTCATGCGTCAGGATATTTGAACTCAAAGCTAATTTTGACAGAGCATAGCTCGGTCTTCCCCGCCCGTTATATTAATCGGCGATAGGGCCAGAGGAAAAACACTTTAATTAAATGTTAGCTTTATATTTAAAATATTTGTAAACGAAATGTTACTATTATTAAAATAATGGCTTAAGAGTAGAAATATTGGCTAAAAATAGCAGAGTATCTCTTGCCAATATTGGTTCATTCTTGGCTAAATATAAACATCCCAATAGAGTGCCAATCATCATTCCAATATTGACAAGATATATCCAATACAAACAGTACTATCCCAATATTGTTTTAGTGTGCCCATTATCAGAAACACTTATAAACAATACAAAACAACAAAGAAAAATTATGCACCACGGCTTATATTATGAAACACTTTCTAATACTATCAAAATATTGTTATGAAATTTCAGTTTTGTTCATAGAATGAAATGAAATATCTAAATAAATATTAAAACAAACACACATCAAAAACCAAAAATATCTTTTACATCAATGCCGGTCCATGGCTGGTAATGTGGGAATTTTTTTTGTTCAGCCCAGTACATGATCTACACATCTCGTAATACACTACAAACGAGGTAAGTTTTAAAATGCATATCACAGCTGAAAACGCCCATCCAGCAGTTGTGGCTCATAGGCAGTCCTGTAACCGAATTCATCAGAGTACCCCTGTAAATAAACGATAAATTCTACGTACTTAACAATCTATAGAAAACATATTGTAGTGCACCTCAGTAATGTATATAGTTCTATTCTAAAAGTTTAACATTGTTAAAATATACTGCAAACGATATTTTTCATACGTCATAACGTAATAGAATCATTTTTTGCGTCTCTGTTAAAAATTCTCTCAAAAAATTGGATTTATGAAAGTACAAATCCAAAATGAACAATCTTTATACCAATCTAAAGAGGAAGTTTCAAAGTTTTTTTTTAAGACATTATAAATGTTTAATGTGTCCACCGTTTTATCACTTCTTGCGAACTCAAGAACGCAGAAAACGTTGTCCTCAACAGTAGCCATCTCACTCACAACTGACAGTGAAACGAAATTGCGGCCTATTGCCGCGCGACCTCTACCGGCTTCCTCTGGAACCATCACCGCTTTGAAAGCCGTGCACTCAGTAACAACAGATACGCTTTCTCGTGTGTGGGATGAGTTTGGCTATCACGTAGATGTTTGCCGTGCAGCAAACGGTGGACACATTGAACATTTATAATGTCTTATATAAAACTTTGAAACTTCCTCTTTTCATTGGTATAAAGATTGTTCATTTTGGATTTGTACTTTAATAAATACAATTTTTTGAAAATGGGTCGATCATTTAGAATAACCCTTTATAACTTTATTTTTCAAAACCTCGTGCATACAATTAAAGAACCTCAACTGGACATTTTGAAGGTTAAAATGCTATTCTTTATTAAAAGTTTTATTTGCCTATATTTTACCTGTGTAAAATAATGATAAATTAAATTAAAACTAATAACCATTTTCCATATATTAATATAAATTAAAAAATAGACCTTTAAAATTATTCTTCTACCTTTTGCATAAAGTTAAAAATAATTCCAAAATTATCCTTATTCATTTTACTCACAAAGTAATGAATTTTCCTCCATTTATGCCAAGAAAAGTAAGTACGACACCGCCAACAAAATAAAGATTTATAAGTTGTTAGTTCCATTCTGTTTTCGTCGTTATATTGAGTACAAAACTAGCTTGGAAGAAAATAAAATAAATAGTGCAATGTGGGAAAAATAGTTATTCTACTTCAATATTCCCGAAATAAATTTAATAAATATGCATAAAATCATCTGACTTACAAACAAAGCATATATAGATATATTTGGACCTAATATTGAACCAGTATTGCATGTATCAGAAATACTTTCAGTAAACTACCAATAACAGTTAAATGTTGTTTTTATATGCATATGGATAGAATATTTGCTTTGTAGTGACTATAGAATTATTACAGGGCTCTCAAATGGTCAGCCAACTGAATACCGGTATTTTCTTTAAAAAAATTATATTTTGATTTTTCTTACAAATTTTGCAGAAACCACATTCAGAAGAAAATTTTTGTGGCAATGTTGTAGAAACCTACCATGAAATTTTCTGTTAAAAATATTGATAAATTGTTGGCGGACCATTTGGGAGCCATGTTATGAGCGTATATACATAGGAAATATAAGAAAAATTATATATATATATATATACAGGGTGTAACTGAAATGCTTCAACAAACTTTGAGGGATGATAGTACTCATGAAGACGAACAAAAAATGCAATGGAACATGGGGTCGCAAATGACGTTTAACCCCTTCAGGGGCAGTGGTATGTTTATGAAAGCGCTTAATTTTAATTCCAAAACGCCATAATGGCACCAGAATTTTGCTAAAATCTTTTCCATTTAATATGTATGTGAAATATAGCCTTTTTCTTATTTACAAATTTTTTTTTTATAAATTCCGATGCCAGTCATTTATTTCAACATTTTAGTACTAAAAGTAGTTTGCCGCTAAAAGGCTTAAAGGATAAAATAGAGAAAATGCGTCTGAAAATGGACTGGCACCGGAATTTACAAAAAAAATTGTTTGTAAATATGAAAAAGGCTATATTTCACATAAATATTAAATGGAAAAGATTTTAGCAAAATTCTGGTGCCATTGTGGCGTTTTGGAATTAAAATTAAGTGATTTTTTAGACATACCACTGTCCTGAAAGGGTAAATGTCATTTGCGACCCCGTGTTCTATTGCATATTTTGTTCATCTTCATGAGTACTATCATCCCTCAAAGTTTGTTGAAGCATTTCAGTTACACCCTGTATATATATATATATATATATATATATAACCATATAACCATATATATATATATATATTCCATTTAATATGTATGTGAAATATAGCCTTTTTCTTATTTACAAAAATTTTTTTTATAAATTCCGATGCCAGTCATTTATTTCAACATTTTAGTACTAAAAGTAGTTTGCCGCTAAAAGGCTTAAAGGATAAAATAGAGAAAATGCGTCTGAAAATGGACTGGCACCGGAATTTACAAAAAAAATTGTTTGTAAATATGAAAAAGGCTATATTTCACATAAATATTAAATGGAAAAGATTTTAGCAAAATTCTGGTGCCATTGTGGCGTTTTGGAATTAAAATTAAGTGAGTTATTATATATATATATGTCATATATATATATATATATATATATGACGTTTCTAACTGAATCACCGTATTTTTTGTAAATCACACCATAAATGCCAGAGGTTTTCACATAGGAATTTGCAGTCGTAGCGACGATATTTCCAATTCATGGTGTGCTGACTGAAGGAAAATAATAAAGCAGTTGATTCCCAATCCACATTTTATTAAAATCCGGAAACATTCTGAGGCTATGCATTTACTAGTTCACATGATAATTCCATGCAGAATGGCTTTCAGTACCAAGAGAAGCTTCGTGAATTAAATTAAATACTTGAAGAAGACACAAGATGTTAGTAGGCAGCCTCGTAGATTATATCGGCGGCTACGAGGATTTTATTCCATGGTCGCGAACCACGCGCCGGACCTCCGTCTACATCATGATCCCAGGAACAAATCTGCCCTCAAGGCGGGAAAACCCGCATATAACCCTTCTCCGATGCTCACGAATACAGAGCCGTCAAAACAGTCTTTCAACCAATTAGCACTACGGAACTCAATTTCTGGGCGCTATGATTTGAATGAGATTAACCCCTTAATCGTCGTGCCCGAGACATTCACGGGCAGCGTAGGTTACGCCTGTTTTATTCAGATTGTTTGATTCCCACCAGTTTCTTAAAATAGTGTTATTGGCTTTATTCTTGCATTATTTTATCTGTCTATTAAATAAGACGAACATTTCTACTTAAAAAAACTGGTGGTAATCAAGCAATATGAATTTTTAAAAAGTAGCCTACACATAAAGGGCGCGACGATTAAGGGGTTAAGCTTCCGACTGAAAAAGCTCGGGAGCGACATTCTAGGCTTGCTCCGGAAAAGACCTGATTCTTTCGAACAAATAAGAAAAAAAATACGTAGGTTTTACTGGGTCTGGGCAGAATGCCAAGATACAATTTTACATTGAAACTGAGATTAGCTTTTATATTTTGAGAAAGAATGCTTTTTTGCCAGAAAACGTAGGGAAATAAAAATAAAAAGATATAGGTTGTTTTTTCGAGAGAATTAAAATATTTAGCTGGGAAAGTGATATTTTAAAAGAATTAAATTTTAGGATGCGTTATTTTAATGGAATAAAAAGTGCGTAATTTTAACAGAACAGCATCTAGCGCAATTTTTTAAAGAGAATGAATTTAGAATAAAGAATTTTTAGCTATGCGGGATTTTGACAATCTAAATACTAGAGCGAGAAAATAATTTAGAATAATGGGAAATAAACAGAATTATGGAATTAATGAGGCCAACGGCAACAAAATTAAAATTTGTTTCATATATATATATAAATTCATATATAAACAAGCATAAAATTTCATTAGGTTTGTTCCATGGTTATTTATATAATTTGGCAGCAACTCTAATTTACTGAAGGCCGGATCGCACTGTGGAAGGCTGAGGCGTGACAATTCAGAATAGTGAGTGAACAAGATAAAGCAATGTGCGTTTTGTAGTTCTTCCAAGCTAACTAACTTTGTGTTCATAATACATTAATAACTTTTTGATAAATTTGTTAATTTTTCAAAATTAATTATTATTTGAATGTAATCGTTATTTGATTATGATTAGCTTTGAGTTGGCACTTTACGCATAGGTAACTTGGCGGATTGTTTTATTGAAAAAACCTTTTTGAGTATCACTCTGCGAATACATAATTGTACTTTTCGTCATGTTCTTAACTAAAACGTTATGAGGTAAGGAAACCACGACAAAAATTTATGGACACCTTGCATAATCCAAGCAGAATTAAAATTCTAATTTAAGAATTTTTTCATAAAATAATTACTTCCATGTCAAATTTAATAATACAGAATAATATTGTAATCTAGAGACAAATTTATGAAACATGTTATTAGAGTATGAATGAATAAATCTGTATGTAGGTATGGATTCTGAAATATCAGACATTTCAAAATTACTCAAGCCTCTTTTGAGTGTTTGTTTGGATTAATAAATATGAAAACTTATTTCAGGATTTTAAAGTAGTGGATTAATACATAATTATACTTTTCATCTTGTTCTTAACTCAAAAGTTATGAGGTAAAGAAACTCGGGCAATAATTTATCGACACCATGCATAATCCACTTAGAAATAAAATTCTAATTTAAGATTTTTTTCATAAAACATTTACATCGAATTATTATTATTAATTACATCGATCAATTGTCGAATTTAATAATACAAAATAGTATTGTACTGTAGAGATCAAATTTATAAAACATATTATTGAATGAATGAATGGATTTTTCCGTAGGTACGGAATCTGAAGTATCGGGCATTTCAAAATTATTCAAGCAAATTTGAATGTTTGTTTTGGATTAATAAATATGAAAACTTGATAAAGTAGTAGATGGATACATAATTGTACAAGTACTTGGCTTGTTTTATTGAAAAAACCTTTTTGAGTATCACTCTACGAATACTTATACTTTTCGTCAGGTTCTTAACTCAAACGTTATGAGGTAAGGAAACCACGACAATAATTTATGGACACCTTGCATAATCCAAGTGGAATTAAAATTCTAATTTAAGAATTTTTTCATAAAATAATTACTTCCATGTCGACTTTAATAATACAAAATAATATTGTAATCTAGAGATCAAATTTATGAAACATGTTATTAGAGTTTGAATGAATAAATCTGTATGTAGGTATGGATTCTGAAATATCAGACATTTCAAAATTACTCAAGCCTCTTTTGAGTGTTTGTTTGGATTAATAAATATGAAAACTTATTTCAGGATTTTAAAGTAGTGGATTAATACATAATTATACTTTTCGTCTTGTTCTTAACTCAAAAGTTATGAGGTAAAGAAACTCGGGCAATAATTTATCGACACCATGCATAATCCACTTAGAAATAAAATTCTAATTTAAGATTTTTTTCATAAAACAATTACATCGAATTATTATTATTAATTACATCGATCAATTGTCGAATTTAATAATACAAAATAGTATTGTACTGTAGAGATCAAATTTATAAAACATATTATTGAATGAATGAATGGATTTTACGTAGGTACGGAATCTGAAGTATCGGGCATTTCAAAATTATTCAAGCAATTTTGAATGTTTGTTTTGGATTAATAAATATGAAAACTTGATAAAGTAGTAGATGGATACATAATTGTACAAGTACTTGGCTTGTTTTATTGAAAACACCTTTTTGAGTATCACTCTACGAATACATAATTGTACTTTTCGTCAGGTTCTTAACTCAAACGTTATGAGGTAAGGAAACCACGACAATAATTTATCGACACCTTGCATAATCCAAGCGGAATTAAAATTCTAATTTAAGAATTTTTTCATAAAATAATTACTTCCATGTCGACTTTAATAATACAAAATAATATTGTAATCTAGAGATCAAATTTATGAAACATGTTATTAGAGTATGAATGAATAAATCTGTATGTAGGTATGGATTCTGAAATATCAGACATTTCAAAATTACTCAAGCCTCTTTTGAGTGTTTGTTTGGATTAATAAGTATGAAAACTTATTTCAGGATTTTAAAGTAGTGGATTAATACATAATTATACTTTTCGTCTTGTTCTTAACTCAAAAGTTATGAGGTAAGGAAACTCGGGCAATAATTTATGGATACTCTGCATAATCCACTTAGAAATAAAATTCTAATTTAAGATTTTTTTCATAAAACATTTACATCGAATTATTATTATTAATTACATCGATCAATTGTCCAATTTAATAATACAAAATAGTATTGTACTGTAGAGATCAAATTTATAAAACATATTATTGAATGAATGAATGGATTTTTCCGTAGGTACGGAATCTGAAGTATCGGGCATTTCAAAATTATTCAAGCAAATTTGAATGTTTGTTTTGGATTAATAAATATGAAAACTTGATAAAGTAGTAGATGGATACATAATTGTACAAGTACTTGGCTTGTTTTATTGAAAAAACCTTTTTGAGTATCACTCTACGAATACTTATACTTTTCGTCAGGTTCTTAACTCAAACGTTATGAGGTAAGGAAACCACGACAATAATTTATGGACACCTTGCATAATCCAAGCGGAATTAAAATTCTAATTTAAGAATTTTTTCATAAAATAATTACTTCCATGTCGACTTTAATAACACAAAATAATATTGTAATCAAGAGATCAAATTTATGAAACATGTTATTAGAGTTTGAATGAATAAATCTGTATGTATGTATGGATTCTGAAATATCCGACATTTCAAAATTACTCAAGCCTCTTTTGAGTGTTTGTTTGGATTAATAAATATGAAAACTTATTTAAGGATTTTAAAGTAGTGGATTAATACATAATTATACTTTTCGTCTTGTTCTTAACTCAAAAGTTATGAGGTAAAGAAACTCGGGCAATAATTTATCGACACCATGCATAATCCACTTAGAAATAAAATTCTAATTTAAGATTTTTTTCATAAAACAATTACATCGAATTATTATTATTAATTACATCGATCAATTGTCGAATTTAATAATACAAAATAGTATTGTACTGTAGAGATCAAATTTATAAAACATATTATTGAATGAATGAATGGATTTTACGTAGGTACGGAATCTGAAGTATCGGGCATTTCAAAATTATTCAAGCAATTCTGAATGTTTGTTTTGGATTAATAAATATGAAAACTTGATAAAGTAGTAGATGGATACATAATTGTACAAGTACTTGGCTTGTTTTATTGAAAACACCTTTTTGAGTATCACTCTACGAATACATAATTGTACTTTTCGTCAGGTTCTTAACTCAAACGTTATGAGGTAAGGAAACCACGACAATAATTTATCGACACCTTGCATAATCCAAGCGGAATTAAAATTCTAATTTAAGAATTTTTTCATAAAATAATTACTTCCATGTCGACTTTAATAATACAAAATAATATTGTAATCTAGAGATCAAATTTATGAAACATGTTATTAGAGTATGAATGAATAAATCTGTATGTAGGTATGTATTCTGAAATATCAGATATTTCAAAATTACTCAAGCCTCTTTTGAGTGTTTGTTTGGATTAATAAGTATGAAAACTTATTTCAGGATTTTAAAGTAGTGGATTAATACATAATTATACTTTTCGTCTTGTTCTTAACTCAAAAGTTATAAGGTAAGGAAACTCGGGCAATAATTTATGGACACCCTGCATAATCCACTTAGAAATAAAATTCTAATTTAAGATTTTTTTCATAAAACATTTACATCGAATTATTATTATTAATTACATCGATCAATTGGCGAATTTAATAATACAAAATAGTATTGTACTGTAGAGATCAAATTTATAAAACATATTATTGAATGAATGAATGGATTTTTCCGTAGGTACGGAATCCGAAGTATCGGGCATTTCAAAATTATTCAAGCAAATTTGAATGTTTGTTTTGGATTAATAAATATGAAAACTTGATAAAGTAGTAGACGGATACATAATTGTACAAGTACTTGGCTTGTTTTATTGAAAAAACCTTTTTGAGTATCACTCTACGAATACTTAATTGTACTTTTCGTCAGGTTCTTAACTCAAACGTTATGAGGTAAGGAAACCACGACAACAATTTATGGACACCTTGCATAATCCAAGTGGAATTAAAATTATAATTTAAGAATTTTTTCATAAAATAATTACTTTCATGTCGACTTTTATAATACAAAATAATATTGTAATCTAGAGATCAAATTTATGAAACATGTTATTAGAGTATGAATGAATAAATCTGTATGTAGGTATGTATTCTGAAATATCAGATATTTCAAAATTACTCAAGCCTCTTTTGAGTGTTTGTTTGGATTAATAAATATGAAAACTTATTTCAGGATTTTAAAGTAGTGGATTAATACATAATTATACTTTTTATCTTGTTCTTAACTCAAAAGTTATGAGGTAAAGAAACTCGGGCAATAATTTATCGACACCATGCATAATCCACTTAGAAATAAAATTCTAATTTAAGATTTTTTTCATAAAACATTTACATCGAATTATTATTATTAATTACATCGATCAATTGTCAAATTTAATAATACAAAATAGTATTGTACTGTAGAGATCAAATTTATAAAACATATTATTGAATGAATGAATGGATTTTTCCGTAGGTACGGAATCTGAAGTATCGGGCATTTCAAAATTATTCAAGCAAATTTGAATGTTTGTTTTGGATTAATAAATATGAAAACTTGATAAAGTAGTAGATGGATACATAATTGTACAAGTACTTGGCTTGTTTTATTGAAAAAACCTTTTTGAGTATCACTCTACGAATACTTATACTTTTCGTCAGGTTCTTAACTCAAACGTTATGAGGTAAGGAAACCACGACAATAATTTATGGACACCTTGCATAATCCAAGTGGAATTAAAATTCTAATTTAAGAATTTTTTCATAAAATAATTACTTCCATGTCGACTTTAATAATACAAAATAATATTGTAATCTAGAGATCAAATTTATGAAACATGTTATTAGAGTTTGAATGAATAAATCTGTATGTAGGTATGGATTCTGAAATATCAGACATTTCAAAATTACTCAAGCCTCTTTTGAGTGTTTGTTTGGATTAATAAATATGAAAACTTATTTCAGGATTTTAAAGTAGTGGATTAATACATAATTATACTTTTCGTCTTGTTCTTAACTCAAAAGTTATGAGGTAAAGAAACTCGGGCAATAATTTATCGACACCATGCATAATCCACTTAGAAATAAAATTCTAATTTAAGATTTTTTTCATAAAACAATTACATCGAATTATTATTATTAATTACATCGATCAATTGTCGAATTTAATAATACAAAATAGTATTGTACTGTAGAGATCAAATTTATAAAACATATTATTGAATGAATGAATGGATTTTACGTAGGTACGGAATCTGAAGTATCGGGCATTTCAAAATTATTCAAGCAATTTTGAATGTTTGTTTTGGATTAATAAATATGAAAACTTGATAAAGTAGTAGATGGATACATAATTGTACAAGTACTTGGCTTGTTTTATTGAAAACACCTTTTTGAGTATCACTCTACGAATACATAATTGTACTTTTCGTCAGGTTCTTAACTCAAACGTTATGAGGTAAGGAAACCACGACAATAATTTATCGACACCTTGCATAATCCAAGCGGAATTAAAATTCTAATTTAAGAATTTTTTCATAAAATAATTACTTCCATGTCGACTTTAATAATACAAAATAATATTGTAATCTAGAGATCAAATTTATGAAACATGTTATTAGAGTATGAATGAATAAATCTGTATGTAGGTATGGATTCTGAAATATCAGACATTTCAAAATTACTCAAGCCTCTTTTGAGTGTTTGTTTGGATTAATAAGTATGAAAACTTATTTCAGGATTTTAAAGTAGTGGATTAATACATAATTATACTTTTCGTCTTGTTCTTAACTCAAAAGTTATGAGGTAAGGAAACTCGGGCAATAATTTATGGATACTCTGCATAATCCACTTAGAAATAAAATTCTAATTTAAGATTTTTTTCATAAAACATTTACATCGAATTATTATTATTAATTACATCGATCAATTGTCCAATTTAATAATACAAAATAGTATTGTACTGTAGAGATCAAATTTATAAAACATATTATTGAATGAATGAATGGATTTTTCCGTAGGTACGGAATCTGAAGTATCGGGCATTTCAAAATTATTCAAGCAAATTTGAATGTTTGTTTTGGATTAATAAATATGAAAACTTGATAAAGTAGTAGATGGATACATAATTGTACAAGTACTTGGCTTGTTTTATTGAAAAAACCTTTTTGAGTATCACTCTACGAATACTTATACTTTTCGTCAGGTTCTTAACTCAAACGTTATGAGGTAAGGAAACCACGACAATAATTTATGGACACCTTGCATAATCCAAGCGGAATTAAAATTCTAATTTAAGAATTTTTTCATAAAATAATTACTTCCATGTCGACTTTAATAACACAAAATAATATTGTAATCAAGAGATCAAATTTATGAAACATGTTATTAGAGTTTGAATGAATAAATCTGTATGTATGTATGGATTCTGAAATATCCGACATTTCAAAATTACTCAAGCCTCTTTTGAGTGTTTGTTTGGATTAATAAATATGAAAACTTATTTAAGGATTTTAAAGTAGTGGATTAATACATAATTATACTTTTCGTCTTGTTCTTAACTCAAAAGTTATGAGGTAAAGAAACTCGGGCAATAATTTATCGACACCATGCATAATCCACTTAGAAATAAAATTCTAATTTAAGATTTTTTTCATAAAACAATTACATCGAATTATTATTATTAATTACATCGATCAATTGTCGAATTTAATAATACAAAATAGTATTGTACTGTAGAGATCAAATTTATAAAACATATTATTGAATGAATGAATGGATTTTACGTAGGTACGGAATCTGAAGTATCGGGCATTTCAAAATTATTCAAGCAATTCTGAATGTTTGTTTTGGATTAATAAATATGAAAACTTGATAAAGTAGTAGATGGATACATAATTGTACAAGTACTTGGCTTGTTTTATTGAAAACACCTTTTTGAGTATCACTCTACGAATACATAATTGTACTTTTCGTCAGGTTCTTAACTCAAACGTTATGAGGTAAGGAAACCACGACAATAATTTATCGACACCTTGCATAATCCAAGCGGAATTAAAATTCTAATTTAAGAATTTTTTCATAAAATAATTACTTCCATGTCGACTTTAATAATACAAAATAATATTGTAATCTAGAGATCAAATTTATGAAACATGTTATTAGAGTATGAATGAATAAATCTGTATGTAGGTATGTATTCTGAAATATCAGATATTTCAAAATTACTCAAGCCTCTTTTGAGTGTTTGTTTGGATTAATAAGTATGAAAACTTATTTCAGGATTTTAAAGTAGTGGATTAATACATAATTATACTTTTCGTCTTGTTCTTAACTCAAAAGTTATAAGGTAAGGAAACTCGGGCAATAATTTATGGACACCCTGCATAATCCACTTAGAAATAAAATTCTAATTTAAGATTTTTTTCATAAAACATTTACATCGAATTATTATTATTAATTACATCGATCAATTGGCGAATTTAATAATACAAAATAGTATTGTACTGTAGAGATCAAATTTATAAAACATATTATTGAATGAATGAATGGATTTTTCCGTAGGTACGGAATCCGAAGTATCGGGCATTTCAAAATTATTCAAGCAAATTTGAATGTTTGTTTTGGATTAATAAATATGAAAACTTGATAAAGTAGTAGACGGATACATAATTGTACAAGTACTTGGCTTGTTTTATTGAAAAAACCTTTTTGAGTATCACTCTACGAATACTTAATTGTACTTTTCGTCAGGTTCTTAACTCAAACGTTATGAGGTAAGGAAACCACGACAACAATTTATGGACACCTTGCATAATCCAAGTGGAATTAAAATTATAATTTAAGAATTTTTTCATAAAATAATTACTTTCATGTCGACTTTTATAATACAAAATAGTATTGTACTTTAGAGATCAAATTTATGAAACATATTATTAGAGTTTGAATGAATGAAATTTTCCCTAGGTATGGATTCTGAAGTATCGACATTTCAAAATTACTCAAGCCATTTTGAGTGTTTGTTTTGGATTAATAAATATCAAAACTATTTCAGGTTTATGAAGTAGTAGATGAACTATAACATTACATATAAGTACGAAAATATAGAATGGCATAGTTCTGTTTTTTGATTAAATGAAACGTTCATACAGAAAAATGTTCATTTCGATGCATTTCATATGTTTCAAGATGGGGAAATTCGGGAATAGTTTCACAATTATTAAATTGCTATAAATTGTTAAACATATTTCAAGCAACAGAAATATCATTTGAGGATTTATTAAATTTATTTCAAGATTTGCCGTAATCATTTCGTAACGTAGACATCTGTGCCACCACCGCCAGCTTTAAACCCGACTTACTTTGGCTCGACATGAATAAATGAATACACGAACGATTTTCGGAATTTTATTTTCATATAACTTTTAATTCTGACAAAAGAAAAACAATAAGTATTTATATTTTCATATTATTATTTATACTAGAATTATAATTATCCTTGAAGACTTTTTATAAATGTTTCATATTCTATAGTCCTGAATGAAATAAAGCCCTATCCAATGCTATTTTATTACCAAAGATTGACGGAAAGATGCGAGAGGTGCCGTTCAATTGGGAATTGTGTCTACTTTCCAAATATGAATACAATTGTAAAAATAGGGGTCGTTTACATATAAAAAATTGTAGTTTGCAATTTACAAATGGCAACACCCACTTTTGACATCATATTTGTGTTCATGGATCAGGGTAATCTGAAAGAAAAAATATTTTCTATACTTCTGTAGCAGCTGTGAATAAAGCTTGACACTCAGATGATTTCTTTTTACATAATTATAATTTCAGTCTTAAAAATGTGTCTCTCAGCTGGGACAAAATTTACCGAAAACTTAATATGTTTTAGTGTATTGATTCAAGGCTAAATTTGCTTTATGATTTCTAACTACAGGTGTTGATAAATAGCACTACATCGCAGAACTATGTAAATTATGATGTAATGCTTTTCTGGCATCATGAAGGATATTTTCACATTAATCAAAATTCTTAGTCTCATAACAAATAAAAAGGTTTTTTAATTAAGTTTATCTTTAAAGA
The DNA here is from genome assembly GCA_963931845.1 of Maratus michaelseni. NCBI lineage: Eukaryota > Metazoa > Arthropoda > Arachnida > Araneae > Salticidae > Maratus > Maratus michaelseni. Next base: position 78,687,018 of record OZ007595.1, on the reverse strand, counting down.
ATATCAACAATTTAGCTCAATTTATTGAATGCAATACGTAAAGAATGCTTAAAACTGGTTTCGCATGAAAAATGTTAATTTTTAAGAAGTATCGATATATCGCATGTAAATTACAATATATCGAAATATTATTACAAAGGTTAACATTAATGTGAAAATATTGATATTTTTCCCTCGATATTTTTAATAAATCGAAACATTTCTGCAATAGCTAATGATAAATATTCTTTCAGAAGAAGCGCTGTAATCACAACTAATTTTGTTAACTATTAAAAATAACCTAATACATTTTACTGAGAAATAAAATCCATTTTATATTATTCTTTTCTGAATAAAATAAACACCACGTGTTCGTTCAAAGATATAAAAAATGATTATAAAAGTATTCTCCTTCTACTGTTTTCATAAGTTATTTATAGTAGAAATATGTCTAGATGCACGTTATATTAAAACCCTATGTGAAATAAATTATAATTCTCACATAAGCGCTTATTCTGTTTAAATGTCGTCCGTTAATATTTCAAGCAGAAAGCTTATAAATTGTTTTAACAATCAGCTGTCAAAATACACCTGAAATATTCAATTTAAAAGATTAATGTATGTAATGAAAATTTTACCCAAATTTTCCAACAGGTTTAGTGAGCTAAATATGCTTTACTTGCATTTTTAAGAATGTGTATCAAATACGGCCTTGCGAAAGAAAAATGTATTTTCACAAATACAATATAACGCAATTGGCGTGACTACACATACACTATATAGCCAAACCCCATCAATATTAGAGGACCAACAACAAATTTATTTTAAAAATAACATTTGGCATCGCCCTGTAAAATAAAATGCTCGAAATGATCTGTAATTGCAGCACACGACTATGTGGATATTGTGTAACATTTGCGCATGAACAGAACGTCTATTCTTGGATGTATAAAAGTTTCTTTAAAAAATTCAAGAAAATTTCGTAGGTTTTTTTTTTTTTTTTTTAATGCATGCAACACATCTAAACTAACGTAACTTTTCAAAAACTTGACTAAATACAGTAGAAACAACATAGTACAATTAAAATATAAACATATTAAATATTTGATAAAATATGAAGATTTATATGAAATAATTTTTAAACCGCATGCGCAAACGATACTAAATATTTCATTTTCATAATTTGGTAGTTAACTCTATAGAAAAACTCAAATAAAAAGACCCGTCGAATGTCTTTAAAATTCAAAAAGATATCAGCGAATGAGGGAGCTGAGATTCAGTAGTAGATAAAAATTCAGTAGTAAAAATAAATTATTACTTTATTTTTATTCTTTATTGATTCTCCAGTTTTTCTGGGGAAATTACCTGAACGAGTCTATTCCAACAAAAAAATAATAATCAAAACCGGAGCATCAGTTACAAAGCTGCTCGTTGACATTCGCTAAATACTATCTCCCATGTTGGAAGTCAGTTAATAAAGGAAAACCCATATCATCCTCTTACTTTTCGAAGACAAGCGAAATTCCTCTGTTATATCGCCAATATCTTTATGAATTTACAATATATTCGACTGTTTTTTATATTAGTTGCTCTACAGAGTACATTTCCATATCATAAAATAATGTTTGGTAAAGCTCGAGCATGCGCAGTTAAAAATAATTTCATAAAACTGCACCTATTTCATTAAATATTTAATATATTTTAATTCTAATTGTACTATGTTGTTTTTACTGAATTTTACGGAAGTTTCTGAATCTGGTGTTAATCGTGGCTGAAAATCCAGTATGCTATAAACAAGAAACATGAAAACATTTCTTGAATTCGTTCAAGAAATCGTTATATTTCCATGAATTTACGTGATATCCGTATAAAAAAACACAAATGTTATACAATATCCACTTAGTCCTGTGCTGCAACGACATCTGATATCGTGCATTTATTTTACAAGGTGATCTCAAATATTATTTTCTATTCAATTTTTTTGGTCCACTAATTGCCCTCGTGATGAAATATTCATTGAAAAATATGATGTTAAGAATTTTCTTTATATTCTTGACGTTCTATAAAAATTCGCCAAGTATTTCTCTAGGTATTCAAAAAAGCGTCTAAAATCCAAATTGCCCAGTGATTTTTGGATATATAGTGTATTCATAGTAAATTTTCAGTATGGAATCACTGTAATTAAGTATATCATCGAACCTATCAATAGAAATATCTATTTTACGAAATAGGCATATTGGTATTAAAAGCAAAATAATACATTATGTAAAATCTTATGTTTCCATCACTTTCGTTATAAATAAAATGGCTATAATGTTTTTTTTTTTTTTTAATCGGTTATAAAAAGGAAAAAAGTCGTCAAATTTTAAGGATTTTTTTTCCTTTAATGGTAACGTGGCTATTGTATTAAGTTATTGTTTTGGCGCGGATTGGGAAATCGCGAGAATCAAAACGTCGCCAAACATCGGTGCGTGAGGGTAACACATCTGTTCCAATAAAATATTAAAACATAAAAAATTGAGCTTTCTGTTTAGCTAAAAAATATTACCTTGTTATAATAGCATCCGAAAAGTAATTTGCGAGAACATTTTAAACGCTTTAAACAGATCTATACAGAATTTCAAAAATGACATTCTAGTCTTCTCATCCTCGAATTAAGAAAGTTCATTAACAAGACACTTATTATCCCCGCTTTCATTTCTGATTTATACATGCATTTTAACAAAGAACATGAGAAAGTTTCATGCATAATTTTGTCGCTCGTTTCTTAAATATAATTAAATGGAGGTGAATCTAAATGCAGAAGGTTTTTAAAACATATATACACAATTTATTCGCTAATAATTGGCATGTACTTATTTTCATTTCATGTTTTACGAACTTGAAATAATAGTTGAAACCAGATTCGGCTGTTAGAAAATGAAAATTTATTCTAAATAGTTACTGGAAGCTCGAAATCATAGCAAAGTGTAGTGACCGTTTAGGAAAGTATTTCAGACAGATCAATCACCATACGCCATTTACAATCGGTAGAATAAAATATAGGTTTGAGACAGATGGAACTAATCAAAATGCTCACATGCAATGTACAGGAGAACCGCGTTCATCAACAAACCCCAAAAGAAACCTTATACAAACCTAGTGCGAAATCAAGAAAATCTGCTGGTGATTAAAATTTGGTTACCATTGTGGCATGAACTGAACGTGTATACCCCTGTTGGGATCTGTAGTGGATGGTAGGCCAGGATTGTTTCTTTTTTACTATGGAGAGGAGTAATTCACTTTCTTTTACTGTCCCCCGTGTGGAGGACACCAATTTGTACTGAAAAATTGTTTTACATGTTTCTTCAAACTTAGACTAATGACAGTATTTCTAACAGTGCTTTAAGGAATATCTCGCCATTTCTCTTAGCCAAAGGCTTTCAAATTTGTTTTTGGAGTTGTCCTTATCAAAAGACACTAAACCCTTAATATAAATTGAGGGATAATATTTGAGCCTGATGTAGTATATTTAACAGCAGAAGAAATCCCGGAAAATCTAAAAGATCAAATTGTTATAGATGTACACCGAATACCGACGAAATGAAAAACTTGTTCCTACAAAGCACATAATACTAACTTTCAATACCCTTACTTTTCCTGAAAGACTCAAGGCAGTGTACCTGAACTGTCAGAGATCATATTTTCTGTCATGGATTCACCTGTGCTTGCGGTAAAAACTCGGCCATGACAGTAAATATAATACAAATGCTGAATACTAATTTAATCTTAAAGGTTATCATCCGGGTAATGTAAGGTCATGTCCAAATCGGGTACTTGAAAAAGAAATTGAAACTGAGGAGATTGGTGGAAGCGGGAGTTTAACTAGGTAGCTCATAAACAGTAAGCGAGAATGTTAGCGTCAAGTAAAAAGTCAAGCCAGTTACATTCAGCTAGTAACTGGCTTTATACTGTTCAAGTGACATGAGAACTCTACGCACTCGCACACGTACCCATATGTGATGCATGCGATGAAAGGCTTTGTACTGTGAGCATTTCACAGACTTTGCTAGCAGGGGATGATGTATTTAGTGCTGCTATCTGTTGGTTATGAGGTTAGTTTATTGTTGTTGTTAAAGATTGTTGCTTGTTTGTCCGGGTCATCATTGAGGAGATTGGCGAAGCAGGAGTTGAACCAGGGATCTCATGAATAGTAGGCGTTAGCGTCAAGCAAAAGGCCAAGTCAGTTACTTTCAAGTAGTAACTCGCTTTATACTGTTCAAGTGAGATGCAATCACTACAAAACTATAAAAATTACTGAAAATGTTGCATTTCTTGAAGCTTCCAAACGTGTACAGCCGAGAATCTTATCTGTAGTTTTCAAATACAAATGTTCTAAAACAAGCCTAGAAATTCTTAAAATCTATAAATAAAGCAAGTACACAACTTCTATCGCCTTCCTTACTAACTGGTATATTTTCTATATTGCCATCTAGAACTCATAAAAATCAAAACCACCGTAATGTGTTTGTTAAGCCACGCTATCAAGTTTATCTAGATTAATATTTTTATCTAAATCATTACAGCCTGTTGCTGTGAAATATTCCAGTCCATCTAAAGAACCTTATTGCAAATAAGTGTCTTATGCTGATCACTTTTCAAAGCCATCCGGCACTGTTGCAAAAACCCAATCAACGAAAAAATTCTCAGTTTCCCATAGCTAAAACGTTGCCTCATTTCAACCAAAATCTAAGACAAAATGTTATAGATCACGACTCAGCTAACAATTTTCAACATTTAAGCACTCTAAACAGCTTCCTCGTTATGCGGAAAAGACTATGAGATCCAATTAAAATAGTCACGATTCAGACATTTTAGAAGATGAAAATACTATCTTTGATGAGTTTATACAAGACTGATTTTTTGTCTGTATGTGTATGTTATTCAGCAAGAACATCAAGACTGGAAAAAGTTTAGAATTCAAGGATACGTGAAATCATGCAAGTTAAACAGGATGTAGTACATACAGTCGAGCATAATAAGCTTAGATGGTATGGACATGTTATCAGAATGAAAGAAGAGCACCTTCCAAAACCCCTTTTGGAATGGAGCCCGAAAGGTTGACGAAAGAGGGGCAAACCAAGAATGACTAGGAAAATTCTACTCAAGAGTCATTGAAGACGTATAGGTTAATTGATCTTATTGGCCCTGGGCAAAGCGAAATGGAGAAGAACTCTCACAAATATTTTTATGGATCGAAAAAACCCACTGATTAGTGAAAATTTCTAAGGATGATTATGATATCTACGTCTTCTTGACTTCCCATTTTAAAAAAATAACTTAATTATAGAATTTGAATATAGTTTTTAAGCTTTAATACTTTTAGTATTTTTATAACTAATGAATTTTATATTTTATTTTTAAAGATTTCAATATGTTTCTTTTCTTATTTTATCTGGCACAGCATGCACTTCTGTAGACTGTGTAACCTCCACTTCTACTTCAAGAAAAAAAAAACTCAACCGACCAACTAACACAACAATAATGAAAAATATGAAGGTTTTGTGGTTGTTGTTGTCAGTTACATTTTCTGCATTGATTTTGAGAAACCTGAGGTCTTTTTTATTTTTATGGCATTTTAAAAAGTAATGTATAATTGATATACTTCATATATAACGAATCTATTAAGAATGTTAAGAAATATATAGACACACTTTATTCAGAAATGGCTTAAATGACATATTTTTCAATTAACTATAAACCGAATAAAAACTTATTTAAAAAACATAGGAAGCAGTTGAATATAGAGGAACTTCGGGTAATATGGAAATACCACGTTTCCATTTTGGTAAAGTGCTGCCATCAAGCGACAATACCCGACACTATTTAAACACGATTTCAGAATGCCCCAAGAACGTGCATGTACTCGATCGGTATCAGGGCGCGTAGTGTGAATAAATATTTGTTTTTCGTCTTTGGAAAGTTTCAGGAGATACTTTTTCAAAATTTTTTATTCATTATTAGAAGTAATATTTTTGCATTTAACGTAAGCATAATGTACACCGAAATACTAATAGTTTATAATGTAATACTCATTTTCAAGCTCGCAATTCACACCAATAAACAATAGAGTAATTTTTTCCCAATTTGTTGCTGCTGGATTATATAGAATCCCAATATCTCACAATACTCCATAATTAAGAATTATGGACCATGACTCCTTATTTCAAAGACAGATCCTTATATTTGTGATTTGTGGAAATCTGGAGTAAACTGGCTGGCTACCTAGATATTATATTTTGGTCATGCTCTCTTGATACCGTTACATTTGTTTTTCGCCAGATTTTGTTCGTTTTCTTCATTCTTAACCCCTATTACATATTTCACGACTATCTCACAATACCCTTAAAATACGTTTATTATTATTATTATTTGTTGGTAAGTGATGATATTTCATAAAATTATTTTTGTCTATAACAACTATTCGCAGATAGTTGAAGTTGGTGATTGTTTCTGGTTTCAGAGTTTTAAACAATGTCGGGAAATTGTATCGCCCCAAATGTAAATAGTATTTCATAATACCCGAAGTTCCTCTATTGTCAATTCTTTTGATTTGGTTTATAGTTTCTTACGAAAGTATCAGTATCGTAGGTTAAATAAAAAATCGTTATGGTTCTTGGCTTAAACAATACTTTACTTGCAAAAATGTTGATAGATCATGTCTTAAACAAGAGCTAAATTAAAAGTATGCACGACACATTTTCTTATACGGTCGATCTTTTATATATTTTTTTCTTTTTTAACCCATTCGCTTCCAACTACGAGTATACTCGTAGTTTTTCGATCGAAAATTACGAATTCGTACCGAAAATTTCCAAAGAAGAATTTTTATTTTATGTGATCACGAAATGTGTGTAATTAAATTCAGTAAATATTGCTATTAGTATTTTCTGGTATGAGTTCGAACTTTCTAAATAAAATAAAAATCTGGTAATTTTAAATAGGCAGTAAACGTGTTAAAATTATACATTCAATTTTTATCTAATTATTTGAGAAAATCCTTCATTTATTAATATATAATGTACGATATTGGTAAAAAGGGTGCGATAAGGGTAAAAAAAATGAAATATATACTGAGTCTTAGTATTTTACAACCTTCCAAAGCAACTTTATATACATATTTTTATCTCTTTTCGTGTTACAAAAAACGCTATTTATTAAGCTGAATTTCAGTTACCGAAGAAGTTGCCAATTTATTTTCAGGTTGCTGGCTTTCTTGATATGATTTGTATTATAAATTTATTACGAGAAAGTAATTTTATCATGTCTGTATATATTTTTGGCAAAAGAGAATATTTCTCCAACCACGAAAAAATAATCCATCATATTTGGATAGCGCAAAAGTAAAAGTTTTAACTGTCCACAGTAATTACATTAATAATAATTTATCGTCATGAAATCCTCACTTTCTATTTAGAAAATTTATTAAAAAAATATTGAGAGAAAAATCCAACATGTGTGGTATTTAATAAAGCGATAAATGTCATAAAGCCTTATTAATGACATTAAAAAAAATCTTTACATTTTAGTTTCATTTTTGTTACTGTAAAAAATTAAACTTACAGAACAAGTTGGCAGTTGATTTTAGTTTTGACTTCTATTCTTTGGCCATTATTCTTAATTTATTAGATTTAAAAACTTTAATCAGACCGCAATTTTCGTCATAAAGCCGCTGCTAAAATAAGTCTATTTCAAACCAGAAATTGTAATTAATAAGAGAAGTGAAATAGCTACAAAGCGGAACTATGTTACACTTTATTAAATAAAATTTCTGGTCGGTAAAATGATTTATTTGACCCGTCTCCTATGAGACAGAAATTACGATAATTACTTTTTCATCCCTGAATATGTATACATTTTATTTAAACAGGAAACTTAACACTAAAGATACCATCATACAGTAACTTGAGCTGTATGCGTTTTGCATAAGATATTAAAATAAGACGAAAATATCTATTAAAAGTTACCTGTGGAAGTATTTCACTCCAGTAATCGGATTTATTCCTTCTTCAACGAGACGGCAGTATATGGATTCGTTTTTATTTTTCCCTTAATAATTTTCCGCACGAAACGTGATTGGACAGTAACTTACTAATAAACTACTAATCGCCATTTAAATTATGAAACACATAAAACTAATTTACTTTGAATTTAGTGCTTAAAATAAAAACATTCAGTAATGACTTATTGCAGTTGAAATGGGTATTTGAAGAGTTTATATATAAATGATTGGATAGGTATGGGATTTTTACTAGCATTATTTTATCTTGTTTATTTCATTTTGTATTTGGGTTTTACCAATTTAATACTCTAAGTTAAAAAAAAAATGTTATGTATTTATAAATCAGTTTTAATTGATAGTCTTATACACATACATCATTGTTGTATAAAGTTTAAACATTGCATTTAATTTTTGTTAAATTGTATCATATCTATGCGTATACATTATACTTCAAATTTATTTGAACTCTCGATAAAAAAGCGTTTGCTCTATCCTCAGATTTGTTAGTCTTCCACCATTGAAGCCAGATTCATGGATTAACCGTATTAACCTCCCTTTAACTTTGTTAAATAATGCTTTTCCTTTCATACAATTAACATTTAATCTGCTTCACACTGTATCTTCAAATGTGAAATGACAACTAATTTTTAACAAAAATAAAACTAACTTCAAGCGATTTTTTCTTACGTTCGTAATTTTGTAGCAATCCTGCATTGCTATCCACATTATAGTTTTAAAAGGATTGAATTATATTGACTTGAACCCGTAAATTCAATTTCAAATGAAATCGGAACGCGCCCCCGGAAACCGAAATTGAAGAAAATTAATCCATATGTTAATGCAATTATTAAAAAATACTCCGTAATTATATTCTTAATATCAAATTTATTTTTTGTATGGAAAAATAAGTATATATAAACTCATTTATAATCAAATATCATATATAGTAAATATAAGTCGCCTGCCAGATTCATGATGAAAAACAGCTCAAATACTAGTATTTAAAAATAATTATTTTCGTTTCAGTTAATAGACAAAAGTTTCAACAAATTCGTCAATTAAATAGGACAAAAAGTACTATTAAGAAATATTAGTATTCACGTCATTTCGAATCGTGGGGTCGACATAAAAACAAGTATATACCAGGGATGAAATTTTTGCAACTTTCAGCATGCTCCGTTAAGTTGCAGAATGTTCTGATTTTTTAAAAAAAAAAAAAAAAAAAAAAAAAAAAAAAAAAAAAAAACATTTTCTCTAAGATTATACTGGTGTGCAAAAAGTCGAAGAAATCTATCTCTGATATGCGGCACATTATAGTATTTTCATCTTGAAGAAAATTGTGGTCATGATTTTGAGAAAGCGCCTTAGAAAGCTGGACCCGCAAGGACGACCCAAACACGAACCAATTAGATTCAACCCGATCTGCAATGAAAAAATATTAATGTGATCTGATCCGAATTGCAAGTTTGGTCGGGTTCCAGTAAATTCGGATGATCCGACCTGCATCATTAATCTAATTCACATTCATTTTTAGTCTAATTATTCTCAATATATGTTATTTTGTAGTGCAGTAGACTATGCTATATAAAAAATTTTAAGGTGTCCCTGTAAAAATATTGTACACGATACGATGACTATTTTAAAAACGTACTGTAATGCTGTTTACTTTAACACCAAATTAAAAATGAGCCACGGTTGATCAATGTTCATGAAATTATAAGTCTATAAATTTAAAAAAATGTAAACAGGCAGACAGACACACATACCATTTTTAGATGCTAAAGATATTTAAACGGGATCATTTTCCGACGAATACATTTCCAAAAATAAATAAATAAATAAATAAATAAAAGAATAAAAGAAAATCGAACCATCTGTTTAAGATTTTTGCATGGATATGCATAGGAGGGGAAAATATACAAACGAGTTCTATAACCTCCTTCGTTGAAAATCAGTTAAACAGAAATTGAATGAATTTAAACTTTTCTATTTTGGTCCATTTCCGTGTAAACAGATATTTTGTTTAACATAATACTTTGATATAGCGTAAATATATCCTCTTAGAACTCAACCCACATGAAGTAAATACTTACTTCTATTCATTGAAAGATTGGTTTACGTAATCGGATCTCTTCCATTAATCGTAATTACACTTTACCATGTGTTTCTAATGAGATTATAACTATTTTATGCATTGCTGCATTATAAATATCAAATGACATCAGTATTTGCGTCGTAACGTATTTGATAAGATAGATATTTGAAGTCATAAATATTTGCGTTTCTTTTTGCGAGTAATTAGATATTTTGTTTAATATCCCTTCGTGTAGCTTAAAGGTTTCATTCTTGGAATTCATTCTAGATGAAAATCATTTACTTTCGCTTAAAGCATCTTTTTCTTTTTTTTTTCTTTTTAATCGGATCTATTCATTTATTCTAATGATATTTCCTCGTATGTTTCTAATGAGATTATAACCATTTTCTATACTGATCTAATATAAATGTTAGGAGTCAGCATTTTTAACTATATCAGGGCTGCCACTGGCGACTATTTTTTAATTCTATCTCGCACCACTTTTTTAAAACAGAATTTTTTCACATACTCTCTGATGACAAGTGCAAGGGAAATATACTACAAAATTTATCTTTTTAAAATAGTGGTGCGAATAGAATATAAAAATATTCGCCAGTGGCAGCCCTGTATATGTGCTCTCTCTTTTTCTAAATATTTATTCTGATTCTCTTTATACAAGTAATTATTTCAAAACATATAGAAACATCCACAATTATCTTTTCTTTCAATCTGTTTTTATCAGAAATTAATTTTTTTACTGCATTGTCATTATGGCATAGTTGCCAACATTTCAGTTGTTTGCAAGTCAAATAATACAGGGGTTTCCAACAAAATGCTTACACTGTTTAACGGGTCATAACTTTCTGATTTTTCTTTCTATTCAGGGCGTAATTAATTGGAAATAATTTGTGGACCAAGATTAACTTTCGAAATTTTTTTTTTACTTTTATGGAAAGCTATTGGAAGTATGAAAATATTGCAGAAATGCAAAGACAAAATCGCATGGTGTTTCAGACACATCTGTCTACGTGTCTTACAATTAATCGGTTAAAAGATAAATTTATAACAACGACACTGGAAAAATTATAAACCGCTGTTGAGCAAGAATGAGCCCCAAAACCAAATGAAATGATCATTGAAGTTTGGGAATCAATAGCCCGCCGTTATCAGCAGCGTATTGACCAGAACGGTGACCCTTTTAAACATCTGCGGTAGGAGGAAAAGTTATAAATTTTATGTAGATTCTTTTGCAATTTAAATAGTAATTATATGTGAAAAGAAACTGATGTTATAATCATTCAAACTGTGTATACATTTGGTTGGGAAACCCTGTATATTTTTTATTTCGAAAATTTTTGTAATAAAATGGGTAATTTTACTTTGTGGTATTTATTTATTAAGTTAAATTTTGAATCAAATTCTGTTTCTTTCTATTGAAAACAACAGCAAAAATTACAACTTTGTTGTGGCATAAACATTTAGTTTTATACCATATTGTTAATGATAATATCCATGGTGACCTTGTGGTACATGGGTGCAAATGCTAACATGCACTACATCCCAAATTACTCGAACGTTAATTGTCTCTTCTAAAAAAAAAAAAAAAAAAAAAAAAAAAAAAAAAAAAAAAGAGAGTGAACATGAACTTACTTGTTTCTTTTTAAATATATTTGCGTCACAATCGAGCGTATGACGTTTATAAGTCATCATGCCTTATTGGTAAATATCAATGTAATCTCGTATTATTTTTTACATATTAAATATTTTGGATTTCAAGAGAAACAGCGTGTTTGCAGTTTTGCAACGATTTTCATGAAAATTAGTCGGTATACATAAATATTTAATACTTATTTATAATAATTGAAGAGATGCAAAACGCCCGAGAAAATGTAAATCTAATATTTTTAATTACGTGGATTTTTATTCACATTGTTAACCTGTCGTAAAACCAGCAATGTGAAAAAGTATATATGTCAGGGTTCGAACCTGGGCCATTGGTTTAGCGCATCAACACTCTGCCAAATGAGTTATCCGAATGACACCCAGAAAGGAACCTCTCACTATTATATGTTGGCTTAGATGCAACCGCAAAACAAGATTTTTTAACTGCATGAACTCAGTTTGACTTACGCCCTGTTAGCTCTGTAAATAAAAATTGACGCCATTGAAAAATTCACATTTACTATTTCTCGTGCGTATTGCATTGCTTCAATTATTATATATATATTTATTCAACGATGTTGGACTGATTTCGTCTCATGTTAGCCGTAGTGGTTCATTAAATTATCTCATCTTGTGCTGCAGTTGTAGCCTTACAAACATATAAGAGTGAGAGGTGTCAGGCTGGCTATCGTCCGGGTTTCACAGTTGGCAGAGTGTCGGTTCGAGGAGCCGGTGGCTCATATTCGAAACCTGCCCTGATTACTTTTTCACTATGTTGGTTTTACGCCTTGTTAGCAATGTGAATAAAATTGACGCCTTTAACCCATTAACGCCCAGTGGAATATTTTTATATCACTAGACTTAGTGGCAAGAAAGCGTCTTTCACACCAATAAATATGAAGATAAATATATACTCTATTTCACGAGACAAATCCCTTGATAAAGTAATATAAAAAAATCCCTTCATTTAAAAGTGATGGGAAATCTAAAATTTAAATTTTTTTGTAGTAGGAAAAAATATTTCCCTTGAGCGTGAAAGGGTTAAAAATTTCACATTTACAATTTCTCGTGCGTATTGCATCGCTTCAATTATTATATATATTTATTCAACGGTGCTGGACTAATTTCGTCTCATGTTTGCCACATTGATTAGGGTTCATTAAGTTATCTCATCTTGTGCTGCGGTTGCAGCCTTAACAACATATTAGAGTGAGAGGTGCCAGGCTGGCTATCGTCTGTGTTTCACAGTTGGCAGAGTGTCGGTTCAAGGAACCAGCGGCTCATATTCGAAACCTGACCTGAGTACATTTTCACTATGTTGGTTTTACGCCTTGTTAGCAATGTGAATAAAATTGACGCCATTAAAAATTTCACGTTTACTATTTCTCGTGCGTATTGCATCGCTTCAATTATTATATATATTTATTCAACGATGCTGGACTAATTTCGTCTCATGTTTGCCGCAGTGGTTAGGGTTCATTAAGTTATCTCATCTTGTGCTGCAGCTGCAGCCTGACCAACATATTACGGTGAGAGGTGCCAGGCTGGCTATCGTCCGGGTTTCACAGTAGGCAGAGTGTTGGTTCGAGGAAGCAGTGGCTCATATTCGAAACCTGACCTGAGTACTTTTTCAGTATGTTGGTTTTACGCCTTGTTAGCAATGTGAATAAAAATTGACGCCATTAAAAATTTAACATTAACTATTTATCGTGCGTATTGCATCGCTTCAGTTATTATGTATATTTTTTCAACGATGCTAGACTAATTTCGTCTTATGTTAGCCGTAGTGGTTGGGGTTCACGAAGTTATCTCATCTTGTGCTGCAGTTGCAGCCTTACCAACATATTAGAGTGAGAGGTGCCAGGGTGGTTATCGTGCAGGTTTCACAGTTGGCAGAGTGTTGGTTCGCGGAACCAATGGCCCAGATTCGAACATTGGGGTACTCTGGGTACTTTTTGATTTTATGCCTTGTAAGCAATGTGAATAAAAATTCACGTAATTAAAAAAGTCAGATTTACCCAATACGTTCGATCTGTATAATTGATATTGTGCGAGAGACATTTGAATCATTTTGATCCTTTATTCTTTGTTATTTAAGTTTCTAAAATACAGAAAAAGTTCATTTATAATTTATCGTTTCGGTGAAAATACTCACTAATCCGTTTGATCACGGGAAATCTTAGAAGTTATAAAAGTACAATAAAAATAAAATCCGTTTTCTTAACAATTTGTTGTAGTATTATTACATTTTCTATTTGTCAAAACAGATAAAACTTTCTTTTTATATTAAGTCTAAGATTTATCTCTTTCCAAACATGACTGCGCTTAGTTCCAAAGCCATGGTTTTATCCAAAGATTAAAAGAAATGTCGCTCCCTTCATGATATGTTTTCTATGAAATCATATATTTATTTACATGATAATTTGTAATAATCCGAAGATAAAATACTGCATTAAAATTTTTAGTGAAACTTTTTTAGTGAAATTTGAATTGTTTTGTATATTTATTCTTCGTTGTTTAAGTTTCTAAAATACCGGAAAAGTTCATTTATAATTTATCGTTTCAACGAAAATACTCACTCATTCATTTGATCACGGCAAACCTTAGACGTTATAAAAGAACAATAAAAATGAAATCCTTTTTCTTTACAATTTACATTTTTTTTTCTGTTTGTCAAATTCGAATATTCTTTTTCTCTTAAGGCTAAGATTTATCACTCCACATTACTCAAACATTATCACTCAAACATTAAAAGAAATGTCTCTAACCTTCATGATTTTTTTTCTCTGAAATCATATTCATTTGCGTGATGATTTGTAATAATCCAAAGATAAAATATTTTATTAAACTGTTTAGAGAAACATTTTTAGTAAAATTTGAATCATTTTGTGTATTTAATCTTCGTTGTTTAAGTTTCTAAAATACAGAAAAAGTTAATTTATAATTTATCATTTCAGTGAAAATATGCACTAATCCGTTTGATCACGGCAAACCTTAGAAGTTATAAAAGTACAATAAAAATAAAATCCGTTTTCTTTACAATTTATAATAGTATAATTACTGTTTCTGTTTCTCAAAACTGATAGAATTTTCTTTTTCTTTTAAGGCTAAGCTTTATCAGTCCCCAAACATGACTGCGCTTAGTTCCAAAGCCGTGGTTTTAATTGAAGATTAAAAGAAATGTCGCTCCTTTCAGAATTTATTTTCTCTGAAATCATATTTTTTTTTGCGTTATAATTTGTACTAATACGAAGACAAAATATTTTATTAAAATTTTTAATGAAGCGATTTTTATGATTTTCTCCTTTAGTATTCCATATTATGTTTATACTTAAGGAGTTAGTGCTATATTGCTGATATTTGATACATTATGATGAAATGGAATTAGAGTTCAATTTTAATGAACTTAAAGTGTAATTTTCATACTTAAATGCAATCAAAACGCAGTCAGTGGAAAAGGAGTAAAGATAAATGAGAAAAATGTCATTATATTTTTTAAAAAAAGTATCAATATGTGTTTTATTGAAAAGTAAATTAATTGTTTCATCGATGATTTTTAAGTTAAAAAATGTTTAATTATATGTGTATCCTTATTACAAGTCTGCCACTGGCGACTATTTTTAAACCTCTTACCGTCGAGCAAAAAGGCAAAATTGTAATGTTGTTTTTTTCTGTAATTTTATAAATATGCTAAACAAAGATGATATTTCAAACATGATATTAAAAACTTAATTACTTAAATGAATATAATCGCTGAAAGTATTATTTATTACTCTATGCTTTAAAACTACGCTATATTTTAAGAATTATACTAATTTATATAATGCTTCTTTAACAGTGAAACCTACAGCATAGTAATGGACATATCAGTTTACGGCGGTGATGAGAACGTTAATTCTATCTAGTACCATTTTTTTAAAACAGGATATTTCTACATATGTAACTTTAATGTATTCAAAGAAATATATCATAATTTTGTTTTTAAAAAATATCGGTGTGAGTAGAATATAAAAATATTCGATAGTGGTAGCCCTGTTATTAAAAAAAAGTGCTAAGTAAGTTCAAAACTGCCGGCCTAGAAGCAAGATTTTAACATTTTAATGAATTATGTTATTGAGTTTTAAGAAGTCTGTAAAGTTAGTTTATTTAAATCAAAAGTGGAAATTAAGAAAATGTAAAAATTATTCTTTGATATAATGAAAAATTTTATTTCTGTTGAAATAATATTTGTATTTTCACAACTATGTTCTTTAATATTTATTCACATTTCTCAGTATAACCTAGTCTAGTACATAATAATTTCCATGTGTTTAATTAACGATGTGCGAAATAAATTGTGAAGCTCATTTTACCTTTGTTTTCTTGTTTCCAATTTCTAAGAGATAAAACTTCTTTATAATTTATCGCTTCATCAAAAATATGCACTAATACGACTTATATCACGACTTATTTTTTAGAAGTAATAAAAGTACAATAAAAATATAAATTGGTTTTTCCCTACTTTTAATCGTATTTTTGCTTTTCTATTTGTCAAAGCAGATAGAATTTTCTTTTCTTTTAACACAAAGTTTTATCACTTGCTAAACACGAATGCGCTAAGTCCCAAAAGCCGTGGGTTTTTTTCAATAATAAAAAAAATGTTGTTTTCCATAATGATTTATTATAGCTAAAAGTAACATATTTATTTATGAGATAACTTGCTATAATCCGAAAATAAAATATTTGATCATAATTTTTAAGGGAATATTTTAAAGATTTTTTTTGTTAAATATTCAGCTTAATCTGCGTTTTATTTTTTTATTTAATTATTTATTTATTTTTTACGACCTAATGAAATATTGTAGAAAGAGATACGTTGTTATGCAGTTTAATTTAAAATATTTTACCTATTTTTTCAAAATTATATCAAATTTAAATATTGTAACAAAAAGACAAAAAAAGGAAATAAATAAAAATTTTGTTTTAATTCTTATAAAAATATCAGAGTTCGTACGGTGTTACCACAATTTTTTAATTGAATTTGTCTATTTAAAATTTAAGTAGAAAAAATTGTAGACGCCTCGCTTAATTGCAGAATTTGTAATATTTTTCTGCATTTGAATAAAGCGAAAAATTGTACTAAAAATTTGTGGTAAAAACGTACGAACTCTGAATATGACACAAGCTTTAATGTATGTAAATCTTTTATTTCTATTGGTTTTGTAAATAACAATTTATTTTAATAAAGTGGTTTTCTTTGGAAACAAAATATTCTTGAAGAATGATGTGCAGCCAAATGTTTTTATTGTAAGTTGATTTATATTGAAATGTAAAAAATTAAGACTAAAAGATTACAATATAATGAACGAATGTTGTATTTTATTAAATTAAAAAAACTACTTATAAACATAAATGCAATCAATGCTTGGTAATTGAAGTTCATTTATCAATTTTTAATTTATTAAGTGACAGAATTGCTTATTGTTTCTAATGATCAGAAAAACGTCGTGTCACCATGATAAAAGCACCTCATTCGTAGGATGAAATCATTGTTATTATTGTTAGATTATGAAGATGAATCTATCAGGATGTTTTAGTAGATGGTCACGAAGAATTCGTAGTTTTTTTTTTTTTTTTTTTTTTTTTTTTTTTGTATTTGAAAATTAGTACTTTTATCAATAGAAATATAAAGAAACGCTATTCGTAGTATTGTGTTATTAAAATTCAATGATCGTACAAAACCTGTGTAATTAACCAATGTAGCGGTTCCCAAAGTTTTTCTTTCACGTACCCCTTCCTTTAGGCATTTCATTTAGGAGTAGCCTCTTTTCTCATAAACACGCCCCTATTCATCTACATAACGCAAACAGGCTTGTTTTTATTAAATTATTAATATTCTTAGCAGAGCTAAACAAATTGACTCAAATTACATTAACATTTCTAACTTTTATTTCGTATCTTCATTTTGAAGTTAATTTTACTTTATATAATATTAGTTTAACATCAAAGCAATTTTTTTTTCAAAATCATTTAGTATGAAAGTTTATAACAGTACTGCTATCACGGTGGTGCAAAATTTTAATTAGATTAACTATTGAAAACTAACGATTAAAAGTTTAATCATGATTAAAGATTGATGATTGAACTTTATCGTCAATCTTTAGTCATGATTAAACTTTCAATCGTTAGTTTTCAATAGTTAATCTAATTAAAATTTTGCACCACACTGACTGCTATCATGATATACAAGTAGCCAGAAATGGCTTTTAATACTCTTAATGGGATTCTTGGACTTGTTTCATGGAGCTGCGTTTCTTAACACGTTCGCTG
Source organism: Maratus michaelseni (assembly GCA_963931845.1). Taxonomy (NCBI): domain Eukaryota; kingdom Metazoa; phylum Arthropoda; class Arachnida; order Araneae; family Salticidae; genus Maratus; species Maratus michaelseni. The sequence goes on along the minus strand of OZ007595.1, from coordinate 78,668,953 downwards.
CTATCTACGTTTCTTCAATCTAAAATTAGTTATTCGCACCGGAAATTTTAAAAGAAGAATTTTTACTTTATGTACTCACGAAATGTCTGTAATAAAACAAAGTAAATATTGCTATTAGTATTTTCTGGTGTGAATTTGAACTTTCTAAATAAAATGAAAATTTCGGCATTTTTAGCTTGGCAGCGAACGTGTTAAAATCAGATTCAAACGAAGACAGATATAATCTCAAGTCAGGAACAGCGTCAAACTTATTACATGCATCGTTAATATATACATAAGACAGGGATGTTCTTTCGACATGCTCTGAATTTGTGAAAGATAACAAGTATCTTAATTGCTTTTCACTGAGTTTTTCGTTCTCTACAATTTTTGAGAAGATTGGGATTATGATTAGAGGAGGGCGAAGGTAGCGACATTGAATTATCAATGAATTACTAGATCTAGTGAGACTTTTCCCACATTTTGAGAGTTACATATTGGAGTTACGCATGATATATCGAAAAAGAAATATCGTCAAATGAACTAAATACGGTACTTATCTATTATCCCGTCGACCACTTTTCATAACAAAAAACTATCGCCAAACTGTAACGCCAAATAAACGGGAGAACGTTGCCATTGGAATATCAAAATAAATAAATAAATGAAATATAAGAATTTAAGGACACCATTGTTATTTCAATTAATGAAATAACTAATAAATCAGTAAAACATAATGAAAAATACACGCAAATGTCGAATTAAAAGCCACTTGATGACATAATAAACACGTATAATGCTTCTGACATCCAGTAAATGGGACTGAATTTCGGGTGTTTAATCTTACAGTTTAGCGATAGTTTTTTGTTATGAAAAGTGGTCGACGGGATAATAGAGAAGTACCCTAAATACTAGTGCAACTACCTTATTATGATATGCTTCGTAATCCGAAAACATCAGCTTTGTTTATGCGTTTTCATTTGAACCAATTTTGTGATTACCGCCATTACCGATATTATTTTCAGGCACCACCAATAGGTCCACCACGTATCCCCAAGGGCACGCGTACCCCAGGTTGGGAACCACTAATCTAGTGAATCATTAGGTAATTTGTTTGAGAACAGTGTTGACAAGAAGGCGGATAATACCGTAATAAATATCGAAATAAAAAATATAGTCAAATGAACTAAATATTAGTGCAATCACCTTATTATGATATGCTTTATGGAAATAAGTAATTTCCTTTACCTTTATAATTTCACTTTTCCGAAGATCGGCAGGTTTTATAGAAAAATTAACATCCTGGTATTTTGAAACTATTTTATTATTATTATTTAGTAAGTAATGCCACGTTTATAGAAGCTATAAAACCTGTTTCATTTATTCATATTCACAGCAAATAAAAAAATACTTCAATCATTTCTAGAAAACTTCACGGGCTAAAATTTTCAGTCTCAGTCCTTTTCCAGAGGAATTTTTTTTGGCCAGCCCGGCTACATTTTTACAAAAGATACCGCCAGTGCTCAACAACCATTCAGTGTTGCCAGTAGGCTACTTTTTTTAAATTCAAATTACTCGATTGGCACCACTTTTTTGAAATCGTATAATTTTCTTTCGATTCGCCTTATTTAATCTGCCATTAAACAAGGCGAATTTCACTTTCTCAAAAAACTGGTGGAAATCAAGAAAACCGAATTTAAAAAAAGTAGCCCACTGGCAACACTGCAACCATTATTCTACAGTGAATTAGAAAAAAAAAAAAAAAAAAAAAAAAGAAGAAGAAGATTGCAGATATTTTTATGGAAATATATTTAAAGTACAGTATTTTTTTAAATCCTACGTTTGCAAGCCATGGAATGCAGGATTAGAACGTTAATACTCATTTAGAACTCAGCAACAGAGCTGAACTTGCGAAGCCTATGACAACCCGTTTGAAGAAAAATGGTATTCTGAGTTAACCTGAGCCCCACGACCCATATGGTTAGAGGCATCTCATTAAATGAGTAATGGCTACTTCTGAAAGACCTGTACTTCATTTGAAAAACTATAACTACACATAAAAAATTCTGAGTTATTTTAACGAATCGAATTTTGCTACAGTATGCTTAGTGAATGTCTAGTCTATAGTACTATTAATTTTTACATAAGAATTATAATCAATCAACCAAATTCCGCAAATTTTTGGGAGAGAAAGCACTTGTGTCCATAAAGAAGGGAACATTTATTTTCTAATCCTTGTAATTTTTCTGCTGTGTGATGTAAGTTATCCCATACGTTCCTATGTACGTGGCGTATACAGTCACCAGAATCGTTAATTACTCCTACCAGTAATTTTTAATTCAAAATTTTCTATAGTACTATTACTAGTCTATTGTACTATTTATTTTTACATAAGAATTACAATCAATCAGCCAAATTCCGCACATTTTTGGGAGAGAAAGCTCTTGTGTCCATAAAGAAGGGGACATTTATTTTCTAATTCTTGTAATTTTTCTGCTATGTGATGTAAGTTATCCCATACGTTCGTATATACGTGGCGTATACAGTCACCAGAATCGTTAATTATTCCTACCAGTAATTTTTAATTCAAAATTTTCCCTTTTTGAATTAAAGCATTTCTTTGATAATTTAAGCGACAATATCTACTTTGAAAAACCGGTGTTAAAATTTTAAAATTCTGTAAAGGACGGTAGTCGCGAAGTGGATAAGGAACGTCTAGTTTCTGAAACTTGAACTTTCACCACAGGAAAAGAATTAGTGCTGTAGAATATAAAAAAATCTAAAAAAATCTAAAAAGTATAGCATGTCTTACCAATGCATCATACTGCTCTGTTTTATAGCTAAATGTAAAGGTTATGAAACATAAGCGTCTTCGATTAATATTTATAATAAATTTTATAAAACATTTAATTTATATATAGCTATTTCTTACACAGAGGACTTAAAATTACTGTTCTCTTTATCGACATATGAAACTAAAATTGGCCATCTGAATAAGACCAAAATTTTGACTGTATGGAAAAAATAATTCCGTTTCTTTAAAAGAAAGAAACAATAGACCTATACAGATGGCGGCGGCAGTGTTTATCACAATTTCATTCATGATGTATTATATTATTGCTATTAATAGTATAAATGAAATAACAACTTGCGATGAACGTAGAAGTATCATTTATTTAGAAATGTGCAAAATGGTGTAACGAAATATTTATTAAAATATTGCAATTGAAAATATTTAATAACTAATATGGGATGTAGAAAAACTATACAATACACAAAATGCGTACAGTTCTATGAATTTCCACCACTATTGCAGATTAGAAATATTTTCTTAATATTTTCTATTCATATTAAAAATATTTCTGCGATTAGTTCCAGAATTTGCAATATTTTCCGAAGATTAAACACGGCAGAAAATTATTGTACAACTGTATGCATCTTATTTATCAAATAGTACAATGCAATACTATTTAATAATATTATTTAAATAATTCTATTAACTAAACTATTAATTATTATAATAAATAGCAGTATTTAATGAAATCCGTTTCATGATTTGGGTAAATATTGACATGCAGTTAGATGCACCGCCCCTTGAATATTAGGCCTGTGCGCTGACACAAAAATAGCGGCTGTCGTAGGCTATTTATTATGTACGTCATAATGTATTACCTAATGTGTAATAATGTGTACCTAATTATTATGTACGTAAAATACGACATACGTAGTATGTCTGATTTTTTCAGCGTTTCTAAGGTCCTTCGAATTTGAACACCAATAATTTCTAAAAGTTTTCTTTGTCTTATTTTTCTGAGATGAAATAACTGAAAGAAAACTTTTAGAAATCACTAGTGTGTAAATTCAGGGAACCGTACAAACGCCTAAAAAACTCAGCCTATGAAAGCCGCAAATTTTGTGTAAGCGCTCAGTCCTAGAATTCAGTGGGCGGTGGCTAGATGATTAGATGACGTTGCATGTGCGTTCAAAGCATTATACAAAAGCTTTTTACCATTAATTTGGAAATTTATTTTTCAGAAAATTGACTACTGAAAACGTTCTGTTCTTGGGAGATAACTCAGAAATTTATTTTGCGATTAAACTCAACTTAAACATTAGAATCTGGGTCAAACTTGTCAGTAGCAACATCTGTTTCTATATAGATTCCCTTGCATAATTTTTCTTTCCTTGTCAAAACTAAATACTAGTACAAAAACAATTACTAGTACTAAATACACTTTCGAACGTCTTAATTATAGCTCTCAGTGCAGTCTAAGATAGGAGCTGCATGTTATGAAGCCATCCAACTTACAGAAGATTCAATAGTTCATGTTATCCTTTATTCAACTAGAGGTTAAAACTTCATTTTCCGACAGGTACTTTCTGAATTCAAAGGATTATACGGCAAACGTTTTAAGCTTATTTTTTCCAGTGCATAAAATAAATAAATATGTAAAGTGTTCAGATACAAATCCTAATACAGGTGTTTAACAAAAAAACTCTACGTGATACTAAATAAGTCATTAAATGCTTTATGTATATTTTCAGTATATTTAAGAAGAAAGAAATAATATTTACAAGGGGGAGGGGGGGTACGAGGTCGGAAACAGGTGAATGCGGCGATACTTTGTATATGGATAAAGTATATATTTTTAATTAATTATAGTCAATGGGACCTTCTGACTGTCCAGTAAAAGGGCTAAATTGTAATGTTGCTTTCTCTGTATTTAAATGCTAAAAAAGGTGATTATTCCAAAATTATATAAAAACATAATTATATATATGAATTTCAACCTTGAGGCTATCAATCATTAGTCAATGTATTAAAACTACCTTATATAGAGAGAGTTACTATATTAATTTAAAAAATGCTTGTATTGCAGTGAAAACTGGAGCTTAGTGAACGTATTAATACGGGCTTGTCAGTGAGAGGGATGAAATCCATAAAACGCGATGGCCAGGAAATCATGAAAAACAAACCACAAAGTTTGCATATCATTTATAATTACGTATATATTCGTATAAATTGCTTTATTTCCTGAAGGGCGTTTCTCGGTTAGTAGCGCACTAGACTTTAGAGCTAAAACATTCTCTTCAGTGCGAGTTCGATTCGCGTTCAAGCTATTGCTTCCAGATGAAATAATGATAAAATTTTTCGTATCACAATTTAAAAATTATCTGAATTTGAGATAAATATAAATATAAACATGTTTCTGCGTATATATATATGTTTATTTACAGAGATAGTTTTAATCACGAAATTTTGCATATTTATGTATTTTATGACAAGTTAAAAAGGAAAAAGAATGTTCGCAGTTGGTAATTCTCTGTCGATAAAACGTTCCTTTTATTTTCAATAATTATTTTCAATCAATGTTTAGAATTTTTAAATGATAAAAGACTCCTATTTTTGTCTGCGAAATCAATTAAAATAACGTACATCAAAATAAAGCAGTAATAAATAAAGTATAACATTAATGTCGGATATTTTATTTTAACTATTTATTTTCACTAATAATTAAATATATATATATATATGATTTTAAAAAAAATTACTTTTTATATCATGAATGTATAATTTTTTATATCTTGTAATATTATTTTCAGAGATAGAATAAATGTCTTTAAATTTTAAAATTATTAGAATATTAAAAAAATTAAATAGCGTACTTTAATTTTATGTACCGTGTTTCGTTAAAAAAGAAAAAAAAACAGTAAACAATTGTAAGTTAAGCGATAATTTTGTCGATAGGACACATACAAAATACGCACATGTTTTTTCTATTTTATTTTAAGTTTCATTAAATCCATAAAACTGCAAAATTTCGAAATTAAAACTATCTTTCTGCAAATAAATAAATAAATAAATACCCAACAACATATTTTTATTTATATTTGTCGCAAATTTAAATAATTATGTATATATTTTTAACTGTGGTTCGAAATTAATTAATCAATATTCCATCTAGAAGCAACAGTTCGAACGCGAATCGAACTGACGATAAAGTTTAAGCTCTGAAGTCTGTGACGTTACTAACAGAAAAAAACAGCTGGTCCGGAAATAGAACAATTTATCCGAATACATACTGTAGTCGTAAAGCAGGGGTGTCAAACTGTGGCCTGCCTGATATTACTAAATTTTTAAAGAAATAGTCCATGATATAATCGTGATCCATCATAATATAGTCTTATTTCACAGAAATTCAATGATTAGTTGAGGAAAAGTTTACTATAAAATTTTAGTGGTATCCGTGGGCCACAGTTTGACAACCCTGTCGTAAAGGATGTACAAAGTTTGGAGATATCGCACTTTATAGCTTGCATATGTTTTTCTATTGGCTATACTCTATATCTATCGATACACAAAGGGTCACCGCATTCTCTGTTTCAGACCTCAGAGCCTCCAATTGTTAGTATAAATATTTAGTAAAAATATTTGTAATTGAATTACTTAGCTTAATTGTTATTTTCATTAGTAATATGTATAATAATCACCTCATTATTTTTATACGGAACAGTAAATATGACGTCGAGAAGAAGCGAATATGATGCCATGATATTATAGCCCGGGCTGGATATGAGGAAAACATCGAAAATACTGAAACACAGCGTTCCATTATCTAACAGCAAAGACATTTTTTTTTACCTTTTCGCTCTATCTTGACAATATCGGTAATATCGCCTTGCAATACAGGACCAAAGCGGAATGTTTTCATTCTATCAATATTGGAGCAATATAATATTGGTAGCAAGAAATATTTTGCCATATCATCGCGAATATTTCCGAAGTGACGTTAATATTTATGAAATAATGGTGTTTCATTGCAAACATTTTTTCAAACTAAAGACAATAATATACAATAAATATTGATATTTCAGAGTCAGCATTTGCGTTAAATACAATTTAGCTCAGTATATTTGGCTAAAACATAACCGCTATAATCAATAATGGTTTGGTATGGTTATTGCAATACGAAAGATATAATTACTGCATATAGCGTATACTTACATACGCATATACATACACGCACCTATGCCGAATGGTTGCTAATAAATTTAATATAGTATCAGATTATTACTAGTCGTTTTTAGACACTACGGCTATAGCAGCACAAATGTGCATTTACCGGCGTACAAGTAGAAGCCCAGTGCCATGTTTTGGAGACAATTTTTTAGGGTGAAGTTCGTTTTCCACCTGTTATACGAGTTGCAGCTTCAGTATGCACGTGCAGGGTGGAGAGTGGTCTGGGAAAAATACAGTAAAAAAAATATTATTACGAGTATATTCTTATAGAATAATTCAAATTGATTATTTGATCGAATAATGAACATAAATTTTTCTATCAGAATATACTGGTGTACATCACTTTTTTCACTGTATTTCCCCTGACTATTAGCCACCCTAACGTGGTTGTGAAGGGAGTTGTGCAACCTAATTAAAGGTGCTGAATTAATCAAAATTAAGTTTATTTAAGAAGAAAGAGTAAAACTATACTTCTAATATTCTAAAAATTACAAAAACATATAGTGTCAATTTTCGAACTTCACTATTTCACTACTGTCCGTCAGCGTGTTAATTGGGTAACGCATAATGATTATTTTTCTTATTTTAACATTAAATATCATCGTTGAGATGCTGACATGTCATATTTGTGAAAAATTGTGTCCATCAAAGTTGCCTCATTATCTCAAACAATCAAAAAGACTTTTCCGTCAATCTTTCAGGGCATTGTCCTATCTGCCCATTAAAACTGACAGCTGTCACAGAAGAAAGTCTGATGATGAGTTTGGAAAGTTGAATGCTAAAATTACCTTGAATGTCAAAATGTAGCTGTTCATAAATTGTTTTTTTTTTTTTATATTAACGTAATATTTAATATAGAATAACAGTTATTTTAATTATTTTTAACAGAAAAAGAATTCGCTGGTTATCTTAAAATTAATATTCCAAAAATCCTAAAATTACTTTTATCTAATTTCATAATTAAAATTTTAAAATTTAATGCTAAAAAGAAATTAATTAAAATTCTAAGACATTCAAATAAAAATAATTTTAACTATTTATTTACCTTTTAAAACCATAGATACCAGGAATTTTAACCAAGTTTTATAAATATATACGTTTTCATTTTCTTATTAGGTGCGTTCGTAATTATATAAATACGTAACACCTATATCGTCTGGTCCGTCCGTCCGCATATAACAGTGCAAAAACTACTCAACCGAATGATTTGAAATTTAATATATATAATCGTTGCAGAATGTTGTCGAGGCATTTCAAATTTTATGAAAATCGAGTCAAAACTTAAAAAGATATTAATAAAAGTTTTCTTTATTATATTAAATCCTATCATACGTAATCTAAATAAGAAAAGCACAAGTCATGTGACTGAGGAAAACAAATACGGGCTAACCACATCTTTTTCCATATGCCAGACGGCCATTGTTATTCAAAATTATTTTTTCGAATAAAATTGCATAAAAGTTACATTTTTAGAAGATCGTTCAAAAAATTGTTTGATTGAGCGATGTAAGTTACATTAAAAAATGTATAGATTCTGGGATAACTTCAGTAAAAATTAGCTTAACAGCCGAATATCTCAATCCATTAAATTAAATAAACGAAATATTCATTCATCGTGAGGCATAGAAATATTAATCATGGAGGTAATCATTCGCAAAGCAAGATCTCCATGGTGAATTTACAGTGCTGTATGGTGTCGACAAAAATATTCGCATCTGTCAACATAGCATACGTAATAAGAAAAAAAAAGGTATCCTCGTTTCGTTCATAGCAGACGATATACTTTATTTCACTGAAATAATAACGATGATTTTTTACATTGTAAAACTAGTTATAGCACGAAAGGAACACACCTCATTTGTCACGTTTAAGGTACAATTTACAACTTGTTCAGCTCGGTTTTCTAATAAATTTTCCCGAGGAGCCTGTGAATAATTGTTAGAGTGAAACATAACTGGTAGCACCTGGGGATGGGGTGGTTACTTAAGCATAAAAACAAGTGCAAACGATAATCAAGAGCTCTTATTCAGCTTACTTATGTATGATTTATATTTTATTTATTTTACGAAGAAATTTCTGGTTCGAATCAGAATATATTCATTTGATATAAGTTAAATGACTGGTTGATCTAGTATTTAAGTATAGCATAAATATAACTATTATTTATTGTTAATTATTATATATAATAGTAATATACATAATATTATAATTGTATGTAGTTAATTATTATATATAATAGTAATATATATAATGTTATATGTAGTTAATAATATATTATAATATTATATGTAATATTATTATATATAACTATAATTGGTATATTAAGTAGGTATAGTTAAGTATGGATTATTGTAAGTGAAGTTTAATTAAAAATGGAAAAGTATTTAATAATCTTAAGTACTCTGGCACGTAAAGTAGCATTTGGAAATAAGACATATTTATGACATATTTTTTTTGACATATAATTTAGACATATTTATATATTATTTTTATTGACTAAACATTTATTTGAAATTTAAAACAGAAAAGGTATTTGGATTTTTTTCTTAAAGTCATTAAGTTTAAAAGTAACCTATGGTAACAAAACTAGAAATGTTTACTTTAGAGATAATTACAAACATTCTCTCTTATAACATGTTCCATTACGAATTCCACGCGAGAATCTCATTTAAAATTGCGATTACTTTTCTTATATTTAAACACAACCGTAGGTCACGTGTAGTAAGTTTACTTTAGGTGTTCACATGAATTCGAAACTCTGAAATAAATCTCCTCCCTTATCTCATAGTTTACTTTAAACTTCTGTTAAAAAGTACTTTCAAGATTTAAAGAAAAAACTAATGCTCTAAAACATACAGTAAGAAATAAGCGCACTTGAAATATACTTATATTTTACTTATTCCTATTTGCTGAAACAAATTATAGATAAAATAAGTTCTATAAAAAGTATTAAGCTAGGAAATTGCTAGAAATAATTAAATCAAAATTATTTAGGTTTTTACATTTTACTTTGATTAAATGCTTGTAGATTGATAAGTTGTTTAAAACTTTAAAACTTAGAAATTGTTGTAATATTAATTAAATGAGTCATTTTTGTTTAATCTATTTAAAAAAAATTCTATATAAAATTAGGTGTTCAAACACTTCCAGCAACGAAATTTACGCACAGATAAATATTTCATAAAAATTTAATATTTTATAAAATATAAAGATGTGAAATAAAATAAAATAATTAATAAATTTTTAATGAGAGATGAAATGTTCAAATATGTCTTGAACCCCTGTCGCGCTCGTCCACCTAACAGTTTGGAGGTTTCCGTGTTTTTTCTTCGAACCTTCCATTAATACGGGGTAAGATCCCTTAGAAAGACCCCCCATGGAGGACACTCCCCCTAGGGCTTATATCACTCGTGTTGATAATCGGCTGTAATAAAATCAACCAACAAACCAAATATGCCTTGCCAATATTGATATAATATTGGCCAATTTTAATCACTCTTATTTTTAAGCAATTTTTCATGACTTACCACGATAATACAAATTAATATTGCGGCGATACTGTTTTACTATTAAGAGGACGTTTCAGATATGAATTAAATTATTTTCACAATGTATGCCTAAAACTCATTAAACAAGTGATTTAAAATTCCAAATATGAAGCTACTACGACTATATGTACCAATCACTTTAAGATTGAGTTGAAACATTTAACACATGATTTTTTCTCGCTTATATGAAAAAGGTTTGAATGAGCTGGCAGGTTGACTGCGGTTTAAACGTACACTTAGCAACATCGCAAGACCAATAGCAAAGTGAAACTTATGGTACCCCGATTACAAATGCACTGACTACTTTAGCAACATTTCGTAATCGGGATACAATTAATTTCACTTTGCAGCGTGCTTTATGATATTGCTAAGTGTACTTTTAAATCACTCACAGGTCACCCATATCTGCTTCTGGTGAGCACTAAAAAATGTTTTTTGTTACTTTTGAAACTTTATTAAATGTTTATTGTCTCGTAAGCAACGTCACATTTTTTTCAGCTAATTTTAGCGTCGATACTTTTGATATGTATTACAAATAACCAAACTGCCAGTCAGATGGCCACCAGCAGGGAATGTTACCGCAGCAGCATCGAAACCCAGATGTAATGTTAAATGAATGGCAACACAATAACTGATGAATCCTCCGAGTCAGAGTGGTATCATTAATCGCGTTGCCCTTTATTTCACATTCCAGCAGGATTTGTAATTTTGCCACGGCAACGTCTCCCGCTGGTGCTCCACTGCCTCGTAATTTTGTTATGTGTACCATCCAATCTATCATATATACCAAAATTTTCGACGCTAAAATTTGTTTAAAAAATGTGACGCTGCCTCCCAAACGAATACGTAACGGATCAGGGTTTATAAGCCGTGTTTTTGGTCCATGAAATAATACTAAAATTCGATTTTGTTATACTGACCTGAATATTTCACTTTTTAATATTAGAAGGTTTATCCTGTTACATTTCAACAATATTTTTTGAATTTTGTTCGGATTTATATAATTTACACAAACTCAACATTCGATTTTTTGTAGTTTTTAATGAAAATAACGCAATTTTGCTAAATTTTAATTCAACTTTTAATATATTTTTAAATATTTTACTATGAGCGCAGCTTTGCAACACTTTTATTTTCACATATATTGTACATTTTGATGTATTTTGTAAAATATGTAAAGAAGAAAGTGTTGAACGATTGCGCTCATATAAATAATTCAGATAAAATTAGGAGAAATTGCGTATTTTCCCTCAAAACTATTAATAATACGAATTTTAAGCTTGTGTAAGTCATATAAATCCGAACAAAATGCAAAAACTATTGTTCAAATCGTACAGGATAAACCTTCTAATGTGAAAGAGTGAAATAATTAAGTCAGTATAACAAAATCAAGTTTAGGCTAATTGCATTGGCCAAAGACACTTCTTATGGACCTTGGTCCTTTCTTCATTAGTTCTCGGTCTATTTGCACACAGTTTGTTCATAGTCACTTTATCTCTTCTGTACGCACCTGCTTTTGTAATGCACTATCATGTTTGTTAAGAATCCTAATAGAGAAAGAAACGGTTACCAATTTTAATATTAACAAAATTTTTTGATAAATGTATGTGTAAAATTTAAAGTTAGAATTCTGTACAGGTACAAAAGTGGAATAAACTTCGTTATATAGAATATATATTTCTTAATATGGAGCTTAATTTACATGATAATCGTGTTCAAAGTCAAATTTCTGCGGAAAATTTCGTTAAGTAGAAAACTTTGTTAAATAGGGACTTCGTTAAAGGGACGTTCCACTGTATATATGCAGAATATTTTCCGTATTAGCTATATTATGACTATATTTTGTCCAATAGTAACAATATCTCCCACTCTGCAAAAAAAAAAAAAAAAAAAATTTGAACACCAGCATGTTTACATTTATCCTATTGTCACAAATACTGGATATAGAACATTCGAAATTTCTTTGCCAATATTTCTGTAATATCGACGTTTTACTGAAAATATTTAAATATTTCCAACATAAAGCCAATGTTCTTATAATTAAGGCTCACGATTAAAACAGTTTTCAGTTTAAAGTCAACATTTAACCAATATTTTTAGTGGAAATTTTTCCGAAGAATGCAATAATGTGCCTCAATATAACCAATATAATCAATAATAGCTTTCTACCAGGGTTTAATTAAATTTTTTACAAATAACACAAATAGTATTTTATGTATATTTTATACAAACGCTCTAAATTTTCTTTTATTCCATAATAATTTTTTTTTCCTGAGAATACCATTAGACATAATAAGTATTTATCAAAATAACGGAGAATTTTATTCATTTATTTGATTGAGTAGGTACATTGCAGTTTTAAAAGAACTATTAACATTCAAACGAAGACTTTCAAATTGTTTTAAGTATCGAAAGATAAATAAACTGTTGACGTTACTGCTTAAGGAGACGTTTTTCACATGCAATTAATCAAATAACTATTATCTTTTGGGGATTAAACAGAGTTTATATTATGTAAATTTTACATTGCACTCTTTTGTTATAGAATCTTAGATGAATATGTCTTCCTCAGTATATTTCCTAAATAAAAAGCAATAATGAATACTCGTATAAAATATTGTAATTAAAAGATTCTTAGCCATGAAAACACTTAAAAATATTTTTAATTAAAAAAGATCCTTAGAATTTAAAATTAGAATGAGAAAAGATAAATTTTATTAATTTTTTACCTCATTCTATTCTATGACACTTTCATTTTAAGATAAGCTAGTTATTAAAAGAGATGTTTACAACATAAAAAACAGTGTGATACATTAAATAAACTTTGAAAACAGATTTCATACAATATTGAAAGATAGAAATAATAAATAATAAATGAGTTATAGGTTTAACTAGTAATATATTTAATAAAATTTATTTAGCTCAACTAAGCTGTTTACAAAGTATTAAGCTATAAAGTTGCTTGAAATAACGAATAAATGTTTCATAAATAAAAACTGGTTTAAACATTAAAGCAAGAAACGAGAAAACATGATATTTTATTTCATTTTTACAATCAATACCTGCGTTAACTCGGAGAATGTTTTTACACAGATTAAGCTAATTATCGAATTTTAATTATTACTTAAAATTTATTAAAAATAATTAAAATTTTGAGCAAGAATATAGAAGCAAGTGTGTCACTTAAGTGATAAATGCAAAAATATAAGTTTGATTTAAATTTCATCTGTAGTTATTTGATAAATATTTAATAGATGGATTAAATTGCTTATAAAATCGCTAATATCAATTTTATTTTTACGTAAATACACAGGCTATTATTAATGTTTGTATTACCAAGTCCCTCAAAATAGTCCCTTTACTTATAATTACTTTCTTTTTTCAAAAACTGTAACAAAAATAAGTATGAATGAAAATAAAAATAAATGTGATACTCCTATAATCACTTTAATATATGCTCATTGGCAGTTTTAAATCAACCATAAATTTGAAGCTTTTCCTTAAGTGTGTGATTAAGAAAGCTTTCGAGAAAGATCATTAATAGCAGTTAAGATCATAGATTAAGTGCAAAATTTTTATATGTAATAAAGAAGATAAGTACTGTAGTGTTAGAAAAGATTTATTGCATGTAAATGGAAGATTCATTATTATTCGAAAATTTTTGAAATTACAGCAATTGTTCTAAATAATTTTAGTTTTGGCATTTACATCAAAACAAACAAGGATTTAAAATTATGCGTCACTCATATCTTATGAAACAGTTTATAAATCTACGGCAAATGTCAAATGTACTCGTCACCAAGATCAACATCTTTATCAGTTAATACGATATGCTCAATATTCAAAAATTTTTGTAAAACTATTGTTGCACGAGTGAGACAAAGCTGTTTTTGACACATTGTAAGAATCTAACTGTACTAAAATTTCTTTTAAAATTTCTAAGATCACTGAAACTACTATACAGTTTTTCTTTGATTAAAGGGTTAATTAATTCGGCGATATTACTGCACTAATCGAAACATACATTAATAATGAAATTTGCCAATGGACCCACAGCTAAGTTTGTCAAAACCTCATTATACATAAATACTTTAATAGTGTACTAAGGTATTGTTTTGGATGTATTATTGTTGTAAACTGCATATTACGTACTTGATTTGATCGATTTTAAAAAGTATATCTAATTTTATGAACTTCGATTAACATAAATGTGTAGGATAATTTAAAAGGTACCGATCCAGAAATAATAAAAAGTCAATTTTAATTGCTATTATTCTTTAGGATATTTATATTACTTACTATTAAGTTAAATTAAAAAAAAATATATATATAATTTGATTTAAAACTTATTGAAACACAATTTGATTGCTTCAAACTTTAATACATTTAAGCGAAACTTGTTAACTGCTTCTGCACAGTCTTTTTCCTCTATTTTGAAAACATTTTGCGGTAACACAAAATTGATTTTGTAAACGTTGGCGCACTTGCGTACAGCTACTGATATCTGCACATACAGAGTGGTTATAATAAAGTTACAGCTCTGGTTGACAGGTATCGATGAAACTTGGGATATAAGTTATTTATATGGACCATGGAAAATGAAATCTAAAAAAAAAGGTTTAAATTTTAACCGATAGATGGCGATTTTCATCTACGAGAAAGGACTTAATGCAAATTTGGAGCGGTTGTAATAACCAGCAGTCATTACCGTAAAGTTGATAACAAGTCAAAGAATCAAATATGGAAAAAAATACATTACTTTTAAAAATAGGCCGATTGCCATCACTAAATGTTATTAAACTTCTTCGCCTAGTAATAATACTAATAAAATTTATGTGAAGAACAAGGTAGCCAATTTGGCCTTTTTATTTATTCAGAGATCCGAATTCATACCAGGCATTTTAAGATATATTTTTTTCTTACTTTCTGTAATCACGAAATGTCTGTTATTAAATAAACCCAAAATGTCTGTTTCAAATTTCTGGTATGAATTCGGAAATTCTGCATAAAACAAGTAGATAAATCTGGCAACCCTGGTGAAAAATACTATTAAAATTTAGTGGTGACAATCGGCCCATTTTTAAACGTAATGAAGAATGCATTTTCATATTCGATAGTTTGATATTGTAGTGACGATATAATAGCATAATTTTCCATACAGAAAATACTGCTGTGGACCACAATGACGCATATTACTTTCAATCTGTTCATTTGTCCTGAGCATAATTTCCTTTTGTTAATCTTAGATTTCATCGAAAGAAAATCGATATCATTAATTACTCTTAAAATCCTATCTTCAAAATGAAAAGAAGAAAAAAGAAAACACAAATTTATTCCAGTGATTATAGTACATGAATTATTATATTAGTTTTAGGAGCGACATTGAGAAATTTTACTTTTTAAAAAGAAAACAGTAATATTAACCAATATATTTTATTGTTTGGGAAAAATAAATAAATAAAAGAGATAGAGAGAAATTAGACAAATATTAGAAAAAATAAATAAATTTATCTTGGATGCAGAGCTTAACGTTTTTAAGCTCTTTGTGACATTAATAGAGTTGCTGTCAAATATTTCATTTCTACACAATTACTTTAAATTAAACGAAAAACATCAAAGAAAATAAAGAGTATCAAATAATTGAAGTTAAATTGTCTTTAAAACTGATTCCCCCCCCTAAAGATTTGGGGATTTGATGTTATTTTTAAAGTTTGGTGACTATAATTAAAATGTATGAACAAATTGGGAGAAAGAGTCCATAATAATACAAGTAACCAAGAATAAAATAGGTTTTTAAATACTAATATTAAATAATGAATTTTATTGCTATGCAAAACTTAAGAAAAGAAATAGAGAGTAATTAGAGAAATTTTAGGAGAAATTAAATTTTCATGGATTTTAGGCCTGACTTTTACAAATATGTTGTGGCATTAGTAGAGTAGTCAAAAGTTTTGTTTCTCTAAATTGATTTAAAACTGAATGTAAAAGCCCTTTTTGTTTTTATTCAAAAAATAGTATAAAAAGTAAAAATTATAAAATATTATAAAAATAAGTGAATACATAATATAAAAAATATATAAAAATAGTATAAAAATTTAAGCTTTAAATTGTTCTACTATTTATTTTATTATTTGGCAAATAATAACAATAACAATAATAAGAATTAAACAGGTTATAGAAGAAGTTGAATTTTATCTTGGATGCAGACAACAATTAAACGAATAATCCAGTGATTTCGTAATGATCATACCATAATTTGAAATTCTGAAACGAGTCTTCATGAACTTGATTAAGCATACACATTCATAGTTGGAAAAGGGCAATTTGAAAATCTATTGCATCGAAAAAATAAATACGATTTGGAAAATTTAAATTTTTAGGGTTCCGTACTTAATAAGTTAAAACGGAACCATTATAAGATCACTCGTGTGGCTGTTTGTCCTTTTGTCACAGCCGTTTTTTGCGAAAACTGTAGATCGTGGAATTTTCCATAGTTATCGAATATAAATTTTCGATAAAGTTTAAACTTGTGATTGTGCCAAGCGCGCTTCGAAAGGCGGTCGCGAAGTTGCAACGTCGTCTTGGTTTTGCTAGATATGTTTTTAATTAATAACTCGGCTAACTACCGACAATTTTTTTTGAAAATCAGTATCAACAATCCTTGGATGATTCCGCATTGATAGGTGTCTCGAGCCTTCCTCAACGCGCCTGCTGAACACCAGTAACCTAGGATAATCACTATAGTTTTCCTGCAAGGTGTTAACTAAAATTATAAAAAAAAAATATGGATAGCAGGAGTTTATTTGATCCTTACAGAAAAATTATAGCTATTATTCTACTTCACATAGTTTTTGAGAAAATGGCATCTTCCTTTACACACAAACAATATTTCGCGGCATGTTCAAACTTGGCAGAGTTATAAAAGCTATTGACCCACATATTTAAAGATTATTAGCCATTCACACATATTTTTTTGAAAAAATATATAAGGGAAGTAATTAAGATACTTGATTTTTGTTTGTTTGTTTATCGTGTGGGATATCGTCCGAAAAATCTCGTCCCACCGAACTCAAAAATATATTTGAATTAATTTTAGCTGTTACATTTTCAGAGATATCGTCGAAACTGTACAGCCAAAATATGTCCGTCCCCACCTCCCTATTTCCGAATCTCCTAAAACTAAACATATAGAAGAAATTAGGGTTATTAGGAGTTTATTTGAACCTTGCGGGAAAACTATAGCGGTTATCTTAGGCTACTTAATTTTTGAGAAAATCGCATTTTTCCTTTACACACAAACATTATTTTGCGGGTGTTCAGATGGTGAGTTGAGGAAGGCTCGAGGCACCTATCGACGCGGAATCATTCAAGGATTGTTGATAATTATTTTAGAAAACAAATTGTCAGTAATTAGCCGAGATATTAATTAAAAACCTATCTAGCAACCAATGTGGCGTAGCAACTTTACGACCTCATTTCGAAGCGCGCTTGGCACAATTACAAGTTTAAACTTTGTTTTCGGTAAGGCGAATAATAGTGATAAATAGTCAACATATATGAGCTGTCGGATTTTTTTAAACACTTGGTCTAAGTCCATTCATTCAAGAATCAACTACCAGGGAAAATAATTGACAATGTATTCATCACTATACCTGTGTAATGTTGCGTTATTCATTCATCTTTTAGTGATCATAAACAGATTTGGATAAGGTTTGTAAAATGGTATACAAAATAGTGATATTTCTTAGTACTTAGGCTTCATATCTCTCTGAACGTCCATAGTATATCCATCTGTAATTTGCTAGTATACAAAGCTGTAACTAACTCTACGTTGTATTTTTTTACAAAGTCTTATTATTCTTTTAGCAAGTCTTCAAGTTTTCTTCGTGCTTAAACGCTAATATTAAACAAATTACTTTATTGCTATGTAAAAATTAATTTAAAAAAATAAAGATGAATTAGAGATAATAGATAATATTCGTAAAGAATTAACTGTAAGCAACTTGACAATTTCATTAGAAAAGCGTTGATTTTTTATTTAGTTACTTTTAAATTAATTAAGTATTGAAAACTTGATACCTATATTGCATGCGATATATATAATAGTATTGTATATACTCACGCATGAGATTTCTCCGACTTTTTTGCATACCAGTGAAATCGTAGAGAAAGTATTTTTTTATTTAATCTGGTATGGAAAGATTCGGAGAAAACTCATCCCTGTATACTGTAAGGACTTCGTATAGATATAAGGCAATAGATAGTGTTGTCAGTACAGCAAACTCAATTAATACAGGGAAAGAATTTTAACTTGTAATTAAAAACATATTATGCTTGCTTTTTAGCAGAAGTTTAACTAAAAATATTAATTGGATGGTTAGGGCATTTATTTTTAATTTCAACGATCTCAAGATGTTTTAAATAACAATATTTAGTATTTTCTAAAAAAAATTTAAATTACGCTACATTTTAATTTTTTTATTAATTTTACTTTTATCAGTATGACTCTAAAACCCTGAACTTATAATTTGCTATTTGGAGCTATTAATTAGTAATCCAGATAAACGATAGCTTAACAGGTACTGACTAAATAATCTGGAAATTATCATTATATTGAGCAGAACAATCACTTTTAGTTCTTAATTCACTTAAGAGATGAATTACTCAACAGTTCTTTTTAACACTTTCCAACCTAGTTGAAAAGTGTTTATGACTTCGGTTTGTCTGGCCGTCTGCCGTCTGGACGTCTGTCCGTGCTCTAACTCCCGTAAATATGCTCGGATTGCTCTGCAATTTTTATATGTTATTGTCGTTATCTGTAGCATGTTCCATATTTCAACGGAAGTGTGTAGCACTTATAGTTTTTTTACAGGGACACTCAAAATAATTCCGTTACATTGCGGTCTATGGGGAAAAATCATTTGCGGTTTATTTAAATAATGTTTCACTATTTTAAACGCATTGAAATTTATATATATCACTAAGGTGCATTACAAGAAGCTTAATATGGAATAGGATGTGCATAGCACTTATAGTTACTTTACAGGGACAGTCAAAAGAATTTCGTTACATTACGTCGATGGAGAAAAATCGCCTGCGATTTATTTAAATAATGTTTCACTATTTTAAACGCATTGAAATTTATATATATCACTAAGGTGCATTACAAGTGGCTTACTACAGAATATTGTGTGTATAGCAGTCATCGTTCATTTACAGAGACACACAAAAGAACTCTCTTACTGTCTGTTAACAATAATTCCTGGAAGTGCGTTTTAAGTTACTTTACGCGATTTTAAATTTAACTCACTTTTTGTCTATTACGTGGTGTGTATAAACTCTGTAGATCATATACAGGGAAGCACAAAAGTTCGCGAACACATTTCCGTTTATTGACAGAAACTCCAGAAGGAGAATTTTAAACTGTGCTACGCGTTTCCTAACTGAACTAAAATTTAGCATCCTATGTAGTATATATACAAATCTATAGATCCTATACAGGGCTGAATAAAAGTATTCGGATATTTTTCCGAATATTGTATATGTTGGAAATTCCTGAAATTATGTTTTTAAATATGTTATGTGTTTTCCAAATTGTTTACTTAGATGTTATCTTTCAGCTTATTAAACGGTATGATTTGTAAAATTATTTTGGAAGCGTTGGAAAGTGTTACACAATCTATGCTTGACGCATGATTTTTCGTTCTTGTTTCATGATAATTTACATGTGTCCATCCATTATTAACTTTGATGATGATTCTTTTATGTACTATCTATACTATGTTATTCTGAAAGTTTATGTGTCCATTTCACAATACTGTACATTGAACTAAGCTTTATAGGACATATCATGCGCTGTTAAAAGCACAATAATTCTGTTTTTAATATGGGACAAAACAACTTTTTTAATCGTTCTACTCATATGAATAAGAAATCCGTAACATCGTTCTTATACAAAACAAATTACTGAGCGTATCCATTTTAAGCTTTAAGTGTGAATATAATACATCTTTCTAACCTCTAGTACAGTTTAATAAAAAAAATCTAAACTTGTATGTCACGTTTCTTAATTAATTTCTCCATTTATCTCCCTACTGAAACATATCCAAGTCTTGCCAAGTGTGGTTTTAGCTTCTGAATGAGCATTAATTAGTTTCTAAATTATACTTAGAATAAAAACTATTTTAACTAATTAATACTAAATAGATTTATTGCACTTTAAAAGTTAGCAATGTATTTTAATTAGTAAATAATGTTAAGTTTAAGAAACGAATAATTGTATGCCAGTCTGCCGATCAGTAATCTGTTTTTAAAAAGATTAGATATTTTATTTATTTTTGTTCTTTGCTTAAATATATGCTGCTATTATTGCGTAAAATTTTCTGTTAAAATTTTAAAAAGATGATTTTTTTCTATTTTAATCATTTAAAACGCGTAATCCAGAGAAATCCATGTAGAAATTTCAAATTTTTCAATTTAACAAAACTTAATAAATCACAGTTTCTGTTTTAAACATCATTTTAATACAATGTATGAAAATACAACATATACTTTCCTCAATAAATCTTATAAAAGTCTCTTCGAATTTGACGCATCAAATTCGTCATTAATAGATGTACAAAAAAAAATTACTCACTAAAATGCATTCTTTAAGAACTCTAATTTGAAAATCTACTTTTACCGCTTTCACTTAAGGTAGATGAAACAGGCGTTCAATGACTTGACGTCGATAGGGTTATTTGATTTTAAAGTTTAATAAAATCGAAACCACGATCCCTGTTTCAAGATTAATCGACGCATTTAAGCATTTAAAGCGGCGGTGTTCTATAATAGACGATGACTATTGTTTTGAGAAATTCTTTTGTAGAAAACGGTCTAACGTAGTGAAATGTTTCGAGTTTTGTTCTCGAATGTAATATGTTTCATTAAATAGCATTTACCAGGTGTCCCAAAAATGACTGATGGATTTTAAAATTTAATAACTTGCAAACGGTGACAGATATTTTAAAAAATCTTGCAGGAGGGTTATGTATGATGTCAGGAGTTTTGTTACTGTGATTCTTGATTTTAGTTTGAACAACAGATGGCGCTAACAGAGATTGGCACTAACAGCGATTGGCGTTAATAGCGATTGGCGCTCAGTCGAGGCCGAAACTGACGCCTCTCTGCATTGATGCACCGCCCTCTGAATGCTAGGATGCGAGCTGACAAAAATGGCGGCTGTCCCAGGCGGATTTTTTTTTCAGCCTTTGTACGGTCCCTCGAACTTTAACACCAATAATATCTAAAAGTTTTCTTTGACTTATTTGATCTCAGAAAAACTAGGCGAAGAAAACTTTTAGAAATTATTGTTGTTGAAGTTCGATGGACCGTTCAAATGCTGAAAAAAAATCCGCCTCCGACAGCCGTCATTTTTATCCCGCGCGCAGGCCTAGTAGAGTTGCAAAGGCTAGAAAAAACCCGCTTTAAACCTGGGAATAAACCGTGTTTTTTGAGAATAAACTTGGTTTTTGGGGAATAAACCAGGTCTTTTGGGAATAAAACTGGGAATAAACCGGGTCTATTGGAAATAAACCTTGGAATAAACCGCGCTTGTCATTCGCCTATGCGCCAAATACAAATACATCATGAAATTGGCGAATAAAAAATTACTATGGTGAAAAGACTAGCGAATAATTTATCGGAAGCTTTTCATTCTTGTAATCATGCTTTGAAACATGGATGATTTTTTTAAAAAGTTTGTAGTGAATAATATGCATGCTATGCCCAAAAAGAAACAATAATAAAACGGTACTGAGTTAAAATTTAATCAGCAGTTTTTTGGGGTTTTTTTAGTTGGCAACAGTTTAATTTTAATCTTTACTTTAAGGCAGAACTACCTACTCTTCCGATTTTTGGATACTACTAAAATTTAATAGAAATTTTTGCCTTATTTAACCATAGCATTTCGAGGATTAAATAAGGCAAAAACTTCTATTAAATTTCAGTGGTATGCAAAAATTGGAACAGTTGGCAGCCATGCTTTAAGGTAATACTTTTATTTTTGGATGCACTATAACTCAAAAAATTAAAGAAAAAAAATGGGCACAATATTTGGACATGCAGCAAATGTAAAGCAGTGAGAAAATGCTTTTTTACCCATTCAATAAAGTCAGGGCTGAAAGAGTTAATGATAAAAAATGTATTATATACTTTCGGCTAATTATAGATAAATTTGGCTAAAAATATTTTAATTTGGCTAATTTACTGGCTAGCATTTTGTAAATCTTAGCACAGGCCCCTGGATACATATGATCAAAGTATTATATAGAAAGATAAAATAGTGCATTTTCATATTGTTGGCACTATGTTTCTTATTAAACTGTTTATAATAACTTTATTTATACTAAGTAAAGAAAAAGCCGCAGAAAAAAATTTTCCTGTGTATAACTTCTGAATAATTATACCTGTGAAATAAGTGATATCAACAAGTAAATGAAAAGCTTACAGGGTTAAATCCTAGAACAAGCCAGACAGTTGATGGCATTTTTCCATTTGTTTCTTAGGCATTGCTATCTGATGATAGTTTTTTTAATGGAAAATAGTCGACAGAATAATAAAGAAATACCTATATTAGTAGTTTTAGAAGCACCACTGTGTGCATAAAGTTGTAAAAAATGAGCATCAGGAACTGTACTCTGTCAAATTGACACTTTAAAATAAATCAACAATTTCTTCATCAACACTATTTTAAAAGAAATATGCCCATAACTAGAGTTCCATATCCTGTACCGTAGATTTGACAATTTTTTGTTAAGTGATCAGTTGCAGTCTTCAGCCTTTTGGGTTGCTTTTTTGAAATAATATTTTTTCTGTAGATGAACAAACATTATTGAAACCACAGCATATGTTTATATTAGCAAATTCACGCAAAATTTTTCTAAATATATTAACATTTCTTTTAAACGGCTTGTTCTGGAATGAACTAATATTATGTAAATATATTTTTGTGCGTTTTTAACACTTTCCAACCTAGTTTAAAAGTGTTTATGACTTCGGTTTGTCTGCACGTGCTCTAACTAGCATAAATATACTTGGATTGCCCTGAAATTTTTGCGTGTTATTGTCGTTTACTATTGCATGTTCCCTATTTCAACCAGGACCGTAGCTAGGGGGGGGAGGGGTCAAAACCCCCTGAAAATTTTTGAGCACCCCTCCCCCCTAGGAAAGTTGGCAAGGCCGCCAAATGAAATTCTGTTTCAAAAATTCAAATGAAACTTTAAAAAATTGAACTTAGTTTTGGGGGCTCTTTACAGTTTCGCATAAATACTAAATTGTAGTATTTGTTTAAAAACTGCAAACAAGTGCTTCAAAAGGCGCACATCCTATCTGCACATGCTCAGAATTTGCAACCTTTTACTGATGCAAACATTGACTTTTGCATTTGTTATATACTGAAATTTTTCATTTTGCAGCATTTTACATTATTAGCACAAAACAAAGTTATTCTAATGAGTTATAGCCAGTTTAAATACAAGTGATTTTAACTTTTGACTCGACCCAAAATAATTTTAAAATGCAAAATACACCCTTGATTATACCACCCTTGATATTCACCCATGAAACGTAACAGGCAGTCTGTTTTTGCCGCTAACTGAGTGTGGCTAGCTATCTTGTCGTGCCAGTCGAATCTCATCACTTACTTGTTTTCTTAAATAATTATATGTTTTTGTTAAAGTTTAACCTGTGTGTTCCTACTTGATTCTTCGCCATACACACGCACAGTCTGTTCTTTTCATAAGATGACAGCATGATTCTTCAAATATGAGTGGCTAGCAAACCAAGCTGCCATAATGTCAACAAGTAAAAGAAAAGCTTACAGGGTTAAATCATAGAATAAGCGAGATAGGTGGTGGCGTCAAATTTCGGGAAGCGATAAATGAATTTTTCTTGCTACTAGTTTGTTTACAAAATTACTTGTTTTTTTTGCATGCAAATTCGTATTGGTGGCACAATGTTCCTTATTAAACTGTTTATAATAACTTTATTTATACTAAGAAAAGAAAAGGCCACAGAATGCAAAAATTGGAAGAGTTGGCAGCCATGCTTTAAGGTAATACTTTTATTTTTGGATGCAGTATAACTCAAAAAAATTAAAAAAGAAAAAAATGGGCACAATGTTTGGACATGCAGCAAATGTAAAGCAGTGAGAAAATGCTTTTTTACCCATTCAATAAAGTCAGGGCTGAAAGAGTTAATGATAAAAAATGTATTATATACTTTCGGCTAATTATAGATAAATTGGCTAAAAATATTTTAATTTGGCTAATTTACTGGCTAGCATTTTGTAAATCTTAGCACAGCCCCTGGATACATATGATCAAAGTATTATATAGAAAGATAAATTAGTGCATTTTCATATAGTTGGCACTATGTTTCTTATTAAACTGTTTATAATAACTTTATTTATACTAAGAAAAGAAAAAGCCGCAGAAAAAAAATTTCCTGTGTATAACTTGTGAATAATTATACTTGTGAAATAAGTGATATCAACAAGTAAATGAAAAGCTTACAGGGATAATCCTAGAACAAGCCAGACAGTTGATGGCATTCTTCCATTTGTTTATTAGGCATTGCCATCTGATGATACTTTTTTTTAATGGAAAATAGTCGACAGAATAATAGAGAAATATCTATATTAGTAGTTTTAGAAGCACCACTGGGTGCATAAAGTTGTAAAAAATAAGCATCAGGAACTGTACTCTGCCAAATTGACACTTTAAAATAAATCAACAATTTCTTAATCAACACTATTTTAAAAGAAATATGCCCATAACAAGAGTTCCATATCCTGTACCATAGATTTGGCAATTTTTTATTAAGTGATCAGTTGCAGTCTTCAGCCTTATGGGTTGCTTTTTTGAAATAATATTTTTTCTGTAGATGAACAAACATTATTGAAATCACAGCATATGTTTACATTAGCAAATTCATGCAAAATTTTTCTAAATATATTAACATTTCTTTTAAATGGCTTGTTCTGGAATGAACTAATATTATGTAAATATATTTTTGTGCGTTTTTAACACTTTCCAACCTAGTTTAAAAGTGTTTATGACTTCGGTTTGTCTGCACGTGCTCTAACTAGCATAAATATACTTGGATTGCCCTGAAATTTTTGCGTGTTATTGTCGTTTACTATTGCATGTTCCCTATTTCAACCACGGCCGTAGCTAGGGGTGGGGGGAGGGATCAAAACCCCCTGAAAAATTTTGAGCACCCCTCCCCCCTGGGAAAGTTGGCAAGGCCGCCAAATGAAATTCTGTTTCAAAAATCCAAATGAAACTTTAAAAAATTGAACTTAATTTTGGGGGCTCTTAACAGTTTTGCATAAATACTAAATTGTAGTATTTGTTTAAAAACTGCAAATAAGTGCTTCAACAGGCGCACATCCTATCTGCACATACTCAGAATTTGCAACCTTTTGCTGATGCAAACATTGGCTTTTGCATTTGTTATATACTGAAATTTTTCATTTTGCAGCATTTTCCATTATTAGCACAAAGCAAAGTTATTCTAATGAGTTATAGCCAGTTTAAATGCAAGTGATTTTAACTTTTGACTCGATCCAAAATAATTTTAAAATGCAAAATACAACCTTGATTATACCACCCTTGATATTCACCCATGAAATGTAACAGGCAGTCTGTTTTTACCGCTAACTGAGTGTGGCTGGCTATCTTGTCGTGCCAGTCGAATCTCATCACTTACTTGTTTTTCTTAAATAATTATATGTTTTTGTTAAAGTTTAACCTGTGTGTTCCTACTTGATTCTTCGCCATACACACGCACAGTCTGTTCTTTTCATAATATGACAGCATGATTCTTCAAATATGAGTGGCTAGCAAACCAAGCCGCCATAATGTCAACAAGTAAATGAAAAGCTTACAGGGTTAAATCATAGAACAAGCGAGATAGTTGGTGGCGTCAAATTTGGCGAAGCGATAAATGAATTTTTTTTTGCTACCAGTTTGTTTACAAAATTACTTGTTTTTTGCATGTAAATTCGTATTGGTGGCACAATGTTCCTTATTAAACTGTTTATAATAACTTCATTTATACTAAGAAAAGAAAACCACAGAATAAAAATTTCCAGTGTGTAACTAGAGCATAATTATGCTCGTGAAATAAGTGATGATGTTGTGGTGGGTTAGCTGTATCCTGAACTGTTTATCCATAAACTCTAACTCCATGTTAAACAGGAACTATATTAACTGTAATTTTAACTTTAATTTTATTGTATGACGTTTTTCATACAACTCAACGTGTAATGAGTTACTTTTAGCTGTAACCGCATTGTAACTGGCAGTCTGTTTTTGCCGCTAACTGAGTGTGGCTGGCTATCTTGTTATGCCAGTCGAATCTCATCACTTACTTGTTTTCTTAAATATTTATGTTTTTGTTAAAGTGTAACCTGTGCGTTCCTACTTGATTCTTCGCCATACACACACACCGTCTGTTCCTTTTCATAAGATGACAGCATGATTCTTCAAATATGAGTGGCTAGCAAACCAAGCTGCCATAATGTCAACAAGTAAATGAAAAGCTTACAGGGTTAAATCATAGAACAAGCGAAATAGTTGGTAGCGTCAAATTTGTCGAAGCGATAAATGAATTTTTCTTGCTACCAGTTTGTTTACAAAATTCCTTGTTTTTTTCGCATGCAAATTCGTATTGTTGGCACAATGTTCCTTATTAAACTGTTAATAATAACTTTATTTATACTAAGAAAAGAAAAGGCCACAGAATAAAAATTTCCAGTGTGTTAACTAGAGCATAATTATGCTCGTGAAATAAGTGATGATGTTGTGGCGGGTTAGCTGTATCCTGAACTGTTTATCCATAAACTTTAACTCCATGTTAAACAGGAACTATATTAACTGTAATTGGAACTTAAATTTTATTGTATGACGTTCTTCATACAACTCAACGTGTAATGAGTTACTTTTAGCTGTAACCGCATTGTAACAGGCAGTCTGTTTTTGCCGCTAACTGAGTGTGGCTGGCTATCTTGTCGTGCCAGTCGAATCTCATCACTTACTTGTTTTTCTTAAATAATTATATGTTTTTGTTAAAGTTTAACCTGTGTGTTCCTACTTGATTCTTCGCCATACACACGCACAGTCTGTTCTTTTCATAAGATGACAGCATGATTCTTCAAATATGAGTGGCTAGCAAACCAAGCAGCCATAATATCAACAAGTAAATGAAAAGCTTACAGGGTTAAATCATAGAACAAGCGAGATAGTTGGTGGCGTCAAATTTGGCGAAGCGATAAATGAATTTTTCTTGCTACCAGTTTGTTTACAAAATTTCTTGTGTTTTTTGCATTTATATTCGTATTGTTGGCACAATGTTCCTTATTAAACTGTTTATAATAACTTTATTTATACTAAGAAAAGAAAAGTCTGCAGAATAAAAATGTCCAGTGTATAGCTAGAGCATAATTATACTTGTGAAATAAGTGATAATGTCAACAAGTAAATGAAAAGCTTACAGGGTTAAATCATAGAACAAGCAAAATAGTTGGTGGTGTCGAATTTGGCGAAGCGATAAATGAATTTTTCTTGCTTTTTCCATGCCCAATTCATGGAATTCATGATTTTCTATGCTTGTCGACAAAATTCATAATTTTACAGACTTAATAGACATAATTCATGATGTTTTCCTAAGATCTATGGACCAATTGCAAATTTTTTCTTTGTCTGTTCGTTGTGATTTTTCCACGCCCATTCGATGAAATTCGTTGTTTGTCCATGCTTGATCAATGAAATTCATAATTTTACGTGCCTTATCGACAAAATTTGCGGGTTTTTTCCAATCGTTTACAAAATTCCAAGATTTTTTGATTTTTTTGAGTGATTGACGAAATTCACAACTCCGGAATTTCTGATTTTGGCATCTCTGGTTTCTGTCAATCGATTATTGAAATTTGCGTTTTTTTTTCTTGCGACAAACTGGTGAAATTTGTGATTTTTTCCATGCCCATTCAACAAAATTCGCATCCAGTCAACGCAATTCATAATTTTATAGACCCGATAGACATAATTCATGATGTTTTTCTATGATCTATGGACAAATTGCAAACTCTTTCCGTGACTGTTTGTTGTAATTTGCGATTTTTCCACGCCCATTCGATGAAATTCGCAGTTAGTCTGTGCTCGATCCATGAAATTCATGATTTTACGTGCTTTATCGACGAAATTTGCGCGGTTTTTTCTGTGGTTTACAAAATTCAAGATATTTTTACATTTTTTTGAATGATTGAGAAAATTCACAACTCCGGAATTTCCGATTTTGGCATATCTGGTTTCTGTCGATCGATTATTGAAATTTGCGGGGGTTTTTTCCCTTGCGACAAAATAGAGAAATTTTTGATTTTGTCATGCCCATTCAACAAAATTTGCATCCAGTCGACGCAATTCATGATTTCATGCACCCGATTGACGAAATTCATAATGTTTTCTTACAATGGACAAAATTTGCAATTTTTCACGAATTATTAAGGAAATCGAAATTTCTGGATATGTTGGCATGTATGGTCTCCGTGGGCAACGAGTTACCCATCACAGGCCACGTTTAGCCCGCGGGCCACAGGTTGTGCATCCCAAATCGCGACGCAATCTGGCTCATTCGATTCGATATCAATAAAACTTACTGAGTTTAGTTCAGAGTTTCACCACCAGGAGTGCTTTCTTATCTATGGTTATATGGGCCCAATCACGACAAGGTATGGCTCATTCGACTCAAAATCAACAGCCTCAAAAATTTCAGTTATGTTCATATAGAAAAGATTGCGCCCCCTGGCAGTGGAAGATGGAACTAACGGATTTTGCTGCTAACTTGAGTTCTATGGGTACCTTCACGATGCGGTTTGATTCATTCGACTCGACAGGACTTATCGATTATAGGTACAAGTTTCCCCACCAGGGGGTGCTTTTCTATCTTGAGTTCTATGGGCCCGATTACGACAAGGTTTGGCTCATTCAACTGGATTTCGATAGATTTCGGTTATGTTCGTATAGAACAGAGTGCGCCCCCTGGCGGTGGAACGTGGAACTAAAGGATTTTTCAGCTAACTTGAGTTCTTTGGGTCCCATCACAATGCAGTTTAATTCATTCAACTCGACATTGACAGGATACATCGATTTTAGTTTCAAATCTCACCACCAGGGGCGCTTTCCTATCTCAGGTTCTATGGGCCCAATCACTATGAGGTATGGCTCATTCGACTCGAAATTGACATCCTCAGTGATTTCAGCTATGTTTGTATAGACTAGAGTGCGCCCCCTGGTGGTGGAAGATGAAACTAACAGATTTTGCATCTAACTCGAGTTCTATGGATCCCATCACAATGCAGTTTGATTCATTCGACTCGACATCGACAGGATATATCGATTTTAGTTCCAAATTTTGTCACCAGGGGGCGCTTTCGTATCTCGTGTTCTATGAGCCCGATTACGACAAAAATTGTCTAATTCAACTGGATTTCGATAGCTTTACAGATTTCGGTTATGTTCGTATAGAACAGAGTGCGCCCCCTGGCGGTGGAATGTGGAACTAAAGGATTTTTCAGCTAACTTGAGTTCTATAGGTCCCATCACAATGCACTTTAATTCATTCAACTCGACATCGACAGGATATATCGATTTTAGTCTCAAGTCTCACCACCAGGGGGCGCTTTCCTATCTCGGGTTCTATGGGCTCCATCATTACGAGGTATGGCTCATTCGACTCGAAATCGACATCCTCAAAGATTTCAGCTATGTCTGTATAGACCAGAGTGCGCCCTCTGGTGGTGGAAGATGGAACTAACAGATTTTGCAGCTAACTCGAGTTTCATTGGTCCCATCACGACGAGGTATGGTTCATTCGATTTGAAATCGACAGCCTCGAAGATTTCAGCTATGTTTGTATAGAACGGAGTGCGTCCCCTGGCGGTGGAACTAACGGATTTTGCAGCTAACTCGAGTTCTATGGGTCCCATTGCAACGCGGTTTGATTCATTCGACTCGACATCGACAGGATACATCGATTTTAGTTCCAATTTCTGTTTCCAATTAGTCCCCATTTCTGCATTCCAGTTCAGACCCTTTATCCCAAGGTCCTGCTCAAAACTGTCAGCTGGCCCCTTTCGGGGTCCTCACTATAGCTCCCTTAAAAATCGTCTAATTCACTAGCTTTTTTTTCTAGCAACTTCCAAGGACTTCCAGCTACTACATGAACAACACAAAATTTTATCGGACAAAACCCGGTCCCCCTGTAACCTTTTAAGTTTTTGTGCCCTAAATTTTTAATAACTTGCCTCCTTTTTCACCGATGATCTTCGTTTTTTGGGGCCCCTTTCTCCATTTAGTTATTCCCTCATTTCTGAATTCCAGTTCAGATACTTCATCTTAAGTTCTTGTTTAAAACTATCACCTAGCCCTTTTTGGGCCGCCTACTATACATTTCTTAAAAATCGTCCAATTCACTCGCCGTTTTTTCTAACACCTTCTTAGGACTTCCAGCTGCTACATGAACAACATTTTATTCTCAGACAAGACCCGGGTCCCCTGGACCCTTTTAAGTTTTTGTGCCCTAAATTTTTAATCACTTTACTCTTTTTTGTCTGATTTTCTTCGTTGTTGGGGCCCCTTTCTCCAGTCAGTTATTTTTCCATTTCTACATTCTAGTTAAGACCCTAGGGTCCGGTACGTGGCCCCTTGACGTTTTTGTTCCATAAATTGTAAATAACTTGACTCCTTTTAATCTGATCTTCTTCGTTTTTTGTGACCTTTTTTCCATTTAATTATTCCACCATTTCTACAGTCCATTTAGGACACTGGCCTGAACCCGGTCCGGGACCCTTGAACATTTTTGTGCCATGCATTTTCATCCCTCTAATTATGTTACTCTCTCGATGCATAACTTTAAAGTTGAGTCTTGCACTCCTCTCCCCGGGCCACCACCCACATATTTTTATTGGGGCCCTAAGGGTCTTTTTTAGCATTTCTTTAAAATTTTATTCTATTGATTAATTTATACCCTATTCTTAGTTTCGATTAATTGACATTTTCATCAATAACCTCAAAAAAGTAATGATATCAGTACAAAAACCCTTAACGGATTAAAAGTTGTGACGCAGCATTTTCTTTTGGCTCTAAGAATTTTAAATATGGGTCTTAAAAGCAATGATATCGAATTTGAGTGACGCTATGTTAATAATATTTTTAAAAATCATCATTTTCTTTTTAGTTTTATTTGTATTCACAGATGCAATTATTATTTTAACATGAAAAAATATATAAAATTTATTCGCTGATGCTTTTTCATTCAGATCTCTCAGGAATTCAAAATATGGGTTTTAAAAGAAATGATATCAAAATTTGAGTGACACCTTGACGTGAATTTAGTAGGATTGTTTTAAAATTCAATTTAAATTATTTTTCGTTTGTCTTCTAAAGTATATTTACACATACAAACAATACTTTTAATTTTTCAATACACTGTTAAATATATTACTTTCACTGAGCCTATATTATGTATTGAAATATATTTATTTCAATAAAATGATTTATGTTTTGTGCCACGCTATCCAAAATCATAAGTAAAATTTATGTAAATGATTATTTTGCGTCATATTATCCAAACAAAGGGAAATGTATGCAAGTGGATAATATGACGCAAAATAATCATTTACATAAATTTTACTTATGATTTTGGATAGCGTGGCACAAAACATAAATCAGTTTATTGAAATAAATACATTTCAATAAATAATATAGGCTCAGTGAAAGTAATATATTTAACAGTGTATTGAAAAATTAAAAGTATTGTTTGTATGTGTAAATATACTTTAGAAGACAAACGAAAAATAATTTAAATTGAATTTTAAAACAATCCTACTAAATTCACGTCAAGGTGTCACTCAAATTTTGATATCATTTCTTTTAAAACCCATATTTTGAATTCCTGAGAGATCTGAATGAAAAAGCATCAGCGAATAAATTTTATATATTTTTTCATGTTAAAATAATAATTGCATCTGTGAATACAAATAAAACTAAAAAGAAAATGATGATTTTTAAAAATATTATTAACATAGCGTCACTCAAATTCGATATCATTGCTTTTAAGACCCATATTTAAAATTCTTAGAGCCAAAAGAAAATGCTGCGTCACAACTTTTAATCCGTTAAGGGTTTTTGTACTGATATATATTACTCAGCATTAAATTTCTGAAATAGTTCAACGATTGGACAAAACATTCAAATTAAATATTAACAAATAATCCGTGTGCGAAAGTTTTTGTAAAAAAGTGTTATCAATGAGTTTTTAAACAGCTTGACTCACCATATAACTCATTGTTTGATTGCATAAGCAAAATTAAATGGAAATTACGCTGATGTACTATGTATTTCTTATATTTTAATTACGTTTGATAAGAAAGAATCATTTTACAGTATATGACCCACTATCCGGAAAACCAAAATCCGGAAAGACCCGAAATCCGGAAAGAAAAATTCGAAAATTTTCTAAATTTGTAAATTTTTACTAAAATTTTAGATTTTCTGAAATTTTTCGAAAATTTTACCGATTTCTAATTTTTTTTTCAGTCCATTGGGTTTCAATGTTTAATCACTAAAATATTGTTACTTCGGTGGCGGGTGTACACGGTACCCCCCCCCCCCTTCTGTTCCCGAAATTAAAAACAAATCATTTTTCTCTCAAATTTTAGATTAAAATTAATTTATATTACGATTCGTTAGAAACAAAAAATAGTTATGTATTTATTTCATCAGGGGTGATTCTGTTTAAGTTTTCCTAAAAATGTAAGACATTCGATTTCGAAAATTTAAGTCTTCAGTCCAAAATTTTGAACGATAGTCGCAGAAAAAAATCAATTATGTCTATCGTTCGCAGAAAAAATAGACAATTTCTTGAAAGGATTGTAGGAACAACGTGAATTTCGTCAAAGGATCGCAAAAAAAACGCAAATTTCGTTGCAGGATTATAAAAAAAAAAAAAAAAAAAAAAAAAAAAAAAAACGCTAATTTTGTTAACAAATCGCAGAAAAACGCGATTTCCGTCAAATGCTTACAAAGAAGAAGCAAATTTCTTCCATGGACTCCGAAAAAATGTACAATTTCATCAAGGGATCACAGAAAAACAAAAATTTGGTTAAAGGATCGCAAAAAACAACTGCGAATTTCGTCAAATAATGGCGGAAAAACATGAATTTCTTCAAAGGGTCTAGAAATAAAAACACAAATTTCTTCAAAGCACTGTGAAAAAATTTCTAATTTCGTTAAGGGATCGCGAAAAAAGTGAAATTTCGTCAAATGATCGAAAAAAACCCCGCTAATTTAGTCAATCTCAGAAAACACTCGAATTTTGTCAAAGGATCGTGAATAAAAGTCAAATTTCGTCAAATAATAGCAAAAAACGCAAATTTCCTCAAAGGATCGCAGAAATAAAACGCAAATTTCTTCAAAGGACTACGAAAAAAGGAAATTTCGTCAAAGGATCGAAGAAGAAAAACGCAAATTTTGTCAAAGAACAGCTGAAAAAAATGCAAGAATCACGAAAAAAAATATGAATTTTGTCGAATAATCGTGAATTTCGGGAGAACCCGAAATTCGGAAAATTCCAAAACTCGGAAAGCCTTTTGTCTGGAGGATTCCGGATAATGAGTCTGTATTTACGATGAAGCAAATTTCAAACTCCGCCAGTAGATGGCGCCACCTCAAATCGGATGAATCAACTTCAAATCTCTCCCTACGAAATAAATCACCGCAGCTTCTGAAAAAAAAAGTGCTTTCAGAAAAAAATGTCTACAGAAATGTTAATATATATTTTTTAATTAAATAGTTTTTTAAGGTTTTAAACAAAATTAAAAGATTTAAAAGCTTTAATATGCTTTTACAAATATTTAAACAGCAGAATCAGATGTAACATAAGTTTTTCATTAAGCCTAACATGGCGTTTAACTATGGTCGATTCGCAAACCAGAGTGGTCGTGCTCGGAAGAGTTACAGACAGTTTCTTGCCTTCGGATTTTATTATAAGTAAGATATAATAAATAATGCAGTTTCTTACGAAATTATACCTAAGCAATTTACAAATTCGACTTAAGTAAAACTCATGTTAAGTACAAGTTTACGGAACGAATTACTTAAGTCGGGGGATGCCTTTAGTAAGAAAATGGGTTTTGTAAAAATGAAAGTATGCACAATAAACGATTAAATAAGTGTAATAAATTTTTTATCAAATTTCTTTTATTTATTGTATTTATCTCCTATTTTATAACAAATTGAAATAATTCCTTTAAAAACTTTTCTGTTAATTTTTGGAAAAACTACAGTGAACATCGATTTTAATTTCAATTGTTAAGATGAAAAATACTAACTTGCTTTTTATTCGAATAAAAAGTCATTAATAGATTAAAGAGCGACTGCTGCAGCTGAGATAATAAAAGTTTCTAGAAATAAATTACATTCTCGTGTCAGGCATTATATTTGTTCATGATTAATGTTTAAAATTGGGCTTTCGAAATCTATTTTCTAAACTCAGATTATAAATACGAAATATCTGCGAACTGGGAGTTTGTAAATTGCCACATTTTATAGCAGTTAATGGCTAAACTGCTGCTGATGAAAACTTTATAAATCATGAATATAAGATGAAAGATTGACTTTAATGAGATACATATTGACGTTTAACCAATATGCACATTATCCAAAAAGATTTATGATTTGCGTTTCTTAAGTAATTACGTTTGAGGAATCTATTAAATTCTAGAGTAAATTTATTTTCTTATTTATCTGGCATAACGATAAAATATAATGATTAAAAATACTTTAGGCTGACATATAGATTTAATAAGTAAATAACATTTGTTGTATAGTAATGCATATTTATTTTCCATATATAGAATTTTTCAAAATTATTAGTACAAAATAATAGAGATGGGACGGAAGGACGGAACAATGTTTGCACTGGATACTAATGTTGCAATCTTCTTATTCAGTCAAAAATACTGGTTAACTCATTTTTATAGAGCCCGCGTTTTTTTTAATAACTTTATCAACATGAAGATATGACAAATTTTCAACATAACTTTGATTTTAACCCTTTATATCCTGAATTAATTTTTCAGCTACTCTTGAATTGTATTTTTGCATCATTGGATAAGTGTTGGTGCAGAATAAACATAGGAAAGAGGAAAATAATTTTTATAGTGTTTTAGTGGTTAATTATGCAACTGTAACCACCATAATTTTGTTACCCTATGATATACACTGGTGAAAACAATTAAAGGGACAAATGGTTTTTTTTAAATAGAAATAAAACTAATAAAGCAAATAAAACCAAACTTGGCCAAAATATCATCCGATATAAGACCAATATATGGGAAAACAAAAATGGACACAACCTGCACCCTAAATAAGGAAACTGGTCACGTGTCCAGCACAGCAGCTGACCGACACCCTGTCAGTCATAGAAAAACATGTCTAATAGTGTGTGTGATTGCCTGTAACAGTTTTATAACTCGAGTATCGGCGTTTCATACTGTTTACCTGTGTTCTTATCAATCCCTGTGGCAACCGCACCCACTCTTGCACCAAAGCACCCCTGAGCTCATTGGTGGTCGTTAGAGCTGGTCTTCGAGCTGCAATTGATCGTCCAAGGGCCTCCCATAAGTGTTCGATGTGATTAAGTTCATTGGACATCGCAGGCTACTCCATTCGTTGAATATCCTCCGATTCGAGGTAATCGTCCACCAACTGAGCCCTATGTGGACGGGCGTTATCGTCCATAAAAACGAAATTTGGTCTATAGACTGTACGGAAAAGTCTCACATAGGGTGAAAGGATCTCGTCCCTATACCGCTGACCTGTCAGAGTACCTCTATCGAACACAATAAGGGCGGTACGCCCGTCTGCCATGATGCCTGATCAGACCATCAGACCACCTCCGCCATAGTGGTCCTTTTCGACAATGTTGGAGAGTTGGTATCGAATCCCCGGTTCTCTCCAGATTAGAACACGTCTTGAGTCGCTGTTCAGATTGAATCACAAGTCATCACTGAAGAGAACCCGTCCCCAACTATCCTGTGTCCAAGAGAGGTGTTCTCGGCACCCTGCTAGACGGATTTTTTGTGGTTCACAGTCAAAGAGATGCGGACGGCAGGGCGCCTAGCATACAGGCCACCTGCATTAAGACTCTGGGTGACTGTTACCTATGAAATGGATGTTTCTGTTGCATTATACAGGTGTCATGACCCTTGTGTCGCTGTCGCGGATCTATCAATTTTGGCTAGAAGTCTCAAATAACAGTCTTCAACCGGCGTTTTTACCCTTTTGCGGCATTGGCCAGGTCGGCGGACCACTGTTCCTATCTCCGTGAACTGTTTCCACAGAGAGGACACCATATTTCTCGGAACCCCGACGTCCTTATAACAAGTAGCCTGTGATTGGCCAGCCTCGAGTCTTCCACCTATCCGCCATCTTGTAGCATCATCTCGACAATGCCAACTAGCCATGCTAACGATGGGTAAACGTAGAAATTCAAAAAACAAGGATTGGGTTATGCTACGATGTTTCAAAACGTCCTTACGCTACAAGCTTCGGTGAGAAAATCAGGTACCTCTACACAAATACGATCACAGCGCCACTTCTTTATGACGACACAGACCACCGCGTGGCAGGTGTGTCCGCAAAGAGATTAACTATCATCTGATACCTTATTTTCGTTTAGGCATAACTTATTTTGTCTTGTTTTTAAAAAAAACCGTTTGTCCCTTTAATTGTTTTCACCAGTGTAAAATAAAATAGTAAATTTCAAATAGTAAACTTCAAATAAAATATAGGAAATGTTCATCTGTAGAGTATAGAAAACAATAGAAAATAATAGAACTAAATAACGGATAATAAACCACTAAAATTACTCAAATGAATAACAACATGCATGTCAATTCTATTGCAAAATAGATTTCGAATGTAGCGTGACAAATGTAAAATCCCTACAATGCAAAGAAAGAGGATATGTGCTTGAATTTGCCATCTCCTGCCTGCTGTCAGAAATACACTCTTTGTGCCATTGTAAATACCGTTAGGAAAAACGGTCATATTACGAATATATCGGTGTTTTATTAAAGTGGTACTTATAAGTACCGTCAGGATAAAAAGGGTTAATGAAATGGGTGACGCCACAGAAATTTCTCAATTTGCTCTATACTGACACTATTTGATCATTATATGCAATCACTAGTTTCAGAATTATGGAATTCTTGCTCAGTGCTTTGTGGACGCGAATGGAGGCCACTTCCAGTTCTTCACACGATTTCATCACATTTCATCCCGTTTCTGTAGAGTCTGACAAAAAATATACTTACAATAACTCAGTTATTGTTAAAGTTTTAAACAAAAATATTGGGTTCAGTTTTGATTGAGCCATCCTGTAGTTTTTGAATGTCTGTAGTTTGAACTGAATAAAGGGATTATTTTAAGTGGCCCTTTTTTAGTGCTACTGGTAAATTTCAAGACTAATTGTAGTTTTTCACTGAGAAAATCATTTTGTGATGAACAGTATGGGATATGGTTTTTCAAATTTTCGCAGTATTCTCACGTTAAAAGTATTTGCAAGATCTCGATCGCTGTTGTTCACCTCATTCTTGAGTATATGACTTAAAATACCCACATCCGAAATGACATTCCATTTCCTTCGACGGTACGGCCGCTCAATGCTTATATAGCAGCAGTTTTTTTATGACACACCTGTATATATATCTTAATAATAATATCTTATTCCTAAAATAATAGAAAATATCAGGTACAAGTTATTGTATGTCGTCATCCTAATAACTGGTATTTCTTTACTAAACGAAAACCGTAGCTAATAGTATTTATCAGTTTTTATGAATTTCTCCCAGTTTTAAACTGGAAAAAGTCTTTTTTTTAAATATTCTCGTAAAATCCCAAGCCCGTGTAAAAACATACAAACTTTCATTAATAAAGAAAAAATGATCACAGTAAAACAGGAATTCTTCCAATAAATTCAGAACTAATGTTACTTTCCCTTCAGTATTGTTCGTAGAATGATGATCAATCATCAGCTCTTCCCTTATAATAAATTTCCGGACGGTTGATTATCCGGTATGCCAAAGACGTAAAATATAAGACACGTTTAGTGGATATGATGAAATTTTTTTACCGGATTTTTGTATCCTTTCATCTTTCTCTTACAGAAAAGAAAAATGTATGCTTGAAAATACTTTTAACCCTTAATTGCATAGTGATGTAAATTTTCATCACTGTTTATTTAACTTTTAATAAATAAATCAACTTATTTGCCACCACTATATTTATATAGAAATATTAATCCAGTAAATTTCCCGTGAACCATGCTGCTCAACAAAGTTAAAAATCTATATTAAAATTTCTGATGTCTAATATTTAATATATGTATAAAATAACACAATTGTAAAAGAAAAACTCATGCAAAGAAGGGTTAATCATTTACTACATGCGTAATTACATCTTCGCAGGAATTAACAAGAAACATATTTATGGAATTTTACATTTTTTTATTTTATTATATGAATTACGAAAAAAAAATTATGAAATCTTTTTGTACTACTGTCAAGATTTGTAGAAAATTAAGTCTATAATTTTAGTAAAGATTTAAAACAAAATATTTAATAAAAAATATATAACGATTTAAAGCAATCTATAGAAATAGCAAACCAATAGAAATGATAACATTGAATAGATATGGTAGAACGTAACTCGATTCCAGTAAGGTCAAAGGTCAAAATGCTTGACCTTGAAGTTATTTTTTTTAAATATGTGCATGTGATTTATCATACAAAAGCTCAATTCACACACTTTCTAACGACACCAAAAGTAAGACCCTGTGATAATTAGGGAATCAAATATGACTAAATGTATAATGCAACAAATGCAAAAAATTACGATTTTTGTCCATCTTTGAAGCTAATTATCTCCAAAACCAAGAGAAGTGGAGAGTTATCGCAGAGTATTTATTCATTTTTCTATGATCCTAACCATTGAGCTTAATATCATAAAATTCTGAGGTGATGAGGTAAAAAAATGGCACTTTTTTGTGTTGATTTGACATGGAAAGACCCTATTACCAATTTTGACACCATAATATAGAAAACATATGTATTAAATATTTTTTTAATTAGAACCAAATAGTAACTCAGCATAACACATATCAATTTCATTATTACAGTCATAAATTTTAAAACGTGAATAACTTAATTATCTACTTTACGGAGCGTCCTCGAAAAAGAAAGCTTTCAAAGACGCACGGAAGATATTTCACAGAGAAGATATTTCATGAAAGACACAAGAAGATATTTCATGGGAAATCAAAGAAACCAATTTTCCGAAAACGGGTTGAATTCTGGAACGCCAATGATCTTCAGACAGTTTCGATACCGTGTTTTACAATGGTGTGAAAAATATCCCTTTTGAAAACATGTTAATCTTAGGCTTTTTAGGTGCGTTCGTAATTATATAAATACGTAACACTTATTGTTGTCGTCTGATCCGTCCGTCTGTCTGTCCGTCCGTCCGTCCGTCCGTCTCTCCGTTTGTCTGTCCGTCCGTCCGCATATAACAACGCAAAAACTACCCGACCGAATGGTTTGAAATTTAAGATATATTATCTTTGCAGAATTTTGTCGAGACATTTTAAATTTTATTAAAATCGAATCAAAACTTTAGCCGATATTAATAAAAATATTTATTAAGAAATTTGAATTAAAAAAATGGTTCTTTTTTGTTATAGGAGCTTCCGAGGTTTAATCGTCAAGCGGCCGAGATACTTATTTTATTACAGAAATTAATCAGCAGACGATCTAATTCATTTCACAGAATTAAAAATCATCAAGATCTGAATATTTATATAACTAGTTATAGTACGAACGCGCCTCATTTGTTACGTTTGACGTACAATTTCCAACTTGTTTTAAATCTATAAAGGATACATTGAACCAGAAATTAATTTAATGAATGAAATTACATACACATCAGCGATCAGTCGAAGAATTGATGCAGATAATAAATGACTGTCATATTGAACAAAGACACATTTAATTATATAAATAAATTTTCTGGTTCAAAGTTCTGTGTTTGGGAATTAAAAAGAAGGAAAATTATGCGTCAAGCATAGATTATGAAACACTTTCGAACACTTCCAGAATACTTTTGCAAAAAATCGCTGTTAAATAAGGAAAGTAGAATACATAAGTAAACATTTTAGCAAAAGCATTACACATTTGAAAACCGGTTTTCCGCAATTATCGTCCATAGTCGGAAAAATACTCCTTTTTTGCTGAGCTACTTTCTATATGATCTAAGATTCGTATATAGTCTACATAGTGTGCTAAAATTTAGTTTTGAAAGAAAACGCATAAAATAGGTGAAAATTTATCTTCAATAATTTCTACCCATAGACGGAAGCATGTTATAATTTTGCTCACCTCTGTATACACGCCACATATTAAGGTAAAATTTAATTCAGGCAAAAGCACGCTTAAAACTACAGAAATCACATTCTACAGCGAGTATCTTGCAGCAAACCTCAGTGAAACATATCAATTTCATTATATTTGAAATAGTGTGACATAATTAAAATACGCTGCAAACAGTTTTTCCCATAGACTAATATGTAACCGAATTATTACGAAACGTAGTTCTGATGAGTGCCTCTGTAAACGAACGAAAAGTGCTACATATACCATATGTAGGATCTTGTAGTGCGATGCAGTGATGTATCAATTTCAATATGTTTGAAATTGTGAAACATCATTAAAATGCACTACAAATTATTTATTCCCGTAAACTATAATGTAACTATATTCTTTTGAGTGCCTCTGTAAACGAACTATAAAAGCTAGACATTTAATTTTCAATACCGAACATGCAACAATAAACCTTAATAATGTCTAACAATTATGGGAAAATAGGATAAAACCGGCTACCTAACGGTTTTCCTATATTGACAAATATCTAGCAGGGAAGAAATATCGGAACCTGCCACAAAAGTGTTTAGGGACATCTGCGCAATTAAAAAACCATACCTGTTGCCACAAGAAAATCCTTCTCTTCTTGGGAAACGACATTTTCTAGAACCATGTGAAACAGTTCCGAATTTTGGCGGTAGGGTAAACCCGGATACTAATTAGAAATTCCGTTTTTACACTTCCAGTAACAAAAAGCTTTATTGTACTAAATTTTGAAACATTTATAGTTTTTTTAACGTTAGTAAATTATTTTGTTTCAGGATTTCAATCAATTTTTAATGTGTTCATGATAATGTAAAGGATTTCTCATATTTCACTTCTGGTATCCGCTACACTCCTCATGTGTCCACTCTATGCAGATTGAACAGTGTATCCATCTTTCACCGCCTGCTTGGTGAAGAAACAATTCATTGCGGATTTCAATGCAAAACCATGCGTACCTGGTTTTGCCCCAGACGACCAAAAATAAACATGGTCGTTCTACTGGAGATCTGAACGTACACATTTCTACTTGGCATCAATTGATCATATGAAAGCTATAGAAGAGAGTGGTTTACTTACCTAAATCGATCCGTCAGTCTGGATTAATTTGAACAGCATAAAAGATTTTGAAAAATTAAAACTTCTAAGGTGAATTTCTCTGCAATAGCACTGCACGGACACAGAGATTAACACACTTCAAAAGCCGTTGGCACACTGCTAGAGGGACACTAAGGGATGTATTTAAGACGAGTGCTGTCCACAGGGCAGCACCCATCACACGAAATCAGGACAACCGGTATTACAGTTTTCTCCCCTACTTTGTAATCCGAATATATTTACGCGAGTCACAGTATTGGCAGATGGACAGACAGGCAAATGGCTAAACAAAACGAATGCTGAAACACTTTTCAACAATGTTGGAAAGTGTAAAAAAAAACTGGATTTTGGGAAGTATGCGTTTTGTCATAATTTGCGTCCGTGCGCCTTCTGAACGGTTAAGAAGTAGTGATTGAAGTATGCCTAGGTGGTCGTGATGCCCTGATTAGCAGAAAATTAACGCAATAATTCCCTCTTTATTATTTAACTTCCGTACATGCATTTCTATTAAAATTAAATATATTTTTTGGTAAAAGTTTTTTTTTAGTGTGACTTAGTTATTATTAAAGTTATCGTTTGTGAGGTAGGGACAAAGATTCTCTCGTATATTTCTGATATAAATGGAGCAAATGTCTTCGTTTGCATAAGACTTTTTTCCACATTTAGTTTGATTAGAAATGTTGTTTCTGGATGTAAATCGAGCAATCATTTCAAATCTTCAATATCCACTAGGCTTATTAATTCATCGTTCTTCTTCGTTGCTTTTTTTTTTTTTTTTTTTTTTTTTGTAATGGGAGATAATTATTTTTTAGTGCAAATTAACCGATGTGACAAAAGAAAGTTCGATTTAAGGATTTAATTTTAACAATAATTCTAATACGAGTTTCCGGAGCTTTTTAATTGTTTCTAATGAACCCCAATTTCGAATTTTCGGGTATCCACTTTATCGTAACCTATTCAGAAACGGTGGAAAGTTACACATCTGCCAACTTTTACGCTTTTTTTACTTCCACTAAAATAGATTTTTTATTCTTTTTAATCAGGGACTTCAACGATTGCTTAAGCCAAAATTTTTTATGAAATTTTAGTGGTACGAGAAAAGCGTAAAAGTTTGCAGCTATGGAAGTACACTTCCAACTTATTTTTAATACCGATCTGCTGAAATGGTATGAAAATTTTTAGAAATGTTTTGCTTTTATAATTCATGAAAACATTTGTTCATTTTCAAATCAATTTGTTAGTAAATACTGGGCACATTTAATCAATTCAAAAACTTAGAAACTGAATTATTTTGTTCGTAAATGGGTAAAAAATATACAAAATAGTAAATAAATAAACTGCTCAAAACAATTAGGGGAGCACATGGTTTTAACGAAATTATGCAAATACTTACACCGATAAGTAACTTAAATTAAAACATCCATAGTTTAAAGCGTGGCAGAAAACAGAAAAATAAAACTTCATATGCAAATCAAAGTTTATGACGTCAAAAACCAGAAAACGGAGATAAGTGCAGAAATCGGGATTTCTCAGAAACGTCTGTTTCACTATCGCATTCGTGAAATTCAATTGCCCAGCTTTTGTTTTGAAAAAATGTGATCTGAAAATGTTACACCAACGTGATTTACAAGAATCCATGGCTTGGCGCTTTAACCGGAGACTTGAATCCGTGCAAGAGTCGCTAGAAATGTCATTGCAAGGCTGTGGAATCGATTCCAAAAAAAAGGAAATGTTAGACGTCGACCAAGGTAATGTTAACACTTGCTACCACATCAACTGATGACCGATATATCCGGTTAAAAGCTGGTCGAAACAGAACAGGCTATGCTTTTCAGCTGCAAAGACAGGTGCTTTTGGCAACATGATGAAGGGTGTCTACCCAAACACTCCGAAATAGGTTTCATCAGGGTAGTCTTTAAGCACGTAAGCTAATGGTCAGTATTATGTTTACCTCAAGCCACCGTGCGGCCCGAAGAAGTTGGGCTGATGAACATCGAGAGTGGATGCAAAGTGATTCAAGCCAAGTGCGGTTTACAGGCGAGTCCCTATTCAGTCTAGAATGACACCCGACGTGTTTTCGTATGGAGGGTAAGGGACACTCGAAATTACCCCACATTCGTTCGTGAAAGATCACATTACAGACGAGGTGGGTTCATGGTATGGGATGGAAT
Organism: Maratus michaelseni; assembly: GCA_963931845.1. Taxonomy (NCBI): domain Eukaryota; kingdom Metazoa; phylum Arthropoda; class Arachnida; order Araneae; family Salticidae; genus Maratus; species Maratus michaelseni. The sequence goes on along the minus strand of OZ007595.1, from coordinate 78,624,577 downwards.
CAGCATAGGTGGACATACAGACCTGCATACCAATCGGAATGACACTTTGGTGGCCCAAAGGTATGCAGACGAGATATTGAGACCTCATATCGTACCTTACGCTGCAGCCATGGTGATTCCTTTGTTTTCATGCATAATAATGCCAGACCACATACAGCTAGTCTGGTTCAGAACATGCTTGGAGCTGAAAACAATACAGCGTATGGAATGGCCAGCATGCTCTAATGACCTGAATCTGATCGCGTATGTTTGGGACACACTCGGACGATGCAATGCAGCGACACTGATACCTTCGTTTACTGACCGGGACTTGGAGAGTGCTATTATTAAAGGGTAGGACAGTAGTCCCCAAAATCTTATCGATAACCTGATCGCATGCATGGAAAAAGGTGTGCAGCAATCTTAGCTGTTCGAAAAACCACACGCCATATTAAACATCTTGCAGGATTTCTAAACAATGCTTTTTTTTTTGTCATTTACATGTAACCAAATTGTTGCCCTAAACTACATTTTCATATTATTTCCATCGTTTCAAAAAATTAAAGCTCCCTTACAATTTTTTTGTATCTTTTTTTGTGTACTGCTCATTGTTACACCTGTACTCCCCATTTAATGACCCAGCATGGCTGTCTCGTACGTTTCTTTAAATTTATTTGCTTGCTCCCCTAATTTTTTTTAACAGTGTAGTTACTATTATAAAGATTTTTCATATTAAAGCAAAAAAGAATAATTTATAAAAGTCTTTTTTCTAATTAAAATGCAATATTTTAATGCAAAAAGTATTTCGGAAAAATATATTGAAATAACTTTAAAATTATAGAAACCACTTTAGTTTAAAATTCTCTTGAGAAAACAAATTAATTTAAAAAGCAGGGTTGCAGGTTTGGTTTCCTTTTTTATTCAGAAATTGTGAATTCATACAAGAAATTGCGCTATCCGTTTTAAAAAGTTGAATAAGAAAAGCAACTTTTTATTACAGACTTGTTAAACATTTGATTATTTAACCATTTCGACTGCTGCTATATCTAGCAGCAAGTTCTTGAAATGTTCGAAATTAACAACCAAGAGGAACAATACGATAAAGTTGAGGGTATTATATTATATTTACTATTTACTGTAAACAGTTTCCGGTATTTGAACAATTTTTAATGTGTAAAACATATTTACAATTACGATTCTTAAGAGTCTACATTCAGGGGTCGCAGCGTCCTGTATTTTTTTTATATATTTGATACCACTATTTTCAAACTATAAATTTCATGGTAGATTTCTTTAAAATGTGCAATAGAGACGAATATTGTGAGTAATATACTTTGAAAATAGTGGTGGGGATTAAAAAAAATATAGGACGCTGCGAACCCTACTACATTAGTCACGGAAAAAAAACGCTCAAGCTAATGTTAAGTCTATAGGAAGGTTCTAGCGCGATTTCTCGCTCGCATTTTAATATTTTTAAATGCTTTTTTTACATAGGCTAGATGAGGTCAATCTAAAACGTTGTTAGTTTTTACTTTTTCGATTTTTGTTGCACTTCTTTTATAAGCGGGCATTTTCAATTTTGGAACCGGTTGGAACCGGTTGTGAAAATGAAAGTACCCTTATACAAAATAACTGGAACCAACATCGAAAAAGTAAAAACTAACAACGTTGAGATCAACCCCAGCTATCCTATGTAAAAAAAGCATTTAAAAATATTAAAAAGCAAGCGAGAAATCGCGCTAGAACCTTCCCATAGACTTAACATTAGCTTGAGCGTTTGTTCGCGTGACTGATGTAAGCTCTTAAGAGCCTACGCTAGACACGCGAAGAAACGCCCAAGCTAATGTTAATCTATGGAAAGGTTCTTGGCAGTAGTTTTGCTCGTATTTTAATATTTTTAAATGATTTATTTTTGCATAGGATAGCTAAGGTCGATCTCTAACGTCGTTAGTTTTTTCTTTTTTGAGTTTGGTTATAGATTTTTTCATAAACGAACATTTTCAATTTTGGAACCGGCTGCAATCGGTTCTGAAAGTGAAAGTACCCTTATATAAAAATACTGGAACCAAAATCGAAAATGTAAAAACTAACAACGTTTCCCTCAGCTACCCTATGCAAAAAATTCCATTTAAAAATATTAAAATGCGAGCGAGAAATCTGCCAAGAATCTTACCATAGACTTAACATTATCTTGCGCGTTTTTTCGCATGACCGATGTAGGCTCCTAATGGCAGTGTATTGTTCATGATTCAACTGGAAAAATAAGTTTATTTTGCAAAATAACCACTGACTCAGAGCTAAATAGTTTTTCCCCAACATAATTTCCAAACGTCTGCTGATTTCATATTGCCTAATCTACAAGTATCCCAATTATTTCTTCACGCTGAAAAAAGTATACAGAATCAATATAATTGTATAACGAGAGTGAAGATTTCAAAATAACGACCAAAATTTCAACGATTTTTGTGTAAAAAAACCCGAGAATGGACATAATACGAGATGACATGAAAGACGCAATCCATCTGTTTTTATGACATCCAAGAATGTTAAAATTGCGCCGTAGAACTCATTTTCATACAGGGTGTTTCACAAAGGACCCCTAACTTTAAAAATCAATAACTCGGAAACGGTGATAGATAGAAACATGAAACCAGTGGTATGTTTATTAAAAAAATCGTAAAAATCTTATACGTAAATCTCAAAATTTAGTTGAAAATAGCACCGATAGATGGCGCTGAGAGCGTTAAGAATCTTTCTAAAGAGAGTTCAGAAGCATAGAAAGACTTAGCCGTCGAAGATTTCGCTATTGAAATCTGACCGCTATTTTGGTATAGTGAAAATAATTCGCATCGGCCACGTTGCCTGTCTGTTGATTTTTTTTTAAAAGCTCACGAATTGTTTTTCCATCTGGGCCTTTTGCGACTTGAAATCGCGTTTGAAAACTTCTCCTTTTGTCAGTAGGACACTGATTTAATCGGTGGTAGTCAAACACAATAAACACACGATCCTCCACGATATACACCACTTTCAGAAATGTTTTCACTATACGCTAATAGCGGCTAGATTTCAATGACGAAATCTTCGACGACTAGTCTTTCTATGCTTCTGAACTCTCTTTAGAAGGATTTTTAACGCTCTCAGCGCCATCTATCGGTGCTATTTTTAACTGAATTTTGTGATTTACGTATCAGATTCTTACGATTTTTTTAATAAACATACCACTGGTTTCATGTTTCTATCTATCACCGTTTCCGGGTTATTGATTTTTAAAGTTAGGGGTCCTTTGTGAAACACCCTGTATGTTCCAGAAGCTTTCTAAATCAATATTATATTCTAAATCAGGTGTGAGCACCCGTACCCAAGGTGTCTAGCACAACAATTTCTATCCCATTCGAAATTTTTTTTTTCATAGTCATTATAGAGATGAAATAAATTTTTATTTTAGTTATAACAAATAAAAGTTCGTTCAACATTCACAGACTGCACAAATATTACAATTATCTGTGCATGAACTAACAAATTATAGAAATTTCCATTTCTGCGATGCTATGCAATGTTTTTGAAAAGCAAGTGTATGAATGAGTGCTAGTGTATGCATTCTGTATGAATTTGAAATTCTTTATTTGAACATGTGAAATTAAAAAGACAGTCACCGTAATAAAATGACAAGTGGGCGCAATTTTTCTAAGTAAATTCATAGCTGCCAACTATTACGGATTTCTCTACCGATATATAGTAAAATAGTAATAGTAAAATTTGCCTTATTTTATATTAGATTTTCTGTGATTAAATAAGGCAAATTTTACTAGAAAAATAGTGGTAACGGAAATCCGTAATAGTTGGTATCTAAGTAAATATTACTAAAGCACAAACTGCATTAATGATCAATTTTAAATTATTAAACTATAAAATCATAATTTTTCCTTCCAAGTAACGTGCCACATAAATAAATATTTTAGAATCAAAATTGGATTAAATTAATGCATGATTCCCATGTGAGAAAAAATCCACATTGATTTTTTTAGTTATTTAATTCGCGTAAGTGACTGATTCTATTAACCAGTGTTTCGTATAAGCAGCATATATTGCAGTATTTTTTATGTAAAAGTTTGGCACGTTGCAATGTTGATAGATATTGTTCTTTAATTGTTTGTACGTGTGCGTAAAAAGGGTATCCATACTTACTCTAAATTATAACTGCGTGGCCTCTGTGTCTTCCAAACTGTAAGTATTTAACAATATAATAAGACCTGTAAATCTTTCGCTCAGAACGTGAATACGCGGGTTGCTTTTGCTCATGATTTTAGAATTCATATAAATATTTTTGCATGGAAATTACACACAGGCTACCGAAACATTATATTTATAACTCGTAAAAATTTCAAAGAGTTTTAACAATAAGAACTATTTTGTATTTAATATTAAGTGACCCGATGTGAAAAACGCGAAAAGAAAAGTTTTCTTAGCGTGAGTCGCACTCCTGACGTACACTGTCGAAGGCAGTGAGGCCCCGAACTCTATTGTTCGTTCTACGGTTACGTTCTTACTCTATGGTTCGTTCGAAAGAAATGTCATTAAAAAACATAAAATCATACAAATTCGTGGCTGTACAGTTCCAGACACAATGGGGCGTTAGATTCGTTTGGAAATATTTTCGTTTAAAAAAAAAAAAAATCACCATTGATTTTAGTTATATTTAAGGTTATTATGATGGACCCGGGGAACGGTGGAAGTCTCAGCTTGTATTAAAGAAACCTTTGTTAAAATTTTTATTCAAAATGTCTCACTACCATTTACAGTGTCTAATTCATTTATTTTTAAAATATAGGTTTAAAATTTGTTTAGATTGGAAAATTAAGTTCATTAAGAAATATTTTTAGTACCTCTAAAAATGGCATTGTATGTATTTGCTCGTAGTTATATTTTTGTGTGTTTAGAAACATATATACATGAAACAAATTTTAATTTTTTCGCCGTTGGCATTATCAAAGCTATAATTCTGTTTAAATCCCATTATTCTAAATTATATTCTCGTTCTCGTATTTAGATTGTTAAAATCCCGCCTAGCTAAAAATGCTTTTTTCTAAATTCATTCTCTTTAAAAAATGGCGCTAAGTGCTGTCTGCTAAAATTACACACTTTTTATTTCGTTATATTAACGCATCCTAAAATTTAATTCTTTTAAATATCACTCTCCCAGCTAAATATTTTAATTCTCTTGAAATAACAACCTATATCTTTTTATTTTTATTTCCGTATGTTTTCTGGCAAAAAAGTATTCTTTCTCAAAATATAAAAGCTAATCTCAGTTTCAACGTAAAATGTTTTTCTTGGCATTCTGCCCACACTCGGTAAAACCTACGTTTTTTTTTTCTTTCTTATTTGTTCGAAGGAATCAGATTTTTCCGAAACATTTCTAGAATATTCTCCGTCGCTTTTCAGCCTACAACTTGATCTCTTCCAAATCATAGCGCCCAGAACATTGAGTTCGGCAGTGCTGATTGGTCGTAAGACTGTTTTAACGGCTCTTTATTCGTGAAAGTTAGAGAATAGATATACTCTGTGTTTCCCGCCTTGAAGCAGAGAGATGTTGCTGGGAACAGGATGTAGGTGGAAGTCCAACGCGTAGCTCGCGATCATGGAATAAAAATCCCCGTCGCTGCCGATATAATCGAAGTTGCCGCCCCTTAACAGTTTTGATTTCTTCGAATGGTATTTGGAATACTAAGCTTCTTCTTGGTTCTACTGCATTGAATTATCATGAGAGCTAAAAGCATAACCAGAGCTCTCGGGATCGTAATAAAATTTGAAGTGGACATGACTGCCTATTTATTTTTTCTTCCATAAGCACCAACGATTTATCATAATCGGCGTACTACTGAAAACTTCCTGGGTGGAGACCCCTGGCCTTGATTTGATTTACGGAAGGTGGAGTGATTGTGAAGTTAAAATGTGACATACATTTGTTTTACAGTGTATGATAATTTTATTTTATCATCCTATAACTTTAGCTAATATGAGTTAATTACCACAATCTCCTTTTTCGTAATTTCAGTTACTGACAAATAAATGTACTTATTGTGTGTCCAGAAAATCACTATCCAGTTTAAGAAAAATAATAGTTAAACGTTTTATAAGAAGATATTTATTCAAATTAAATACTGGTGTATGTTGGATATTAATATATAATGTGTGAACAAAATCCGAATTTTGACTGTTCTCCCCATTTTTTTCGTAAAAGTTTCTTTTACAATTATACATGGTTTGCTTTACATGTAAGAAGTCTTTTTGTTTTACATCTTATAGCAATTAAAAGAAGATTAATTAAAATCATTAATCTTGAATGATTATTTAGTGTGACTTAAATTATAAAAAACAATCAAAGTTAAAGAGAAATAACGGTTTTTTTATCTAAAACGGCAACAACAAATTATGTATATTTCATTTTTTAATGTGACTGTTTTTATAACATTAAAAATTAATTTTATCACATCAGACTCGACAAACAGTTATTCATATTGAATGTTTTGAGGAAAACTCGCCATTTCCATAATATATATTTATTCTTTCAAAATTTTAAGTTAAAATTTGAAATCTAGATACACCAAAGTATAAATCAATTGCATTGATGGATAGCATACATTCTAAAAAGCAGAGATTGTCTTTGAAATTAACACATTGACGGACAGTAGAAACAAATTAATAGTAAGTTCGAAAATTGACACAATATTTTTATGTAATTTTTAGAATATTAGAAGTATAGTTTTATTCTTTCTGCTTAAATAAAGTTAATTTTGATTAATTCAGCACCTTTAATAAGGCTGCACTACTCCCTTTACAACCACGTCAGGGTGGCTAGTGGTCAGGGAAAAATACAGTCAAAAAAAGTGATAAACACCATTATATTCTTATAGAAAAATTTATGTTCATAATTCGATCAAATAATCGATTTGAATTTTTCTCTAAGCATATACTGGTAATTATCATTTTTTTACTGTATTTTTCCCTGACCACTAGCCACCCTGAACGTGCATACTGAAGCTCCAACTCGTATAACAGGTGGAAAACGAACTTCAATCTAAAAAATTGTTTCCAAAACAGGACACTGGGCTTCTACTTTGACGCCGGTAAATGCACATTTGTGCTGCTATAGCCGTAGTGTCTAAAAACGACCGTTTCGTTTTGGGCGGCTATCGCCGTCATGCAACATAGTGAACTTCGCTTTGGCGGCTACAGCCGCAAGTGTCCGTCAACGTGTTAAAAAATAGATACACACACTTATATAAATATATATCTATAGTAACAGATTGTACATATCTCTACTCTTAATATTTTAGTATGCAATAGCCAATTTAACATTTTCACCCTGGCCCCTATTTGCTGCATGATTTACAATGCAATGGGAAGTCAGAGGCTAAAAATTTCATTACCAAGCATTATTAAATTAATTGCAAATTTTTTGCAATTTAGTAGTAAGTTTTGTCTTTTCCTGGGCAATTGTTACTTTTAAAGGTAGTCATGAAGGATTTACAGGGACGGAAATATTCTATTTAGAAATTTTTCAATAAATGCTACAAGAATTTACTTGTTTTATACAGCGCAAAAATAAACCATGTATTTTTGTAGAAAACAAAATTTTTAAAAGAACTTGTCATTTAATATATGTAGAAAATGATTTATATCAAGCTTAATTATTTATTGTCTTGTAAATAATATTTTGTTATGTGAAATATTTTTAACAAAACGTGCGACAAATTAGTTTAAATTAGAAAATAGGTTTTATTTACATTAAACCGTGTCTTGTGCATGTTATTTATTGTTTACGCAGTGTAGTTATAAATAAAAAATAATTACTTTTTTCATTAAATGAGGAAAATTTATTGATTTCCATAGGTATAAATGTTGAGACTTTATTCAACGATATCAAAGCATGTAATGAGCAAATTTGAAAACGATATTAGTTGCATTTTTTCCATAACTTTGGGACCAAATTTCCTCTCACATGCCTATGTTAGAAGTAGAAGAGGTGCCATAAATTTTCCAGTGGCGTTAATACACATTTGCACGGTATAGAATGAGGCGTTTTGTTTTTACTGATTAAAGATGCACCTACATATTTACATCACTTCATATCGAGAGCTCTGTTACATACAATCTCGTATTGGAAGCCGCTTTGATCGGTATTCTGAATGTATAACAGTGGACACTTTCGCTGCTCAATCATTGTTTTCACGTTTTTCCGGAATTCGTCGATCAAAGGTTGCAAAGACACTTCTGGAAACGAACCTGTTTTTGTTACTATTTGTTTCACCTTTCGATATGTTATTTTATGTGCCTGTTTGAAATTCTTGATGAAGTGTAAGCTTGCTATGAATCCGGGAATTCCGAGCTCAAATGATTTGTCAATGGCCCATATTTTGAGGTCCCTGTCATTAACGGTGGCTTTTAACTGTCTGAGATCATAATGAAATTGCGACCACACCAGTTTGGAAATTAATTTCATTGTGCTCTACATGTTCCCAACTTTTCCCACGTATTGTGCCCACCGTTGAATCATCTAATGATCTTTTACCTGCCTACATATATGTTGCACAGCCTTAAGTTTATTTTTCTTTGCCTTCTTATACGTTTTTATTGCTTTCGCCGTTATTTCTACGGATACTCCTTCACTTCCTGTCCGCATTCTTAACGCAGGTTCTTCATATTCAAAAGTGGGGTCTGTCTTTAATTCCAAATTACTAGTCAGTTCATTTTCGTCGATGCTGCTCTCATAGAGAATATCGAGCGACCGGGAAAATTTCTTTTCGATAATCCCCTTCACTGTCTTGAATAGTCGCTGACTAATGGTCTTCTTTTCAGTCGTTGGCAACTTTTCCTCCAATTCTCCAAATTATTCTAGCAGTTGCAAACTAAGGAGTTTTGCAATATTTTCTTTGTCGGCGATAGCATTACAGCCAGAAGACTCGCCGACGACATCCCCAGAACTGGGCCTGGCTTCGGATGTCACAGGAGTGCGTACCAAATCCCTTAAGCCAGAGCGCCTGGAACGCGAGTCACAGGTACTGCTAAAATTCTCCATAGTTGAGGGCCTCGGGAACTGCCCGGATTGGCCCTGCCCGACGGCCCTCTTTTCATACCGTAGCGTCAGTCGAGAAGTTAATTCCTGATGTACTTTAAAGAATACTCCAAGTCAGTGCAGTCCAATTAGTTATATATGATTGTGAATTGTGGTCACAATCTTCTGTTTCTAACAAGAGGGAACATGGAACCTTCACTAACTTCACACTGTAAACTGTCTTTTCTACCATACAGAGTGTATTTCCTGCATAGGGACCTGGAGAATTAAATAAATGGCAGAAATGCATCGGCCTATAACTCTTCACCAGTTGCATTCGGACGGGTACTTGTATACGTTTTGATTGATCCGCATGGTAAGAGCTTTCCAACGACACCACTCTCGACAAAATTCTGATATGGCAGTTGGGGACCTTTCCCAGTCAGAAATATCGACTGATTCATAGTTTTCATCGGTATATTAAACCCTTCAAGATGAGTGTCGCGTAAATAATTTTTAATCTACTGCCATAAATAATTCTAATATCAAATTTTTGACTTAATTTCAGACGTTCCGTGACTAAATAAAGCGAAATTTACTAATAAAAATTTGTTGGTAAAATACTGACGATTGTGCATTACGTATACGGAACGTTTGTTGCGATGGACGATGTAATATAACAGAATTCAAAGGCCTTTAAAATTTGTTTTATATATTTTTAAAATGCTTTTTCCAACAGAAATAAAATGAATACATTATAAAACTCACAGAGATTTAATTTTGTTTTATGTTGTCCTTAAAAATTTTCAGCAAGTGTTTTAACAACGCAACCGCAGGGCCCATTGCTACCGCTATTTCCGAATGATAATATTCATCATGTTTAATGACAGAAATTTTGTTAATAAATAATGTGAAGATTGTTGTTCTGAAATGGGGGGGGGGGGGGCTCTGAGATCCGCTATTGAGTTGTGAGAAATATTTGCTATTTAACACTACACAGACTGGGGATTTTACTCAATTTTTATTTAAAAAAATAATTATTTCTGTGTGATTTATGTTTTAATTATTTTTTGAAGAAATGTTTGGTTCGAATTAGCATATTTTCAATTCGTATGTTTTCAATTTTCCGGTGTTGGTAGATTTGGATACTTAGATTTTAAAAAAAGAAAAACATATAATTGTTGAAACATTATGATTGTTTTTTTTTACCATTGCGAAATATAATCAAAATTAATGAGGAGTATCTAAACGTTCGCCAAATTACAATTTAAAGTTTAATAAATGTAAACAAACGCTTAGCATATTACAAAATATTAACAGAAATTACATGCTATTCCTTTGATTAAGAGGATAGTGTACCCTTGTCTTACCAGGAAACCCCGCTTTAATGTAATGGTGAAAAAATCTAAATAACGAGCAATCGAAAGAGCTTAGTAAAACGTGTTTATCAACGCATAAATCATTTGCCCTCGTCTCCCTGTTATCCAGATATAAAGTCTTAAAGTTTGCTAATTTATTTATGTAATTTAGAGGAAAAGGCGTGGTTCTGATTCAGAATTGTTAATAATCAGATTTATATGAAATACAAAACATATTTAAATAGAGTAATATTAAAATAAAAGAAACCCACTAAAAAGTGTTATTGGAAAATACAGCACTGAACCAAAAAATTATTGAAGCGTATAGAAAATCGTGGCACTAAGAACATTTCTTGAACTTAAATCTAGTGCAATGATTACAATTATCAACCTCCTGCGAAAAACAAAATTGAAAGGCCATTTTAAATAATAGTATCCGAGTGTGCAATAACTCAGATTTGTACCAAGAATATCAAATTATGTCGCAGTATTGCGGCGTACTAAACTGGAAACGTACAGTTGACTGGAGTTTGATGAAGTTGTTATGTTGAAAACGTAAAGACTCCTCCTTCAATCGATCGACTCCTCCTTTTATCCTATAAATTGGCAAATTTTAAGACTATACCGCGATAACGGGGAGACGAGGCGATTTATGCGTCGAAAAACACGTTTCACTATGCTCTTTCGATTGCTGCCTATTTAGATTTTTTTTCATTATTACACTAAAGGCTTGGTTTACTGGTAAGTCTTATTGAATAATCCATACTTGCCAAATTTATGTTTTTGTATTACCACTAATTTATTTATTTATTTATTTTTTGCTTCATTTAATCACCAAAATCTCATTTTAAACAAGTAAGAATGACTTAAAATTAGTGATAAAAACGCGCATAAAAATTAGGAGCTATGATAATCTTATATCAACATATTTCATTTTTTATAGATAGACAATGTTTCAGTGTACCAGCAATTTCATAATATCTTCCTTCCTTGCTATAAGAAATTTTTGTCTTGTCCCGATACAATTATATTATAGACATTAGGTATAATTATACTTCGTATTGTAAAATTGTCCCAATTTTTGGCATCTGATTTCCTAGTCCTGAAGATAAGGAAAATTAGTGGTAAGAAATAATAATAAAAATTAGGAGCTACGATAATATTATCTCAACATTTACCATGTTTGTTTTTTCGTATATAGACAATGTTTTAGTGTACCAACAATTTTATAGTTTCTCCATTCCTTGCTAGAAAAAACTTTTGATATTTTTCAGGATACGGTCACTTTGGACATAAGGTATAATTATACTTCATATAGAAAATTTTTCCTATTTTGGTAGGCGTTTTCGCAATTTCAGCGATAAGAGAAGTTTGACACTCCTTAAAAATTAGAGAGACTATGCATGCATAGAAACACAATAAAATTTGCTTTTTTCAAAAATTTTTGTAAGAAATATGAGTTGTAACGTTACTAACGAAGAACCTTTTTGTCCAACCAAGAAATGAATTGTCTATATTTTGTCTTTCAGTGTCAATTTTGGAACTCCGTAAAGTTTTGAAGATCGTCCCAAACCCATTTCCTTGGACTACACTGCCTCAGTTACCTTAATCTTATTCTAAATTGCTAATGGAGTAAAATTACTGATGGAGGGGAAGTTGAGACAACGACCACCAGAATGCAGCAGGAACTTCACTTAGAAATCATGGGGTGCGATATTAGCTAGGCTGTGATATTAGGCGCACTTACCTTAGTTATTTATAAATGTTGCTTTCAATTGGAGCTCAGAAGGCATCCAATCTAGCTTGATTACTCAGAAGTAAATTTAGATATTCACATCTGTAGACCTTTAATGTAATAACGTATTAATGTTCTTTCTAAAAATACTGGTTTAAAGTTTGTTATTCGTTTCATATATAGTGTTGTTATGCGTCATCTATAAAATGGCCAATGAGTAACGTAAATTTAGATGGATTCGTTTAGTCTATAATTATGAAGACAGTCATTATATTAACAAAAAATAGAATCTATCTATTCATTAGATAATGCGTTCACTTCACCTTTGAATGCAGACTGCATTAAGTAAAAATTACTCTTAATTCATTTGAAAATACAAATATTTTTTTTAGTAGAATTAACCAATATCTTTTCACTGTGATTAGAGAGCTTTTGCATTTTAAAATTAAAGTGTGATAAACAAAAGAAAATACGTTGAACTATGACCTAAAATACAACAGAAGTAAACATTTATTATATGTTATTTGCAAGTATCTAGCAGCTGTCGCAGAATTCAGATAAAACATATAAAGTGAAGTACAAAAAGAAGATCAAACTGAAAATCCGTGTGAGGCTTTTACACAGCAATCTGTGATTATTATGGTGGCAACATGGATTTGGGTAAAACCTTTCATTTCATTTATATAAACAATGTTAAAATGACGTTGAGCAGTTGGCCATCTAGTGCTATATACTAGTCTAAATTGAAGAATTGAAAAATGTCGAAACGTTTCGTCATTAATTTTTAAATAACTTTAATTTTTAATAAACAACGTGTTTTAACGAAATTTGAATGTACCATGCCAGAAGCTGGTTCAAAAATCTCTCTAATGATACCTCATTTATAGTTCTGCGTTGTATAAATGCATAGAAAAAGGGTGTTAAAACCCTTTCCGGCACAGTGGTACCACTCCGGGCACACCTAATTTTAATTCCAAAATTGCATTCGGCACCAAGAATATTTTAATAAAATTTTTATTCTATAATCAAAGCTTAAAATACGGAATTCTTATTTATTCCGGTGTCAGTCAGTCATTTCGCATTTTACGAATAGAATTTGTCTGTTCCGGAAAGGGTTAACAATAGAAATAATATATATCATTATCTGAAGAGCTGTTGATGATTCAGTTTTCTAATCCAAAGATCCTGTAATCAAATGCCACAATTACAGAAAAGACGAACCAATTTAATTCAAATTTTAACTACCGTCAAAATAAAGGCAGAAGATCTTACATCACTAAGTCGTTACAAATTTCTCAATGGTGACCAAAATAAAGTTTCTGTAGGTCGAGAAGCTGTGATTCCGCAACGAAATCTCCGGAACTAAAAATTTTAGTAATTTGGATTAAAATGTTTATTTACAAAAATATACACAGTATGTAAAAAACTTTACAAAAAAAAAAAAATTCGATTCATCGCTTTCACGCAAGAAACTAACATAATATAATATAATAATATTAATATAGTAATAATAATAATAATAATAATAAGCAACTAAAATATTATATTTCATATAGGAGAGTCAAAAGAAGATTGCCATATTTTTTCCAGGGCTATAACCACTCGGCAAAGGAGGGAGCTTTGAATATTTTGGTAAGACTAATTAACAGCTTATCTTTTTTCCTATTCTTTAAGATATAAAAAATAGACAGAAGAAGAGGACAACACTCCCTATCCTAAAATTTTTTATTACAAGGTTTTAAAATTTTTACATGCAATATATATTATATTAATATTGAAAGAATATGGTTTAAAGGAGAATCATGAAGTTGCTGGTGAGGGATCAGCCCACTGCATGCAAGTTACGGCCCTGTTTTTACTGTAACGTTAAACTATAGCACTGCATGAACCTGCAAAAGCGTACATAAAAAAGTAAAGTTTTTGAGAATCAAGACGAAGAAGAGGGCTGCCACTGGCAACTATATTTTAATTATATCTCGCACCACTTTCTCAAAACAATTTTTTTCACACACACTTTGACAGTATGTGCAAGCGAAATATACTGCAAAATTTAATTTTTTAACCCTTCTTTGCATGAGTTTTTCTTTTACAATTGTGTTTTTTATACATATATTAAATATTAGACACCAGAAATTTTAAGATAGATTTTTAACTTTGTTCAGCAACGTAGTTCACGGGAAATTTACTGGATTAATATTTCTATATAAATATAGTGGTGGTGAATATGTTGATTTATTTATTAAAAGTTAAATAAAAAGTGATGGAAATATACATCACTATGCAATTAAGTGTTAAAATAGTGGTCCGAGTAGAATATAAAAATAGTCGCTAGTGGTAAAACTGGTAGAAGAAATAGGGCGGATTGGGTAAATTAATGTACGCACCAGGGTTTTTCCTTCTTTTGTTTGTGGTAAAGGGACACATAATGTAATGTAGCGGTTTTCCAGATAACGACTCTTATGGCACTTTTACTGTATCAAAACGAACCGTAGTCAGATCTATTAGTGGAATAAAATAAAAAGTGAATTGTTTGGAGTTGTGTCACTCTTCTTGAACGTGAGCGATATCAATTTTACAATGACGTCGATACGAGTTATTTATCATACCACAGAACATAATAAAAAAAAATAAGAATTATATTTTGGAAACGGTACTATTAAAAAAACTGCAATATCTCCAGTTTTTTAAGTGCAACAATTTGTGAATAGAAACACACTTCTTATTAAAGGACAGGAATTCTGTCATTAAATATGTAAAAGGTTACTATTTGGAAAAGGAAATTAATGGTATTTAAAAAAATGCGAGGGTTGGCAGTTATACTATAACGGTTATTAAGAACTACTAGCTGACCTCAGCCCTGCGTCGTCCGGGTCCGTGATAATACATAAATAAAAAAAACCATCAAGTTTTTATTATTTTATATCTTTAACCCTTTCCGGCACAGACAAATTCTGTTCGTAAAATGCGAAATTACTGACTGAAGCAAAATTTTATTAAAATATTCTTGGGGCTAAATGTAAGTTTAGAAATAAAATTAGGTGTGCCCGGAGTGGGACCCCTGTGCCGGAAAGGGTTAACTCGATTTTGTATGAAATTATATTTTTAAATGAAAAATACGCGGGAAAATGTTACTATTTAGTGATAAAATCGCTCATTTTCTTGTTTTTTTACTCAGGGTCGTTTCGTGGTTCAAAAATAAAAAGTTATTTTTGTCCGAACTCTTTGGAATCATTATTGGTGATAAATAAAACGGTTTTATAGCTCGTGTAAAAATTTTGTGAAAAAATATTGTTATCTATTTGTAAACGAAATGTTTTCTTCTCGCTTTTTTGTTTGTTTGTTTGTTTTCGCGTCGGCTTCTTTAACATAGCAATAAAAAAATAGTTCTCATTTTCCGAACTCTCTGACATTTCAATCGGTTATAAATATAACTGCATCCAAGCTTCCTTTAAAATTTTGCAAAAAATAGGTATATTTAGTAGTGAAAACACGAGTTCTTAAAAAAAAAAAAAAAAAAAAAAAGCTTTAGCTTTCAACTCAGAGCAAAAATAAATTACAAGGTCTATGCTTTCAATGCAATGGTACGGCTTCATCCGTTTTTAATCAACCCTTTTCAATCTCCCTAGGCTAAACAGGTGACGGTTGGGTTAATCAATAAGGTTTCCCGTTACTGAGTGTAGAAGCCTTCAAAAGAACGTTGGCGCATGCGCAAACAGACGATTTTCATGTGCTAGGTTAATTTTATCACAATTATTCAAATTGGTAAAGAAATCATACGAGTTGTAATTTTCTAACTGGACGAAAAATGTCCGGGCGAGGATTTGAACCTGGGATCTCTTTGCTGAAGCTGTCAGCGCATGGCAGCTTCAAAATATAGGCATGTTTCAAATTGTTAGAAAAAACTGCTAGAATTAAGAAAAAAAACATTTATTTTCAATATTTACAAAAGTAACGGAAGTAGGAATTTCTGTATAGGTATTATTAGAGAATTATACCTAACGTTTCTCTAATAATAAAATATGCTAATGGTTTTAAATTACTCCTTTTCACACTAATTTAAATTTTGTACCTCACACATTTTGAACAATTCATAGTTTTATCAGCATCAGTATATTAAACACTTTGTGACGAGTGTCTCGTACACAATTTTCAACCTATTGACACCAATAATTATAATAATAATTCTTCGAGTATTTTAATAGCGAGCGTTTTATAACTAAAATTTTAAGGATTTAAATGAAGTTCTTCAGCTATCTAAATTTCTTAAAACTATCAAAAATATTGCTGGAAAGACTAAAATGTTTAAAAATCCCATCAAAAAATTTATTGTTATTATCAATGAATTTGACTCCCTTACCAACGAAATTAACTTACCCGGTGTTGACTAATGTCATCTTTGCAGAATTAGCAGTCTGTGCGGTCTCCAACCTCACATTTTGTTCTTCACCGTTTTATTTTTGTTTTTTAACTTTTTGTATTCTGAGTTTTCTACTCTCATAACGTAAACTCTCTATTCTGTTTTGTCTTGTCTCATTTGTTAATTCGTAATTATATATAAAAAAAACTCTTTATATATTTATGTAGACTGCTTTCTTAGTAATGTATCTCTTAAACTAGAGATTGGTCTCTGACAGGAGCCTTTTTATGAGATGGGTATGGGTTCGTCCCTCGGTAGATTTTCGTCTATGTCATGTGGATCTAATGGATTTTTTTCTTTTTTTTTTAAGTGTTAAACATTCTTTTGTTTAAACTGCATTATACTTCTATTTAAAAAAATTTCTTTGTATTTTTATGTAGTTCTTTGATACAATTATATATTTTCTTACGACTCCCCATTTGCTTTGGAAGTCAAATTGGGATTCAAAAATAAAATAAAAAATTATTATCAGTATCTAATAGAACATTAAATTAGAATTCAGTATTCAGAAAACATAAAAAAAATCGCTTAGCGTTTCACAAAATATCAGTAGAAATTATATAACATTCCTTTGAATAATAGGAATAAAACTTTAAATGTGTACCCTAGTCATATTAACAAATCCATACCTGCCAACTTTTGTATTTTTTCTTATCACTAATTTTATTATATAATATTTTTTCTTTATTTAATCAACCAAAATATGCTATTAAACAAGTAAAAATGACTTAAAAATTAGTGGTAACAAATAGGTATAAAAATTAGGAGTTATGATAATCTTGTCTAAACATTTATATATATTAGATAGGCAAGGTTTCAGTGTATTAACAATTCATAATATATCCCCTCCCTTGCTATAATAAATTTTGATCTTGTCTCGATACTGGTATTTTATGGACATAAGGAATAATTATCATTCGCATTAGAAAAATGTTCCAATTTTGACAGGTGTTTTCGTAGTCTCAGCAATAAGGGAAGTTTGACCCTACATACAAATTAGAGAGACTATGCATGCATAGAATATTTTTTTTGGTGCATATGGAATTTGAAATAATATTTAATCTCTTTTTCTGTTCAGGTATAGATTGAAAAAAAAAATGTTTACTAGGTGAACATTAACGACAACAGGGAAATAAGATATGATGAGATTGCTATTTTACGAAATTGTTGTTTCTTCTTTAGCGCTTACCGTTTCGATACCCATCTCGGTGTAGTATCCAGAAACATCAGCTGTGAAAATAAAACATTTGTGTCTATGTTTATTTCGCACATCTGACTCCTTTTTTTGTAACTATTATTTATTAACACAAGCTACAATCGCATTAATCCAATACACTTATTTTCCTGTGAAAATCAAAGGTTCCAGTTTTCGCTTTTCTTTTTATGGAGAAATTCCGAAAGATAAATTTTACTTTAAACACGAAATGTCTATCATATAATGAAGCAAAAAATTATTACTCGCAATTTTTGAACAACAAAGAAGGCGAAATAGGAAACCATGGCGTATGTCGATGTATGATCGTTATTCTCACAATGTCGATTAACCCGTCAGCACACGCGCTTGGATAAAATCTACCCCAGCTCACAACTATTACTTAAAAATGTGCGAAAATCGTTCGTGATCATTTTGAGCTTTATAGTACCTTTCAAGCTGTAAGATATCAAGATGTGGCCAAAAAGAATTTACCACCGGTTGTGGATTTTCCATTATTTTGTTATAAAAATGTCACGTGGGAGGAAATTTACCCCACGTGTGTTATAACGTAACCCATAATGATTGGAAAATGTTAATGCAAATGCTTATGTAATGCAAATAATAATATAATTGCTCTTTTAAACGTTAACAACTCTTGCACATACAGTTTCTATGTATCAGTTTTATATTTTTTTTTGTATTTTCATGGCTGAATTTGGATTGTAAAAGCTTTGTATGTAATGATATGCAGAAGAAAATCTTAGTGCTAGATTTTAGGGGCTTTTTTGCTTTAATTATAAAAGAACTTCTTATTTTAAGTGAAATTATGTTTTTTTTTGATTTACAGTTTATTTCAAAATATAAATTTTTGTTTATAATCAAACAGGGAAAAGGAAATTGACACAAGAAAACCAATTGGGGTAAAAGTTATGCCGCGCATGTAGTAACGTAATGGAAAGTAGCGCGTGTGCTGACGGGTTAAATTTTTTTCACTCCTCTTGAACACTTTTTGAGAACTGTTAAACATTATTATACGTCACTTCCAATTGGAGCACAGAAAGCATCCAATCTATTTTGAACAAATTGTGCTTGATACAAAATGCAATTACGATTCTTTAAAGTAATACCAAATTAAATTAGTACGTTTAAATACTGGTGTCGATTTTTTTATTCGTTTCATAGTTACTGTTGTTATTTATGTACAAAAAAATGGCCGAAGAGTAACACAAATTTAAATGAATCAATTTATTCGATAATTGAGAAGACAATCATTATATTAGCAAGTAGTAGAATCTAACAATTAATTAAATAATGCGTTTCCTTTACCACTTGAATGCGGACTGCATTAATTAAAATTTTCTCATAACTCATTTGCTAACCATAACATTTTTTAACACAATTAACCAATATATTTTCATTGTAATGTTAGGGAGATATTTCACTTTAAAATGGTAGAGTAATAAACAGAGGAAAATTGTTGAACAATGGCGAAAATACAATGAGAGTAATCATTTATCATATGATACTACCAATACAATAGTAGCTAGGTATGGGGTCCAAATGGTCTGGATAACAGTGATATTGTAAAGTTTTCTTCGTCTTGATTATCTCTGAAAGTTCTCCGATTACATATGGCAAATAAAACTCTACAAAATTAGTGGTATACAGAGCATCTGGACCCCTACCCTTGCTAAACCACTACTAGTAGCTTTCACAGAATTCAGATAAAACATACGGAATATAAATTGAAGGACACACGAAAGGAGGCAAACTGAAAAGCGAAAGAGATTTTGTATTCCAGGATAGCTCAGATCAAATGCCATAATTACCGAAAAAGACGTATCAAATTAAACAAATTTTTTATTTTCCTAAAAGCATAGGAAGCTATTTCCTTACAAATTTCTGAAAGATGAGCAATATAAAACTTCAATGATTCCATCACGAAAGCATCGTAACTAAATAGTTTAGTCATTTGGATTACAGTCGGGCTATAATGATCTCCTAGTCGTCCAATGTATTAACCGCTGGTCGATGTGTTAAACTTATTGAATTTAGCTTTTAAATATTTTCCGTGACATTTTCCGTGATCGGGTTTGACGTTACCGTTCTGGTTAACTGTTAAAATTGTATACGGACCTCTG
Source organism: Maratus michaelseni (assembly GCA_963931845.1). Taxonomy (NCBI): domain Eukaryota; kingdom Metazoa; phylum Arthropoda; class Arachnida; order Araneae; family Salticidae; genus Maratus; species Maratus michaelseni. The sequence continues at coordinate 78,604,697 of OZ007595.1, read as the reverse complement.
ATAGGAGCGCGGGCGCCTTTTCCGCAAAGTAACGGCGTGACCCAACCACTCCGTATGTTGATCTCAAAGTCGTTGGGGTAGCCCTATTTATTAACCCCTTAACTGTGTTGCCCGAACTCAGTTCGGGCAAGAACAGTTTGCTTCTTTTGTTACTAAAAGCTTTTGCACACCAGTAATTTTTAAACGCAACCTTCGCTTTATTAATCGGCAGACCATTTTCGATTACACAAAGCAAATATTTTAATACGGAAAAAGTGGTGTATTGTGCCTATTTTTAGTTTATGGTGTCGAAAAACCTCCCACAGTTAAGGGGTTAAAAGGTAAGACCCACAAGATCCTAGCAAGTCGATCTCTTTAACTTATTGAATTTATTTCAATCTATGATATTTTCTAATGTCATTTTTTAACTAATAATTATTCGAATTACCTGTTATTTCAGACATTATTTTAATCTTTAACACATATAGACAGGCACTGTACATTCCCAAAAACATATTTATAAACATATAAAACCAGTCCACACGCTAAAAGTTTCGTAAAGTAAAATATTTTCGCCCGTTTGCTCATGCATCTTCAATACTGATGTCTTTCATTTCTGCTCTGTCAGTCCAATTTCTCTGAAACTCCCCCTCTGTCCCTTTCTAACAGCATCTGGCGCCATCTGGTGTCAATCTTGGCGTGACTTACGTCGTTGCAAGTTTTTGTATCTGTTGTGTATATCTCTATCGCCTCTCTCTGCAATGCATAGTTTAGATTATTGTAATTAGCTAACTTTTCAATATTATTAAAGTCTATTTTAATTGGGAATGTATTGTTTAATCGGGCTATTGCGGTGGTTGATTTAGCTAAATTTATGTCTCTTCTGTGTTCTTTAATTCTCTCCTGGATTTTCAGTTTTGTCATGCCTATGTATAAATTATCTTTTCCTTCGTTATCTTTGAAATTAATTTTGTATATCCCTGATGTCTGTTGATAATTTAGCTTTTCCGTATCCAGATGCATCCATTTTCAAATTAATCAGATCAGATACGGAAAAGCTAAATTATCAACAGACACAAGGATATACAAAATTAATTTCAAAGATAACGAAGGAAAAGATAATTCATATATAGGCATGACAAAAAAGGAAAATCCAGGAGAGAATTAAAGAACACAGAAGAGACATAAATTTAGGTAAATCAACCACCGTAATAGCCCGATTAAACAATACATTCCCAATTAAAATAGACTTTAATAATATTGAAAAGTTAGCTAATTACAATAATCTAAACTATGCATTGCAGAGAGAGGCGATAGAGATATACACATCAGATACAAAAACTTGCAACGACGTAACTCACGCCAAGATTGACACCAGATGGCGCCAGATGCTGTTAGAAAGGGACAGAGGGGGAGTTTCAGAGAAATTGGACTGACAGAGCAGAAATGAAAGACATCAGTATTGAAGATGCCTGAGCAAACGGGCGAAAATACAGTAGAACTTCCCTTTAACGAAGTCCCTATTTAACGAAGTTTTCTACTTAACGAAATTTTCTGCAGAACTTTGACTTTGAACACCATTAGCATGTAAATTAATCTCCATATTACGAAAAATATATTCTATATAACGAAGTTTATTCCACTTTTGTACTTGTACAGAATTCAAACTAAGAGGTTTTTGTTGCGATGGATAGGCGAATTTATGTCAGCGGATTGTACGAAATTGAACATATTTAAATAATTTCCATTCTGCTTGTTAATAAATAAAACAATTTTTTTAACACTAAGAAAAACACTTGTTATCATTACTCTCTCCAACCGAGACTCAAGCGATAACAGTTGGGGAAAGTCAAAATCCCTTTTTTACATTCAATGATATAGAAGATGCGGTGTACAAATGGTGGCAGATGCATTGAAGCAAAAAATATCAATTAGAGACAGACAGTTACCTTTCCGACTTCCATTGCTCATAGACAATTGCTTCAACAAGAATATGCTTCAAAATGCAAATCGAACATCAAAGTTATTTTTGTTCCTGTTAATACAACTTCAAAACTGTAAAAAATCTTGAAGTACATTATCGAAAAAGACAGAAAAAAGAGAATATAGTGGAAACATTAGCTAGAGAACCTATGTATCAGAACTGATGAAAGCTTGAGCCAAAGCTTGGGAATGTGACGTGATTTCATTGCCCGTACACAAATGTTTTGTAAAAGACGGCTTCATAATTGAAATTGAATCAAATGCTTCTGAATCCAATACCTGTTTCTCATATCTGAAAGTAAAAATTCCTTAATTTAAGCTGATTTCTATTTAACGAATTTTCTTCATAACGAAGTTTTTAAGTGTAAAGATGAGACTTCGTTATATGGAAGTTTCACTGTATTTTACTTTACGAAACTTTTAGCGTGTGGACTGGTTTTATATGTTTATAAATATGTTTTTGAGAATGTACTGTGCCTGTCTATATGTGTTAAAGATTAAAATAATGTCTGAAATAACAGGTAATTCGAAGAATTATTATTGAATTTAGCTTTAAATTTTTCTGGTGACATCTTCCGTGATCGGGTGTGACGCTACCGTTCCGGACAAGTGTAAAAATGGTACAATGACCTCTAATGGTCACGCGGCTACCTTTTCCACGCAGTAACGGCGGTCTGTTCCAAAAGTCTTATTTTTTATTTTGCATTTTTTAAACTATTTTCTCAAATAAAATTACAAGTTGCAAACGTGTTTATTTGATCTTATCTACAAATAAAAAGACCACTTTACAATTTGTTAATCCCAATTCAAATATTTATCCATATTTTCTTTTTGTGCGATTTTTTATTTTTACTTTAATTTCAGAATACTCTTCAATATTGTATAAAGTTTTTTTTTTTCCATATAATAGATTTTTCATGCTATATGAGAATACAGTCGTTAATTTTCTCACTCCTCTGTCATTATTTTTGAGAGAAAAAATGAATAATATACTTGGCATCATGTCATCTGACTTTTGCAGTTACATGCTGGGTAAAGCATACAGAGCAGTTGTAAATCGTGAGATCGTAAAATGTTCGCCGTAAAAAGTGATCCATCTGCTTCCAAAACTTTACTACGAGTGAGCGGAAAATTATTTGGGGAAATTTTTGGTCATGCGGATTCAAACGATAAACAAAAAAAGCATCTTTATACAAATTTTCATTTTAATTACATTATTAATAATTAATTAATATCTTCAAAACTAACACTTATAAAGTTTTGTCGTAACACATGCAAAATATTAATAATTTATCGAATTTGAGGAGAAAAGAAAAATCGGAATTGGAGAAAAGCAACCACTGCTTCACAATTCCGCATATATAAATATCTTTCACAGACGATTAAAAAAATATTTTTTGCAGAAAGAAAGATAGGTAAGATGATCAAAACAAGGAAGATAGCACAACTTCCAAACCACCCAATTTATGCGTACCACGATTTCCGAATAGAAATATTAGTTGGCAGTAATATCGATTAAATAAGGGATAGATTTCTATTCGAAAATAGTGATATTTAAACTTGAAATGCTTGTATGCCATGAAAAATAGCTGTAATTTCACAATTCCGCATTATTTACACAATGACAACAAGAAATGATGCAGTCTGTGGCATATAACAGTTTAGAATTATCATTGAAATTGTTATTAAATTAGTTTAGCACTAGGACGGTCATAACATTACGATCAATTTGACCGCGAGCAAATAAATACAATTTATAAATATATCTTTGCCAATAGTATATCCAATTAAAATATATCTTTGAATTGAAATTTGAATGAAATACAGTGTCATGAAAAATCGAAGAGTGTGGGAATAGGATTACAAATATCTCGGCAACTAATTATCCGATCGACTTCATTCTTTATGAAAAATGTATGATTTTTTATTGTCTTTTATATTCACTCGTTAAAACAAACAATTTCGAAAAAATTTATGTACCGTTTATCAGAACGAATATTTCGAGAGTCCGAAACAATTATTTCCGGATAATCGAGGTTACCGAAAATCAGTAATCGTCTTCCCATTATTACATACTAAGTACATACCCAATTTCAAGTCTCGATCTCAATTTGTTCGGGAGATAGACCGTTTACAGACACACACACACAGACAGACGGGCACCATTTTTTTTTTTCAAAAAATATTTTTTTCGGAATCTCTAGTGTCTAAAACGTGTACAACGTTTCAAAACGATTACAAGACCAGTATAATCTTATAGAAAACATTGTTCAAAATTCTTAAATTCTATTAAAAAAATTTTAATTGATGAACGTTCCTATTAAATAAAAAAACATTTTCTGTAAGATTATACTGGTATGCAAAAAAAAAAGCGGGGAAATCACATCCCTACCTATACTACGTATGATGGGTAAGTAAAAGTTGAAAACTGTTACTTTATAGTTTGTGCTGTTTATAGGTTAGTGGAAAATGTTTGTGTCGATGCTATCTCAATCTTTTATCTATAAACTGCAGAGCGGTAAATGCTCAAGAACTGCTTTTTTTTAATACTCTTTCGTTAACTTATTTCTGTTTGTTTTTCCAATACTGGATAGTGTTTGTTACAATCTCAGAGCGGTAAATGTTCAAGAACTGTATTTTGGAGGATACCTTTTCGCTTATTTAATTGTTATTTTTTCAAAGTACTTTGTTTATAAAGTAGCATATAAATAGGAACGTAGAGTGCCTACAGGTTAATGGATAGTGTTTGTAGATATTCTAGCTCCATCTTTTATCTATAAACTGCAGAGCTTGGACAGTTGGCCAATTGAAACCATGTAGTTTCTTAATGGCTTTCATTTCGCTGCACGCGCGCAAAATTTGTGTTACACAGAACCATGGGTGCAAAAATCTAGACGCCAATGGGCTGAATCCCACCACTAAATTTGATTGGTATTCTTCGTCAAATTTCATTAGTATACTTCGCTTAAATTTTAGCAGTATTCTTATTAGGCGAAGAATACTAAAAATTTAGTGGTGGGAATCGGGCCATTGACACCTAGATTTTTGCACCTCTGCGCAGAGCCCTCTCGTTAAGACGTTGGTAGGTGGGAGACAGATACTGGACTGGAAGTTTCACCCTTTTCGTCAAAGAGGAAAATTGCGTGGGAACTTTGAGACACTAAGTCAGTTTTCCACACCAGTGGAAGAAACCGATTCTTGAAAGGGCAGGCAGATAAACTGTCTGAGATACGTAATACCATTATTTACGAAAACTATTCATCCCATTAATTAAAAGCAGACTTTCTTTCAAAAAAAGGCGAAAATTACTATTGGGTAATAGAGGTTAATGTCTATCTCGTTTACTATACATGCTTATTGCTTAGTCCTGACATGCCCAGTAGTATCTCGTTAATCGTTTGAGTGCTGAAAATTCAGCCTATAATCCGCGGATGTGTTTTAACCCAGAAATTGTATCTTATAAAATTTAATTTTCTAGATCGCTGTCAATACTTCAACTGTTGAATAAAAATTAAATGATTTCAATTATTGAACAAAATTTCTGGGTTGAAACAAAATTTGTTTGATCCGCAGATGCATTGCGGCGCTATCGTGCTTCATAGCACTAAAACGGTTAAATAGAAGCAGTATCCCCTTACAGGACCGTTCGGGACATAGTGTGATGTTTTGAATGGCAAGAGGCAAATGGCAGCATAAACCCCTGTACATATATACATTTTTGGTTGTTTGATTTTATTTTTCTGCATATTATTCCGAATTTTATTGTGTACTTTATGCGTTTTAATAGCATAAACAATATTTTTCTTAGGATTCATAAGAGAAAGTATATAAGATTAATGCACAGTAGCAATGATTTTCGTAAGTCTCATTTCTAATGAAAGTTGACATATTTATTGTAGAAAAAGTTTCAAATTTTACGAGCTTAAATATTTAAATTGCGTAACATTAAATTTATAGCTACAACTCGTATTTCTATTGAACATTCTTATATATTTCTATAAAATAGTTTATAGAATTAAATAAAAAAATTCCTAAAATGTTCTATAGAATTCTCTAAATTTTTAAAAGTTAATTAAAGTAAAAAATTTCAGAACTTACATGATGATAGAATTATATAGAAAATATGTTCAATACAGAAAATTTAATGAAAGCTCCGATAGAATCCTTTCGAAATGTATATTTATGCATTACATTAGCAACAAATTTCGTAATGGATATATCTACAAGAGACAGATGCTTCTCAGATTAAAATTTAAAGCAAGGATGGCAAACCTTTTCACGTGCATGGACCAAAAATTGAAAAACAGCATCTATCAACATTTTAAATTGCGAAATATTCAGATAAAATAAATATTGCAACATATGTTGCTTGTAAGAGACACTGGTTAACAGAATCAGTCACTTTTGTACATTAAATAAAACAACCAACGTGCGTTTTTTTTTTTTTTTTCGTTTTTTTTTTTTTTTTTTTTTTTTTTTTCATGAGAATTATCTATTAAGTTAAAGCAACTTTTATTCGAAAATATTCATTTAAATGTTACGCACTTTAATAAAATAAATTTTATGAATTTGTTTTTTAAAAATTTGAAATTTACCACTAATGCAACATCTAACTTAAAAATAATCCTGATTGCATTATAAATTGTTTTAATGTTTTATAATGCGATTTAGCTGATGTAAAATCAGTATTAAAAAAGTATATACACTTGAAAAGATTCACTTTATTTGATCACTTTATTTTACGATAAACTCACATAAAGATGATTTTAAACTCTTAAGTATTTTCTCTTCTTACAGAAAATAATATTTAGAAAATATTCAGAATTGTATTCATTTTTAAAATGGACTCACTCTTCCAAGCGATATTCCAACAATGCTAGTAATCACCCTTTGATTAATGCGCCTGTTATCACGAATCAGTTCATTGACATGCTATGCTCTGCACTGCCTGCGGTCTTCGGTCGTCCACATCGGGGCTAATCGTGCACACTAGACGTGCCTAGGTTCTCCGTCCGGCTTCCACGTACCCATCTCCTGACGGTACTTCTGTCGACACGTGCTTCGCCATGCACAGCACTCATTCGCCTGTGGATATCGATTGGTGCAATACCTTCCGCTGTCGGGAATTCGATCACCGCACGCTGTTTTAACAACACTCTCATATAGTCCGACATTCTCCGGTTCACTGTTTACACGTCAGTGTTCCCATCTGCAAAATAAAAAAATCATTTGATGAAGGACATTTTAAAATTGCTTGTCAATGTAAGATAGTCCATTTTGTTCTGTTAATAAAGTAGTTCCAGACGTGGAGGCAAAACTTATTGTACAACACTCGTACAATTAGCGAAAATCGTAGAAAGATCATTATTGGAGTGTATTCGATTATAACTCAAGATATAATGCATTAAAAAACGAAATATGTTGTTCAACTCCTATGGAATGGAATTGAAATGTCGATAAATGTTATACGTTTACATAGAAAAATAACTTCGTGAATGTGCCAGAGAGATTCGCGTTGTTGAGTGGATTTTTTTTTCCAGAATACTTTTAAAAGGCAGCCTGCCAGAATATAAACAGAATAAAAACAGACAATATAGTTTTCTTAAGAGAAATAACTTAGATGAGAGACTCGATCTTATATGGACTGACTTCAGCGCGTCCCAGACTGCTTTAGCAGTGTTTAAATGTTTCACATGTATTATCTGGTTATCGTCAATACAAAGGTTTGATTATTGACCTGGCCTTTACACCTTTTTTAGCCCAATCTGCGACCGGCGGATTAGTGGGTTCGGCCGAAACAACGTTACATAAATCATCCTGCAACGGTAGCATTTCCATTTTAAAACTCCAATTACTGTAGTTGTTGTCGTTTAATTTTTCAATAAGAGCTATTTCTTTGCTAGCTGCCATATTTATTTGTCGAAGAAAAGTTTATAGTTCTGACAAAATCAATGTATACTTTTGTTTTTGTTCCGTTATGAGCTACACATATCTTAATTCTATAGATCACCTCCTGTATTTTTTTTCTATTCTGCATCTTTTTTTTTTCGTCCGATGTTTAAATCACAACAAAACAATGTAGAAGAGAATCCTGAAGATAATTTGTTTTTTCAGCAAGTACGTAGCAAGTAAGTACAATTTCACTATTACCTCTTTTATACGAAGGCTCTCTTATAAGTTTACGTACTACACACATCTTGGAACAGTCTATTATCATGAGGTAGGTGCCGGTCTGGAAACACTAAGTGATTAAGATGAAGCCGCATATAAAAATAATATAACTGGCATTTTTTTATTTTTTTTTTCTACGCGCAGGCTTATATTGTTCCGAAATTCGATGTATTATTTAATAAATTTTTGATTGATTAATAAATTTATTTGTTTACAACCATTTAATATTTTTTAATGGCAACGGAAATATTAATTTATACAGTGAAACTTTCGTGAAAAGTATGAAAACTTACATTAAATCACAATTTCATCGTTCTTCTAGAAATTTATAAGGAACAAGCATACTCTTTGATAATAAGAAGAGCTATATAAAATAATGTTTAATTGAATCTATTAATTAATTATATTTTTATTCATTACAATTAATTATAATCAGTGAAATTGTATTTTCATTTGTTTTCGTTCGTTTATAATTTTGTTTGTGCATAAATTATGACCATAAGCCAAAATTATACAAAATTATCCAAAATTACACTGTAAAAAAATTCCATCAATTTAAGGAAAAGGGACTGGCAGCAGAGTTGCCGGAATGTTTTCGTTTTTTGAGGAAAGTTCCGTCTTTGTAGTCCGTAAATTCTGCGCGATACCAGTGATACAGACGATATAGACGCGATACAGGCGCGAAGGAGTTGAAACGCATGCGTGACATCAAAAATACTGCAATCCCATTCGATTATAGATTTTTACAGTAATAATTCCGTATTTGAAACTCTGTAATCTTAGAATGGCAACAGATATACGGGAGATATTCCATTTTTCTAACAAAACGAAAAAATTCTGATCAAAATTCACGGAAGACAACCTGTCAACAAACGAAAATCTTTAACAGTGTATATACCATAATTCCCCTCCTAAAGCGAGCTTTTTCACCCGCTTGGGGAACGTTTATTTCTTTATTTTCGAATCACTGCTCTGAATGTATATTAGGACATAAAATACATAAGCATAGACAAACTTTACTTTTGTTAGATAAAAAATATAAGAATTGGGTATTTGGACGGCATATTGGGCGCCATCTTGAAAATTGTGTCTTTTCGGTGACCAATTTTTACTAAACGTTTAGTATGTTATTCACCACAGCTGATAATACAAGAAACCGCAGAAAAAACTTTTGTAATATTTTTGGGAAAATTAGGTAATTTTTTTTATATATTTGTACCTGAATAATACTCCAATAATTATTTTTATAAACATATATCTATATATTTAAAACGCTAAGCGATTTCTTTCGACAATCCGTTAGAACAAACTACCGCATCAAATTACACCATTCTTTTTTTAAATGAAAGATATTAGGACACAGATTTGTTATCGTGCATTCGTTTGTTCGAAAATTTAATTAATTAGCTGTAATTTTCAATTAAACATTTGCTTCTGCTTATGACGTCATAAAGTTGACAACTCCCACTTTTGAGGGCATAGAGTTTTTTCCCTGAACCCTGTGGTTCGCCAATCTTTTGACATTAACTAATATCAACTAGGTAATATTTTAACATTGTAGTATAAAATCTTTAAAAAAAAACTTAATTAGCTACAATATAATCATAATAAAATATCTAAACGTAAACATATCAATATGAATAACAAATCTCACGTAAAATGTTGCAATTTAAATGATTCCAATTGAAACAAGATTTGGAGAGTTATCTTTGACGCCCAGCTAACATAAAAGTACCAATTTTATTTTATTTATTTACACACATATTCAATTTTATTATAAAACACCAGGTTGCCGTACAAAGCAAAAATCGTCATGTAGGTGCCAAAAAATAACCCATGTGCGTCGGCGATATCTGTACTGATTTAATCAAAATTATTTTGGTTGCACCGCATATTGCAAAATTAATTAAATCTATGATTATTGTTTCTTTCTCAGATTAAAAATAAGAAAATTGGTACTTCTCTATTATCCCGTCGACCACTTTTCATAACAAAAAACTATCGCCAAACTGTAACGTCAAATAAACGGGAGAACGTTGCCATTGGAATATCAAAATAAATAAATAAATAAAATACATGAATTTAAGGACACAATTGTTATTTTAATTAATGAAATAATTAATAAATCAGTAAAACATAATGAAAAATAGACGCAAATCTCGAATTAAAAACCACTTGATGACGTAACAAACACGTATAATGCTTCTGACATCAAGTAAATCGGACTGTATTTTAGGCGTTTAATTTTACAGTTTGGCGATAATTTTTTGTTATGAAAAATGGTCGACCGGATAATAGAAAAGTACCAGAAAATTTAATGTTTAACGCAATTCAATTATTTGATCGATCGCAAATTTTGGTTCTTTTCCGTTATACCGACACCATGCCATACATGTAAATATATGCTTGGCAACAATGGTGTCCGTATAATGGAAAAGTACTCAATTTTTTCTTAGTTCGGGCTATACCAAAAACAAACATTTTACAGGTAACAAAAGAATCTCCGAAAATGGCTGCTTCATCAGCTGTTATGACAGCAAAGTTGGATAAAATCTAATAACCTGAATTTTACAACGTTTATGCGAAACAGCACAGAGAACACACGCTATTTTTATATAAGTAGGGTATATTTAAACGAATAAGAGAACTAACAACCTTCAATAATATAATGCATGAAAAAGTAAACAACTAAGTGATTCAGCAAATCATAAAAATATGTATTTCTTAATATAACTATAAAATACAGAAAAATATTCTGGTACCATAAAAAATATTCATTATCCCGTCGAAATTCCGTGCATTATCCCGTCGTCCGATTAAGAAAAAAAAAACTATATGCAAATTAGGTACTTTTCGGTTAGCCGGCGCCAATAAAGTATATATATATATATATATATATATATTATTTCTCCTGTCAACATCCCTTTTTTTCTGAAAATACGAAACGCAGAACGACGAATGAGATAGCATATGAAAGGATTTTGAAAACGCTTCTGACATAGCACACTTAACATTTCGTTAAAACATGTTTTCGATTAAAAATTGCTGATAATTAAAAAGTAAATCGGCATTGTTTTCCTAAATGAAATGAAAGGTTTTCCTCAAAACATTGTTGCCAAAAAAAATAAAATACCACATTATATGATGCTCAGCAATTATTATAAAAAACACCGCACGGGTTTATTTTATATTTATGATTAAAAAGCGAAATTTAAATTGAAATGTTTAGATTTATATTTCTATGTCCCATGTTTTTCCCGAAGCGGATGACGTCATCCTCTAATGCAGTTAAAATACGATTGTTAATTTTTTTTTTTCTCGCGTGTGCCTTTAGCAATCTTGGATCAGTTTTTACTCTAACTTTGATGGAATAAATTAGATGATATTCTGGATTGACTAACAACTAAATGTTGTTTACAGATATTTTTATCCTTGCTTTTTCTTTAGAAGTTTAAACCTGCATCTAATAACTATTACATATTGATAAAAAATGGTACTTCTCTTTTATCCCGTCGACCACTTTTCATAACAAAAAACTATCGCCAAATAAACGGGAGAACGTTGCCATTGGAATATCAAAATAAATAAATAAAATATAAGAATTTAAGGACACAATTGCTATTTTAATTAATGAAATAACTAATAAACCAGTAAAACATAATGGAAAATACACGCAAATGTCGAATTAAAAACCACTTGATGATTTAACAAACACGTATAATGCTCATCAAGTAAATGGGACTGCATTTTTGCCGTTTAATCTTACAATTTGGCGATAGTTTTTTGTTATGAAAAGTGGTCGACAGCATAATAGAGAAGTACCTAAAAATATTAGATTTCAGTGCGAAATCCTCGTACGGGCCCTCTGGTATATATATATATATATATACTTCATTGGCGCCCTGCTAACCGAAAAGTACCTCAAATAATTCGCCAAACTGTAGCGCCCAATAAACAAACGGAAGAATGTTGCCATTAAATCTCAAAAAAAGAATAATAATAATAATTAAGAAAAGCCCCATTTACTAAAGTAACATTTATCAGTAACTTTTAACAATAAAATTTACAATATACTAATGAAAACAGAATCAAAAATAATCTTGGATATTTATTTATTTACGTTATTTCTCTTAATTATGGAAAAGGAATAATCATCCTGATTATGTAAAGGAATGAAGAAACCATACAAATAAATTACACTTGAGATCATTAAAAATCTCCTTTTTCTGTAGATTGATTTATTATTGAAAAAAAATTCTTCATCTTTACATAAAAATTGATTAGCTTAAAACAATAGATGCGTTTCAGAAGATATAGAATTAAAACGAACAATGATTAAAGAAGACATTTTAAAAATTTTGATCAAAACATTTTAAAACTTTTTTTTAACGTCGAATTTCGACGGTGCGTTTGGGGAGAAGCAATGCACATGCGCATAGGAGCTCATTCGGTTGCATTATCACAGGGGGGGGGGAATGTGTGCCTTATTTAATATGTTCTTTTATTGACTGAATATGAGATGAACGTAAGGATATGCTATTTGTATGATACTTCATAGGTTCAGGAAATTTTCTTTCTTGCCGTGGGGAATAGGGAGTAATGTCAAACTGATTTCCATTTTGTTTACGGATTGTTTGTTTGGAGTTTGCATCGGAAATAATAACGTAATTCAGTGGGGGAAATTTTTTTTAATAAAATATTTGAAAGATTGTTTCATAAGCACCCCTACTTATGTAATAAAGAAGCTTATTTTACTAATATTGCTGTTGTAATTTTTTCCGTCAAGTTTTGACGGGTACCATCTAGTCTATATATTTAAAACGCTAAGCTTTTTTCTTTTGACAATCCGGGAGAACAAACTACTGCATCAAATTACACCATTCTTTTTTTAATGACAGATATTTAGACACAGATTTGTTATCGTGCATTCGTTTGTTCGAAAATTTAATTAATTAGCCGTAATTTTCGATTAAACTTTTACGGCTGCTTATGACGTCATAAAGTCGGCAACTCCCACTGTTGCAAGGCATAGAATTTATTCTGTAAACTCTGTGGTTCCCCAATCTTTTGACATTAGTTAATATCAACTAGGTAATATTTTAACATCTATATATTTAAAACGCTAAATGTTTTCTTTCGATAGTCCGTGAGAACAAACTGCTGCATCAAATTACATCGTTCTTTTTTTAAATGAAAGATATTTGGACACAAATTTGTTATCGTATATTCGTTTGTTCGAAAATTTAATTTATTAGCCGTAATTTTCGATTAAACTTTTAGTGCTGCTTATGACGTCATAAAGTCGGCAACTCCCATTGTTCCAAGGCATAGAGTTTATTCTGTAAACTCTGTGGTTCGCCAATCTTTTGACATTAGATAATATCAACTAGGTAATATTTTAACATCTATATATTTAAAACGCTAAATGTTTTCTTTCGATAGTCCGTGAGAACAAACTGCTGCATCAAATTACATCGTTCTTTTTTTGAATAAAAGATATTTGGACACAGATTTGTTATCGTATATTCGTTTGTTCGGAAATTTTATTAATTAGCCGTAATTTTAAATTCAAATTTTACTTCTGCTATGACGTCATAAAGATAATCGCCAGAGGATACTGCAACTTTTCATAAAAATGAAGTCTGACTCTGACCGTAACTTCAAGCTATCTGGGCAAGGTAGAATTGTAAACAAAGATTGAATACGTTATAAAAATATCAATGTCACCAATTTATTTACATTTAACATTTGCTGAAACATTAAAACTAATACAATAAGATTAAAATATATTAAATTACTCATAAATTTGTTGTTAAACGTTAATAAATTTTATTTATTAAATAAAAAATACCCTTACATGGAACAGAAGCAGCGTACGCACAAGTAATTGACGCGACATATTTTTTGCGCTATTTTCGCACATTATTTTTATTAAACACACGCAATTATTAATTAGTATTAATAAGTTAATTTTAAATTATTTTAAATTATTTATTTACACATGTATTCAATTTTATTAACACCAAGTTGTCATACAAAGCAAAAATCGCCATTTTGGCGCCAAAAAGAAACCAATGCGTCTGCGACATCTGTGCCGATTTAATCAAAATTGTTTGGGTGCACCGCATCTTGCCAAAATTAATTAAATCCATGATCATTGTTTCTTTAGGAGATTAAAAATAAGAAAATTTAATTCTTAAGGAAATACAATTATTTGGTCGGAAATTTTTTCTTAGTTCGGGCTTAGTTAATATTCTGGTACTTCTCCATTATCCCATCGACCACTATCCATATACAAAAAACTATCACCAAATTATTCGCCAAACTGTAGCGCCCAATAAACAAATGGAAGAAGGTTGCCATTAGAATCTCAGAAATAAAAGAAAAAAATTTGGAAAACCACAATTCACTAAAGTATCATTTATCAGTAACTTTAAACAATAAAATTTACAAAATATTAATGAAAATAACAACAAAAATAACCTTGGAAATTTATTTAATTAAATTATTTTTCTTAATTATCTCTCTCGACTGCTGGATAAATGTTTGTGACGTCAGTTAAAATTGATCTATTGTACGTAACTGCGCATCGCAACATTTTTTCAATGCTTTTTCACTTTTAATGTCATGTTGTCGAAGATGTAATTTCTATTTTAATTAATGAATTAACTAATAAATCAGTAAAACATCATTAAAAATACATTAAACGTCGAATTAAACATCACTTGATGAGATAACAAGCACGTGTAACGCATTTGACGTAAAGCGAGTTTGACGCCATGATAATACATTTTTGGCGTTAAAATCCTATAGTTTGGCGATATTTATTTTCTTAATGGAAAGTGGTCGACCGGATAAAGGAGAAGTATCAAAATTCGTTTAAATCGTATGAAATTGAAGGGTATATGTATTTAATGTGTTTAAAAATACGATTAATGTTTCTCAAACTTTGAATCTGAAAAACAGTCGAGTACGAGGTATTATTATGTATTACGTAGGTCGCGGTACGAGCCACCATCTGGACAGGGTATATACGGCAGATGCCATTTTTTAGTACAATTATATACAAAATATATTTTTATTTGTATACATGGTGGTTAAGCATAAAAGCAACGTCTATAAAGTACATGTGAAAAGTTTGCGCCTGTGAAAATGACGCTATGCTTATCTTGAAATGCATTTTTACATTGATAAATCTAAAGAGAAAAATTTATAGGATTGTGTCAACATGACGTAATTTTAACCGATTTTAAATTCTTCATTCTAAAGAGTAGAGTGTATAACGATTGTGACAAACGGCGCTATCGCTTTTGTTTTTATCGCGCTTACATAACTTCTAAATATCGTACAATTTCAATTTATACATCATCAATTATAAATATGTTAACTTTCGAATGAAATTTATTTGAAAACAGCCGCTTAATTTAACAACATTTTAAATAATTTTTAAGCATGAATTATTTTTTTAATCTATCTCAACAATGGCCGCCAGTTTGCTTCAGTAATATAAAATAGCACCTGGGAAAGTTGCCACAATTGGAAATTAATTTCCCTAACCAACATAAAAAGTGAAGAACATAATAATAATAAAAAAAACCTCTGAATATATCATAAAATTAGATTAATCATAAGCATTTTGGAGCTAAACTGAAATCTTTCAAACAAAAAAACCGATTTTCCATTTATGTTCAACATAAAATTGATATCATGTTGAATTCGTTGTTGCATCAGAATATGTTTGGAATTGTATTTTATTATTATTTTAAAGATCGATGGTGTATTTCACTGTATCAGAGGGAAAAGATCACGAATGTACAAAAGGGATAATCATGATTATGGAAAGGGACCGAAAAAACTATGCAAATAAATTATACTTGAAAACATCAAAAATCTGCATCATCTGCAGATTCTATATTATTATTGTAAAGAAATTTCTCCATCTTTATATAAAAATTGATTAGCTTAAAACAATGGATGCATTTTAGAAAATATGGATTTGAAACGAACAATGATTAAAGAAGACATTTTAAAACTTTTTAGTATTTAAGTATTTTAAAACTTTTTTAAAGTCGAATTTCGACGGTGCCTTTGAATCGATGCAATGCACATGCACATAGAAGTTCACTCGGTTGCATTATCACAGGGAGAGAGATGTCTGCTTTATTTACTGAATATGATATGGACGTAGGAATATACTATTTGTATGATACTTCATAGGTCCACGAAATTTTCTTTTTGAAGTGGTGAATATGGCAGTAATGTCAAACTTATTTGCATTAAACAGTTGTTTATAGATTGTTTGTTTGGAGTTTGCATCGGAAATGGTACTGTATTTCACTGGGGAAAAAACTTTTAAAATAAAACATTTAAATGACTTTTTCATACGCACCCCTTCTTAAATAATAAAGAAGGTTATTTTACTGATATTGTTATAGTATTTTTTCCGTCAAGTTTTGACGGGTTCCTTCTAGTTTAAAGTAATATTTGTAAGATGGTCTAAAATTATTTAAATATTATTCATAATTATTTATTGTTGTTGACCTGATATTTCTGGATAGATTCTCTAAAGGGGGGGGGGGTCCAAAATTCACATGAATATGCATGAATATCGGTTATCATTCACGCGTGAAACAACGTGGTACATTTTTTTAATTGGGCTTGGTAGGATTTTTCTTTGATATTTTTTCTTATTGATATTTATTTATTTGAAACATTCAGGATTATACTCCTTTTTAAAAAAGAGTGTTTGTTAAATTTTCTGCGATACCTTGGCATTAAAATTTTTGATGTGATAATTCAGTATCATATTATTTAACTTATTATCCGTGTTGCCAGACTAAGAAAATGTTTTATTCAGTTTTTTTAATCACATTTTTTTTCCTTTTATTTAATGACAGACACTTCGTTATTAAATAAAGCAAAGATTACGTCCAAAAAAAGTAAAAGAAAAAGTCAAAAAATAAAAATTAAAAATTAAAAGTAAAATTAAAAAGGTAAATATTTTCAGTAAAAGTATTCCTCATTCTGCCAACACTGCTTATAATATCTAAACTAATAAAAATTCTAGTGATCAACTAGAGTATGCATTGCAAATCTAGAATGTTCCAAGTTTTGATTATTTTTCAGACTCCATCAAACAACAGAGTCACGTATTTCAAACATTTTCTGGAACAATTCCTTCTAATACTTATAAACATAACACTCTTGGTCTATTAATGAATTTATCGCTTACAGAATTTGCTAGGTAAACATTAGAATACTAATTACAATCTTATATCTAAATATCATTCTAAAAACTTTCAGGGAGGAAATAATTCTTTTGCCAAAATATTGAAATTATTAAATGTCACCAGAATTTACGAATAAATTGATTTGAAAAATTAAATTCTTGTCATTGCATACATTAAAGAAGCAAAATTTTTCTACAAACTTTTGATTGCCAATGTCAGCTTACAATCGAATTTATGTGCTATATATAATAATGGAAGCCCAGTAGCGTAGTGGTCAGCGCTCCTTCTACCATGCCAGAACGTTCCTAGTTCGATTCCGGGCTGACGACTGGGCAAAGTTCACCAAACCTTTCATACCTTCGGAGTCGAAAAAATTAGTACCAAGCTTACTTGGTAACTAAATACTGATTGACCCGCGTTAGGCTGACCACCTCACCGGAACATATGCTGCATAGCAGCCCAGGAGTCTATGGTCAAGACAACAGGTCTGGCCACTGCCACCGAGAAACACTCAAGGCCGACGGACAAGAAATGTAACGTCATCGGTAATTGACCGACTTCTCACATGTCAGTTATCAAAATCAATTTGAATTTTTCTATAAGAATATACTGGTACTTTTCATTTTTTTTTGGTCAGGAAAAAATACAGTAAAAAAAAAAATGATGATTACCAGTCTATTAATAATTGACAGGCAGAATTTTTCGGTACGAATCGATTTTCTCAAACGGAAGGAACTTTCCGAACAACCCAATATTGTTTATTGATAAGCACATCGAAGGAAAATATTCTGAAATTTAACTGGGCCTTGGCGATTTCCCTACACATTTCACCCTTTGCGGAAGGGAGAATCTTCCTGCTCGGTGCTACTTTCCCGCTTGCTGGGCTTCCAAATGATCCTCTTTTACAATACCAGTATTTTTTAAGAAGTATTTCCGGGACTGTTTCTACAACATTTAGAATAGAAATAACCTTTCCGGGGATCCCAGCAGCAAGAGATATCGGCTATATTTCAACCTATTATAAGAACTGTCGGTATGAGATTGATAGTTATACAGAGAATTGACACGATGTCGTCTCGAGTATAAAGTTATACAGAGAATTGACAGTATAACTAGCGATTCTTCTAGTCATGAATCAAAGGTAAACATATAATTGAGATTAATGTTGGAAATAAATTATTCGGCACATACTCTAAGTATAAAGTTGGCCAATATTTAGAAACTGCCAAAATTGAATAATTTTGCTGGGAACGTATTATTTGTTTTGGCAGTAACCCTTCTCCTGCAGTGACATCTGTCACGCGACATAAACCCACCAATATCCTTCAGAATCTTTATCTCACAACCCCCTTAATTGCTTACGTTTCAAGGACAGACCAGACCACACTTTTGAACGGACATACTGATGTTTACAAGTCAAAAATATGATCGAAGGAATTTTTCTTGGTAAGAATAAATTCCTTATGCACAAATCAGCAAACCTTAATCTGTTAAAATTTACAGATAGCAAGATACGTGGTGTACGAAATCTAACAATTTAATTTTTTTTTTTTTTTTTTTTTTAATAATTACGATTTTTTATCTTAAAATATAATTTGATAAAAGGAACTTAATAAATTAAACTGATATATTTTTAATAAGTGGATAGAAAGATATTTTAATTTGGATAAATATATTGAAAATAGATATATATGACAAAATATCTAAAATTATAAAATAGAAAAGTTTTGCTCTAAATTTATTTCTTAAATTATGAATTAGAAAATAGAAAAGTTTTGCTCTAAATTTATTTCTTAAATTATGAATTAGAAAATTCGAAGTTAATAAATTAATTTCTTTAGAAATTTTTTAAGTAAAATTTTGGGAATTAAGAAATTACAACACTAGAACCGTAATTAAATGAAAGATGTCATTTTAAAGAAAATTTGGGAATTTTTTTTTCTAAAGGTTGTGATGTAAAATTTCGAATACAGAAGTAAATCAACTTTTTTTTCCCCAGATAGTGATGAATTTAATTTATGCTTTTTTTAAAAGTTTAAAAAATGAATGAATAACGTATTCAATAAAATAATTAATTAGATATTTAAAAAAAAAAACATATATTTTCATACATAACTATAGAAAGAGGAAAGAGAAGCTGCAGTAGATATGAGAAGATAGGAAACACAGCAAGGAAACAATGTTGTAAGCATAATTTGCATTGTAAAAATTGTATAATTAATTAATATGTATGAAAGTAGATTTTAATTCAAATAATGAATTTTGCTAAATGCTAATATTTCCCACTACAAAAAGTAAAAATATTTACATGTCGAGAGTGTAACTAATTAAAACGTAAGAAATTTAATTTTGTTTAATGTCTAAGCATTGCTGTTACGTGATTTTACAATAAAAAATCTATTAATCACAATTGGAAATAAAATTAGGGTCAATTTTACTTTGTAAGATGCAAAAATATTTATATATCAAAAGTAACTAATAAATGAGAACGTAATTTTATATAATGTTATTTGCATATTACACAGGAAAATCAGTTGCAATTTAAATTTAAATTGTAATTAATTGTAATTAATTATTTTTTTGGAAACGCATTTAACAGCAATATTTAGACTTTATTTTTTACGTTTTAATTAGTTAAATAATTGATGCGTAAATAGTTTTACCTCTTATAGCGGAAAATAATCACTATTTTCCAAATTCATTATTTGAATTAAAACGAACTCCTTACGTTTTAAGTACCATAATTTCGCGCGTACACGCCGCACCTCAGACAATTCGATTTCCTACCAGAATTTATTTTAAATTAAATTAGACTTACTTCTGCTAAGCACTTATTTGACTTCTTATTTTTAATAAAATTTCCGGTTTGAAAAAGCGAAATTACGATACTATTTTTCCATCTTACAAATTTTCCTATATCAGACCAGCCAAGTCTCCGGCTTTTTGGTTACCAGTATTATATTATAGAAAATGTTGTTTTATTTAATCGGAGTATTCTGCGATTTAAAAGAATAACATTTTTCTCTAAAAAATTACTGGTGTACAAAAAGCCTGAGACTTGGCAACTCTGCCTATATGATATCTCTAGCTCGGCAATAGATTACCAAGTGACCAAATGATCGAAATTATTAGGCAAAAGCTTCAAAATTTATTCTTTATATTCGGAAATGATCAATATTTATTATTTGATTTAAAACGAACTTTCTTAAGTTTTAAGTACTATTTTTCCATCATACAAATTTTCCTATATTATACCTCTATCTCAGCAAAAGATCACCAAGTGACCAAATGATCGTCATTATTAGGCAAAAGCTTCAAAATGCATTCATTAGTATTCGGGAAGCGATAGCGATGGTCGAGAGGGTTTTTGCCGTGCGAACAAGAACACTTTC
Organism: Maratus michaelseni; assembly: GCA_963931845.1. Taxonomy (NCBI): domain Eukaryota; kingdom Metazoa; phylum Arthropoda; class Arachnida; order Araneae; family Salticidae; genus Maratus; species Maratus michaelseni. The sequence goes on along the minus strand of OZ007595.1, from coordinate 78,583,942 downwards.
ATACCGATCCAGGTGAGTTACGTCGCCTGGACGAAACGTAGTCGGGTTTGGATATTTGGCCGAAGTCTGGCGATTAATTATTTGCTGTTTTGGTAGTTTACTACTAATTTTGCAAGAAAAATTTCAAAATAATTTATTTAAGAAATATTTCTATTTAAAAAGCAGACAATTTGGAATCTCTGGATTTACTGACCTATCAACGAGAGCGTTCTCTACATCTAAACCATTCATTTTACGTGCAAGTATGAAGCAGAGCACTTAGTACACAACAGAACACTGTTTACAAGAGATTATCCTCTCAAGTACTCACAACACTTAACACGTTGACGGACACTTGCGGCTATAGCCGCCAAAGCGAAGTTCACAATGTGGCATTACGGCTATAGCCGCCCAAAATGAAACAGTCGTTTTTAGACACTAGGGCTATAGCAGCACAAATGCGCATTTACCGGCGTACAAGTAGAAGCCCGGTGTCATGTTTTGGAAACACTGTTTTAGGTTGAAGTTCGTTTTCCACCTGTTATATGAGTTGCTGCTTCAGTATGCACGTGCAGGGTGGCTGCTGGTTAGGGAAAAATACAGTAAAAAAATGATAATTATCAGTATAGTCACATATAAAAATTTAAATTGATTATTTGATCGAATAATAAACATAAAATTTTCTATAAGAATATACTGGTGTTTCTCACTTTTTTTTTACTGTATTTTTCCCTGACCACTAACCACCCTGACGTGGTTGTGAAGGAAGTGGTGCAACCTAATTAAAGGTGCTGAATTAATCAAAATTAAGTTTATTTAAGCAGAAAGGGTAAAACTATACTTCTAATATTCTAAAAATTACAAAAACATATAGCCTCAATTTCATAACTTCACTTGTTCCTACTGTCCGTCAATGTGTTAATAATTGTTCACGTTGCATGTGTTAAAATTCAAAGGTATATCACATTATATGATCTGATTTTCTCCCTTTAACTTAAAAAAAATGATTTTTACAAAACGCTGAATTTGCTTTTATGTTTTGATAAATGACATGGTTTATTTGAAACATGTAAACCATGCCGTTGAAAGATAGCATTTTTCTTTTATTTTGTATAAAATTTTTGTTGTATCATTTATTCTGGTAAATTGCTTTTTTCACTGGTCACCCAGCGTGATCTATATAACGAGCGACTATTTTTTAAACACATTCATATATGAAAGGTATTCTAAAATGATAAATAACAAATAAATACACAAGAGAATGTTTCATATGTTTCAGAAATTGAATTTTAAATTATTTCATGACGAAAAATCTTTAAAAGTGTTTTTGCTCTCAAGTTTTAAATTTTTACAGAAAATTTTCGACAAAAATACCATAACAGGGTTCGCACTGTCTTAAGCCACGCCCCATTTTGTAAGGACTCTTCCACCAGTAATCGCATAAAACTATCTTCTAGCTAATGAATCGTGAATTCATTAGGAAGAAAATGATCTTTTTGGTGGTAGAGTGTCATCACAAAATGAGGCGTGGCTTAAGAGCGTGCGAACCCTGCATGGACATTTTTCATTTAAACTTAACACTTTGCCGTCCGGCGACACCACAGTGGTGTCGTACGTAAAGTAACTTAATTTTAAACCTTAATTGCTACATTGACACCAGAATTTTGGAATGAAAAATTCACTTTTACCAAGTGCAATAAGAAAAGATTTTACATATCTTCGAATAAATTTGTTTCTAAATCCTGATGCCAATCAATCATTTCAACATTTTACGAATAGAAATATTTTTACGAGATATGCGAATAGCAAAGTGTAAATATCATGTTATATAATGCCTTTAATATAACCTTAATATCATGTTATTCTTATGCCTTTAATTTATTTTATCAATGTTATTTCCTTTTTTTTTTTTAATTGTCAAATATTTAAAAATATACATATTATAGAAATATTGTAATTAATAATGGGAGAATAAACTTCTTTATACTTTAAAAAAGAAAACTACTAATGAGTTATAAAAAAATCAAATTTGTTTTATTTTATATCTTGTTACTCTTTTCCATTGAAAAATTTAGAATGCCATATGTTGCATAAAGTATACAAATAAACATCCATTTTAAAGGATAGACTTGAAACTTCTTTTGCGACTTTTCCAGAGCTTATGCTGATGATTTCTAAATGACAATTTTATGCAAAAATCTTTTCATTTAAATTCTTTTTAAATATTCTAATTAGTAATATTTTCTAAGAAAAAATAACAATATACCTCTTTCATTTTATTATTTTAACATTTTTGTTGTTAGTGTGTTTACACAATGAAATGCTTATCTTTTCTTTTTCCGTAAAAGTTTATATTAGTTCTGTTATTAGTAAACCTTAAAGGTATTTAACCCGTTTAAGTGCTTACACTAGTCATGCGAAGAAGCCCGCAAGCTAATGTTAAGTCTATGGGAATGTAATTTTCAAATTTCTCGTTCGCATTTTAATATTTTTAAATGATTTTTTTTTTGCATAGGATAGTTGAGGTCGATCACTAACGTTGTTAGTTTTAACTTTTCGATTTTGGTTCCTGTTTTTTTTTAATATTTATAAGAGCAGTTTTACTTTCAGACCTTCCCATAGACTTAACATTAGCTTGAGCGTTTCTTACCGTGACTAGTGAAGGCTCTTAATAAGTAGTTTCCAAGTGATATGCATAAGTGCCAACCTCTCACTAATATTCCGTAATATGCAGGTTAATTTGACCCAGTTTAACAATGCTTCAAACCAGAAAAATTATTGGATGAATCTTTATTTATTAAATTTGAGATTTCTACGTGGAATTTATTTAATTTCATTTCTTAAAAAAATTTCTGGTGCGAAACGTGTTAAACCTGGGTCAAATTAATGACAGGTTGGCACCTATGGATATGTGTTAATTGTCTAGTGCTTAAGTTTCGAATTCAAACATTGGAAGGACAAGTAATTCAGTGTTCTCTCACTTATACGCGATACACGGAAATCATTTTTTCGCACCAGTTTTTTTATAAGGTAATTTTCGGCTTCTTAAATCGCAGAATTTTTAAATCGAATTTTACTGTTTTAAAATAGTGGTATGAAAAAGTAATTACTGAACATCGCGTATAAGTGAGAGATTACTGTAATTTAAATTAATAATTGAAAGGACAAGTAATGGTTGCATGAGTTGTAATTTTCCATCTGAATGAAAAAGTGTCCAGGCTAGGATTCGAACCAGGGACCATTTTAAGCTTAAGCTTCCAATGTTCTACCAAATGGGAAATGCTACTTGAAAAATTACAACTAATATGACTTGTTTACCAATTAGAATAATTGTATTAAGAATTAATCAAAAGTTTTATGGTTTAACTTTAGAATTTTGATTTAATTGTGCTTAGATTTTTGAAAATTTTTATATTTCCATAATTCTCTAAATCTTGCATGAAATCGTCGTATTATTACAATGTATTCCGAATATATTCGTCACAGCCACTTATAGATGTAAAATATGTGAATTACTTCTCAAATTGCAAATGAATGAACACTTTTTCCTTTATTGTTTTACAATTTTTGACGTCGGTGTATTTACACAATAAAAACAATATATGCTTAACGCGTATATATATTTTTTTCATAGAAGGTTATTCTAGTTCTGTAATTAGTAAACTTTATAGATATTTAGCCCGTTAACTTATTAACAACTGTTATTAAAGCCCTGTCAACTTATTTTAACAAATATTTCCTTTATGCCAACTTAAAACGCGATGTATATTTATAATTGAAAAACTCTTTTTTCTAGTTAGTGTGTCATCTCCATAAATACAAAAGCTCATTTTTTTCACATTTAAACTGCATTAGTCTTTCAATTTCAATTTCAATTTTTCTTTTTTTACTACATTAAGACAGATTTTGTAACATTTCGTAAGGTTTGATACAAATATATCCCAAACCACGACACAGATAATGCAGACAAAATCTTTATTCAAATCAAATTTATTTTCATATCTTTAATTGTAGTCTATGTTTTGACATGTTATACATTGTGCATATTCCACGGATTTACTCTAATAATCATCCTTTTTTCCACATGGTCTAGTGATCTAAAGCCTTCTTAACCTTAACATTAAGGAATTTTTTAGCATAATTTTTCATTTTCTTGGAAGGAAGTCAGAACGGAATAGAATCGCTTTGAATTCTCTGGATTTTTAAAAATCTTTTTTTTCTCTTATTACACTTTGATCTACATACTGCTCAAGCGCGATTTCTTTTCTGTTTAAAATTTATTAAAAAATTTAATTTAATTTTCTTTAATTTAATCATATGGTAAAAAATTTTTTGAAGGAGGATTAAACGAATTTTGCATGAAATACATTAAATTGTATTGCTGTACGTTTCACTTTGGAATTATTGAGAGAATTATTTGCTGTTTGGGTAGATTTCTACAAATTTTGCAAGAAAAATGTCAAAAGAAATATTTTTGTAAGGAAATACTTCTATTGAAAAATCAGACCATTTGGAAGCTCTGCACTTATTGATCTACCAGCTGGAGGGTTATCTACATCTACACCATTCATTTTACGTGCAAATATGTAGCATCACATTTGAGGGGGTTAGAATGAGAGTGGGGTAAGTCAAAAATTTGAAAAATCTAGATAACCACATTTTCAATGACGTATATTAATTTCTGTTCAGTGTGACAAATAAGGCATAGTTCACTTAGGGAGTCGCTAGAGGTCAAAACAAGTTGGACCACTTAATGCAACTGCAATACTATAAGTTTCACAAAACCCTTCATTTCTCAAATTACTAAAGATTGACTTACTCCACTGTCATTCTAACCCCCTCATTTAGTACACAACAAAACACTGTGTACAAGAGATTATCATCTCAAGTACTCATGACACTCGATACTGTATGTTACGTACAGTATTGTACGCTATTAGTCGTACGTTACATTATTGTACACTGTTAAAAATTTGCAGCAAACTGTCCAGTCATTTGACCGTTTTTGTACAAAACGGTTACATAACCGTAATTTAACTCTATTCTGACCGTAATATGGGGGATAATATGGTCAAAATAGCGCTAAATTACGGTTACGTAACCGTTTTCCATAAAAACGGTCAAATGACTGGACAGTTTGCTGCAAATTTTTAACAGTGTACGTTATTAGTTTATGCGTATTTAAATTAGACATTCAATTATTAGAAATAACTATATTTATTTATTGAATGTTGTCGCAGCTTAAACTCGTAACATTGTAACTATTTCGAATAATTACACGTAAGCAATGAAACTTTCTTTCACAACAATCTCTAATGATAAAGAAACTGCTATCTAGATAACCACATTTTCTGTGACGGATATTAATTTCTATTCAGTGTGACAATAAGTCATAGTTCACTTAGGGCGTCGCTAGAGGGCAAAATAAGTTGGACCAGTTAATACAATTGCAATACGACAATTTTGACAAAACCCTTCATTTCTCAAATTACTAAATATTGACTTACCCCACTGCAATTCTAATCCCCTCATTTTGTACACAACAAAACACTCCGTACAAGAGATTATAATCTAAAGTACTCACGACACTCGATACAGTATTTTACGTTATTAGTTGTACGTTACATTATTCTAAGTTCTTAGTTTATGCGTATTTAAATTAGAAATTCAATAATTAGAAATAACTATATTTATTTATTGAATGTTGTCGCACCTTGAACTCGTAGCATTGTAAATATTTCAAATAATTACTCGTTAGTAATGAAGCTTTCTTTCACAACAATCTCTAATGATAAAGAAACTGCTATCTATATAACCATATTTTCTGTGACGGAATTAAAAACAAATCATTTTTCTCTCAAATTTTAGTTTAAAATTAATTTATATTACGATTCGTTAGAAACAAAAATAGTTATGATTTATTTCATCAAGGGTGATTCTGTTCAAGTTTTCCTAAAAATTTAAGGCATTCGATTTCGAAAATTTAAGTCTTCAGTCCAAAATTTCGAACATAAATATCTCGAATTTTGAACGATAGTCGCCGAAAAAAATCAATTATGTCTATCGCTCGCAGAAAAGATAGAAAATTTCATCAAAGGATTGTGGAAACAACGTGAATTTCGTCAAAGTGCCGAAAATAAAAACGCAAATTTCGTTGCTGGATTTAAAAAAAAAAAAAAAAAAAAAAAAAAAAAACAATAATTTTGTTAACAAATTGCAGAAAAACGCGATTTCCGTCTAAGGCTTACGAAGAAGACGCAAATTTCTTCCAAGGACTCCGAAAAAAATGTAAAATTTCATCAAGGGATCACAAAAAAAAATTTGTTAAAGGATCGCAAAAAAAAAACTGCGAATTTCGTCAAATAATCGCGGAAAAACATGAATTTCTTCAAAGGGTCTAGAAAATAAAACACAAATTTCTTCAAAGCACTGCGAAAAAATGTCTAATTTCGTTAAGCGATCGCGAAAAAAGTAAAATTTCGTCAAAGGATCCAAAAAAAAAAAAACAACCGCTATATTCGTCAATCTCAGAAAAAACTCGAATTTTGTCAAAGGATCGTGAATAAAAGGCAAATTTCGTCAAAGAATAGCAAAAAATGCAAAATTCCTCAAAGGATCGCAAAATGAAAACGCAAATTTCTTCAAAGGACTACGAAAAAATGAAATTTTGTCAAAGAACAGCAGAAAAAATGCAAATTTTGTCAAAGAATCACGAAAAGAACATGAATTTTGTCCAATAATCGTGAATTTCGGGAGGACCCGAAATCCGGAACCAAGACCTCCTTATCATAGTATCAGACCTCTCAATCAGCAAGTTGCCTTTGACCGCTATACTTGTCCTGCTACTAGCGCCATCAATCGTCAGTAATAGTATTTACGACACGAAATCACACGAAATTTTTTCACAGCTCCATTTGTTCTATGCATTTGTTTATGAACTACTAGTTTTCCTACCACTAAAATTTTATAGTAATTTTATCTTATTAAATTGACAAGATCGTGTGATTACATGACGAAAAAAATTCTATTAAATTTTAGTGGTAAGAAAAAAGCGTAAGAGTTGGCAGCTATGCGGTAGCAGACCAGCTAGATTTTTCTACAGATTTTTCTATTATATTTTTGGATACCAGTTTTTTAGTAGAGACAATTTTGTTTTGTTTGATCGGAGAATTCTGGGATTTAAAAGAACAACATTTTCTCTAAAAATATACTGGTGTTCAAAAAGCCCGAAACATGGCAACTGTGCGGTAGTATCCACCAGGCGGCGATACTTTCCGGAGAAAGTCAATTAATAAGTTGGCAATTACCGCGGACATTTTCTCCCATAGACTTTCTCCGGATTGTCAAGTCTGATCTATGATAAGGGAGTCTTGTCCGGAACAATGGAAAGAAATTTCAAAATCCGCCAGTAGATGGCGATACTATACTAAATCAACCTCAAATCTCTCCCAAGGAAATAAATCACCGCATTCTGAAAAAAAAAGTGCTTAGAGAATTTTTTTTTTTTTTTTTTTTTTTTTTTACAGAAATGTTAATTTACCTTTTTTTTTTTATGAAATAGTGTTTTAAGGTTTTAAACAAAATTAAAAGATTTAAAAGCTTGAATATGCTTTTACAAATATTTAAACGACGAAAGTAGATAATATAACTTCTTCTTCAGTAAGCCTAACATGGCGTTTAACTACGGTCGAATCGCAGAGTGGTACAGTCCGGTACCGTTACAGACACTTTCTCGCCTTTGGATTTTATTATAAGTAAGATTTAAAGCAATCTGTAGAAATAGCAAACCAATAGAAATGATAACAATGAATAGATATGGTAGAACGTAACTCGATTCCAGTAAGGTCAAAGGTCAAAATGTTTGACCTTGAAGTTAATTTTTTTAAAAATATGTGCATGTGTTTTATCATACGAAAGCGCAATTCACACACTTTCTAACGACACTAAAAGTAAGACTCTGTGACAATTAGGGAATCAAATATGACTAAATTTATAATGCAAAAAATGCAAAAATTTACAATTTTTGTCCATCTTTCAAGCCGAAGCTAATTATCTCCAAAACCAAGAGAGATGGAGACTTATCACAGAGTATTTATTCATTTTTCTATTTTCCTAAGAATTGAGCCGAATATTATAAAATTCTGAGGTGATGAGGTAAAAAAAAATGTGCTTTTTTGTGTTGATTTGACATGGAAAGACCCTATTACCAATTTTGACGCCATAATTTAAAAAAGATATGTATTAAATATTTTTTAATTAGTAAAACCAAATAGTAACTCAGCATAACGCATATCAATTTCTTTATTGCAGAAATAAATTTTAAAACGTGAATAACTTAATTATCTACTTAGGAGCGTCCTCGAAAAAGAAAGCTTTCAAAGACGCACAGTATTTCATGGGAAATCAAAGAAACCAATTTTAATCCGAAAAACGGGTTGAATTCTGGAAGCCAATGATCTTCAGACAGTTTCGATACCGTGTTTGAGAATGGTTTGAGAAATATCTCTTTTAAAAATATGCCAATCTTCGGCTTTTTTAAAATCTAAAAAAGATACATTGAACCAGAAATTAATTTAATGAATGAAATTACATACACATCAGCGATCAGTCGAAGAATTCATGCAGAATATAAATGACTGTCATATTGAACAAAGACACATTTACACTGTAAAACATTTTGCAGCAGAGTAACAGGTCAGTCGACGGTTTTCTTTAAAAAACGGTCGAATGACCGTACTTAACCGCATATAACCGTAATTTAACTGTATTTTGACCATAATATTGCTCATATTAGTGTCAGTACACTCTTAATTTACGGTAATATAACCGTTTTTTACAAACACGGTCGACTGACCTGTAACTTTGCTGCAAATTTTTTACAATCTATTTACAGTAATTTCCGGCGTATAATCCGCAGCTCAAAGAGTCGTTTTTCGACCCAGAAATTTTATTCAATAATTGTAGTTAAATAATTACAGCTATCATTCAAGTTACATTTTATAAAATAATATTTCTGGGTCGAAAAATGACTCTTTGAGCTGCGGATTATACGCCGGAAATTACGGTATATAAATAAATTTTCTGGTTTAAAGTTCTGTGTTTGGGAATTAAACAAGAAAGAAAATTATGCGTCAAGCATAGATTATGAAACACTTTCGAACACTTTCAGAATACTTTTGCAAAAAATCGCTGTTAAATAAGGTAAATAGAATACGTAAGTAAACATTTTAGCAAAAGCATTACAAATTTGATAACCGGTTTTCAGCAATTATCGTCCATAGTCGGAAAAATACTCCTTTTTTTTGAGTTACTTTCTATATGATCTAAGATTTGTATATAGTCTACATAGTGTACTAAAATTTAGTTTTGAAAGAAAACGCATAAAATAGGTGAAAATTTATCTTCATTAATTTCTTCCAATAGAAGGAAACATGTTATTATTTTGTTCAGGTCTGTATAGTACCTACACGCTACATATTAAAATAAAATTTAATTCAGGCAAAAGCACGCTTAAAACTACAGAAATCACATTCTACAGCAAGTATGTTGAAGTAAACCTCAGTGAAACATATCAATTTCATTATATTTGAAATAGTATGACAAAAATTATACTCTGCAAACAGTTTTTCCCCATAGTGTAATACGTAACTGAATTATTTTGTGTCGCCTTGTAAATGAATAATACATGCTCTACACTGTATATTTCACAAAAAGCATGTTTTAGTGCACTTCAGAAATTCTTATCAATTTCATTGTATTTGTAATAGTGTACCATGGTTAAAATACACTACAAAGGATTTTTCCTTATAGGCCATAATATAACGCAGATCTGTTGAGTGCCTGTGTAAACGAATGTAAACGAACTAATTGCTACCTTTACCATATGTAGCATTTTCTGCTGTTCTTCAGTGATATATCAATTGCAATATGTTTGAAATTGTAAAACATCATTAAAATGCACTACAAATTATTCTTCCCGTAGACCATAAAGTAACGGTATTGCTTTGAGTGCCTCTGTAAACGAACTATAAAAGTTAGCACTTTTTTTTCAATACCAAACATGCGATAATAAACCTTAATAATATCTGACAATTAGGGGAAATTAGGGTAAAACCGGGTACCAAACGACTTTCCTTTGCTGACAAATGTCTAGAAGGGCGGAAAACTCGACACCCCCCCTCCACACACACAAAAGTGTTTGGGGCAATCTGAGCTATTGAAAAACCATACCTGCTGCCACAGGAAAATTATTCTCTTCTTGGGAAATGGCGTGTTATAGGACCACATGAAACAGCTCCGAATTTTGGCAGTAGGGTAAAACCGGATACTAATCAGAAATTTAGATTTTACACTTCCAGTAACAAAGAGTTTTATTGTAACAAATTTTGAATCAAACTTTAGAACATTTATATTTTTTTAACCCCTTGAGGGGCACCGGTATATAATATATACCGCTTTTTAATATATAACTTTGCCACCAGTATTATTAAATAAAAATATTAGTATTGTTTTTTGCAGATTGAGAAGCTAAAAATTCACTATTATAAATTACTGGTGTCGAAGCATCGCAAAATTTAGCATTTGTAGACCACGTGTTTGCCCTCCAAGGGGTTAACGTTAGTAAATTATTATTTTTTTCAGAATTTCATGCAATTTTTAATGTGTTTATGTTCATGTAACGGATTTCTCACACACATATTTCACCTCTAGTATCCGCTACACTCCTCATATGTCCAATCTTTGCAGACTCAACATTGTATCCATCTTTCACCACCTGCTGAGTGAAGAAGCAATTCATTGCGGAATTCAATGCAAAACCATGCGTACTTGATTTTGCGCCAACAGATGACCAAAAATAAACATGGTCGTTCTCCTGGAGAGCTGAACGTACACATTTCCATTTGGCATCAAATGTCCGTGTGAAAGCTATAGAAGACAGTGGTTTATTAACTAAACAGATCCGTCAGGCTGGATTAATTTGGACAGAGAAAAGATTTCGAAAAATTAAAACTTTTAAGGTGAATTTATCCCCAATAGCACTGCACGGACACACAGATTAACACACTTTAAAAGCCGCTGGCACACTGCTAGGGGATGCTGCGGGATGTTTTTAAGACGAGTGCTGTCCACATGGCAGCACCCATCAGCGTGAAACCTTGATACCTGTTTGATCCGCAAACCCAGTTTTACCTTACTATCCCATACACTGCAAAGCCATTAAATAATAAGCCCAGTCAGATAGTGTTAAATTTGTTAGCGACACACTAGCGCCAAACCTCTGCTGCGGAAGGAGGACAAAACAGAAGTTGGTCGCAGAGAAACGATACGATTTTTATCGATGTTTTGTTTTTGCACTTCCTTTAAAAGCTTGCTAATTATTGAGATCTTTTACATTAAAGCTAAAGCTATAATGAAAACAAAATGTGGAAATTTACTGGATTAATATTTCTATATAAATATAGTGGTGGCGAAGAAGTTGATTTATTTATTAAAAGTTAAATAAAAAGTGATGGAAAGTTACATCACTATGCAATTAACCCTTTCCGGCACAGACAAATTATGTTCATAAAATGTGAAATTACTGACTGACACCGGAATTTACAAACGACTTTCTTAGAAAATATGAACTCCTTATTTTAAGCTTTAATTTTAGAAGCAAAATTTTATTAAAATATTCTTGGTGCCGAATGCAGCACTCCCAACCGCTAGATGGCGCTATTTTCAACTTGCGAAAAGTTTCCCATTTATCTGACTGGGCTTATTATTTAATGGCTTTGATACACTGTAATCAGAGTATATTTACGCGAGTTACAGTATGGGAAGAAATCGATAAGAAACTTCTTATTGTAGACTTGTTAGCATTTGACGTTTGATAATTCGACCACTCTTACTGCTGCTGTAACAACCAGCAACAGATTCTTGAAACGTTTGAATTGTCAACAAAAAAAAATATACACTAACGTTGAGGGTATTATAATATATTTAGTATTTACTGTAAATGGTTTCCGGTATTTAACCAATTATTTAATATGTAAAACCTATGTACAATTACGATTCTTAATGGAAGTGTATTGTTCATGATTCAACTGGAAAAATAAGTTTCTTCTGCGAGTTACCACTGACTCAAAGCTAAATAGTTTTTTCCCCACATAATTTCTAAACGTTTGCTGATTTCATATTGCCTAATCTTTTTTTTTTTTGCCTCTAAAAAGTATCCCAATTATTTCTTCACACTGAAATAAGTATGTAGAATCAATATAATTGTAAACGAGAGTGAAGAATTCAAAATAACGACCAAAATTTCAACGATTTTTGTGTAGAAACCCGTGAAGGAGTAACCGATTAAGGAACCGAGTTAATGTGAGTTAGAGAATACGTGATGACATGACAGACGCATTTCATCTGTTTTCATGACATCCGAAAATGTTACAATTGCACCGTCGAACTCATTTTTATGTTCCATAAGCATTCTAAATCAATAATATACTCTAAATCAGGAGTAAGAAAGCTATGGCACACGTGCAAGCACAACAATTTCCATCCCATTCGAAAAAATTGTATTTCATGATCATTATAGAGCTGAAATAAATTTTTATTTTAGTTATAACAAATAAAAGTTTGTTCAACATTCCCAGACTGCACAAATATTACAATTATCTTTGCATGAACTAACAAATTATAGAATTTTCCATTTCTGCGATGCTATGCAATGTTTTTGAAAAGCAAGTGTATCAATGAGTGCCAGTCTATGCATTCTGTATGAATTTGAAAGTCTTTATTTGAACATGTTAAATTAAAAAGACAGTCACTGTAATAAAATAACAAGTGGGCCCAATTTTGCTAAGTACATTCATAACTGCCAACTATTACGGATTTCTTTACCAATATATAGTAAAATAGTAATTGTATATTTTGCCTTAGTTTATATTAGATTTTCTGTGATTAAATAAGGCAAATTTAACTTTAGAGAAATAGTGGTAATGAAAATCCGTAATTGTTGGTATCTAAGTATATATTACTAAAGCACAAACTGCATTAATGATAAATTTTAAATTATTAAACTACAAAATCATAAATTTTCCTTCCAAGTAACGTGCCACATAAATGAATATTTTAGAATCAAAATTGCATTAAATCAATGTCTGATTCCCATGTGAGAAAAAAATCACATATTGATTATTTTTAGTTATTTAATTCGCGTAAGTGACTGATTCTATTAACCAGTGTTTCGTATAAGCAGCATATATTGCAGTATTTTTTATGTAAAAGTTTGGCACGTTGCAATGTTGATAGATATTGTTCTTTAATTGTTTGTACGTGTACGTAAAAAGGGTCTCCATACTTACTCTAAATTATTATCTGCGTGGCTTCTGTGTCTTCTAAATTGTAAGTATTTAACAATATAATAAAACCTGTAAATCTTTCGCTCAGAACGTGAATACGCGGGTTGCTTTTGCTCATGATTTTAGAATTAATATAAATATTTTTGCATGAAAATTACACACAGGCTACCGAAAAATCGTGAAAATTTTAAAGAGTTTGAAGAATAAGAACTATTTTGTTTTTAATATTAAGTGACCCGATGTGAAAAACGCGAAAAGAAAAGTTTTCTTAGCGTGAGTGGCACTCCCGACGTACACTGTCGAAGGCAGTGAGGCCCCGAACTCTATTGTTCGTTCGACTGTTACGATCTAATTCTATAGTTCGTTCGAAAAAAATGTCCTTAAAAAACATAAAATCATACAAATTCGTGGCTGTACAGTGCCAGAGACAATGGGGCGTTAGATTCGTTTGGAAAGATTTTCGTTTAAAAAAAAAATCCCCATTGATTTTAGTTATATTTAAGGTTATTATGATGGACCCGGGGAACGGTGGGAGTCTCAGCTAGTATTAAAGAAATCTTTGTTAAAATTTTTATTCAAAATGTCGCACTACGATTTACAGTGTATAATTCATTTATTTTTAAAATATAGGTTTAAAATTTGTTTAGATTGGAAAATTAAGTTCATTAAGAAATATTTTTAGTACCTCTAAAAATGGCTCGTATTTGCTCGTAGTTATATTTTTGTGTGTTTAGAAACATATATATATGACACAAATTTTAATTTTTTCGCCGTTGGCCTCATCAAAGCTATAATTCTGTTTAAATCCCATTATTCTAAATTATATTCTCGTTCTCGTATTTAGATTGTTAAAATCCCGCCTAGCTAAAAATGCTTTTTTCTAAATTCATTCTCTTTAAAAATGGCGCTAAGTGCTGTCTGCTAAAATTACACACTTTTTATTTCATTAAATTAACGCACCCTAAAACTTAATTCTTTTAAATATCACTCTCCCAGCTAAATATTTTAATTCTCTTGAAATAACAACCTATATCTTTTTATTTTTATTTCCCTATGTTTTCTGGCAAAAAAGTATTCTTTCTCAAAATATAAAAGCTAATCTCAGTTTCAACGTAAAATGTTTTTCTTGGCATTCTGCCCACACTCGGTAAAACCTACGTTTTTTTTTTCTTTCTTATTTGTTCGAAGGAATCAGATTTTTCCGAAACATTTCTAGAATATTCTCCGTCGCTTTTCAGCCTACAACTTGATCTCTTCCAAATCATAGCGCCCAGAACATTGAGTTCGGCAGTGCTGATTGGTCGTAAGACTATTTTAACGGCTCTTTATTCGTGAAAGTTAGAGAATAGATATACTCTGTGTTTCCCGCCTTGAAGCAGAGAGATGTTGCTGGGAACAGGATGTAGGTGGAAGTCCAACGCGTAGCTCGCGATCATGGAATAAAAATCCCCGTCGCTGCCGATATAATCGAAGTTGCCGCCCCTTAACAGTTTTGATTTCTTCGAATGGTATTTGGAATACTAAGCTTCTCCTTGGTTCTACTGCATTGAATTATCATGAGAGCTAAAAGCATAACCAGAGCTCTCGGGATCGTAATAAAATTTGAAGTGGACTTGACTGCCTATTTATTTTTTCTTCCATAAACACCAACGATTTATCATAATCGGCGTACGACTGAAAACTTCCTGGGTGGAGACCCCTGGCCTTGATTTGATTTACGGAAGGTGGAGTGATTGTGAAGTTAAAATGTGACATAAATTTTTTTTACAGTGTATGATAATTTTATTTTATCATCCTATAACTTTAGCTAATATGAGTTAATTACCACAATCTCCTTTTTCGTACTTATTGTGTGTCCAGGAAATCACTATCCAGTTTTAAAAAAATAATAGTTAAACGTTTTATAAGAAGATATTTATTCAAATTAAATACTGGTGTATGTTGGATATTAATATATAATGTGTGAACAAAATCCGAATTTTGACTGTTCTCCCCATTTTTTTTTTCGTAAAGGTTTCTTTTACAATTATACATGGTTTGCTTTACATGTAAGAAGTCTTTTTGTTTTAAATCTTATAGCAATTAAAAGAAGATTAATTAAAATCATTAATCTTGAATGATTATTTAGTGTGACTTAAATTATAAAAAACAATCAAAGTTAAAGAGAAATAACGGTTTTTTTTATCTAAAACGGCAACAACAAATTATGTATATTTCATTTTTTAATGTGACTGTTTTTATAACATTAAAAATTAATTTTATCACATCAGACTCGACAAACAGTTATTCATATTGAATGTTTTGAGGAAAACTCGCCATTTCCATAATATATATTTATTCTTTCAAAATTTTAAGTTAAAATTTGAAATCTAGATACACCAAAGTATAAATCAATTGCATTGATGGATAGCATACATTCTAAAAAGCAGAGATTGTCTTTGAAATTAACACATTGACGGACAGTAGGAACAAATTAATAGTAAGTTCGAAAATTGACACAATATTTTTATGTAATTTTTAGAATATTAGAAGTATAGTTTTATTCTTTCTGCTTAAATAAACTTAATTTTTGATTAATTCAGCACCTTTAATAAGGTTGCACTACTCCCTTCACAACCACGTCAGGGTGGCTAGTGGTCAGGGAAAAATACAGTCAAAAAAAGTGATAAACACCATTATATTCTTATAGAAAAATTTATGTTCATAATTCGATCAAATAATCGATTTGAATTTTTCTCTAAGCATATACTGGTAATTATCATTTTTTTACTGTATTTTTCCCTGACCACTAGCCACCCTGCACGTGCATACTGAAGCTCCAACTCGTATAACAGGTGGAAAACGAACTTCAATCTAAAAAATTGTTTCCAAAACAGGACACTGGGCTTCTACTTTGACGCCGGTAAATGCACATTTGTGCTGCTATAGCCGTAGTGTCTAAAAACGACCGTTTCGTTTTGGGCGGCTATCGCCGTCATGCCACATAGTGAACTTCGCTTTGGCGGCTATAGCCGCAAGTGTCCGTCAACGTGTTAAAAAATAGATACACACACTTATATAAATATATATCTATAGTAACAGATTGTACATATCTCTACTCTTAATATTTTAGTATGCAATAGCCAATTTAACATTTTCACCCTGGCCCCTATTTGCTGCATGATTTACAATGCAATGGGAAGTCAGAGGCTAAAAATTTCATTACCAAGCATTATTAAATTAATTGCAAAATTTTTGCAATTTAGTAGTAAGTTTTGTCTTTTCCTGGGCATTTGTTACTTTTAAAGGTAGTCATGAAGGATTTACAGGGACGGAAATATTCTATTTAGAAATTTTTCAATAAATGCTACAAGAATTTACTTGTTTTATACAGCGCAAAAATAAACCATGTATTTTTGTAGAAAACAAAACTTTTAAAAGAACTTGTCATTTAATATATGTAGAAAATGATTTATATCAAGCTTAATTATTTATTGTCTTGTAAATAATATTTTGTTATGTGAAATATTTTTAACAAAACGTGCGACAAATTAGTTTAAATTAGAAAATAGGTTTTATTTACATTAAACCGTGTCTTGTGCATGTTATTTATTGTTTACGCAGTGTAGTTATAAATAAAAAATAATTACTTTTTTCATTAAATGAGGAAAATTTATTGATTTCCATAGGTATAAATGTTGAGACTTTATTCAACGATAAGCATGTAATGAGCAAATTTGAAAACGATATTAGTTGCATTTTTTCCATAACTTTGGGACCAAATTTCCTCTCACATGCCTATGTTAGAAGTAGAAGAGGTGCCATAAATTTTCCAGTGGCGTTAATACACATTTGCACGGTATAGAACAAAGCCATTAAATAATAAGCCCAGTCAGATAAATGGGAAACTTTTCGCAAATTGAAAATAGCGCCATCTAGCGGTTGGGAGTGCTGCATTCGGCACCAAGAATATTTTAATAAAATTTTGCTTCTAAAATTAAAGCTTAAAATAAGGAGTTCATATTTTCTAAGAAAGTCGTTTGTAAATTCCGGTGTCAGTCAGTAATTTCACATTTTACGAACATAATTTGTCTGTGCCGGAAAGGGTTAATTGCATAGTGATGTAAATTTCCATCACTTTTTATTTAACTTTTAATAAATAAATCAACTTCTTCGCCACCACTATATTTATATAGAGATATTAATCCAGTAAATTTCCACATTTTTTATTTCCTTATAGTTTTATCTTTAATGTAAAAGATCCCAATAATTAGCAAGCTCTTAAAGGAAGTGCAAAAACAAAACATCGATAAAAATCGTATAAAATATCGATATAAATAAATCGTATCGTTTCTCTGCGACCCACTTCTGTTTTGTCCTCCTTCCGCAGCAGAGGTTTGGCGCTAGTGTGTCGCTAACAAATTTAACACTATCTGACTGGGCTTATTATTTAATGGCTTTGGTATAGAATGAGGCGTTTTGTTTTTACTGATTAAAGATGCACCTACATATTTACATCATTTCATATCGAGAGCTCTGTTACATACAATCTCGTATTGGAAGCCGCTTTGATCGGTATTCTGAATGTATAACAGTGGACACTTTCGCTGCTCAATCATTGTTTTCACGTTTTTCCGGAATTCGTCGATCAAAGGTTGCAAAGACACTTCTGGAAACGAACCTGTTTTTGTTACTATTTGTCTCACCTTTCGATATGTTATTTTATGTGCCTGTTTGAAATTCTTGATGAAGTGTAAGCTTGCTGTGAATCCGGGAATTCCGAGCTCAAATGATTTGTCAATGGCCCATATTTTGAGGTCCCTGTCTTAACGGTGGCTTTTAACTGTCTGAGATCATAATGAAATTGCGACCACACCAGTTTGGAAATTAATTTCATTGTGCTCTACATGTTCCCAACTTTTCCTACGTATTGTGCCCACCGTTGAATCATCTAATGATCTCTTACCTGCCTACATACATGTTGCACAGCCTTAAGTTTATTTTTCTTTGCCTTCTTATACGTTTTTATTACTTTCGCCATTATTTCTACGGATACTCCTTCACTTCCTGTCCGCATTCTTAACGCAGGTTCTTCATATTCAAAAGTGGGGTCTGTCTTTAATTCCAAATTACTAGTCAGTTCATTTTCGTCGATGCTACTCTCATAGAGAATATCGAGCGACCGGGAAAATTTATTTTCGATCATCCCCTTCACTGTCTTGAATAGTCGCTGACTAATGGTCTTCTTTTCAGTCGTTGGCAACTTTTCCTCCAATTCTCCAAATTATTCTAGCAGTTGCAAACTAAGGAGTTTTGCAATATTTTCTTTGTCGGCGATAGCATTACAGCCAGAAGACTCGCCGACGACATCTCCAGAACTGAGCCTGGCTTCGGATGTCACAGGAGTGCGTACCAAATCCCTTAAGCCAGAGCGCCTGGAACGCGAGTCACAGGTACTGCTAAAATTCTGCATAGTTGAGAGCCTGGGGAACTGCCCGGATTGGCCCTGCCCGACGGCCCTCTTTTCATACCGTAGCGTCAGTCGAGAAGTTAATTCCTGATGTACTTTAAAGCATACTCCAAGTCAGTGCAGTCCAATTAGTTATATATGATTGTGAATTGTGGTCACAATCTTCTGTTTCTAACAAGAGGGAACATGGAACCTTCACTAACTTCACACTGTAAACTGTCTTTTCTACCATACAGAGTGTATTTCCTGCATAGGGACCTGGAGAATTAAATAAATGACAGAAATACATCGGCCTATAACTCTTCACCAGTTGCATTCGGACGGGTACTTGTATACGTTTTGATTGATCCGCATGGTAAGAGCTTTCCAACGACACCACTCTCGACAAAATTCTGATATGGCAGTTGGGGACCTTTCCCAGTCAGAAATATCGACTGATTCATAGTTTTCATCGGTATATTAAACCCTTCACGATGAGTGTCGCGTAAATAATTTTTAATCTACTGCCATAAATAATTCTAATATCAAATTTTTGACTTAATTTCAGACGTTCCGTGACTAAATAAAGCGAAATTTACTAATACAAATTTGTTGGTAAAATACTGACGATTGTGCATTACGTATACGGAACGTTTGTTGCGATGGATGATGTAATATAACAGAATTCAAAGGCCTTTAAAATTTGTTTTATATATTTTTAAAATGCTTTTTCCAACAGAAATAAAATGAATACATTATAAAACTCACAGAGATTTAATTTTGTTTTATGTTGTCCTTAAAAATTTTCAGCAAGTGTTTTAACAACGCAACCGCAGGGCCCATTGCTACCGCTATTTCCGAATGATAATATTCATCATGTTTAATGACAGAAATTTTGTTAATAAATAATGTGAAGATTGTTGTTCTGAAATGGGGGGGGGGGGCTCTGAGATCCGCTATTGAGTTGTGAGAAATATTTGCTATTTAACACTACACAGACTGGGGATTTTACTCAATTTTTATTTAAAAAAATAATTATTTCTGTGTGATTTATGTTTTAATTATTTTTTGAAGAAATGTTTGGTTCGAATTAGCATATTTTCAATTCGTATGTTTTCAATTTTCCGGTGTTGGTAGATTTGGATACTTAGATTTTAAAAAAAGAAAAACATATAATTGTTGAAACATTATGATTGTTTTTTTTTTACCATTGCGAAATATAATCAAAATTAATGAGGAGTATCTAAAAGTTCGCCAAATTACAATTTAAAGTTTAATAAATGTAAACAAACGCTTAGCATATTACAAAATATTAACAGAAATTACATACTATTCCTTTAAGAGGATAGTGTACCCTTGTCTTACCAGGAAACCCCGCTTTAATGTAATGGTGAAAAAAATCTAAATAACGAGCAATCGAAAGAGCTTAGTAAAACGTGTTTATCAACGCATAAATCATTTGCCCTCGTCTCCCTGTTATCCAGATATAAAGTCCTAAAGTTTGCTAATTTATTTATGTAATTTAGAGGAAAAGGCGTGGTTCTGATTCAGAATTGTTAATAATCAGATTTATATGAAATACAAAACATATTTAAATAGAGTAATATTAAAATAAAAGAAACCCACTAAAAAGTGTTATTGGAAAATATAGCACTGAACCAAAAAAATATTGAAGCGTATAGAAAATCGTGGCACTAAGAACATTTCTTGAATTTAAATCTAGTGCAATGATTACAATTATCAACCTCCTGCGAAAAACAAAATTGAAAGGCCGTTTTAAATAATAGTATCCGAGTGTGCACTAACTCAGATTTGTACCAAGAATATCAAATTATGTCGCAGTATTGCGGCGTACTAAACTGGAAACGTACAGTTGACTGGAGTTTGATGAAGTTGTTATGTTGAAAACGTAACGACTCCTCCTTCAATCCGATCGACTCCTCCTTTTATCCTATAAATTGGCAAATTTTAAGACTATACCGCGATAACGGGGAGACGAGGCGATTTATGCGTCGAAAAACACGTTTCACTATGCTCTTTCGATTGCTGCCTATTTAGATTTTTTTTTCATTATTACACTAAAGGCTTGGTTTACTGATAAGTCTTATTGAATAATCCATACTTGCCAAATTTATGTTTTTGTATTACCACTAATTTATTTATTTATTTATTTTTTGCTTCATTTAATCACCAAAATCTCATTTTAAACAAGTAAGAATGACTTAAAATTAGTGATAAAAACGCGCATAAAAATTAGGAGCTATGATAATCTTATATCAACATATTTCATTTTTTATAGATAGACAATGTTTCAGTGTACCAGCAATTTCATAATATCTTCCTTCCTTGCTATAAGAAATTTTTGTCTTGTCCCGATACAATTATATTATAGACATTAGGTATAATTATACTTCGTATTATAAAAATGTCCCAATTTTTGGCATCTGATTTCCTAGTCCTGAAGATAAGGAAAATTAGTGGTAAGAAATAATAATAAAAATTAGGAGCTACGATAATATTATCTCAACATTTACCATGTTTGTTTTTTCGTATATAGACAATGTTTTAGTGTACCAACAATTTTATAGTTTCTCCATTCCTTGCTAGAAAAAACTTTTGATATTTTTCACGATACGGTCACTTTGGACATAAGGTATAATTATACTTCATATAGAAAATTTTTCCTATTTTGGTAGGCGTTTTCGCAATTTCAGCGATAAGGGAAGTTTGACACGCCTTAAAAATTAGAGAGACTATGCATGCATAGAAACACAATAAAATTTGCTTTTTTCAAAAATTTTTGTAAGAAATATGAGTTGTAACGTTACTAACGAAGAACCTTTTTGTCCAACCAAGAAATGAATTGTCTATATTTTGTCTTTCAGTGTCAATTTTGGAACTTCGTAAAGTTTTGAAGATCGTCCCAAACCAATTTCCTTGGACTACACCGCCTCAGTTACCTTAATCTTATTCTAAATTACTAATGGACTAAAATTACTGATGGAGGGGAAGTTGAGACAACGACCACCAGAATGCAGCAGGAACTTCACTTAGAAATCATGGGGTGCGATATTAGCTAGGCTGTGATATTAGGCGCACTTACCTTAGTTATTTATAAATGTTGCTTTCAATTGGAGCTCAGAAGGCATCCAATCTAGCTTGATTACTCAGAAGTAAATTTAGATATTCACATCTGTAGACTTTTAATGTAATAACGTATTAATGTTCTTTCTAAAAATACTGGTTTAAAGTTTGTTATTCGTTTCATATATAGTGTTGTTATGCGTCATCTATAAAATGGCCAATGAGTAACGTAAATTTAGATGGATTCGTTTAGTCTATAATTATGAAACCAGTCATTATATTAGCAAAAAATAGAATCTATCTTTTCATTAGATAATGCGTTCACTTCACCTTTGAATGCAGACTGCATTAAGTAAAAATTAATCTTAATTCATTTGAAAATACAAATATTTTTTTTAGTAGAATTAACCAATATCTTTTCACTGTGATTAGAGAGCTTTTGCATTTTAAAATTAAAGTGTGATAAACAAAAGAAAATACGTTGAACTATGACCTAAAATACAACAGAAGTAAACATTTATTGTATGTTATTTGCAAGTATCTAGCAGCTGTCGCAGAATTCAGATAAAACATATAAAGTGAAGTACAAAAAGAAGATCAAACTGAAAATCCGTGTGAGGCTTTTACACAGCAATCTGTGATTATTATGGTGGCAACATGGATTTGGGCAAATCCTTTCATTTCATTTATATAAACAATGTTAAAATGACATTGAGCAGTTGGCCATCTAGTGCTATATATTAGTCTAAATTGAAGAATTGAAAAATGCCGAGACGTTTCGTCATTAATTTTTAAATAACTTTAATTTTTACTAAACAACGTGTTTTAACGAAATTTGAATGTACCATACCAGAAGCTGGTTCAAAAATCTCTCTAATGATACCTCATTTATAGTTCTGCGTTGTATAAATGCATAGAAAAAGGGTGTTAAAACCCTTTCCGGCACAGTGGTACCACTCCGGGCACACCTAATTTTAATTCCAAAATTGCATTCGGCACCAAGAATATTTTAATAAAATTTTTATTCTATAATCAAAGCTTAAAATACGGAATTCTTATTTATTCCGGTGTCAGTCAGTCATTTCGCATTTTACGAATAGAATTTGTCTGTTCCGGAAAGGGTTAACAATAGAAATAATATATATCATTATTTGAAGAGCTGTTGATGATTCAGTTTTCTAATCCAAAGATCCTGTAATCAAATGCCACAATTACAGAAAAGACGAACCAATTTAATTCAAATTTTAACTACCGTCAAAATAAAGGCAGAAGATCTTACATCACTAAGTCGTTACAAATTTCTCAATGGTGACCAAAATAAAGTTTCTGTAGGTCGAGAAGCTGTGATTCCGCAACGAAATCTCCGGAACTAAAAATTTTAGTAATTTGGATTAAAATGTTTATTTACAAAAATATACACAGTATGTAAAAAACTTTACAAAAAAAAAAAAATTCGATTCATCGCTTTCACGCAAGAAACTAACATAATATAATATAATAATATTAATATAGTAATAATAATAATAATAATAATAAGCAACTAAAATATTATATTTCATATAGGAGAGTCAAAAGAAGATTGCCATATTTTTTCCAGGGCTATAACCACTCGGCAAAGGAGGGAGCTTTGAATATTTTGGTAAGACTAATTAACAGCTTATCTTTTTTCCTATTCTTTAAGATATAAAAAATAGACAGAAGAAGAGGACAACACTCCCTATCCTAAAATTTTTTATTACAAGGTTTTAAAATTTTTACATGCAATATATATTATATTAATATTGAA
This sequence comes from Maratus michaelseni, assembly GCA_963931845.1. Lineage (NCBI taxonomy): Eukaryota > Metazoa > Arthropoda > Arachnida > Araneae > Salticidae > Maratus > Maratus michaelseni. The sequence continues at coordinate 78,560,322 of OZ007595.1, read as the reverse complement.
AGAATATGGTTTAAAGGAGGATCATGAAGTTGCTGGTGAGGGATCAGCCCACTGCATGCAAGTTATGGCCCTGTTTTTACTGTAACGTTAAACTATAGCACTGCATGAACCTGCAAAAGCGTACATAAAAAAGTAAAGTTTTTGAGAATCAAGACAAAGAAGAGGGCTGCCACTGGCAACTATTTTTTAATTATATCTCGCACCACTTTCTCAAAACAATTTTTTTCACACACACTTTGACAGTATGTGCAAGCGAAATATACTGCAAAATTTAATTTTTTAACCCTTCTTTGCATGAGTTTTTCTTTTACAATTGTGTTTTTTATACATATATTAAATATTAGACACCAGAAATTTTAAGATAGATTTTTAACTTTGTTCAGCAACGTAGTTCACGGGAAATTTACTGGATTAATATTTCTATATAAATATAGTGGTGGTGAATAAGTTGATTTATTTATTAAAAGTAAAAAAAAAGTGATGGAAATATACATCACTATGCAATTAAGGGTTAAAATAGTGGTCCGAGTAGAATATAAAAATAGTCGCTAGTGGTAAAACTGGTAGAAGAAATAGGGAGGATTGGGTAAATTAATGTACGCACCAGGGTTTTTCCTTCTTTTGTTTGTGGTAAAGGGACACATAATGTAATGTAGCGGTTTTCCAGATAACGACTCTTATGGCACTTTTACTGTTTCAAAACGAACCGTAGTCAGATCTATTAGTGGAATAAAATAAAAAGTGAATTGTTTGGAGTTGTGTCACTCTTCTTGAACGTGAGAGATATCAATTTTACAATGACGTCGATACGAGTTATTTATCATACCACAGAACATAATAAAAAAAAATAAGAATTATATTTTGGAAACGGTACTATTACAAAAACTGCAATATCTCCAGTTTTTTAAGTGCAACAATTTGTGAATAGAAACACACTTCTTATTAAAGGACAGGAATTCTGTCATTAAATATGTAAAAGGTTACTATTTGGAAAAGGAAATTAATGGTATTTAAAAAAATGCGAGGGTTGGCAGTTATACTATAACGGTTATTAAGAACTACTAGCTGACCTCAGCCCTGCGTCGTCCGGGTCCGTGATAATACATAAATAAAAAAAAAGTTTTTATTATTTTATATCTTTAACCCTTTCCGGCACAGACAAATTCTGTTCGTAAAATGCGAAATTACTGACTGAAGCAAAATTTTATTAAAATATTCTTGGGGCTAAATGCAAGTTTAGAAATAAAATTAGGTGTGCCCGGAGTGGGACCCCTGTGCCGGAAAGGGTTAACTCGATTTTGTATGAAATTATATTTTTAAATGAAAAATACGCGGGAAAATGTTACTATTTAGAGATAAAATCGCTCATTTTCTTGTTTTTTTACTCAGGGTCGTTTCGTGGTTCAAAAATAAAAAGTTATTTTTGTCCGAACTCTTTGGAATCATTATTGGTGATAAATAAAACGGTTTTATAGCCCGTGTAAAAATTTTGTGAAAAAATATTGTTATCTATTTGTAAACGAAATGTTTTCTTCTCGCTTTTTTGTTTGTTTGTTTGTTTTCGCGTCGACTTCTTTAACATAGCAATAAAAAAATAGTTCTCATTTTCCGAACTCTCTGACATTTCAATCGGTTATAAATATAACTGCATCCAAGATTCCTGTAAAATTTTGCAAAAAATAGGTATATTTAGTAGTGAAAACACGAGTTCTTAAAAAAAAAATAAAAAAATTAAAAAGCTTTAGCTTTCAACTCAGAGCAAAAATAAATTACAAGGTCTATGCTTTCAATGCAATGGTACGGCTTCATCCGTTTTCAATCAACCCTTTTCAATCTCCCTAGGCTAAACAGGTGACGGTTGGGTTAATCAATAAGGTTTCCCGTTACTGAGTGTAGAAGCCTTCAAAAGAACGTTGGCGCATGCGCAAACAGACGATTTTCATGTGCTAGGTTAATTTTATCACAATTATTCAAATTGGTAAAGAAATCATACGAGTTGTAATTTTCCAACTGGACGAAAAATGTCCGGGCGAGGATTTGAACCTGGGATCTCTTTGCTGAAGCTGTCAGCGCATGGCAGCTTCAAAATATAGGCATGTTTCAAATTGTTAGAAAAAACTGCTAGAATTAAGAAAAAAAACATTTATTTTCAATATTTACAAAAGTAACGGAAGTAGGAATTTCTGTATAGGTATTATTAGAGAATTATACCTAACGTTTCTCTAATAATAAAATATGCTAATGGTTTTAAATTACTCCTTTTCACACTAATTTAAATTTTGTACCTCACACATTTTGAACAATTCATAGTTTTATCAGCATCAGTATATTAAACACTTTGTGACGAGTGTCTCGTACACAATTTTCAACCTATTGACACCAGTAATTATAATAATAATTCTTCGAGTATTTTAATAGCGAGCGTTTTATAACTAAAATTTTAAGGATTTAAATGAAGTTGTTCAGCTATCTAAATTTCTTAAATCTATCAAAAATATTGCTGGAAAGACTAAAATGTTTAAAAATCGCATCAAAAAATTTATTGTTATTATCAATGAATTCGACTCCCTTACTAACGAAATTAACTTACCCGGTGTTGACTAATGTCATCTTTGCAGAATTAGCAGTCTGTGCGGTCTCCAACCTCACATTTTGTTCTTCACCGTTTTATTTTTGTTTTTTAACTTTTTGTATTCTGAGTTTTCTACTCTCATAACGTAAACTCTCTATTCTGTTTTGTCTTGTCTCATTTGTTAATTAGTAATTATATATAAAAAAAACTCTTTATATATTTATGTAGACTGCTTTCTTAGTAATGTATCTCTTAAACTAGAGATTGGTCTCTGACAGGAGCCTTTTTATGAGATGGGTATGGGTTCGTCCCTCGGTAGATTTCGGTCTATGTCATGTGGATCTAATGGATTTTTTTCTTTTTTTTTTAAGTGTTAAACATTCTTTTGTTTAAACTGCATTATACTTCTATTTAAAAAAATTTCTTTGTATTTTTATGTAGTTCTTTGATACAATTATATATTTTCTTACGACTCCTCATTTGCTTTGGAAGTCAAATTGGGATTCAAAAATAAAATCAAAAATTATTATCAGTATCTAATAGAACATTAAATTAGAATTCAGTATTCAGAAAACATAAAAAAAATCGCTTAGCGTATCACAAAATATCAGTAGAAATTATATAACATTCCTTTGAATAATAGGAATAAAACTTTAAATGTGTACCCTAGTCATATTAACAAATCCATACCTGCCAACTTTTGTATTTTTTCTTATCACTAATTTTATTATATAATATTTTTTCTTTATTTAATCAACCAAAATATGCTATTAAACAAGTAAAAATGACTTAAAAATTAGTGGTAACAAATAGGTATAAAAATTAGGAGCTATGATAATCTTGTCTAAACATTTTTATATATATTAGATAGGCAAGGTTTCAGTGTATTAACAATTCATAATATATCCCCTCCCTTGCTATAATAAATTTTGATCTTGTCTCGATACTGGTATTTTATGGACATAAGGAATAATTATCATTCGCATTAGAAAAATGTTCCAATTTTGACAGGTGTTTTCGTAGTCTCAGCAATAAGGGAAGTTTGACCCTACATACAAATTAGAGAGACTATGCATGCATAGAATATTTTTTTTGGTGCATAAGGAATTTGAAATAATATTTAATCTCTTTTTCTTTTCAGGTATAGATTGAAAAAAAAATGTTTACTACGTGAACATTAACGACAACAGGGAAATACGATATGATGAGATTGCTATTTTACGAAATTGTTGTTTCTTCTTTAGCGCTTACCGTCTCGATACCCATCTCGGTGTAGTATCCAGAAACATCAGCTGTGAAAATAAAACATTTGTGTCTATGTTTATTGCGCACATCTGACTCCTTTTTTGTAACTATTGTTTATTAACACAAGCTACAATCGCATTAATCCAATACACTTATTTTCCTGTGAAAATCAAAGATTCCAGTTTTCGCTTTTCTTTTTATGGAGAAATTCCGAAAGAAAAATTTTACTTTAAACACGAAATGTCAATCATATAATGAAGCAAAAAATTATTACTCGCAATTTTTGAACAAAAAAGAAGGCGCAATAGGAAACCATGGCGTATGTCGATGTATGATCGTTATTCTCACAATGTCGGTTAACCCGTCAGCACACGCGCTTGGATAAAATCTACCCCAGCTCACAACTATTACTTAAAAATGTGCGAAAATCGTTCGTGATCATTTTGAGCTTTATAGTACCTTTCAAGCTGTAAGATATCAAGATGTGGCCAAAAAGAATTTACCACCGGTTGTGGATTTTCCATTCTTTTGTTATAAAAATGTCACGTGGGAGGAAATTTACCCCACGTGTGTTATAACGTAACCCATAATGATTGGAAAATGTTAATGCAAATGCTTATGTAATGCAAATAATAATATAATTGTTCTTTTAAACGTTAACAATTCTTGCACATACAGTTTCTATGTATCAGTTTTATATTTTTTTTTTGTATTTTCATGGCTGAATTTGGATTGTAAAAGCTTTGTATGTAATGATATGCAGAAGAAAATCTTAGTGCTAGATTTTAGGGGCTTTTTTGCTTTAATTATAAAAGAACTTCTTATTTTAAGTTAAATTATGTTTTTTTTGATTTACAGTTTATTTCAAAATATAAATTTTTGTTTATAATCAAACAGGGAAAAGGAAATTGACACAAGAAAACCAATTGGGGTAAAAGTTATGCCGCGCATGTAGTAACGTAATGGAAAGTGGCGCGTGTGCTGACGGGTTAAATTTTTTTCACTCCTCTTGAACACTTTTTGAGAACTGTTAAACATTATTATACGTCACTTCCAATTGGAGCACAGAAAGCATCCAATCTATTTTGAACAAATTGTGCTTGATACAAAATGCAATTACGATTCTTTAAAGTAATACCAAATTAAATTAGTACGTTTAAATACTGGTGTCGATTTTTTTATTCGTTTCATAGTTACTGTTGTTATTTATGTTCAATAAAATGGCCGAAGAGTAACACAAATTTAAATGAATCAATTTATTCGATAATTGAGAAGACAATCATTATATTAGCAAGTAGTAGAATCTAACAATTAATTAAATAATGCGTTTCCTTTACCACTTGAATGCGGACTGCATTAATTAAAATTTTCTCATAACTCATTTGCTAACCATAACATTTTTTAACACAATTAACCAATATATTTTCATTGTAATGTTAGGGAGATATTTCACTTTAAAATGGTAGAGTAATAAACAGAGGAAAATTGTTGAACAATGGCGAAAATACAATGAGAGTAATCATTTATCATATGATACTACCAATACAATAGTAGCCAGGTATGGGGTCCAAATGGTCTGGATAACAGTGATATTGTAAAGTTTTCTTCGTCTTGATTATCTCTGAAAGTTCTCCGATTACATATGGCAAATAAAACTCTACAAAATTAGTGGTATACAGAGCATCTGGACCCCTACCCTTGCTAAACCACTACTAGTAGCTGTCACAGAATTCAGATAAAACATACGGAATATAAATTGAAGGACACACGAAAGGAGGCAAACTGAAAAGCGAAAGAGATTTTGTATTCCAGGATAGCTAAGATCAAATGCCATAATTACCGAAAAAGACGTATCAAATTAAACAAATTTTTTATTTTCCTAAAAGCATAGGAAGCTATTTCCTTACAAATTTCTGAAAGATGAGCAATATAAAACTTCAATGATTCCATCACGAAAGCATCGTAACTAAATAGTTTAGTCATTTGGATTACAGTCGGGCTATAATGATCTCCTAGTCGTCCAATGTATTAACCGCTGGTCGATGTGTTAAACTTATTGAATTTAGCTTTTAAATATTTTCCGTGACATTTTCCGTGATCGGGTTTGACGTTACCGTTCTGGTTAACTGTTAAAATTGTATACGGACCTCTGATAGGAGCGCGGGCGCCTTTTCCGCAAAGTAACGGCGTGACCCAACCACTCCGTATGTTGATCTCAAAGTCGTTGGGGTAGCCCTATTTATTAACCCCTTAAATGTGTTGCCCGAACTCAGTTCGGGCAAGAACAGTTTGCTTCTTTTGTTACTAAAAGCTTTTGCACACCAGTAATTTTTAAACGCAACCTTCGCTTTATTAATCGGCAGACCATTTTCGATTACACAAAGCAAATATTTTAATACGGAAAAAGTGGTGTATTGTGCCTATTTTTAGTTTATGGTGTCGAAAAACCTCCCACAGTTAAGGGGTTAAAAGGTAAGACCCACAAGATCCTAGCAAGTCGATCTCTTTAACTTATTGAATTTATTTCAATCTATGATATTTTCTAATGTCATTTTTTAACTAATAATTATTCGAATTACCTGTTATTTCAGACATTATTTTAATCTTTAACACATATAGACAGGCACTGTACATTCCCAAAAACATATTTATAAACATATAAAACCAGTCCACACGCTAAAAGTTTCGTGAAGTAAAATATTTTCGCCCGTTTGCTCATGCATCTTCAATACTGATGTCTTTCATTTCTGCTCTGTCAGTCCAATTTCTCTGAAACTCCCCCTCTGTCCCTTTCTAACAGCATCTGGCGCCATCTGGTGTTAATCTTGGCGTGACTTACGTCGTTGCAAGTTTTTGTATCTGTTGTGTATATCTCTATCGCCTCTCTCTGCAATGCATAGTTTAGATTATTGTAATTAGCTAACTTTTCAATATTATTAAAGTCTATTTTAATTGGGAATGTATTGTTTAATCGGGCTATTGCGGTGGTTGATTTAGCTAAATTTATGTCTCTTCTGTGTTCTTTAATTCTCTCCTGGATTTTCAGTTTTGTCATGCCTATGTATAAATTATCTTTTCCTTCGTTATCTTTGAAATTAATTTTGTATATCCCTGATGTCTGTTGATAATTTAGCTTTTCCGTATCCAGATGCATCCATTTTCAAATTAATCAGATCAGATACGGAAAAGCTAAATTATCAACAGACACAAGGATATACAAAATTAATTTCAAAGATAACGAAGGAAAAGATAATTCATATATAGGCATGACAAAAAAGGAAAATCCAGGAGAGAATTAAAGAACACAGAAGAGACATAAATTTAGGTAAATCAACCACCGCAATAGCCCGATTAAACAATACATTCCCAATTAAAATAGACTTTAATAATGTTGAAAAGTTAGCTAATTACAATAATCTAAACTATGCATTGCAGAGAGAGGCGATAGAGATATACACATCAGATACAAAAACTTGCAACGACGTAACTCACGCCAAGATTGACACCAGATGGCGCCAGATGCTGTTAGAAAGGGACAGAGGGGGAGTTTCAGAGAAATTGGACTGACAGAGCAGAAATGAAAGACATCAGTATTGAAGATGCCTGAGCAAACGGGCGAAAATACAGTAGAACTTCCCTTTAACGAAGTCCCTATTTAACGAAGTTTTCTACTTAACGAAATTTTCTGCAGAACTTTGACTTTGAACACCATTAGCATGTAAATTAATCTCCATATTACGAAAAATATATTCTATATAACGAAGTTTATTCCACTTTTGTACTTGTACAGAATTCAAACTAAGAGGTTGTTGTTGCGATGGATAGGCGAATTTATGTCAGCGGATTGTACGAAATTGAACATATTTAAATAATTTCCATTCTGCTTGTTAATAAATAAAACAATTTTTTTTAACACTAAGAAAAACACTTGTTATCATTACTCTCTCCAACCGAGACTCAAGCGATAACAGTTGGGGAAAGTCAAAATCCCTTTTTTACATTCAATGATATAGAAGATGCAGTGTACAAATGGTGGCAGATGCATTGAAGCAAAAAATATCAATTAGAGACAGACAGTTACCTTTCCGACTTCCATTGCTCATAGACAATTGCTTCAACAAGAATATGCTTCAAAATGCAAATCGAACATCAAAGTTATTTTTGTTCCTGTTAATACAACTTCAAAACTGTAAAAAATCTTGAAGTACATTATCGAAAAAGACAGAAAAAAGAGAATATAGTGAAAACATTAGCTAGAGAACCTATGTATCAGAACTGATGAAAGCTTAAGCCAAAGCTTGGGAATGTGACGTGATTTCATTGCCCGTACACAAATGTTTTGTAAAAGACGGCTTCATAATTGAAATTGAATCAAATGCTTCTGAATCCAATACCTGTTTCTCATATCTGAAAGTAAAAATTCCTTAATTTAAGCTGATTTCTATTTAACGAATTTTCTTCATAACGAAGTTTTTAAGTGTAACGATGAGACTTCGTTATATGGAAGTTTCACTGTATTTTACTTTACGAAACTTTTAGCGTGTGGACTGGTTTTATATGTTTATAAATATGTTTTTGAGAATGTACTGTGCCTGTCTATATGTGTTAAAGATTAAAATAATGTCTGAAATAACAGGTAATTCGAAGAATTATTATTGAATTTAGCTTTAAATTTTTCTGGTGACATCTTCCGTGATCGGGTGTGACGCTACCGTTCCGGACAAGTGTAAAAATGGTACAATGACCTCTAATGGTCACGCGGCTGCCTTTTCCACGAAGTAACGGCGGTCTGTTCCAAAAGTCTTATTTTTTATTTTGCATTTTTTAAACTATTTTCTCAAATAAAATTACAAGTTGCAAACGTGTTTATTTGATCTTATCTACAAATAAAAAGACCACTTTACAATTTGTTAATCCCAATTCAAATATTTATCCATATTTTCTTTTTGTGCGATTTTTTATTTTTACTTTAATTTCAGAATACTCTTCAATATTGTATAAAGTTTTTTTTTTTCCATATAATAGATTTTTCATGCTATATGAGAATACAGTCGTTAATTTTCTCACTCCTCTGTCATTATTTTTGAGAGAAAAAATGAATAATATACTTGGCATCATGTCATCTGACTTTTGCAGTTACATGCTGGGTAAAGCATACAGAGCAGTTGTAAATCGTGAGATCGTAAAATGTTCGCCGTAAAAAGTGATCCATCTGCTTCCAAAACTTTACTACGAGTGAGCGGAAAATTATTTGGGGAAATTTTTGGTCATGCGGATTCAAACGATAAACAAAAAAAGCATCTTTATACAAATTTTCATTTTAATTACATTATTAATAATTAATTAATATCTTCAAAACTAACACTTATAAAGTTTTGTCGAAACACATGCAAAACATTAATAATTTATCGAATTTGAGGAGAAAAGAAAAATCGGAATTGGAGAAAAGCAACCACTGCTTCACAATTCCGCATATATAAATATCTTTCACAGACGATTAAAAAAATATTTTTTGCAGAAAGAAAGATAGGTAAGATGATCAAAACAAGGAAGATAGCACAACTTCCAAACCACCCAATTTATGCGTACCACGATTTCCGAATAGAAATATTAGTTGGCAGTAATATCGATTAAATAAGGGATAGATTTCTATTCGAAAATAGTGATATTTAAACTTGAAATGCTTGTATGCCATGAAAAATAGCTGTAATTTCACAATTCCGCATTATTTACACAATGACAACAAGAAATGATGCAGTCTGTGGCATATAACAGTTTAGAATTATCATTGAAATTGTTATTAAATTAGTTTAGCACTAGGACGGTCATAACATTACGATCAATTTGACCGCGAGCAAATAAATACAATTTATAAATATATCTTTGCCAATAGTATATCCAATTAAAATATATCTTTGAATTGAAATTTGAATGAAATACAGTGTCATGAAAAATCGAAGAGTGTGGGAATAGGATTACAAATATCTCGGCAACTAATTATCCGATCGACTTCATTCTTTATGAAAAATGTATGATTTTTTATTGTCTTTTATATTCACTCGTTAAAACAAACAATTTCGAAAAAATTTATGTACCGTTTATCAGAACGAATATTTCGAGAGTCCGAAACAATTATTTCCGGATAATCGAGGTTACCGAAAATCAGTAATCGTCTTCCCATTATTACATACTAAGTACATACCCAATTTCAAGTCTCGATCTCAATTTGTTCGGGAGATAGACCGTTTACAGACACACACACACAGACAGACGGGCACCATTTTTTTTTTTTCAAAAAATATTTTTTTCGGAATCTCTAGTTACTAAAACGTGTACAACGTTTCAAAACGATTACAAGACCAGTATAATCTTATAGAAAACATTGTTCAAAATTCTTAAATTCTATTAAAAAAATCTTAAATTGATGAACGTTCCTATTAAATAAAAAAACATTTTCTGTAAGATTATACTGGTATGCAAAAAAAAAGCGGGGAAATCACATCCCTACCTATACTACGTATGATGGGTAAGTAAAAGTTGAAAACTGTTACTTTATAGTTTGTGCTGTTTATAGGTTAGTGGAAAATGTTTGTGTCGATGCTATCTCAATCTTTTATCTATAAACTGCAGAGCGGTAAATGCTCAAGAACTGCTTTTTTTTAATACTCTTTCGTTAACTTATTTCTGTTTGTTTTTCCAATACTGGATAGTGTTTGTTACAATCTCAGAGCGGTAAATGTTCAAGAACTGTATTTTGGAGGATACCTTTTCGCTTATTTAATTGTTATTTTTTCAAAGTACTTTGTTTATAAAGTAGCATATAAATAGGAACGTAGAGTGCCTACAGGTTAATGGAGAGTGTTTGTAGATATTCTAGCTCCATCTTTTATCTATAAACTGCAGAGCTTGGACAGTTGGCCAATTGAAACCATGTAGTTTCTTAATGGCTTTCATTTCGCTGCACGCGCGCAAAATTTGTGTTACACAGAACCATGGGTGCAAAAATCTAGACGCCAATGGGCTGAATCCCACCACTAAATTTGATTGGTATTCTTCGTCAAATTTCATTAGTATACTTCGCTTAAATTTTAGCAGTATTCTTATTAGGCGAAGAATACTAAAAATTTAGTGGTGGGAATCGGGCCATTGACACCTAGATTTTTGCACCTCTGCGCAGAGCCCTCTCGTTAAGACGTTGGTAGGTGGGAGACAGATACTGGACTGGAAGTTTCACCCTTTTCGTCAAAGAGGAAAATTGCGTGGGAACTTTGAGACACTAAGTCAGTTTTCCACACCAGTGGAAGAAACCGATTCTTGAAAGGGCAGGCAGATAAACTGTCTGAGATACGTAATACCATTATTTACGAAAACTATTCATCCCATTAATTAAAAGCAGACTTTCTTTCAAAAAAAGGCGAAAATTACTATTGGGTAATAGAGGTTAATGTCTATCTCGTTTACTATACATGCTTATTGCTTTGTCCTGACATGCCCAGTGGTATCTCGTTAATCGTTTGAGTGCTGAAAATTCAGCCTATAATCCGCGGATGTGTTTTAACCCAGAAATTGTATCTTATAAAATTTAATTTTCTAGATCGCTGTCAATACTTCAACTGTTGAATAAAAATTAAATGATTTCAATTATTGAACAAAATTTCTGGGTTGAAACAAAATTTGTTTGATCCGCAGATGCATTGCGGCGCTATCGTGCTTCATAGCACTAAAACGGTTAAATAGAAGCAGTATCCCCTTACAGGACCGTTCGGGACATAGTCTGATGTTTTGAATGGCAAGAGGCAAATGGCAGCATAAACCCCTGTACATATATACATTTTTGGTTGTTTGATTTTATTTTTCTGCATATTATTCCGAATTTTATTGTGTACTTTATGCGTTTTAATAGCATAAACAATATTTTTCTTAGGATTCATAAGAGAAAGTATATAAGATTAATGCACAGTAGCAATGGTTTTCGTAAGTCTCATTTCTAATGAAAGTTGACATATTTATTGTAGAAAAAGTTTCAAATTTTACGAGCTTAAATATTTAAATTGCGTAACATTAAATTTATAGCTACAACTCGTATTTCTATTGAACATTCTTATATATTTCTATAAAATAGTTTATAGAATTAAATAAAAAAATTCCTAAAATGTTCTATAGAATTCTCTAAATTTTTAAAAGTTAATTAAAGTAAAAAATTTCAGAACTTACATGATGATAGAATTATATAGAAAATATGTTCAATACAGAAAATTTAATGAAAGCTCCGATAGAATCCTTTCGAAATGTATATTTATGCATTACATTAGCAACAATTTTCGTAATGGATATATCTACAACAGACAGATGCTTCTCAGATTAAAATTTAAAGCAAGGATGGCAAACCTTTTCACGTGCATGGACCAAAAATTGAAAAACAGCATCTATCAACATTTTAAATTGCGAAATATTCAGATAAAATAAATATTGCAACATATGTTGCTTGTAAGAAACACTGGTTAACAGAATCAGTCACTTTTGTACATTAAATAAAACAACCAACGTGCGTTTTTTTTTTTTTCGTTTTTTTTTTTTTTTTTTTTTTTTTTTTTACATGAGAATTATCTATTAAGTTAAAGCAACTTTTATTCGAAAATATTCATTTAAATGTTACGCACTTTAATGAAATAAATTTTATGAATTTGTTTTTTAAAAATTTGAAATTTACCACTAATGCAACATCTAACTTAAAAATAATCCTGATTGCATTATAAATTGTTTTAATGTTTTATAATGCGATTTAGCTGATGTAAAATCAGTATTAAAAAAGTATATACACTTGAAAAGATTCACTTTATTTGATCACTTTATTTTACGATAAACTCACATAAAGGTGATTTTAAACTCTTAAGTATTTTCTCTTCTTACAGAAAATAATATTTAGAAAATATTCAGAATTGTATTCATTTTTAAAATGGACTCACTCTTCCAAGCGATATTCCAACAATGCTAGTAATCACCCTTTGATTAATGCGCCTGTTATCACGAATCAGTTCATTGACATGCTATCTATGCTCTGCACTGCCTGCCGTCTTCGGTCGTCCACATCGGGGCTAATCGTGCACACTAGACGTGCCTAGGTTCTCCGTCCGGCTTCCACGTACCCATCTCCTGACGGTACTTCTGTCGACACGTGCTTCGCCATGCACAGCACTCATTCGCCTGTGGATATCGATTGGTGCAATACCTTCCGCTGTCGGGAATTCGATCACCGCACGCTGTTTTAACAACACTCTCATATAGTCCGACATTCTCCGGTTCACTGTTTACACGTCAGTGTTCCCATCTGCAAAATAAAAAAATCATTTGATGAAGGACATTTTAAAATTGCTTGTCAATGTAAGATAGTCCATTTTGTTCTGTTAATAAAGTAGTTCCAGACGTGGAGGCAAAACTTATTGTACAACACTCGTACAATTAGCGAAAATCGTAGAAAGATCATTATTGGAGTGTATTCGATTATAACTCAAGATATAATGCATTAAAAAACGAAATATGTTGTTCAACTCCTATGGAATGGAATTGAAATGTCGATAAATGTTATACGTTTACATAGAAAAATAACTTCGTGAATGTGCCAGAGAGATTCGCGTTGTTGAGTGGATTTTTTTTTCCAGAATACTTTTAAAAGGCAGCCTGCCAGAATATAAACAGAATAAAAACAGACAATATAGTTTTCTTAAGAGAAATAACTTAGATGAGAGACTCGATCTTATATGGACTGACTTCAGCGCGTCCCAGACTGCTTTAGCAGTGTTTAAATGTTTCACATGTATTATCTGGTTATCGTCAATACAAAGGTTTGATTATTGACCTGGCCTTTACACCTTTTTTAGCCCAATCTGCGACCGGCGGATTAGTGGGTTCGGCCGAAACAACGTTACATAAATCATCCTGCAACGGTAGCATTTCCATTTTAAAACTCCAATTACTGTAGTTGTTGTCGTTTAATTTTTCAATAAGAGCTATTTCTTTGCTAGCTGCCATATTTATTTGTCGAAGAAAAGTTTATAGTTCTGACAAAATCAATGTATACTTTTGTTTTTGTTCCATTATGAGCTACACATATCTTAATTCTATAGATCACCTCCTGTATTTTTTTTCTATTCTGCATCTTTTTTTTTTCGTCCGATGTTTAAATCACAACAAAACAATGTAGAAGAGAATCCTGAAGATAATTTGTTTTTTCAGCAAGTACGTAGTAAAAGCAACTAAGTACAATTTCACTATTACCTCTTTTATACGAAGGCTCTCTTATAGGTTTACGTACTACACACATCTTGGAACAGTCTATTATCATGAGGTAGGTGCCGGTCTGGAAACACTAAGTGATTAAGATGAAGCCGCATATAAAAATAATATAACTGGCATTTTTTTATTTTTTTTTCTACGCGCAGGCTTATATTGTTCCGAAATTCGATGTATTATTTAATAAATTTTTGATTGATTAATAAATTTATTTGTTTACAACCATTTAATATTTTTTAATGGCAACGGAAATATTAATTTATACAGTGAAACTTTCGTGAAAAGTATGAAAACTTACATTAAATCACAATTTCATCGTTCTTCTAGAAATTTATAAGGAACAAGCATACTCTTTGATAATAAGAAGAGCTATATAAAATAATGTTTAATTGAATCTATTAATTAATTATATTTTTATTCATTACAATTAATTATAATCAGTGAAATTGTATTTTCATTTGTTTTCGTTCGTTTATAATTTTGTTTGTGCATAAATTATGACCATAAGCCAAAATTATACAAAATTATCCAAAATTACACTGTAAAAAAATTCCGTCAATTTAAGGAAAAGGGACTGGCAGCAGAGTTGCCGGAATGTTTTCGTTTTTTGAGGAAAGTTCCGTCTTTGTAGTCCGTAAATTCTGCGCGATACCAGTGATACAGACGATATAGACGCGATACAGGCGCGAAGGAGTTGAAACGCATGCGTGACATCAAAAATACTGCAATCCCATTCGATTATAGATTTTTACAGTAATAATTCCGTATTTGAAACTCTGTAATCTTAGAATGGCAACAGATATACGGGAGATATTCCATTTTTCTAACAAAACGAAAAAATTCTGATCAAAATTCACGGAAGACAACCTGTCAACAAACGAAAATCTTTAACAGTGTATATACCATAATTCCCCTCCTAAAGCGAGCTTTTTCACCCGCTTGGGGAACGTTTATTTCTTTATTTTCGAATCACTGCTCTGAATGTATATTAGGACATAAAATACATAAGCATAGACAAACTTTACTTTTGTTAGATAAAAAATATAAGAATTGGGTATTTGGACGGCATATTGGGCGCCATCTTGAAAATTGTGCCTTTTCGGTGACCAATTTTTACTAAACGTTTAGTATGTTATTCACCACAGCTGATAATACAAGAAACCGCAGAAAAAACTTTTGTAATATTTTTGGGAAAATTAGGTAATTTTTTTTATATATTTGTACCTGAATAATACTCCAATAATTATTTTTATAAACATATATCTATATATTTAAAACGCTAAGCGATTTCTTTCGACAATCCGTTAGAACAAACTACCGCATCAAATTACACCATTCTTTTTTTAAATGAAAGATATTAGGACACAGATTTGTTATCGTGCATTCGTTTGTTCGAAAATTTAATTAATTAGCTGTAATTTTCAATTAAACATTTGCTTCTGCTTATGACGTCATAAAGTTGACAACTCCCACTTTTGAGGGCATAGAGTTTTTTCCCTGAACCCTGTGGTTCGCCAATCTTTTGACATTAACTAATATCAACTAGGTAATATTTTAACATTGTAGTATAAAATCTTTAAAAAAAACTTAATTAGCTACAATATAATCATAATAAAATATCTAAACGTAAACATATCAATATGAATAACAAATCTCACGTAAAATGTTGCAATTTAAATGATTCCAATTGAAACAAGATTTGGAGAGTTATCTTTGACGCCCAGCTAACATAAAAGTACCAATTTTATTTTATTTATTTACACACATATTCAATTTTATTATAAAACACCAGGTTGCCGTACAAAGCAAAAATCGTCATGTAGGTGCCAAAAAATAACCCAGGTGCGTCGGCGATATCTGTACTGATTTAATCAAAATTATTTTGGTTGCACCGCATATTGCAAAATTAATTAAATCTATGATTATTGTTTCTTTCTCAGATTAAAAATAAGAAAATTGGTACTTCTCTATTATCCCGTCGACCACTTTTCATAACAAAAAATTATCGCCAAACTGTAACGCCAAATAAACGGGAGAACGTTGCCATTGGAATATCAAAATAAATAAATAAATAAAATACATGAATTTAAGGACACAATTGTTATTTTAATTAATGAAATAATTAATAAATCAGTAAAACATAATGAAAAATAGACGCAAATCTCGAATTAAAAACCACTTGATGACGTAACAAACACGTATAATGCTTCTGACATCAAGTAAATCGGACTGTATTTTTGGCGTTTAATTTTACAGTTTGGCGATAATTTTTTGTCATGAAAAATGGTCGACCGGATAATAGAAAAGTACCAGAAAATTTAATGTTTAACGCAATTCAATTATTTGATCGATCGCAAATTTTGGTTCTTTTCCGTTATACCGACACCATGCCATACATGTAAATATATGCTTGGCAACAATGGTGTCCGTATAATGGAAAAGTACTCAATTTTTTCTTAGTTCGGGCTATACCAAAAACAAACATTTTACAGGTAACAAAAGAATCTCCGAAAATGGCTGCTTCATCAGCTGTTATGACAGCAAAGTTGGATAAAATCTAATAACCTGAATTTTACAACGTTTATGCGAAACAGCACAGAGAACACACGCTATTTTTATATAAGTAGGGTATATTTAAACGAATAAGAGAACTAACAACCTTCAATAATATAATGCATGAAAAAGTAAACAACTAAGTGATTCAGCAAATCATAAAAATATGTATTTCTTAATATAACTATAAAATACAGAAAAATATTCTGGTACCATAAAAAATATTCATTATCCCGTCGAAATTCCGTGCATTATCCCGTCGTCCGATTAAGAAAAAAAAACTATATGCAAATTAGGTACTTTTCGGTTAGCCGGCGCCAATAAAGTATATATATATATATATATATATATATATATTATTTCTCCTGTCAACATCCCTTTTTTTCTGAAAATACGAAACGCAGAACGACGAATGAGATAGCATATGAAAGGATTTTGAAAACGCTTCTGACATAGCACACTTAACATTTCGTTAAAACATGTTTTCGATTAAAAATTGCTGATAATTAAAAAGTAAATCGGCATTGTTTTCCTAAATGAAATGAAAGGTTTTCCTCAAAACATTGTTGCCAAAAAAAATAAAATACCACATTATATGATGCTCAGCAATTATTATAAAAAACACCGCACGGGTTTATTTTATATTTATGATTAAAAAGCGAAATTTAAATTGAAATGTTTAGATTTATATTTCTATGTCCCATGTTTTTCCCGAAGCGGATGACGTCATCCTCTAATGCAGTTAAAATACGATTGTTAATTTTTTTTTTTCTCTCGCGTGTGCCTTTAGCAATCTTGGATCAGTTTTTACTCTAACTTTGATGGAATAAGTTTAATGATATTCTGGATTGACTAACAACTAAATGTTGTTTACAGATATTTTTATCCTTGCTTTTTCTTTAGAAGTTTAAACCTGCATCTAATAACTATTACATATTGATAAAAAATGGTACTTCTCTTTTATCCCGTCGACCACTTTTCATAACAAAAAACTATCGCCAAATAAACGGGAGAACGTTGCCATTGGAATATCAAAATAAATAAATAAAATATAAGAATTTAAGGACACAATTGTTATTTTAATTAATGAAATAACTAATAAACCAGTAAAACATAATGGAAAATACACGCAAATGTCGAATTAAAAACCACTTGATGATTTAACAAACACGTATAATGCTCATCAAGTAAATGGGACTGCATTTTTGCCGTTTAATCTTACAATTTGGCGATAGTTTTTTGTTATGAAAAGTGGTCGACAGCATAATAGAGAAGTACCTAAAAATATTAGATTTCAGTGCGAAATCCTCGTACGGGCCCTCTGGTATATATATATATATACTTCATCGGCGCCCTGCTAACCGAAAAGTACCTCAAATAATTCGCCAAACTGTAGCGCCCAGTAAACAAACGGAAGAATGTTGCCATTAAATCTCAAAAAAAGAATAATAATAATAATTAAGAAAAGCCCCATTTACTAAAGTAACATTTATCAGTAACTTTTAACAATAAAATTTACAATATACTAATGAAAACAGAATCAAAAATAATCTTGGATATTTATTTATTTACGTTATTTCTCTTAATTATGGAAAAGGAATAATCATCCTGATTATGTAAAGGAATGAAGAAACCATACAAATAAATTACACTTGAAAACATTAAAAATCTCCTTTTTCTGTAGATTGATTTATTATTGAAAAAAAATTCTTCATCTTTACATAAAAATTGATTAGCTTAAAACAATAGATGCGTTTCAGAAGATATAGAATTAAAACGAACAATGATTAAAGAAGACATTTTAAAAATTTTGATCAAAACATTTTAAAACTTTTTTTTAACGTCGAATTTCGACGGTGCGTTTGGGGAGAAGCAATGCACATGCGCATAGGAGCTCATTCGGTTGCATTATCACAGGGGGGGGGGAATGTGTGCCTTATTTAATATGTTCTTTTATTGACTGAATATGAGATGAACGTAAGGATATGCTATTTGTATGATACTTCATAGGTTCAGGAAATTTTCTTTCTTGCCGTGGGGAATAGGGAGTAATGTCAAACTGATTTCCATTTTGTTTACGGATTGTTTGTTTGGAGTTTGCATCGGAAATAATAACGTAATTTAGTGGGGGAAATTTTTTTTAATAAAATATTTGAAAGATTGTTTCATAAGCACCCCTACTTATGTAATAAAGAAGCTTATTTTACTAATATTGCTGTTGTAATTTTTTCCGTGAAGTTTTGACGGGTACCATCTAGTCTATATATTTAAAACGCTAAGCTTTTTTCTTTTGACAATCCGGGAGAACAAACTACTGCATCAAATTACACCATTCTTTTTTTAATGACAGATATTTAGACACAGATTTGTTATCGTGCATTCGTTTGTTCGAAAATTTAATTAATTAGCCGTAATTTTCGATTAAACTTTTACGGCTGCTTATGACGTCATAAAGTCGGCAACTCCCACTGTTGCAAGGCATAGAATTTATTCTGTAAACTCTGTGGTTCCCCAATCTTTTGACATTAGTTAATATCAACTAGGTAATATTTTAACATCTATATATTTAAAACGCTAAATGTTTTCTTTCGATAGTCCGTGAGAACAAACTGCTGCATCAAATTACATCGTTCTTTTTTTAAATGAAAGATATTTGGACACAAATTTGTTATCGTATATTCGTTTGTTCGAAAATTTAATTTATTAGCCGTAATTTTCGATTAAACTTTTAGTGCTGCTTATGACGTCATAAAGTCGGCAACTCGCATTGTTCCAAGGCATAGAGTTTATTCTGTAAACTCTGTGGTTCGCCAATCTTTTGACATTAGATAATATCAACTAGGTAATATTTTAA
Source organism: Maratus michaelseni (assembly GCA_963931845.1). Lineage (NCBI taxonomy): Eukaryota > Metazoa > Arthropoda > Arachnida > Araneae > Salticidae > Maratus > Maratus michaelseni. Next base: position 78,540,808 of record OZ007595.1, on the reverse strand, counting down.
CATCTATATATTTAAAACGCTAAATGTTTTCTTTCGATAGTCCGTGAGAACAAACTGCTGCATCAAATTACATCGTTCTTTTTTTGAATAAAAGATATTTGGACACAGATTTGTTATCGTATATTCGTTTGTTCGGAAATTTTATTAATTAGCCGTAATTTTAAATTCAAATTTTACTTCTGCTATGACGTCATAAAGTTAATCGCCAGAGGATAGTGCAACTTTTCATAAAAATGAAGTCTGACTCTGACCGTAACTTCAAGCTATCTGGGCAAGGTAGAATTGTAAACAAAGATTGAATACGTTATAAAAATATCAATGTCACCAATTTATTTACATTTAACATTTGCTGAAACATTAAAACTAATACAATAAGATTGAAATATATTAAATTACTCATAAATTTGTTGTTAAACGTTAATAAATTTTATTTATTAAATAAAAAATACCCTTACATGGAACAGAAGCAGCGTACGCACAAGTAATTGACGCGACATATTTTTTGCGCTATTTTCGCACATTATTTTTATTAAACACACGCAATTATTAATTAGTATTAATTAGTTAATTTTAAATTATTTTAAATTATTTATTTACACATGTATTCAATTTTATTAACACCAAGTTGCCATACAAAGCAAAAATCGCCATTTTGGCGCCAAAAAGAAACCAATGCGTCTGCGACATCTGTGCCGATTTAATCAAAATTGTTTGGGTGCACCGCATCTTGCCAAAATTAATTAAATCCATGATCATTGTTTCTTTAGGAGATTAAAAATAAGAAAATTTAATTCTTAAGGAAATACAATTATTTGGTCGGAAATTTTTTCTTAGTTCGGGCTTAGTTAATATTCTGGTACTTCTCCATTATCCCATCGACCACTATCCATATACAAAAAACTATCACCAAATTATTCGCCAAACTGTAGCGCCCAATAAACAAATGGAAGAAGGTTGCCATTAGAATCTCAGAAATAAAAGAAAAAAATTTGGAAAACCACAATTCACTAAAGTATCATTTATCAGTAACTTTAAACAATAAAATTTACAAAATATTAATGAAAATAACAACAAAAATAACCTTGGAAATTTATTTAATTAAATTATTTTTCTTAATTATCTCTCTCGACTGCTGGATAAATGTTTGTGACGTCAGTTAAAATTGATCTATTGTACGTAACTGCGCATCGCAACATTTTTTCAATGCTTTTTCACTTTTAATGTCATGTTGTCGAAGATGTAATTTCTATTTTAATTAATGAATTAACTAATAAATCAGTAAAACATCATTAAAAATACATTAAACGTCGAATTAAACATCACTTGATGAGATAACAAGCACGTGTAACGCATTTGACGTAAAGCGAGTTTGACGCCATGATAATACATTTTTGGCGTTAAAATCCTATAGTTTGGCGATATTTATTTTCTTAATGGAAAGTGGTCGACCGGATAAAGGAGAAGTATCAAAATTCGTTTAAATCGTATGAAATTGAAGGGTATATGTATTTAATGTGTTTAAAAATACGATTAATGTTTCTCAAACTTTGAATCTGAAAAACAGTCGAGTACGAGGTATTATTATGTATTACGTAGGTCGCGGTACGAGCCACCATCTGGACAGGGTATATACGGCAGATGCCATTTTTTAGTACAATTATATACAAAATATATTTTTATTTGTATACATGGTGGTTAAGCATAAAAGCAACGTCTATAAAGTACATGTGAAAAGTTTGCGCCTGTGAAAATGACGCTATGCTTATCTTGAAATGCATTTTTACATTGATAAATCTAAAGAGAAAAATTTATAGGATTGTGTCAACATGACGTAATTTTAACCGATTTTAAATTCTTCATTCTAAAGAGTAGAGTGTATAACGATTGTGACAAACGGCGCTATCGCTTTTGTTTTTATCGCGCTTACATAACTTCTAAATATCGTACAATTTCAATTTATACATCATCAATTATAAATATGTTAACTTTCGAATGAAATTTATTTGAAAACAGCCGCTTAATTTAACAACATTTTAAATAATTTTTAAGCATGAATTATTTTTTTAATCTATCTCAACAATGGCCGCCAGTTTGCTTCAGTAATATAAAATAGCACCTGGGAAAGTTGCCACAATTGGAAATTAATTTCCCTAACCAACATAAAAAGTGAAGAACATAATAATAATAAAAAAACCTCTGAATATATCATAAAATTAGATTAATCATAAGCATTTTGGAGCTAAACTGAAATCTTTCAAACAAAAAAACAGATTTTCCATTTATGTTCAACATAAAATTGATATCATGTTGAATTCGTTGTTGCATCAGAATATGTTTGGAATTGTATTTTATTATTATTTTAAAGATCGATGGTGTATTTCACTGTATCAGAGGGAAAAGATCACGAATGTACAAAAGGGATAATCATGATTATGGAAAGGGACCGAAAAAACTATGCAAATAAATTATACTTGAAAACATCAAAAATCTGCATCATCTGCAGATTCTATATTATTATTGTAAAGAAATTTCTCCATCTTTATATAAAAATTGATTAGCTTAAAACAATGGATGCATTTTAGAAAATATGGATTTGAAACGAACAATGATTAAAGAAGACATTTTAAAACTTTTTAGTATTTAAGTATTTTAAAACTTTTTTAAAGTCGAATTTCGACGGTGCCTTTGAATCGATGCAATGCACATGCACATAGAAGTTCACTCGGTTGCATTATCACAGGGAGAGAGATGTCTGCTTTATTTACTGAATATGATATGGACGTAGGAATATACTATTTGTATGATACTTCATAGGTCCACGAAATTTTCTTTTTGCAGTGGTGAATATGGCAGTAATGTCAAACTTATTTGCATTAAACAGTTGTTTATGGATTGTTTGTTTGGAGTTTGCATCGGAAATGGTACTGTATTTCACTGGGGAAAAAACTTTTAAAATAAAACATTTAAATGACTTTTTCATACACACCCCTTCTTAAATAATAAAGAAGGTTATTTTACTGATATTGTTATAGTATTTTTTCCGTCAAGTTTTGACGGGTTCCATCTAGTTTAAAGTAATATTTGTAAGATGGTCTAAAATTATTTAAATATTATTCATAATTATTTATTGTTGTTGACCTGATATTTCTGGATAGATTCTCTAAAGGGGGGGGGGTCCAAAATTCACATGAATATGCATGAATATCGGTTATCATTCACGCGTGAAACAACGTGGTACATTTTTTTAATTGGGCTTGGTAGGATGTTTCTTTGATATTTTTTCTTATTGATATTTATTTATTTGAAACATTCAGGATTATACTCCTTTTTAAAAAAGAGTGTTTGTTAAATTTTCTGCGATACCTTGGCATTAAAATTTTTGATGTGATAATTCAGTATCATATTATTTAACTTATTATCCGTGTTGCCAGACTAAGAAAATGTTTTATTCAGTTTTTTAATCACATTTTTTTTCCTTTTATTTAATGACAGACACTTCGTTATTAAATAAAGCAAAGATTACGTCCAAAAAAAGTAAAAGAAAAAGTCAAAAAATAAAAATTAAAAATTAAAAGTAAAATTAAAAAGGTAAATATTTTCAGTAAAAGTATTCCTCATTCTGCCAACACTGCTTATAATATCTAAACTAATAAAAATTCTAGTGATCAACTAGAGTATGCATTGCAAATCTAGAATGTTCCAAGTTTTGATTATTTTTCAGACTCCATCAAACAACAGAGTCACGTATTTCAAACATTTTCTGGAACAATTCCTTCTAATACTTATAAACATAACACTCTTGGTCTATTAATGAATTTATCGCTTACAGAATTTGCTAGGTAAACATTAAAATACTAATTACAATCTTATATCTAAATATCATTCTAAAAACTTTCAGGGAGGAAATAATTCTTTTGCCAAAATATTGAAATTATTAAATGTCACCAGAATTTACGAATAAATTGATTTGAAAAATTAAATTCTTGTCATTGCATACATTAAAGAAGCAAAATTTTTCTACAAACTTTTGATTGCCAATGTCAGCTTACAATCGAATTTATGTGCTATATATAATAATGGAAGCCCAGTAGCGTAGTGGTCAGCGCTCCTTCTACCATGCCAGAACGTTCCTAGTTCGATTCCGGGCTGACGACTGGGCAAAGTTCACCAAACCTTTCATACCTTCGGAGTCGAAAAAATTAGTACCAAGCTTACTTGGTAACTAAATACTGATTGACCCGCGTTAGGCTGACCACCTCACCGGAACATATGCTGCATAGCAGCCCAGGAGTCTATGGTCAAGACAACACTCAAGGCCGACGGACAAGAAATGTAACGTCATCGGTAATTGACCGACTTCTCACATGTCAGTTATCAAAATCAATTTGAATTTTTCTATAAGAATATACTGGTACTTTTCATTTTTTTTTGGTCAGGGGAAAATACAGTAAAAAAAAAAAAAAAATGATGATTACCAGTCTATTAATAATTGACAGGCAGAATTTTTCGGTACGAATCGATTTTCTCAAACGGAAGGAACTTTCCGAACAACCCAATATTGTTTATTGATAAGCACATCCAAGGAAAATATTCTGAAATTTAACTGGGCCTTGGCGATTTCCCTACACATTTCACCCTTTGCGGAAGGGAGAATCTTCCTGCTCGGTGCTTCTTTCCCGCTTGCTGGGCTTCCAAATGATCCTCTTTTACAATACCAGTATTTTTTAAGAAGTATTTCCGGGACTGTTTCTACAACATTTAGAATAGAAATAACCTTTCCGGGGATCCCAGCAGCAAGAGATATCGGCTATATTTCAACCTATTATAAGAACTGTCGGTATGAGATTGATAGTTATACAGAGAATTAACACGATGTCGTCTCGAGTATAAAGTTATACAGAGAATTGACAGTATAACTAGCGATTCTTCTAGTCATGAATCAAAGGTAAACATATAATTGAGATTAATGTTGGAAATAAATTATTCGGCACATACTCCAAGTATAAAGTTGGCCAATATTTAGAAACTGCCAAAATTGAATAATTTTGCTGGGAACGTATTATTTGTTTTGGCAGTAACCCTTCTCCTGCAGTGACATCTGTCACGCGACATAAACCCACCAATATCCTTCAGAATCTTTATCTCACAACCCCCTTAATTGCTTACGTTTCAAGGACAGACCAGACCACACTTTTGAACGGACATACTGATGTTTACAAGTCAAAAATATGATCGAAGGAATTTTTCTTGGTAAGAATAAATTCCTTATGCACAAATCAGCAAACCTTAATCTGTTAAAATTTACAGATAGCAAGATACGTGGTGTACGAAATCTAACAATTTAATTTTTTTTTTTTTAATAATTACGATTTTTTATCTTAAAATATAATTTGATAAAAGGAACTTAATAAATTAAACTGATATATTTTTAATAAGTGGATAGAAAGATATTTTAATTTGGATAAATATATTGAAAATAGATATATATGACAAAATATCTAAAATTATAAAATAGAAAAGTTTTGCTCTAAATTTATTTCTTAAATTATGAATTAGAAAATAGAAAAGTTTTGCTCTAAATTTATTTCTTAAATTATGAATTAGAAAATTCGAAGTTAATAAATTAATTTCTTTAGAAATTTTTTAAGTAAAATTTTGGAAATTAAGAAATTACAACACTAGAACCGTAATTAAATGAAAGATGTCATTTTAAAGAAAATTTGGGATTTTTTTTTCTAAAGGTTGTGATGTAAAATTTCGAATACAGAAGTAAATCAACTTTTTTTTTCCCCAGATAGTGATGAATTTAATTTATGCTTTTTTTAAAAGTTTAAAAAATGAATGAATAACGTATTCAATAAAATAATTAATTAGATATTTTAAAAAAAAAAACATATATTTTCATACATAACTATAGAAAGAGGAAAGAGAAGCTGCAGTAGATATGAGAAGATAGGAAACACAGCAAGGAAACAATGTTGTAAGCATAATTTGCATTGTAAAAATTGTATAATTAATTAATATGTATGAAAGTAGATTTTAATTCAAATAATGAATTTTGCTAAATGCTAATATTTCCCACTACAAAAAGTAAAAATATTTACATGTCGAGAGTGTAACTAATTAAAACGTAAGAAATTTAATTTTGTTTAATGTCTAAGCATTGCTGTTACGTGATTTTACAATAAAAAATCTATTAATCACAATTGGAAATAAAATTAGGGTCAATTTTACTTTGTAAGATGCAAAAATATTTATATATCAAAAGTAACTAATAAATGAGAACGTAATTTTATATAATGTTATTTGCATATTACACAGGAAAATCAGTTGCAATTTAAATTTAAATTGTAATTAATTGTAATTAATTATTTTTTTGCAAACGCATTTAACAGCAATATTTAGACTTTATTTTTTACGTTTTAATTAGTTAAATAATTGATGCGTAAATAGTTTTACCTCTTATAGCGGAAAATAATCACTATTTTCCAAATTCATTATTTGAATTAAAACGAACTCCTTACGTTTTAAGTACCATAATTTCGCGCGTACACGCCGCACCTCAGACAATTCGATTTCCTACCAGAATTTATTTTAAATTAAATTAGACTTACTTCTGCTAAGCACTTATTTGACTTCTTTTTTTTAATAAAATTTCCGGTTTGAAAAAGCGAAATTACGATACTATTTTTCCATCTTACAAATTTTCCTATATCAGACCAGCCAAGTCTCCGGCTTTTTGGTTACCAGTATTATATTATAGAAAATGTTGTTTTATTTAATCGGAGTATTCTGCGATTTAAAAGAATAACATTTTTCTCTAAAAAATTACTGGTGTACAAAAAGCCTGAGACTTGGCAACTCTGCCTATATGATATCTCTAGCTCGGCAATAGATTACCAAGTGACCAAATGATCGAAATTATTAGGCAAAAGCTTCAAAATTTATTCTTTATATTCGGAAATGATCAATATTTATTATTTGATTTAAAACGAACTTTCTTACGTTTTAAGTACTATTTTTCCATCATACAAATTTTCCTATATTATACCTCTATCTCAGCAAAAGATCACCAAGTGACCAAATGATCGTCATTATTAGGCAAAAGCTTCAAAATGCATTCATTAGTATTCGGGAAGCGATAGCGATGGTCGAGAGGGTTTTTGCCGTGCGAACAAGAACACTTTCATACCGATCCAGGTGAGTGACGTCGCCTGGACGAAACGTAGTCGGGTTTGGATATTTGGCCGAAGTCTGGCGATTAATTATTTGCTGTTTTGGTAGTTTACTACTAATTTTGCAAGAAAAATTTCAAAATAATTTATTTAAGAAATATTTCTATTTAAAAAGCAGACAATTTGGAATCTCTGGATTTACTGACCTATCAACGAGAGCGTTCTCTACATCTAAACCATTCATTTTACGTGCAAGTATGAAGCAGAGCACTTAGTACACAACAGAACACTGTTTACAAGAGATTATCCTCTCAAGTACTCACAACACTTAACACGTTGACGGACACTTGCGGCTATAGCCGCCAAAGCGAAGTTCACAATGTGGCATTACGGCTATAGCCGCCCAAAATGAAACGGTCGTTTTTAGACACTAGGGCTATAGCAGCACAAATGCGCATTTACCGGCGTACAAGTAGAAGCCCGGTGTCATGTTTTGGAAACAAAGTTTTAGGTTGAAGTACTGTATTTTTCCCTGACCACTAACCACCCTGACGTGGTTGTGAAGGAAGTGGTGCAACCTAATTAAAGGTGCTGAATTAATCAAAATTAAGTTTATTTAAGCAGAAAGGGTAAAACTATACTTCTAATATTCTAAAAATTACAAAAACATATAGCCTCAATTTCATAACTTCACTTGTTCCTACTGTCCGTCAATGTGTTAATAATTGTTCACGTTGCATGTGTTAAAATTCAAAGGTATATCACATTATATGATCTGATTTTCTCCCTTTAACTTAAAAAAAATGATTTTTACAAAACGCTGAATTTGCTTTTATGTTTTGATAAATGACATGGTTTATTTGAAACATGTAAACCATGCCGTTGAAAGATAGCATTTTTCTTTTATTTTGTATAAAATTTTTGTTGTATCATTTATTCTGGTAAATTGCTTTTTTCACTGGTCACCCAGCATGATCTATATAACGAGCGACTATTTTTTAAACACATTCATATATGAAAGGTATTCTAAAATGATAAATAACAAATAAATACACGAGAGACTGTTTCATATGTTTCAGAAATTGAATTTTAAATTACTTCATGACGAAAAATCTTTAAAAGTGTTTTTGCTCTCAAGTTTTAAATTTTTACAGAAAATTTTCGACAAAAATACCATAACAGGGTTCGCACTGTCTTAAGCCACGCCCCATTTTGTAAGGACTCTTCCACCAGTAATCGCATAAAACTATCTTCTAGCTAATGAATCGTGAATTCATTAGGAAGAAAATGATCTTTTTGGTGGTAGAGTGTCATCACAAAATGAGGCGTGGCTTAAGAGCGTGCGAACCCTGCATGGACATTTTTCATTTAAACTTAACACTTTGCCGTCCGGCGACACCACAGTGGTGTCGTACGTAAAGTAACTTAATTTTAAACCTTAATTGCTACATTGACACCAGAATTTTGGAATGAAAAATTCACTTTTACCAAGTGCAATAAGAAAAGATTTTACGTATCTTCGAATAAATTTGTTTCTAAATCCTGATGCCAATCAATCATTTCAACATTTTACGAATAGAAATATTTTTACGAGATATGCGAATAGCAAAGTGTAAATATCATGTTATATAATGCCTTTAATATAACCTTAATATCATGTTATTCTTATGCCTTTAATTTATTTTATCAATGTTATTTCCTTTTTTTTTTTTTTAATTGTCAAATATTTAAAAATATACATATTATAGAAATATTGTAATTAATAATGGGAGAATAAACTTCTTTATACTTTAAAAAAGAAAACTACTAATGAGTTATAAAAAAATCAAATTTGTTTTATTTTATATCTTGTTACTCTTTTCCATTGAAAAATTTAGAATGCCATATGTTGCATAAAGTATACAAATAAACATCCATTTTAAAGGATAGACTTGAAACTTCTTTTGCGACTTTTCCAGAGCTTATGCTGATGATTTCTAAATGACAATTTTATGCAAAAATCTTTTCATTTAAATTCTTTTTAAATATTCTAATTAGTAATATTTTCTAAGAAAAAATAACAATATACCTCTTTCATTTTATTATTTTAACATTTTTGTTGTTAGTGTGTTTACACAATGAAATGCTTATCTTTTCTTTTTCCGTAAAAGTTTATATTAGTTCTGTTATTAGTAAACCTTAAAGGTATTTAACCCGTTTAAGTGCTTACACTAGTCATGCGAAGAAGCCCGCAAGCTAATGTTAAGTCTATGGGAATGTAATTTTCAAATTTCTCGTTCGCATTTTAATATTTTTAAATGATTTTTTTTTGCATAGGATAGTTGAGGTCGATCACTAACGTTGTTAGTTTTAACTTTTCGATTTTGGTTCCTGTTTTTTTTTTATATTTATAAGAGCAGTTTTACTTTCAGACCTTCCCATAGACTTAACATTAGCTTGAGCGTTTCTTACCGTGACTAGTGAAGGCTCTTAATAAGTAGTTTCCAAGTGATATGCATAAGTGCCAACCTCTCACTAATATTCCGTAATATGCGGGTTAATTTGACCCAGGTTAACAATGCTTCAAACCAGAAAAATTATTGGATGAATCTTTATTTATTCAATTTGAGATTTCTACGTGGAATTTATTTAATTTCATTTCTTAAAAAAATTTCTGGTGCGAAACGTGTTAAACCTGGGTCAAATTAATGACAGGTTGGCACCTATGGATATGTGTTAATTATCTAGTGCTTAAGTTTCGAATTCAAACATTGGAAGGACAAGTAATTCAGTGTTCTCTCACTTATACGCGATACACGGAAATCATTTTTTCGCACCAGTTTTTTTATAAGGTAATTTTCGGCTTCTTAAATCGCAGAATTTTTAAATCGAATTTTACTGTTTTAAAATAGTGGTATGAAAAAGTAATTACTGAACATCCCGTATAAGTGAGAGATTACTGTAATTTAAATTAATAATTGAAAGGACAAGTAATGGTTGCATGAGTTGTAATTTTCCATCTGAATGAAAAAGTGTCCAGGCTAGGATTCGAACCAGGGACCATTTTAAGCTTAAGCTTCCAATGTTCTACCAAATGGGAAATGCTACTTGAAAAATTACAACGAATATGACTTGTTTACCAATTAGAATAATTGTATTAAAAATTAATCAAAAGTTTTATGGTTTAACTTTAGAATTTTGATTTAATTGTGCTTAGATTTTTGAAAATTTTTATATTTCCATAATTCTCTAAATCTTGCATGAAATCGTCGTATTATTACAATGTATTCCGAATATATTCGTCACAGCCACTTATAGATGTAAAATATGTGAATTACTTCTCAAATTGCAAATGAATGAACACTTTTCCCTTTATTGTTTTACAATTTTTGACGTCGGTGTATTTACACAATAAAAACAATATATGCTTAACGCGTATATATATTTTTTTCATAGAAGGTTATTCTAGTTCTGTAATTAGTAATTTTTATAGATATTTAGCCCGTTAACTTATTAACAACTGTTATTAAAGCCCTGTCAACTTATTTTAACAAATATTTCCTTTATGCCAACTTAAAACGCGATGTATATTTATAATTGAAAAACTCTTTTTTCTAGTTAGTGTGTCATCTCCATAAATACAAAAGCTCATTTTTTTCACATTTAAACTGCATTAGTCTTTCAATTTCAATTTCAATTTTTCTTTTTTTACTACATTAAGACAGACTTTGTAACATTTCGTAAGGTTTGAAACAAATATATCCCAAACCACGACACAGATAATGCAGACAAAATCTTTATTCAAATCAAATTTATTTTCATATCTTTAATTGTAGTCTATGTTTTGACATGTTATACATTGTGCATATTCCACGGATTTATTCTAATAATCATCCTTTTTTCCACATGGTCTAGTGATCTAAAGCCTTCTTAACCTTAACATTAAGGAATTTTTTAGCATAATTTTTCATTTTCTTGGAAGGAAGTCAGAACGGAATAGAATCGCTTTGAATTCTCTGGATTTTTAAAAATCTTTTTTTTCTCTTATTACACTTTGATCTACATACTGCTCAAGAGCGATTTCTTTTCTGTTTAAAATTTATTAAAAAATTTAATTTAATTTTCTTTAATTTAATCATATGGTAAAAAATTTTTTGAAGGAGGATTAAACGAATTTTGCATGAAATACATTAAATTGTATTGCTGTACGTTTCACTTTGGAATTATTGAGAGAATTATTTGCTGTTTGGGTAGATTTCTACAAATTTTGCAAGAAAAATGTCAAAAGAAATATTTTTGTAAGGAAATACTTCTATTGAAAAATCAGACCATTTGGAAGCTCTGCACTTATTGATCTACCAGCTGGAGGGTTATCTACATCTACACCATTCATTTTACGTGCAAATATGTAGCATCACATTTGAGGGGGTTAGAATGAGAGTGGGGTAAGTCAAAAATTTGAAAAATCTAGATAACCACATTTTTAATGACGTATATTAATTTCTTTTCAATGTGACAAATAAGTCATACTTCACTTAGGGAGTCGCTAGAGGTCAAAACAAGTTGGACCACTTAATGCAACTGCAATACTATAAGTTTCACAAAACCCTTCATTTCTCAAATTACTAAAGATTGACTTACTCCACTGTCATTATAACCCCTTCATTTCTCAAATTACTAAAGATTGACTTACTCCACTGTCATTCTAACCCCTTCATTTCTCAAATTACTAAAGATTGACTTACTCCACTGTCATTATAACCCCCTCATTTAGTACACAACAAAACACTGTGTACAAGAGATTATCATCTCAAGTACTCATGACACTCGATACTGTATGTTACGTACAGTATTGTACGCTATTAGTCGTACGTTACATTATTGTACACTGTTAAAAATTTGCAGCAAACTGTCCAGTCATTTGACCGTTTTTGTACAAAACGGTTACATAACCGTAATTTAACTCTATTCTGACCGTAATATGGGGGATAATATGGTCAAAATAGCGCTAAATTACGGTTACGTAACCGTTTTCCATAAAAACGGTCAAATGACTGGACAGTTTGCTGCAAATTTTTAACAGTGTACGTTATTAGTTTATGCGTATTTAAATTAGACATTCAATTATTAGAAATAACTATATTTATTTATTGAATGTTGTCGCAGCTTAAACTCGTAACATTGTAACTATTTCGAATAATTACACGTAAGCAATGAAACTTTCTTTCACAACAATCTCTAGTGATAAAGAAACTGCTATCTAGATAACCACATTTTCTGTGACGGATATTAATTTCTATTCAGTGTGACAATAAGTCATAGTTCACTTAGGGCGTCGCTAGAGGGCAAAATAAGTTGGACCAGTTAATACAATTGCAATACGACAATTTTGACAAAACCCTTCATTTCTCAAATTACTAAATATTGACTTACCCCACTGTCATTCTAATCCCCTCATTTTGTACACAACAAAACACTCCGTACAAGAGATTATAATCTAAAGTACTCACGACACTCGATACAGTATTTTACGTTATTAGTTGTACGTTACATTATTCTAAGTTCTTAGTTTATGCGTATTTAAATTAGAAATTCAATAATTAGAAATAACTATATTTATTTATTGAATGTTGTCGCACCTTGAACTCGTAGCATTGTAAATATTTCAAATAATTACTCGTTAGTAATGAAGCTTTCTTTCACAACAATCTCTAATGATAAAGAAACTGCTATCTATATAACCATATTTTCTGTGACGGAATTAAAAACAAATCATTTTTCTCTCAAATTTTAGTTTAAAATTAATTTATATTACGATTCGTTAGAAACAAAAACTAGTTATGATTTATTTCATCAAGGGTGATTCTGTTCAAGTTTTCCTAAAAATTTAAGGCATTCGATTTCGAAAATTTAAGTCTTCAGTCCAAAATTTCGAACATAAATATCTCGAATTTTGAACGATAGTCGCCGAAAAAAATCAATTATGTCTATCGCTCGCAGAAAAAATAGAAAATATCATCAAAGGATTGTGGAAACAACGTGAATTTCGTCAAAGTGCCGAAAATAAAAACGCAAATTTCGTTGCTGGATTAAAAAAAAAAAAAAAAAAAAAAAAAAAAACGATAATTTTGTTAACAAATTGCAGAAAAACGCGATTTCCGTCAAAGGCTTACGAAGAAGACGCAAATTTCTTCCAAGGACTCCGAAAAAAATGTAAAATTTCATCAAGGGATCACAAAAAAAAAATTTGTTAAAGGATCGCAAAAAAAAACCTGCGAATTTCGTCAAATAATCGCGGAAAAACATGAATTTCTTCAAAGGGTCTAGAAAATAAAACACAAATTTCTTCAAAGCACTGCGAAAAAATGTCTAATTTCGTTAAGCGATCGCGAAAAAAGTAAAATTTCGTCAAAGGATCCAAAAAAAAAACAACCGCTATATTCGTCAATCTCAGAAAAAACTCGAATTTTGTCAAAGGATCGTGAATAAAAGGCAAATTTCGTCAAAGAATAGCAAAAAATGCAAAATTCCTCAAAGGATCGCAAAATGAAAACGCAAATTTCTTCAAAGGACTACGAAAAAATGAAATTTTGTCAAAGAACAGCAGAAAAAATGCAAATTTTCTCAAAGAATCACGAAAAGAACATGAATTTTGTCCAATAATCGTGAATTTCGGGAGGACCCGAAATCCGGAACCAAGACCTCCTTATCATAGTATCAGACCTCTCAATCAGCAAGTTGCCTTTGACCGCTATACTTGTCCTGCTACTAGCGCCATCAATCGTCAGTAATAGTATTTACGACACGAAATCACACGAAATTTTTTCACAGCTCCATTTGTTCTATGCATTTGTTTATGAACTACTAGTTTTCCTACCACTAAAATTTTATAGTAATTTTATCTTATTAAATTCTATTAAATTTTAGTGGTAAGAAAAAAGCGTAAGAGTTGGCAGCTATGCGGTAGCAGACCAGCTAGATTTTTCTATAGATTTTTCTATTATATTTTTGGATACCAGTTTTTTAGTAGAGACAATTTTGTTTTGTTTGATCGGAGAATTCTGGGATTTAAAAGAACAACATTTTCTCTAAAAATATACTGGTGTTCAAAAAGCCCGAAACATGGCAACTGTGTGGTAGTATCCACCAGGCGGCGATACTTTCCGGAGAAAGTCAATTAATAAGTTGGCAATTACCGCGGACATTTTCTCCCATAGACTTTCTCCGGATTGTCAAGTCTGATCTAGGATAAGGGAGTCTTGTCCGGAACAATGGAAAGAAATTTCAAAATCCGCCAGTAGATGGCGATACTATACTAAATCAACCTCAAATCTCTCCCAAGGAAATAAATCACCGCATTCTGAAAAAAAAAGTGCTTAGAGAATTTTTTTTTTTTTTTTTTTTTTTTTTACAGAAATGTTAATATACCTTTTTTTTTATGAAATAGTGTTTTAAGGTTTTAAACAAAATTAAAAGATTTAAAAGCTTGAATATGCTTTTACAAATATTTAAACGACGAAAGTAGATAATATAACTTCTTCTTCAGTAAGCCTAACATGGCGTTTAACTACGGTCGAATCGCAGAGTGGTACAGTCCGGTACCGTTACAGACACTTTCTCGCCTTTGGATTTTATTATAAGTAAGATTTAAAGCAATCTGTAGAAATAGCAAACCAATAGAAATGATAACAATGAATAGATATGGTAGAACGTAACTCGATTCCAGTAAGGTCAAAAGTCAAAATGTTTGACCTTGAAGTTAATTTTTTTTAAAATATGTGCATGTGTTTTATCATACGAAAGCGCAATTCACACACTTTCTAACGACACTAAAAGTAAGACTCTGTGACAATTAGGGAATCAAATATGACTAAATTTATAATGCAAAAAATGCAAAAATTTACAATTTTTGTCCATCTTTGAAGCCGAAGCTAATTATCTCCAAAACCAAGAGAGATGGAGACTTATCACAGAGTATTTATTCATTTTTCTATTTTCCTAACAATTGAGCCGAATATTATAAAATTCTGAGGTGATGAGGTAAAAAAAAATGTGCTTTTTTGTGTTGATTTGACATGGAAAGACCCTATTACCAATTTTGACGCCATAATTTAAAAAAGATATGTATGAAATATTTTTTAATTAGTAAAACCAAATAGTAACTCAGCATAACGCATATCAATTTCTTTATTGCAGAAATAAATTTTAAAACGTGAATAACTTAATTATCTACTTAGGAGCGTCCTCGAAAAAGAAAGCTTTCAAAGACGCACAGTATTTCATGGGAAATCAAAGAAACCAATTTTAATCCGAAAAACGGGTTGAATTCTGGAAGCCAATGATCTTCAGACAGTTTCGATACCGTGTTTGAGAATGGTTTGAGAAATATCTCTTTTAAAAATATGCCAATCTTCGGCTTTTTTAAAATCTAAAAAAGATACATTGAACCAGAAATTAATTTAATGAATGAAATTACATACACATCAGCGATCAGTCGAAGAATTCATGCAGAATATAAATGACTGTCATATTGAACAAAGACACATTTACACTGTAAAACATTTTGCAGCAGAGTAACAGGTCAGTCGACGGTTTTCTTTAAAAAACGGTCGAATGACCGTACTTAACCGCATATAACCGTAATTTAACTGTATTTTGACCATAATATTGCTCATATTAGTGTCAGTACACTCTTAATTTACGGTAATATAACCGTTTTTTACAAACACGGTCGACTGACCTGTAACTTTGCTGCAAATTTTTTACAATCTAATTACAGTAATTTCCGGCGTATAATCCGCAGCTCAAAGAGTCGTTTTTCGACCCAGAAATTTTATTCAATAATTGTAGTTAAATAATTACAGCTATCATTCAAGTTACATTTTATAAAATAATATTTCTGGGTCGAAAAACGACTCTTTGAGCTGCGGATTATACGCCGGAAATTACGGTATATAAATAAATTTTCTGGTTTAAAGTTCTGTGTTTGGGAATTAAACAAGAAAGAAAATTATGCGTCAAGCATAGATTATGAAACACTTTCGAACACTTTCAGAATACTTTTGCAAAAAATCGCTGTTAAATAAGGTAAATAGAATACGTAAGTAAACATTTTAGCAAAAGCATTACAAATTTGATAACCGGTTTTCAGCAATTATCGTCCATAGTCGGAAAAATACTCCTTTTTTATGAGTTACTTTCTATATGATCTAAGATTTGTATATAGTCTACATAGTGTACTAAAATTTAGTTTTGAAAGAAAACGCATAAAATAGGTGAAAATTTATCTTCAGTAATTTCTTCCAATAGAAGGAAACATGTTATTATTTTGTTCAGGTCTGTATAGTACCTACACGCTACATATTAAAATAAAATTTAATTCAGGCAAAAGCACGCTTAAAACTACAGAAATCACATTCTACAGCAAGTATGTTGAAGTAAACCTCAGTGAAACATATCAATTTCATTATATTTGAAATAGTATGACATAAAAATTATACTCTGCAAACAGTTTTTCCCCATAGTGTAATACGTAACTGAATTATTTTGTGTCGCCTTGTAAATGAATAATACATGCTCTACACTGTATATTTCACAAAAAGCATGTTTTAGTGCACTTCAGAAATTCTTATCAATTTCATTGTATTTGTAATAGTGTACCATGGTTAAAATACACTACAAAGGATTTTTCCTTATAGGCCATAATATAACGCAGATCTGTTGAGTGCCTGTGTAAACGAATGTAAACGAACTAATTGCTACCTTTACCATATGTAGCATTTTCTGCTGTTCTTCAGTGATATATCAATTGCAATATGTTTGAAATTGTAAAACATCATTAAAATGCACTACAAATTATTCTTCCCGTAGACCATAAAGTAACGGTATTGCTTTGAGTGCCTCTGTAAACGAACTATAAAAGTTAGCACTTTTTTTTCAATACCAAACATGCGATAATAAACCTTACTAATATCTTACAATTAGGGGAAATTAGGGTAAAACCGGGTACCAAACGACTTTCCTTTGCTGACAAATGTCTAGAAGGGCGGAAAACTCGACACCCCCCCCCACACACACAAAAGTGTTTGGGGCAATCTGAGCTATTGAAAAACCATACCTGCTGCCACAGGAAAATTATTCTCTTCTTGGGAAATGGCGTGTTATAGGACCACATGAAACAGCTCCGAATTTTGGCAGTAGGGTAAAACCGGATACTAATCAGAAATTTAGATTTTACACTTCCAGTAACAAAGAGTTTTATTGTAACAAATTTTGAATCAAACTTTAGAACATTTATATTTTTTTAACCCCTTGAGGGGCACCGGTATATAATATATACCGCTTTTTAATATATAACTTTGCCACCAGTATTATTAAATAAAAATATTAGTATTGTTTTTTGCAGATTGAGAAGCTAAAAATTCACTATTATAAATTACTGGTGTCGAAGCATCGCAAAATTTAGCATTTGTAGACCACGTGTTTGCCCTCCAAGGGGTTAACGTTAGTAAATTATTATTTTTTTCAGAATTTCATGCAATTTTTAATGTGTTTATGTTCATGTAACGGATTTCTCACACACATATTTCACCTCTAGTATCCGCTACACTCCTCATATGTCCAATCTTTGCAGACTCAACATTGTATCCATCTTTCACCACCTGCTGAGTGAAGAAGCAATTCATTGCGGAATTCAATGCAAAACCATGCGTACTTGATTTTGCGCCAACAGATGACCAAAAATAAACATGGTCGTTCTCCTGGAGAGCTGAACGTACACATTTCCATTTGGCATCAAATGTCCGTGTGAAAGCTATAGAAGACAGTGGTTTATTAACTAAACAGATCCGTCAGGCTGGATTAATTTGGACAGAGAAAAGATTTCGAAAAATTAAAACTTTTAAGGTGAATTTATCCCCAATAGCACTGCACGGACACACAGATTAACACACTTTAAAAGCCGCTGGCACACTGCTAGGGGATGCTGCGGGATGTTTTTAAGACGAGTGCTGTCCACATGGCAGCACCCATCAGCGTGAAACCTTGATACCTGTTTGATCCGCAAACCCAGTTTTACCTTACTATCCCATACACTGCAAAGCCATTAAATAATAAGCCCAGTCAGATAGTGTTAAATTTGTTAGCGACACATTAGCGCCAAACCTCTGCTGCGGAAGGAGGACAAAACAGAAGTGGGTCGCAGAGAAACGATACGATTTATTTATATCGATATTTTATACGATTTTTATCGATGTTTTGTTTTTGCACTTCCTTTAAAAGCTTGCTAATTATTGGGATCTTTTACATTAAAGCTAAAACTATAATGGAAAAAAAAATGTGGAAATTTACTGGATTAATATTTCTATATAAATATAGTGGTGGCGAAGAAGTTGATTTATTTATTAAAAGTTAAATAAAAAGTGATGGAAATTTACATCACTATGCAATTAACCCTTTCCGGCACAGACAAATTATGTTCGTAAAATGTGAAATTACTGACTGACACCGGAATTTACAAACGACTTTCTTAGAAAATATGAACTCCTTATTTTAAGCTTTAATTTTAGAAGCAAAATTTTATTAAAATATTCTTGGTGCCGAATGCAGCACTCCCAACCGCTAGATGGCGCTATTTTCAACTTGCGAAAAGTTTCCCATTTATCTGACTGGGCTTATTATTTAATGGCTTTGATACACTGTAATCAGAGTATATTTACGCGAGTTACAGTATGGGAAGAAATCGATAAGAAACTTCTTATTGTAGACTTGTTAGCATTTGACGTTTGATAATTCGACCACTCTTACTGCTGCTGTAACAACCAGCAACAGATTCTTGAAACGTTTGAATTGTCAACAAAAAAAAATATACACTAACGTTGAGGGTATTATAATATATTTAGTATTTACTGTAAATGGTTTCCGGTATTTAACGCACCCTAAAACTTAATTCTTTTAAATATCACTCTCCCAGCTAAATATTTTAATTCTCTTGAAATAACAACCTATATCTTTTTATTTTTATTTCCCTATGTTTTCTGGCAAAAAAGTATTCTTTCTCAAAATATAAAAGCTAATCTCAGTTTCAACGTAAAATGTTTTTCTTGGCATTCTGCCCACACTCGGTAAAACCTACGTTTTTTTTTTCTTTCTTATTTGTTCGAAGGAATCAGATTTTTCCGAAACATTTCTAGAATATTCTCCGTCGCTTTTCAGCCTACAACTTGATCTCTTCCAAATCATAGCGCCCAGAACATTGAGTTCGGCAGTGCTGATTGGTCGTAAGACTATTTTAACGGCTCTTTATTCGTGAAAGTTAGAGAATAGATATACTCTGTGTTTCCCGCCTTGAAGCAGAGAGATGTTGCTGGGAACAGGATGTAGGTGGAAGTCCAACGCGTAGCTCGCGATCATGGAATAAAAATCCCCGTCGCTGCCGATATAATCGAAGTTGCCGCCCCTTAACAGTTTTGATTTCTTCGAATGGTATTTGGAATACTAAGCTTCTCCTTGGTTCTACTGCATTGAATTATCATGAGAGCTAAAAGCATAACCAGAGCTCTCGGGATCGTAATAAAATTTGAAGTGGACTTGACTGCCTATTTATTTTTTCTTCCATAAGTACCAACGATTTATCATAATCGGCGTACGACTGAAAACTTCCTGGGTGGAGACCCCTGGCCTTGATTTGATTTACGGAAGGTGGAGTGATTGTGAAGTTAAAATGTGACATACATTTTTTTTACAGTGTATGATAATTTTATTTTATCATCCTATAACTTTAGCTAATATGAGTTAATTACCACAATCTCCTTTTTCGTAATTTCAGTTACTGACAAACAAATGTACTTATTGTGTGTCCAGGAAATCACTATCCAGTTTTAAAAAAAATAATAGTTAAACGTTTTATAAGAAGATATTTATTCAAATTAAATACTGGTGTATGTTGGATATTAATATATAATGTGTGAACAAAATCCGAATTTTGACTGTTCTCCCCATTTTTTTTTTCGTAAAGGTTTCTTTTACAATTATACATGGTTTGCTTTACATGTAAGAAGTCTTTTTGTTTTAAATCTTATAGCAATTAAAAGAAGATTAATTAAAATCATTAATCTTGAATGATTATTTAGTGTGACTTAAATTATAAAAAACAATCAAAGTTAAAGAGAAATAACGGTTTTTTTTATCTAAAACGGCAACAACAAATTATGTATATTTCATTTTTTAATGTGACTGTTTTTATAACATTAAAAATTAATTTTATCACATCAGACTCGACAAACAGTTATTCATATTGAATGTTTTGAGGAAAACTCGCCATTTCCATAATATATATTTATTCTTTCAAAATTTTAAGTTAAAATTTGAAATCTAGATACACCAAAGTATAAATCAATTGCATTGATGGATAGCATACATTCTAAAAAGCAGAGATTGTCTTTGAAATTAACACATTGACGGACAGTAGGAACAAATTAATAGTAAGTTCGAAAATTGACACAATATTTTTATGTAATTTTTAGAATATTAGAAGTATAGTTTTATTCTTTCTGCTTAAATAAACTTAATTTTTGATTAATTCAGCACCTTTAATAAGGTTGCACTACTCCCTTCACAACCACGTCAGGGTGGCTAGTGGTCAGGGAAAAATACAGTCAAAACAAGTGATAAACACCATTATATTCTTATAGAAAAATTTATGTTCATAATTCGATCAAATAATCGATTTGAATTTTTCTCTAAGCATATACTGGTAATTATCATTTTTTTACTGTATTTTTCCCTGACCACTAGCCACCCTGCACGTGCATACTGAAGCTCCAACTCGTATAACAGGTGGAAAACGAACTTCAATCTAAAAAATTGTTTCCAAAACAGGACACTGGGCTTCTACTTTGACGCCGGTAAATGCACATTTGTGCTGCTATAGCCGTAGTGTCTAAAAACGACCGTTTCGTTTTGGGCGGCTATCGCCGTCATGCAACATAGTGAACTTCGCTTTGGCGGCTACAGCCGCAAGTGTCCGTCAACGTGTTAAAAAATAGATACACACACTTATATAAATATATATCTATAGTAACAGATTGTACATATCTCTACTCTTAATATTTTAGTATGCAATAGCCAATTTAACATTTTCACCCTGGCCCCTATTTGCTGCATGATTTACAATGCAATGGGAAGTCAGAGGCTAAAAATTTCATTACCAAGCATTATTAAATTAATTGCAAATTTTTTGCAATTTAGTAGTAAGTTTTGTCTTTTCCTGGGCAATTGTTACTTTTAAAGGTAGTCATGAAGGATTTACAGGGACGGAAATATTCTATTTAGAAATTTTTCAATAAATGCTACAAGAATTTACTTGTTTTATACAGCGCAAAAATAAACCATGTATTTTTGTAGAAAACAAAACTTTTAAAAGAACTTGTCATTTAATATATGTAGAAAATGATTTATATCAAGCTTAATTATTTATTGTCTTGTAAATAATATTTTGTTATGTGAAATATTTTTAACAAAACGTGCGACAAATTAGTTTAAATTAGAAAATAGGTTTTATTTACATTAAACCGTGTCTTGTGCATGTTATTTATTGTTTACGCAGTGTAGTTATAAATAAAAAAATAATTACTTTTTTCATTAAATGAGGAAAATTTATTGATTTCCATAGGTATAAATGTTGAGACTTTATTCAACGATATCAAAGCATGTAATGAGCAAATTTGAAAACGATATTAGTTGCATTTTTTCTATAACTTTGGGACCAAATTTCCTCTCACATGCCTATGTTAGAAGTAGAAGAGGTGCCATAAATTTTCCAGTGGCGTTAATACACATTTGCACGGTATAGAACAAAGCCATTAAATAATAAGCCCAGTCAGATAAATGGGAAACTTTTCGCAAATTGAAAATAGCGCCATCTAGCGGTTGGGAGTGCTGCATTCGGCACCAAGAATATTTTAATAAAATTTTGCTTCTAAAATTAAAGCTTAAAATAAGGAGTTCATATTTTCTAAGAAAGTCGTTTGTAAATTCCGGTGTCAGTCAGTAATTTCACATTTTACGAACATAATTTGTCTGTGCCGGAAAGGGTTAATTGCATAGTGATGTAAATTCCCATCACTTTTTATTTAACTTTTAATAAATAAATCAACTTCTTCGCCAGCACTATATTTATATAGAGATATTAATCCAGTAAATTTCCACATTTTTTATTTCCTTATAGTTTTATCTTTAATGTAAAAGATCCCAATAATTAGCAAGCTCTTAAAGGAAGTGCAAAAACAAAACATCGATAAAAATCGTATAAAATATCGATATAAATAAATCGTATCGTTTCTCTGCGACCCACTTCTGTTTTGTCCTCCTTCCGCAGCAGAGGTTTGGCGCTAGTGTGTCGCTAACAAATTTAACACTATCTGACTGGGCTTATTATTTAATGGCTTTGTATAGAATGAGGCGTTTTGTTTTTACTGATTAAAGATGCACCTACATATTTACATCACTTCATATCGAGAGCTCTGTTACATACAATCTCGTATTGGAAGCCGCTTTGATCGGTATTCTGAATGTATAACAGTGGACACTTTCGCTGCTCAATCATTGTTTTCACGTTTTTCCGGAATTCGTCGATCAAAGGTTGCAAAGACACTTCTGGAAACGAACCTGTTTTTGTTACTATTTGTCTCACCTTTCGATATGTTATTTTATGTGCCTGTTTGAAATTCTTGATGAAGTGTAAGCTTGCTGTGAATCCGGGAATTCCGAGCTCAAATGATTTGTCAATGGCCCATATTTTGAGGTCCCTGTCTTAACGGTGGCTTTTAACTGTCTGAGATCATAATGAAATTGCGACCACACCAGTTTGGAAATTAATTTCATTGTGCTCTACATGTTCCCAACTTTTCCTACGTATTGTGCCCACCGTTGAATCATCTAATGATCTTTTACCTGCCTACATACATGTTGCACAGCCTTAAGTTTATTTTTCTTTGCCTTCTTATACGTTTTTATTGCTTTCGCCATTATTTCTACGGATACTCCTTCACTTCCTGTCCGCATTCTTAACGCAGGTTCTTCATATTCAAAAGTGGGGTCTGTCTTTAATTCCAAATTACTAGTCAGTTCATTTTCGTCGATGCTACTCTCATAGAGAATATCGAGCGACCGGGAAAATTTCTTTTCGATCATCCCCTTCACTGTCTTGAATAGTCGCTGACTAATGGTCTTCTTTTCAGTCGTTGGCAACTTTTCCTCCAATTCTCCAAATTATTCTAGCAGTTGCAAACTAAGGAGTTTTGCAATATTTTCTTTGTCGGCGATAGCATTACAGCCAGAAGACTCGCCGACGACATCTCCAGAACTGGGCCTGGCTTCGGATGTCACAGGAGTGCGTACCAAATCCCTTAAGCCAGAGCGCCTGGAACGCGAGTCACAGGTACTGCTAAAATTCTCCATAGTTGAGAGCCTGGGGAACTGCCCGGATTGGCCATGCCCGACGGCCCTCTTTTCATACCGTAGCGTCAGTCGAGAAGTTAATTCCTGATGTACTTTAAAGCATACTCCAAGTCAGTGCAGTCCAATTAGTTATATATGATTGTGAATTGTGGTCACAATCTTCTGTTTCTAACAAGAGGGAACATGGAACCTTCACTAACTTCACACTGTAAACTGTCTTTTCTACCATACAGAGTGTATTTCCTGCATAGGGACCTGGAGAATTAAATAAATGACAGAAATACATCGGCCTATAACTCTTCACCAGTTGCATTCGGACGGGTACTTGTATACGTTTTGATTGATCCGCATGGTAAGAGCTTTCCAACGACACCACTCTCGACAAAATTCTGATATGGCAGTTGGGGACCTTTCCCAGTCAGAAATATCGACTGATTCATAGTTTTCATCGGTATATTAAACCCTTCACGATGAGTGTCGCGTAAATAATTTTTAATCTACTGCCATAAATAATTCTAATATCAAATTTTTGACTTAATTTCAGACGTTCCGTGACTAAATAAAGCGAAATTTACTAATAAAAATTTGTTGGTAAAATACTGACGATTGTGCATTACGTATACGGAACGTTTGTTGCGATGGACGATGTAATATAACAGAATTCAAAGGCCTTTAAAATTTGTTTTATATATTTTTAAAATGCTTTTTCCAACAGAAATAAAATGAATACATTATAAAACTCACAGAGATTTAATTTTGTTTTATGTTGTCCTTAAAAATTTTCAGCAAGTGTTTTAACAACGCAACCGCAGGGCCCATTGCTACCGCTATTTCCGAATGATAATATTCATCATGTTTAATGACAGAAATTTTGTTAATAAATAATGTGAAGATTGTTGTTCTGAAATGGGGGGGGGGGGGGGGGCTCTGAGATCCGCTATTGAGTTGTGAGAAATATTTGCTATTTAACACTACACAGACTGGGGATTTTACTCAATTTTTATTTAAAAAAACAATTATTTCTGTGTGATTTATGTTTTAATTATTTTTTGAAGAAATGTTTGGTTCGAATTAGCATATTTTCAATTCGTATGTTTTCAATTTTCCGGTGTTGGTAGATTTGGATACTTAGATTTTAAAAAAAGAAAAACATATAATTGTTGAAACATTATGATTGTTTTTTTTTTACCATTGCGAAATATAATCAAAATTAATGAGGAGTATCTAAAAGTTTGCCAAATTACAATTTAAAGTTTAATAAATGTAAACAAACGCTTAGCATATTACAAAATATTAACAGAAATTACATGCTATTCCTTTAAGAGGATAGTGTACCCTTGTCTTACCAGGAAACCCCGCTTTAATGTAATGGTGAAAAAATCTAAATAACGAGCAATCGAAAGAGCTTAGTAAAACGTGTTTATCAACGCATAAATCATTTGCCCTCGTCTCCCTGTTATCCAGATATAAAGTCCTAAAGTTTGCTAATTTATTTATGTAATTTAGAGGAAAAGGCGTGGTTCTGATTCAGAATTGTTAATAATCAGATTTATATGAAATACAAAACATATTTAAATAGAGTAATATTAAAATAAAAGAAACCCACTAAAAAGTGTTATTGGAAAATATAGCACTGAACCAAAAAATTATTGAAGCGTATAGAAAATCGTGGCACTAAGAACATTTCTTGAATTTAAATCTAGTGCAATGATTACAATTATCAACCTCCTGCGAAAAACAAAATTGAAAGGCCGTTTTAAATAATAGTATCCGAGTGTGCACTAACTCAGATTTGTACCAAGAATATCAAATTATGTCGCAGTATTGCGGCGTACTAAACTGGAAACGTACAGTTGACTGGAGTTTGATGAAGTTGTTATGTTGAAAACGTAACGACTCCTCCTTCAATCCGATCGACTCCTCCTTTTATCCTATAAATTGGCAAATTTTAAGACTATACCGCGATAACGGGGAGACGAGGCGATTTATGCGTCGAAAAACACGTTTCACTATGCTCTTTCGATTGCTGCCTATTTAGATTTTTTTTCATTATTACACTAAAGGCTTGGTTTACTGATACGTCTTATTGAATAATCCATACTTGCCAAATTTATGTTTTTGTATTACCACTAATTTATTTATTTTTTGCTTCATTTAATCACCAAAATCTCATTTTAAACAAGTAAGAATGACTTAAAATTAGTGATAAAAACGCGCATAAAAATTAGGAGCTATGATAATCTTATATCAACATATTTCATTTTTTATAGATAGACAATGTTTCAGTGTACCAGCAATTTCATAATATCTTCCTTCCTTGCTATAAGAAATTTTTGTCTTGTCCCGATACAATTATATTATAGACATTAGGTATAATTATACTTCGTATTATAAAAATGTCCCAATTTTTGGCATCTGATTTCCTAGTCCTGAAGATAAGGAAAATTAGTGGTAAGAAATAATAATAAAAATTAGGAGCTACGATAATATTATCTCAACATTTACCATGTTTGTTTTTTCGTATATAGACAATGTTTTAGTGTACCAACAATTTTATAGTTTCTCCATTCCTTGCTAGAAAAAACTTTTGATATTTTTCACGATACGGTCACTTTGGACATAAGGTATAATTATACTTCATATAGAAAATTTTTCCTATTTTGGTAGGCGTTTTCGCAATTTCAGCGATAAGGGAAGTTTGACACGCCTTAAAAATTAGAGAGACTATGCATGCATAGAAACACAATAAAATTTGCTTTTTTCAAAAATTTTTGTAAGAAATATGAGTTGTAACGTTACTAACGAAGAACCTTTTTGTCCAACCAAGAAATGAATTGTCTATATTTTGTCTTTCAGTGTCAATTTTGGAACTTCGTAAAGTTTTGAAGATCGTCCCAAACCCATTTCCTTGGACTACACCGCCTCAGTTACCTTAATCTTATTCTAAATTACTAATGGACTAAAATTACTGATGGAGGGGAAGTTGAGACAACGACCACCAGAATGCAGCAGGAACTTCACTTAGAAATCATGGGGTGCGATATTAGCTAGGCTGTGATATTAGGCGCACTTACCTTAGTTATTTATAAATGTTGCTTTCAATTGGAGCTCAGAAGGCATCCAATCTAGCTTGATTACTCAGAAGTAAATTTAGATATTCACATCTGTAGACTTTTAATGTAATAACGTATTAATGTTCTTTCTAAAAATACTGGTTTAAAGTTTGTTATTCGTTTCATATATAGTGTTGTTATGCGTCATCTATAAAATGGCCAATGAGTAACGTAAATTTAGATGGATTCGTTTAGTCTATAATTATGAAACCAGTCATTATATTAGCAAAAAATAGAATCTATCTATTCATTAGATAATGCGTTCACTTCACCTTTGAATGCAGACTGCATTAAGTAAAAATTAATCTTAATTCATTTGAAAATACAAATATTTTTTTTAGTAGAATTAACCAATATCTTTTCACTGTGATTAGAGAGCTTTTGCATTTTAAAATTAAAGTGTGATAAACAAAAGAAAATACGTTGAACTATGACCTAAAATACAACAGAAGTAAACATTTATTATATGTTATTTGCAAGTATCTAGCAGCTGTCGCAGAATTCAGATAAAACATATAAAGTGAAGTACAAAAAGAAGATCAAACTGAAAATCCGTGTGAGGCTTTTACACAGCAATCTGTGATTATTATGGTGGCAACATGGATTTGGGCAAATCCTTTCATTTCATTTATATAAACAATGTTAAAATGACATTGAGCAGTTGGCCATCTAGTGCTATATATTAGTCTAAATTGAAGAATTGAAAAATGCCGAGACGTTTCGTCATTAATTTTTAAATAACTTTAATTTTTAATAAACAACGTGTTTTAACGAAATTTGAATGTACCATACCAGAAGCTGGTTCAAAAATCTCTCTAATGATACCTCATTTATAGTTCTGCGTTGTATAAATGCATAGAAAAAGGGTGTTAAAACCCTTTCCGGCACAGTGGTACCACTCCGGGCACACCTAATTTTAATTCCAAAATTGCATTCGGCACCAAGAATATTTTAATAAAATTTTTATTCTATAATCAAAGCTTAAAATACGGAATTCTTATTTATTCCGGTGTCAGTCAGTCATTTCGCATTTTACGAATAGAATTTGTCTGTTCCGGAAAGGGTTAACAATAGAAATAATATATATCATTATCTGAAGAGCTGTTGATGATTCAGTTTTCTAATCCAAAGATCCTGTAATCAAATGCCACAATTACAGAAAAGACGAACCAATTTAATTCAAATTTTAACTACCGTCAAAATAAAGGCAGAAGATCTTACATCACTAAGTCGTTACAAATTTCTCAATGGTGACCAAAATAAAGTTTCTGTAGGTCGAGAAGCTGTGATTCCGCAACGAAATCTCCGGAACTAAAAATTTAGTAATTTGGATTAAAATGTTTATTTACAAAAATATACACAGTATGTAAAAAACTTTACAAAAAAAAAAAAAATTCGATTCATCGCTTTCACGCAAGAAACTAACATAATATAATATAATAATATTAATATAGTAATAATAATAATAATAATAATAAGCAACTAAAATATTATATTTCATATAGGAGAGTCAAAAGAAGATTGCCATATTTTTTCCAGGGCTATAACCACTCGGCAAAGGAGGGAGCTTTGAATATTTTGGTAAGACTAATTAACAGATTATCTTTTTTCATATTCTTTAAGATATAAAAAATAGACAGAAGAAGAGGACAACACTCCCTATCCTAAAATTTTTTATTACAAGGTTTTAAAATTTTTACATGCAATATATATTATATTAATATTGAAAGAATATGGTTTAAAGGAGAATCATGAAGTTGCTGGTGAGGGATCAGCCCACTGCATGCAAGTTACGGCCCTGTTTTTACTGTAACGTTAAACTATAGCACTGCATGAACCTGCAAAAGCGTACATAAAAAAGTAAAATTTTTGAGAATCAAGACGAAGAAGAGGGCTGCCACTGGCAACTATTTTTTAATTATATCTCGCACCACTTTCTCAAAACAATTTTTTTCACACACACTTTGACAGTATGTGCAAGCGAAATATACTGCAAAATTTAATTATTTAACCCTTCTTTGCATGAGTTTTTCTTTTACAATTGTGTTTTTTATACATATATTAAATATTAGACACCAGAAATTTTAAGATAGATTTTTAACTTTGTTCAGCAACGTAGTTCACGGGAAATTTACTGGATTAATATTTCTATATAAATATAGTGGTGGTGAATAAGTTGAATTATTTATTAAAAGTTAAATAAAAAGTGATGGAAATATACATCACTATGCAATTAAGGGTTAAAATAGTGGTCCGAGTAGAATATAAAAATAGTCGCTAGTGGTAAAACTGGTAGAAGAAATAGGGAGGATTGGGTAAATTAATGTACGCACCAGGGTTTTTCCTTCTTTTGTTTGTGGTAAAGGGACACATAATGTAATGTAGCGGTTTTCCAGATAACGACTCTTATG
Source organism: Maratus michaelseni (assembly GCA_963931845.1). NCBI lineage: Eukaryota > Metazoa > Arthropoda > Arachnida > Araneae > Salticidae > Maratus > Maratus michaelseni. The sequence continues at coordinate 78,511,672 of OZ007595.1, read as the reverse complement.
GCACTTTTACTGTATCAAAACGAACCGTAGTCAGATCTATTAGTGGAATAAAATAAAAAGTGAATTGTTTGGAGTTGTGTCACTCTTCTTGAACGTGAGCGATATCAATTTTACAATGACGTCGATACGAGTTATTTATCATACCACAGAACATAATAAAAAAAATAAGAATTATATTTTGGAAACGGTACTATTACAAAAACTGCAATATCTCCAGTTTTTTAAGTGCAACAATTTGTGAATAGAAACACACTTCTTATTAAAGGACAGGAATTCTGTCATTAAATATGTAAAAGGTTACTATTTGGAAAAGGAAATTAATGGTATTTAAAAAAATGCGAGGGTTGGTAGTTATACTATAACGGTTATTAAGAACTACTAGCTGACCTCAGCCCTGCGTCGTCCGGGTCCGTGATAATACATAAATAAAAAAAAAGTTTTTATTATTTTATATCTTTAACCCTTTCCGGCACAGACAAATTCTGTTCGTAAAATGCGAAATTACTGACTGAAGCAAAATTTTATTAAAATATTCTTGGGGCTAAATGCAAGTTTAGAAATAAAATTAGGTGTGCCCGGAGTGGGACCCCTGTGCCGGAAAGGGTTAACTCGATTTTGTATGAAATTATATTTTTAAATGAAAAATACGCGGGAAAATGTTACTATTTAGTGATAAAATCGCTCATTTTCTTGTTTTTTTACTCAGGGTCGTTTCATGGTTCAAAAATAAAAAGTTATTTTTGTCCGAACTCTTTGGAATCATTATTGGTGATAAATAAAACGGTTTTATAGCCCGTGTAAAAATTTTGTGAAAAAATATTGTTATCTATTTGTAAACGAAATGTTTTCTTCTCGCTTTTTTGTTTGTTTGTTTGTTTTCGCGTCGGCTTCTTTAACATAGCAATAAAAAAATAGTTCTCATTTTCCGAACTCTCTGACATTTCAATCGGTTATAAATATAACTGCATCCAAGATTCCTGTAAAATTTTGCAAAAAATAGGTATATTTAGTAGTGAAAACACGAATTCTTAAAAAAAAATAAAAAAATAAAAAAGCTTTAGCTTTCAACTCAGAGCAAAAATAAATTACAAGGTCTATGCTTTCAATGCAATGGTACGGCTTCATCCGTTTTCAATCAACCCTTTTCAATCTCCCTAGGCTAAACAGGTGACGGTTGGGTTAATCAATAAGGTTTCCCGTTACTGAGTGTAGAAGCCTTCAAAAGAACGTTGGCGCATGCGCAAACAGACGATTTTCATGTGCTAGGTTAATTTTATCACAATTATTCAAATTGGTAAAGAAATCATACGAGTTGTAATTTTCCAACTGGACGAAAAATGTCCGGGCGAGGATTTGAACCTGGGATTTCTTTGCTGAAGCTGTCAGCGCATGGCAGCTTCAAAATATAGGCATGTTTCAAATTGTTAGAAAAAACTGCTAGTATTAAGAAAAAAAACATTTATTTTCAATATTTACAAAAGTAACGGAAGTAGGAATTTCTGTATAGGTATTATTAGAGAATTATACCTAACGTTTCTCTAATAATAAAATATGCTAATGGTTTTAAATTACTCCTTTTCACACTAATTTAAATTTTGTACCTCACACATTTTGAACAATTCATAGTTTTATCAGCATCAGTATATTAAACACTTTGTGACGAGTGTCTCGTACGCAATTTTCAACCTATTGACACTAGTAATTATAATAATAATTCTTCGAGTATTTTAATAGCGAGCGTTTTATAACTAAAATTTTAAGGATTTAAATGAAGTTCTTCAGCTATCTAAATTTCTTAAAACTATCAAAAATATTGCTGGAAAGACTAAAATGTTTAAAAATCCCATCAAAAAATTTATTGTTATTATCAATGAATTCGACTCCCTTACCAACGAAATTAACTTATCCGGTGTTGACTAATGTCATCTTTGCAGAATTAGCAGTCTGTGCGGTCTCCAACCTCACATTTTGTTCTTCACCGTTTTATTTTTGTTTTTTAACTTTTTGTATTCTGAGTTTTCTACTCTCATAACGTAAACTCTCTATTCTGTTTTGTCTTGTCTCATTTGTTAATTAGTAATTATATATAAAAAAAACTCTTTATATATTTATGTAGACTGCTTTCTTAGTAATGTATCTCTTAAACTAGAGATTGGTCTCTGACAGGAGCCTTTTTATGAGATGGGTATGGGTTCGTCCCTCGGTAGATTTCGGTCTATGTCATGTGGATCTAATGGATTTTTTTCTTTTTTTTTAAGTGTTAAACATTCTTTTGTTTAAACTGCATTACACTTCTATTTAAAAAAATTTCTTTGTATTTTTATGTAGTTCTTTGATACAATTATATATTTTCTTACGACTCCCCATTTGCTTTGGAAGTCAAATTGGGATTCAAAAATAAAATCAAAAATTATTATCAGTATCTAATAGAACATTAAATTAGAATTCAGTATTCAGAAAACATAAAAAAAATCGCTTAGCGTATCACAAAATATCAGTAGAAATTATATAACATTCCTTTGAATAATAGGAATAAAACTTTAAATGTGTACCCTAGTCATATTAACAAATCCATACCTGCCAACTTTTGTATTTTTTCTTATCACTAATTTTATTTTATAATATTTTTTCTTTATTTAATCAACCAAAATATGCTATTAAACAAGTAAAAATGACTTAAAAATTAGTGGTAACAAATAGGTATAAAAATTAGGAGCTATGATAATCTTGTCTAAACATTTTTATATATATTAGATAGGCAAGGTTTCAGTGTATTAACAATTCATAATATATCCCCTCCCTTGCTATAATAAATTTTGATCTTGTCTCGATACTGGTATTTTACGGACATAAGGAATAATTATCATTCGCATTAGAAAAATGTTCCAATTTTGACAGGTGTTTTCGTAGTCTCAGCAATAAGGGAAGTTTGACCCTACATACAAATTAGAGAGACTATGCATGCATAGAATATTTTTTTTTTGTGCATAAGGAATTTGAAATAATATTTAATCTCTTTTTCTTTTCAGGTATAGATTGAAAAAAAAAAATGTTTACTACGTGAACATTAACGACAACAGGGAAATAAGATATGATGAGATTGCTATTTTACGAAATTGTTGTTTCTTCTTTAGCGCTTACCGTTTCGATACCCATCTCGGTGTAGTATCCAGAAACATCAGCTGTGAAAATAAAACATTTGTGTCTATGTTTATTTCGCACATCTGACTCCTTTTTTTGTAACTATTATTTATTAACACAAGCTACAATCGCATTAATCCAATACACTTATTTTCCTGTGAAAATCAAAGGTTCCAGTTTTCGCTTTTCTTTTTATGGAGAAATTCCGAAAGATAAATTTTACTTTAAACACGAAATGTCTATCATATAATGAAGCAAAAAATTATTACTCGCAATTTTTGAACAACAAAGAAGGCGAAATAGGAAACCATGGCGTATGTCGATGTATGATCGTTATTCTCACAATGTCGGTTAACCCGTCAGCACACGCGCTGGGATAAAATCTACCCCAGCTCACAACTATTACTTAAAAATGTGCGAAAATCGTTCGTGATCATTTTGAGCTTTATAGTACCTTTCAAGCTGTAAGCTATCAAGATGTGGCCAAAAAGAATTTACCACCGGTTGTGGATTTTCCATTCTTTTGTTATAAAAATGTCACGTGGGAGGAAATTTACCCCACGTGTGTTATAACGTAACCCATAATGATTGGAAAATGTTAATGCAAATGCTTATGTAATGCAAATAATAATATAATTGTTCTTTTAAACGTTAACAACTCTTGCACATACAGTTTCTATGTATCAGTTTTATATTTTTTTTTTGTATTTTCATGGCTGAATTTGGATTGTAAAAGCTTTGTATGTAATGATATGCAGAAGAAAATCTTAGTGCTAGATTTTAGGGGCTTTTTTGCTTTAATTATAAAAGAACTTCTTATTTTAAGTTAAATTATGTTTTTTATTGATTTACAGTTTATTTCAAAATATAAATTTTTGTTTATAATCAAACAGGGGGGGGGGGGGATTGACACAAGAAAACCAATTGGGGTAAAATTTATACCGCGCATGTAGTAACGTAATGGAAAGTGGCGCGTTTGCTGACGGGTTAAATTTTTTTCACCCTTCTTGAACACTTTTTGAGAACTGTTAAACATTATTATACGTCACTTCCAATTGGAGCTCAGAGAGCATCCAATCTATTTTGAACAAATTGTGCTTGATACAAATTGCAATTACGATTCTTTAAAGTAATACCAAATTAAATTAGTACGTTTAAATACTGGTGTCGATTTTTTTATTCGTTTCAGAGTTATTGTTGTTATTTATGCACAATAAAATAGCCGAAGAGTAACACAAATTTAAATGAATCAATTTATTCGATAATTGAGAAGACAATCATTATATTAGCAAGTAGTAGAATCTAACAATTAATTAAATAATGCGTTTCCTTTACCACTTGAATGCGGACTGCATTAATTAAAATTTTCTCATAACTCATTTGCTAACCATAACATTTTTTAACACAATTAACCAATATATTTTCATTGTAATGTTAGGGAGATATTTCACTTTAAAATGGTAGAGTAATAAACAGAGGAAAATTGTTGAACAATGGCGAAAAATACAATAAGAGTAATCATTTATCATATGATACTACAAATACAATTGTAGCCAGGTATGGGTTCCAAATGGTCTGGATAACAGTAATATTGTAAAGTTTTCTTCGTCTTGATTATCTCACAAAGTTCTCCGATTACATATGGCAAATAAAACTCTATAAAATTAGTGGTATACAGAGCATCTGGACCCCTACACTTGCTAAACCACTACTAGTAGCTGTCACAGAATTCAGATAAAACATACGGAATATAAATTGAAGGACACACGAAAGGAGCAAACAGAAAAGCGAAAGAGATTTTGTATTCCAGGATAGCTCAGATCAAATGCCATAATTACCGAAAAAGACGTATCAAATTAAACAAATTTTTTATTTCCCTAAAAGCATAGGAAGCTATTTCCTTACAAATTTCTGAAATATGAGCAATATAAAACTTCAATGATTCCATCACGAAAGCACCGTAACTAAATAGTTGAGTCATTTGTATTACAGTCGGGCTATAATGATCCCGTAGTCGTCCAATGTATTAACCGCTGGTCGATGTGTTAAACTTATTGAATTTAGCTTTTAAATATTTCCCGTGACATTTTCCGTGATCGGGTTTGACTTTACCGTTCTGGTTAACTGTTAAAATTGTATACGGACCTCTGATAGGAGCGCGGGCGCCTTTTCCGCGAAGTAACGGCGTGCCCCAACAACTCCGTATGTTGATATCAAAGCTGTTGGGGTAGCCCTATTTATTAACCCCTTAACTGTGTAGCCCGAACTCAGTTCGGGCAAGAACAGTTTGCTTGTTTTGTTACTAAAAGCTTTTGCACACTAGTAATTTTTAAACGCAACCTTCGCTTTATTAATCGGCAGACAATTTTCGATTACACAAAGCAAATATTTTATTACGGAAAAAGTGGTGTATTGTGCCTATTTTTAGTTTATGCTGTCGAAAAACCTCCCACAGTTAAGGGGTTAAAAGGCAAGACACACAAGATCCTAGCAAGTCGATCTCTTTAACTTATTGAATTTATTTCAATCTATGATATTTTCTAATGTCATTTTTTAATTAATAATTATTCGAATTACCTGTTCGAGTTACTTAATATTATTCGAATTTTGTATATCCCTGATGTCTGTTGATAATTTAGCTTTCCCGTATCCAGATGCATCCATTTTCAAATTAATCAGATCAGATACGGAAAAGCTAAATTATCAACAGACATCAAGGATATACAAAATTAATTTAAAAGATAACGAAGGAAAAGATAATTCATATATAGGCATGACAAAAAGGAAAATCCAGGAGAGAATTAAAGAACACAGAAGGGACATAAATTTAGGTAAATCAACCACCGCAACAGCCCGATTAAACAATACATTCCCAATTAAAATAGACTTTAATAATGTTGAAAAGTTAGCTAATTACAATAATCTAAACTATGCATTGCAGAGAGAGGCGATAGAGATATACACATTAGATACAAAAACTTGCAACGACGTAACTCACGCCAAGATTGACACCAGATGGCGCCAGATGCTGTTAGAAAGGGACGGAGGGGGAGTTTCAGAGAAATTGGACTGACAGAGCAGAAATGAAAGACATCAGTATTGAAGATGCCTGAGCAAACGGGCGAAAATATTTTACTTTACGAAACTTTTAGCGTGTGGACTGGTTTTATATGTTTATAAATATGTTTTTGAGAATGTACTGTGCCTGTCTATATGTGTTAAAGATTAAAATAATGTCTGAAATAACAGGTAATTCGAAGAATTATTATTGAAATTAGCTTTAAATTTTTCTGGTGACATCTTCCGTGATCGGGTGTGACGCTACCGTTCCGGACAAGTGTAAAAATGGTACAGGGACCTCTAATGGTCACGCGGCTGCCTTTTCCACGAAGTAACGGCGGTCTGTTCCAAAAGTCTTATCTTTTATTTTGCATTTTTTAAACTATTTTCTCAAATAAAATTACAAGTTGCAAACGTGTTTATTTGCTCTTATCTACAAATAAAAAGGCCACTTTACAATTTGTTAATCCCAATTCAAATATTTATCCATATTTTGTTTTTGTGCGATTTTTTATTTTTTTCTTTAATTTCAGATTACTCTTCAATATTGTATAAAGTTTTTTTTTTTCCATATAATAGATTTTTCATGCTATATGATAATACAGTCGTTAATTTTCTCACTCCTCTGTCATTATTTTTAAGAGAAAAAATGAATACAATAGAATCTCGTTACAACGAATGTCACTTTAACGAATTTTTCAGTTTTAACAAATATTATTTAGAATAGAAAAAAATTCCGTACAGTTTGTCATTACAAATATATTCACTTTAACGAATTTCAGATTAACGGATTTTTCAAATTAACGAATTTATTGAAGTCTTAAAAAGAATGCTCATTTCAGTTTAACAAACGCTGAGTTGACACGAAAAAAACAATCTTTATAAAAAAACTATAATACTAAAAGCTTTTTTAAATTTTAAATACCCCACAATTTTCGCATTTTCAGCGTATCCCTCAGCTGTTTTTCGAGAGACGGGGAGAATTGTTGCCCTGTGCAAAAATTATTTCTTTCTATTTATATCTAATCACTTTTATTTATAGTTACTTTGGTTTGCCTTTACACTCGGTTAAGAAAATCTAGGAAGTCCAAAGATTTTATTTACGAAATAATCCTATACGATGATGATTTTGGACGCTAATGAATTTGGCAATACATAGCTGTATCTATCAGTGAATTTCTAATCTGCTACAGTTCACACTTGGAAATAGATTTCTTTTTTTTTTTTTTTAATGGTACAGCAATGAAAAAGATTAATTGAAAAAAAAATTAATATTATAAAAGCAGTAAGTGCTGGAAGAAGGCAAGTAGATGCTAAGAAAGAAACTTCGGCATTGGCTATCATTTTAAAAGAAAATGAAAACCTTTGAACCTTTCTGAAAGGTCTAAATATGTGCCCAAACAGCAAATCAATGTGACTTGGGGACTATCAAGTGATTTATGAAAATGTATACACTTGGTTTAAAGATATAATACAAACACTTTGCCTATTTCATGACTTATATTACATGGTAAAGCCGAAAAAGTTTCGCAGAACAAGAAAATTGTGAAATTTCAAGCGAGTTCTGGTTGGCTGTTGTGTCTTTGTCATAGGTATGGCATAGCATTAAAAAAAAACCTATATATAGTGAGAAGTTTTTAATTACGACGAAATTGTTTTTGTATCAACTTCTACCAAATGGAAATCGAACTACACCAATGAGAGTTGAAAAATGAAAAACAAGAAATAAACTAAAGAACGGATTTCGATTGTGTTCTGTTGTAATGCCACCGGCACAAAAAAAATAAAATCCTTTAAAACCATTTAAAGCTCTTTTGGACATCTGCAAGTCACACTGCTTAAAAGTTGTGAAGAAACTTCCCCTTTTTCAAGCGGATTAGAAATTTGAACTGAACAAATGAGCAAAATCAGAAGAAAAATAAATTTGGCTCAGATAATAGGGTTGTACACTAAATTACAGAAAATTAATCTAACATAAAAGTAAAATTTGGACCTCCTAATCATACTTCCATTTTGAAGCCGTAAAAGAAAATTGGCCTTTTGATTTAAACACATTGATTTAAACACATCAAGGCATTAAAAAAAAAAAAAAAAAGTTTAGGCGCCGACTAATAGAAAGGCCCTTTTCAAATGTCTGTAACGGTGAATGTGAGATAGGCAATAACGTGATATAGGCTGCTTGGCAAAGTATATCCTCTACCATAATTAAAAACTCTTGGAGAAACTCCAACCTTGTACATTTGACAAATGAAGCACAAAAGACTGCAGAAGAGTGTTACTTATTGCATCAAATTTCCTTTTGCTCTCTGGACCACAGTTACAGAATTTTTTTTAACTTACATCATCTGCTAATGATTACATTGAATGGATGAAGGCGTCGTCACATGCCCTGACATGCAAATAAATCTGCCGAAATTTTAATAAAAGAAGGGAAAGCAAACGACAGTGAAAATTAATATAGCGATTGTTCATCCAATACTAAAAATTGTGTTCTACAATAAAAAGAAGCTCTGTCGAACATTGCAACTTTTAAAAAGCATTTATCCTAGCGAAACATTATGCCGGACACATTTTATACAACGTTAAATAATATTGAAGATTTTGTTTGGAAAAAGAAAAAATGTCAATTTGGAAAAGGAAAATTTCTGACTTTTTTTGTAAAAAAATTAATTAATTACATTACTAATTACATAATTACATAATTAGTTACATTAATGGAATATATTAGTGTGAATTTTTCAGCATTCAGGTATCTTGTGAGATAAATTATAATTTCTTTATAGTTGCGAAGTTACGACTAAAATCTTCAAAATTAATGAATTTAATTTTTATCTTATAACGAAAATGTTCACAATAATATACAATATATAAATTCTTTATTGACGTGTTTGCATAAATTTAATACAACTTTACTAATATTATGTGATTTTATTTAATATTTATTAAAATTGAATTTTTTAAATCCTCCATATTGGAATTTCACATTAACGAATTTTTCAGAATAACGAACTTCAACGGTGGTCTCTACAAATTCGTTGTAACGAGATTTTACTGTAATATACTTGGCATCATGTCATCTGACTTTTGCAGTTACATGCTGGGTAAAGCATACAGAGCAGTGGTAAATCGTGAGATCGTAAAATGTTCGCCGTAAAAAGTGATCCATTTGCTGTTAATTTCCCAAAACTTTCCAACGAGTTAGCGGAAAATTATTTGTTGAAGTTTTTGGTCATGCGGATTCAAACGATGACCAAAAAAAGCATGTTTATACAAATTTTCATTTTAATTACATCATTAATAATTAATTAATATCTTCAAAACTAACACTTATACAGTTTTGTCGAAACACATGCAAAACATTAATAATTTATCGAATTTGAGGAGAAAAGAAAAATCGGACTTGGAGAAAAGAAACCACTGCTTCACAATTCCGCGTATATAAATATCTTTCACAGACGATAAAAAAATATTTTTTGCAGAAAGGAAGGTAGGTAAGATGATCAAAACAAGAAAGATAGCACAACTTCCAAACCACCCAATTTATGCGTACCACGATTTCCGAATAGAAATATTAGTTGGCAGTAATATCGATTAAATAAGGGATAGATTTCTATCCGAAAATAGTGATATTTAAACTTGAAATGCTTGTATGCCATGAAAAATAGCTGTAATTTCACAATTCCGCATTATTTACACAATGACATCAAGAAATGATGCAGTCTGTGGCATATAACTGTTTAGAATTATCATTGAAATTGTTATTAAATTAGTTTAGCACTAGGACGGTCATAACATTACGATCAATTTGACCGCGAGCAAATAAATACAATTTATAAATATATCTTTGCCAATACTATATCCAATTAAAATATATCTTTGAATTGAAATTTGAATGAAATACAGTGTCATGAAAAATCGAAGAGTGTGGTAACTAGGATTACAAATATCTCGGCAACTAATTATCCGATCGACTTCATTCTTTATGAAAAATGTATGATTTTTTATTGTCTTTTATATTCACTCGTTAAAACAAACAATTTCGAAAAAAATTATGTACCGTTTATCAGAACGAATATTTCGAGAGTCCGAAAAAATTAGTTCCGGATAATCGAGGTTACCGAAAATCAGTAATCGTCTTCCCATTATTACATACTAAGTACATACCCAATTTCAAGTCACGATCTCAATTTGTTCGGGAGATAGACCGTTTACAGACGCACACACACAGACAGACGGGCACCAATTTTTTTTTTTATTCTAAAAATATTTTTTTCGGAATCTCTAGTGTCTAAAACGTGTACAACGTTTCAAAACGATTACAAGACCAGTATAATCTTATAGAAAACATTGTTCAAAATTCTTTAATTCTATTCAAAAAATCTTAAATTGATGAACGTTCCTATTAAATAAAAAAATATTTTCTGTAAGATTATACTGGTATGCAAAAAAGCGGAGAAATCACATCCCTATACTTATACTACGTTTGATGGGTAAGTAAAAATTGAAAACTGTTACTTTATAGTTTGTGCTGTTTATAGGTTAGTGGAGAATGTTTGTGTCGATGCTATCTCTATCTTTTATCTATAAACTGCAGAGCGGTAAATGCTCAAGAACTGCTTTTTTTTAATACTCTTTCGTTTACTTATTTCTGTTTGTTTTTCCAATACTGGATAGTGTTTGTTACAATCTCAGAGCGGTAAATGTTCAAGAACTGTATTTTGGAGGATACCTTTTCGCATATTTAATTGTTATTTTTTAAAGTACTTTGTTTATAAAGTAGCATATAAATAGGAACGTAGAGTGCCTACAGGTTAATGGAGAGTGTTTGTAGATATTCTAGCTCCATCTTTTATCTATAAACTGCAGAGCTTGGACAGTTGGCCAATTGAAACCATGTAGTTTCTTAATGGCTTTCATTTCGCTGCACGCGCGCAAAATTTGTGTTACACAGAGCCATGGGTGCAAAAATCTAGACGCCAATGGGCTAATTCCCACCACTAAATTTTTTTGGTATTCTTCGCCAAATTTCATTAGTATACTTCGCTTAAATTTTAGCAATATTCTTATTATGCGAAGAATACTAAAAATTTAGTGGTGGGAATCGGCCCATTGGCGCCTAGATTTTTGCACCTCTGCGCAGAGCCCTCTTGTTAAGACGTTGGTAGGTGGGAGACAGAGACTGGACTGGAAGTTTCACCCTTTTCGTCAAAGAGGAAAATTGCGTGGGAACATTGAGACACTAAGTCAGTTTTCCACACCAATGGAAGAAACCGATTCGTGAAAGGGCAAGCAGATACGTCTGAGATACGTAATACCATTATTTACGAAAACTACTCATCCCATTAATTAAAAGCAGACTTTCTTTCAAAAAAAGGCGAAAATTACTATTGGGTAATAGAGGTTAATATCTATCTCGTTTACTATACATGCTTATTGCTTAGTTCTGACTTGCCCAGTGGTATCTCGTTAATCGTTTGAGTGCTGAAAATTCAGCCTATAATCCGCGGATGTGTTTCAACCCAGAAATTGTATCTTATAAAATTTAATTTTCTAGATCGCTGTCAATACTTCAACTGTTGAATAAAAATTAAATGATTTCAATTATGGAATAAAATTTCTGGGTTGAAACAAAATTTGTTTGATCCGCAGATACATTGCGGCGCTATCGTGCTTCATAGCACTCAAACGGTTAAATAGAAGCAGTATCCCCTTACAGGACCGTTCGGGACATAGTCTGATGTTTTGAATGGCAAGAGGCAAATGACAGCATAAACCCCTGTACATATATACATTTTTGGTTGTTTGATTTTATTTTTCTGCATATTATTCCGAATTTTATTTTGTACTTTATGCGATTTAATAACATAAACAATATTTTTCTTAGGATTCATAAGAGAAAGTATATAAGATTAATGCACAGTAGCAATGATTTTCGTAAGTCTCATTTCTAATGAAAGTTGACATATTTATTGTAGAAAAAGTTTCAAATTTTACGAGCTTAACCCCTTCAGGGGCAAAGTACTCTTGTAGCTAAAATATTGAAATTATTGATTGACACCAGGATTCACGAACGAATTTATTGTAAAATAAGTAAAAGCTTCTTCTCATATACCTTATAAATTCTAAATTTGATTATAAAATTCTGGTGTCAATGGGGCATTTTGGGAATAAAATTAAGTGGTATATATAATATACCGGTGCCCTTCCAGGGGTTAAATATTTAAATTGCGTAGCATTAAATTTATTGCTACAACTCGTATTTCTATTGAATATTCTTATATATTTCTATAAAATAGTTTATAGAATTAAATAAAAAAATTCCTAAAATGTTCTATAGAATTCTCCAAATTTTTAAAAGTTAATTGAAGTAAAAAATTTCAGAAATTACATGATGATAGAATTATATAGAAAATATGTTCAATACAGAAAATTTAATGAAAGCTCCGATAGAATCCTTTTGAAATGTATATTTATGCATTACATTAGCAACCATTTTCGTAATGGATATATCTACAAGAGACAGATGCTTCGCAGATTAAAATTTAAAGCAAGGATGGCAAACCTTTTTACGTGCATGGACCAAAAATTGAAAAACAGCATCTATCAACATTTTAAATTGCGAAATATTTAGATAAAATAAATATTGCAACATATGTTGCTTGTAAGAAACACTGGTTAACAGAATCAGTCACTTTTGTACATTAAATAAAACAACCAACGTGCGGTTTTTTTTTTTTTTTACATGAGAATTATCTATTAAGTTAAAGCAACTTTTATTCGAAAATATTCATTTAAATGTTACGCAAATAAAAATCATGAAATAAATTTTATGAATTTGTTTTTTAAAAATTTGAAATTTACCACTAATGCAACATCTAACTTAAAAATAATCCTGATTGCATTATAAAAAGTTTTAATGTTTTATAATGCGATTTAGCTGATGTAAAGTCAGTATTAAAAAAGTATATACACTTGAAAAGATTCACTTTATTTGATCACTTTATTTTACGATAAACTCACGTGAAAGGTGATTTTAGACCAGGGATGAGATTTCTCCTATTTTTTGCATACCAGTATACTCTTAGAGAAAACGCTGTTCTCTTAAATCGCAGAATGTTCCTGTTAAATAAAAAGTATTTTCTGTAAGATTATACTGGTGTGCAAAAAGCGGAGAAATCCCATCGCTATTTTAGACTAAGTATTTTCTCTTCTTACAGAAAATATGCAGAATTGTATTCATTTTCAGAATAGATTCGCTCTTCCTAGCGATATTCCACCAATGCTGGTAATCACCCCCTGCTTAATGCGTCTGTTATCACGAGTCAGTTCATTGACACGTTCTCTATGCTCTGCACTGCCTGCAGTATTCGGTCGTCCACATCAGGGCTTATCGTGCGCACTAGACGTGCCTAGGTTCTCCGTCCGGCTTCCACGTACCCATCTCCTGACAGTGCTTCTGTCCACACATGCTTCGCCATATACCAGTGTTGCTATTGGGCTACTTTTTTTAAATTTAGATTTCATGATTGCCACCAATTTTTTAATAGAAATATTCGCCTTATTTAATTACAGATTATATAATGCAAGAATATGACCAATTACACTATTTTAAAAAAGTGGTGGGAATCAAACAATCTGAATTTTAAAAAGTAGCCTAATGGTAACACTGCCATACACAGCACTCATTCGCCTGTGGATATCGATTGGTGTAACACCTTTCGCTGTCGGGAATTCGAACACCGCGCGCTGTTTTAACCACACTCTCATATAGTCCGACATTCTCCGGTTCACTGTTTACACGTCAGTGTTCCCATCTGCAAAATAAAAACATCATTTGATGAAGGACTTTTTAAAATTACTCGTCAATGTAAGATAGTCCATTTTGTTTTGTTAATAAAGTAGTTACAGACGTAGAGGCAAACTTATTAAACAACCGTCGTACAATTAGCGAAAATCGTAGAAAGATCATTATCGGAGTGTATTCGATTATAACTCAAGATATAATACATTATAAAAACGAAATCTGTTGCTCAACTCCTATGGAATGGAATTGAAATGTCCATAAATGTTATACTTTTACATAAAAATAACTTCGTGAATGTGCCAGAAAGATTCGCGTTGTTGAGTGGAATTTTTTTTCCCCAGAATAACTTTAAAAGGCAGCCTGCCAGAATATAAACAGAATAAAAACAGACAATATAGCTTTCTTAAGAGGAATAACTTAGATGAGAGACTCGATCTCATATGGACTGACTTCAATGCCTCCCAGACTGCTTTAGCAGTGTTTAAATGTTTCACATGTATTATCTGGTTATCGTCAATACAAAGATTGATTATTAACCTGGCCTTTACATCTTTTTTAGCCTAATCTTCGGCCGGCGGATTAGTAGGTTCGGCCGAAACAACGTTAAATAAGTAATCCTTCAACAGGAGCATTTCCATTTTAAAACTCCAATTACTGTTGTTGTTGTTCTTTAAATTTTCAATAAGAACTATTTCTTTGCTAGTTGCCATATTTATTTGTCGAAGAAAAGTTTATAGTTCTGACAAAAAACAATACATACCATTATTTTTGTTCCGTTATGAGCTACGCATATCTTAATTCTATAGATCGCCTCCTGTACTTTTTTTCTATTCTGCATCTTTTTTTTCGTCCGATGTTTAAATCGCAACAAAACAATGTAGCAGAGAAGCCTGAAGATAATTTGTTTTTTTAAGCAAGTACGTAGTAAAAGCAAGCAAGTACAATTTCACTTTTACCTCTTTTATAAGAAGGCTCTCTTATAAGTTTACGTACTACACACGTCTTGGAACAGTCTATTATCATGAGGTAGGTGCCCGTTTGGAAACACTAAGTGATTAAGATGAAGCCGCATATAAAAATAACATATCTGGCATTTTTTTTGCTTTTTTTTCTGCGCGCAGACTTATATTGTTCCGAAATTCGATGTCTTATTTAATAAATTTTTGCTTGATTAATAAATTTATTTGTTTAAAACCATTTAATATTGCTTAATGGCAACGGAAATATCAATTTATTCAGTGAAATCTTCGGGAAAAGTATGAAAACTTACATTACAATCACAATGCCATCATTCTTGTACAAATTTATAAGGAACAAGCATACTCTTTGATAATAAGAAGAGCTATATAAAATAATGTTTAATAGAATCTATTAATTAATTATATTTTTATTAATTACAATTAATTGTAATCAGTGAAATTATATCTTCATTTGTTTTCGTTCGTTTATAATTTTGTTTGTGCATCAATTATGACCAAAAGCCAAAATTATACAAAATTATCCAAAATTATCACTGTAAAAAAAATTCCGTCAATTTACGGAAAAAGGAATGGCAGCAGAGTTGCCAGAATGTATCCGTTTTTTGAGGAAAGTTCCGTCTTTCGGACCGCTTTTTAAATTGATGTAGTCCGTAAATTCTGCGCGATACCAGTGATACAGACAATACAGACGTGATACAGGCGCGAAGGAGTTGAAGCGCATGCGTGGCATAAAAAATACTGCAATCCCATTGGATTATAGATTTTTACAGTAATAATTCCGTGTTTGAAACTCTGTAATCTTAGAATGGCAACAGATTTACCGTAGAGATTCCATTTTTCTAACAAAACGGAAAAATTCTGATCAAAATTCACGGAAGACAACCTGTCAACAAACGAAAATTTTTAACAGTGTATATACCATAATTCCCCTCGTAAAGCGAGCTTTTTCACCCGCTTGGGGAACGTTTATTTCTTTATTTTCGAATCACTGCTCTAAATGTATTTTAGGACCTAAAATACATAGGCATAGACATCAACTTTACTTTTGTTAGATGAAAAATGTAAGAATTGGGTATTTGGAGGGCATATTGGGCGCCATCTTGAAAATTGTGCCTTTTCGGTGACCAAATTTTGCTAAACGTTTAGTATGTTTTTCACCACACCTGATAATACAAGAAACCGCAGAAAAAACTTTTTAATAATTTTTGGAAAAGTAGGTAAATTTTTTATACATCTGTACCTGATTAATGGTCCAATAATTATTTTTATAAACATATATTAAAAGTAATATTTGTAAGATGCTCTAAAATTATTTAAATATTATTCATAATTATTTATTGTTATTGCACCTGGTATTTCTGGATAGATTCTCTGTTTAAAAGGGGAGTTTTCCGGAATTCACATGAATATGCATGAATATCGGTTGTCATTCACGCGTGAAACAACGTGGTACATTTTTAGGTGCGTTCGTCATTATATAAATACGTAGCACCTATTGTCGTCGCTTGGTCCGTCCGTCTGTCTGTCCGTTATGACCATAAGCCAAAATTATACAAAATTATCCAAAATTATATACCATAGATTTCCGTCCGTCCTTCCGCATATAACAACGCAAAAACTACCCTACCGAATGGTTTAAAATTTAAGATATATTATCTTTGCAGAATTTTGTCGAGACATTTCAAATTTTATTAAAATCGAATCAAAACTTTAGGAGATATTAATAAAAATATTTATTAAGAAATTTGAATTTTTTTTTAATTGGGTGCTTTCTTGTTATAGGAGCTTCCGAAGTTTAATAGTCAAGCGGCCGAGATACTTATTGTATTACAGAAATTAATCTGCAGACGGTATCATTCATTTCACAGAATTAAAAATCATCAAGATCTAAATATTTATATAGCTAGCTACAGTACGAACGCACCTCATTTGTCACGTTTGACGTACAATTTCCAGCTTGTTTAAATTGGGCTTGGTTGGATTTTCTTTGATATTTATTCTTATTGATATTTATTTATTTTAAACATTTAGTATTATACTCATTTTTAAAAAAAGAGTGTTTGTTAAATTTTCTGCGATATCTTGGCATTAAAATTTTGGATGTGATAATTCAGTATCATATTATTTAACTTATTATCCGCGTTGCCGGACTAAGAAAATGTTTTATTCAGTTTTTTTAATCACATTTGTTTTTTTCTTTTTATTTAATGACAGACACTCCATTATTAAATAAAGCAAAGATTACTAGTCAAAAACAAACAAAAATAAAAGGTAGATATTTTTAGTAAAAATATTCCTCATTCTACCAACACTGTTTATAATATCTAAACTAATAAAAATTCTAGTGATCAACTAGAGTATGCATTGAAAATCTAGAATGTTCCAAGTTTTGATTATTTTTCAGACTTCATCAAACAACAGAGTCACGTATTTGAAACATTTTCTGGAAAAATTCCTTCTAAAACTTATAAATATAAAACTCTTGGTCTATTAATGAATTTATCGCTTAGAGAATTTGCTAGGAAACATTAGAATACTAATTACAATCTTATATCTAAATATCATTCTAAAAGCTTTCAGGGAGGAAATAATTATTTTGCCAAAATATTGAAATTATTAAATGTCAATAGAATTTACGAATAAATTGATTTGAAAAAATTAAATTCTTATCTTTACATGCATTAAAGAAGCAAATTTTTTCTGCAAACTTTTGAGTGCCAATGTCAGCTTACAATCAAATTTATGTGCTATATGTAATAATAGAAGCCCAGTAGCGTAGTGGTCAGCGCTCCTTCTACCGTGCCAGAACGTTCCCAGTTCGATTCCAGGTTGACGACTGGGCAAGGTCCACCAAACCTTTCATACCTTCGGTGTCGTAAAAATGAGTACCAAGCTTACTTGGGAACTAAATACTGGTTGACCCGCGTTAGGCTGACCACCTGGCCGGAACATATGCTGCCTAGCACCCCAGTAGTCCATGGTCAAGACAACAGGGCTGGGCTCTCTAGACCAGGATCGTTAATTGATTGTAGTACCGTAAGTTTAGTTTAGCTACATATAATATACCACCGTCCTTCTTAGTGTTAAACTATTTACACATGCAAGCACATAAGAAGTGGATTACGATTAACAGAACAATCCAATAGTTTATTGATAAGCACATCGAAAGAAAATGTTATTTTTTTCTATTGAACATGGTCGATAGAGATGACAATATAAAACCCAAGAGTGCTGATTCTATTTAGAAGGCACAACAGAGACGAAAATTTTACTGGGCCTTGGCCACTTCCCTACACTTTTCACCCTTTGCGGAAGGGAGAATCTTCCTGCTCGGTGCTTCTTTCCCGCTTGCTGGGCTCCCAAATGATCCTCTTTTATAATACCAGTATTTTTTAAGAAATATTTCCGGGGACTGTTTCTACAACATTTAGAATTGAACTAACTTTTCCGGGTATCCCAGCAGCAAGAGATATCGGCTATATTTCAACCTATTATAAGAATTGTCGGTATGAGATTGATAGTTATACAGAGAATTGACACGATATCCTCTCGAGTACGACGAGCGATTTTTCTAGTCATGAATCAAAGGTAAACATCGGCGTGAAATCAGATAAATGTTGGAAATAAATTCAACGGCACATACTCTAAGTATAAAGTTGGTCAATATTTAGAAACTACCAAAATTGAATAATTTTGCTGGAAACGTATTATTTGTCTTGGCAGTAACCCTTCTCCTGCAATGACATCTGTCACGCGACATAAACCCACCAATATCCTTCAAGATCTTTATCTCACAACCCCCTTAATTGCTCTTTTCGTGTTTCAAGGACAGACCAGACCGCACTTTTAAATGGACATACTAATGATTACAAGTCAAAAATATGATTGAAGGAATTTTTCTTGGTAAGAATAAATTCCTTATGCACAAATCAGTAAATCTTAATCTGTTAAAATTTACAGATAGCAAGATACGTGGTGTACGAAATCTAACAATTTATTTATTTTTAAATAATAATTACGAATAGTCATTCATACTTAAAAATATACTTTGATAAAAGGAACTTAATAAATTAAATTGATATATTTTTAATAAGTGGATAGAAAGGTATTTTACTTTGGATAAATATATTGAAAATAGATATCTAAAGACATCGAATAGAGATATCTAAAGACATCTAAAGATATCTAATAGACAAAATAGCTAAATTTATAAAATAGAAAAGTTTTCCTCTAAATTTATTTCTTAAATTATGAGTTAGAAAATCCTAAGTTAATAAATTAATTTCCTTAAAAATTATTTAAGTAAAATTTTGGGAGTTAAGAAATTACAACGCTAGAACCGTAATTAAATAAAAGATGTCATTTTAAAGAAAATTTGGGAAAGTTTTTTATTTTTTTTTCTAAAGGTTGTGATGTAAATTTTCGAATACAGAAGTAAATCATGTTTTTTTCTTTTTCCAGATAGTGAGAAATTTAATTTATGCTTTTTTAAAAAGTTTAAAAAATGAATGAATAACGTATTCATTAAAATAATTAATTAGATATTAAAAAAAAACATATATTTTCATACATAACTATAGAAAGAGGAAAGAGAAGCTACAGTAGGTATGAGAAGATAGGAAACACAGCGAGGAAGCAATGATGTGAGCACAACTTTCATTGTAAAAATTGTATAATTAATTAAAATGTATGAAAGTTCATTTTAATTCAAATAATGAATTTTGCTAAATGATAATATTTCCCACTATAAAAAGCAAAAACATTTACATGTCGAGAGTGTAACTAATTAAAATGTAAGAAATTTAATTTTGTTTAAAATGTAAACATTGCTGTTAGGTGATTTTACAATGAAAATTCAATTAATTACAATTAGAATTAAAATTAGGATTAATTTTACTTTGTAAGATGCAAAAACATTTATATATCAAAAGTATAAGTAACTAATAAATGAGAACGTAATTTTTAATTTAAAATATAGCGTTATTTGCATATTACATTGGAAAATCAGTTGTAATTAATTGTAATTAATTGTAATTAATTATTTTTATTGCAAACGCATTTAACAGCAATATTTAGACTTTAAGTTAAAGAATTTTTTTTACGTTTTAATTAGTTATATAATTCATACGAAAATAGTTTTACATCTTATAGCGGAAAATTTCCCTATTATCAATATTTATTATTTGAATTAAAACGAAATTTCTTACGTTTTAAGTACTATTTTTCCATCTTAAAAATTTTCCTATATGATACCTCTATCTCAGCAAAAGATCACCAAGTGACCAAATGATCGTCATTATTAGGCAAAAGCTTAAAAATGTATTCATTAGTATTCGGGAAGCGATAGCTATGATCAAGAGGGGGTTTGCCTTGCGAATAAGAACATTTTCCTACCGATCCAGGAGAGTGAGGTCGCCTGGACGAAAAGTAGTCGGGTTTGGATATTTGGCCGAAGTCTGGCGGATAATTATTTTCTGTTTCGGTATGTTACTACAAATTTTGAAAGAAAAATTTAAAAATAATATATTTTAGGAAATATTTCTATTTAAAAAGCAGACAATTTGGAATCTCTAGATTTACTGACCTACCAACGAGAGCGTTCTCGACATCTACACCATTCATTTTACGTGCAAGTATGCAGCAGCGCACTTAGTACACAACAGAACACTGTTTACAAGAGATTATCCTCTCAAGTACTCACAACACTCGGTACTTGTTCACGTTACATGCAGAGGTGCCAATCTCGTCCGTAATGTGTGGATTAATTTGACCCAGTTTAACAACGTTTCAAACGAGAAAAATTATTTGACGAATATTTATTTAGTTAATTACAGAATTCTACATGGAATATATTTAATTTCATTTCTTAAAAAAAATTCTGGTGCGAAACGTATTAAACCTGGGTTAAATTAACTCACGTATTATAGTACATTAGTGAGAGCTTAGTACCTCTGGTTATACGTGTTAAAATTCGAAGGTATATCACATTATATGATCTGATTTTCTCCCTTTAACTTAAAAAAATTGCTTTTTACAAAACCCTGAATTTTTGCTTTCATGTTTTGATAAATGAAATGGTTTATTTGAAATATATAAACCATGACGTTAAAAGATAGCATTTTTCTTATTATTTTGTATAAATTTTTTGTTGTATCATTTATTCTGGAAAATTACTTTTTTCACTGGTCACCCGGCGTGATCTATATAACGAGCGACTATTTTTTAAACACATTCATATATGAAAGGTATTCTAAAATGATAAATAACAAATAAATACACGAGAGAATGTTTCATATGATTCAGAAATTGAATTTTAAATTATTTCATGACGAAAAATCTTTAAAAGTGTTTTTGCTCTGAAGTTTTAGATTTTTACAGAAAATTTTCGACAAAAATACCATGAACATTTTTGATTTAACACTACAGTGGTGTCGTACGTAAAGTAACTTAATTTTAATCCTTAAATGCTAAATTGGCACCATAATTTTGGATTGAAAAATTCCCTTTTATCCAGTACATGAAGAAAAGATTTTACATATTTTCGAATAAATTTGTTTCTAAATTCTGGTGCCAATCAATCATTTCAACATTTTACGAATAAAAGTATATTTATGAGAAATGCGGATGGTGTAAATATCATGTTATGCCTTTAATATAACCCTAATATCGTGTTATATATATGCCTTTAATTTATTTGATCAATGCTATTTACTTTTTTTTTTGTTGTCAAATATTTAAAAATATATATATTATAGAAATATTGTAATTAATTATGGGAAAATAAACTTCTTTTGACTTTTAAAAAGAAAACTACTAATGAGTTATAAAAAAAAATGAAATTTGTTTTATTTTATATTTCGTTACTCTTTTTCATTGAAAAATTTAGAATGCCATATGTTACATAAAATATATAATTAAACATCCATTTTAAATACAAAGGATAGATTAGAAACTTCTTTTGTGACTCTTCCAGAGCTTGTGCTGATGATTTTTAAATGACAATTTTATGCAAATATCTTTTCATTTAAATTCTTTTTAAATATTCTAGTTAGTAACATTTTCAAAGAAGAAATAACAATATACCTCTTTAACTTTATTCTTTTAACTTTTATGACGTTGATGTGTTTACACAATGAAACCATGTATGCTTAACTTGTATTTTTTCCCTATAAACGCTTATAGTATTAGTTTTGTTATTAGTCAACCGTAAAGGTATTTAACCCGTTTAAGAGTCTACACTAGACATGCGAAGAAACGCTCAAGTTAATGTTAAGTCTATGGGAAGGTTATTTTCAAATTTCGCGGTCGCATTTTAATATTTTTAAATGTTTTTTTTTTTTTTTTGCATAGGGTAGTTGAGGTCGATCTCTAACATTGTTAGTTTTAACTTTTTCAATTTAGGTTTCATTTTTTTTTATATATATAAGGGTACTTTCACTTTCAGAACCGGCTCCGACAGGTTCCAAAATTGAAAATGTCCGCATATAAAAAAAAAACTGCAACAAAAATAGAAAAAGTAAAAACTACCAACGTTAGAGATCAACCTCAGCTATTCCATGCAAAAAACAATCATTTAAAATTATTAAAATGCCAGCGAGAAATTTGAAAATAACCTTCCCATAGACTTAACATTAGCTTGAGCGTTTCTTACCGTGACTAGTGAAGACTTTTAATAGGTAGTTCACCGCCCCCTGAATACTAGGCCTGAGCGCTGACAACAATGGCGGCTGTCGCAGGCCGATTTTTTTTTTTTCAGCGTTTGAACGGTCCCTCGAAAGTCCACACCAATAATTTTTTTAAGTTTTCTAAGCTTTGTTTTTCGGATATCAAATAAGTCAAAGATAACTTTTAGATATTATTGGTGTTGAAGTTTGAGGGACGGTACAAGCGATTCCGCCTGCGACAGCCGCCATTTTTTTCAGCGCGCAGGCCTAGTATTCAGAGGGCGGCGGGTAGTTTCCAAGTGACGTGTTAATTGTCTAGTTTATCTTAAGTTTTGAATTCAAACATTGCAATGACAAGTAATAATTTAAATAAATAATTGAAAGGACAAGTAATGGTTGCATGATTTGTAATTTTCCAACTGAGTGAAAAGTGCCTAGGGTAGGATTCGAACCAGGGACCATTTTAAGCATAAGCTGCCAATGTTCTACTAAATGGAAAATGCTACTTTGAAAATTACAACTAATATGACTTGTTTACCAATTAGAAAAATTGTATTAAGAATTAATCAAATGCTTTATGGTTTAACTTTAGAATATTGATTTAAATGTGCTTAGATTTTTGAAAATTTTTATATTTCCATAATTCTCTAAATCTTGCATGAAATCGTCGTATTATTACAATGTATTCGGAATATATTCGTCACAGCCACTTATAGATGTAAATTATGTGAATTACTTCTCAAATTGCAAATGAATGGACAATTTTCCCTTTATTATTTTAAAATTTTTGACGTCGGTGTATTTACACAATAAAAACGCTATATGCTTAACCCGTGTATATATTTTTTTTCATAGAAGGTTATACTAATTCTGTAATTAGTAAACTTTAAAGATATTTAGCCCGTTAACTTATTAACAACTGTTATTAACACCCTGTCAACTTATTTTAACAAATATTTCCTTTATGCGAACTTAAAACGCGATGTATATTTATAATTGTAAAATTCTTTTTTCTAGTTAGTGTTTCATCTCCATAAATACAAAAGCGCCTTTTTTTCACATTTAAACGGCATTAGTCTTTCAATTTCAATTTTTCTTTTTTTTACTATATTAAGACAGATTTTGTAACATTTCGTAAGGTTTCATACAAATATATACCAAAACACGGCACAGATAATACAGATAAAATCTTTATTCAGATCAAATTTATTTTCATAGGAATATCCATCTTTAATTGTAGTCTATGTTTAGACATGTTATACATTGTGCATATTCCAAGGATTTACTCTAATAATCATACTTTTTTTCCGCATGGTCTAGTGATCTAAAGCCTTCTTCACCTTAACTTTAAGGAATTTTTTAGCATCATTTTTCATTTTCTTGGAAGGAAGCCAGTGCGGAATAGAATCTCTCTGGATTCTCTGGATTTTTTAAAAACTTTTTATTTTCTCATTACACTTTGATCAGTTACACTTTGAAGCGCTATTTTTTTCTGTTTAAATTGGATTAAAATTTTAATTTCCTTTTCTTTAATTTAATAATACGTTAAAAAAATTTTTGAAGGATAATTAAACAAATTTTGCATGAAATACATTTAATTGTATTGTTGTACTTTTGACTTTGGAATTATTGAGAGAATTATTTGCTGTTTGGGTACGCTTCTACAAATTTTGCAAGAAAAATCTGAAAATAATTTTTTTAAAGGAAATACTTCTATTGGAAAAGCAGACCATTTGGAAGCTCTGCACTTATTGACCCACCGGCGGAGGGTTCTCTACATCTACACCACTCATTTTACGTGAAAATATGTAGCATCACATTTGAGGGATTTAGAATGACAGTGGAGTAAGTCAAAAATTTGAAAAAACTAGATAACCACATTTTTAATGACGTATACTAATTTCTGCTCAGTGTGACAAACAAGTCATAGTTTACTTGGGGAGTCGCTAGATGCCAAAATCACGTAATGCAACTGCAATACGACAAGTTTCACAAAAACCTCCATTTCTCAAATTACTAAATATTGACATACACCACTGTCATTCTAACCCCTTAATTTAGTACACAACAAAACACGATATTATCCTCTCAAGTACTCACAACACTCAATACTGTACGTTACGTACGGTATTGTACGTTATTAATTATACATTACATTATTGTACGATATTAGTTTATGCGTATTTAAATTAGGCATTCAATTATTAGAAATAACTATATTTATTTATTGAATGTTGTCGCACCTTGAACTCGTAACATTGTAAATATTTCAAATAATTGCACGTAAGTAATGAAGTTTTCTTTCACAACAATCTCTAATGATAAAGAAACTGCTTCACCTTTTTACAAAGAAACTCTTTTAGTATGATCCAATACGGAATGGACTCTTCAAAATTTCTTGATTTTTCATTTCTCTTTTTTGTCCATTATATAGAGTACTCATAAATTGTTGTCGGGGTGTTCTTACCTCATAACTTTTTATTTAAGAACATGGCAAAGAATATTACATATTCGTAATACACAACTCAAATAGTTGTTTTAATAACACAAACAAAGTTAGAGGAAGGTGGCCTAAAATGATCACCTTAAGGGAAAATTTGTGCAAAATAACATAACTGTTTAAATAAAAAGTTGGCCCTTTGCTAGAATATTTTACACTATATTCTACAGTATAAACATATTTTAATAATATTTTAAACCCAAATTGAGTAATGAAAAAACAGATGTTTTAAAAAGTGTCCAGAGGATAATTTTACCCTCACCAAAGGACAAAATAATCCTTCATTTAAAAACAATTGTAATTTTTTTTTTATATGCAAAATAAAGGATATATAAGTAATTATAACAATACACAGGGCAAAATTTCTGTCAACAATAAGGCAAACATTTCTATTCAATTTTACTGGTGGAAGTTTGTACCGCCGGCAATAAGGCTCTCACAATACATAAGTGTAATTCACATTTAAAAACATACTCCATTAAGTAAACTAAGTCATATTTCTGTACATGAAAGAAAAATATATTTCTAAATTAAGTATGAAAATTAATGCTTTAACAGATGTTATAAAACCCATTTTTCAAACAATTCTATTCAGACGTGTAATACTTTGATCGCTTGAATACTGCCACTGCTTCTTCTTCAATTATCACAACTAGGTTATATGTTACCCTGCAGATAGCGCGACCAATCTCGAAGAAAACATATGTGGATCGTTTTGCCCATTAGAATCATTTTAGGCCTCCTTCCCCTACATATGCGTAAAGTTGCAACTCAAAACGTTTTTATTTAAATAAAAATTATAATTCAATATTAATTAATATTGAAGTTTTATCAAAAAAGTTATTAGTGAATTATGTGGTAGTGATGGATTTTGTTTCGACGAACCACAATACATAAATTCTCGGAAAATACTTAACTTTTTTTTGTTTTATTAAAAAAAAATTGAGTTGTACATTACGAATGTGTAATAATATTTTTCGTCATGATTTTAAATCAAAAGTTATGACGTAAGGAAATCCCGAGAACAAATTATAGGCACGTTGTAGTTTGATCTAAGCTTTATTTAAGCGTCTTTCTTTCTTATAAAAAAAAAAAAAAGATTTTCCTCTAATCCAGTGGCGTAGCTACACATTCCGCGCCCTGGAGCAAATAAAATTGGTACGCCCCTTGCCACTATAAAAACACTTCTGCTAGCTCTGTTTGAGGTTTAAACTCATATTATATTCTTATTTATATTTAAAACCCTGTTTTTTATTTAAAAAATAAAGTATTTTCATAATAAAGTATTTGACGAAATAAATACAAATAAAATATTAAAATAAACTATAATTGTTTATGTTCGGACTACCTACTGATTTTTACGACGAATTGAGCAGTATTTCCGATTTAAATGGTCCCATGGTCGCAGTGCAATCTACCACTAACTTCTGTTGTTCCTTTCAAGGCTTTTGAAGCAATATAGAATGCCAATAAAGAAACACACTATTGTCGAGATATTTTTAAGACGCGTTTTTTCCGTTTTCAGTACCGAAAGCTCTGAAAATTCATAAAATTCGAGTTATTATAACTCGGTAAGTTTTGATCGTACAAAAAATGAAAGTTTTGTTTTACTTGTTAGTGAATATAGAAAATTTTACTAAATTAATAGTTTTACTAAATATAGAACTTAGCGACAGTAAAAAAAAAAAAAAAAAAAAAAAAAAAAAAAAAAAAAAAAATTCGTAATCTTTAAAAAAATAACTACTTTGATATAAAGGATTTTAATAGGATCATAGTTGCCAGCCTCCCGATTTTTTTCATACCAATATTTTTATGTAAAAATATTTGTTTTCTTTAATCTTACAATTTCCGAAATTTAATAAAGAGAAAATTTCTGTAAGATTTTATTGGTATTCAAAAAATCGGGGCGTATCTACCCTACAAACAGGGGCGTAGCTACCGTGGAGCAGTTCGCTCCAACTGCTCCACGGTAGCTACACCACTGCTCTAATCCCATTTCTGTAAACCACAATTTTTTTAGACTCATTTGTTTCTCTTTAGAATCATTTGTTTCATTTTTAATAACATACATTTTATTATTTATAAAGTATTAGAAACTTTATAAATTTCTATTAAATTAAAAAGCATGTTGTTGGAATTTTATACAAATTAGCATTAGATATAATAAATAATGTCCTTCATGTCTTTCAAATATATATTCACTTTGACGTATCTATTTTCATTTACTTATGAAAATTTTTTAACTTAGATTTGCAACATTGTACACATACAAAGTTACTCTGATAACCATTATTTTCTTCTTCAAACTCTTATCTTTTATAGACTTGCTTAACACGTTCACTGCCAGGTTAAAATTACAGGAATTTTATTTTATTTAGAAAGTTTGAATTCACACAGAAAATACTAATAGCAATATTTACTTTATTTAATTACAGACATTTCGCGATTACACAAAATAAAAATTCTTCTTACGAAATTTCCGGTACGAATTCGTAATTTTAGATTGAAAAACCAGGCGTACGCGTGGTTGGCAGCGAATGGGTTAAGATTAAAATTAAGAAAATATATTTTTTTTCACCATATAGTTTGATCTACATACTATTCAAGTGTCGTATCTTTTCTATTTAAACTGTATTGGAAACTTAAGGGGTTTTTTTCGCTTTTACTATTAATTTAGGATTTTATTTTGGAGTTTTGCAACGTGTTTTACATGATATATAATATTTCTTTCTTTTTTTAATAAGTATCCTAATTGGACATTCAGTTAGAAAAATACCGGGTAAGCCATAAATTCGTTAAAATTTTGAAAATTCATTAAAAAGAAACAAATGATGCTAAAAAATTGCGGTTTGTAGGAATTGGATTAGAGGGAAATCAGATATTTTTTAATAACAAAAAAAAGTTGTGGTTGAAAAATTAACATAGATGGCGTAATAATAATATATAATATAAAGCATACATGATATGTATGCAAATATATAATATATATACATAATATATATACATAATATATATACATAATATATATACATTATATGTATGCAAATTAGTCTTATAGTAAAAGACCATTTCTGCGAAGCGTTTGACAAGCTCAAGTATCCCAAAACTCGTAACAAGCACTACAGAATATTGTGTGTATAGCAGTCATCGTTCATTTACAGGGACACACAAAAGAACTCTCTTACTGTCTGTTAACATTAATTCCTGGAAGTGCGTTTTAAGTTACTTTACGCGATTTTAAATTTAACTCACTTTTTGTCTATTACGTGGTGTGTATAAACTCTGTAGATCATATACAGGGAAGCACAAAAGTTCGCGAACACATTTCCGTTTATTGACAGAAACTCCAGAAGGAGAATTTTACTGAACTAAAATTTAGCATCCTATGTAGTATATATACAATTCTATAGATCCTATACAGGGCTGAATAAAATTCCGGAAAAATATCCGAATACTGTATATGTTGGAAATTCCTGAAATTATGTTTTTAAATATGTTATGTGTTTTCCAAATTGTTTACTTAGACGTTATCTTTCTGCTTATTAAACGGTATGATTTGTAAAATTATTTTGGAAGCGTTGGAAAGTGTTACATAATCTATGCTTGACGCATGATTTTTCGTTCTTGTTTCATGATAATTTACATGTGTCCATCCATTATTAACTTTGATGATGATTCTTTTATGTACTATCTGCTGTGTTATTCTGAAAGTTTATGTGTCCATTTCACAATACTGTACATTGAACTAAGCTTTATACGACATATCATGCGCTGTTAAAAGCACAATAATTCTGTTTTTAATATGGGACAAAACAACTTTTTTAATCGTTCTACTTATATGAATAAGAAATCTGTAACATCGTTCTTATACAAAACAAAATACATCTTTCTAACCTCTAGTACAGGTTAATAAAAAAAATCTAAACTTGTATGTCACGTTTCTTAATTAATTTCACCATTTATCTCCCTACTGAAACATTTCCAAGTCGTGCCAAGTGTGGTTTTAGCTTCTGAATGAGCATTAATTAGTTTCTAAATTATACCTAGAATAAAAACCATTTTAACTAATTAATACTGAATAGATTTATTGCACTTTAAAAGTTAGCAATGTATTTTAATTAGTAAATAATGTTAAGTTTAAGAAACGAATAATTGTATGCCAGTCTGCCGATCAGTAATCTGTTTTTAAAAAGTTTAGATATTTTATTTATTTTGGTTCTTTGCTTAAATATATGCTGCTATTATTGCGTAATATTTTCAGTTAAAATTTTAAAGAGATGATTTTTTTTCTATTTTAATCATTTAAAACGCGTAATCCAGCGAAAGCATGATCATGTAGAAATTTCAAATTTCTCAATTTAACAAAACTTAATAAATCACACTTTCTGTTTTAAACACCATTTTAATACAATGTATGAAAATACAACATATACTTTCCTCAATAAATCTTATAAAAGTCTATTCGCATTTGACTAGAGTTGCAAAAGCTAGAAAAAACCCGGTTTAAACTTGGGAATAAACCGGGTTTTTTGGGAATAAACTAGGTCTTTGGGGAATAAACCTGGGAATACACCGGTTCTATTGGAATTAAAACCGGGAATAAACCGGATTTTTGCAACTCTACATTTGACGCATCAAATTCTTCATTAATAGATGTACGAAAAAAAATTACTCACCAAAATGTGTTCTTTAAGAACTCTAATTTGAAAATCTACATTTACCGCTTTCACTTAGATGAAACAGGCGTTCAATGACTTGACGTCGATAGGGTTATTTGATTTTAAAGTTTAATAAAATCGAAACCATGATCCCTGTTTCAAGATTAATCGACGCATTTAAGCATTTAAAGCGGCGGTGTTCTATAATAGACGATGACTATTGTTTTGAGAAATTCTTTTGTCAAAAACGGTCTAATGTAGTGAAATGTTTCGAGTTTTGTTCTCGATTGTAATATGTTTCATTAAATAGCATTTACCAGGTGTCCCAAAAATGGCTGATGGATTTTAAAACTTAATAACTTGCATACAGTGACAGATATTTAAAAAAAATCTTGCAGGAGGGTTATGTATGATGTATGGAGTTTTGGTAGTGTGATTCTTGATTTTAGTTTGAATTTCAAACAACAGATGGCGCTAACAGCGATTGCCGCTCAGTCGAGGCCGAAACTGACGCCTCTCTGCATTGATGCACCGCCCCCTGAATGCTAGGATTAGAGTTGCAAAGGCTAGAAAAAATCCGGTTTAAACCTGGGAATAAAGCGGGTTTTTTGAGAATAAACATGGTTTTTGGGGAATAAACCAGGTTTTTTGAGAATAAACCTGGGAATAAACCGGGTCTATTGGAAATGAAACTGGGAATAAACCGGATTTTTGCAACTCTAGCTAGGATGCGAGCTGACAAAAATGGTGGCTGTCCCAGGCGGATATTTTTTTCAGCGTTTGTTCGGTCCCTCGAACTTTAACATCAATAATATCTAAAAGTTTTCTTTGACTTATTTGATTTCAGAAAAACTAGACGAAGAAAACTTTTAGAAATTATTGTTGTTGAAGTTCGATGGACCGATCAAACGCTGAAAAAAAAATCCGCCTCCGACAGCCGCCATTTTTTCAGCGCGCAGGCCTAGTAGAGTTGCAAAGGCTAGAAAAAACCCGGTTTAAACCTGGGAATAAAGCGGGTTTTTTGAGAATAAACTTGGTTTTTGGGGAATAAACCAGATTTTTTGGGAATAAACCTGGAAATAAACCAGGTCTATTGGAAATAAACCTGGGAATAAACCGGATTTTTGCAACTCTAAGGCCTAGTATTTAGGGGGCGGCGCATCAATGCTGAGTGGCGTCTGTTTCGGCCTCGACTGATCGCCAATCGCTGTCAGCGCCATCTGCTATTTGAAATTCGAACTAAAATAAAGAATCAGAGTAAAAAAACTCCTGACATCATACATAACCCTCCTGCAAGAATTTTTTTAAATATTTGTCACAGTTTGCAAGTTATTCCATCAGTCTTTTTCGGGACACCCGGTATATAGGACTCTTGAGTTAGGACGTTATGTACAAGAATATTCTCGCATTTATAGATTCTCACATTTAGGCACAATGATACTGCTTACGCACTTATATCACAAACTACAAAAATTCAAATTTGTTTGAATATTTTTTTTCTATTTTTTATACCACTCATACACAGACATCCCCCGACTTACGTAAATTCGTACTGTTTCATACGTGTTTGCATACTTTTGATAATTATTTTGTTATATTACTAATTATTTTATTGATTATATATAAATTCCGTAATCCACAAAAACCTTTTTATTTGAAAAATGTTCTTTCAGTTTTTTTTTCTTATTTTTATAGCTTATATCCCAATAAGTTGTATGATTCTTTATTTACAAAATAATACTGTGTGAATAATAGATTGGAATTATGTGAGGATGTCTTACTCACTTCAAATTTATTTCTGTTAATTAAATAAATTTTCTTGTCGTATAATGTACGATAACCCGAATCATGTAATTTTTTACCTAATTTTAGCTTATACCTTGATGAAATCGTTTTGATGATCGTCGATTTTTTGTGGCATTTGTAGTTTTTTGGACTGAAGACTTTGCTGCAGTGTCACAAATATTTCATTAATTCATCGTTTTTTCTTTTCTTTTTCTCTCTCTAATATGTCTTACATTATTTTTTTTTCTATATTCTATTTTTATTTTCATTCAACATTTTTCTGGATATTATTGAAACAGGTATGTGTTCATTTTACAATTTTTTTTTTATTCCTCAATTGTTGTATGATGTTTTTGTTTTGTCTTGTAACGGTTTTATATACATATATAATAAGAAATGCAGTTTCTTACGAAATTATACCTAAGCAATTTACAAATTCGACTTAAGTAAAATTCAAGTTAAGTACAAGTTTACGGAACGAATTACTTAAGTCGGGGGATGTCTTTAGTAAGAAAATGGGTTTCGTAAAAATGAAAGTATGCACAATAAACGATTAAATAAGTGTAATAAAAGTTTTATCAAATTTCTTTTATTTATTGTATTTATCTCCTATTTTATAACAAATTAAAATAATTCCTTTAAAAACTTTTCTGTTAATTTTAGGAAAAACTACAATAAACATCGATTTTAATTTGTATTGTTAAGATAAAAAATGCTAACTTACTTTTTATTCGAATAAAAAGTCATTAATAGATTAAAGAACGACTGCTGCAGTTGAGATAATAAAAATTTCTAGAAATAAATTACATTCCCGTGTCAGGCATTATATTTGTTCATGATTAATGTTTAAAATTGGGCTTTCGAAATCTATTTTCTAAACTCAGATTATAAATACGAAATATCTGCGAACTGGGAGTTTGTAAATTGCCACATTTTATAGCAGTTAATGGTTAAACTGCTGATGATGAAAACTTTATAAATCATGAATATAAGATGAACGATTGACTTTAATGAGATACATATTGACGTTTAACCAATATGCACATTATCCAAAAAGATTTATGATTTGCATTTCTGAAGTAATTACGTTTGAGAAATCTATTAAATTCTGGAGTAAATTACTTTTCTTATTTATCTGGTGTAACGTTTAAATATAATGATTAAAAATACTTTAGTCTGACATATAGATTTAATAAGTAAATAACATTTGTTGTATAGTAATGCATAATTATTTTCCACATATAGAATTTCTTAAAATTATTAGTACCAAATAATAGAGATAAAAATACACAACAATGACGGAACAATTTTTGTACGGGACACTAATGTCGCAATCTTCTTATTCAGTCAAAAGTACTGGTTATCTCATTTTTATAGAGCACGCGTTTTTGTTAATAACTTTATCAACATGAAGATATCACAAATTTTGAACATAACTTTGCTTTTAATGAAATGGGTGTAGAAGGAGCGAGGTCAATGGGGTATTAGCGCTGATCGTCAGAATATTAAATTTATCAAATGAATATTAACTTCTGTCTTCAAAATAGAGAGAGAAAAGGAATGGCTTACCTTTTATATGATCAATAGATTCTCGGATGTATCCAATAAAATATCTGTCTAGGTAATCTAATAAAACATCACTTTTTATATACAGTAGTTCCTTGATTATCCAATTGTATGCACCACGACTGAAATAAAACTTGTCAAGAATGATATTAGATTTAATTAACTAATAAATAAATGAATTGGCTTTTGAATTTGATTTTTAAAATTATATATATATATTCTGGATTAAATTATAATTACTTAAAGGGTTAACATGTTTTAACTATATTAGATGTTTTTAACAGGAGACATTATTCCTGTATCTTCACAGAATGAGATTTAGAAGTACACTGATTCACTTTCATTAAGTGTGGAAAGTTTGAAATAATTATGTTGCACATGTTCCTTGAAATAAATTACGTCACTATTACATATTTCACAAATTACTGGTGGTTTTTCTGCAGAGTCATTATTGCATGATTGTTAGTTCATAAGTTACATTTAATGATGAATAACTGTCTTATAAATTGAGTTCGTTAACAAGTTTATAATAACTCAATCACAAATCACAAAACATATTTCACATTATTAGAAGAGTTATGAACGTAACGAGATCATAAATATCTATTGCTTGGTATCTTGAAACTTGAGAGGATAAAATTAGGTAACTGGTTTTTTTAACAGATGAAGGAAATTATCGTTGGGTTTTCTCTGTTTTATCACTTTCCCTTTTTATTTATTTTGAGTGGAAAAATATTAAGTTGATTAAAATGAATGGATTAGTGTTCAACAATGGACGATGTCGCAGAAATTGCTCAAAATGCTCTGTACTGGCACTATTTGATCATTATATGCAATCACTAGTTTCAGAATTATGGAATTATTGCTCAGTGCTTTGTGGACGCTGATGGAGGCCACTTCCAGTTCTTCACACGATTTCATCATGTTTCATCCCGTTTCTGTAGAGTCGAGTAGAGCCCAGTTATTGTTAAAATTTTAAACAACAATATTGGGTTCAGTTTTGATTGAGCCATCCTGTAGTTTTTGAATTTCTGTTAGTCGCCGTGTTGAGTGCTACCGGTAAGTTTCAAGACTAATTATAGTTTTTTACTGAGAAAATCATTCTGTGATGAACAGTGTGGGAGATGGTTTTTCAAATTTTTGCAATATTCTCGCATTAAAGTATTTGCAAGATCTCGATCGCTATTGTTCACCCCATTCTTGAGTATATGACTTAAAATTCCCACATCCCAAATGACATTCCATTTCCTTCGACAAGGCTCATATATCAGCAGTTTTTTTTATGACAAACCTGTATATATAAGTATGTATATCTTAATAATAATATTTTGCATTGTTATTATTGCATGGCGTCATCCTAATAACTGGTATTTCTTTACTAAACGAAAACCGTAGCTAATAGTATTTATCACTTTTTATGAATTTCTCCCAGTTTTAAACTGGTAAAAGCCTTTTTTTTAAATTATTCTCATAAAATCCCAAGCCCGTGTAAAAACATACAAACTTTCATACAAAAGAAAAATATGATCACAGTAAAACAGGAATTCTTCCAATAAATTGAGAACTAATGTTACTTTCCCTTCAGTATTGTTCGTAGAATGATGATCAATCATCAGCTCTTCCCTTATAATAAATTTCCCGACTGTTGATTATCCGGTATGTCAAAGACGTAAAATGTAAGACACGTGTAGTGGATATGATGAAATTTCTTTACCGGATTTTTGTATCCTTTCATCTTTCTCTTACAGAAAAGAAAAATGTATACTTGAAAATATTTTTAACCATTTAGTACATGCGTAATTACATCTTCGCAGGAATTAACAACAAACATATTTATGGAATTTTATATTTAACTAGTCGATCCCGCGCAGAGCATCTGCGCTCTAGTGTCTACTCTTTTAAATATAAGCATATTAGAATACGAATTTTAGCCTTATATGTATAAATACTACGCATAAAAATTTCTTCACTTAGGACAGGGCACTTTGAAATTAAAAAATATATACACATCATAAGATACGGACGCCATTTAGAAACATGAAAACAGAGGAACTTTTTCAGCATCATGCATATAAAAACCTTTGTATGCACACAATAGTTACTGGATACTCTTTAGAATTAAAAATGTGTATACATATTATATTGAAAGTATCTACACCCTTCACAATGATCAAAATATTTTTATCTTTTTTTTTTCAGGATCTAAACTTTTTTATGCACACAATTGTAAATTTCTCAGCTCACATATACTACAGTAACTTAATCAAAAGATCTAACTCTTGAAAGACCAACATACAACTTACCATTAGCTAAAATCTGGATTTGGCTAATCTAAGCAATTACTTTCAAAAGTTTGACCCTCTGATTTATTCATAATAATTGAAAAAGCTAATCCGATACTAAATTGTATACGCTTAAATGTAAAAGGCGTATTATTCTCTGATGGAATAAGTGGTATTCGAGGCGTAAGAAAAGTTTCATTAATATTGAAATCAATTTATTTTGCTTCAATATCATTATTCTGTAAGTTACTAACTATAAGTCTTGCACAGACCTTTAGAAGGTACTAAATTTCTTGATAACATTATAATGGGCCCTGGCCTTCATTTCAGTTTATGAGGTGGCATTCCAATTGGTGTTAAACTGTTTAAAAATTCTCCAGTATATGCAAGTTGATCTTGTGGATCATAATTTATGATCATGTCAATGCTTTCATAAACCCTTTCCGTTCCTAGCATACATTGTAAAACACGATTTTTAATTTCAAGTGACAAATTGTTTGTCGCTGTTAGTATGGCTCTTCCTTTAAGCATTTGAGGTGTCACTGTCCTAAAACCAATGTCACTGAAAAGTTGATGCACTGGATCATGTATATCTGGATAGCAAATTCGGGGCAACTTAATAGTTTCCCCAACCTTTTTGATATTCGCCAAACTGTAACAGACACCTTGCTAACTCTCTCTCTGTTTTAAGGGTACGATATTTTCAAGTAAGTTTCAAAATTTAAAATTTAGAACAAAGTCTATGCATCTTTATGCAACGCTAAACTGTTAGCGATCTTGAATCTCTAAAACTGAGAGGTAGGACGTGACGGAAATCTTCACTCTATAAGATTATTTTATTCATTTATTATTATCGATTCTATATTATAAATCACAAATATGTGCATCAGTAACATTAACGTCATAAAGATGCGGGCAACAATAAGGTTAAATTGCAAAAGGTAAACAATGGAGCTAATGTTTAAATTGGTAACAAAATGGCGCGTTTTTTGGTTTGACTTCGCACTTTATTTTCTTTCCTTTTTAGAAAGTAGCTAGTTTTTAGCAAAAAATAAGAAAAAATACAGCCCCATTGTTACAAAAATCGCATTTTCGATGCAGAAAAATTTTCTACATAATGTGTGATGAGTTTTAAATCGATACCTCAAATACTTTTCTTAATATTTGCAAATTAGTGAAAACAAAACACTTGTTGACACCAGCAAAAAAGAAATAATCGCGATTTCTGTGCCACGTACGATAGCGTAATATATATATAGATAGATTATTTTATTATATGAATTACGAGAAAAATTTTATAAAATCTTTTTGTACTATTATCAAGATTTGTAGAAAATTAAGTGTATAATTGTTGTAAAGATTTAAAGCAAAATATTTAATAAAAAATATATAAAGTTTAGAGCAATCTATAGAAATAGCAAACCAATAGAAATGATAACATTGAATAGATATGGTAGAACGTAACTCGATTCCAGTAAGGTCAAAGGTCAAAATGATTGACCTTGAAGTTAATTTTTTTTTTTTTTAAATATGTGCATGTGTTTTATCATACGAAAGCTCAATTCACACTTTCTAACGACAACAAAAGTAAGTCCCTGTGACAATTACGGAATCAAATATGACTAAATTTATAACGCAAGAAATGCAAAAACTTACAATTTTTGTCCTTTGAAGCAGAAGCTAATTATCTCCAAAACCAAGAGAGATGGAGACTTATCACAGAGTATTTATTCATTTTTCTATAATACTAACAACTGAGCTTAATATTATAAAATTCTGAGGTGATGAAATAAAAAATGTAACTTTTTTGTGTTGATTTGACATGGAAAGACCCTATTACCAATTTTGACCCCATAATTTAGAAAAAAATATGTATTAAATATTTTTTGAATTAGTAAAACCAAATAGTAACTCAGCATAACGCATATCAATTTCATTATTGCAGTAATAAATTTTAAAGGTGAATAACTTAATTATATACTTTAAGGAGCGTCTTCGAAAAAGAAAGCTTTCAAAGACGCACAATATTTCATGAGAAATCAAAGAAACCAATTTTAATACGAAAAACGGGATGAATTCTGGAACGCCAATGATCTTCAGACGGTTTCAATACCGTGTTTGACAATGGTTTAAAAAATATCCCTTTTGAAAACATGCCCATCTTCGGATTTTTTTAAATCTAAAAAAGAGACATGAACTAGAAACTAATTTAATGAATGAAATTACATACACATCAGCGATCAATCGATGCAGATTATACATGACTGCCATATTGAACAAAGACACATTTAATTATGTAAATAAATTTTCTAGTTCAAAGTTCTGTGTTTGGGAATTAAACAAGAAAGAAATTTATGCGTCAAGCATAGATTATGAAACACTTTCGAACACTTCCAGAAAACTTTTGCAAAAAATCGTTGTTAAATAATTTAAATAGAATACATAAGTAAACATTTTTGCAAAAGCATAACACATTTGATAACCGGTTTTCAGCAATTATCGTCCATAGTCGGAAAAATACTCCTTTTTTTTCTGACCTACTTTCTATATGATCTAAGATTTGTATTAGTTTTGAAAAAAAAACCCCATAAAATAGGTGAAAATTAATCTTGAGTAATTTCTACCAATAGAAGGAAACATGTTATTATTTTGTTCGGTTCTGTATATTACCTACACGCTACATATTAAGGTAAAATTTAATTCAGGCAAAAGTACGCTTCAAACTACAAAAATCACATTCTACAGCAAATATGTTGAAGTAAACCTCAGTGAAACATATCAATTTAATTATATTTGAAATAGTATGACATAATTAAAATACTCTGCAAACAGGTTTTCCCCATAGTGTAATACGTTACTGAATAACTTTGTGTCGCCTTGTAAATGAATAATAAATGCTCTACACTGTATATTCCATAAAAAGCATGTTTTAGTGCACTTCAGAAATTCTTATAAATTTCATTGTATTTGTAATAATGTAACATGGTTAAA
This sequence comes from Maratus michaelseni, assembly GCA_963931845.1. Taxonomy (NCBI): domain Eukaryota; kingdom Metazoa; phylum Arthropoda; class Arachnida; order Araneae; family Salticidae; genus Maratus; species Maratus michaelseni. The sequence goes on along the minus strand of OZ007595.1, from coordinate 78,473,241 downwards.
ATATGCCATAAACGAAACGCAGTTCTGATGACTGCCTCTGTAACCGAATGAAAAGTGCTACATATACCATATGTAGTATCTTGTAGTGCGCTGCAGTGATGTATCAATTTTATGATGTTTGAAATTGTAAAACATCATTAAAATGCACTACAAATTATTTATTCCCATAACGTAATGTAACGTATTTCTCATATTTCACTTCTGGTATCCGCTACACTCCTCATGTGTCCACTCTATGCAGATTGAACAGTGTATCCATCTTTCACACCTGCTTAGTGAAGAAACAATTCATTGCGGAATTCAATGCAAAACCATGCGTACCTGGTTTTGCCCCAACAGACGACCAAAAATAAACATGGTCGTTCTTCTGGAGAGCTAAACGTACACATTTCTACTTCGCATCAAATGATCATGTGAAAGCTATAGAAGAAATTGGTTTACTTACCTAAATCTATCCGTCAGGCTGAATTAATTTGAACAGCAGAAAAGATTTCGAAAAATTAAAACTTTTAAGGTGAATTTCTCTCCAATAGCACTGCACGGACACACAGATTAACACACTTCAAAAGCTGTTGGCACACTGCTAGAGGAACACTAAGGGTGGTATTTAAGACGAGTGTTGTCCACAGGGCAGCACCCATCAGCAAGAAATCAGGACAACCGGTTTTACCCTTTTCTCCCCTACTTTGTAATACTAATATATTTACGCGAGTCACAGTAATGGCAGATGGACAGACAGACAAACAGCGAGACAAACCGAATGCAGAGACACTTTTCAACTATGTTGGAATGTGTAAAAAAAACTGGATTTTGGGAAGTATGCGTTTTGTCATAATTTGCGTCCGTGCGCCCTCTGAACTGTTAAAAAGTAGTGATGGAAGTATGCCTCGGTGTCGTGATGCCCTTACTTCTTACTAGGAGAAAAAGAAACGCAATAATTCCCTATTTGTTATTTAACTTCCCGTACATGCATTTCTATTAAAATTAAATATATTTTTGGTAAACGTTTTTTTTTTTTTTAGTGTGACTTATTTATATTAAAGTTATGTGAGGTAGGGACAAAGAAACTCTCGTATATTTCTGATATAAATGAAGCAAAAAATATCTTCGTTTGCATAAGACTTTTTTCCACATTTCGTTTGATTAGAAATGTTGTTTCTGGATGTAAATCGAGCAATCATTTCAAATCTTCAATATCCACTAGACTTATTAATTCATCGTATTTCTTCGTTGCATTTTTTTTTGTAATGTAAGATAATTATTTTTTAGTGCAAATTAACCAATGTGACAAAAGAAAGTTCTATTTAAGGATTTCATTTTAACAATAATTCTAATGGGAGGTTCCGGAGCTTTTTTGTTTCTAATGAACCCCAAATTCGAATTAAACGAGTTCGAATTTTCGGGTACCAACTGTATCGTAACCTATTCATAAACGGTAAAAAGTTACACGACTGGCAACTTTTACGCTTTTTTACTTCCACTAAAATTTCATTATTATTTTTTTTTAATGAGGGATTCCAACGATTGCTTAAGGCAAAATTTTCTATGAAATTTTAGTGGTACGAGAAAAGCGTAAAAGTTTGCAGCTATGGAAGTACACTTCCAACTTACTTTTAATACCGATCTGTTGAAATGGTATGAAATTTTTTAGAAATGTTTTGCTTTTATAATTCATGAAAACATTTGTTCATTTTCAAATCAATTTATTAGTAAATACTGGGCACATTCAATCAATTCAACAACTTGGGAAATGAATTATTTTGTTCGTAAATGTGTGAAAAATATGCAAAATAGTAAATAGAAAATAGTAAATAAATACACTGCTCAAAACAATTAGGGGAGCACGTGGTTTTAACGAAATTATGCAAATGCTTACACCGATAAGTAACTTAAATTAAAACATCCAAAGTTTAAACTTAAAGCGTAGCAGAAAATTGAAAAATAAAACTTCATATGCAAATCAAAGTTTATGACGTCAAAAAACAGAAAAAGGAGACAAGTGCAGAAATCGGGATTTCTCAGAAACGTCTGTTTCACTATCTTATTCGTGAAATTCAATTGACCAGATTTTGTTTTGAAAAAATGTGATTTGAAAATGTTACAACAACGTGTTTTACCAGAATCCATGGCTTGGCGTTTTAGCCGGAGACTTGAATCCGTGCAAACTCAGCTAAGTGCCGCGGACGCGCTCAGAGTCGCTAGAAATGTCATTGCAAGGCTGTGGAATCGATTCCAAGAAAAAGGAATTGTTAGACGTCGACCATGGTAAGGTCAACACGTGCTACCACAGCAACTGATGACCGATATATCCTGTTAACAGCTGGTCGACAATGCTACTCAGCTGCAAAAACAGGTGCTTTTGGCAACATGATGAAGGGTATCCAGCCAAACACTCTGAAATAGGCTTCATCAGGGTAGTCTCTATGCACATAGGCTAATGGTCTGTATTCCGTTTACCTCAAGCCACCGTGCGGCCCGAAGAAGTTGGGCTACTGATCATCGAGAGTGGATGCAACGTGATTCGAGCCAAGTGCTGTTTACAGACGAGTCCCGATTCAGTCTAGAATGACACCCGACGTGTTTTCGTATGAAGGGTAAGGGACACTCGAAATTACCCCACATTCGTTCGTGAAAGATCACATTACAGGCGAGGTGGGTTCGTGGTATGGGATGGAATCAGCATAGGTGGACGTACAGACCTGCATATCAATCGGAATGACACTCTGGTGGCCCAAAGGTATGCAGATGAGATATTGAGAACTCATATCGTACTTTACGCTGCAGCCATGGTGATTCCTTTCTTTTCATGCATAATAATGCCAGACTACATACAGCTAGCCTGGTGGAGAACATGCTTGAAGCTGAAAACAATACAACGTATGGAATTACCAGCATGCTCTCGTGAACTGAATCTTATCGCGCATATTTGGGACACACTCGGGCGATGCAATGCAGTGACACCGAGACCTTCGTATACTGACCGGGAATTGGAGAGTGCTATTATTAAAGGGTAGGACAGCAGTCCCCAAAATCTTATCGATAACCTGATCCCATGCATTGAAAAAGGTGTGCAGCAGTCTTAGCTGTTCGAAAAACCATACGCCATATTAACCCTTCTTTGCATGAGTTTTTCTTTTACAATTGTTTCTTTATACATATATTAAATATTAGACACCAGAAATTTTAAGATAGATTTTTAACTTTGTTCAGCAACATAGTTCACGGGAAATTTACTACATTAATATTTCTATATAAATATAGTGGTGGCGAAGAAGTTAATTTATTTATTAAAAGTTAAATAAACAGTGATGGAAATTTCCATCACAATGCAAAGAAGGGTTAAACATCTTGCAGGATTTCTAAACAATGCTTTTTTGTGTCATTTACATGTAACCAAATTGTTGTCCTAAACTACCTTTTCATGTTATTTCCATCGTTTAAAAAATTAAAGCTCCCTTGCAATTTTTTTGCATCTTTTTTTGTGTACTGCTCATTGATACACGTGTACTCCCTATTTAATGACCCAGCATGGCTGTCTCGTACGTTTCTTTAAATTTATTTGCTTGCTCCCCTAATTTTTTTTAGCAGTGTAGTTACTATTATAAAGATTTTTCATATTAAAGCAAAAAAGAATAATTTATAAAATTCTTTTTTGCTAATTAAAATGCAATATTTTAATACAAAAAGTATTTCGGAAAAATATATTGAAATAACTTTAAAATTATAGAACCCACTTTAGTTTAAAATTCTCTTGACAAAACAAATTAATTTAAAAAGCAGGGTTGCAAGTTTGGTTTCCTTTTTTATTCAGAAATTGTGAATTCATAAAAGAAATTGCTCTATCCGTTTTAAAAAGTTGAATAATATAAGCAACATTTTATTACAGACTTATTAAACATTTGATTATTTAACCATCCCGACTGCTGCTGTATCTAGCAGCAAGTTCTTGAAATGTTCGAAATTATCAACCAAGAAGAACAGTACGATAAATTTGAGGGTATTATATTATATTTAGTATTTACTGTAAATAGTTTCCTGTATTTGACCAATTTTTAATATGTAAAAACCTATTTACAATTACGATTCTTAACCCTTTCCGGCACAGACAAATTCTATTCGTAAAATGCGAAATTACTGACTGACACAGGAATTTACAAACGACTTTTTTAGAAAATAAGAATTCCTTATTTAAAGCTTTCATTATAGAAGCAAAATTTTATTAAAATATTCTTGGTTCCGAATGCAGGTTTGGAATTAAAATTAGGTGTGCCCGGAGTGGGACCACTGTGCCGGAAAGGGTTAAGAATCTACATTCAGGGGTCGCAGCGTCCTATATTTTTTATATATTTGACACCACTATTTTCAAACTCTAAATTTCCCGGTAGATTTCTTTAAAATGTGCAATAGAAGGATATTGTGAGTAATATATTTTGAAAATAGTGGTGGGGATTATTAAAAAATATATAGGACGTTGCGAACCCTGCTACATTAGTCACGGAAAAAAAACGCTCAAGCTAATGTTAAGTCTATAGGAAGGTTCTAGCACGATTTCTTGCTCGCATTTTAATATTTTTAAATGCTCTTTTTACATAGGCTAGATGAGGTCAATCTCCAACGTTGTTAGTTTTTACTTTTTCGATTTTTGTTGCACTTTTTTTTATAAGCGGGCATTTTCAATTTTGGAACCGGTTAGAACTGGTTCTGAAAATGAAAGTACCCTTATATAAAATAACTGGAACCAACATCGAAAAAGTAAAAACTAACAACGTTGAGATATATTACTAAAGCACAAACTGCACTAATGATCAATTTTAAATTATTAAACTATAGAATCACAAATTTTCCTTCCAAGTAACGTGCCACATAAGTGAATATTTTAGAATCAAAATTGGATTAAATCAATGCATGATTCCCATGTGAGAAAAAATCTACATTGATTTTTTTGTAGTTATTTAATTCGCGTAAGTGAATGGATCTATTAACCAGTGTTTCGTATTAGCAACATATATTGCAGAATTTTTTTATGTTGGCAAGTTGCAAAGTTGATAGATATATTTCTTTAATTGTTTGCACGTGTACGCCATAATTACTCTAAATTATTATCTGCATGGTCTCTGTGTCTTGTAGATCGTAAATATTTAACAATATAATAAAATCTGTAAATTTTTCGCTCAGAACGTGAATACGCGGGTTGCTTTTGCTCATGATTTTAGAATTAATATGAATATTTTTGCATGGAAATTAGACGCAGGTTACCGAAGCATTACATTTATTACTCGTAAAATTTCAAAGAGTTTGAACAATAAGAACTATTTTGCTTTTATATACATACAAAAGGTGAACACATATTTACAAAGTTAATTAGCAACACCAACTTGCTTTGTATTATATTCTTATAATAGTTATATTTCCTCGTATTACTTAATATTAATATGTTCTTTAATATATATTTATTTTCAGCAAGTCACAAAAAACTTGGAAACACAAATTTTCATTAACCTTGAATGATTATTTAGTGTGACTTAATTTATGACAAACAATCAATGTTAAATAGAAAGAAGGGTTTTCTTCTTATAACGGTAACAACAAATTATGTATCTTTCATTTTTTGATCTGAGTTTTTTATAATATTAAAAATTAGTTTTATCACATCAGGTTCGACAAACAGTTATTTATATTATTGAATATATTGAGGAAAACTCGAAATTTCCATAATAGATACTTATTCTTTCAAAATTTTAAATTAAAATTCGAAAGTTAGATACCCCGAAGTATAAATCAATTGCATTAATGGATAGCATGCATTCTAAAAAGCAGAGATTGTCTTTCAAATAATAATAAAAAAAGATACACACACACGTATATAACACGTAAATACACACGTAACACACACGTAAACACACACGTAAATATATTTCTAGAGTAACAAATTGTACATATTTCTACTCGTAACAGTTTAGTACGCAATAGTGAATTTAAGATTTTCACTCTGGCTGACCCCTTTTTTCTGCATGATTTAAAATGCAATGGTAAATCAAAGGCTATAAATTTCATTATCAACCATTATTAAATTAATTACAGAATTTTTGCAATCTAATAATAAGTTATGTCGTTTCCTAGGCATTTGTTACTTTTAAAGGTAGTCGTGAAGTATTTACAGAGAACAGAAAAATTGTATTTAGCAGTTTTTTAAGAAATGTTAAAAAATATTACTTGTTTTATATAGCGCAAATATAAACCATGCATTTTTGTAGAAACCCAAGGTCTTAAAAGGACTTTTCATTTAATATATGTAGAATATAATTTATATCAAACATAATTAATTATTGCTTGGTAAATAATATTTTGTTATGATTAATATTCTTGACAAAACGTACGAAAAACTAGTTTCAATTAGAAAATAAGTTTTATTTACATTAAACCGTGTCTTGTGCTTGTTAATTATTGTTTACGCAGTGTAGCTAAAAAATGTAAAATAATTGCTTTTTTCATTAAATCAGGGAAACTGATTGATTTTCATAGGTAGAAAACTTGTGACTATTTATTCATCGATACCAAAGCATTTAAGATACATTTTAATGAGAAGTGAACTGATAAAAAATTCTCAGCTAAAACATTCATGAACATAAACAAAAATTCCTATACATACAATTTGTGTTCTTTAATAAGAACCATACTCATAAGGATACGGTTATTTTGAATAAATTAGCTAGAAAAGGAGCTACTCATATTTTAGTATGCCTTGCAAATAAACTCAAAATTTGTAATGTTCGTGTTATTTATTGTTTACGCAGTGTAGTTAAGAACGTAAAATAATTACTTTTATCATTAACCCTTTCACGCTCAAGGGAAATATTTTTCCCTTCTACAAAAATGTTGAAATAAATGATTCACACCGGAAATATTGAACAAATTTATTTGTATATAAGAAAAAAGCGATTTTTCACACTCATAATAAATGGAAAACATTTCTATTAAAATTCTGTTGTCATTGTTGAATTTCGTAATTAAAACTTTATGGTTTCATAGGGAAACCAATGTCCGTTAAAGGGTTAAAGCGTATAACAGAGACATGGTGATATTCTCTTACTTTACACCCACAATAGCTAAAATATTGTGTTGTATTGGCATATTTAGTCTTGGACATCTTATGGTCCTGTAAGGGTTAAAGTGGATAAATATATCAATTTCCATGAGTAGAAAACTTGTGACTGTATTAAATTATGTCAAAGTATTCAAGATACATTTTAATGAGAAGTGACTGATAAAAAGTTCTCAGACAAAACATTCATATGCATAAAAAATGTTTTTTTTTTCGTTTAATAAGAATCATATTCATAAGGATACGGTTATTTTTAATACACTACCTAGAAAAGCAGTTACTCATATTTTGGCTTGCCTTGTCAGAGCTGCCAAGTTTCAGGCTTTTTGGACTCCAGTATTTTAGTACAGAAAATTTTGTTTTATTTAATTGCAGCATTCTGTGATTTGAAAGAAAAACATTTTTTCTAAACATTTACTGGTGTGCAAAAGCCGGAGACTTGGCAACTCTGCCTTGTAAATAAACTCAAAAACTGCAATTTTTGTGTTTAATTTTTATGAAATTTCTGATTAAAAAAGGATTAAAAATAGTAAACTTCATAAAAAGAGTTAAAAAAATTCTAGTTAAAAAAATCTTGGTAGAGAATTGCAACGATACGAGCTCAAGTAGCAATATCCCACTTGTCTGTCTAAATACCTGTAGTTTGGTTTCCAGGGAATTGACGGTGTTTGTGTATATTTTGAAGTTTAATGATTGTTTAGTAATTTCGCCAGTCAGAATTTGGACAGTGACATCTAAATTTAAGTAAAATAATTGAGTTGTTCATATTTATTAGCATACTAATCACCTCTTTCCGCTGGCTGTTATAGTACGGTAAAACATGTGTAAACGGAATCGCTTAAAACCGTAAAAATATTAGTTTTAGACAAGTTTCTTCCCAATATATGGTAAAAATACTTCGAAAAGACATTACTATTTCCAGAATATTCCTTTAACTTCAAACTACATATTTTCTTAAAACAAGAAGTACTTTTTCGGTATTTATTTTTCCTACTGAAATATTTTCTCAAATGCAATTCCACTGTCGGATGAAGTCAGCGTAAATATATTTAGAACGTGCGCAGTTCGTTTTAAATTTATTAGTGCTCACTAGAGCCACCTTTTCTTTCTTGTGGCGAGTTCACAAAATAGAAGTTCCTCGCAAAAATAAATAAATAAAAAATAAAATTAATTAATTAAAATTAAAATCAATAAAAAAGAAGGTTTCAATAATTCATAGGTTCAAATACCCGTCGTTTAAGTATATCCATTCCACTGCCTTTACAATAGCGTCTATTTTATACATGATAATATAGAAGAGATTTGCCGATGTACATATGGCCTATTGCCATACATCCCCAGAGTATAATGTATAAAGTTATTAACAAGGAATAGCAGTTTCCGAACTAATAGCAACAATTAAAAAAGTGTAGGAGGAAGTTACAAAAATGGAAAAATGAGCTCAGGGAAATAGAAAAGTGCAAATATGGTATCGTCCCTATCATTTTAAAATTTCACTTTGTGATTTTTCTGGTTTAAACTCTTTTCTCCAGGATGCAAAGAGACAATGGGTTGTAAGGGATCGCTATTTTTAAGATGCGAAAATTCCACCATTGATCTGATCAGATTTAATATATAACGGTTTTAATTGAATTTTATACACACCTCTAGAATGCCAGTAGGAATATGTGTCTAAAATGTTTTCATTTTGAAATTTTGTTCTAATTCGGCTTGACTGCACAACAATTTAAAATTCGTTGACAGTAGGAGTTCATAAAACATTCTAATAAAAAATTTTTCACTTATAATGGTTTCCAATAAAAGAAACATTTCTTTTCAAATAAATATGCAAAGCGCCTTAGTACCAACTTTTAAAGAGTGTTCCTAATATCGCACCCCCCGTGGGATATTAGGAACACAGTAAAATTTGCTGTTTTTAAAATTTTTTGTAAGAAATATGAGTTGTAACGTTATTAACGACGAACTTTTTTGTCCAACCACGAAATTAATTGTCAGTACTTTGTACTTCAGTGTCAATTTTGGAACTTCGTAAAGTTTTGAAGCTCGTCGCAAACCCATTTCCTTCGACTGTACTGCATCAATTGCTTTAATCCTTTTCTAAATTACTAATGGATTAAAATTACTAATGTAGGATGAAGTTTAGACATCGACCACCAGAATGCAGCAGGTACTTCGCTTAGAAATCATGGGGTACGATACTAGGAAAGTTGCGATATTAGGCACACTTCGCCTAGTTGTTTATAATTGTTGCTTACAATTGGTGCTTAGAAGGCATCCAATCTAGCTTGAATAATTTCAAATAAAATATGTAGACCAATGTATAGCCCTTTAATGTAATAACTAATTAATGTGTTTTCTAAAAATACTGGTTTCGATTTTTTTATTCGTTTCATAAATATTGTTGTCATGCGTCAGCTATAAAATGGCCAATGATTGGGTTGGGTTGGGTTGATTATTGACGGCCAATTATCTACACTTGGGATATAGGCCCGGGGGAGTGCCCTTCGTGGGGGTCTTTCTAAGAGAACCTAACCCGTATTTACGCATGGATAAATCCACGGCTCGAAGAAAACCACGAAAACTTCGAACGATTAGGCCGACGGGCGCGATTTGGATCGAACCCAGCACCTCCCGTCTACCAGCTTCGAGAGGAGAACCTCTCAGCCACTGGTAGGGCAAAATGGCCAATGAGTAACGTAAATTTAGATGGATTATTTTATTCTATAATTATGAAGACAGCCATTATAGTAGCAATAAGTAGAATATATGTATTCATTAAATAATGCGTTCACTTCACCTTTGAATGCGGACTGCATTAAGTAAAAAATATTACTCATAATTCATTTGGAAATACTAATAAAAATATTTTTATAAAATTAGTGGTAACCAAACCATCTGGACCTCCACCCTGTCTAAGCCACTGCTAGAAGATGTCGCTGCGATCGAATCGTTATATTTTCAGCATCGTTCTACATTTATCAGATTCAATTGTTTAGTACTATTTTGTAGCCGTTTTCCACACTATGTATTCTAGGCGCTGTACTTTTACACAGCAGTCTGTGATTAGTATGGTGGCAACATTGATTTGGGTAAAACCTTTCATTTCATTTATATAAACAATGTTAAAATGTCGTTGGCCATCTAGCTCTATTTATTAGTCTAAATTCAAGAACTGATAAATGCTGAAAAGTTTCGTCATTAATTTTTAATTAACAACATGTTTTAACGAAATGTGAGTGTACCATCCCAAAAACTGGTTCAAAAACCTTTCTAATGATACCTCATTTATAGTTCTGCGTTTTGTAAATGCATAGAAAAAGAGGTGTTAACAACAGAAATAATATATATGATTATCTGAAGAGCTGTTGATGATTTAGTTTTCTAATTCAGAGTTCCTGTAATCAAATGCCACAATTACAGAAAAGACGAACCAAATTAATTAAAATGTTAACTACCGTCAAAGTAAAGGCAGAAGATATGACATCACTAAGTCGTTATAAATTTCTCAATGGTGACCAGAATAAAAGTTCTGTAGGTCAAGCATCTATGATTTCACAACGAAATCTCCCTAACTATTTTTTTTTGCAATTTGGACTAAAATGTTACCGTAATTTCCGGCGTGTAATCCGCAGCTCAAAGAGTCGTTTTTCGACCCAGAAATATTATTTTATAAAATGTAACTTAAAAGATCGCTGTAAATATTTAACTACAATTATTGAATAAAATTTCTGGTTCGAAAAACGACTCTTTGAGCTGCGGATTATACGCCGGAAATTACGGTATTTACAAAAATACACACAATATGTAACACACGTTAGAAAAAAAAAATACGATACATAGCTTTCACGCAAGAAACTAACATAAAATAACATAATAATATTAATATAGTAATAATACTACTAATAAAAAAAACTAAAAGTATTATATTTCATATAAGAGAGTCAATACAAGATTGCCATGTTTTTTCAAGGGCTATAACCACTCGGCAAAGCCAGAGGAGGAGGGAGATTTGAAATTTTTGGTAAGACTAATTAACAGCTTATCTTTTTTCTTCTTCTTTATGATATAAAAAATAGACAGAAGAAGAGAACAACACTCCCTGTCATAAATTTTTTGAATACAATGGTTTAAAATGTTTACCGGTAATATAGATTATATTAATATTGAAAGATTATGGTTTAACCCTTTCAGGGGCAAAGTACTTTCAGTACTATAATGTTAAAATAAATGACTGAGACCGGAATTTACAAAAAAAAATTATGTGTAAATAAGAAACAGACTATATTTCACATACATATTAAATAGAAAAGATTTTAGCGAAATTCTGGTGCCATTGTGGCGTTTGGGAATTAAAGTTAAGTGGTTTCATAAACATACCACTATTCCTGAAAGGGTTAAAGGAGAGTCATGAAGTTGCTGGTGTAGGATCAGCACACCCTTCCCTGCAAGTTACGGCCCTGTTTTTACTGTAACATTAAACTATAGCACTGAGCATTACATGTACCTGCAAAAGCGTACATAAAAGAGTAAAATTCCTGAAAATCTAGACGTAGAAGAAATAGAGAGGTTTGAGTAAATTAATTGCCGCCCCAGTGCTTTTCCTTCTTCTGTTTGTGGCAAAGGGATACATAATGTAATGTAGCGATCTTCCGGATAACGACACTTATGACACTTTTACTGTATGGAATAAAACGAAAAACGAAATGGTTGGAGTTGTGTCATTCCTCTTAAACGTGAGCGATGTCAATTTTACTATGGCGTGTCTAAGAGTTATTTATCATACCACAGAACATAACGGTAAAATAATAATTACATTTTGGAAACGGAGCTATTAAAATAGCTGGAATACCTCCAGTTTTTTAAGTTCCACAATTTGTGAATAGAAACACACTGATTATTAAAAGACAGAAATCTTCTCATTAAATATGCAAAAAGTTACTATTTGGAAAAGGAAATAATGGTATTAAAAAATGAAAGGATTGGCAGTTATACTATAACGGTTATTAAGAACTATTGAAGACATTTTCATTTTTATCAGCACGAAGATGCAATTCCTTTAATTGAAAATTTCCACACTTGTTTTGTTTGCAAAGTGATTTAGATAAAACAGTTTCTGATCTGATATACGGAGCAATAGTGAATCTTGGCAGGAATAATATAATTTGAAAGAGTTAGACATTTCAAACTTCTAATATATAGATAATAGTGCTACGAGTTGTTTATCATACCACAGAACATAACGGAAAAATAATAATTACATTTTGGAAACGGAGCTATTAAAATAGCTGGAATACCTCCAGTTTTTTAAGTTCCACAATTTGTGAATAGAAACACACTGATTATTAAAAGACAGAAATCTTCTCATTAAATATTCAAAAAGTTACTATTTGGAAAAGGAAATAATGGTATTAAAAAATGAAAGGATTGGCAGTTATACTATAACAGTTATTAAGAACTATTGAAGGCATTTTCATTTTTATCAGCACGAAGATGTAATTCCTTTAATTGAAAATTTCCACACTTGTTTTGTTTGCAAAGTGATTTAGATAAAACAGTTTCTGATCTGATATACGGAGCAATAGTGAATCTTGGCAGGAATAATATAATTTGAAAGAGTTAGACATTTCAAACTTCTAATATATAGATAATAGTGCTACGAGTTGTTTATCATACCACAGAATATAACGGAAAAATAATAATTACATTTTGGAAACGGAGCTATTAAAATAGCTGGAATACCTCCAGTTTTTTAAGTTCCACAATTTGTGAATAGAAACACACTGATTATTAAAAGACAGAAATCTTCTCATTAAATATGCAAAAAGTTACTATTTGGAAAAGGAAATAATGGTATTAAAAAATGAAAGGATTGGCAGTTATACTATAACGGTTATTAAGAACTATTGAAGACATTTTCATTTTTATCAGCACGAAGATGTAATTCCTTTAATTGAAAATTTCCACACTTGTTTTGTTTGTAAAGTGATTTAGATAAAACAGCTTCTGATCTGATATACGGAGCAATAGTGAATCTTGGCACGAATAATATAGTTTGAAAGAGTTAGACATTTCAAACTTCTAATATATAGATAATAGTGCTACGAGTTGTTTATCATACCACAGAACATAACGCAAAAATAAGAATTACATTCTGGAAACAGTGCTATTAAATTAGCTGCAATCCCTCCAGTGTTTTAAGCGCCACAATTTGTGAATAGAAACACACTGATTATTAAAAGACAGAAATTCTCTCATTAAATATGCAAAATGTTACTATTTGGAAATGGAAATAATGATATTAAAAAATGAAAGGATTGGCAGTTATACTATAACGGTTATTAAGAACTATTGAAGACATTTTCATTTTTATCAGCACGAAGATGTAATTCCTTTAATTGAAAATTTCCACACTTGTTCTGTTTGCAAAGGAATTTAGATAAAACAGCTTTTGGTTTTATATACTAAGCTATAGTGCATCTGGACACGGTTAATATAGTTTGAAAGAGTGAGACATTTCAAATATCTAATATGTAGATGATAGTGACATTGATATACCCTTTGAACGCCAGAAACATATCAACTAATATGTTCCTCGTATGATTTTCTATTTTTATTATTATTTTCTTGTTCGTTTAAGCCCAAAACTTAATGCACATCAAGATATTGCTCTAACCTGTAAACTGTATTCTTACTATTTATTGGTGATTGACTAAAATACGAGTGATTCACATGACCACATTTATCTTTTGCCAAAAATTCCTTTATCAGCCAATCCAAAAGCCATTGCTCTGGTGTAATTTTCTGAAATCAAACAGGTAGACAACTTTATCGAAAAACATTCGGCTGTGCACCATAATGGCTTTGCTTACATAGTTTCAGAAAAGAAAAAATAATTTTGTACAATCATCATTTACATAACTTCAACAAGAATTTATACTGATTATCGCTTTTTTTTATTACATGACATTCAACATGTAATAAAAAGTAAAAAATAAATAAAAAATTAAATAGATAAAATACATAATAAGCTATTCATATTCGGAATACTGACATACCATTTTACATCCAAACAAGTTACGAGCATTTTTATAAAAATGAATTAAACATGCCTTGTTTCTTCTATACAATTTAGACATAACTGTATTGAAAGTATTGACTCAATTATTTGTAATCAGTACTAATTCCAGGATCCGTACGCTTCTACCACAATTTTAATAGAATTTTTCGCTTTATTGAAATGTAAAAAAGTATTACAAATTCTGAAATTAAACGGGGCATCTACAATTTCTGCTATTTAAATATTAAATAGAAAAATTCTATTAAAAAATTGTGGTAAAAATTCCGAAACCTGAATGCATAATTTAAATCATTGTCCATTTCCTAAATTAATTGCTATTAAAAAAACATAGCATTTAACTAAGTTGAGAATTTTTTTTAAAGTGAAACTCATCCAACGTTGCAGATATCGGAATATGTAGGGGTAAAACTTCTTCCAACAATTTAAACTTCTTTTAAAATAGTTTCGCATTCAGAAAATATCGTAATGGTAAGTGATTGTCAGTTTCTTCAACAAGTTCCTGAAAAATAAAACGTTATTCGAAGCTTGTGCAAAAGCATATCGAAAGAACTGAGGCTATACAAAATAATAATAATAATAATAATAATTTATGGGATTTTCACATTCCGATATATAGGCAAGTTGCAAATTGTTAGAAAAAACACCTAGAATTCAGAAAAAAACCCATTTATTTTCAATATTTTCAAAACTAACGGAAGTAGGAATTTCTGTATACGATATTATTAGAGAATTATACCTAACGTTTCTCTGATAATAAAACATGCTAATGATTTTAAATTACTCATTTTCACACTAATTTAAATTTTGTACCTCACACATTTCGAAAGATTCGTAGTTTTATCAGCATCAGTATATTAAGTACTTTGTGATGAGTGTTCCGTACACAATTTTTAATCTATTGACATCAGTAATTATAATAATAATTTTTTGACCAAATGAATCGCGGGCGTTCTATAATTAAATACTATAACTTACCGATCATACATAGTATAGAGAAGTCTTGTAATCGAAAAAAATTTTTTGACGGATTTACACGTTTCAGACACTGGAGATTCCGAAAAACATATTTTTTGAAAAAAAAATTTGCCGTCCGTCTGTGTGTCTGTAAACGCTCTATCTCCCGAAGGAATTGAGATAGAGACTTGCAATTTGTTATGTACTTAGTATGTAATAATGGGAAGAAGCCTATTTCATTTCAATAACCTCGATTAACCGGAACTATTTTTTTCGGACTCTCCAAATATTCGTTCTGATAAAAGGTATATATAAAAATTTTGGAAATTGTTTATTTTAAGAAATGAATATAAAAGACAATAAAAAAACAAATTTTGCATAAAGCATGAAGTCGATCGGATAATGAGTTGCCGAGATATTTGGAATATTATTTGCCACAGTCTTCGATTTTTCATGACCCTGTATTTCATCCAAATTTCACTTCAAAGATATATTTTAATTGGAAATGTGACGCTTAATCAGATGCAATAAACCGCTAGTTAATACGATTACTATTTTTGGAGTTATAAGGATGTTTCTTTCAAGCAATTCAGTAATCGAGCATTTAAGGTTTATGACGTCATCAAGCCACGATTTTATTTGAATTGCAATGCACTTTATAAGTAGTTTACACATTTTTATTTTAATATTTTACATTATGCATATCCATGATGGGTAAGTATTACGGTGGCCCCCAACGACTAGTTTTTAGATAGTGGAAGAATTGCATTCTTAAAAAATGCTATTTAATAATAGTTGCCTCTTCGGCAACTATCATTAAATAGCATTTTTTTTAAATTAAATTCTTCTACTATCTAAACTTTTTTAAATGTATAAAAATTATTGCTGCATAGACTTAAATGTTTAAAAATCCCATTTAAAAAATGACTGTTATTATCAATGAATTCCACTCACTCACCAACGATATTAACCTTCCCAATGTTGACTAATGTCATCATTGCAGAGTTAGAAGACTGTGCGGTCTCCAATCTCACATTTTTTCTTCACCCTTTTATTAGGTAGCTTTCAATACAAAATAGTATAAAGCTACCTATTGCAGCCGTTCGGAGGAGAGCAATTCCGGAAAATTTCGGTATATTTTCACCGATCATGACCGCCAGACCCCAAAACCACCCTCTGTTCAAATGTTGATTTATATATATATATATATATATCTGAAGAATGTCATACGATATCGCTCGTATTTATAAATCAATTTCGATGAAACTAATTGTGTGTATTAAGCTCACCAATGTCTCGACCGAGTTCGTTGGCCAGCTTGGTCCGCCATTTTGTTTCAAGATGGCGGCCATTTAAAAATTTAAAACTAAAATAAATATACAAAAAAGTTAAAAATTCAAATTTATTTCTGGCTCAAGTTTAGGCCTTGATACAAGGATTCCGGAGTATTTTTTGTTTTACCTCTATCTTAAAAAACGGCTGAGATACAGCAGTTTGAAATTCTAGGGTGGCAGACATTTTGAAACAAGATAGCACATTACAAAAATCCAACGATTAATTTATAAGTTTTAGTGAACCCGACTTCTCGCCAATTATTATCTTTCATTGTTATAATCATTTTCCCATCATACGCATAAAACTATGTATTCATATCCGTTAGCGCCAAATTCTCACCAAACTTGGCGACATTTGGCGATATATCGCCAAATTTGGCGACCGAAATAAGTCTTCATAAATGAAGCCAACTTGGCTATAGCTCAATAATTTGGCAAATTTCTTATTCAAATTCAGTATTAACGAATCTTTTGTAAACGGTTTCTTTGCATTTTAGCTTGCTGTTTTTGAGTAACATTAGTTAAAATTTTAAAACGAAGATATACGATAGCTACCTTTTCCTCCCGGTACATTCCGAAAGGACTTTTTTTATTTTTAACTTTTTGTGTGCTGAGATTTCTTCTCTCATAACGTAAACTCTCTTTGCATTTTTGTTTCTGTCTCTTTTTGTTTGTTGTCTCTTCTGTTTATTATATATATATATATATATATATATATATATATATATATATATATATATATATATATATATATATATATATATATAACTCTTTATATATTTTTCTAGACTGCTTTCTTAGTAAAGTATCTCATTAACTAATGCAGGATCTCTGACAGGAGCCTTTTTTATAAGATCGGTATGGGTTCCTCCCTCGGTAGATTCCGTCTGTCATATGAATCGAATGGAATTTTTTCTTTCTGTTTTTTTTAATTGTTAAACTTTCTTTTGTTTATACTGCATTATACTTCTATTTAAATTTTCTTTTTTGCATTTTTATGTAGTTATTTGCTACAATTATATATTTTCTTACGGCTCCCTATTTGCCTTGGAAGTCAATACCTTTATCCTGGATATTAAGTTGCTTCGCAACTAGGTGATCCACAAAGTTCACTACATTGTTCCATTGTAATTATATAAGGCGAAATTTACTATTAAAAATTACTGCATGAAAACTAAGGATTTCGGGCTTCACGTGTATGCAACGCTATTCCATTAGCGGTTTATAGGTGGAGGTAATATAATATAATTCAAAGGACTTTAGAATCATTATTATGTGCTTTTAAAATGTACTTTCTAAAAGCAAATACAATAAATACATTATAAAATTTGCTTAAGTTTAATTTTATTTCACGTTGTCCATAAAAATGTTGAACAATGTTTTTAACAACGCAATCGCGGGTCGCATTGCTACCGCTGTTCCCGAATGATAATATTCGTCTTATATAATGGCAGAATTTCTGTTATTAATTAATGTGAACATATCTTGATTGATACAATGGTGGCTTCGCGATCGAACTGTTCGAAATATCATATTTTTAACGCTAAACAAACTGGGTTTTATTTGAATATATTTAACTCCTTTCTTTAACTCTTTTACGATTGTAATTTGAAGAAATTCTTGGTTCAAACCGACATACATTCATTTAGTACCGGTCAAAAGAACGGATGTTGGCATGTTTAGGTATAAGGTAATTAGATAAAAAAAAGAGAAAATATATAATTTTTTAGAACATTATGTTTGGCTTTATTTATGATTGCAAAATAAAATCAAAACTAATAACCAGTATCTAATAGAACACTAAATTAGAATTAAATGTTCAAAAAACTTTTAAAAAATCGCTTATCGTATCACAAAATATCAATAAAAATTATACAAAATGCCTTTGAATAAAAGGAACTATAACCCTTCTTTGCGTGAGTTTTTCTTTTACAATTTTTTTATACGTATATTAAATATTAGACACCAGAAATTTTAAGATAGATTTTTAACTTTGTTCAGCAACATAGCTCACGAGAAATTTACTGCATTAATATTTCTATATAAATATAGTGGTGGCGAAGAGGTTGATTTATTTATTAAAAGTTAAGTTAAAAAGTGATGGAAATTTACATCACTATGCAATTAAGGGTTAAATGTGTACCCTAGTCATATTAAAAAAATCCGTACCTGCCAACTTATGTATTTTTTCTTACCGCTAATTTTATTATATAATATTTTTTCTTTATTTAATCAAACAAAATCTGCTATTAAACAAGTAAAAATGACTTAAAAAATAGTGGTAAGAAATAGGTATAACAATTAGGAGCTATGCTAATCTTGTCTCAACATTTTTTATATAGATTAGATAGCGAATGTTTCAGTGTATTAACAATTTCATAATATATCCCTTCCTCGCTATAAGAAATTTTGATCTTGTCTCGATACTGGTATTTTATGGACATAAAGAAGAATTATACTTCGTATTAGAAAACTGAAAGTTTGATCCTGCATACAAATTAAAGGGACTATGCATGCATAGAATATTATTTTAGGGGCATAAGTAATTAAAAAAAAAAAAAAAAAAAAAAAAAAAAAAGGTTTACTAGGTGAACATTAATGGAAACAGGGAAATACAATATCATGAGATTGTTAATTTACGAAATTGTTGTTTCTCCTTTAGCCCTTACCGTCTCGATACCCATCTGGGTATAGAATCCAGAAACATCAGCTGTGAAAATAAAATATTCCTGTCTATGTTTATTGCGCACATCTGACTCCTTTTTTGTAACTATTGTTTATTACTACAAGCTATAATCGTATTAATCCAATACACTTGTTTTCCTGTGAAAATCAAAGGTTCCAGTTTGGCCTTTCTTTTTATGGAGAAATTCCGAGTTCATACAGAAAATTCCGAAAGAAGAATTTTACTGTAAACACGACATGTCTATCATATAATGAAGCAAAAAATTATTACTCGGAATTTTTGAACAAAAAAGAAGGCGAAATAGGAAACCATGGCGTATATCGATGTATGATCGTTATTCTCACAATGTCGGTTGAATTTTTTTCACTCCTGTTGAGAACTGTTAACCCTTTCCGGCTCAGACAAAGTCTGTTCGTAAAATGAGAAATTGCTGACTGACATCGGAATTTACAAACGACTTTTTTAGAAAATACGAACTCCTTATTTTAATAATTCAAATACAACATTTGCTATATGGTACATACATTAAAATCGTGAATTTACAATCACAACTAAACATCAACGTTTCATTTCGCTTCTGCGAACGTCATCAGGATGTTACAAACAAGTCGAAAATTTCAAAATGAGCATACACGTCAGAGTTCTGCAGAAAACATGATCGGAGAGTGCGCAAACGTCATCAAGTTCCCATGGTAACCAAGTGGATCATACCACCGTAGTGAAAAGAGGGGTTGGAAGACAAAATGAGCAGATTGTATTAATGGATTATAACATATTATGCCAGATTTTATGAATGTTATAGGATAAATTATCGGTACATGTATACTGACCAAGCTTAATAATTGTAAGGGACTCTAAAATTTTATTAACATAAGAATTCTTGCATGGGATTATGATTCTAGCCTCTTCAAAGTCAATTTTGCTACCTTCATTCGAAAAATAAAACCTTGCGAGAGCTGTACTCTGTTTTGATTGTGAAATATCTCTCTTGTGCTCTTTTAATCTTTCTGAAAATTTTCGTTTTGTCCCACCGATATAAACTAACCGTTCGTTATTTGGGAGGGTAATCGGTATTTCATAAACTCCGGCTTTTTGATGATTCTGGATTTTATCAATATTGCTACTGATAATTTGTATAAGATATGGAGGGGAGACAGCTACTAATTTTATATTGAATGTCTGAAGCACTTGTTTTAATTTTTCATATATTATCGGAACATAATGCATACTTCTGTAATTGATCTTTAAACTATAAACAAACCTTTGACCTGAAGAAGGGGGGCGTATTATACTGTCGAATAATCTTGTCAATCTGCGAAACTTTAAAACCATGATCTAAGGCAATACCTTTAATAAAATCTATTTCAGCGTTAAGTTGGTCACCTGAACAAATTCTATAAGCTCGTCTAATAAATGACTGAAATGCAGCAATTTTATATTTAAAGGGCATATTTGCACAAAAAGGTATTACTGTATTCTCTTTTAATGGTTTTCTGTATACAGAGAATGTAAAATGAGAACTGTTCCGGTTAATCTGAACATCGAGAAAAGGCAAATTTGCATCCTGTTCTATTTCGAGGGTAAATTTAATGCTATCACTTAATCTATTGACTTCTTGAAGAAAAAACTGTAAATCTAATAAAGTGTAGGTCCACAAGATGAACACGTCATCCACATACCTT
Organism: Maratus michaelseni; assembly: GCA_963931845.1. NCBI lineage: Eukaryota > Metazoa > Arthropoda > Arachnida > Araneae > Salticidae > Maratus > Maratus michaelseni. The sequence continues at coordinate 78,452,405 of OZ007595.1, read as the reverse complement.
AACCAACACACTGGTTTCAGTTTAAATGAACTGAAAATTTTCTTTTCCAAAGGTCTAAGAGCAAATTCTGAGAATAAACCTGAAACTGGTGAGCCCATTGGTGCTCCATGAAGTTGTCTGTTAATGCCATTACATATGAAAATATTGCTGAACACTATAAGATTCTTATAGTGTTCAGCAATATTTTCATATGTAATGGCATTATTTACAGACAACTTCATGGAGCACCAATGGGCTCACCAGTTTCAGATTTATTCGCAGAATTTGCACTTAGACCTTTGGAAACCCCCCCCCCCCTTCTTCAGGTCAAAGGTTTGTTTATAGTTTAAAGATCAATTACAGAAGTATGCATTATGTTCCGATAATATATGAAAAATTAAAACAAGTGCTTCAGACATTCAATATAAAATTAGTAGCTATCCCCCCTCCATATCTTATACAAATTATCAGTAGCAATATTGATAAAATCCAGAATCATCAAAAAGCCGGAGTTTATGAAATACCGATTACCCTCCCAAATAACGAACGGTTAGTTTATATCGGTGAGACAAAACGAAAATTTTCAGAAAGATTAAAAGAGCACAAGAGAGATATTTCACAATCAAAACAGAGTACAGCTCTCGCAAGGTTTTATTTTTCGAATGAAGGTAGCAAAATTGACTTTGAAGAGTCTAGAATCATAATCCCATGCAAGAATTCTTATGTTAATAAAATTTTAGAGTCCCTTACGATTATTAAGCTTGGTCAGTATACATGTAACGATAATTTATCCTATAACATTCATAAAATCTGGCATAATATGTTATAATCCATTAATACAATCTGCTCATTTTGTCTTCCAACCCCTCTTTTCACTACGGTGGTATGATCCACTTGGTTACCATGGGAACTTGATGACGTTTGCGCACTCTCCGATCATGTTTTCTCCAGAACTCTGACGTGTATGCTCATTTTGACATTTTCGACTTGTTTGTAACATCCTGATGACGTTCGCAGAAGCGAAATGAAACGTTGATGTTTAATTGTGATTGTAAATTCACGATTTTAATGTATGTACCATTTAGCAAATGTTGTGTTTGAATTATAGAAATTATGGTGCAATTGTCCTGTTTTTAAATATCCTTATTTTAAGCTTTCATTACAGAAACAAAATTTTATTAAAATAATCTTAGTGCCGAATGCAAGTTTGGGATTAAAATTAGGTGTTCCCGGAGTTGGACCACTGTGCCGGAAACGTTTAAACATCATCATATGTCACTTTCAATTGGAGCATAGAAAGCATCCAATCTAGCTTGAACGCATTGCACTTAAATTCAAATCTAAATTACGGTTCTTTAAAGTAATACCAAATTAAATTTAGTACGTATAAATACTGGTGTCGAATTTTTTATTCGTTTCATAGTTATTGATGATATTCACGCACAATAAAATGGCCGAAGAGTAACACAAATTTAAATGAATCAATATATTTGATAATTGAGAAGATAATCATTATATTAGCAAGTAGTAGAATTTATCAATTAATTAAATAATGCGTTTCCTACACCACTTGAATGCTGACTGCATTAATTAAAATTTTCTCATAACTCATTTGCTAATCATAACATTTTTTAACACAATTAAGCTATATATTTTCACTGTAATGTTAGGGAAATATTTCACTTTAAAATGGTAGAGTAATAAACAGAGGAAAATTGTTGAGCAATGGCGAAAAATACAATGAGAGTAATCATTTATGATATGATACTACTAAGTACAATAGTAGCCAGGTATGAGGTCCAAATGTTCTGGATAACAGTAATATTGTAAAGTTTTCTTCGTCTTGATTATCTCAGAAAGTTCTCCGATTACATATGGCAAATAAAACTCTACACAATTAGTGGTACACAGAGCATACTCTTGCTAAACCACTACTAGTAGCTGTCACAGAATTCAGATAAAACATACGGAATATAAATTGAAGGACACACGAAAGGAGCAAACTGAAATGCGAAAGAGAAATATTGACGATTAACTAAAGAGCTGCTGCTGATCCAATTTCGTATTCCAGGGTAGCTCAGATCAAATGCCATAATTACCGAAAAAGACGAATCAAATTAAATAATTTTTTTATTTCCCCAAAAGCATAGGAAGCTATTTCATTACAAATTTCTGAAAGATGAGCAATATAAAACTTCAATGATTCCATCACGAAAGCACCTTTACTGAATAGTTTAGTCATTTGGATTACAGTTGGGCTATAATGATCTCGTAGTTGTCCTATGTATTACCCGCTGGTCGATGTCTTAAACTTATTGAATTTAGCTTTTAAATACTTTCTGTGACATTTTCCGTGATCGGGTCTGACCTTACCGTTCTGGTTAAGTGTTAAAATTGTATACGGACCTCTGATGGGCGCACGACCGCCTTATCCGCGAAGTAACGGAGTGCCCCACCCACTACGTATGTTGATCTCGAAGCCGTTGGGATAGTCCTATTTATTAAACGGTCCTACCCGCAGGATCCTAGCTATTTAGATCTCTTAAACTTATTGAATTTAGCTTTTAAATTTTTTTGGTGACATCTTCCGTGATCGGGTGTGACGGTACCGTTCCGGCCAAGGGTTGAAATGGTATAGGGACTTCTCATGGGCGCGCGGCCGCCTTTTCCACGAAGTAACGGCGGTCTGTGCCAAAAGTTTTATTTTTTATTTTGCATTTTTTAAACTATTTTCTCAAATAAAATTACAAGTTGCAAACGTGTTTATTTGATCTAATCTAGAAATAAAAAGACCACTTTACAATTTCTTAATCCCAATTCAAATATTTATGCAATTTTCTCTTTGTACGATATTTTATTTTTGCTTTAATTTCTCTTTAATTATTCTTTAATATTGTATAAAGGTTTGTTTCCATATAATAGATTTTTCATGCTACAATGAGAATAGAATCGTTTATATTCCCACTCCTGTGTTGTTATTTTTTGAGAGAAAAAAAATGTATAATAAACTTGGCATCATGTCACCTGACTGTTGTAGTTACATGCTGGGTAAAGCATACAGAACAGTGGTAAATCGTGAGATCGTAAAATGTTCGTCGTAAAAAGTGACCCATTTGCTGTTAATTTCCCAAAACTTTGCTACAAGTGAGCGGAAAATTATTTAGGGAAATTTTTGGTCGTGCGGATCCAAACGATGACCAAAAAAGCATGTTTATATATATTTTTATTTAAATTACATTATTAATAATTAATTAATAACTTCCAAACTAACACTTATGAAGTTTTGTCGAAATGCTTGCAAAATATTAATAATTTATCGAATTTGAGGATAAAAGAAAAATCGGACTTGAAGAAAAGAAACCACTGCTTCACATTTCCGCGTATATAAATATATTTCAGAGACGATTAAAAAAAATCTTAATTTTTGCATAAAGAAAGGCAGGTAAGATGATCAAAACGAAGAAAATAGCACAATTTCCAAACCACCCAACTTATGCGTACCACGATTTCCGAATAGAAATGTTAGTTGGCAGGAATATCGATTAAGTAAGGAATAGATTTCTATCCGAAAATAGTTATATTTAAACTTAATGTTTGTTTGCCATGAAAAAAATCTGTAATTTCACAATTCGGTATTATCAATGCAATGATATCAAGAGATGGTGCAGTCTGTGGCATATAACTGTTTAGAATTATCATTGAAATTGTTATTAAATTAGTTTAACACTATGACGGTCATAAAACATAACGATCAATGTGACCGCGAGCAAATAAATATAATGTAATTCCAACCAAAAATTTCTTTAGAAAATAAATTGAGTACAGACCACGCACAAATAGGATTACTATTAAATTAAACGCACTGATGTCCAAAAATTAAGGGGAAATGACCGATTTTTTCGATTTTAGACATTTTGTCGAATATCTCCTGAAATTCTTTGCGAATTGCCCTTGAACTTCAAGAAGGAACATGTTTGACTTCATAATTTTCAGCGAAGATTTTGAGGCAATTTTGTCATGATTTGGTAGTTAATACTTTACAGCAACTCATATACAAAGACCAGTCAAATATCGTGAACACTCAAATAGATACAGGCAATGCAGTGAGTTAATTGATAAATTGGGGAGGAAATCCCATATTATCTCATGGGATTTCCTCCCCAATTTATCAATTAACTCACTGCATTTACCTGTATCTTTCTGAATTTTCGCTATATTTGAATGGAATTTTTATATAAGCTCTCTATTGAATTGACTACCAAATCATGAAAATAAAAATCTTTGGTATAATTCGCGCATGCACAGTTAATTTTTTTTTTCATACAACTACCCGTATGTCATCAAATATTCAATATATTCATCTTTTAATTCCATTATACTATTTCTACTGTTTTTTGTCAAATTTTTGAAAGTGGTGTTAAATTCGGTTGAAAACTTTGCATGTTATAAAAAATAAATTTAAAATTTTCACAGAAACGTTAACATCTTTAAGAATATGCGTGCTATTCTTACACAAACGCCCCAAAACGTTGAACAAGACCTATATATTCATTTTCTACAGTGACGAATCATTTTGCGTATTTTCTCTTCATTTTTTTTTAAATTTATTATTATCCCCACTAAGTTCTACTCGAGACTAAATCTACACTGAAAACATTATATAAACAGTAGATATTCGAAAAAACGTCTGAAGTCGAAAGTGTCCGGTCACTATCCCTTAATCTCTGGACATCAGTGAAGTATGAAATAAAAATTATGTGTGTGTGTGTGTGTGTGTGCGTGTGTGATTTCAAATATATTTATATGACTTCAATCAAATTTCAGCCCGTTCTAGTGTTAATCCGAATCGATTAAGACTGTTGGTGTTACGTTGACGCAACGGTCAAAACAAATGAGCATGCCTAAAATAACTACCTGGCTATCACTATTTGTGAGTTAAAAAATTGCTTTATTTAAAGATAAAAACTTCGTGATTAAAGAATTGAAATATAAAATAATTTTTGAACAGAAAATATAATTTTCAATTCTTTAATCACGAAGTTTTTATCTTTAAATAAAGCAATATTTTAACTCTAAAATAGTGATAGCCAGGTAGTTATTTTAGGCATGCTCATTTATTTTCGTAATTCGTAGCGGCAAATGACTTTCAGCAAAACTAGTCGTTGGGGGACACCATAATACATACGCATCATGGATATGCATAATATAAAATATGAAAATAAAACATGTGTAAACTATTTATAAAATGCATTGCAATTCGAATAAAATCGTGGCTTGATCACGTCAAAAACTTTATATACTCTATTACTGAATTGCGTAAAAATACATCCTTATAACTCCAAAATGGATAATCATATTAATTAACGGTTCACTGCGTCGGATTAATCGTCTCATTTTCAATTAACATATATCTTTGAATTGAAATTTGAATGAAATACAGGTTCAAGAAAAATCGAAGAGTGTGGTAAATAGGATTACAAATATCTCGGCAACTCATTATCCGATCGACTTCATTCTTTATGCAAAATGTATACTTTTTTTATTGTCTTTTATATTCACTCATTAAAATAAACAATTTCGAAAAATTTTATGTACCTTTTATCAGAACGAAAATTTCGAAAATCCGAAAAAAAATAGTTCCGGATAATCGAGGTTACTGGAATTCAGTAATCTTCTTCCCATTATTACATACTAAGTACATACACAATTTCAAGCCTCTATCTCAATTTGTTCGGGAGATAAACCGTTTACAGACACACGCAGACAGACGAACACCAATTTTTTTTTTCTAAAAATATGGATTTCGGAATCTTCAGTGTCTGAAACGTGTAAATCAGTCAAATTTTTTTTTTCGATTTTCAAAACGATTACAAGACTTACCATGTACAGGGATGAGATTTCTCCTCTTTTTTGCATACCAGTATAATCTTAGATAAAACGTTAGATCGCAGAACGTTCCTATTAAATAAAAAAATATTTTCTGTAAGATTATAGTGGTATGCAAAAAAGCTGAGAAATCACATACCTACCTATACTACGTATGATGGGTAAGTAAAAGTTGAAAACTGTTACTTTATAGTTTTGGTTGTTTATAGGTTAGTGGAGAATGTTTGTGTCGATGCTAGCTCTATCTTTTATCTATAAACTGCAGAGCGGTAAATGCTCAAGAACTGCTATTTTTAGGGTTTCGTTCATCTCTCGAAACCATATTACTCCCGCTCCGTTGTCTGTCCGTCACAGAGCCATTCTCAGAAACTATGTAACTTACAGAGTTGAAACTTTGTGTATATATACATGAATACCAGCTATGAAGCTCAAAATATTAAAATTTGAAAAAAATCGTACTATTTCAATAAATAGAAATAAAAAACCAAAATTCTAACAGCCTTTTCCTATTAAATTTAAACATATTTCGTTATAGCATTTGCCAAAAATTAAAAATTCACTATGAAATTCTTTCTACAATAATTAATTTTCTATTGAACGATTTCCACGTGAAAAATGAAAATGAAATAAAAAGTTTCACCAATTGGAAAAAAGATTAATATGAAATGAAAATGATTGACGTCATAGTGGCAATAAAACGGAAATTTTCAAATATTTCTCAATAATACGAGGAGTATGAGTATGTAAATGTACACAAAGCAGATTAATATCACGTCATTTGAGAATTAAAAAGAAAATCTGACGTCATATTGGAAGCTTAACGAATTTTTGAAATGTTTGAGAATAGTACATAGCGAGCATCAATATGAGTAATAGAGAACAGTAAATTTGAGAAATGTTTTGAATCATGATAAAAATCCGATTATGGAAATATTCGCATATCTTAACATTTTGAAGGTGTAGATCATGTTTAATTTTGAAATTATTTTTTTAAATATCGCGTTTAATGCGCATGACAGATATTATTATGACAGAATATAATGGCGGGTTTCGCCCGCTATCGGGCTGGTTTAGATATTCGAAAAAACGCAAAAATAGACCTGTAAATTTTTACTTTATAAAAAACTTTTTATTTTATTTATTTATTTATTTATTTATTTTTTTTTTTGCTAAATGAAATTTATTTGGATTTATTAAAGAAAGGATAAAGTGTTTTGAAAGGAATAATAAACGAAACCCTTTGAGCAATCTTCGATCACTCTTACCCACTTTTTTAATACTCTTTCGTTTACTTTTTTCTGTTTGTTTTTCCAATACTGGATAGTGTTTATTACAATCTGAGCGCGGTAAATGTTCAAGAACTGCTTTTTGGAGAATACTTTTTCGTTTATTTATTTTTTATATATTTTTTCAATACTTTGTTTGAAGAGTAAGCATTAAATAGAAACGTAGAGTGCCTGCAGGTTGATGGAGAATATTTGTAGATATTCTAGCTCCATCTTTTATCTATAAACTGCAGAAGTTGGGCAGTTGACCAACTGGAAACATGTAGCTTCCTAATGGCTTCCATTTCGCTGTATACATGCAAAATTTGTGTTATGCACAGCCCCTCGTTAGGAGGTTGGTAGGTGGGAAACAGATACTGGATTGGAAGTTTCCACCTTTTCGTCAAGGATGAAAATTGCGTGGGAACATTGAGATACTAAGTCAGTTTTCTACACCAGTGGAAGAGATTCTTGAAAGGGTAAGCGGGTAAACTGTCTCGGATAAGTAATACCATTATTTACGAAAACTACTCATCCCATTAATTAAAAGCAGAGTTTCTTTCAAAAAAAGGCGCAAACTACTATTGGGTAATAGGGGTTAATGTCCGTCTCGTTTACTATACATGCTTATTGTTTAGTCCTGACCTGCCCAGTGGTGTCTCGTTAAATAGAAGTAGTATCCCCTTACAGAAGCGTTCGGGACATAGTCTGATGTTTCGAATGCAAAAGACAAATGGCAGCATAAACCCTTATACCAGACTTGCCAAGTCTCCGGCTTTTTGCATACCAGTATTATCTTAGAGAACATGTTGTTTTTTAAATCTCAGAATGTTCCGATTACATAAAACGACATTTTCTGTATTAAAATACTGGTGTCGAAAAAGCCGGAGACTTGGCAACTCTGCCTTGTACATATATACATTTTTGGTAGTTTGATTTTATTTTTTTGCATATTATTCCGAATTTTATTGTGTACTTTATGCGGATTAATAGCATAAACAATATTTTCTTTAAGTTTCATAAGAGAAAGTATATAAGAATAATGCACAGTTGCAATGATTTTCGTAAGTGTCATTTCTAATGAAACAAAAGTTGACATATTTATTGTATAAAAAATTTCAAATTTTACGAGCTTAAATATTTAAATTGCGTAGCTTTAAATTTACTGCTACAACTCGTATTTCTGTAGAACATTCTTATATCTTTCTATAAAATAGTTTATAGAATTAAATAGAAAATTTCCTAAAATGTTCTATAGAATTCTCCAAATTTTTAAAAGATAATTGAAATCAAAATTTTCAGAAATTATATGATGATAGAATTCTATAGAAAATATGTTCAATCCAGAAAATTTAATGGAATATCCGATAGAATCCTTTTGAAATGTATATTTCTGCATTACTTTTTCAACCATTTTCGTAATGGATATATATCTACAAGACACAGATGCTTCGCAGATCAAAACCTTGGATGCAAGGATGACAAACCTTTGTACGTACACGGACCAAAAATTAAAAAACAGCATCTATCAACATTATAAATTGCGAAATCTACCCTATATATATAAAATCCTAATGAAACGAATTTGTGAAACGATTTTATGAAACGAATTTATGAAACGATTTTATGAAACGACTGATTAAACGACTGATTATGTTTCAGGGCTATTTTTAATACAATATTAAACGCTTGATGGTGAAATTAACACCAATTGTCCATAAAAATCCGCGGATATCAAAACTGGTAATAGAATTTTGAAAGTGGAATTAGTTTTCGAGATATTAATTTTTTTCTAATTTTAATGACATTTCTGTAATGATGGCAACTAATTACTCAGTTTTTTTGTGACAAAAAAGGGAAAAAAATTGAAAAGGATCACGATAGGGATTATTGATTTCTTTTTATTCGTCATTTTCAAACTGAAATTGAATTTATCTTTTATTTCAATCGATAATGAAGACAAGATTGTGATTAAATTATGTTCTTCAGGAAAATTTGGAAAAAAAAATCACATTTCTATCGTCAGGATTCAATTGTCTGTCAGCATTTAATTTAATTTATAAACTGAAAATATTTTGAATAAATTCGTCCAAATGACGTCATTTATGTAAACGCAAAAGAAAGGGGCAAAAAGGAATTAATAGTAATTATTAGGTGCGTTCGTAATTATATAAATACGTAGCACCTATAGTCGTCGTTTGGTCCGTCCGTCTGTCCGTCCGTCTGTCTGTCTGTCCGTCCGTCTGTCTGTCTGTCCGCATATAACAACGCAAAAACTACCCAACCAAATGGTTTGAAATTTAAAATATATTATCTTGGCAGAATTTTGTCGAGACATTTCAAATTTTATTAAAATCGAATCAAAACTTTAGGAGATATTAATAAAAATATTTATTAAGAAATTTGAATTTTTTTTTAAATCGGTGCTTTTTTGTTATAGGAGCTTCCGAAGTTTAATCGTCAAGCGACCGAGATACTTATTTTATGACAGAAATTAATCTGCAGACGATATAATTCATTTCACAGAATTAAAAATCATCAAGATCTGAATATTTATATAACTAGCTGATACATATATATCTGAATATTTATATAACTAGTTAAGATATTTGTATGAACAGTGTCATAAAATATATACTTAACTAGCTGTTTAACCCGTTCTACGCACGGGATATCATGAATTTAATTCTAAAACGTGCGTACGAACGCACCTCGTTTGTAACGTTTGACGTACAATTTCCAACTTGTTATTTATTGATATCATTTTGTTATTTTTTTGTAAAATTTAATTAAACGAATTTATAAAATCACTAATTCGGATATTTGAAACGAATATATAAAATAATAATTGCCCAACTGAACGCAAGGAGAATAAAATATCCTGCTTGGTTTTCTTTCCAATTTGAATGAGAATATGACATCAATTATGGTAAAATGACATTTATCCTTTCTCTCTTTTATTGGCAGCAAGGAAAAAATGCTCCCTATATATTAGAGAAATGCTATTAAAGTTTAAAACAAATGACTATTTCATTAGCATTACTTTTTTTAATAATGAATTATATGTTTACACATAAATAACAAAGAGAAGAAAAAACTACAAATAATTAAATTACTATACTCGAAACACACTTAAGGTGTAAATTACGTTATATATTAAAATGATTTTCGTTACTTTTCCAATTTAGGGGCCTTCGCGAGATATAGAAAGTGACCTTGGCAATGAATTGAAATTCGGCAACATGTTTTCTAACAATCTATTCGCTTTTTGATATACACAAGCAATTATTTCGATATTTATACAATTTATATAATATAAAGAAGCCATTTATCTATTTTTATGTACAAAAAGAGGTAAATTGAAAGACAATTATAAATAAATTGTATATATACATGTATAAATACATGTATAAACAAGCATAAAAGTTCGGTGCTTTTCCAGTATATGGGGCCTTGACGAAACAGAGAAAATAGCCTTGGCGGAAAAGGAAATTTGGCAACATACTTTCTGTCAACCTATTCACTTTGTCATTTCGTATATGCAGAAGCAATTTTTCAATATTTATACAATTTGCTTAGCGTAAAATGTCACTTATCCTATTTTATATATAATCAGAAGTAATTTATATATATATATATATATATATATATATATATAATATACGTATAATTAAAATACGCATATAAACAAAAAAATCGTCGAATTTGTTTCCATGGCTGTTTATGTCATTTGGCACCAAATCTCACTTTCTGATGTCCGAATTGCGCCAAGCTTTTTAAAAAAGCGTCAAGACCCCTATAATAGAAAAGCACCAAAAGTTCATTGGGTTTGTTTTCATAACTTTTGGCAACAAATATATGTATATTAACGAATCTATTCATTTTTGAAACTCAAATTACGCCAAACCTAAAAGCAAAGGATCCTATACTGGAAAAGTACTCGATTTTCTTATGGACAATATTCAAGTGACATAACATGGTGTAAAATTATCGCGGATAGCAAATTTGTTTAAATATCTCATCAATTGATGCCGAATAAATGCAGGTATGTATGCACAAAATCCTTATATATTATTTCTCCTGTCAACATCCCTTTTTCTAAGAAAATATGAAACGCAGAACAACGAATGAGATACCATATGAAAGGTTTTAGAACCGGCTTCTGACATAGCCCACTTAACAATTCGTTAAAATATGTTTTTGATTAAAATTTTCTGAAAATTAAAAATTAATTCGGCAAATTTTTCATAAATGAAATGAAAGGTTTTCCTGAAATTATTGTTGCCAAAAAAATAAAATACCACATTATATGATGCTCAGCAATTATTATAAAAAACACCGCACGGGTTTATTTTATATACTTATGATTAAAAAGCGAAATTGAAATTGAAATGTTTAGATTTATATTTCTAAGTCCCATGTTTTTCCCGAAGCGGATGACGTCATCCTCTAATGCAGTCAAAATACGATTGTTATTTTTTTTTTTCTCGCGCGTGCCTTTAGCAATCTTGGATCAGTTTTCAGTCTAACTTTGATGAAATAAATTAGATGATATTCTGGCTTGACTAACAACTAAATGTTGTTTGCAGATATTTTTATCCTCGCTTTTTCTTTAGAAGTTTAAACCTGCATCTAATAAATATTACATATTGATAAAAAATGATACTTCTCTATTATCCCGTCGACCACTTTTCATTACAAAAAACTATCGCCAAATAAACGGGAGAACGTTGCCATTGGAATATAAAAAAAAAATATATATATAAGAATTTAAGGACACAATTGTTATTTTAATTAATAAAATAACTACCAAATCAGTAAAACATAATGAAAAATACACGCAAATGTCGAATGTAAAACCACTAGATGACGTAACAAACACGCATATTGATTCTGACATCAAGTAAATGCGACTGCATTTTTGGCGTTTAATCTTACAGTTTGGCGGTAATTTTTTGTTATGAAAAGTGATCGACGAGATAATAGAGAAGTACCTAAAAAATATTAGATTTCAGTGCGAAATCTTCGCACGGGCCCTCTGGTATTTAATTAATTTTGTATGATAAATAATTATTAGAAAATTCGTATATACATATTAATTAAAATAAATAATTTACATATTTAAAATAACATGAAAATATGCATGATGGTGCACTAAAATAGAGAGAAAATTAAAACCTGTTACTGAAAATGTCTATAACATAGTACTTTTCAATACCGTGGTTCTTAATGTTGTCGCAACAGCTGTGTATGAGGTCATGATAATAAAAAAATGCCCCCATTAAAACGTTAAAAGCATGACAACCCAATTACAGATTTATCAATATTTTTAAAACAAAGCACGCTGTCATGTTTTTAGAGGTCTCGAAGTCTGAGCGGGGGTTGGCGAGCGTAGCTCGCAGGGGGTAGGCCCCCTAGTATTTAGATAAAATAAATGTTGCAAAATATGCTGCTTGTAAGAAACACTGGTTAATAGAATGAGTCACTTTTGTACATTAAATAAAACAATCAATGTGCGTTTTTTTTTTTTTTTTTTTTTTTTTTTTTTTTTTTTTACATGAGAATTATCTATTAAGCAACTTTTACTCGAAAATATTCATTTAAATGTCACGCACTTTAATGAAATAAATTTCATGAATTTGTTTTTTAAAACTTTCAAATTTACCATTAATGCAACATCTAACTTCAAAATAATCCTGATTGCATTATAAAATGTTTTAATGTTTTATAATGCGATTTAGCTGATGTAAAGTCAGTATTAAAAAAGTATATACACTTGAAAAGATTCACTTTATTTGATCACTTTATTTTACGATAAACTCACATAAAGGTGATTTTAAACTCTTAAGTATTTTCTCTTCTTACAGAAAATAATATTTAGAAAATATTCAGAATTGTATTCATTTTTAAAATGGACTCAGTCTTCCAAGCGATATTCCAACAATGCTAGTAATCACCCTTTGCTTAATGCGCCTGTTATCACGAATCAGTTCATTGACATGCTATCTATGCTCTGCACTGCCTGCGGTCTTCGGTCGTCCACATCGGGGCTTATCGTGCACACTAGATGTGCCTAGGTTCTCCGTCCGGCTTCCACGTACCCATCTCCTGACGGTGCTTCTGTCCACACATGCTTCGCCATGCACAGCACTCATTCACCTGTGGATATCGATTGGTGCAATACCTTCCGCTGTCGGGAATTCGATCACCGCACGCTGTTTTAACCACACTCTCATATAGTCCGACATTCTCCGGTTCACTGTTTACACATCAGTGTTCCCATCTGCAAAATAAAAAATCATTTGATGAAGGACATTTTAAAATTACTTGAAAATGTAAGATAGTCCATTTTGTTCTGTTAATAAAGTAGTTACAGACGTGGAGGCAAAACTTATTGAACAACCCTCGTACAATTAGCGAAAATCGTAGAAAGATCATTATTGGAGTGTATTCGATTATAACTCAAGATATAATGCATTAAAAAACGAAATATGTTGTTCAACTCCTATGGAATGGAATTGAAATGTCCATAAATGTTATACGTTTACATAGAAAAATAACTTCGTGAATGTGCCAGAGAGATTTGTGTTGTTGAGTGGATTTTTTTTTCCAGAATACCTTTAAAAGGCAGCCTGCCAGAATATAAACAGAATAAAAACAGACAATATAGCTTTCTTAAGAGAAATAACTTAGATGAGAGACTCGATCTTATATGGACTGACTTCAGCGCGTCCCAGACTGCTTTAGCAGTGTTTAAATGTTTCACATGTATTATCTGGTTATCGTCAATACAAAGATTGATTATTGACCTGGCCTTTACATTTTTTTTAGCCCAATCTGCGACCGGCGGATTAGTGGGTTCGGCCGTTCTGACAAAATTAATGTATACTTTTGTTTTTGTTCCGTTATGAGCTACACATATCTTAATTCTATAGATCACCTCCTGTATTTTTTTTATATTCTGCATCTTTTTTTTTTTCGTCCGATGTTTAAATCACAACAAAACAATGTAGAAGAGAAACCTGAAGATAATTTGTTTTTTCAGCAAGTACGTAGTAAAAGCAAGCAAGTACAATTTCACTATTACCTCTTTTATACGAAGGCTCTCTTATAAGTTTACGTACTACACACATCTTGGAACAGTCTATTATCATGAGGTAAGTGCCGGTCTGGAAACACTAAGTGATTAAGATGAAGCCGCATATAAAAATAATATAACTGGCATTTTTTTAATTTTTTTTTCTACGCGCAGGCTTATATTGTTCCGAAATTCGATGTCTTATTTAATAAATTTTTGATTGATTAATAAATTTGTTTGTTTAAAACCATTTAATATTTTTTAATGGCAACGGAAATATTAATTTATACAGTGAAACTTGTGGGAAAAGTATGAAAACTTACATTAAATCACAATGTCATCGTTCTTCTACAAATTCATAAGGAACAAGCATACTCTTTGATAATAAGAAGAGCTATATAAAATAATGTTTAATTGAATCTGTTAATTAATTATATTTTTATTAATTACAATTAATTATAATCAGTGAAATTGTATTTTCATTTGTTTTCGTTCGTTTATAATTTTGTTTGTGCATAAATTATGACCATAAGCCAAAATTATACAAAATTATCCAAAATTACACTGTAAAAAAAATTCCGTTAATTTACGGAAAAGGGACTGGCAGCAGAGTTGCCGGAATGTTTTCGTTTTTTGAGGAAAGTTCCGTCTTTGTAGTCCGTAAATTCTGCGCGATACCAGTGATACAGACGATATAGAAGCGATACAGGCGCGAAGGAGTTGATACGCATGCGTGACATCAAAAATACTGCAATCCCATTGGATTATAGATTTTTTACAGTAATAATTCCGTATTTGAAACCCTGTAATATTAGAATGGCAAGAGATATACGGGAGAGATTCCATTTTTCTAACAAAACGAAAAAATTCTGATCAAAATTCACGGAAGACAACCTGTCAACAAACGAAAATCTTTAACAGTGTATATACCATAATTCCCCTCCTAAAGCGAGCTTTTTCACCCGCTTGGGGAAGGTTTATTTCTTTATTTTTGAATCACTGCTCTAAATGTTGTATTTTAGGACATAAAATACATAAGCTTAGACTAAACTTTACTTTTGTTAGATGAAAAATGTAAGAATTGGGAATTTGGACGGCATATTGGGCACAATCTTGAAAAATGTGCCTTTTCGGTGACCAATTTTTACTAAACGTTTAGTATGTTATTCACCACAGCTGATAATACAAGAAACCGCAAAAAAACATTTGTAATATTTTTGGGAAAATTAGGTAATTTTTTTTATATATTTGTACCTGAATAATACTCCAATAATTATTTTTATAAACATATATCTATATATTTGAAACGCTAAGCTTTTTCTTTTGACAATCCGGGAGAACAAACTACTGCATCAAATTACACCATTCTTTTTTTTAATGACAGATATTTAGACACAGATTTGTTATCGTGCATTCGTTTGTTCGAAAATTTAATTAATTAGCCGTAATTTTCGATTAAACTTTTACGGCTGCTTATGACGTCATAAAGTCGGCAACTCCCACTGTTGCAATGCATAGAATTTATTCTGTAAACTCTGTGGTTCCCCAATCTTTTGACATTAGTTAATATCAACTAGGTAATATTTTAACATCTATATATTTAAAACGCTAAATGTTTTCTTTCGATAGTCCGTGAGAACAAACTGCTGCATCAAATTACATCGTTCTTTTTTTTTAAATGAAAGATATTTGGACACAGATTTTTTATCTTATATGCGTTTGTTCGAAAATTTAATTTATTAGCCGTAATTTTCGAATAAACTTTTACTGCTGCTTATGACGTCATAAAGTCGGCAACTCCCACTGTTGCAAGGCATAGAGTTTATTCTGTAAACTCTGTGGTTCGCCAATCTTTTGACATTAGATAATATCAACTAGGTAATATTTTAACATCTATATATTTAAAACGCTAAATGTTTTCTTTCGATAGTCCGTAAGAACAAACTGCTGCATCAAATTACATCGTTCTTTTTTTAAATAAAAGATATTTGGACACAGATTTGTTATCGTATATTCGTTTGTTCGGAAATTTTATTAATTAGCCGTAATTTTAAATTCAAATTTTACTTCTCGAGGCTAACGAAAAAGATGCATTCCACTTATCTTTTCTTACAGACCGAAAGAGTGACGTGATGTTCTTTTCGTACACCTTCATTGGTGCTTTCGAGCATCACGTGACTACGGCGGTCTGTAAAAAAAGATACGCGTAAAGCACCGCGGTAGCCTTTCTTTTTCGTTAGCCTCGTTTACTTCTGCTATGTCGTCATAAAGTTAATCGCCAGAGGATACTGCAACTTTTCATAAAAATGAAGTCTGACTCTGACCGTAACTTCAAGCTATCTGGGCAAGGTAGAATTGTAAACAAAGATCGAATAAATTATAAAAATATCAATGTCACCAATTTATTTACTTTTAACATTTGCTGAAACATTAAAACTAATACAAAAAGATTAAAATATATTAAATTACTCATAAATTTGTTGTTAAACGTTAATAAATTTTATTTATTAAATAAAAAATACCCTTACATGGAACAGAAGCAGCATACGCACAAGTAATTGACGCGACTTATTTTTTGCGCTATTTTCGCACATTATTTTTATTAAACACATGCAATTATTAATTAGTATTAATTAGTTAATTTTAAATTATTTTAAATTATTTATTTACACATGTATTCAATTTTATTAACACCAAGTTGCCATACAAAGCAAAAATCGCCATTTTGGCTCCAAAAAGAAACCAATGCGTCTGCGACATCGGTGCCGATTTATTGAAAATTGTTTGGGTGCACCGCATCTTGCCTAAATTAATTAAATCCATGATCATTGTTTCTTTAGGAGATTAAAAATATGAAAATTTAATTCTTAACGAAATACAATTATTTGGTCGGAAATTCTTTCTTAGTTTGGGCTTGGTTAATATTCTGGTACTTCTCCATTATCCCATCGACCACTATCCATATACAAAAAACTATCAACAAATTATTCGCCAAACTGTAGCGCCCAATAAACAAATGGAAGAAGGTTGCCATTAGAATCTCAGAAAAAAAAGTAAAAAGAAATAAATTTGGAAAACCCCAATTCACTAAAGTATCATTTATCAGTAACTTTAAACAGTAAAATTTACAACATATTAATGAAAATAACAACAAAAATAACCTTGGAAATTTATTTAATTAAATTATTTTTCTTAATTATCTCTCTCGACTGCTGGATAAATGTTTGTGACGTCAGTTAAAATTGATCTATTGTGAGTAACTGCGCATTTTTTTCAATGCTTTTTCACTTTTAATGTCATGTTGTCGAAGATGTAATTTCTATTTTAATTAATGAATTAACTAATAAATCAGTAAAACATCATTAAAAATACATTAAACGTCGAATTAAAAAGTAGAGTGTATAACGATTGTGTCAAACCGCGCTATCGCTTTTGTTTTCATTGTGCTTACATAACTTCTAAATATCGTACAATTTCAATTTATACATCATCAATTATAAATATGTTAACTTTCGAATGAAATTTATTTGAAAACAGCCGCTTAATTTAACAACATTTTAAATAATTTTGAAGCATGAATTATTTTTTAAATCTATCTCAACAATGGCCGCCAGTTTGCTTCAGTAATATAAAATAGCACCTGGGAAAGTTGCCACAATTGGAAATTAATTTCCCTAACCAACATAAAAAGTGAAGAACATAATAATAATAAAAAAAAAAACCTCTGAATAAATCATAAAATTAGATTAATCATAAGCATTTTGGAGCTAAACTGAAAATTTTCAAACAAAAAACCGATTTTCCATTTATGTTCAACATAAAATTGATATCAAGTTGAATTCGTGTTGATGTATGTGTTGCATCGGAATATGCTTGGAATTGTATTTTATTATTATTTTAAAGATCGATGGTGTATTTCACTGTATCAGAGGGAAAAGATCACGAATGTACAAAAGGGATAATCATGATTATGGAAAGGGACCGAAAAAACTATGCAAATAAATTATACTTGAAAACATCAAAAATCTGCATCATCTGCAGATTCTATATTATTATTGTAAAGAAATTTCTCCATCTTTATATAAAAATTGATTAGCTTAAAACAATGGATGAATTTTAGAAAATATGGATTTGAAACGAACAATGATTAAAGAGGACATTTTAAAACTTTTTAGTATTTAAGTATTTTAAAACTTTTTTAGCGTCGAATTTCGACGGTGCCTTTGAACCGATGCAATGCACATGCACATAGAAGTTCACTCGGTTGCATTATCACAGGGAGAGAGATGTGTGCTTTATTTACTGAATATGATATGGACGTAGGAATACACTATTTGTATGATACTTCATAGGTCCACGAAATTTTCTTTTTGCAGTGGTGAATATGGCATTAATGTCGAACTTATTTGCATTAAACAGTTGTTTATGGATTGTTTGTTTGGAGTTTGCATCGGAAATGGTACTGTATTTCACTGGGGGAAAAAACTTTAAAAAATAAAACATTTAAATGACTTTTTCATACGCACCCCTTCTTAAATAATAAAGAAGCTTATTTTACTGATATTGTTATAGTATTTTTTTCCGTCAAGTTTTGACGGGTTCCATCTAGTTTAAAGTAATATTTGTAAGATGCTCTAAAATTATTTAAATATTATTCATAATTATTTATTGTTGTTGACCTGATATTTCTGGATAGATTCTCTAAAAGGGGGGGGGGGGTTCCGGAATTCACATGAATATGCATGAATATTGGTTATCATTCACGCGTGAAACAACTTGGTACATTTTTTTAATTGGGCTTGGTAGGATTTTTCTTTGATATTTTTTCTTATTGATATTTATTTATTTGAAAAATTCAGGATTATACTCCTTTTTTAAAAAGAGTGTTTGTTAAATTTTCTGCGATACCTTGGCATTAAAATTTTTGATGTGATAATTCAGTATCACATTATTTAACTTATTATCCGTGTTGCCAGACTAAGAAAATGTTTTATTCAGTTTTTTAATCACATTTTTTTTCCTTTTATTTAATGACAGACACTCCGTTATTAAATAAAGCAAAGATTACGTCCAAAAAAAGTAAAAGAAAAAGTCCAAAAATTAAAATTAAAAATTAAAATTAAAATTAAAAAGGTAAATATTTTCAGTAAAAGTATTCCTCATTCTGCCAACACTGCTTATAATATCTAAACTAATAAAAATTCTATTGATCAACTAGAGTATGCATTGAAAATCTAGAATGTTCCAAGTTTTGATTATTTTTCAGACTCCATCAAACAACAGAGTCACGTATTTCAAACATTTTCTGGAAAAATTCCTTCTAATTCTTATAAACATAACACTCTTGGTCTATTAATGAATTTATCGCTTAGAGAATTTGCTAGGTAAACATTAGAATACTAATTACAATCTTATATCTAAATATCATTCTAAAAACTTTCAGGGAGGAAATAATTCTTTTGCCAAAATATTGAAATGATTAAATGTCACCAGAATTTATGAATAAATTGATTTGAAAAATTAAATTCTTGTCATTGCATACATTAAAGAAGCAAAATTTTTCTACAAACTTTTGAGTGCCAATGTCAGCTTACAATCAAATTTATGTTCTATATATAATAATGGAAGCCCAGTAGCGTAGTGGTCAGCGCTCCTTCGACCATGCCAGAACGTTCCCAGTTCGATTCCGGGTTGACGACTGGGCAAAGTTCACAAAACCTTTCATACCTTCGGAGTCGAAAAAATGAGTACCAAGCTTACTTGGTAACTAAATACTGGTTGACCCGCGTTCGGCTGACCACCTGACCGGAACATATGCTGCATAGCAGCCCAGGAGTCTATGGTCAAGACAACAGGTCTGGGTCACTGCCACCGAGAAACACTCAAGGCCGACGGACAAGAAATGTGACGACATCGCTAATGGACCGACTTCTCACATGTCAGTTATCAAAATGAATTTGGATTTTTCTATAAGAATATACTGGTAATTATCATTTTTTTTTGGTCAGGGGAAAATACAGTAAAAAAAAAAGATGATTACCAGTATATTCTTATAGAAAAATTCAAATTGATTTTGATAACTGACATGTGAGAAGTCGGTCCATTAGCGATGACGTCACATTTCTTGTCCGTCGGCCTTGAGTGTTTCTCGGTGGCAGTGGCTGGGCTCTCTAGACCAGGATCCTTAATGGATTGTAGCGCTGCAGGTTTAGTCTAGCTACATATAATATACCACCGTCCTTCTTAGTGTTAAGCTATTTATATATACAAGCACTTATGAAGCGGACTACGATTAACAGTGGTGTAAACTCCCACCGATCTTTTATAAAAACATTTTTTGCCTCATTTAAAACAAAATTCTGCTTTTATTAAAGCCAAAGTTTTCTATACTAAAATACTGGTGGAAGTTTCATTTGCGGCACACGTGCCCTATTAAGAAGAGGAGTGCCAATCAAAAAGTCAAACTTGTTTAAGAAAACAACATGTATTTTATTTGTTTACATTCTTATCATGCCTTAGTAAAATGCAAATCGAATATAAAATGTTTTATTTGTAAGAAATGTGCACATCATTCTCATTTCCATAGAAGCTGTAGAACAATTTGCGTCTGTAAAAATATTGGGTTGTTCGTAAAGTTGGTTCTTACCGGAAAATTCTATCATTTAATTATTCAACATTCGTTCCGATATCTAATCTACTAATAATTGACAGGCAGAATTTTTCGGTACGAATCGATTTTCTCAAACGGAAGGAACTTTCCGAACAACCCAATATTGTTTATTGATAAGCACATCGAAAGAAAATGTTATTTTTTTTCTATTGAACATGGTCGAATGAGATGACAATATAAGTCCCGAGAGTGCTGATTCTATTTAGAAGGTACAACAGAGACGAAAATTTAACTGGGCCTTGGCGATTTCCCTACACATTTCACCCTTTGCGGAAAGGAGAATCTTCCTGCTCGGTGCTTCTTTCCCGCTTGCTGGGCTTCCAAATGATCCTCTTTTACAATACCAGTATTTTTTAAGAAGTATTTCCGGGGACTGTTTCTACAACATTTAGAATAGAAATAACTTTTACGGGTATCCCAGCAGCAAGAGATATCGGCTATATTTCAACCAATTATAAGAACTGTCGGTATGAGATTGATAGTTATACAGAGAATTGACACGATATCGTCTCGAGTATAAAGTTATACAGAGAATTGATACAATATCGTCTCGAGTATAAAGTTATACAGAGAATTGACACGATATCGTCTCGAGTATAACTAGCGATTTTTCTAGTCATGAATCAAGGGTAAACATCGGCGTGAAATGAGATTAAAGTTGGAAATAAATTAATCGGCACATACTCCAATTATAAAGTTGGCCAATATTAAGAAACTACCAAAATTGAATAATTTTGCTGGAAACGTATCATTTGTCTTGGCGGTAACCCTTCTCCTTCAGTGACATCTGTCACGCGACATAAACTCACCAATATCCTTCAAGATATTTATCTCACAACCCCCTTAATTGCTCTTTTCATGTTTCAAGGATAGACGAGACCACACTTTTAAAAGGACATGCTAATAATTACAAGTGAAAAAGATGATAGGAGGAATTTTTCTTGGTAAGAATAAATTCCTTATGCACAAATCAGTAAACCTTAATCTGTTAAAATTTACAGATAGCAAGATACGTGGTGTACGAAATCTAACAATTTAAAAGTTCTTTTTTTCTTTTTTTAATAATTGTGTATAGTCATTCATACGTAAAAATATACTTTGACTGGAATTTAATAAATTAAATTGATATATTTCGAGTAAGTGAATAGAAAGACTTGCTGTTTTGTGAATTTGAATAAATATATTGAAAATACACATATATGAGAAAATATCTGAAATTATATTAAAAAAAAACTTATTCTCTAAATGTACTTCTTAAATTATGAACTAGGAAATTCTCAGTGAATAAAGTAATTTCTTTAGAAATTATTTAAGTAAAATTTTGGGAACTAAGAAAATACAACGCTAGAATTGTAATTAAATGAAAGATGTCATTTTAAAGAAAACACACATATATGAGAAAATATCTGAAATTATATTACATTTTTTTTTGTTCTAAATGTAATTCTTAAATTATGAATTAAGAAATTCTCAGTTAATAAAGTAATTTCTTTAGAAATTATTTAAGTAAAATTTTGTGAACTAAGAAAATACAAAGCTAGAACTGTAATTAAATGTAAGATGTCATTTTAAAGAAAATTTGGGAAAGTTTTTGAAATTTTTTTCTTAAGGTTGTGATGTAAATTTTCTTATACCCAAGTAACTCATCTTTTTTTTTCAACATATGGTGAGAAATTTGATTTTATGCTTTTTTAAAAAGTAAAAAAAAAAAATGACTGAATAAAGTATTCATTAAAATAATTATTTGAATATTATATATATAAATATATATATTCATACATAACGTACTGCAATAAGAAGCTAGGAAACAACAGCTATGGAATAATGCTAAGGGAGCCTAAATTTCATTGAAAAAACTCCATAATTAATTAAAAGTTAACTAAAAGTTCATTTTAATTCAAATAATGAGTTTTACTAATTGGGAATATTTCCCACTATGAAAAGCAAACACATTTACCTATCGAGAGAGTAATTAATTAAGAGGTAGGAAATTTAGTTTTGTTTAAAGTCTAAACATTGATTTTATATTAAAAATTCAATTAACTACATTTAGAATTAAAAATAGGGTTAACTTTTCTTTATAAGATGCCAAAAATATTTATATATCAAAGGTATAACTAACTAATAAGTGACCACGTAATTTTTAACTTAAAATATAATGTTATTTGCATATTACACTGGAAAATAAATTGCAATTTAAATTTAAATTTAAATTGTAATTAATTGTAATTATTTTTTATTATTTGTTTTTATTGCAAGCTCATTTAACAGCAATATTTAGACTTTAAGTTATTTTTTTTAATGTTTTAACTAGTTTTATAATTGATATGTAAACAGTTTTGCATCTTATAGCGGAAAATAATCCCCATTTTCAATATTTATTATTTGAATTAAAACGAACTTTCTTCCGTTTTAATTACTATTTTTCCGTCTTACAAATTTTCCTGTATGGTATCCCTTGCTAATCGGCAAACTGAAATATGATATTGCAATGTACTCATCAAAAGATTAACAAGTGACCAAATTATGGAAAATTATTAAGCAAAAGCTTCAAAATTTATTCAATAGTATTCGGGATGCAATAGCGTTGGTCGAGAGGTTGTTTGCCGTGCGACCAAGAAGCCTTTTCTACCTATCCTGGAGAGTGACGTCGTACGGACGAAATCTAGTCGAGTTAGAACATTCGTCCGAAGCCCGGCGAGAAATTATTTGCAGTTTCGGTAGGTTTCTACAATTTTTGCAAGAAAAATTTAAAAAGAATTTTTTTTAGGAAATACTTCTTTCTATTCAAACAGAAGACCATTTGAAAGTTCTGCACTTACTTATCTACCAGCGAGAGGGTTCTCTACATCTGCACAATTCATTTTATGCGAAAGTATGTAGCATCCCACTTTGTACACATAAGAACACTGTTTACAAGAGATTAACCTCTCACGCACTCACAACACTCGATACTTGTTCACGTTACTTGTGTCATAATTCTAAGGTATATCACATTAGATGATCCGATTTTTCTCCCTTTAACTTAAAAAGAAAATACTAAACGCTAAATTTTGATAAATTATACGCTTTATTTCAAATACAGGGTGGTTAAAATTAAACTGACAGTACTCAGAGGCTCATAGCTCTGGTTCTACTGATCGGATCCGAATAGAACTTAAAATATATGTTATGTAGATAATGCGGCCAAGGTTTTCGTAAAAAAATAGCTTGAAATTTCGCTACCAGATGGCGCTGTATGGTTGAGTATGGCAAATGAGTAGCTAATGTAATTTCGCTATAAAAGCGATACGTATGGTTCAAAGAAGTCATACGTACGCAGTGAACATGCCTATGAACAAGAAGGAATGCACATTGATCGAAAACTTTTCAATCAGAATGAGAGCGATGCTTCGGCAGCACTCGGTGCTTATTGGCGGATGAAAAATGTCCGTAAATGAAGTTAGAGGCACGATTCGTAAGTTTGAAGAAACCTGCCCTCTGGATGTTGCACCGGAAGCGGACGACGAGCAACTGAGTCGGCGATTGCGGAGGAAATTGCATTCAGAGCCGAAGCATTTCTCTCATTCTGATAAAAAAGTTTTCGATCAATGCGCGTTCCTTCTTGTTCATCGGCATGTTTACTGCAGACGAATAATTTCTTTGAACCATACGTATCGCTTTTATAGCGAAATTACATTAGCTACTCATTTGCATATGGTTTCAGCACTACAGCGCCATCTGGTAGCGAAATTAAAAACTATTTCTTTTTTTACGAAAACCTTGGCTGCATGATCTACATAACATATATTAAGTTTCATTCGAATTCGATTAGTAGAACTGGAGTTACGAGCCTCTGAGTACCGTTAGTTTAATTTTAACCATTCTGTATATAAAACATGTCGCTGAAGGATAACATTTTTCTTATTATTTTGTGTACGTTTTACGTAGTATCATTTATTGAGGTATATTGCTTTTTTCGTTGATCGCCCAGCGTAATCGATATAACGAGGGACTATTATTGAAACGCATGCATACATGAAAGGTATTCTAAAATGAATAAAAAACAAATAAATACACCACAGAATGTTTCCTATTTTTAAGAAATCGAATTTTAAATTATTTAACGTGACGAAAAATCGTTCTAAAAGTGTGTTTGCTCTGAAATTTGAGTTTTTACAGAAAATTTTCGACAAAAATGCCATGCACACTTTTCATTTAACCTTAATATTATGTTATATATACTTCTGTAATTTATTTGATCAATTTTATGTACTTTAAAAAAAAAAATATCGATTATTTAAAATATATATATATATATTACAGAAATATTGCAAATAATTATGTGAAAATAAACTTCTTATGAGTTTTAAAAAGAAATCTACTAATGAGATATTAAAAAAAAAATGTTTTTATTTTATATCTCGTTACTATTTTTCATTGAAAAATTTAGAATGCCATATGTTACATAAAATATATAATTAAACATCCATTTTAAATGTAAAGGATAGACTCGAAACTGCTTTTGTGACTCTTCCAGAGCTTATGCTGATGATTTTATAATGACAATTTTATGCAAAAATCTTTTCATTTAAATTATTTTTAAATATTCTAGTTAGTGACATTTTCAAAGACAAAATAATAATATACCTCTTTCACTTTATTCTTTTAACATTTTTGACGTTGGTGTGTTTACACAATGAAACCCTGTACGCTTAACTTTTTTTTTCAATAAAAATTTATATCAATTCTGTTATTAGTAAAACTTAAAGGTATTTAACCCGTTTAAGAGCCAACACTAGCCATGCGAAGAAATTCGCAAGCTAATATTAAGTCTATGGGAAGGTTATTTTCAAATTTCTCGTTCGCATTTTAATATTTTTAAATGTTTTTTTTTTTTGCATAGGTCAGTAAGAGGTTGATCTCTAACGTTGTTAGTTTTTATTTTTTCGATTTTGGTTCCGATTTTGGTTCTATTTTGGATATAAGGGCATTAACTTTTAGAACCGGTTCCAACTGGTTCCAAAATTGAAAATATTTGCTTATATATAATAAAAAAAACTGCAACGAATGTCGAAAACGTAAAAACTAACAACGTTAGAGATCAACCTCAGCTATTCCATGCAAAAAAATAAAAAATAAAAAATAAAAAATATTTAAAAATATTAAAATGAGAGCGATAAATTTGAAAATAACCTTCCCATAGATTTAACATTAGCTTGAGCGTTTCTTGCCGTGACTAGTGTAGGCTCTTAATAGGTAGTTTCCAAGTGATGTGTTAATTGTCTAGTGACCCTTTAACGTTCATTGGTTTCCCCACGAAACCACAAAACTTTAATTACGAAGCTCAACAGTGACAGCAGAATTTTAATAGAAATGGTTTTCATCATTTATTATATATACAGGGTGATTCATAAAAGATGGGCAGAACTTTAAGGGGTTATAGTACACTTAAAGACAAATAATATTAAATAGGAGACTAAGGGTCCCAGACGTATTCCCAAGGAGATAGGGGGCATTAAAGTTTAGGGTCCGAAATTTCAAATGATTATAAAACATGGAAAAATTGGTCGATTCGTTTGCGGTTTTTGCAAAAAATTTTCTTTATGCCAGTATTTTCTTGAAATAAAATTTTAAAGTTCAATTTCAAAAAATGCCGATAGGGGGCGCTTTAGACTTTGGAGTAACAAACAACTATTTTTTAACGTTATTTTTTGTATTTCTTTAAATGATTTCGAAAGCTTAGACTTAAACTTAAATTTTGATCTAAAAATCTGAGTCCTAACGAGTAGTTAAGTAGCGTAAACTGAAATTTGAAATTTGAAACCCTTCTCCCCCCAGAACAAAAATCAGTTATTCCCGATCTTTGTGTCGTAGATTAGGCTCTAACTACTGCCGTGTTTTGCTAAAATTATTCTTTATGTCAGTATTTTCTTGAAAATAAATTTTAAAGAAAATTTTCAAAAAATTCCGATAGAGGGCGCTTTAGACTTTGGAGTAACGAACAACTATTTTATACCGTTATTTTTTGTGTCTCATTAAATGCTTTCTAAAGCTTAGACTTAAATTTTCAGCCCAAAATCTGAATCGTTAGACGTGGTTAAGTTTCTGGGGAGAGGGGTTTGAAATTTCTACTCCTGAGCACAGTTCAGTTTACCATGTCCACACATTGTGTGCTGTGATACGAGGTAAAAAGTCACAAATTAGGATTATGTTACCAAAGCATATTTATTAACATGTAATCACAATAAATGTTCAAAATTGTGACCACCAGAGGTTATGCACGCAGAACAACGGCGACGAATGGAACGGCGAACATTCGCGAAAACATCAGGCTTTTCGAGCACTTCCCCTACAGCGGCGGAAAGTCTGGCGACCAGTTCCTCGGGGGATTCAATGGGTGTCTCATACATAAGAGCCTTCAATCGTCCCCAAAAAAAGAAATCGAGGGGTGAAAGATCTGGCGAGCGAGCAGGCCAAGCAACAGGACCACCTCGACCAATCCATCTGTTCGGAAATGTGATGTCCAGATAGTTGCGGACGTCTCGTACGTAATGGGCTGGCGCTCCATCGTGCTGGAACCACATGACCCGCCGGATGCGTGGAAGAACAACGTTTAACAGGTCTGGCAGCACATGTTGCAGAAATGTGAGGTATGTTTTACCGTTGAGGCGTTCAGGAAGAAGGTACGGTCCGATTAGGTGGTCTCCGAGGATTCCTGCCCAAACATTGATGGAAAAGCGTCTCTGATGAGCATGTGGATACGTAGCATGTGGATTGACATCCGCCCATACATGTGCATTGTGTGTGTTAAATGTACCTTCACGTGTGAAGGTACATTCATCGGTGAAAAGCACAGTTCGTCCAAAATGTGGATTTAGCGCGTTCTGCTGCAGAAACCAGCGGGCGAATTCAATACGATTTGGATAATCCCCTGGACACAGTTTCTGGACTCGTTGCACATGAAACGGGAGCAAATGTTCATCCTTCAGTACCCTCCAAGTCGTGGACTGTGAGGTATCCACCTGGCTAGCCACTGTTCGTGTACTTGTACTTGGCTGCGCCGCTACTACATCCAGAATGGCTTCTGCAACAACTACTGATTCGTCCTTTTTTGCACGACCTGCATTCGACCGGGAAGCGAGAAATGATCCCGTCTCACACAACTGTCTGTGCAAGCGCTCGAAAGTTTTGCGGTTAGGCAACCGCCTGTTAGGAAATCGCTCACCGTACATTCGTTGTGCCTCTGCACCATTTCCATCTGCCGCTCCGTAAATTAAATGCATCTCAGCCTTTTCCTTATTCGTGAAGGGCACCATCTTCCGATTCATTACTACAGCGACTTACACTTGACTCACCGTTCAGTGGTTTTTATGCCTGAATCGTGTCGAAATTTTGCATACGTGTTCTTCTTCTTCCCCATTTGACATTTGCATACTTTCTGTTTCCTTCTTCACCCGGTGACTAGCGTCAGGAATGGAGCTTTAACGTTTGCATGAGCGACGTTTCCAACTGTGCCAGTGCCTTTATGAGTGAATTCCGACTATGCAGTCCTTGACGAAAGTTGTATTTTTGCCTCGTATCACAGCACAGAATCGTTGGGCATGGTTAAGTAGTGCAAACTGAACTATGTTCAGAAGTTGAAATTTGAACCCCCTCCCCTCGCTACTGAACCACGCTCAGCGATTCAGATTTTGAGCTGAAAATTTAAGTTTAAGTCTAAGCTTTAGAAAGCATTTAATGAGACACAAAAAATAACGGTATAAAATAGTTATTCGTTACTCCAAAGTCTAAAGCGCCCTCTATCGGAATTTTTTGAAAATTTTCTTTAAAATTTATTTTCAAGAAAATACTGACATAAAGAATAATTTTAGCAAAACGCGGCAGTAGTTAGAGCCTAATCTACGACACAAAGATCGGGAATAACTGATTTTTGTTCTGGGGGGAGAAGGGTTTCAAATTTCAAATTTCAGTTTACGCTACTTAACTACTCGTTAGGACTCAGATTTTTAGATCAAAATTTAAGTTTAAGTCTAAGCTTTCGAAATCATTTAAAGAAATACAAAAAATAACGTTAAAAAATAGTTGTTTGTTACTCCAAAGTCTAAAGCGCCCCCTATCGGCATTTTTTGAAATTGAACTTTAAAATTTTATTTCAAGAAAATACTGGCATAAAGAAAATTTTTTGCAAAAACCGCAAACGAATCGACCAATTTTTCCATGTTTTATAATCATTTGAAATTTCGGACCCTAAACTTTAATGCCCCCTATCTCCTTGGGAATACGTCTGGGACCCTTAGTCTCCTATTTAATATTATTTGTCTTTAAGTGTACTATAACCCCTTAAAGTTCTGCCCATCTTTTATGAATCACCCTGTATATATTATATATATATATATGTGTCGTATCGCTTTTTTGTTATATAAAAATAAATTTGTTCATAATTTCCGGTGTCAATCATTTATTTCAACATCGTAGCAATTGAAGTGCGTTATCCGTTAAAGGGTTAAGAGCCTACACTAGTCATACGAAGAAACGCTCAATCTAATGTTACGTCTATGGAAAGGTTATTTTAACAATTTCTCGCTCGAATTTTAATATTTTTAAATGATTTCTTTTGCATAGGACAGCTGAGGTCGATCTCTAACGTTGTTAGTTTTTATTTTTTCGATTTTGGTTCCACTTTTTTTATATAAGGGTACTTTCACTTTCAGAACCGATTCGAACCGGTTCCGAAATTGAAAATGTTCGCTTATTGTTGAAAATGTTGAAATTGAAAATGTTTCCCTTAAAAACTGCAACGAATGTCGAAAAAGTAAAAACTAACAACGTTAGTGATCAACCTCAGCTATTCCATGCAAAAAAAAAATAAATAAATAAATAAAAAATAAAAATATTAAAATGCGAGCGATAAATTTGAAAATAACCCTCCCATAGATTTAAGCTTCCAGTTTTGTTTTGTTTTGTATAAGAGTACTTGCACTTCAGAACCGGTTCAACCGGTTCCAAAATTGAAAATGTCCGCTTATAAAAAAACTGCAGCAAAATCGAAAAGTAAAAACCAATATCGTTATAGTTTGCCCTCAGTTAGCCTATGCAAAAGAAATAATTTAAAAATATTAAAATACGAGCGAAAAGTTTGAAAATAACCCTCCCATAGATTTAAGCTTCCAGTTTTGTTTTGTTTTGTATAAGAGTAATTGCACTTCAGAACCGGTTCAACCGGTTCCAAAATTGAAAATGTCCGCTTATAAAAAAACTGCAGCAAAATCGAAAAGTAAAAACCAATATCGTTATAGTTTGCCCTCAGTTAGCCTATGCAAAAGAAATCATTTAAATATATTAAAATACGAGCGAAAAGTTTGAAAATAACCCTCCCATAGATTTAAGCTCAGACATTAACCCTCAGAACAAATTATAGGCACGTTTTAGTTTGATCTAAGCTTTATTTAAGCATCTTTCTTTCTTATAAAATTAAAAAAAAAAAGATTTTCCTCTAATCCCATTCCTGTAAACCACAATTTTTTAGACTCATTTGTTTCTCTTTAGAATCATTTGTTTCATTTTTAATAACATACATTTTATTATTTATAGAGTATTAAAAACTTTATAAATTTCTATTAAATTAAAAAGCATGTTGTTGGAATTTTATACAAATTAGCATTAGATATAATAAATAATGTCCTTGATTTTATATGTCTTTCAAATATATATTCACTTTGACGTATCTATCTTCATTTACTTATGAAATTTTTTTAACTTAGATTTGTAACATTGGACACATACAAAGTTACTCTGATAACCATTATTTTTTCTTCAAACTCTTATTTTTTAAAGACTTGCTTAACACGTTCACTGCCAGGTTAAAATTACAGAAATTTTATTTTATTTAGAAAGTTTGAATTCACACTAGAAAATACTAATAGCAATATTTACTTTATTTAATTACAGACATTTCGCGATTACACAAAATAAAAATACTTCTTACGAAATTTCCGGTACGAATTCGTAATTTTAGATTGAAAAACCAGGCGTACGCGTGGTTGGCAGCGAATGGGTTAAGATTAAAATTAAGAAAATATTTTTTTTCACCATATAGTTTGATCTACATACTATTCAAGTGTCGTATCTTTTCTATTTAAACTGTATTGGAAACTTTAGGTTTTTTTCCGCTTTTACTATTAATTTAGGATTTTATTTTGGAGTTTTGAAACGTTTTTTACATGATATATAATAATTCTCTCTTTTTTTAATAAGTATCCTAATTGGACATTCAGTTAGACAGATACCGAGTAAGCCATAAATTCGTTAAAATTTTGAAAATTCATTAAAAAGAAACAAATGATGCTAAAAAATTGCGGTTTGTAGGAATTGGATTAGAGGGAAATCAGATATTTTTTAATAACAAAAAAAGTTGTGGTTGAAAAATTAACATAGATGGCGTAATAATAATATATAATATAAAGCATACGTGATATGTATGCAAATATAATATATATATACATAATATATATACATAATATATATACATTATATGTATGCAAATTAGTCTTATAGTAAAAGACCATTTCGGCGAAGCGTTTGACAAGCTCAAGTATCCCAGAACTCGTAACAAGCCCTTTTCTATTCGTCAGTCATTTTGCTTTGAGGAATTTTTGCAATACGTCAGTTGCCGATTGCCGGTTCTTGTAAAAGTGTTTAACCATCACCGTTTGATCTGGTAACGATAGCATACTGCTGGCATTGAATAAAGAATCTGTGTACATTGAGGGGATTTTATTTACAGCCTGATTTCCATAAATCGGCTTCATATTATGCATGCAACGCAATCTATCGGTAATTTATTTTTGAACCAAAATTTTTTTGTCATTAAAAAAAATCCTATCTCTTTCTAATCCCATTCTTGTAAACCTTGTTTTTATCATAATTTGTTTCTTTTTAATGATTTTTTAAATTTTTAATGAACTTATGCCGCACCCGGTAAATTAATGTTGCCACATACTAAATTTATAATACTGTACATATTCAACATTGCTCAAATAATTATTATTTTCATCTACATTCTGTAAAGAATGCTTCACCGTAACAGTGAAAACTTTCTAACATAATATTTCTGTTTCTTGGAAGGAAGGAAATGTCAATGTAAAATGAAATCGCGCAGAGATTGTTCTATTCTTATTTTTCCCCTGATTTTAAAGTTCCATCTTGATAAATACTCCAGGGTCATTTCCTCCAAAATTAAACTGCATTAGATCCTGTTAATATTCTTCTTACAGCACGGCAGGGTTCCCGAATTAGAACGTATTTTTGTTCAAAATATCTACCAGAATTTTCAAACAGTAATTTCCGATTTATTTAATGACCGATAATTCGTGATTTAAATATATATTTATACGGGTGCTTCATAAGATCGGTAAATCTTTAAAAATAAACAAATGATGCTAAAAAATTGTGATTTGTAGAAATGAGATTAAAGGAAAAAAAAATAACAAAAAAGTTGTGGTTAAAAAAATTACCAATAGATGGCAATGGCATGCATGATATAAAGCAGATGCATGAAAATTAGGCTTATAGTAAATGACCCATTTCTGAGAAACGTCTGACGAGCTTCAGTGTCCCAGAACTTGAAACAGGCTATTTTCTCATCTTCAGTCATTATGCCGTGCGGAATTTTCGCAAGACGCCAGTTGCCGATGTCCTGTTCTTGTAAAAGAGTTCAACCAACAGAGCTTGATCTGGTAACAATAGCATACTGGTTGCATCGAAAGAAAAATCTGTGTGCATTAAGGGGTTTTACTGATGGCCTGGTTGGCATAAATCTGCTTCATATTATACATGCAGCGCCATCTATCGGTAATTTTTTAACCATTTTTTTTTCTATTGAAATAAATCCGATCCTTCTCTCTAATCCCATTCTTGCAAACCGCAAGTTTTTAGCATCATTTCTGTCTGCTTCATATTATACAGTACTATTACGCCATCTATCGTAATTTTTTTAACCACAGTTTTTTTTGTTATTAAAAAAAATCCGATCTCCCTCTAATCTCATTCCCGCAAAACGCAATTTTTTAGCATTATTTGTTTCTTTTTAATGAATTTTTAAAGTTTTAACAAACTTATGGCGATCCCGGTACGGTATTAGTACTGTGATATATATTTTGCATAAAAGAAATGTTAAATTAGTGATGACTGTACTTATCGCAAGTCAATAAAGTGTAAAATTAGAAAAGATTTTGTGAGAGATTTGTATAAATATTTCCCCAAGACCTTCGCAGTTAATGTAGAAGCGACTTGTTATTCAACTGAAGTTTAATTTATTAGGAGTACCCCATAGATGCTATAGCACCATTTTTTTACCACGAAACATCAGTACAAATTTTTGCCATATTTAATCGCTCAAATCCGCAATTAAATAAGGCAAAATTTACTATTAAATTTTGGTGGGAATTGGAAATCGTAAAAGTTGGCATATGACACCCATCTTTAATTAATGTTTTCTTGGTTTATATATACTACATTTTATATATCTATTAATCATTCTTTTTCCCCAAAAGCTTTAATGATCCTAAGCCAACTTCATCATAAATCATTAGCATGGTTGATACAGCCGATTATTTTATAATCTATTCGCATTACTATGTTAAAAAAATATATTTTGTAGTAGATTTCTCTTGCACATGTTGTGAAAGTCTCAAGGTATATGTAAAAGATTTTTATTTTGAGAAAGTGGTGCCACATTTTATTAAAAGATAGTCGCCAACGGCAGCCCTGCATTTGCATCATTATTGCATTTATGCGTTCATTTCAAGAATTTCTCTTGTATTCAAAAATTCCGAATTTACACCAGAAAATCTGACTAGCAATTTTTGCTTTATTTAATAACAGACGTTGCATGCTTACGTAAAGTAAATAATCTTCTTTAGTTATGGTTTCGAAATTTCTGAATAAAAAATAAATGCATGAGACGCACGCTTATATGCACTATTGATGCAAATGTGTTAACATTATTCCTTGAAAAGTGGTAGGAAACATATTTCCCTCTTAATTTTAAATCCCAACAGCCAAAATTGTAACATAATTTTTGAAAATAAATTTGCTTTTATATTGAACGTAAATAAAACATGTAATAGATTTTTAAATCAATTTGTTGGTAAATTCGAGATGTAATCAATCATTTTAATAACTTTGGAGACAAAATTAGTTTTCCCGTTAAAGGGTTAAGAAACTTGACAACATATCTTTTATTTTCTTAAAAGGAAGCCAAAGCGGAATAGAATCGCTTTCAAAAGTTTCTGGATTTCTAGAAATACTTTTTCTCATTACAGCTTGATTTACGTATTATTTAAGTGTCATTTGTTTTCCATTTAAACTTCATTAGAAACTTTAAATTATCTTTTCTTTTTTCTATTAAATTAAGAACGTTTTTTTAAGTGTTTTATACGAATTTTACATGAGATGTAACAATGTCCTTCATTCTGCATGCATTTTAATTAACATTTAATGAATATTGAAAAAGTTTTAATTTATACGACTGTACATATTCTAAGGAATTACTCATAAGTAATCAAGGGTTTTTTTTCCCAAAGCGTGGTTTATTTTTGCTATAAACTGTATTAAATGTTTAATGTTCCGCTTTTCCTTTTCTAAAAGTACGTTTTTGTAGGTGTGTTAAACTTGAGATATAAGAAAAATGTTCTCAAAAATGCCCATTATTGTATATGCACTTCAATTAGACATTCATTTAATGATTGTTGTTGCAGTTTAAATTTGTAATATTGTACTTATTCGAAATAACCCTTGTTATTATCCTCTTTTTCTACAAGTTCTCGTGATTTTAAAACCTCGACTTAAACATCAAACAATTTTCTAACATAATTTTATTTTTCTTGGAAAGAAGCCAATGCGCGTAAGAATCGCGTGGAGAGCTTCTAAATTTATGAGATTCTTTTATGTGTCTCATTATAGTTTAATCTCCATGCCCATTTCTTTCCCATTTAATCTCTATTAGAATCTTTAAACTTCCTCTTTTACTTTTCTACTAAATTAAGAAAGTTGTTATAGGACTATTGAACAAAATTTTAATGAAATATAATACTGTCCTTTATTCTGTATATTTCAAATAGCTATTCTGTTATAAGACAAGGAAAATAAGATTTAGATAAGTGCGAAAGTGCCAATTTTTCAACTTACATAATTTAAACATCTTCTCATATGGTATATGCTTGTTGTCTCAAAATTGTTACTACATGCGTTTAGAGATTATTAAACACGTTAAAATAAACATTTTTTTGTTTAAAACATCCGAGTCACAATCTATTTATTCATGTAACAATACAAGATATCTACTGCAAATCTTACCAATATTTTCGTGCAAGAATTTAACAATAAGGAACATATTTTAGTAAAATATTCGACAGAATAGCCAGCCCCCTTACGTGATATATTCTTTTTGGACCGCTGACAAGGCCCTACTTGTCGGGCTTTTGCCCAGCTTAACGGGTAGATGCCTGGTAATGGGGCGAGGATTTGCCTGATCTCCGCATGGCGAAAATCTGTTTGATAAACCTCTAGGTCAGCGCCAGGGTCTGATTACCGGTAGGGCAAACATCCACCAGTAAGAAAGAATAAAAATTATTATCTTATTTAAACGCACTTTTCATACTGAATTTCTGTCCAAAACATTGCAAACATTTCTATTCTTTTTTACTGGTGGAAGTTTGCCCTGCCATTAATCATGCCCTGATGCCGACGTGGCCTCAGTGCATCTTGTTGCCTAGGTTGATTTTCCTTTGTTTTTCGGTTGCTAAATGATGTTTGGATGGGTCGGTTCAGCAATGCACAGTGTAGCGAAGTTATGCCGGATGGATGTGAGATGTTGGAGTATTTACTAATTTCACGCTGCGTCGCACACCCATACGTCATGCCATCGCTACGCGAGTTGGTCTAGGGATTTAGAATCACGTTACGAGACCTAGACATGCCTAGGCACCTCCACAGGTATAATTTACAGATAATTTGGAGGACTTTGCATTCACAACGGATTTTACATGCACCAGGTGCCATTAACGTTAAAATGACGCGAAGGCTGGAATAGTAACACCATATGTACTGCCAGTTACATTCTGAATTATGGAGCCTCTAGTTCTGTGATTTTTGGTTTACAGATTACAGCACTTCGAGATATATTCACGGAAATCAAAATAAGTCCGTAGAAAATATTGTTGCAATATATTTATTATTATTAAAGTTATGAATGAGCTTGTTCTTTCAGCTTGCAGTGAGACTCTTTCTATTTTTGACTGAACAATGTCATTGCGATTTGTTTTCCTACAGAAAATATGTTTGCAGTAATGTTTATAAACCTTGAATGTTGTGACCATCTTTTCTTTTACACATTGTAAGGTCGTTGTGTCTAAAGCCGATGCAATTTATCATACCATTGTCACATTAATTTATATTTCTTATTCTAATAATTTTAAAATGTCGGATATAAACAAAGAAGGTTCATTATTATGCTTTTACATCAAAACTTCCTTACTTGGCGCTCTGGCACCAAATTATGATTGGTGTCCGTCTAACTGAGAGGAATAAATCATTTTAGTAAAAATATACACACACTTGTACAAAAGTATTTCAGAAATATGTAAAATATTGTGAGAAAATAACCGAAAAATAAAGAGTTTTTTTTTTTTAATCTGCAGGTGAAATTATAGAGTAAAAATGTAAATTACAACCTTTTTCAAAAATTTGATATACAATGAAACATGAAAAACTAGCAAATAGATTACTTAACCCTTTCAGCGGCAAGCAATTTAGTTCTTGTAACGTCGAACTCACACCGGTATTTACGAAAGAATTTAGTTCAAGATGAGGAAAAGCAATTTTTCTACTTTTCCCGTCAAAGTTAAAAAAGAAAAATTTAATTAAAAGTTTCTGGTTTGAATCAGATTAAAATCAGGTGGGATATAATATATCCTAGCGCCCCTCAAAGGGTTAAACTATATAAAAAACATCTAAAACGATAAGATAAAATCACGTACAAAAGAAAAGATTAAAAATGATAACCGTAAAAATGATATATTTATGTTATACAAGAATATTTGTATTGCAACATGAACAGTCACAAAAAAAGAGGCAATCTCAGTTGAGGCATGCAGAATTATTACCCGTAAAATCAAACACACAGTGAATTATAAGAATAACATGTCACCAAATTTCCTTATTATTATTATTATTATTATTATTATTATTTTAATAAATATAAATTGGACTAGAAAAGGTTTTAAATGAAGTGTTCTTTGTTATTGTGTGGTTAATTGTTAATTCTTTATTTAATAAAATTTCTAGTTTTATTTGAAATGAAAAAAAAATGAAAAGTTGGTAAATATGGACTAAGTATAAATTATATCCCTAACTATAAAGTTGATGTTTCTGTGTGTTACAAGACTAAATTCAGATCCTGGACTTTTGGAGTGTCTTCTAGTATACTGTGTTCTTGAAATTTGATAGAATTAAAAAATCAGCAATAATGGAAATTTTGCGCCACACGTAGTGACATTACACTAGCAAGGAAAGGCTCCATAAGCGCATACTCAGAAAAAATTGAAAAAAATTACTGAAATTCTTCTCATGGGGATATATATGTTTGCAAAAAAAGTTTGTTATATTTATTGTTATTGAACCTTGCTATAACGGCCGTAAAAAACTATGAAAATTCTCTATGAAAACTCGCGTTTTTGGCGATTTATCGCTGGTTGGCGACACAATGAAAATTAAAAAAAAGTACCCGTTATGATAAATACTGTTTTAGGAAAAACGTTTCTACTTTTGATGCTAAAATAGTTTATGTAACTTTAACTTAAATAAACGCATTTTTATAACTACCGTTTTGCCGTATACATCTATATGTATATACAGGGATGTAACAACTGAGCGCTAATAGACCGATTGTCGCCACAAAATTTTATTACTATTCTTCGCCTAAATTGTATTAGTATACATTGCCTAAATTGGATTAGTATTCTTATTAGGCGAAGAATACAAAAAATTTAGTGGTGGCAATCGGCCAATAGGCGCCCAGTTTTTACGCCCCAGTGTATATATATATATATAAATTAATGATCGTATTCTACGGTTTAGAACAAAATTTAAATTAATTAAAAATTCGATAAAATAAAAGTTAACATCCAATTATGAAACACTGTCAATTTGACTTCCATGTTGTTAATGTCGAAGACAACAAGAGAAAATTATTGTTGCGATGGAAACAGACTTATTATATATCGAAATGTATAATGGATCGTTCTTAATAATGCAATTACTGTTAAATACACTTACAACTTATCCAACAGGTGAAACCGTGTAAAATTAAATAGCTTCAGCAACATGCAACTTGTATTTATATATATATAAGCTTATATTATACAAGCTTATAGAAAAAATACTGAACTATTTAATCGTTTAAGTTTAAATTCATAAAGTACTGCGCATTTAAACACTCATTTATCGAGGAATTTCCAAATGTATTACAATCGCTTGCATTTGGCGAGGAAAAAGTATTGTTTGCCAATCGCGCCTTCTTCCGCCAAACACTCAAAATTATTTTATTTTTTACAGATTTTCTACTAGGATTCTGCAACTACATTTCACTGATATGTACATGCGTAATTCCATTAGTATTTTTTTTTTCAAAATATTCTGAGTATGTGTTTTAAAGAGATCTTTCTTAAGAGACAAGTTTTGTATGCGTATTTTAATAAGATTCGTCACTTGTTAGGAAAAAAATGTATAATTTTGAAAATGAAGTTTATTTTCTTTAAAATAAATAAATAAATAAAGTTTTCAAATTAATTTTTTAAGGGGTCAGGTAACCTTTTAAGTGTCAGAAATTCGAAAATATTTTTATTAGCTTATAATTAAACATGATTCTTTAGGAACAATTTAAAATAAACCTCATGCAAAAATTATGTCTAAAACAGTCTGAGCTTTTTTTATATGATCAAGGGACAGTTTGATCTTTGAAGTCAATTTTCTCAACACGACGATTTTGGTCATTGCGCGCACGATTTAAGAAAAATGGTTGGTTAGAATTTCATGAAATTTTGACTGAATGTCTTAACCAGACAGATGTATAAAATTACCTACTATTATGTTTCTCAAGTAACACATTTAGAATTTGTGACTACTTTTGTAGTAAAAAAGAACTCGATATTTCGAATTTCTCTAAAAAAAAAAATCTCTTGATCTACACATTTTATTTTTTTCATCGTAGGTCATTTTGAGAACACATTATATATGTACAGTACAGTGTATGTATGTACATATGTATGTACAGTGATACAAGCGCTGCGCCAGAAATGGTCGAGTGTCATCACTAAATTTTAATAGTATTTAGCACCTTATTTAATGAAAGATTTTCTGAACCTTAAAAAGACGAAGAATATTATTTGTATTTAGTGGTGAGAATTGGCCATTTGTGGCGCAGCGCTTGCATCTCTGTATGTATTCATAAAAAAAATTTTGGCTGGTTATAGCAATTCAAATGTGAAAAATCATGCGCGCAGTACATGCCAGAATAATTCTTTCGTATAAAATTTATTATATTTTAAAATAAATTTAAAAGCTTTATATGCGTGTATACTTTTTTGGAGAATTTTAATTCATAAAATAAAACTTTATTAATATGCATTTTAAATTTTATAATTCAAAATCAAATAGTTACGGAGTTATGGTAATTCTTATAGAGGTCCCTTTTTCATGTATTTTGTGAGTTCAAAGGTTACCTGACCCCTTAAAGTAGAATATCTGTCATTTATTTGCTGTTTTGAATTTCAGCGACAATAAAACGCAATAATCTCATAGATTAATACATAAATAAAAGCACGGCTACACTAGATGCTGGGCTGGCTCATTCATTATCATGACGTCACAAATGGTGGCTGTCCGCGACCAGCGATTGGTACAAAGCGACGCGCCCATCGTTTTGTGCTAATCGCTGTATGTCTTTCGTTTTGTCGTTTCGTTTTGCACCAATAGCTGGTCGCGGTTAGAGCTCCTATAATACACTGGATTATTTTTTAACACAATTAATTCAAATTGTTAAAGTAATCATACAAGTTGTAAATTTCCAACTGGACGAAAAATGTCCAGGCCAGGATTCGAACCTGGGATCACCTGGCTGAAGCCGCCACGCTCTACCACTGAGCTATCCCGGTCGAATCTGGAGGGCATAATTCATCCAGTACCTTATTGATCAAAGCATCTGGTCTGATATTTTTTTTAATCAGCTCAACAGAAAAGATCGCAGGTAATGGAACTCCAGTAAACGCTGGATACGTGAATACACTGGATTATTTTTTAACACAATTAATTCAAATTGGTAAAGTAATCATACAAGTTGTAAATTTCCAACTGGACGAAAAATGTCCGGGCCAGGATTCGAACCTGGGATCACCTGGCTGAAGCCGCCACGCTCTACCACTGAGCTATCCCGGTCGAATCTGGAGGGCATACTGGATGAATTATGCCCTCCAGATTCGACCGGGATAGTTCAGGATAGCTCAGTGGTAGAGCGTGGCGGCTTCAGCCAGGTGATCCCAGGTTCGAATCCTGGCCCGGACATTTTTCGTCCAGTTGGAAATTTACAACCTCCTATAATACAGGCTGACGCATCCTCGCAGATATGTGTCTCAAAGTCGAAAAACCAAGCTAATTTTCCGCCATTTAACATCCAGCCTCTTTCAGAAGGTGGAGGAACGAGGCCTCAGGCAACCCCAGCTCCGGCAGCGGTAGATTGAGATGCTGAACTGTGACCCGAATAATGCGAAACAAAATGGATATGCGTCAGCTCCTATTATAGGAGCCTTAGTCGCGGTCAGCCACCATTTGTCACGTCATGATAATGAATGAGCCAGCTCAGCATCTAGTGTAGCCCTGATAAGAGACGCAAAATATGCCATCTTCATTATATCACAGTCTCTTATTTAACATAGTTCGATTTCTACTAATGGGAGATCATAAATCCTACAAAATAACCTAAATAACCTAAATAAGGTGAACACAGAAAGTGAACTAACATTATAGAATTTAAATACTGAAAACATACTAAATGGAATTTCAGCTAATGGGTTGAATTACCGACGGGAAACTGGAAATCTCTTTTCAGTGATGTTTTTATTATAAAACCTTATTTACCTAACTTAAACTCTTACAAATCTTTGAAATGTCTTATAAAAAATGTATTTAATACTATGTTGTCCAATTATTTTTTAGATTGTAAGACATTTTATATTAAACCTACACTCAAGGATTTTTTTTTTTTGAAATAATGTTTTTTTATATTCATATTTTGGGTTATATATCAGAAATTTTAAAGAGAAATCTTATTTCCACTATTTAAAAGCTGAATTCTGTAATTAATTGCATAAAGGTAATATTTTTCTAAAAATAATAGCTGACCATGACACCTTCTTAACCCTTCTTTGCATGAATTTTTCTTTTACAATTGTATTTTTTTATACATATATTAAATATTAGACACCAGAAATTTTAAGATAGATTTTTAACTTTGTTCAGCAACATAGTTCACGGGAAATTTACTGGATTAATATTTCTATATAAATATAGTGGTGGCGAAGAAGTTGATTTATTTATTAAAAGTTAAATAAAAAGTGATGGAAATTTACATCCCTATGCAATTAAGGGTTAAATATACTTAAAATTAGTTCTGAGTGATTTTATATTTTTAAAAGCAAATCTTGATAATAAGAAAATGTTTTCTGAAATACGTTCTTTGTGCAATTTTG
Source organism: Maratus michaelseni (assembly GCA_963931845.1). NCBI lineage: Eukaryota > Metazoa > Arthropoda > Arachnida > Araneae > Salticidae > Maratus > Maratus michaelseni. The sequence continues at coordinate 78,410,744 of OZ007595.1, read as the reverse complement.
TCGCAATTTAACGAATTTTCAGAAGTTTATACTGGCAACAAAATTAAAATTATGAAGACACTCGCAGACCAATGGGAGCATTCTTTTCCTAATTCGCATTTGCATTTCAATATTTTTAAAGATTTTTTTTCAATAGAATAGCCAAAGTCGATCTCTAATTGAGTGGGTTTTTTATTTTCTTTTTCTTTTTTGTTTTTTTTTATTATTTAAATTTTTGTGGCCATTTTTTTTTTTTTTACTTTCACTTGCGAACTTGTTTCCGAAATTGAAAGTCACCTCAGAATAAAACGAAAACGAATGCAAGCAAAATCAAAAAAGTACAAAGGATACCCTTTACCATTTTTTTTACATATTGAAATGAAAGCGAGTAATTGGAAAAGAACGCTGCCATTATTTAAAATTATCTTTCAAATGTTTTTGCGTAACTAGCGTAAGCTCTTACCACAATATTATGCTTTTTTTCTTTAATCAATGCACAAATTATTAGAAATGTGTAAATAACTGAACATGTTTGTCTCTCGTACTACACATTATCTGCCGTACTCTGATTAGGCTTTTGATTCCTAAGTAGAACAATTTTCTCCTCTATAGAATAAACCAAATAATTAAGGTAGAAACAGAATATGTTCATATCTTAAACAATGTTCATTATAATTCTTATTATTACATACTTGTGACACTTGTGATAAATGAGGTCTGAAGATGATTTAGAAGATGGAGTAAGATGAATTACGCTTTTGTGGGGAAAGTAGGACATTGTGCATTGTTTTCGTAATGTGTAAGTTTGTTTATTTTGAGTATAATAACTGTTTTCGTTTTTTTCTACTCAATTTATTTGAATTCTTTTTTCTTCGAAATGGAACTTTTTTTATTTTAGAATGTAAAGAAATTCAAACGATTAACCCTTAATTGCATAGTGATGTAAATTTCCATCACTTTTTATTTAACTTTTAATAAATAAATCAACTTCTTCACCACCACTATATTTATATAGAAATATTAATCCAGTAAATTTTCCGTGAACTATGTTGCTGAACAAAGTTAAAAATCTATCTTAAAATTTCTGGTGTCTAATATTTAATATATGTATAAAAAAACACAATTGTAAAAGAAAAACCCATGCAAAGAAGGGTTAAATATGTTTTTTATGCAGGATGCCTCAAAATTACTAGTGAAATCGTTTAGTAGTGATTCGCTTCCGAAATTAAAAGAGCGCTCTCAGAAACAAAATTGCAACCAAAATCAAATACATACAAAAGTATAACGTTTGATATTGACTTAAGATAACCTTTTAAAGAAAATACTTAAAAATATTGAAATTCAAATGACAAATTTTGAAAGAACTCTTCCATTAGTTTAAAATGAGTTTGCGAATGTTTTCGCGTGAGCACAATTATTATTTTTTCGTTCAATAATGCAAAAATTTTTAGAATTGTGTAAAAAATCCAACATCACTGCCTTTCGTGCTACACATTATCTGTCGTACTCTAATTAGGATTTTGATTCCTACTAAAGTAGAGCAATTTTCTCCTCCTTAGAATAATCCCAATAATTAAGGTAGAGACATACTATGTAATTTCACATCTTAAACAATGTTCATTATGATTCTTACTAATACATTCTTGTGACACTTGTGATAAATGAGGTCTGAAGATGATTTGGGAGATTGAGTGAGATAAATTGCGCTTTTGTAGGAAAAGTCGAACATTGTGAATTGTTTTCGTAATATGTAAGTTTGTTTATTCTGAGTATAATAACTTTTTTTGTTCTTTCTACTCAATTTATTTGTATTGTTTTCAGAGAAATGGAACTATTTTCAACACTTTCCAACGTGATTCAAAAGTATTTATGAATTAGGCCTGTCTGTCTGTCTGTCCATCCGTCCATGCTCTAATTAATTAAACATAACTTAAAAATTAGATTAACAGATATAGTGAACTAAAATTGTAAAATTTAAATACTGAAGACGTTTTCAATACTATATTACATATGGATTCAGATAATGGGTTGAATTTTTTTAATTACGGTATTTAACTAGAGGCGTGGCTTATACCTTACAGAAAATGCATTTATATTACGTTGTCCATTTTTTTTTTTTTTTTTTTTTTTTTTTTTTTTTTGTAAGACATTTTATATTGACCGGATTTATTATTATACTCGCATTACCATGTAATTGAGGTTTACCACGGATGTCCGGTATTGAAAATGAAAGGGTACCATTTATCGTTACTTTACAGGAACACACAAAAGTGTTACGTTACATTACTGTCAATGGGGAGAATCGTTTTCAGTGAATTTTAATGATATTATACCGTTTTATACATAATGAAATTGATCTACATGCCTGAAGTAGATGGCAATATATTTTCAATAGAGTATAGCGTAAGTAGCAATTATAGTTTATTTACTTGGATATACAAAAGAGTTACATTATGATTTATGAGAATCGTTTGTAGTGTATTTTAATGATTGTGTAATATTTGAATGAAACTTATATACCTTACTAAAATACACTAGAACATTTTTTTTTCGTTCTTGTAATTTTAGAATGTGGAAAAGTCAGAACGATTCAAAACGTTGGATATACAGTATGCCTCAAAATTACTAGTAAAATCGTTTAAAAGTGACCATACATGTCAAGAGAAACATTTTTTCTAAACAAAATAATTGTGACAATCCACTTGTTGAGTCAATATATTTCCTTCTAAGTCAAACCTGGTTTTTTGTGCGTAATTCTAATAATAATGGAGATATTTTAACGAAATCTCAGACTAACATAGCTTTTTGCGACTAGTGTCTCGCGGCTGAAATCACGTGACCATACGTAGATTCCTGGCTTCAGATCACGGATTTCCCTACTTATTTTAATGTTTTGTTGCTGAACGGTTCTGTACTTGGTAGTTGAATGGTTAGTGCGATACCTTTGAGTCTAGATAGCATGAGTTCGAGTTCCACGTTTTCTTTTTATTCTAGATTTTTAACCCTCTGGTTGCGGATTTATTTTGAAAAAAAAAAAAAAAAACATATAGAAGATACTTACCAGAAACTTGGAATAGTGTTTTTCTGTATTTCTTGACAGATATTCCCTGATTAAAAAGATGCGAGAAGTACTGTTTGAATTTTCTGGTGTAAATTCGAAATTTCTTAATTAAAAAAATAAAATCCGTGGACAATACTGATGACGAGTCTCAGTCAGGGCCTGATTACTGACGGCGCACAATTCCACCAGTAAAATTTAATAGAAATTTTCGTCTTATTAAAACGCACTATTCATTCAAAATTACTACCATGTATAACGAAAAAATATATATTCTTTTTTACTGGTGGAAGTATGCCCCGTTGGTAATCAGGCCCTGGTCTCAGTCGTCAAATGAACCCAAGGGGTTAATTTAACACGTTTTATTGGTTAAAATATTCTATTTCAGGTTTATTTATTTATTTTTTACTTTTTTATTTATAAATGTTTCATTGATGAAATAATCTATTTCAGTTTTATTTTCAACTTTTTTATTTAAAAATATTTTATCGTTTGCTTTTTATTTTTCATGATAAAAAGGATATTTTTAATAAAAGTAAATTTTGATGTTAACTACAATTAACGATTTATTTTTAAAATAAAGTACTTACAAAAAGATTCTGTTTCAAAAGTTTTTTCTACTTTTTGATTTTAAAATGTTATGAATGGAATATTTTAGTACAAAATACAAAATAATCAAATTTTTATTAAAATTTTGATACTAATAAGAATTAGATTTATTTCTTTTAGATGCTAAAAAGTGTAAACTAAAAACAAAATACAGAGTAATAAATATTATTTAATAAAATAACTTTTTTTGGATTGCTGACATGTTTCGGCTCACTCCAAGCCATTATCAAAAACAAATAAGAATATTCTATTTATGGTCCATTTTACCAATTTTTCTTTCAGACATTATTTAAAAAAGCATGGTTAAAAATTTCCACTAAAAACGTCCCCCATTTAAAAAATGTAAAAACAGTTTCCAATAAAAATCTCTACCACTCCACAAAAGCGCTTTCTACGAAATCTCGAACTACGAAAATTTACATAACGCTTTATTAAGAGAATCAATAGAAATCAATGCTTCCAAAGTCGTATGCAATGACATGGTACATTCATTACTTGATTGCCGCTGGAAAAAAAAATTGGAAGAGAGAGAGAGAGAGAGAGAGAGAGAGAGAGAGAGAGTTTTGAATGCCGATAGAGGGAGCTCTTCAACCAGCAGTCATATATATAATGGAGATGAAGAGAGTTGAAGATCACAACTGATGATGCCCTAGCGGGGAGCGAAAGCGCTTTTGTGGAGTGGTAGAGATTTTTATTGGAAACTGTTTTTACATTTTTTAAATGGGGGACGTTTTTAGTGGAAATTTTTAATCATGATTTTTTAAATAATGTCTGAAAGAAAAATTGGTAAAATGGACAATAAATAGTAAATTTACAGACATTAACATGTGAACACCTGTTTTTAATAAGAATATTCTATAATTACATGGCCTTTGAAGTTATTATTCGAAATGATCTCATTTATATTTTCGGTACTTTTTTAAAATCACGCACATTTTATTAAAATTATTTTTTTTTTACTTTTTGTTTATTTCCATATTTGTAACCATGGAGTAACTCGAGCCACAATTTCGGTAAGTTAAAAGATGCTGCATCGTTACATATTATATTTTTGCGTTTTGTATGTTCGCGATGCAGCATCTTTTAACTTACCGAAATTGTGGCTCAAGTTATTCCATGGTTACAAATATGGAAATAAACAACCAAGTAAAAATAAAAAAATAACGTGCGTAATTTTAAAAAGTACATGAAAATTATATGATAGTACTTCAAATAATAACTTAAAAGACCTTGCGATTATAGAATATTTTCATTTGTTTCTGATAATGGCTCGGAGTGAGCCGAAACATGTCAACAATCTAATAAAAGTTATTTTACTGTAGATTATGTTTTCAGTTTACACCTTTTAGTTTTTAAAAGAAATATATTATTACCAGTGGACCCGTGCGAAGATTCCGCACTGCAGAGTAAAAATTTTTAGCAATGTCTAATCATTTTAGATGTAAGGTTAATTTTCTAAAAGAAAATAAGGACTAAAAATATCCGCAAACAACTTTACTCACGCCAGAATATTATCTAATTTATTCCATCAAAGTTGCACTAAAAACTGATCTAAGATAGTAAAGGAAAAAAAAAAATATATACAGTGTGTCCATAATTAAACGACCCTACTTTAAAGTTCTCTACAGACGAAACTATCGGTCAGAAAGTTGCGAAATTTTGTGAAGGACATAATAAAGGAATGGGAATTTGTTTAATCGAAAAAAAATTTACTTCAAAATTTCCCCACCAGATGGCGTTTCTAATGAATTAATTACACATTTAACATACATTTACCACAGTTTACATATTTTATTGCAACAAAACATTTTGCACATGACGGCCATCTTTTTCAGCTACTATTAAGAATCGTAAGATAGCATGTGCCACAGTTGTATGTTATGTTGCCCGTAGAGTGTTCTGGAAAATGCTGAGAACATGTCGTGAAAAAAGTTTTGTTGAACATTTTATGTTGAAAGAAAAATTTGTAAACTATCGTAAGTGTGTTATAAATGTGTAATTCATTAAAAACGCCATCTGGTGGCGAAATTTTGAACTATTTTTTTTCGCTTAAACAAATTCCCATTCCTTTATTATGTCTTTCACAAAATTTCACAACTTTCTGACCAGTAGTTTCGTCTGTAGACAACTTTAAAGTAGGGTCGTTTAATTATGGACACCCTGTATATCAATTGTATTTTAAATGCATTAGAGAATGACGTTATCCGTTTCGCAGAAAACATGGGACAAAGAAAAATAAATTGAGCATTTGAATTTGAATTTTACTTTTAAATCATAAATATAAAATAAATCCTTGCAGGAACAGTGTCCCAGTTTCACTGCCCCACTTCTATTTATTTTTTTATAATGATTGTCGAGCATGATGTAATGCGGTATTTTATTTTTGTGGTAACACTAATTTCAGGAAAACCTTTCATTTCATTTATGAAAACAATGCTGATTTAATTTTTAATTAACAGTAATTTTTAATCAGAAAACATGTTTTAACGAAATGTGAGTGTATTATGTACGAAGCCTGTTCAAAATCCTTTCATATAGTATCTCATTTATCATTCTGCATTTGTGTTTGCTTAGAAAAAGAGAGGTTGACAACAGAAATAATATATATATGACAAGATGTTACAATTTATTATATTTTTAGATTAATTTCTATTAATAAAATAAAATACTTATTTAAATACGATAAAATGAGATTAAAATTTTCCATCAAAGAACCTTATAATATTTAAAGTTTCATTTCAGAGTAATATTATCACATACACTTTTATATTATTTTTTTTAAGCAAAGCATATTTAAAGATGTAATAGGGCAGGAATCTAAGTACGGTCACGTGATGTCTGCAGCGAAAAACTTTTTGCGTAATGTCATGACGTAAATATTTTGCCTTTACGGGTTCTAACATCTGTAACCAATTGTACTAACAATTTTAAATACCCTAAATAAAAATATTAAAATTATATTAAAATTGTATCAGCATTTCTATACCTCATTTAACAATTTATCGCTTATGATATTAGTAGGTGCTTGCTTTAATCCTAATAATATTATAAACCGGACTGTGTGTGTAAATGTTTGACTGAAGCCAGCGTCAAAATGATGGGTTTAATGGCTCTGTATCTTTGCTAATAGATGGAATATAACCCAGAAATAAACGCAGGCTCTATTTTGATAGTTTTAATCAAATATGTTTCTAAATAATTCAAAATTTCATTATTTTCATAGCGAATAAATAGACATTTTTCCGTATAAAATTTCAAAATGGTTAAATTTACTTTATCGTTGCTAATGCTTTATAGTTGCCAATACTAGATAAAAAATTCGAATAATAATTTTTACTCAACAATTTGTTTTCAATTGAAAAATTTTCACGTGAAAAATGAAAATTAAATAAAATATTTAAGAATTAATCATTATTAGAAATAAAATGTATATTTGAAAGCATTTCTTAACTAGTAAATCTGCAGATCAGGAGCCTCAACGTCAGCTCTTCAAGTCACTTGTATTTTAAATCTTATTTATGATATGAATTAACATCGTACAATCCACAATTATTCTTTTTTCAATTGCATGCATATTTATAAGCATATAAAATTCTTCGAATGTTCCAGAAATTAGAATCATTAAATTAAACACAGTGTTATACAATGATATACTGAAATTCTGACGAACTGCTTATTCTTTTAATTTTAAAAAATAAATAGGCATACATCCCCCCGTACCCAGTTAGAAAAAGTTTGCAAAAGAAGTGCTAGAAAAGTGCACAAAATCCGAGCGTATTTGGCACCTCTGCTTGTGTATAAAAAGTGCAAACTGAATTGTGCAAAAAAATACAAACTGAATTGTGCACAAAAAGGGCATAATCAGATGCGCCAAATACGCTCGGATTTTGTGCACTTTTTTGTGTGGAGATTTTGTGCACTTTTTCTGCATACGAAATAATCCCTAAATTTTGCACTTTTTATACACAATCAGAGGTGCCAAATACGCTTAGATTTTGTGCACATTTTCTGCATACCAAATAATCCCTAAATTGTGCATTTTGTATTCACAATTATTCGAAATCCATATCGAAAATTTAGCATTCATAAATTTACGTCTAAATCCATTATGCAAATATTCCATTTTCATTTCAGATAAAAATGAAATTTGAAAAATCGTCTGCATCCCCATAGAAAAGCATTATGACCAAAAATAAAATGTTCTATATTTTCCGAACGAATGAACCAAATTTAACAAAAAACTATACAGCTAATTCCGGATACCTCCGCCAACATACCTACCAAAAAGCAACCTAATCGGACCATTTTTACGGCAGTTATCGCGGAACAGACAGACAAACAGACTGACAAACAGACAGACAGAAACCAAAAACTTTTCCCGTCTCCACAGTGAGCCTCAACTGACGTTTCGGCAATAATTCAAAATTTTAGTATTTTCATAGAGAATAAATGGACACTTTTTTCTTATGAAATTTTAAAATGGTTTATTTACTTTATTGTTGCCAATACTAAATAAAAACTCAGAATAATAATTTTTACTAAACAATTTATTTTCAATAGAAAATTTTCCATTTGAAAAATGAAAATGAAATTAAAACAAGAACGAAAAATCATGCGTCAAGCATAGATAATGAACACTTTCCAATGCTTCCACAATAATTTTACAAATCATACCTTTTAATAAGCTAAAAGATAACATCTAAGTAAACAATTTGGAAAACGCATAACATATTTAAAAACACAATTTCAGGAATTTCCAACATATACAATATTCGAAAAAATATCCGAATACTTATATTCAGCCCTGTATAGGATCTATAGATTTGTATATATACTACATAGGATGCTAAATTTTATTTCAGTTAGGAAACGCGTAGCACAGTTTAAAATTCTCCGTCTGGAGTTTCTGTCAATAAGCGGAAATGTGTTCGCGAACTTTTGTGCTTCCTTGTATAGGATCTACAGAATTTATACACACCACGTAATAGACAAAAAGCGAATTAAAATTAAAATCGCGTTCAGTAACTTAAAACGCACTTCCAGGAATTATTGTTAACAGACAGAAGAGAATTCTTTTGTGTGTCCCTGTAAATGAACGATGACAGCTATAGACATACTATTCTGCAGTAAGCCTCTTGTAATGCACGTTAGTGATATATATAAATTTCAATGCGTTTAAAATAGTGAAACATTCTTTAAATAAACCGCAGACGATTTTTCTCCATAGACATAATGTAACGGAATTCTTTTGACTGTCCCTGTAAAGTAACTATAAGTGCTATGCACACTCTATTCAATATTAAGCTTCTTCTAATGCACTTTCGTGATATATATAAATTTCAATGCGTTTAAAATAGTGAAACATTATTTAAATAAACAGCAAATGATTTTTCAACATAGACCGCAATGTAACGGAATCCTATAGATAAACATCCTATAGATAACGACAATAACATATAAAAATTGCAGAGCAACCCGAGCATATTTACGGTAGTTAGAGCACGGACAGACGGCCATACGGCAGACGGCAGACGGCCAGACAAACCGAAGTTATAAACACTTTTCAACTAAGTTGGAAAGTGTTAAAAATTAAGAATTAAAAAGAAGATGAAATAACATTATTTGAAATTTAAAAAAAAGTTTTCAAGCATTTGATAATATAGCATTTGAAAATATCGAAAATAAAGCGGATATGCTTTGATGTTGATATAAAATGAACTTGGGTTATGAAATTACTTCTATTATTTTGATTTTTTTTCTTTTTTTTTTCCTTAGTTCGTCTTTTATTTTTCACTTGAAATGAGTATATTTCAAAATGTATATACGTATTATATGTATCTTAATTGTATGTAATATATGTATGTTAAATGTATGTGTTTTAAATTAAAGTTTATATTTTAAATTATATGAATACAATAAGAATGATGGCGAGGTTAATTGTCTGCGCGCAGCTAACATCAATATACCGTATTTTTAATTTAAAATTTTAAAAAAGTAAAAGAAAAAATGTTAGAAAAGAAAATGCATAGCAAATGTCAAAAATATGCACCGCAAAATTGTCCATGTCGAAATGACGTCCGAAAGTAGAAATTAAAAGAAAGTAGTAATTTTCATTTATTGAAACAAAAAATAATAATAACTCGATTGCCTGAAATAAACAATATTTGACGAGCGTTAATTTTTAAGCCGTTCATCTCAGGAAATCTGAAAAAAGTGACTTTTTTTTTTTTTTTTAAATATAAAGTGGCATTTCCGATTATAAAAACCTAAACATTTAATATTATTGCATCAAAGTAACATAATTTTTCTACATTATGAAAATTAAGACTCGGGAGCTTGAAGTAAAGTGGTATAATCGAGACACGTTTGTAGATCGTGGTTTGAAAACCGGATTTTAATTGCACGTTTCTTTCTGCTTTAAAGGAACAAACAGTTTATTATTGTCATTTTAAAAAATAGCCTTTTCTTTTTTTCTTGATAATAGATTTTTGTAAAGTTTTATATGGTTAGAAAAAAGACATATATTCCAATAAAAAGTTTAAATGTAATTTGCAATGTTAAAAAAAAAAAATTAAAAATTAATAAACAACGATGTTATCGAAACGAAAATTTAATTTATTGAAAAATTCGCTTAATGCAAGCGCAAAGAAGAAATAAAAAAGTCCTTCCGGCCTGTACCGGGGGGAAAAGTTAGCTTTCCTATATCTTCGTTTTAAAATTTTAGCTAATGTTACACGAAAACAGCAAGCTAAAATGCAAAGAAACGTTTACAAAAGATTCGTTAATACTGAATTTGAATAAGAAATTCGCCAAATTATTGAGCAATACCCAAATTGACTTCATTTATGAAGACTTATTTTGGTCGCCAAATGTCGCCAATTTTGGCGCTAACGGATATGAATATATAGTTTTATGTGTATGATTGGGAAAATTATTACAACAATGAAAGAAATTAATTTGCGAATAATCACGTTAATGTGCTGTTTTGTTTCAAAATGTCTGCCACCCTGAGAATTTCAAACTGCTCTATCTCAGCCATTTTTTGAGATAAAGGTAAACCAAAAAATGCTCTGGAATCCTTGTATCAAAGCCTAACACGTAATTGAAAAATAAATTTTAATTTTTAATTTTTTGTATATTTATTTTAGTTTTAAATTTTTAAATGGCCGCCATCTTGAAATAAAATGGCGGACCAAGCTGGCCAACGAACTCGGTCGAGACATTGGTTAGCTTAATACACACAATTAGTTTCATAAAAATTGATTTATAAATACGAGCGTTATCGTATGACATAGGTCAGATATATATATATAAATCAACATTTGAACGGAGGGTGGTTTTGGTGTCTGGGGGTCATGATCGGTTAAAAATATATCGAAATTTTCCGGAACTGCTTTCCTCCGAACGGCTGCAATAGGTAGCTTTATACTTTTTGAGCTACCTATTGAAAAGCTACCTAAAAGTAATAAAAATTTTCCTTAATGCGAATTGCGTAGACTTGGACAAGCCGATCGTGCCAACTGCTAAAAGTAAGCAAATTTGTAATATTATAAACGTGAAAGCGCAATGTATATAGTAGACTTTTTTCATATATAGGTATAAAATAGCTAAGAATAGGATGGTTAGGCTCTGTAATAGGTTCTGTAGCCCATTTGCTTTCTTTAGAGAACAAAATTTGTCACAAAAGTAAATACATTTTTGTAACCAGGTTTTTTTTTGCGTGGTAAAACACTTAATGGTATTCGAGATGATCATTTCTTCTTTCACCTTTAGAGTTGCAAAGGCTAGAAAAAAACCGGTTTAAACCTGGGAATAAACCAGGTCTTTTGGCAATAAACCTTGGAATAAACCGGGTCTATTGGAAATAAACCTGGGAATAAACCGGTTCTTTGCAACTCTATTCACCTTGGACTCCTTTTTCAATTGGTTGCAGTTTCATTTTTGCGATTGTATACATTATTTGGCGAAAAATTTCACTTTTTTAAGACGGAGTTATATTAAAGCCCTAAAAACAAAGAAATGCCGTATTGTTTCCTATAAATATGATAAAGAGTTGGTAAATTACATATACATTTAATTATCAGGGTTGAAATGTTTTGCTTAATTAATGCATTTATTATTCTTGTAATGTTACGTGAACGAAGTCACGGGTAACCAAACCAAAGAAGAGCACTTTTCTCCCCTCAGAATAATTCTAATAACTAAGATACCGGGTGTCCCAAAAATGACTGATGGATTTTAAAATTCAATAATTTGCAAAAGGTGACAGATATTTAAAAAAATTTTGCAGGAGGGTTATGTATGATGTCAGGAGTTTTCTTATTGTGATTCTTAATTTTAGTTCGAATTTCAAACAATAGATGGTGCTGACAGCGTTTGGCGCTCAGTCGATTCCGAAACTGACACCCCTCACAGTTGATGCATCCCCTCCTGAATACTAGGATTGCGAGCTGACAAACACGACGGCTTACAGTGGAGTATTTGACCCGAAATCCTGGACAAAAATATTTTTCTATGTAAATATAGTCCGATTGCCTTGAAATTGTTAGAAGTTATTGGGTATCAATATGGCATGTTTGGTATTGTAAATGAAGTCTATAGCATTTATGGTTCATTTACAGAGACACCCGAAAGAATTCCCTTACATTATGTCTATGGTAAAAAAATCGTTTGCTCTGTATTTGAATGATATCACACTATTTTAAACTTACTGAAATTTATATACATCACTGAGGTGTATTAAGGCACTTATTGAAGAATATGGTGTGCATATAATATATCGTTCATTTACAGGGACAGACAAAATAATTTGGCTGAAGAGTAAATTTAACGTTTAAAGTAACGTTTAGAGTAAATTTTAAGTTTATGACCAATAATTGCTGGAAGTGCACTTTTAGTTGTGATATGCATTTTTAAATTGAATTTATTTTTAATATTACTTGGTGTGGATACATTCTATAGATCATATACAGGGTTGCACAAAAGTTCTCAAGCACATTTCCGTTTATTCCCTGAAATGGCTGAATGGAAATGTTTAACTTTGTTATGCGTTTCACTGAACTAACTTTTAGTATACTGTGGAGTATACATACAAATCCATAGCTTAATTTAATATTTTATATCTTAAATGCTGACGAAGTGTAAGTAAAATTTTAACACTTCACATAATAATAAGTATACATTTTATAAATATTTTTACAACTAAGAAAAAGAAGATACATCATTTAAGAAGAGCACAAAGAAAAAAGAAGTTAAAATATTAATTTACTAAGTAGATATTTTAAAAATACGAATACATCACATGCCCATAGACTTAACATTACCGAAGGGAGTTTGGAAGTCGAGTGACTAGCAGCCTTAAATGTTTACAGTTTATAAGAGAAAAGTAATTGTTAATATTTTTTTATTTACTAGTAATGTTTAATTAAATGTATTTAATTGTACTATCTATAAAGTTTATTATTTACATTTAATTTACTTTAATAATAATTACAGTTATAGCTTTCTTAATTACAGTGCCACCATGAATCAAAACCGTGTGCATTGGTGGAATCATGGGGTACCAATTGTAAAGGTTCACATACAGTCTTGCTGTTTCATCAGCAGATGTTTGGAACTTTTTTTTCGTCAATGCGATGCCCGCTTTTTATGACTTCCAGTGTTAATTACAACCTTTTAATAATTTCTGCGTCTTCTCCAGACCTCTTTAATTCCCTCCTCCTTTCTCCCCTTGTTTTCTACCTATGAGCCTCCGAAACTAATTGGAGACACTTTTTCAGTAAATAAGTATTTACAATTTGAAGCCGATCTGATATTTCTATCAACAGGTATCGAGTTGCGTAGGTATGTACGTACTTACATAGGTACGTACATACATCCTGTAAGCTAAAAACCTGCAATACTAGAGTAAAAATAAAGTTTTTATCTTTTCAATTCGGTTGCCGCAAAAAATGGGATTTATGTAGTCCACCCGAAAAAAAAAATTATATTAAAAAATGGCAACAATATGCGGAAGATGTTTTTGCAGAAATTAGCACTCAAGACTATAACTAATACAATTATAATTCAAACATGGTCCGGCAAAGCCCGGCACATATTTAAAAAGCTTTCGATATGTTTAAATTAGAGCGAAAAAACTGTTTAAAAATGACCCTTTTACACATTTAATATTTTTTATTACATTAAAAACTAAACTATTTAAATTTACACATAGTTTAGCACTAAGCTCTGACTTTTGTTAAACACACAAGCCCTGTTTAGTTTCCATTCAACAATTCATTGAGACACAAAAAAATTATATTTAAACATAACAACAATGCCTAAAATCAACAAAAAACACGTCTTCTCACCAAAAAAATTCCTCTTCAACTGAGGCCAGGAGCCACTAGATATAACTCAGGTTCCAAAAATAGACATAGATCGACGCATCAATTAGTTAGCTATTAAGAAATATGATTTTTACAATTGTTGATGAAATTTTAATTTTTGCATTTTTGGCCAGGTTTTTGGGTCAAATACTCCACTGTGCGACTGTCGCAGGTGAATTTTTTTTCAGCGTTTGTACGCTCCCTCGAACTTTAACAACAATTACATCTAAAAGTTTCCTTTGACTTATTTGATCGCATGAGAACTAGGCGAAGAAAACATTTAGAAATTATTAGGGTTGAAGTTCGAGGGACCTTTCGAAAAAAAAATTCGCCTGCGATAGCCGCTATTTTTATCAGCGCGCAGGCCTAGCATTGAGGGGGCGGTGCATAAATGCTGAGTGGCGTCAGTTTTGGCCTCGACTGAGCGCCAATCGCTGTCAACGCCATCTATTGTTTAAAATTCGAACTAAAATCAAGAATCACAGTAAGGAAACTTCTGACATCATACACAAACTTCCTGCAAGAATTTCTTTAATATCTGTCACCATTTGCAAGTTATTGAATTTAAAATCCAGCAGTCAGTTTTGGGACACCCGGTAGAAACATTCTACGGTATTTTACATTTTAAACAATGTTCATTGAAACACTTGCTATCACATACATGTGATAGTTGCGATAAATAAGGTTTTAGGCTAAATTGGAAAATTGATTGCTATAAATCATGATTTTGTAGAAGAAAGTATAGCATTGTGATCTGTTTCCTAAATTTATATGAGGCAGATGTCAGATTTGAATAATTTTAATATTTTGTCTACTACAATTATTTAAATACATTTTTAGAAGTAGATAATTATGAACTTTAGTATGCAGGAAAGCAAAATGATTACAAAAAGTAATTGTATAACATTTTATATTTAAATTAAAAAATATATAGTAAATTAAATGCCCATTTACACTTATTCATAACATTAAAATACAGATTTTTTATTTACTTATTATTATTATTATTATTATTATTATTATTATTATTATTATTATTATTACTATTATTATTATTATTATTATTGTTATTATTACTATTATTATTATTATTATTATTATTATTATTTTACTGAAAACTACGTATGCTTCAGATGAAAAACTGTTGAATAATCAGAATGGAAAAAAAAACAAGTTGGTAAGTATGATCAAAGATCGCACAAAGGGTTTCGTTTAATATTCCTTTCAAAACACTTTATCTTTTCTTTAGTAAATCCGAATAAATTTCATTAAAAAAAAGATCATGTTTTCTATAAAGTAAAAATTTACCGGTCATTTTTTCTCGTTTTTTTCGAATGTATGAACCGGGCCGATAGCGACGCAATTATACTCTGTCATAATAATATCTGTCATGTGGACTAAATGTGATATTTTAAAAAAATCAATTTCAAAATTAAACATGCTGTACACAGACCTTCAAAATGTTAAAATATGCCAATATTTCCATAATCTGGTTTTTATCATGAGTCAATACGTTCCTCAAACTCATATGATGTTGTAATCACTTGCTGATGTCATATCTACTTGCTTTTTCTATCACTCATATTGATGCTCTCTTTGTATTATTCTCAAACATTTGAAAAAGTCCGTTAAACTTCCAATATCTCACAGATTAAGTTTCTTTTTAATTTTCTAATGACACCATATTAACCTGCTTTCTGTACTTACACATACTCATACTACTTGTATTACTGTGAAATGTTTGAAAATTTCCATGTTATTACCAATTTGACGTCATATTAAACTTTTTTCAATTCGTGAAACATTTTATTTCATTTTCATTCTTCACGTGGAAATATTTCAATGGAAATTTAATTATTGTAGAAAGAATTTTATTGTGGATTTTTAATTTTTGACAACTGGTATAACGAAAAATGTTTAAATTTTATAGGAAAAAACTGTTAGATTTTTTTGTTTTTTTATCTCTCCGTATTAAAATAATAAGATTTTTTTTTATTTTATGATTTTTAGCTTCATAGTAGGTATTCAGCTATAAGTACACAAAATTTCAAGTCAGTAAGTTATACGGTTTCTGAGAACGAATAGGGTGGGACGAATAGGGTTTTGTGATATGAACGAAACCCCAGAGGCGGATTATCCATTAGGCTGAGTAGGCTGAAGCCTAGGGGCCGGAAGGAAAAGGGCCCCGGAGCTAAGATTTTCATTCGGGCTTTTTCTTCTTATCATGCTAACATTTTATGCAAAAAAAAATTAGTGTACAATATTATTTGTTTCGCTTATTTATTGAATCTTTTAGGTATAACATATCCAAATGTTACTCCCCTTTTTTATTCCTTCTATATCTATAAGAAGAAAAGAGTGGATTCATGATATTTTTTGGCATTACTCGGTATATATTGCTTTGAAAGAGGGGAGCCCCCCGCCAAAAAAAGGTCAAGCCTAAGGAGATGCCTCCTCCCTCCACACACAAAAAAAAGGCCAAGCCTAGGGGCCCGGGAGGTAGTTGATCCGCCTCTGCGAAACCCTAAAAAAAGAATTTGTGACGAAAATGGTGACAAGTGAAGTGATGCTTTATGCATTAGGTTTTTTGCTGTATTGATCTCCAATATTTTATTTCTAAAATTTGAAAATTTACTCTTTTCCAAGGTAACTCAATAGATAATTTTATACTTTAATTCTTTATTTTTTACTATTTTCTTTAATATGTACATTGTATAAATATATATTTTATATATTGAAGAAATAAAGCTTTTTAATAATAATAGATATAACGCTATAAATCTTTACGAAATGATAAATGAAAATGTTTTTAACAAAAACTATTAGGATTTGCCTTCAAAGGATCAATAATATTCATTATTATATTGTAAAATAATTTCTACCAGAATTATAAATGCCATTAGCGTTCGTATTCTTCAGTACATTTATAGTACTTTTTAATTTTTTTAAGTTGGTTATAAAAAACATTTCTCATGAAACTGGATGCGAACTGTTTTAAAAATTATATATATATATATATATATATATATATATATATTACAAAATTTAATTTTTTTCCGCAATTATTCTATAAAATTTGTCCATTCAATAATATTCGGTATATAACCCAGCTTATTAAAATAATTCTCATTCTTAAAATAGCCTTTTACTATCCATATGTAAAGTCAATTTGTCCTAATCCACTTAATAATATTTATTCGAATGTAGTTAGTCTAAAAATGGCGATAGCTTTTTTAATTTATTCTTTAAATAGAACATCTTTATTTTAATCCATTATTAAAATTCATTAGTATTATTCCCGTGTGGTCAAATTGCTATAACTTCTTTATTTAAATGCTAAAATATCGTATCTCTTAAAATATTCCGCTCAAAAAACCTTATTTCATAAAGTTATCCTATTATTAAATATCAAATGTCTATTAAAATATTTCCGAAAAACTTTAATTCTTTCTTTTTTTTTTCCTTTTATAAAGATTCATTTTCTTTTCTTCGTATTATTTTTATTACGTATTAAATTCGAAGTTTAGCTACAGCCTCAAAACAGATAAGCTCGTTTGTTGATATGGCAGGCATCTGGTACGAGATTATAGAATATTCTGGAAGGGCGTAGAAAGTTTTTGGCGGTAAGGAAGTCATTTTACGACAAAATAAATCCACCGGAAATACTGATAGAGTTCCTAAAGAGACCTTTTGATTCGATAGAAGTGGGTCACGTGACGTATTCTGTATTATTACGCAAGCTAGTTTAAAAACACGATCCTCCTGATTCGGGAAGAATTTTTTGACGCTGGTGTTTGCTAAAAGAATCGGGACGGATTCTAGAAAATGATGGAACGTTGTATTTTTATTTTGTTTAGTGTTGGCTAACGAGCATTTTCCCTGAAGAGATGTCTTAAACTGGAAATAAAATGTTCTTCGACAAAAAAATGAACTGAATTTTCTTGTTGTTGTTGATGATACCACACGGCCGCCTGATGCGAGCTAAAAGGGAAACCTATCACATAGCTAACCCTGTTTATCAACGAGCACGACTGCCTTTCATCCCGGCTTTGAACTTGGAAATACGACATTAATATAATAAGTCGAACAGGATAAGGATTGGACATTAGATAAACAGCTGGTGATCAACAGAAAGTTTGTGTAGTTTAAACGTGAAATTTGCCGATTGGAAAAATATGTTACGAGGTCGTCTACGCCATTACAGCACGTTCACGTCTGGTGTGTTGCTATTTTGTAGCTTTATAATAAATTAAAAATGGTCAAGCCTGAAAGAGAAAAGAAGATTAAAACTTGGCCTAAGTGAAGTTGTTGCTAGAGAATATACTATTCATCTTCATAAGCGTCTTCATGGCGTTGGTTTTAAAGGATTGCGAAAAAGCAGAACTTTTGTGTTATCAGGAAATTAAAGATTTTTAGATGTGTGAAACTTTCCTGTGAAATATGTTCAAGAGTAACTGTAAGTTGGTATTTTTATTTATTGATATTTTTATATGTTGATATTTATTAGTTTATGTTATATGTTTTATTTATTTAATAGTCTACTTTGAAATTTAAAGGTTTTATATACTATGTTATACTGATTAAATTTTTGTTTTTAAAATTTATTTCTGTTGCAAATATTTAAGTGTTGTTAAGGTTAATTAATTTATTTGATGATTTCGTGTGATACGTCATTGTAATGTTATAGGCAGCGGTATAATTTTATATTTTCATGTTTTAAGAAAAGATATTCTTAAAAAAAAAAAAAAAAAAAAAAAAAAAAATTCATGGGGTATGTAATAAAATTTTGGTGATGATGTTGCTCTTCTTGTTCTTTTTGCTGATGATACAATTGTTATTATTATTATTACTATGATAAAAAAAAATTATTCTAAGGTAGTTAATGCAACATATTAAATTTAAATTTAGCAAAAATAATAAATAAAATTTAGGAGATTTTTATGTATTTTATTGAATAAATGTTCTGGTTAATGCTTAATTTGGATTCACAAATTCTTATAATTCTTAAAAAATTCAATAGAAAAAGTTTGAATTCAGTTATGTTTCTGTCAGAAGGGTATATATGGTCGTAATTTGGAAATATGGAACAATTCGCAACCATATTTTTCACCAGATAATTTCAGACTATCTCATGAGCAACCCAAACAACAATCAAAACCACAACAAACATCACAATCACCATCACAAAATCAAACTAAAGTAAAAACAATAGATTAAACTCAAATTCTTTTAAATATCTATTATTACCATAATTTCAACATTATCAGGTATGTTCTTGGGTGTACAACGAGAATATTACTTGTTTTTGAGAGTTTTTGAGGTTGAGTAGACACCTTATGCAGGCATAAGATGTGTATTTTGATTTAGGAATTTTCAAATTGATGTTGAAAAATAAAATTAAATGTTTTAACTCTATATCAAAATAAATTATTTTTACTTTATTTACTTTTCCTTAAACCAATTGTTTCAAAATTTAATATTATGTTATTTACTTCAATAGATAATCAAATAGTAACAAGTTTATAAATATTTCTATAATTATACAAACATATAAATAATTGGATAGTGATGATGTGATGTCACAGTGATTGTTTTGTGTAACAATAGAAAATTAAGTATTTAAACTAATTGCCTTTGTATTCCATTTCTCAGCTAAAATTAACACCTTTTCATTGTATGTATTGTCTTTATTTATTCTAAGTTTGCCAAAAAAAAAAAAAAAAAAAAAAAACTCTCTGCATTTAGGATATGAATACTTATAACTTAACAGTATAATTTTGTAAAAGGGTATCAGAGGAAAAAATTATTGTAAGGAACTACTGGTTGAGAGTTCAATTTCTAAATATTTAGATTTAAATTTATTTGGATTTTGAATTTTTTTTTTTTGTATACTTTCGACTGGCAAAAATACTTTCTTATATGATTAAAAAATAAGAAATTTATTTATTTGCTATGTAATTATTTTATTCCTCAACCAATATTTTCCCTAACAATAAATAAACAAACTGTGATATTTTCTTAAATTATACTAATTTTATTATATTATTATTATTTCTACTATTGAATTATATTATGAATTACTACATATGTTGAGAAGTATTAGTTATATTGAAAGTTATTATTGTTATGTTTATGAATTGAATTTTATTATAGCATTTATTTATATTATTGAAGAGTTATATTATTTATTAGTGAAAAAATGTTTGACAAATATTAGTTAAAGATGTTGGGATCCCACAGGAATATAACAAAGATAACATATTCCAAGTACAATAAACGACCAAGAAAATAATTTGACTTGTTTATTATGTGAGAAATTTACTGTGATACTTACGAGAAAGAGAAAGATGTTGTGACGAAATGCTAGCATTATAAAGTCATTATAAAGTATTGGTAAGAATGACTACAGTTTTAAAATTTTGATGGAGTAATGCCTTTATTTTCAGCATTTACATAAAAACTGTATTTTTAAGAAAAGGACTGCAGTAATCATTTTTAAAAACAAAATGAGGACTTATCACGATCCAAGAAAGAGACTCAAATAAAACAGTTGGATCCAATGAACTCAAATTTGAATGAAGTCGAATTTTTTTAACTTTGTTTTAACAATTTGCTGATGACTACTTATTCTAAAGCTTGTGAAATTGGTAAAAGCAAAATTCTGTTACTATTATTATCCTATTTTTCTTGTTTATTAATATTTATTATTTATTGTTATTGTATTTTTCTTGTGCACTTACAAATGGTAAGTGAGATTGTAACCATTTCTTGTATTATTTTACAGGGGAAATGCTCGTAGCTTTATTTTTATTTATCTATTAATTTTAATTGATTACTATTATTTTGTTTTTGTTTCAGAAATTTCCCATCTCCTTGCTGGCAGTCTCTAAATTTATACTAGTCAAAACTCAAATTTCTAAAGTATTAAATTTATATTGTCTGAATTTATAGTTACTTAACTATTAAGTTCATCCAAAATCTTTAGGGAGGGGGGATAATATTACAAAATTTAATTTTTTTCCGCAATTATTCTATAAAATTTGTCCATTCAATAATATTCGGTATATAACACAGCTTATTAAAATAATTCTCATTCTTAAAATAGCCTTTTACTATCCATATGTAAAGTCAATTTGTCCTAATCCACTTAATAATATTTATTCGAATGTAGTTAGTCTAAAAATGGCGATAGCTTTTTTAATTTATTCTTTAAATAGAACATCTTTATTTTAATCCATTATTAAAATTCATTAGTATTATTCCCGTGTGGTCAAATTGCTATAACTTCTTTATTTAAATGCTAAAATATCGTATCTCTTAAAATATTCCGCTCAAAAAACCTTATTTCATAAAGTTATCCTATTATTAAATATCAAATGTCTATTAAAATATTTCCGAAAAACTTTAATTCTTTCTTTTTTTCCCTTTTATAAAGATTCATTTTCTTTTCTTCTTATTATTTTTATTAAGTATTAAATTCGAAGTTTAGCTACAGCCTCAAAACAGATAAGCTCGTTTGTTGATATGGCAGGCATCTGGTACGAGATTATAGAATATTCTGGAAGGGCGTAGAAAGTTTTTGGCGGTAAGGAAGTCATTTTACGACAAAATAAATCCACCGGAAATACTGATAGAGTTCCTAAAGAGACCTTTTGATTCGATAGAAGTGGGTCACGTGACGTATTCTGTATTATTACGCAAGCTAGTTTAAAAACACGATCCTCCTGATTCGGGAAGAATTTTTTGACGCTGGTGTTTGCTAAAAGAATCGGGACGGATTCTAGAAAATAATGGAACGTTGTATTTTTATTTTGTTTAGCGTTGGCTAACGAGCATTTTCCCTGAAGAGATGTCTTAAACTCGAAATAAAATGTTCTTTGACAAAAAAAATGAACTGAATTTTCTTGTTGTTGATGATGATACCACACGGCCGCCTGATGCGAGCTAAAAGGGAAACCTATCACATAGCTAACCCTGTTTATCAACGAGCACGACTGCCTTTCATGCCGGATTTGAACTTGGAAATACGACATATATATATATATATATATATATATATATCCAAAAAAAAAGCGATACAATAATCATACTACATTACATAAACAAAAACAATACCTATACAAAAAACATTGGTCTTCCTTAATCGTAGTCAATGGTGACTAGGCTTAGTCAGTGGCAATGCCAAAAATATGACTGAAATATTATCTGGCGAGTTATCACCTACGCCCAGCTAATGTAAAAGTAACCCTTTTCTGTCGCCAATTATAGGGGTACTTAATTTTATTTTTACATAATACTTTATTTTATTGTGAAGTTTTCTGATTATTGAAACTGTGCACACTTGGTTTGAGTTTGGTGAATTATTTTATTAAACGTATAACCATCTGATATTAGATTAGATATGATGTAAGTTAATTTATATTTTTTATTTAATATAATTTTATCAAATATATCATTTCATTAAATAAATTATGTATTTAACACGTTCACTGCCGAGTTAAAATTACCAGAATTTTATTTTATTTAGAAAGACCGAATTCATACCAGAAAATATTAATAGCAATATTTACTTTATTTAATTACAGACATTTCGTGATTACATAAAATAAAAATTCTTCTTTTGAAATTTCCGGTACGAATTCGTAATTTTAGATTGAAAAACCACGAGTACACTCGTGGGACTGCGAATGGATTAAATGTGACTGTTGTAGAAAGAAGCTGCTTAACCCTACAGTGCATAGTGTAGCCAATTGGCAGCACTTTGTATTTCACTTTTAATAAATAAATTAAGTTCTTTGCAACCACTATATTTATATAGAAATATTAATCCTCTAAAAATAACACAAATAATGTTACTAAATAAAGTTAAAAGTCTATCTTAAATTTTCTGGTGTAGAATTCTTAATATAGGTATAAAAAAACACAATTCTAAAAGAAAAATTCATTTACTGTAGGTTTAAATTTATTTATAAATAAATTGCTTTAAAAAATCGCTTCATGTTACTGCTTGATTTAATATGATTTGAAAGTTTCATTTCAACGTATGCATGGGTAAAACTTATCAAGAATAATTGATGACAAGGAGAGTATACTCCTTGAAATTTTCAGAGTCCAGTCGGTTCCAGTTTTTAAAATTCGAATAGTTTTACTAATATTTAATTGGTAGAGTTTTCCAAAGTCTCGTGAAATCACCGAATCTGCAATGTTTTACTGCGATTAAATAACGAGGTAAATTTAATTAAATAATTCTGGTAGGTACCGTATCTACCACCATTATTACCCTTTGTTAAAATGAAATAAACAAAGTATGCATTACCCTTTGTTTTATGTTGAAAGTTCGTATAATTATTGCTGAAGAAATATATTTTTTTTTTTGGAATTTTATCTCGAAAATAAGCGCTAAATTTTGGGTCTTTTGAAAATAGAGTTGAACAAAAAGTTAAATTCTATTGTAAACGTTTGTTAATATGCTAAGTCCATTTAAATATAGTAATGTACTCCATCTAAGGTACTGCTTAAAAAAACAAAAAATAACACTCAACAAATACATATTATATATGCTTGAGTACCTGAAGAAAATTTAACTAAATCCATTAGGGGGAAGCATAATAAGATTTTTACCATGAAAAAATTAAACGTAATCAATTAACATTTTCCAACTTAATTGCTGGATATCATTGCTATTTAACTAAAAAAAGGTATACATTTGAAATATTTCAAAAAGATGATTTATTTTCTATTTATCTTACAGATTTATTAAAAGAATGAATAATAACGCATAAACAGCAATAGTTATCTAATTTTTTAATCAAAATAGATTAATCATATGATTACAGGCCTGGAATATCGACTGTTCTTATTTAAATATTTTCTGAAAAAAAAATCTCATAAGTTTATGACAGAGATTATTTTTCAAAAAGTGGTGCGAATAGAATAAAAAAAAAATAGATAGTATGTCCCGAGTCGTAGTCTTAACCCTTTGAGGGGCGGGGAGATATATTATATCCCACCTAATTTTAATCCGATTCAAACCAGAAACTTTTAATAAAAATTTTCTTTTTCAATTTTGACGGGAAAACATTGATAAATTGCTTTTACTTATTTTGAACTAAATTCTTCCCTAAATTCCGGTGAGAATTCAACCACAGAATAAGGAGATTTAAACAGAGAGCCAACTTCTCCTGAAAAGAGCGACTGCAGCGGATGGCTTTGAAACTAAATCATTGCTTTGGCGATTTTTATCTTCGTGATTTCCGTTTAATTGTATACGTATTCTGCTTGGCGCCTTTTGCTGTCCTTTTTTGTTGTCATTTGCACATGTGCAAATTTTCGGCGTTCGATATATGATTTTTGAATCTTGATTAATATTTATTATTAAAATTAGTCTTTGACGATCAAATAGGTCATTATAATCCTTCAAAATGTAAGTTGTTATTATTTTTATGAGTTATTTTTGTTCTTATTTTTCAAGTATGAAATATTTTATATATATTCAGTGTTGACAGATTTTTGCCGAAACGTCATCTTAAGGCTTACTGTGGAGAAGCGAAAAGTTTTTGTTTTTCGTCTGTTTTTGTTTGCCGTAAGAAATCGTCCGATTAAGTTGATTTTTAGTAGGTATGTAGGCGAGGTATCCGGAATTAGCTGTATTGTTTTTGGTTAAATTTGGTTCATTCGTTCGGAAAATACAGAATATTTTTTTTAGGTCATAATGCTTTCCTATGGGGATGCAGACGATTTTTCAAATTTCATTTTTATCTGAAATGAAAATGGAGCATTAGCATAATGGACGTAAAATTATGAATGCTACATTTTCGATATGGTTTTCCAATAGTTTTAAAATTTTGCCGATAAATTTAATAGAATTTAGAAATTAATCGCTTAAAATATTTGGAAATGTTTTTGCATCTGTTCGAGAAATATAATCATCTTATTTTCATATTTTTTACAATTTTTAAAAGCGTTTTTTTTTATCAAAACGAATGTAAATTTAATGAGAGTACGGGGGGGGGGATTATACCTGTTTATTTAAAAAATTAAAAGAATCAGCAATTCATCAGATGTTCAGAATATCGTTGTATAACACCGTGTTTAATGTAATGATTTTCATTTCTGGAACATTCGAAGAATTTTATATGCTTATAAATCTGCTTGCAATTGAAAAAATAATAATTGCGGATTGTACGATGTTAAATGATATAAAAAATTAGATTTAAAAAACAAGCAGTCGCCGTTTTTTTTTCTCCTTCCCTCAATTGTCGCCAAGAAAGCGATATATAGCCGTATTAGAAACCTCACTTCTGTTATGGCCGTAGTTTCTGCGTTACCCGCAGCAATCGCCACTGTCTATGTGTAATCCCATGTTAAAGCAGTTGCCATTGCAGTGTATCAGAGATGATTCTCTGTTTAAATCTCCTTACTTTGTGAATTCAACGTTATAGGAACACAAGTGGTTGTCCCTGAAAGGGTTAAAGTTAATTATCACAATCTGTCAGAATGAACAGGATTGTATCACGAAGTAATATGAAATTCTTCTTGTATCAAGATAACTATATAGCAGCTTTGAATTAAATATATTACTAGTCTGTAAATAATTTCTGGTGTGAGCTATTTTTTTAATCTAGCCTAATTATCGAGATGGATTATATGTTTGCGTACATGTAATCACCACGTATACTGAGATTTGTGAAAAATACCTTTTATTAAACATTAAATAATTCTTTAATAAAGAATTAATATCTTAAAATAAATTTTCATTATACTTTCTTAATTAATATGTTGCACTTACAAAAGAGTTATAACAAAAATATCATCCGAAATATATGAAATAATTTCACTGTTCTTAAGTGAACTCAAGACCGGTCAGGGAGTTTTTCAGTGGCAATACCAGTATTTTCTTATATGAAATTCACTCTGATAATTCGCCCAATTAAATTTCTTTTTTTTTTTAAAGAATTGTGTTAAAGAATAATACGTAGAATGGAACCTATCTACTTAAAAATATTGCTGAAAAATATACTTTATTTTATTACAAAGAACTGTTATACAGCGTGTCCACGTATAACCTGACCGACCTTTATTTTCACAACCGTTGGTCCTAGATGCATACTTCCAATTACAAAATTGGTTTAAATAAGGTAAATAATTACTTTTAAAGCGATTTGGGTCAAGAAAAACATTTATTAAAAAAATACGAAAGTTACATTTTTATACGGTCCCCGGTCCTAAAAAAAATCCTCTTATGTTACTGCTTGATTTAATTTGATTTGGATGTTTCGTTTCTACGTATACGTGGATAAATCTTATCAAGAATAATATTTATGACAAGAAACGTGCACTCGTTTGAATTTCCAAGGAGTCTGATACCAATATTTAAAGATAAGAATATATCTCTATTAATATTTAAAGGATAGAATTTGCTTGTCTTGTCAAATCCTTGAATTTACAATTTTTGACTGTGTTTACATAAGGCGAAAAATTCAATTGAACAGTTCTGGTAGGATCGAAACGTTAAAATAAAAGAAATAAAGTACATGCGTTACTCTTAGTTTATACTGAAATTTGACAATAATTGCTTGGAGAAGAACGCATTCATGTAAATTTATATTGAAATACAGTGCGCAGTATTGTGTCTGTTGGAAAAGGAGTTGAATGAAAAGTTTAATTTTATTCTACACTTTTGCTAATTTGCTACGTGTATTTAAATATAATAAAGTACTTCATATATGGCATTGCTTACAAAAACAAAAAATAACGCTCAACAAATATATATTAGTTATGACTAGATTAATTTTAACACAATTATTTCAAATTGGTAAATAAATCATACGAGTAGTAATTTTCCAACTGGACGAAAAATGTCCTGACGAAAAAAGGACATTTTTCGTCCAGTTGGAAAATTACTACTCGTATGATTTATTTACCAATTTGAAATAATTGTGTTAAAATTAATCTAGTGTAATCATGTATCCAGCGTTTACTGGAGTTCCTTTACCTGCGATATTTTCTGTTGAGCTGATTAAAAATATCAGACCAGATTCTCTGATCAATAAGGTTAACTGGATGAATTATGCCCTCCAGATTCGACCGGGATAGCTCAGTGGTAGAGTGTGGCGACTTCAGCCAAGCGATCCCAGGTTCGAATCCTGACCCGGACATTTTTCGTCCAGTTTGAAAATTACTACTCGTATATTAGTTATGAGTAACTAAAGAAACTTTAACATTAGAAGGAAGCATCATAATTCTTTAAAAAAATAATAATAATCAATTAACATTTTCCAACGTATTTGCAAAATATCTCTATTAATCTTAAATAATTTATAAATATGAAACATTTTTAAAAAGATGATGTATTTTCCCTTTATGTGTAATTTTACAGAAGTTTTAAAAGAATGAATAATAACGCATATAAAATCATAGCTATCTAATTTTTAAATCAAAAGAGATTAGCCCTTTGATTACGTGCTGTGATAAGTTGACATGCTAATAGCTCACATACTTGTAGAATGGAAGTAATCTTATGTGAATGGAAGGGGCCTGGTGAATTGGCCTCATTCTAGGAAGAAATCCTGTCAACTACACACATACTTGTATGATTAAAATAATCTCTTGTGAAATGAGGGAATCCTATGAATACGCCTCATTCTAAGAAAATAATATAATGGTGTAAAGAACTCCATTGTCATTTTAGTTACAAGTGAAATATTTCTACCTGGAATTGCTGAATAGATTGTATTGAGGGAAATACATTCTATATTTTTTAGAGAAAGGGATTAAGATTGTGTTGGCTAGTCTTGGGTAAGAGATAACTAAACTCCTAAGATGATGACAGTGCTTACTTTCAAAGAAGGGACAAGGGAAGTTGCAGTCATAGGAGGTGGGGCAGTGTCTTTCTTTATATAAGAAAGGCTAGTTTGGAGATGTGGTCAGATATCGACAGATGACAACGGGATGCTGATGAGATACGCAATACGGAGGTTGAGAATGTTGAAGCAAGTTCCTGAAGTAGATTCTTCTGAGCTAGATCAGAATATGTTTATTCTGAAGTTGTACAAAATCTATCTGGATACAATCATCATTTTTTCATTTTTTTAAATTGTTAATCTGTAATAAAGTTTTTTTCGCTTAAAACGATAAATGGATTGTATTGTTTATATATACATTGGTCCACGTTATCATACAGTGTCATGAACTGTGAACTATTTTTTCACTGTTAAATTATTCCTAAAAATAACATAGTATAAGTGTATGGGAGAGATTATTTTTCAAAAAGTTGTTCAAATAGAATAAAAAAAGTAGTCCACTGACACATATATTATGTCCCAACCTGTAATTATAATAAGAATCTGGTGCTTACATTTTTTTCAATTTTGATCCTTATCCCGTAGATCAGTGCTCTGCGTGAACCCTTCTGCGCATGATCTAGCGAGCTTTCGAAACGCTTGTGTTTAAAATACTGTTCTAAGCTAGACAAAAATGAAATTTTATTAATTTTCAATATTTAACTAAGCTATAAAAATATGTTGTACCAAGATTAACAAATTATATAATGAGATTTTTTAAAATATTCGTTATAAAGATCACAGTTTTAACGAATTTCTTATTTTTAGAGCACTTTTAGCAATTTGATATCGCCATCTAGAGGTGTAAAGATTAGAAAATAGTAAAGAATACTATTAAGAAATCGATAACTAGACGAATTATTAGTGCTTTATTATGATAACAACAAAAATTAATAAACAATCAAGTAAGAATTTCACCATCACCTTTCCTTACTGTTAAATCCGCGTAAATGAATTATTTACACTTTATAAATATTTTTAATTGCGCATGTATAAGCTCTGTGCGCCCATGAAAACTAAAAAAAAAAAATCACGGAAGGCAGCAAACTCGCGATTCAGCACTCAAAAATGTACAGAACTCGTTAAAGCTGCAGTCACTAACGTATATATGAGCGCTGCGTGCCTATGAAAACTCCAAAAAACATGAATGGATACAGCAAACGCGCTGTGCAGCAATATCTAAAATTCACGAAACTCGTCAAAGCCGCGGTCACTAACGCATGTATGAGCGCTGCGTGCCCATGAAAAATTTTAAAAAACATCACTGAGTGCAGAAAACTCGCTGTGAAGCTATCTCTAAAATGCACGAAACTCGTTAAAGCCGCGGTCACTATAACGAATATTGCAAATATCACATTTTTAAATTGTTAATATTCTTTAAATTATTTTTTATTAACTTAAATATTGAAATTTTGTATTCACATAAATATTGAAATTATTTATTAACTTAAATATTGAAAAATAGAAACTTTACATTTTTGTCATTCAAATTACTTTTTATAACTCAAATACATATTGAAAAATAAAAACTTTCCATCTTCTCAAATTTCCGCCGCTTGGATTCGAAATCAAGTCCACAGAACTCGTAAGAAATGACATACCACAGAAAACTATATGCACTCATTTCGAAGTATCTTAGAACAAAATTTTATACAAACTGCTACATCATGAGCGGAAGTGTATGCACAGAGCGCTGATCCACGGGATAAGCAGCATTAAAATTGAAAAAAAAAAGTGCGAGCACTAGATGCTTTTGTAAAATCACAGTTAATATAATAATCCGTCCAAAAAAGACAGGATTGTATCAAGATTTTGCAGTTATATCATACATTCTAATACGCGCAAATCTTGTGTGTGGTTATATATATATATATATATATATATATATGCAAATTTTATCTTAAAAACGGCTCTAACGATTTTGACGAAATTTTGTGTCCTACCGTTTTGGGGCACCAGAAAACCATTGGGATGGGTCACATGTTCGAGAAAATTTGATTAGTGGGTCATTTTGGGTCATTTTGGGTAATTTTGGGTCATGGTGAAGCTAATTGTATCTAAAAAACGGTTCTAACGATTTTGACGAAATTTTGTATCCGACGATTTTCGGGCACGAGAAGACTATTGGGCTGGGTCACATGTTCGAGAACTTTCGAATAGTGGGACATTTTTGGGTCAACGCGGGTCAAATTAATTTTATCTAAAAAACGGCTCTAACGATTTTGATTAAATTGTGTGTCCTACGAGTTTCGAGCACGATAAAATCATTGGTCTAGGTCACATGTCCGAGAAAATTCGATTAGTGGGTCATTTCTGGGTCATTGTGGGTCAAGATTTAAAAAACGGCTCAATTTACACTAAATTTTGCATCCAATGGTTTTCGGGCACGAGAAGACTGTTGGGCTAGGTCAGATGTTCGAGAAAATTCAATTAGTGGGTCATTTTGGGTCATGGTCAAGCTAATTGTATCTAAAAAACGGTTCAAACGATTTTGACGAAATTTTATATCCGACTATTTTCGAGCACGAGAAGACTATTGGGCTGGGTCACATGTTCGAGAACTTTCCATTAGTGGGTCATTTTTGGGCCAAAGCGGGTCAAATTAATTTTATCTAAAAAACGGCTCTAGCGATTTTGATTAAATTTTGTATCCTACGAGTTTCGGGCACGCGAAAATCATTGGGCTAGGTCACCTGTTCGAGAAAATTCGATTAGTGGGTCATTTCTGGGTCATAGTGGGTCAAGATCTAAAAAGCGGCTCAATTTAGACTAAATTTTGCATCCAATGGTTTTCGAGCACGAGAAGACTGTTGGGCTAGGTCACATGTTCGAGAAAATTCAATTAGTGGGTCATTTTGGTCATGGGTCATTATGGGTCAAGCTATTTTATCTTAAAAACGGTTCAGAGGATTTGAAATAAATTTAGCACCCTACAGGTTTAGGGAACAAGAAGACTATTAGGCTAGGTCACATGTTCGAGAAATTTCGATTAGTGGGTCATTTTGGTCATGGGTCATTATGGGTCAAGCTATTTTATCTTAAAAACGGCTCAGACTATTTACACTAAATTTTGCATCGTATGGTTTTCGGGCACGAGAAGACTGTTGGGCTAAGTCACATGTTCGAGAAAATTCAATTAGTGGGTCATTTTGGCCATGGGTTATGACATTTGAACTCAAATTTAATTTTGACCGAGCATAGCTCGGTCTTCCCTGCTCATATTTGTTCTAATATAACATAACAGCTGTGAATTAAATATCTTATTGTACTACTAAAATTTTCTGGTGTCTGTTTTTTTTTTTAATCTAATTAAATTATACTGATAAACTACGTATGATTACGTATACATGTGCATCTACGTGTTCTGAGATTTGTGAAAAATACCTTTTTATTTAACATTAAACATATCTGTAATAAAAAAATTATATTTTAAAAGAAATTTGCAGTTTTATTCTTGTAATTCAAATATTGTTGTTACGAGGAGTGACAAACAAAAACATCATGGACAAATGAACAGAAGAAGGAATTTTGAACTAGGTAAATTATAACCAATGGTTGGAGTATCATAATTGAGATTTATTCCAACAGAGCGAAATATGCCGGGAAGGGCGTTGGCATGGCAAGCCAAAGTACCAAGGTTCGAGTCCTGGTCCTGTCATTTTTCGCTGTGTTGGAATAAATCTCAACTAATAAAGTTTCTAAAGACTCTCTAATAGAGAGTCTTAAGAAATTTTGTCGAAAAGTGATAGCGTATGTAACAATGCCTTGTCCTCTGAACTTCCAAATATATGGATCAACTTATTCCGACAATCATGTACATTTTTTCACCCATTTTTTCACTAAATAACGAATAGCATTCGGCTGCTCTTTATTACTCGCAAACATTCCGCAGCCGCAGATGAATAAAAATTACCGACTGCCTGACGGACGAAACTGTTGGCCGATCGCCAGAGCATATCACGTGCTTCTGCGTGACTACCTAGGGCAAGTTCATTTCCTCGGTAGGAGTTGCTTTTCAAACGTACCCACTCTACGCTGTACACAAAATTCAACACACTCATACAAAAATAAACCAAATTATAAACATTGTCCAGTTTTCATTTGATCCCCCCTTATATCTTCAAATGTATAGCCATTTATTATTACAACCTTTTATTAGGGTTTCGTTCATCTGACGAAAACGTATGACTCCCGCTCCGTTGTCTGTCTGTCACACAGCTATTCTCAGAAACTATGTAACTTACAGAGTTGAAACTTTGTGTATATAGTTGAATACCAGCTATGAAGAGCTCAAATTATTAAAATTTGAAAAATTCGTATTATTTTAATAAATAGAGATAAAAAACCAAAATTCTAACAGCCTTTTACTATTAAATTTAAACATTTTTCGTTATAGCAGATGCCAAAAATTAAAAATCCACGATGAAATTCTTTCTACAAGAATTAATTTTCTATCAGACGATTTACACGTGAAAAATGAAAATGAAATAAAAAGTTTCACCAATTGAAAAAAAGATTTATATGAAATAAAAATGATTGACGTCATAGTGGTAATAAGATGGAAATTTTCAAAGATTTCTCAATAATACAAGGAGTATGAGTATGTGTATATATACACAAAGCAGATTAATATCACGTCATTAGAGAATTAAAAAGAAAATCTGACGTCATATTGGAAGTTTAACGAATTTTTAAGATGTTTGAGAATAATACAAAGCGAATATCAATATGAGTAATAGAGAATAGTAAATATATGAGTTTGAGAAACATATTGAATCATGATAAAATCCGACTATGGAAATATTCGCATATAACATTTTGAAGGTGTACAACATGTTTAACTCTTTGAGGGGCGATGGTATATATTATATACCACCTAAGTTTAATCTGATTCGAACCAGAAACTTTTAATTAAATTTCACTTTTTTAACTTTGACGTGTAGACGTTGAAAAATTGCTTTTCCTTATTTTGAACTAAATTCTTTCGTAAATACCGGTGTGAGTTCGAGGTTACAGGAACAAAATTGCTTGCCCCTAAAAGGGTTAATTTTGAAATTATATTTTTATATCGAATTTAGTCCGCGTGACAGATGTTATTATGACAGAATATAATAGTCGGCTTCGCCCGGTATCGGGCTGGTTTGGATACTTGAAAAAACGAAAAAATAGACCGGTAAATTTTTACTTTATAAAAAACAAAAAACATGTTTTTTTTTTTTTTTTTTTTTTTTTTTTTGGTTGCTAAATGAAATTTATTTTCATTTATTAAAGAAAGTATAGAGTGTTTTGAAAGGAATATTAAACAAAACCCTTTGAGCGATTTTCGATCACACTTACCCACTTGTTTAATTTGTTTTGTATGTTCGTTCGGCTGAAATCATGCAATCCAATTTTGACACAATTCCTGTGCTGCTATTGACCAAATTTTTGGTAGTGTGACGCGTTTCCGGTGACAATACAATATTCTGTAAACAAAATATTTGAAATTTGCCTCCACCACCCCTCAGGAGGCAAAAAACATTTTTCTAATAAGGGTTCGTAAATATCATCGCGTATGTGATGATGTAAATCTGATTGATTGCTTCAGAAAAAAAAACCCGATGCTCTTCTATTGAATCGTACCATGGTTGGTAAATGCGTCATATTTCAGTTCGGAGCAGTATCTGAATGATATGGGTTCGATCCTCAGTAAAATGTTAATTTATATTTTCTTGCCAGGATGCTGGATTTAAAATTTTATATCCATCTTATTTAAATAAAAATGGTAAAAAAAAATCATTCGTAATTTAATTTTTTTTTTTTTTTTTTTTTTTTTTTTTTACAAATAAAGATATTTATTTAAATGAATTGTCGTTCAACATTTTTTTGCTTTTTAGTACATAATATAAGCTTGTATTTCATTAAATGCTAAAAGGTGTAAATTAACAACATAATATACAGTAAAATAACCTTTATTAGATTGTTGACATGTTTCGGTTCACTCCGAGCTATTTTCAAAAACAAATGAGAATATTCTATAATTGCACGGTTTTTGAAGTAATTATTTGAAATGCTATCATTTAATTTTCATGCACTTTTTACGCACGTTATCTTTTATTTTTACTTGGTTGTTTATTTTCATATTTGTAACCATGGATTAACTGGAGCCACAATTTCGGTAAGTTAAAAGATGCTGCATCGTTACGTATTGTATTTTTGCGTGTTACTCTCTATATGGTTTCAAAGAATGGTTTTCAAATGGCCATCAATATCAATTCGCCGTCTTTCTGAACGATATCTGAATGGATGTGGGTTCGATCCTCAGTAAAATATTAATCGATATTTTCTTTCCAGAAATCTGGATTTAAAATTTTATATCAATGTTATTTAAAAAAAACTTAATGTAAAATCACTCGCAATCTAATTTATTTCTTTTACAAAAGGTACACATTTAAATCAATTGTCGTTCAGCATTTTTTATGCTTTTTAGTACATAATAAAAACTTGTTTGAAAAATATTCATTTTACTTATAATTTATTGCATCCTAATTTTTTTACATTAGTAGTTACAGCTTTTCAGGCACAGCATCCTGAATTTTTTTTTTCTTGTAGAATAAACGCATCTGTTTCGCATTACAACTATTCATTAAATACAAATAATCCAGATAAAAAAAATTACAAGCATCTATTTGTACGAGTCGCAAGATTCATTAATCAGAATCGAAAATGAATAATAATTTTTCCGTGGATGAATAAACATTTATTTTCTGGTGACTTACATGAATTATAAATGTTTCATTAATCACATAACCAAAACATAAAAAAATAATTATTATTACAAGTGAATTCTTATGTAAATGTATAGCATTACAAAATTAAAAAAAATATATATTTTTTTCAAATTTGAAAAATAATTGGAATTCAAACATAAATGGTAAATTAAATCTATACGAAGATATGGAAAAATTGTAAACTGAAATTAACCTTTGCTTATAATCTTGGAAAAAATTATTATTTAGTAATTTACTAATTACTCTTTAATAGTTAATTAGAATTTAATTAGAAAATAAAAGAAATAGAAACACTTGCCCTGAATCTAAATATTAATTAACAGGTCGGCCACACTGAAATATGAACGTTCCTAAACTAATGTCCTAAGGGCGAAATACCAACGTTTTATACTTTTTAAATAAATACAGAAAAATAGAGATTTTAAGGTACAGGGACTTGCAATCTCGTGATGAACGTTTACATAATAAATTTTCCACACATTATAGTGCTAGGGGGTTCGGACTCTTCATTTTTATAAATTTCGATTTTTTTTCTTTTTTTCATTTCCTAAATAATTGAAATATTTTGTTTAAAAGCATACTAAATTAATTTCATTCTGATAAGTGGAAGTATATAACTTTTTTTATATTACCTGTTCTTATTTTTTCACGCAGCATCGTCTTGACATTGGAACACAGTGGCGTAGCCAGGGAGGTGATTAAAATGCTCTGGATATCAGTGACGGAACTGCTAAGTCTACGGCTTTTTGGATACCAGTAATTTAGTAAATGTTGTTTTATTTAATGAGAGCATTTTGCGATTTAAGAGAGCAACATTTTCTATAAAACATTACTGGTGTGCAAAAATCCGGAGACTTGGAAACTCTGCAGTGATATTTTAAAGTTAGTTTTCTTCTCCTGGATTATCGCAGAAAGTTTTCGGATTAGTTAAGGCAAAGGTAACTTTACAATATCAGTGGTATCCAGAGCATCTGCACCCTCCTCCTGAACGCAACCGTGCACCATGCCAAGATTTCACAACCAAGGTTGAAATTATACGTGGCTTCTATTGTTTTGTTTTTTTTTACCTCGATGTTTAGTTATTATTATTATGTGACAGTTACTAACACTACACTGCTGAAAAAGTGTTTGCAGGAAAATATCAAAACCCCAATGAATCAGTCAACTGACTTTGTAGGACTCGAGAAGCTGAATTTGGGGGGTGTATGATGCCATCATAAATTTCAAAAAAGGAAATATATTAATATGTTTGTTTTTGAAAAGGCTTGGGATCATAATCAGCAAGAATATCACATAAGTCCTGACAGAGCTTGATAATTTTCGAGTCAGAAAGGCTAAGCGCATGTAGTCAAATTTCCAAAAAAGGCTAGACAGCATTGTGCAAATGGCAAAAGAAAGCTTGAAGAGGCTTTTCTTCAAAAAAGAGGGCCAAAATAATCATTGCTATGGTGGTGGAATGCACTAAATTTATTGATATGCGACTTATAATAACATATTAAACTTTATTTGCATTTTTCTGAAACAAAATATTTTTGCCTAAATGACCCTTTGTCTCATAAACTATAAAATATACACTTTTGAAATTATTAACACACGTTTTTCTCCCATATGTACATAGCTTAACACAAGCTTTATGTAATTTGAAGTTATTTTTTTAATGAATTTTAAACTTTTAATTAAAAAAATGTACTTTGCAGTAAAAATCATAAAATTATAAGTACAATTATTTTCAAGAAATCACTGAGTTGAAGTTTGTAATAATATATAGGGAATAAGCTTTGAAAATTTCAGCCGATTCCTTGGAACAGTTCTTGAGATTAAGGGTTATCAATATGACGAATTTAACATTGACAAGATATAAGTGTCCGAACCCCTATACGATGAGAACTTTTAAAAACAGGATGTCGTTCAATTATTTATTATTGAGCATATTGGTTTGGTATATGCGTTCACAATTCTTTCTAGTAGCACTAAACTGCATACATAGAAGGGACAAAATGTTCTAACGAAGTACATTTACTCTCGATTACCCGACACTCGTGAGATTACAGGTATGTCGGAAATTCGAAAGCATCCAATGACTGTGATGACATTAATTGCATTTTATAGTTGTACAAACGTTAACCAACAATTAAAATCACTATAAATAAAGTTAATAGAATAGTATATTGTCACACAGGAAACTAAATAACTGTTACCATAAATGAAATTTCAGTAAAAAAAGTTAAGAAAATTTAAGAAGAAAATTCCGTACAGTCGAACCCCAACTATCAGAATCCCAGTTATCCGAAAATCGGCTTAACCCATATACCTTAAAATTCTTTTTTTTTTTTTTTTAATATGAAAAATTTTATTTTTAAACAAGCATGCTGTTTATGAAATAAATAAACAGCGTCAAGTTACACGTTTGGACCACTAAGTAAATGCAGGCATTTTATTGTATAAACACATACAACACTGATTTTTTTTACAAAGTATGTTGTGATATTTTTTTTCTAACTTCGCATTACTTTAATGCTGCCTTATCAGGCTACCTGTTAAACAACAACTCACCTAACACTGTTGTATCTTGCTGCAATTCAATATATTGAAGTGCCAGTACCATGAACATAGAAATAGATAAAAATTTCTAACTAAATAGCCTTTCAAAGAAGAAAACCGTTCCTCGAAAAATGTGTCAAATAGGTGACGACAATTGCTCGTAATGCAATACGCCACCAATTCGTCTGCTTCTTCAAATCTTCTGTTTGACAGCCAACGTCTGGTGGGTATACGATATAGAATTTCGGTTTTTTGTTGTAGGTGGCGATACCTTAGCAGAGATAAGCGCCGGAACTATAAAATTCATTATTCACTAATTTCAAACTATAAAATATACACTTTTGAAATTATTAACACACGTTTTTCTCCCATATGTACATAGCTTAACACAAGCTTTATGTAATTTGAAGTTATTTTTTTAATGAATTTTAAACTTTTAATTAAAAAAATGTACTTTGCAGTAAAAATCATAAAATTATAAGTACAATTATTTTCAAGAAATCACTGAGTTGAAGTTTGTAATAATATATAGGGAATAAGCTTTGAAAATTTCAGCCGATTCCTTGGAACAGTTCTTGAGATTAAGGGTTATCAATATGACGAATTTAACATTGACAAGATATAAGTGTCCGAACCCCTATACGATGAGAACTTTTAAAAACAGGATGTCGTTCAATTATTTATTATTGAGCATATTGGTTTGGTATATGCGTTCACAATTCTTTCTAGTAGCACTAAACTGCATACATAGAAGGGACAAAATGTTCTAACGAAGTACATTTACTCTCGATTACCCGACACTCGTGAGATTACAGGTATGTCGGAAATTCGAAAGCATCCAATGACTGTGATGACATTAATTGCATTTTATAGTTGTACAAACGTTAACCAACAATTAAAATCACTATAAATAAAGTTAATAGAATAGTATATTGTCACACAGGAAACTAAATAACTGTTACCATAAATGAAATTTCAGTAAAAAAAGTTAAGAAAATTTAAGAAGAAAATTCCGTACAGTCGAACCCCAACTATCAGAATCCCAGTTATCCGAAAATCGGCTTAACCCATATACCTTAAAATTCTTTTTTTTTTTTTTAATATGAAAAATTTTATTTTTAAACAAGCATGCTGTTTATGAAATAAATAAACAGCGTCAAGTTACACGTTTGGACCACTAAGTAAATGCAGGCATTTTATTGTATAAACACATACAACACTGATTTTTTTTACAAAGTATGTTGTGATATTTTTTTTCTAACTTCGCATTACTTTAATGCTGCCTTATCAGGCTACCTGTTAAACAACAACTCACCTAACACTGTTGTATCTTGCTGCAATTCAATATATTGAAGTGCCAGTACCATGAACATAGAAATAGATAAAGATTTCTAACTAAATAGCCTTTCAAAGAAGAAAACCGTTCCTCGAAAAATGTGTCAAATAGGTGACGACAATTGCTCGTAATGCAATACGCCACCAATTCGTCTGCTTCTTCAAATCTTCTGTTTGGCAGCCAACGTCTGGTGGGTATACGATATAGAATTTCGGTTTTTTGTTGTAGGTGGCGATACCTTAGCAGAGATAAGCGCCGGCTGCGCAGAACGTGCGCGCAGTAACCATTAAGTTCGAAGTCGCGACACGATATTAACACTATTTCGTTAGATGTCCTTATTTATTTCTATGTTCATGGATATGAACATAGGATCATGGACATCATAATTTCTATGTGATATCAACTCTTTTCAAGGCGTTGAGCTCTTCATGCTTATAAAAATTCGTTTCCGCTTTAAAGTATTACTCATCGTAGATAAAGTTTGGAGGAAATTAAAACACTTGTAAACAGGAAGGTGAAATCGTTCAGAATAAGAATTCTTTCTTCACTTGCAAGCATGAACGTGTTATCTGACTGTGGGAAAGTGAGAAGGGTGAGTGGTGTCATGTGGTAGAATAAAATTTGAAAATTCCTATAGAACGCGGGTCAACCGACAATCCTTTGATCACATACTTTTCGGATAACCGGGGTTTTACTGTATTTAAATACTTTGTATTTTTTAATTAGAATATTAAGGCAGTTAAAAGAACAAAAATATATATTTTTGTTTTCTCTTTGTGATTCTCTTTCAGCATAATTTTGGATTGTATGCAATTAAAGCACTTACGTGACAAAATTCAGCATTGTTGTAATAAACATTACAGCTATATTGCAATATATTTACAATATTTTAATCGTTTATTATCATTTTTACCATGTCTAAAACATTGTGCATTAATTTTACGTTGAAAAAAATCGTCTGTAATGTTTGAATGCGACAACCACCTGCATAACGCCATCCGATATGAGGAGTGTTGGTTAACTGAATATTTCATATAATCGAACGTCAGATATTCCGAAATTTATTATACTGTGTACCACATAGGATAAAAGTGGAAATTAATAAAATAAAGTATAAATTATTGAAATATTCTCATTGCGTAGTAGAATTAGGCATACGAGAGATAACTTAATTACAAAAAAATAAAAAATAAATAATAAAAAACTAGTCGGATGTGCCACTTTTAAAACTTTCTTCTATCTCATACAAGTCTCCCATACATCAAAAACGAATCAGCAATTTATATCAAGGTCTAACTGAACCTAAAGTTTCATGAAATTATGTGCCTTATTTCTTGAGAGATAGCTATCGTGAAAATCCTGCAAAAAGTGGCATAGCAGCACCAGACGTTGGTTTTTTACAAAAGAAAATGTAATCGGCGCCTATTTATTTCAAGGTCGAACAGAATCTGAAGTTTGGTGAAAATCTGTGAATTAGTTCTTGAGATATAGCTATCGTAAAAATCGTAAAAAATGTAGCGTAGCAGCATCACCTGTTGGACGATTTACACCTAAAACGAATCAGCATCTATTTTTATCAAGGTCTCGTTGAATCTAAAGTTTTATTAAATCCCGTGTATTAGTTCTTGAAACAGAGAACCGATAATTTTTTTTTTCACACACACACACATACACACAGACAGACAGACAGATAGACTCATAAACAGACATTTTCTAAAAACAGTCAATTCGTGTTCAGGACCTTCCAAAACGTATAAACCCGTCGAAAACCAGAAGTTGATAATTTTTATAAATCCAGTATTCTTGTAAAGATAGAAGAAAGTAAAGGGGGAAAATAGCACACTAATTGGCAAATGCTATATTACAACGACAAAATATTATTTATAAATGAGCATGCTCAATTTAATTTAATTTTACTCCTAAAACATATATAATAAAAACATTTCTTCTCTATCTGTAAAATTAAACATTGAAAATTGTTTAGAAGACGCTTTCATTTCTTAACATCAAAATTTATTTCTCCTTAGTCGATTTTCATATTACAATTTTCAGAATATCTTGTGAAATAAGTATTTTTTCCCCATCAAAATAAAACTTTGAAATCAATAAATCGAAATGAAAAACAAACAAGAACGAAAAATCATGCGTCAAGCATAGATTATGTAACACTTTCCAACGCTTCCAAAATAATTTTACAAATCATACTGTTTAATAAGCTAAAAGATAACATCTAAGTAAACAATTTGGAAAACGCATAACATATTTAAAAACATAATTTCAGGAATTTCCAACATATACAATATTCGGAAAAATATCCGAATACTTTTATTCAGCCCTGTATAGAATCTATAGATTTGTATGTATACTACATAGGATACTAAATTTTAGTTCAGTTAGGAAACGCGTAGCACAGTTTAAAATTCTCCGTTTGGAGTTTCTGTCAATAAATGGAAATGTGTCCGCGAACTTTTGTGCTTCCCTGTATAGGATCTACAGAATTGATACACACCACGTAATAGACAAAAAGCAAGTTAGAATTAAAATCGTGTTCAGTAACTTAAAACGCTCTTCCAGGAAGTATTGTTAACAGACAGTAGAGAATTCTTTTGTGTGTCCCTGTAAATGAACGGTAACTGCTTTACACACAATATTCTGTTGTAAGCCTCTTGTAATGCACCTTAGTGATATATATAAATTTCAATGCGTTTAAAATAGTGAAACATTATTTAAATAAACCGCAGACGATTTTTCTCCATAGACGTAATGTTACGGAATTATTTTGACTGTCCCTGTAAAGTAACTATAAGTGCTATGCACACCCTATTCCATATTAAGCTTCTTCTAATGCACCTTGGTGATATATATAAATGTCAATGCGTTTAAAATAGTGAAACAATATTTAAATAAACCGTAAATGATTTTTCCCCATAGACCGCAATGTAACGGAATATTTTGAGTGTCCCTGTAAAAAATCTATAAGTGCTACACACTTCCGTTGAAATACGGTTCATGCTACAGATAACGACAATAACATATAAAAATTGCAGAGCAATCCGAGCATATTTACGGGAGTTAGAGCACGGACAGACGGACAGACGTCAGACAGCCAGACAAACCGAAGTCATAAACACTTTTCAACTAGGTTGGAAAGTGTTAAAAAGACCGTATTTGTCCTGAAACAAAAGATTAGTAAATCAGAATTAAAAATGAAAAAAACATTTCTTTTGATTTTAATAAGTATTTATTTTTTGTTAATTCCTTTAATTATGCTTGTTTCAGTAATTGCCTAACCAAACAAAAATTTTAAATAATTAATTAATTCTTTGTTAATGTATAACATGTCAATCTTTAAAAATAATAAGGGTTTGTAAATTATAATTTTTTTTTCACGAATCATAATAATGAAAGAAATATTGAGAATTTTTAATTAATGATGTATATTACAGATTTCTTTTCTGTTATTGCATTAATTATATTTCATAATTTGCGTAAGTAAGGGAACATATAAAAATATTTTGTTACTTCATAAGGAAATGTTATAACAAAATTTAATTGATTTTTTTAAATTGAAAATATAATGGATTTTTAAAAATAATACTATCAACGTTACAATCAGAAAATACAGTAAAACCCCGGGTATCCGAAAAGCATGGGACCAAAAGATTTTCGGTTAACCGGGATTCCATAGGAATCATGGGATTCTGATAACCGGGTATTTTCGGGACATTTTCAGATAACCTCACCCGTCTCACTCCTGCACCGTCAGGTAACGCATTCGTGCCTGTAGATGCAGCTATAGCTCCTACAATAGCCTTATAGGAGCTTTAGATGCAGTAACAGCAAGAGTCCGTTTTCTATACGATTTTCCCTCCTTGTTTACACTTGTTTTAATTTCCTCCAAATTTTATTTATGATGAGAAATACTTCAACCTTTTGATTACAGGGTTGGGAAATATGTCGTCCCAGATACTATTTTTTTATTCTATTCCCACCATATTTTCAATACCAACACCTGCCATAAACTTATACCAAGATAATTTCAAGAGAAATTTACTACAAATAAGTTCTTTTGTAAATTGTGGTACGAGTGAATATAAAAATAGTCACCAGTCCAAGCCCGTAATCAAAAGGTTAAAGCGCAAACGTGTTTTTATAAGCATTAAGATCCATCGCTTTGAAAAGAGTTGATAATGGCACTTCAATATATTGAAGTGCAGGAAGATGCAACAACAGCATCAGATGTTTTTTTTTTCAATACCGCTAACCAGGCCCCTACCTGCCCGGCATGAATGCCTAGCTTGACGGGTTAATACCTGGGTGCGGGTCGGAAATCGCCTGATCACAGCATGGCTGTGATACACCTGACTGTAGATTTGTTCACATCGCTGCTGTGCTTGCTCTCTTCTGGTTTGCTACAGATATCTTTGTTTGCCGGTTCAAGGTTTCTGTTTAACTTTGTTGAATTGACAGATTTAATAGGTCTCGTAATTTAGAACCTTGATCAGGTGACGAGACCCTCATCTGACTAGGCACCCCCAGAGGTATAATTCACAGGTAACTTGGAGCGCTTTGCACCCACGACGGATTTTACATGCACCAGGTGCCATTAGCGTACATAGATTTACATATTTACCATGTCTGTTGGCTTGTCACGTTCATGGTGGGTTGTCGCTGTAGTGTTTATCGCCTATTTTATGGGCTGATTTCACTTCTTGTTGTATTTGTCTCTGTCAAGGTTTTTTGGCGTTTTTATAGGCTCACCCCTGTTGTGGGTTGTTTTTGTCTATCATTCATTGGGTTTTTGTCTCTTTCTTGATATACTGTTACCTCTAGCTTGTGCTAGAGCTGGTTGTCACATTTTGAATCTTGGTCTTCTTTCGAGAGTTTCACTGGTTATTATGTCACTATCGTGGGTTTTGTCACGTTGTAACTTTTGTTACTGGTAGTTGTCACATTGTAACTTTTGTTACTGGTGGTTGTCACATTGTAACTTTTGTTACTGGTGGTTGTCACGTTGTAACTTTTGTTACAGGTGGTTGTCACATTTCTGGATGTTACACACTAATTTTTGTTGTCTTTTTCACTTTATCTCACCCAAGCATTGGGGGTTTTGATTTAAATTTTTTTTCCTTCGTGAATACGCTTATTGCGATCAGTCCATCACTGCTTTTGAATTTTGTGCAACTTGTTGATTTGTTGTTTGAGAAACTTGTCGCACTAATGGAGTGGGGCTTGTTCCGTGGCCGTTAGTCCGTCATACATCTATGAGGCTGTATTCACTTGATGTGACACTGTTTTTTTTCCCGATTCACTTTCTTTGGCAGGTGTGCTTTGTGCATTCACCAATTAATTATTTTGTCGTGTTTTATTCACTTTTTGTTGGCTGTTTGCCTTCATCAGTTAGTGAAATTCAGTCCGTCACACATGTGTTGTTGTTTAAAAGATAGCGGGATAAGGCAGCACTGAAACCGTGCAAAGTTGAAAAACAAAACAACTTATTTTGTAAAGAAATGAAGTGTT
The DNA here is from genome assembly GCA_963931845.1 of Maratus michaelseni. Classification (NCBI taxonomy): domain Eukaryota; kingdom Metazoa; phylum Arthropoda; class Arachnida; order Araneae; family Salticidae; genus Maratus; species Maratus michaelseni. The sequence goes on along the minus strand of OZ007595.1, from coordinate 78,366,723 downwards.
GTATGCGACTATGCAATAAAATGCCTGCAGTTACGCAATGTCCATATAAGTAAGTTGATTCTTTAATTATTTTAGAAACAAACAACATACTTGTACAAAAATAAATTTTTTCTTTAAAAAAAAAAAAAAAAAAAAGGAGTTCTAAGGTGTTTTGGTTAAGCCGATTTCCGGATAATCGGGGTTCTACTATAATATAATAGCCTATGTTCTATGAAATGTGTAAGCCTCTTTAAGGATAAAATTGCATATTTAGGATAGAATAGTTTCCGGGTATGAACATTTTGAATCAGTTTATTATTAACACTTTCCAACATAGTTGAAAAATGTTTATGACTTTGGTTTGTCTGACAGACTTTCCACCCCCTAGTTCATGTAAATATATTTGGATTTGAATTATATTAGTATAAATCGTAGAGGTTTATTATAGCATTTTCCCTGTTGAAGACGAAGTTTGTAGCTATTGTAGTTCGGATACAGGAATATACAAAAGAATTGCGCTACATTATATCTAGATGAAAAATTTATTTGCGGTACATTTTAATGATGTTTTAATATCTCAGATGAAATAAAATTGATTTGCAGTATTCAGATGGACTGCAATATATTTTCTATAGAGTATGGAGTGAGTATTACTTACAGTTAGATTACAGGTGTGTACAAAATAATTCATTAAAATTATTATCTATAAAGAGATAGTGTTTGTAGTGTATTTCAAAGATGTTGCAGTGCTATCAATATATTGAAATTGATATATATTTCCACAGTGCACATAAAACATTTTTTCTGCGAATTAGGGAGCTTATAGCATTTATTGTTCATTTGCAGATACACACAAAAGAATTCACAAACATACTACGCAACTGTAATATAATGAACCTAATATCCATTAAATAGATGCATTACAATCCATTCCATTACTACACTGTTAAAAATCTTCAGCTTTTGCTGCATATTCACTCCACCGCTTTTATAGAATATCTCTATTTTGACCAATGAAAATGCTCCATAATATAGTAAAGTAACCGTTTTCTCTAAAAGCGGTGGAGTGTATCTGCAGCAAAAGCTGAAGATTTTTAACAGTGTATCTATAAGCAAGATTGTTTGCAGTATAATTTATTAACGTCTACTTCAAACTTAATATTGTGCATCATTACTTAATATACATCACTGCGGTGCATTAAAGCATACTTTATACAGATTTTGGACTGCGTAGCATTTACCGTTCATTTACAGCAGAGTTGCCAAGTCTCCGGATTTTTGCACACCAGTAACTTGTTAGAGAATATGCTGTTCTCTTAAATCGCAAAATGCTCCGATTAACTGAAACAACATTTTCTGTACTAAATTACTGGTATCCTAAAAGCCGGAGACTTGGCAAGTCTGATTTACAGATACAAAAGAATTCGGTTACCGGACCCCTTATTAGCGATAATTTCCGGAAATGCGTTTTCAGCAGTGAGGGGCTGTGCATATATAACGTTATTAATTTAGGGTGTAGGGAGGTCAGGCATTTGAGGTCGTAAGATATCTCTAGTGGGAGCGGTTGTTTGTCATTTGATATCGTTATCATTTTTGTTCAAACCAAAATTTTCTTCTTTTTTTTCTAACTTTTTCTTTTCCCCAAAATAGTCTGTTATCTTTGTTTGTCTGTTAACGTTTGGCATTCTTATTCGTCTGTAATATGCGCATGTAATCCGCTGTTGGAGAAACTAGGTGTGAAGAATGTTGGAAATGACACTTGTTGCGTTTACTAGTAAAGAAAAGCGAAAGAATGATGTCCACCTGTTTTGTTAATAATACATTATACTTAAAATTTAATATTACTGCTTGCAACAGTAACATTTTTCAAAAAGACTACATTACAATACATTTTGTAACAAAAATGCATTATTAAATATTTTTAAATAGTAACTATTTCTTTTAAGTGTTATTTAAGATAAAGTTATTTGATTTATGATAGTGATATTTTATTGACCTCTTCTTTTCATTTGAACCAGTAAAGTATGCGAATAATCATTGTATAACCAAACATATCTGTATGTCACTGCAACATTTAAGATAAAGTTATTTGATTTATGATAGTGATATTTTATTGACCTCTTCTTTTCATTTGAACCAGTAAAGTATGCGAATAATCATTGTATAACCAAACATATCTGTATGTCACTGCAAATGTATAAAAAGAAAGAAATAATAAGGAAAAAGAAAAATAATTCACGCAGATACTCAGTAATGCTTACCAATTATTTTCTGTAGCCGTGTATATGATCTATAGCATTTATACACAGCACCTAGTATTCAAAATTTTAGTTAAATTTATAAACGTATACTACAGTCGAATACGTATCTCCAGCAATTATAGGTAATAAACAGTATATCGGATACAGTTATATATCCAGAATCTTTTGTGTGTGGATGATATTAGTCTATTAATGGACGATAAATACTATGCATATCATTTTCTGCATCAAGTATCGTCTAGTAAACAACAGTAATGTGTATCAATTTAATTGTAGTTGAAACAGTGTAAAACATAATTTAAGTACGTTGCAAACAGTTTTCCCCGTAGATCATTATATAACGAACATTTTTGTGTGGCCCTGTAAATAAATAATACAGTGAAACTTCCATTTAACGAAGTCTCATCGTTACACTTAAAAACTTCGTTATGAAGAAAATTCGTTAAATAGAAATCAACTTAAATTCATGAAAATTTTCCTTCAGATATGACAAAAAGATATCGGATTCAGAAGCATTTGATTCAGTTTCAATTATGAAGCCGTCTATTACAAAATAGTTGTGTACAGTCAATGAAATCATGTCACAATCCCAAACTTTGGCTCAAGCTTTCATCAGCTCAGGTACACAGGTTCTCAAAATAATGTTTTCACTTTTTTCGATAATGTAATTCAAGATTTTTTATTATTCCTTAGACTAATGGCTGAATTTTAGGAACTGTATTGGCGGGAACACAAATAACTTTCTTGTTCTTCGATTTGTATTTTGAAGCACATTCTTGTGGATGTATAAAGCAATTGTCTATCAGTAATGGAAGGTCAGAATAGTAACTGTCTGACTCTAGTTGATATTTTATGCTGTGATGTCACTGCATCTTCTATGTCATTGAATGTAAAATGGGGATTTTGACTTCCCCCAACTGTCAGCACTGGAGTCTCGGTGAGGGAAACTAATGATGACAAGTGTTTTTCTTAGTGTGAAAAAAATTGTTTTATTTAGCACCAAGCAGAATGGAAATTATTTAAATGTGTTCATTTTCTTACAATCCGCTGAAATAAATTCAAAAATCCATCGCAACAGAAAACTCTTAGTTTGAATTCTGTACCAGTACAAAAGTGTAATACACTTCGTTATATAGAATGAATTTTTCGTAATATGGAGACTAATTTATATGCTAATGGTGTTCAAAGTCAATGTTATGCAGAAAATTTCGTAAAGTAGAAAACTTCGTTAAATAGGGACTTCGTTAAAGGGAAGTTCAACTGTATATACTTTGCACCTCATGTTCTACAGAATGCATTTTTAGTGCGCTTGATATATAAATATCGATTTAATTACATTTGAAATGACGTAACATCATTAAACTGCATTTGAAACGACATTTTTCCATTGGCCGTAATGTAACATCTAACTTTTGACTGCTCCTGTAAACGAAGTATAAATGCTACACACTTCATTTTCAATATCGGTTGTTCTATAGTAAACGTCAATAACATATAAAATTTACAGACGTATACGAGTATATTTCAGAGATTTAGAGATCGAACAGACGAACAGACGGACGGACAAACAAAAGTTATAAACACTTTTCAATTATGTTGGAAAGTCTGGACTTTACGCTTGTCTCTGAGCTGATATAGAAGAAAAACACCAATAGGCGTGAAGAACATTTTAACACAGCTTCCTCTTCATCCAATAAACAGTCTTTTTCGGATGGCGTATATATACAGAGGCGTGGGTGTTGCCAGTAGTGAGTAAAGTGCATTGAAAAGATTGGATCGTATTACACATTTATCAGAGAATAGAGTCATCTATCCAGCATTTTGCGAACGTTCAGGGGTGAAGTTTTAGTAAAAAAAAAATAGCAATTCACACAATTTTGTTAGAAGAATTCGTTTGTGAAACAATATAATTTTCCATTTTGCGTTAAGTTTCGATAATCATGTTCAACACAATATAAAACTTAATAAACTAAGTGTTAAAGATATATTGTAATCGTATACCTAGCTTGTCTCTGAGCTGATATAGAAGAAAAACACCAATAGGCGTGAAGAACATTTTAACACAGCTTCCTCTTCGTCCAATAAACAGTCTTTTTCGGATGGCGTATATATACAGAGGCGTGGATGTTGCCAGTAGTGAGTAAAGTGCATTGAAAAGATTGGATCGTATTACACATTTATCAGAGAATAGAGTCATCTATCCAGCATTTTGCGAACGTTCAGGGGTGAAGTTTTAGTCCAAAAAAATAGCAATTTACACAATTTTGTTAGAAGAATTCGTTTGTGAAACAATATAATTTTCCATTTTGCGTTAAGTTTCGTTAATCATGTTCAACACAATATAAAACTTAATAAGCTAAGTGTTAAAGATATATTGTATATTGATTCAAAATAATTTAATGGAAAAATATGTTTAAAATTAGATAACAATTTTAATTCTTCGTAAGATTAAAAAGGTCTGCTATAAAAGTTTTTTTTTCTTTGATTATCTATGTTTGTAACAAGCATGCATTTCATCATACATAAATAAAACAATTTTATTTCATAAAAAATTATGACAAATTAGAATACCCTGTTTGTAACTAAGTATTAGTTAAAATAAGTTGAAACTGGTGTGAAACACTAAGAACTAAAATAACTTCTTAAAACACCATAAAAACTTTAAAATGCGCTAGGCCTTTCGAAAGATCTGAGTCTTTCTTCGTCAGGCGCTTTTTTTTTTAATTCATTTTATTTTATCTATTTATTTATTTTATTTTATTTTATTTTATTTTTTACTTTTTATTTTTTTTATTTATTTTATTTTATTTTTTATTTTTCACTTCCTTATTCCCCTTCTATTTTGTATTCTCTATTGTTTTGTTTTTACTCTTCTGTGATTGGCTGTTGTCTTCTGTTTTCCTATTGGCTGTTGTTTTCTACTTTCCTATTGGCTGTTGCATCAGCTTGTTTCCTCTCCCTTACATCTCATTTCAGTCTTGCTGCTGCTTTCATAGTAGACGCACGTCTTTTTGCGCCTGACGAAGAAAGACTCAGATCTTTCGAAAGGCCTAGCGTATTTTAAAGTTTTTATGGTGTTTTAAGAAGTTATTTTAGTTCTAAGTATTAGTTATCTATATTTCTATATTTTTCTATTTTCAATAATAAACATAATTATTCTTCAATGCATAAACGTTTGACAATAGTATCGATAAATTAAAACTTTTATATTTTTGATTTTTTTTTTTTTTTTTTTTTTTTAATATGATGTTTTATGATTCTTAAAGATCCATATATTTAAAGCTGTTTGGTAATTCTGTCAAATCTATTCCATCGAAATTCGATCGAATACGCATGCGTCAAAAAATCACCGGCCAATGAGGTGAGGGTCTATGACTGTCTCTACAAACGTGTTTGGGATCGTATCATCTGTTGTTTTTTTTCTGTTGTCACGTTGCGTTAAACCTAGGAAGATATTTATCTAGAACTCACTGTGGAGTGTTTAGAAGGTATTTATTTTATTTATTGTAATTTGTATGAATACTTAGATGTCCATTTCGGATTTACTGTTTAAAAATGAATTTAGGCTCATAAGTTGGCGAAATCCCGATGGAAATTTTTTTTTTAGATCTCTATCATTTTGTTTATATAGTACAGAAAATAATTATTCAAACGTGTAGAACACGTAATACAAAATTGGACCACTTATGGTCTGTTTATTATCGGGAATGAATCTTATGGTGTTCCGATTGATAATGAATTCGATTATGTAAATATAATGTCAAAAGACAGTACGCACAGTAGTAATATTTTTATTATTATGTGTTCGAAAAAAGCGAATCTGAGCGCCTGAATATAAATTATAAAATATTATTTCTATATTTAGCAACTAAATATTTAATAAATATGCAGGAATGTGACTAGCTTTATGTGAATGTATAATATATGTAAGTCTGAACTTTAGCATTATTTTTTAACAGAAATATATTATCTCTATTCGATTTAAAAGTTTTGTCATTACATAAGTGTGCTATTTAATTTGTAAAGAGTATGTATGCATTATATTGTTTGTATGTATACAAATGTTTAGAATGTTTTGATTTGTAAACTCTTAATATTTGAATAATGTTTACATTATATTTGTTTGTATGTATACAAACAATATATGTATACAAAGAAGTATATATACAAACAATATTAATATTTACATTGTATTGTTTGTATGTATACAAATCTTGAATGTTTTAATTTATTACATTCATTTTTTACCAGTTTGCATGTCCGTTCATGGGCGATTCATATGAAACTCATAATTTGTCACAAATTGGTGATTTTATTGATTTAGTGCTTTGCCCAAGAATGTGGAAAACAAAACTATTTTTGACATCGGGTGAAATGAATGAGGTTATTTCGGTTTTTATTTTGTATATAAAAAATGTTATATGTAAAAAAATCCTGGCCATTAATCACATTGTTTTTTGTATATTTAAAGACGATTACTTATTCTTTGTAATTATTTTTTTGCTGGGGGTTTTTGAGCAAAATAATATTACTTCATAGCTAGAACCAGTTCCGCTAATCATTAATATTTTCTTAATCCTTTGACCGCTGAGCAAATGGGCAAATTTGTAATGTTTTTTCTGTTATTTTTTTTAAATGTCAAAAAAAGATAAATTTTCAAAATTGGTATAAAAAACTTAGGTACTTCTCTATTATCCCATCGTCCACTTTTCATAACAAAATACTATTGCCAAAATGTATGATTAAATGCCAAAAATGCAATCCCATTTACTTGATGTCGGAAGCATTATACGTGTTTGTTATGTCGTCAAGTGGTTTTTAATTCAACATTTGCGCGTATTAATGACAACGTTCTCCCGTTTATTTGGCGTTACAGTTTGGCGATAGTTTTTTGTTATGAAAAGTGGTCGATGAGATAATAGAGAAGTACCAAAACTTAATTACGTATATGAGTAGATTCCTTGACTATATTAATCATTACTCAATATTTTAAAACTGCATCATATTTGTAGAATTATATTAATTTAAACAATGCGTCTATTGAAGTGTGAAGAAGCACATACTTCTATGAAGAACCATATATTTACATAATCTTTTTCATTAGCAATCGGAACACCATAAGATTCATCCCCGATAATAAACGGACTATAAGTGGTCCAATTTTGTATTACGTGTTCTACGATATTTTACGTACGTTTGAATAATTATTTTCTGTACTATATACACAAAATGATAGAGATCTAAAAACACAATTTCCATCGGGATTGATTTTGCGAATGTTAAATGAGCCTAAATTCATTTTTAAACAGTAAATCCGAAATGGACACCTAAGTATTCATACAAATTATAATAAATAAAATAAATACCTTCTAAACACTCCACAGTGAGTTCTATATAAATACCTTCCTAGGTTTAATGCAATGTGCAAGAAAAAAAAAAACAGGAGATGATCCCAAACACGTTAATAGAGACAGTAATAGACTCTCACCTCATTGGCCGGCGATTTTTTTGACGCATGCGTATTGGGTCGAATATTGTTGAAAAATGATTTTGAAGAAAAAATCGGGAAATTCACAAAATGGTTTCGGGAAAAACTTCACCAAATGGTTTAAAAATTCTTTGAGTGACAGCGGGAAAAAAATTTCGTTTTACATTCAATCATCGCAATTGGCGAGTGTGACTATTAAGTTTAGCCAGTACTGGCAATAACATCAATTACCAATTTTCAGTATTACTCGCCGATTGGTGAGTGTTAATTTTGTCTTATATCACAAACTGTATTTACATATACTACTAGATATAATGATTATGAACCATGATTTTTCTATTATTGGGCGAGATTCATGTTTTTTCAGCAATTCTTTGACGAAATTCATGTTTTTTCAGCGATCCTTTGAAGAATTTCGCATTTTTCTCATGATCCTTAACGAAATTCGCATTTTCCAGCGATTCTTTGATAAAATACATTTTATTCCGCAATTTTTAGACGAAATTTAGTAAAAAAGCATGACCTTTTGGTGAACTTTCCTTTTTTGCGATTCTTTGACAAAATTTGCTTATCTTTCACGATCCTTTTGCATAATTAATGTTTTTTCTGATGTCTTTTAACGAAAGTCATGTTTCCCCATGATCCTTTGATGAATTTAGTGTTTTTTCCTCAATCATTTGACGAAATCTGTGATTCCCCCCCCCCCCCCCCCCCCGCGAAGATTGGTTAGATGTTTTTAGTCTGCAGGTGCCCTAAAAAGTCTGTGACGCCCGTTGCTGCATTGCACACATTCTTTCTTCCATGGTGCATCGAACGAAGAAAATTCATCCTAAAGAATCATTGTTTCATTCTTGACATTTCTGGAAAGAAACAACGTTCAACTCATTGGCTGAATTGTAAAGGGCGAAATGTGTCAAACATTAGCGGAAAGAAAGTGCGCAATTTGTTCGTTCATGGATAAAATCATGAAATTCATTAATCAATAGTTGATAAATTCGTCAATCGATAGCGGAAAAATCGCAAAATTCATTAATTGACAGTGGAAAAATCGCAAAATTCATCAACTGGTTTCGGGGGAAAAAGTTTTCGAATATCGTCAAATGGCTTCGAGAAAAAAAATCACAATCTGTCAATTTCGGAGAAAAAATCGTGAAATTCGCCAAATGGTTTCGAAATTTGTCGAGCGACAGCGGAGAAAAAAAATCTTTTTCCATTCAATCATCGCAATTGGTGAGTGTGACTATTATGTTTGACCAGTGGTGGCAATAAAGTCCATTGCCAAATTTTCAGGATTACTCGCTGTTTGGCAAGTGCTAATTTTGTCCTATACTTCAAAACCCTTTTGATCATATCATCAGTGTGCAGGACAATTTTTTTTACGTGAACCATTTGATGAATTTTGTGATTTTTCCATTATCGATTGACCGATTTTACTGCTATCGATTGTTGAATTTTATAATTTATCAACTATTGATTAGCGAATTTCATGATTTTTTCCATGAACGTTTGACGAATTACGCAAAAAAATTAAGAATATCGTTAAATTGTCTTGGGTAAAAAAAAATTTAATATTGTCAAATGCCTTCGAGAAAAAGTTGCAAGTTGGAACGCCTGTGACCTCTTTTTCATGTTATGCATCTCGGGTCTATCCCCCCAAGTGGGACACTTTTCTAAATTTTGCAGACACCTCTCATGTGATATATCGCTGGAAAATTCTTTGACCGCTTATTCATGTTATGCATCTCCGGGGTCCATCCCGCCACCCCCCCTCCCCCCCCAAAGGGTACTTTATAAATTTTGCACACAACCCTCATGTTATATATCATTGGAAAGGTCTGTGACTGCTTAATCATATTATGCATCTCGGGTCTATCCCCCCCCCCCCCCCCAAGTGGGACACTTTTCTAAATTTTGCAGACACCTCTCATGTGGTATATCGCTGGAAAAGTCTTTGACCGCTTATTCATGTTATGCATCTCCAGGGTCCATCCAGCCACCCCCCCTCCCCCTAAGGAAGGCACTTTTATAAATTTTGTTGACACATCTCATGTGATATATCGCTGGAAAAGTCTTTGACCACTTATTCATGTTATGCATCTCCGGGGTCCATCCCGCCACCCCCCCTCCCCCCCCCAAAGGGTACTTTATAAATTTTGCACACAACCCTCATGTTATATATCATTGGAAAGGTCTGTGACTGCTTAATCATATTATGCATCTCGGGTCCATCCCCCCCCCCAAGTGGGACACTTTTCTAAATTTTGCAGACACCTCTCATGTGATATATCGCTGGAAAAGTCTTTGACCGCTTATTCATGTTATGCATCTCCGGGGTCCATCCCGCCACCCCCCCCCCCCTAAGGAAGGAACTTTTATAAATTTTGTTGACACCCCTCATGTTATATATTGTTGGAAAGGTCTGTGACTGCTTAATCATATTATGCATCTCCGATGTCCATCTCCCCACTTTGCCCCCCCCCCCTCCAAAGGGTACTTTATAAATTTTGCACACAACCCTCATATTATATATCATTGGAAAGGTCTGTGACTGCTTAATCATATTATGCATCTCTGATGTCCATCTCCCCACTTTGCCCCCCCCACCCCCCCAAAGGGTACTTTATAAATTTTGCACACAACCCTCATGTTATATATCATTGGAAAGGTCTGTGACCACTTAATCATATTATGCATCTCAAATGTCCAACTCCCGACTTTGCCCCCCCCCCCACCCCCCAAGGGATACTTTTCTAAATTTTGTTGACACCCCTCATGTCATATATTGTTGGAAAGGTCTGTGACTGCTTAATCATATTATGCATCTCCGATGTTCATCTCCCCACTTTGCCCCCCCCCCCCCCCCCAAAGGGCACTTTATAAATTTTGCACACAACCCTCATGTTATATATCATTGGAAAGGTCTGTGACTGCTTAATCGTATTATGCATCTCTGATGTCCATCTCCCCACTTTGCCCCCCCACCCCCCCAAAGGGTACTTTATAAATTTTGCACACAACCCTCATGTTATATATCATTTTAAAGGTCTGTGACCACTTAATCATATTATGCATCTCAAATGTCCAACTCCCCACTTTGCCCCCCCCCACCCCCCCAAGGGATACTTTTCTAAATTTTGTTGACACCCCTCATGTCATATATTGTTGGAAAGGTCTGTGACTGCTTAATCATATTATGCATCTCCGATGTTCATCTCCCCACTTTGCCCCCCCCCCTCCCCAAGGGGTACTTTCTAAATTTTGCACAAAACCCTCATGTTATATATCATTGGAAAGGCCTGTGACCACTTATATCATATTATGCATCTCCGATGCCCATCTCCCCACTTTGCCCCCCCCCCACCCCCAAGGGGTACTTTCTAAATTTTGCACACAACCCTCATGTTATATATCATTGGAAAGGTCTGTGACCACTTAATCATATTATCCTCCCCACTATGAAATTTGTCAAGTTAAAGCAACTATAAATTTTATTTTTATGGTACTATCAAGTTGTTTGCCGTCAAATTTTGACGGGTTCCATCTAGTTTTATTTTAAATGTTTAGTATTTTAAACTCATTTTCATTTATCGGAAATAAACATACGAAATCATTTGTTTCGATAAGACAAAACAAATATGTTGGGGTATTTGATAAAGTGATAAATAACCAAAAGAATGAATTTGGTTGATTTTTGGAAATTAAAACAATTTTTCACAAATACTAATTAAAAAAAATGAACAGAGAGAAGCAATAAACAAAGCAAACCAAGTAAATTTTGAATAACTAAAAAACTAATTAAGTAAATGAATAAATTTGCCAAAAGGTATCAACAAAATTCTCATTTATCACCATACCGCTTATACCCAACAAGTGGTTTGACGAATTGGAACATTGTTATGGTAAATTAAATGAAATTCATTAAAACTTTATAGAACAGATTTTGAATAAGAAAGACATAAAAAAGGGTCCTGTAATCCTTCCAGAATTTGAAAGGCACAAAAAAAGGGGAAAGAAGTTAATTAAAATAAGGATATAGATAATTAATTAAAGTTACAAAACCTGATCATATCAATGTACCAATTTGCCAGAACCATGCGAGTGATTTCGTATAGTGGCTAGTAACAAACCAAGAGTAACTAGATAAAACATAGTTTTCCTTTTTAATAAGAATTTGGTGTAACTTAATTACCTTAACTGTAGCTAATAAGCTTTAGGAATTAAATATAGTTAATATTAAATTTTTCTTTTACATTCATCTTCAACTCATTTACTTCAATTAAGAACAGGTTAAATTTACCTTATTTATTAAATCCTTTTCTCTATAAAGGAAAATAAAAGTACTTCACAATATTTTTAAGAAGCAATTTAATATTTAAAGAAAACCAAATTAATAAGTATTTTCAGAAACAAATCAAGGATTTAAATTTTACTTATTTAATTTTAATTGATGAAGGAAAATTAAATGAAGTCACAATCAAAGTAAATTAAATTTAGCAAGGTTTAAATATTAAATAATTACTTTCTCTGATTGTTTAAATAATTAAACAAAATTCATTATCCATTAAATAGTAATGTTAAATTTAGATAAAAAACAAATGAATTTCTATGATGCATACAAATAAGTCACAGACAGAATATCACCACGAATTTGACTTTTTATTAACTTATGAAAAAAGAATTGTTAGATAAAACACCAACATAATCAGATAAATAAAACGCCAACCTATTCAGATTTATAGGTATAAGGTTAGTTGGTAACAGGTGATTTAATCACACATATATATACATCAAGGTATATATATATATATATTCATGGTAAAATAATAATAATAATAAAAGGCACTTATTCATTAACATGGAAAATATTTACCAAAAGCTCACTGGCAGATTCAACACTCGTTACGCTGAGGCTTAACAGTCCTGGTAAACATATTAGTAATATTCCAGGGTTAGCCGTCTTACTTTCACAAATATGGGGCACTACACGAAGAGACTTTAGGCATCATTGAATATTTAAGTATCTCTTCTGTATGGAATATGTAGCAGGTAACCAGCTATACGATTTTTCTTTGAAGATATGTTTCGGCGTTATGCTCTGTAGTTAAACGGTGTCATCTGTAAGGAGCTAGGATTACCCTTTTTTTTTCTCCCGAATGCTCCGACTGCACTTCCGATCAAAGCTTTCGACATACTCTTTTTACAAGCGACAGTCCTCCAATTTATCTAATTTATGCTTAACTGCCATCGAATGATCATTGGCTCCAACAAAAAAATGCTAGGATTACCCTTTTTTTTTCTCCCGAATGCTCCGACTGCACTTCCGATCAAAGCTTTCGACATACTTTTTTTACAAGCGACAGTCCTCCAATTTATCTAATTTATGCTTAACTGCCATCGAATGATCATTGGCTCCAACAAAAAAATGCTCTCAACCGTCACAGCTCTCGGTAGTGAGATCTTATTCAAACATAACTATTATAGTGACTCACTGTCTTGTCGGTCAGAGCTTATTTCTATCTTGAGGCACCAGACGCTTTTTTTTTTTTTTTAAGCAGGCATCTCACTCACCGGTAAAACTTCGAATGCCTCTCAAATTCTCTGGCCACCACCAGGAAAAACTCCAGGAGGGGGGGGGGAGAGGAAAGGCCTCAGCCTTCCCGTAAAAAACTCATATACCGTATATCCCAGGCTACAATCTCCCGCGCTAAACTATACCAGGGGAAAAAAAACATTCCCCGCGAATACGTTACGTAAAACCATCGGTCGTCGCTCTCTTGCGGGTGGAACTACTTCGCATAGGGGTGATGGCATGTGTACAGCTGTTCCGTTTTCGCTCCTTCTTTCGACCTCCCACGTGAACTGTTGTTTACATAAAACGGAATAATTGGGCTCGTAAAAACGAATAATAAAACTTTAACAATACGGGCCACTATCTGCCGCCCGAGTCCTGCTTTTTCCACGAAAGATCTACAGAGCAGATTAAGGCGACCAACAACGCTAAAGTTGTTTACGAAAAAACAGCATAAATGGAGTCATAAAACTCCTGACAATACAAGCTAATACACGTTGTCTGGGAAATGGATTTTTTTATTGCCCAAGTGTCCGAGAGCATTTGGAAATTTCCCATGGTAACAAGGACCACCCCAGTGAAATTATAACTTACAGGGGAAATATAAAAATTATGATTTTAAGTAAAAGAGACAATGAATTTGTTTTAGCTTAGACATTTAAAAGAAAGAAAAGGTATTTTAACTCCATTATTTCAGACTAAAATAAAGAGAATATTAAATGAAAAACATTACGATTATTATAAAAGGAGGGGGGGGGGCTACAACTTATATAGAAGAAATAAAGAAAATATGGAAAATTTAGAATAAATGAAAAAACCTACCCTAACATGACTCTCCCTTTACCGCAAAAAAATAAAATTTTTTTGATAAAAAAAAATTTAATTTTTTGAAACGTGTAGACCGAAACAGAAAAAAAAAATTCTCGCAAGGGTTACCAGGCTGAGAGGTAGTTCACAGTACGCTGGAGATTCCACAATATAAGACCTAACCGTTCGAGCAGGCCAGACATCGGTCCGAAGAACAATCATGAATTATAGAGTGAAGTCGCCGCTGTCAGATATACACTCCGGAATGTACACTAAGAGCTGCCCACCATGAACCACTCCCAAGTAACTGCTGAAATACCTGACGACTAGAACTGGGAAAACCACAAGGGGGGTAACAAGACACCTAAGGAGTACTGCCTTCTAAGGCGGGGAAAACTGCACTTTGTTTCTACATAGGACACCTTCGCTGCATAACCATTTCTAACTCCTGATACCCAATCCCACCTATAAACATACCTGTGCTTGCTCTGAATGCCATTACTGTCACTGTATATTGCAACTCCTAGCAGGTTCTACTTACAATACGTTAACCTATCTACCTATACGACCAGAATTTTGCCAAAAAACAAACTAAATTATTTACAAGTTTTTTTTTTTTTTTTTTTTTTTTTTTTTGAATTTTGGAAAAAGATTGCAAGAGTGTTGAGAGACTGCCAACTGAAAAACAATACATTACTCATAATAATATATACAACATTTGCATAAAATCATGATAAATTGGCCAGTTCGATGTGAAAACAAAATCAAATTACAACATACATTTACCTATATCAGTACTACTGGCACATACAATAAACAAAAAAAAATAAGCAACTGGGTATTTACACATGTAATGGACTTATGACACAACATATTTCATCAAAGTAATCGAGTAACAGTATACCGAAGTTTAAAATAGGATAACAAATGCAAAATGAACCCCGTGATAAAGTTAAAGTCTGTAAAAGTGGTGTTTGGGGTGTAGAATAAATGTATATAAATGCAGTTACAACAAGAAAACACTGTGCATGGGAAAAGTAGTTATGTTCTTGTGCTACCCACACGTATACTGAACCAGCCTAGAATTTTTTTTTTTTTTTACTGGAAACATTGTTTTCCAAAGAAAACCCAGACAGTGATGATGCAGTATCATCAGACTACCCAATTTACCTACCCAAAACCAAATAAAACAGATGTGACTCATAACACATAGTCACAACAAAACAAGGTCATAATCCACATAGAAATAAAAAGGCTTATGTATATAGAGTATATATAATTACTAATTTTGAAGACATACATACAAAAAAAAACACAATTTAGAAGCAGAAAGTAAATTTAAGATAATCACAAATTTTAAAAGGTAGAATTTTCAGGAAGAAGAAAAAAAAATATTTACAAAAAAAATCACTACCCAGTAGGATTAGATAAAATACTACTCTGCTGACATTGCACTAGAAGAAAAACAAAAAGGAATTTCATGAATGAGACCAAAGGGGTAAATTGGTATGTCACACCTAAGTATCAAAATAAAAACTATAATATGCCAAACTACATTCCTAGACTAAAAGTGGTATAAAAACACATGAAAAAAAAAAATTATATACATAATTAGGAATCTATAATATCGTACTTGCGTGCATACGATGAAAAGTGCCAACCGACCCAGCCTAACACTTGCTGTTAAAACAAGGAGGAAAAAAAAATCGGACATTTTCAAAGTACCCAGAATACCTCTTAAATTTGAAGAGAAAACTGCACAAAAAGGTGTGCGTAGGGGTATTTACTAATATAAGTAGCTAAATACCACTAAAAAATGTATGTATACACGACACAGGGTGTATAAAAAACACGAAATCGGGTTTCCGATTTTCGCTAAGTGAACCAAAACAAACCATGTTTGGGACAGAAAACGCTAATATATACGATGAAAAATATATAAAATTACTATAAAATACATTGCAACACATAAACACATATAAATATTACGAAATAAAACTATAAATACACATAGATAAAAGAATATAAGGAAACTAAATTTTATAAATAGGGCGAGTTCGTCTTTCACGTAGCCCGTAAGCGTCCTGCGAAGTCGGCTGCGGTCGATTCAATGATTTCGACTTATTCGGTTTGTTAATCGAATTTTCGGCAACGCTAGCTTCGCTGGTCGTTGCTGCTATTTCACACTCCTGTACTTCCCTTTCCGATTCATTGTTCTCCTCCGATAGAGCTTCCTCCGCTGATTCACTTTTCTGCTGATGGTTATCAGCTGAATTTTCAACCTCCGGAGTTTTGTTTGAGTGAGGAGGAGGGGGGTCGATCTCGGCTGGATCGCTAGCTGAATTCGCTTGGCTTCCGTGAGTGCTGAATTCATTTTGAGTAATCGTACCAGGGTTGCTCTCTTGAGTGTCAGAACTTGGTATAATACAGTAATCGCGATGGCGTCTGCGCTGAGCGAATTGCTCTGCATGGGGAATCGATTGCTGCACATCGCTGGTGGATCGTCAATCGAATCTGGGACACTCTGTTGTTGTTGTGGGTCGTCGGACCAAATCGGGAGTCTGTTTTTAAAGGCAGAGAGGCGATCCACATGGGCAACTTGAACGTTTTTGGGATTTGCAACAAGGGCGATTTTAAAATTTACCTCATTTAATTTTTCCAAGATAGTGAAGGGGCCGTTATTCAACTTACTTAATTTTTTTGTTGTACCAGGTGCAATTGCTGGAGTGAAAAGCCAAACCAGATCACCAACTTTTAGTTTCTTGTCAACAGCTGTCTTTTCTCTATACTTTTCTTGATTCTCTGATACTTTTATTAAATGATTGTGCACTTCAGCGTACACCTTTTGCAGAGCTGGTATCAAAAGTTCATAAAAAGAGGGGGCATCATTATAACTAAACTGGGGGGGGGTTGAGAAAATAAATTATAGGGTAGGTTAAGGTTTCTACCATACATTACAGCTGCTGGAGTTAGTTTGGTAGATGAGTGCACAGCCGTGCGCATGGCTAAAAGTGCAAATTTAAGCTTGGTGTCCCAGTCTGATTGATTCTCATTCACAATATGACACAGGGCGTTCTTTAAAGTCCTGTTCTGGCGTTCTATCTGAGCATTTCCGGCTGGGTGATATGCCGTGGTTTTGGGATGTTTTATTCCAAACATTTTGTACACATGCTCGATAGCTGCAGAAATTAAATTGGGTCCTCTGTCGGTTGAGATATAACATGGAGCTCCATAACGTGAAATGAAGTCTGCGAGAGTATCGGCTACCACATCAGATGTGATTGAGGATACCGCATAAGCTTCAGGCCACTTTGAAAATGCATCAATGTATGTAATTATAAATTTGTTACCCGAAAAGGTAACAGGAAGAGGCCCTATAACATCGAGGTTCACTTTATTCATAGGGAAATGAGGTGTGGGTACACGTTGGAGAGGGGCGAGTTGATCTGCTTTGTGCGCTCTTTTTTCTTGACAGCTAACACACGACTCCACTAGGTGCTTGACATCTGCCGACATTCCTGGCCAATAAAAGTGCTCACGAATGCGGTCTATTGTCTTTTGAAAAGCTTGGTGACAAGCAGCTAGGGATTCGTGGGTTAGTGCAAACACTTGCTCAACCATTTTCTTCGGCACCACAAGTTTGATAGGATTATTCAATAGGGGTGACTCCCTTGTATCCTCGCATACAAGAAGATCATCCCTAAAGAAAAATCTCAAATACTTGGGTGCAACCTCAAGATTTTCACTAAATTTGCGAGCAATTTCACAGCACTTTTTATCTGTTTTCTGTAATTCACCTATCTTTTCTAAAAGGTTGGAATGTGGCATAAAAGTTGTCTCCTTCGCTACTTGTATAGAAAAGTTGCAATTGGTGACATTATCCGGTTTGCTATCTGTGGTGAACCTTGAAAGAAAGTCTGCAACGATATTACATTTTCCCTTAATATATCTGATGGTAAACGTAAAATCAGAAAGTGTACAGATCCACTTGGCCATACGTGATGTGGGATCCTGAATTTTGAGCATGTACGTAAGAGGCGCATGATCAGTGTATATATAAAAATGGGTATTGGCAAGGTAGCACTTGAAGTGTGCAGTGGCCCATACTAATGCCAATAACTCTCTCTCAGTGGCAGAGTACCTCGTCTCAGCGTCTTTGAGTTTCCTACTAGCAAATGCGACAGGGTGGAGCATCTCATTTTCATCCAGTTGTGAAAGTACTGCCCCGAGTACTTCGCCACTCGCATCGGTGTAGAGGTAAAACTCCTTATCAAAATTAGGAAGGGCGAGACATGGTTTGGATATTAATGCAGATTTTAAATCCTCAAATTCCTCCTGTGCTGCTTGGTTCCAAGTGAACCGACCCGTATCTTTAGTGAGGTTGATCAGATTTCTTGCTCTTTTAGAAAAATCTGGCAAAAATCGCCTATAGAAGGAGAATGCACCGATGAAGGATCTGACAGCCTTTCGGGTGTTAGGAGGTTGGAATTTCCTTATCACTTCAATATTTTTGTTGATTGGTGACACTCGTCCTTTTTGGATTTCAAAGCCCATGTATTGGATCTTGTCGGATAAAAATGTACACTTACTGTGTTTGAGTTTAAGCTTGTGTTGCCGAAGTCTTTCAAAAACAAGCTTAAGTTTATTTATATGGGATTCGACATCTTTAGAAGCTATTACTATATCGTCGATGTATACTAAAATTCCCAAATTACCTAGGTCACCAAAAATTGCAGACATAAGACGTTGAAAGCTGTTTCCCGAATTCGAAAGTCCGAAACAGTTTCGATTCCACTCAAATAACCCTTTGTGAGTAATAATAGCTGTTTTATATTTATCCTCGGGACTGATAGTTTGTTGAAAAAACCCACTAGTTAAGTCTAATGTGGAAAAAAAATTTGAGCCTGATAAGGCGTCAACTGAGTCTGTGATGTTTGGTATGGGGTAGGCATCTTTCATTAGATTTTTATTTAATTTTCTAAAGTCAACAGCCAGTCTGTAAGATCCGTCTGATTTTTTCACAAGAATGACCGGCGAAGCAAATTCTGAAATAGATGGAGAAATTATATTGGCCTGTAGTAAAATATTTAGTTGATCTTCCATTTCCTGTCGTAAGTTATGGGGGAATCTGTATGCTTTACATTTAACCGGTTTTTCTGAAGTTAGATTAATTGAATGGGGTATGGTGTCACAGCCGGGTAAGTCTAAGACAGACGCAGCAAAAACATCTTTATTTTCTTGTAAAAATTCTTGCATTTTTAATTTTAAGGGGGGTTCTAAGTGGTCTAAATTAATTTCGGAACTCCAACTGAGGTCAGCATGGTCAAAATCTGCAATTGGAGGGGGAGTATTGATATTACAGGCTAAATTACAATTATCTGGGGTTACGTTAGAATTATCAATACATTTTTGAACTTTTGCTACTAAAGTACCCTTATTTAATACTATATTGTTATCAGAAAAGTTAGCAAAGGATAGAAATAGGCCATGTTCTTGGGTAGAAATGGATCTAGAAATTAAGAGGCCTGCATGTAAATTCTTAGCAAAGGGCTCTAACATTAAAATACTATCCTTGTCATTGAAATTTTCCTTCGTACATCTGACTTTAGCTAAAATTTTAGACTGGGCTGGGATTTCAAGTTTATTACACAAAGATGCCATACTGATATTACACGCCTTTTTCTCAACATCATGTTTACCTGTATTTTCACTAATATTATTTGCTTGCATTTCTTCATTTTCAGTAAACTCATAACTACCCATTTCAGAATTTTCAGAATTATCACTAAACTGCTCCCCAATATTTGCATTTACATTATTTACGCTATAAAATTCTGATTTGATTTGAGAAATACATTGTTCAAAATTTTGAAAATTTTCCTCACATTGTTCACTATTTCCCGAAGCAATTTTATCAACAGTAGTACCACCTGGTAATTCTTCCATCATAAAAACCTGGCAATCACTATTACTTTCATCACATACTCTGTTACACCTTTTATCAACATTATTTTCTTCGTCACTACTATTCTGACTGTGATGAACCTTCCTTATCTCCCTACTATTCCCTAATTTAATTTTCTCTGCACAGTTTCTTATTTCAATATCTTTCGAATAGTCAGAGGTACTACTTTTTGCTATCAATTTAGCCTCAGTTTCAACTTTATGATCTATGGGATAGTTATTTTTGCAAGTATTTATACTAGAATTGTTATTATTTACATTACACATACATTTACATTTAGCACAATTATACACATTAATAGGATTATTATATACAGGTAATTCATAACATTGCATGCATGGGTCACTACTCTTACCTTGTTTGTTTACCTTTGTTTCCTCTAAACACACATTACTGTTTTTGGTACAAGGAGGGGTAAGCGGGGTTTGTTTACATAGTGTTTGATCCGAAGCCTGAAGAGAAACAGTATTTGTGGCACAATCAATGATTGCATTGTATTGTTTCAGAAAGGGCATACCTAGAATGGCATCAAATTCCTTCGCCAACTTGCCCTGCACTACAAAAAAAACAGTTTGGCATTGGGTGTTATGAAATTTAAAATTCATAACTACCTTTTCAGTAAGAGGAACTTGTTCTCCAGTTACTGTCAGAATAGGCGTATAACATTGTTGCACATTATAGTCTGTGAGCGAGTTCAAAATTACACTGCTTAAGAGATTAATCGCAGAACCTGAGTCACAGAGGGCAGTTATGTTAGTATTACCTATAAGTATACTGGCAGTTGGCAAGTTATAAGACTGCGGAGAAAAAACACTATATACCGCAGGTGGGTCGGTGGCCTTTTTTGGAATCAGTTCGACTACCTCTGATTCAGCCGATCCCCGTTTAAATGAACATTCTCAGTAACAGTGGGATTATTGGTTGCATCATTTGCTTGCTGACCTTCCGCATAATTTTGTATTCTGTTTCTATCACTTCTGTTGCTGTTGTTATTATTTCCTCTGTTTCCCCTGAAGTTTCCTCTCCTGTTGTAACTATTTTCATATCCTCCTCTGCTCCTAAAATTATGGCCTCTGCTCCTATTAAAATTATACACATATTGGGGGCACTCTCTAGCATAATGACCGGGTTGGGAACAATAAAAACAAGTAACATTTCTACTGGGCACTATTTCCTGGCTCTGCACCTCTCTCTCTCTGCTTTTATCACTTATTAGGTTGTCTAGTTTGGAATTTAGAGCCTCAATCTGTATTCTAAGAGTTTCTATTTCTGCATTGTTGTCCTTAGTTGGCTGAGTAGCTGCACAAGCTAGATTCTGCGGGAAATTTTGTTGAAATAAAAGGGGGTTTGGTTCCTCATGTAAAGTGTAAAAAGGATTTACACTGCGGCACGCTCTTTCCTCCAGGAGAGCAAAAGTTAAAATTTGCTGTGGGGTTTTGGGATCTTTGGTGATGACACCCTTTCTGAT
Source organism: Maratus michaelseni (assembly GCA_963931845.1). NCBI lineage: Eukaryota > Metazoa > Arthropoda > Arachnida > Araneae > Salticidae > Maratus > Maratus michaelseni. The sequence goes on along the minus strand of OZ007595.1, from coordinate 78,345,186 downwards.
CTCAGGTGCAAGGTTGTTTAAAAGCATAGAGTGAAGCATGGCTTCACGGCTTTTGTTGACAATGGCATCAGCTACTCCATCAATAACGAGTGCCTTTGATGAGAGGTCAGATGCAGCATCAAAAAACTCTTGCACTGACATACCTGGAGTTTGCTTAAAGTTGAGGAATTTGGCAAGTGCAACATCAGGAGTAGGTGTTTGGACAAATTTATTTTTTAAAATACTTAATAATTCCGCACTAGTTTTATCTTTGTGGGGCTTAACTAATCTCGCCGCAGTACCATTTAAGCGGTTAAGGAGGGCAAATTTTTTCTCACTATCATCCCAAGCAAAAAGGGTGGAGAGACTATCCAGTTTCTCTGAAAAGTCAGTAAATGAGACTGAGCTAGCCTCTCCATTAAATGGTGGTATGTTGCACAAGTTGTCAACTAACGAATTTTTTTTCTGGAGCTCTACCAGCTCCTTAGTAGGATCTCCTTTGGCCATAATAAAGTCAGATAATTACACAGAACTCCCAAAAAAATAATAAATAGAAGGTAGAAAAGGGGCAAAATGGGGATTATAAAACTCTGTAGCACAAGAACATCACCAGTTTCATTATACAAATTTTAAAAAATATCAATATTATAGTTGACTAGATATTTAAAAATATATAGAGAAAACTTTTACTAGGGAAATATATGTAAACAATTTCATAATAAGTAAAAACCGATACCCAGTTGCTCCAATCATATAATGTAAAACAAAATTTATAGTCAAAAACAAAAGTTTTACTTCTTGGTAACCGCAGGAATGTTTCTACACGGCACCATTTTCTTGTTGGGGTATTTGATAAAGTGATAAATAACCAAAAGAATGAATTTGGTTGATTTTTGGAAATTAAAACAATTTTTCACAAATACTAATTAAAAAAAAATGAACAGAGAGAAGCAATAAACAAAGCAAACCAAGTAAATTTTGAATAACTAAAAAACTAATTAAGTAAATGAATAAATTTGCCAAAAGGTATCAACAAAATTCTCATTTATCACCATACCGCTTATACCCAACAAGTGGTTTGACGAATTGGAACATTGTTATGGTAAATTAAATGAAATTCATTAAAACTTTATAGAACAGATTTTGAATAAGAAAGACATAAAAAAGGGTCCTGTAATCCTTCCAGAATTTGAAAGGCACAAAAAAAAGGGGAAAGAAGTTAATTAAAATAAGGATATAGATAATTAATTAAAGTTACAAAACCTGATCATATCAATGTACCAATTTGCCAGAACCATGCGAGTGATTTTGTATAGTGGCTAGTAACAAACCAAGAGTAACTAGATAAAACATAGTTTTCCTTTTTAATAAGAATTTGGTGTAACTTAATTACCTTAACTGTAGCTAATAAGCTTTAGGAATTAAATATAGTTAATATTAAATTTTTCTTTTACATTCATCTTCAACTCATTTACTTCAATTAAGAACAGGTTAAATTTACCTTATTTATTAAATCCTTTTCTCTATAAAGGAAAATAAAAGTACTTCACAATATTTTTAAGAAGCAATTTAATATTTAAAGAAAACCAAATTAATAAGCATTTTCAGAAACAAATCAAGGATTTAAATTTTACTTATTTAATTTTAATTGATGAAGGAAAATTAAATGAAGTCACAATCAAAGTAAATTAAATTTAGCAAGGTTTAAATATTAAATAATTACTTTCTCTGATTGTTTAAATAATTAAACAAAATTCATTATCCATTAAATAGTAATGTTAAATTTAGATAAAAAACAAATGAATTTCTATGATGCATACAAATAAGTCACAGACAGAATATCACCACGAATTTGACTTTTTATTAACTTATGAAAAAAGAATTGTTAGATAAAACACCAACATAATCAGATAAATAAAACGCCAACCTATTCAGATTTATAGGTATAAGGTTAGTTGGTAACAGGTGATTTAATCACACATATATATACATCAAGGTATATATATATATATATATATATATATTCATGGTAAAATAATAATAATAATAAAAGGCACTTATTCATTAACATGGAAAATATTTACCAAAAGCTCACTGGCAGATTCAACACTCGTTACGCTGAGGCTTAACAGTCCTGGTAAACATATTAGTAATATTCCAGGGTTAGCCGTCTTACTTTTACAAACATGGGGCACTATACGAAGAGACTTTAGGCATCATTGAATATTTAAGTATCTCTTCTGTATGGAATATGGAGCAGGTAACCAGCTATACGATTTTTCTTTGAAGATATGTTTCGGCGTTGTGCTCTGTAGTTAAACGGTGTCATCTGTAAGGAGCTAGGATTACCCTTTTTTTTTTCTCCCGAATGCTCCGACTGCACTTCCGATCAAAGCTTTCGACATACTCTTTTTACAAGCGACAGTCCTCCAATTTATCTAATTTATGCTTAACTGCCATCGAATGATCATTGGCTCCAACAAAAAAATGCTAGGATTACCCTTTTTTTTTCTCCCGAATGCTCCGACTGCACTTCCGATCAAAGCTTTCGACATACTCTTTTTACAAGCGACAGTCCTCCAATTTATCTAATTTATGCTTAACTGCCATCGAATGCTCATTGGCTCCAACAAAAAAATGCTCTCAACCGTCACAGCTCTCGGTAGTGAGATCTTATTCAAACATAACTATTATAGTGACTCACTGTCTTGTCGGTCAGAGCTTATTTCTATCTTGAGGCACCAGACGCTTTTTTTTTTTTTTTTAAGCAGGCATCTCACTCACCGGTAAAACTTCGAATGCCTCTCAAATTCTCTGGCCACCACCAGGAAAAACTCCAGGAGGGGGGGGGGGGGAGATAGGAAAGGCCTCAGCCTTCCCCTAAAAAACTCATATACCGTATATCCCAGGCTACAATCTCCCGCGCTAAACTATACCAGGGGAAAAAAAAAACATTCCCCGCGAATACGTTACGTAAAACCATTGGTCGTCGCTCTCTTGCGGGTGGAACTACTTCACATAGGGGTGATGGCATGTGTACAGCTGTTCCGTTTTCGCTCCTTCTTTCGACCTCCCACGTGAACTGTTGTTTACATAAAACGGAATAATTGGGCTCGTAAAAACGAATAATAAAACTTTAACAATACGGGCCACTATCTGCCGCCCGAGTCCTGCTTTTTCCACGAAAGATCTACAGAGCAGATTAAGGCGACCAACAACGCTAAAGTTGTTTACGAAAAAACAGCATAAATGGAGTCATAAAACTCCTGACAATACAAGCTAATACACGTTGTCTGGGAAATGGATTTTTTTATTGCCCAAGTGTCCGAGAGCATTTGGAAATTTCCCATGGTAACAAGGACCACCCCAGTGAAATTATAACTTACAGGGGAAATATAAAAATTATGATTTTAAGTAAAAGAGACAATGAATTTGTTTTAGCTTAGACATTTAAAAGAAAGAAAAGGTATTTTAACTCCATTATTTCAGACTAAAATAAAGAGAATATTAAATGAAAAACATTACGATTATTATAAAAGGAGGGGGGGGGGCTACAACTTATATAGAAAAAATAAAGAAAATATGGAAAATTTAGAATAAATGAAAAAAACCTACCCTAACAAATATTTTCTACATAAGGAAAAAATGTTTTGAACAAAAATTTGGACATATGCACTACCATTGTTAAAATAAATAGCTCATTTCTTGTACTTTAGAATAAATATTGTTCTCAAATAATCTTTCAAAAAATCCATTCCAGTTTAAAATATTTTTTCAATGAATCTTACTTGAATTTGCTATAAAATTTGTTTAAAAAAAATGCAGATATCGGCTGAGATTTTTTCTCTTTAGGCAAATATGTGGATGCAGAAAATTTCGACATTTCTTTATTCTGACTTACAAGAAATTGCTATATTCATTTGAAAATAAACAAGTTATTTAAAAAAAATACGTGGTTGACTAGAAACATTTCTTTGGGAAAATATAAATGAAAACAAAGAAAATTAAAATATTATTTCTTAAAAATGATTATTAAACTATTTATTTAACTTAACTTGGTTTTTGTGTGTAAAGATGGAATTTTGTAATCAATTTTTATCTGTTTCTCATATGCTATAATTAAAAAATAATGTGTTCATAAATGTGTTTTCGATTTCAATAAAAATTGTAATATTTTTAGAATTGAATCATAAACTGATGAATTAAATTTAAGGCATTTTTCTTTAGCAGACATCAGGTGATAAATCGACAAAAATTCTTTATGGTTTTAGTACAAAAACAGTGCAGTAAATTATGCACCAAACCTCTCTAACCACAATAGACCAATTGGCTATCAAACTGCAACAAAAAATATTTTAAACATACCAAATATATATATATATATATATATATATATATATATATATATATATATATATATATGAAGAGTGCAGTTTTTTAAGAAATTATTATTTTATCATATAATAATTTAATATTAATTAATACTGAATAAATTACACAGGCCTGCAAAAAATACTTTTTGAAAATCGTTTTAATTTTGTGGACTGATTTTTATGCTATTTTTAGTACTGATTCCAAAAATTAAATTCATTTTCTTCTATAACGTAAGGATTTTTCACAAAGTGATTGCATATTTTGAAGGAAACAGTTGAAATCACGAAATTATGACATTTCATTTAAATTTCATTAATTCATAAATCCATATAAATTACATTTATATTCTAGTTCAAGTAATTGTTAAGTATATGAAGAAAGTTACAAGTCCTTATAGTAATCTTTTTACTTTACTTCAAAACACTTTTGCAACTTTTCCTCTTGTGAATTTTGCAGTGATTGTCTCTTTGTAGCATCCAGCAGTAGTCGGCTAACATGCTGACATTCCATCTTCCTTGATATCGCCTCTCAATTTACCTCATATCCTGGTGAAATCTTTCATCTTGTTTTTCACTAACTGCATCTAAATTTTCAGAAAAATAGTCCACGTGCGAATCGAGAAAATGAACCTTTAAGCTCATACTACAACCTAAAATATTGACATTTTTTACCATCTCTTCTACAACAGATTTTGTTGTTTGGGTCCCTTTTGTTTCCAAGAAAACTAGGCTTACATTCTTTTGTTTCTATTTTAGTCTCAAAATTCCCTTTTACTTTGAAACCATTGGATTTCCTTAATCCTTCTACACAAATACAACGAACTTTGTGTGGAGAAATGTTAGTCTTGATCCCTCAATTTCATGCCAAAAGAAACGAAATAAACTTTTTTTTCTTCAAAAACACATACATAATTACGTCTGGATAAAACTAACATTCATTAAAATAATATTCAACTACAGACTTTAATGTAAAAAATACATAAAAACAATTAAAATTATGAAATAGACGTTTCGTGCACTTTCGTACACCTCATTAGTACTTCGACCACAACTGCAAAGCCACCAGAACCAAAACAAGAAAAATAGTTAAAGTCACAGTTTAGTTAAAAAATTATATTCTGCTGGAATCTGTGCACCCTCGTTAATTGGAGATTCAGATAAAACCGTCATCCAACCTTCCAGGAAGATACGACTGCTGTACACACAACATTTTGAACAGGCAATTTGCGCGTTCTGAAAATCAGGCACATGGTCAAATTCCAATGCATGTGCAACCAATCTCGATGTTAGAGTGCCCCTATTAAACGAATCCCTATGTTCTTTCAACCTCCCATTTAAGGATCGTCCAGTCTTGCCTATATAGGCGAGATAAAAATCTTGATAAAAATCCTGAATTGATAGTGTAAATAATAATTTCTTTCAGTTGCATTATCTTTAGAAAGAAAGAGAGCAGAAATTATAATTTTAATAAATTCACTAGCTCCCACTTTCTAGAAAGCTTAAATTAAAAGAGTGAATTTTCAAAAATCGGGTTCCACGACAAATTTACGTATTAAAACTGAAATTTTTTTGGAATAACTTGTATATTAGTTATGAAATAAGGTGTGATTTTAAAGATAAACATTAAATGGTTATATAAGAATGCTTTTTCTTTAACTTTTTTAACTTTTATTGTAGTTTAATTGTATTTCAGACTAAAGAATGGCAGTCTAATTAATCTTTATCTATGGCCCAGTTACTTCGTGTGTGATGAAATCTTGAATGTTTAGGTAGGAATGAACATAGTGTATCTCTACATAACTGTATTTCTACATTTTTTAATTCTATAAAATACTAAAAGCAACATTTTAAATAAATGATTTGAATAGAGTTGTGAATTTTCACAAAACCCTTCTAAATACCTATTTAGTTTGTTAATTTTAAAAGACGCAATCTTTCTGAAATTTATTTTATGTTTGGTAAAATCTTTTAATGTATTTTTAAAAATCAAGAGAAGATAAATTTTTAAATAATTCATATTTTAGGACGTAAAGGTTTTTAAAAAGGGGGTTATTTAAAAATTGTATGACTTTTTCATTTTTTACTTGCATGACAAATGTGTTTCATTTTTCCAAAGAAATATTTATAAATTTCTAAAGTTAAGTTGTTGCACGTTTAAGAAAATTTTATAGCATTATTATAAATATGTGAGAGATTTCGACTATATATTTTTAAAACATGTGCATTTTTGGTTACTTTTTTATTATTATTATGTCGATTTTTGCATATGTTTTGATTCAATAACAGGTTAAAAATGAATAATTTACAGTTAAAAAATGCTTTATATAACAATATTTGAAAAATCTTGCACACCATTTTGTTGAACTTAAATCTTTTAAAAGATAAAATATAGCATAATGATTTAATAAAAAACGCATTTGAAGAGAAATGTATAAGTTGATCTTAACTGTTACACAGCATAATATGAATTTTCAAAATACAATTAAAATTTCATGTTACAGTTTTTAATCTAATTCATTTCAATTGTAAAAATTTTTTTCAAGATTACAATTTTCGAAATTGTTATATATATTTTTTTTATTAAACTTGTGTTTTCCAAGTATGTCCTTTAATGATTTTATGTCTTTAGGTAATTGAACGAAATAAACCACTTTGTATGAGAATAAGTTTTTTAAACATTTCAGTTAAAGAAAGTAAAAAAAAAAAACTCTTATCTTTATGTGATTTTCTGAAACCGTAGTAATTACGAAATTAATATTCTTTCTTAATTAATAAAGGCTTGAGAACTTTTTCATTTGTTAAAATTATCCCAAAACAACCAAACAACAAAAAAAAAAATGGTAAAAAAAAAAGAACAGTAATTCGATTCTCAGATTATAAAAGAAACATTTTCAAAGAAAGACAAAAATCATCAGATGAAATTAAAATTTATATTTTCATTTCAATGATAATTGCCATTTTTTGCGATAAACAAAAACATTAATATGTAAAGGGAAAAAAATGTACTGTATATTTTTAAGTAATTTATTTCTATAATTAATTTTACAAACAAAGAAAAGTTTTGGATGAAATTTAATTTCTTATTTTTGTTTTGTTAATGGTAATTTTAATTGCAGCAACTGTTTCAAAATTCATGTAACCGAAATAAAAGATATCTATTTTATATGAAGGGTGTCCACTAAAGTCTTCTCCACCTCGTGATTTTTATATAAATATTGAAAGTTATAGAAGTATTTATTTTAATTTTAATTTTTATATTTATTGAATACTGAAGCTATTTAGTTTATATTTTAAATATGTACAAATGTTAATGAAAATTAACAATCATCATTAACTAAAACGATATTGGTGTTAGTAAACATTTTATGGCTTTTATGCTTATATATTTGAGTAGATACACTGTACTTCAAACAAAACGTGAATAACAATGTGGAAAAGACATTAATAGATTGATTATTGTAAGTGGTATGTTTTATACAGGGTCTCACTTGAATGCTGCCCCTCCCCCCCAAAAAAAGAAAAAAAAAGAACAATTAAGGTCATATCTGTTTGTTCAAGAAAGGAAGTTGTCACCGGAGATGATGGATGTGACATACCTGAGTTTCTGAACACCGTTGAACATAAACAGATGAAGATGACTCTTTTTTTTTTTTTTACATACTAGATCTTTTTTACAGTTGAATTTTTTCTTACAGTTATTTTCAAAGTTTTTACCCGACTTCCAAGAAGGGTTATGTGTTTCACGCGTATCTAGGTATTATGCATGTGGATTTCTTTATACCCTCGAAACATCCCAACGGCTAGATGGATTTAAATGAATGAGGTCTCTATCGATTCATCATAACCGTCCGATACTTACAGGCTATGTTTTGTTTTCATAAATTCAAAATGGCGGACGTAAAATACAAAATTGCTGTAGAGACGAAAAAAAAATCATGCACCATATTGAGTGGCATATCATTGGATAGGTATTTCAAAATGAAGACGATTTTGAATGAAGACTTTTTAGTTCGCTTTTTACGCAGTCGGGATTGTTTTATTTTTTTTTATTTAATTAAAATATTTATTGGCCTCCAATTTTACCAGATTTCACTTCGCCTCCCTAAGGGATCACGTAAAAGGAGCGAGTCTGCATGTATAAACTACATACACTCAGGGCCTGATTACCAACGGGGCACACTCCCACCAGTAAAATTTAATAAAAATTTTTGTCTTTCTAAAATGCCTTATTAATGCAAAATTACTGCCATGAATAATGAAGAAATTTCTATTCTTTTTTACTGGTGGAAGTGTGCCCCGTTGGTAATCAGGCCCTGCGATACACTATATGAATGACCAGAGAGCCTCCAGTGCCAGATCCAGACGGTGATACCAGGAGTTCTCGGAAACAGTCTCAGAAACATATACCGTCGTGTTCTGCTGTGTTTGGATGTTTGAAGGACTACATTCCCAACACATATTTTGGCAACCTCATTTGTTAAACTTACAGATAGGACCTGTAATTCTTTTTTCTATTCCCTCCCGTATTTGTTTTTATAAAACAAATATCTTTTCGCGATACATCCATTTGGGGCACACTTGTTTAGATTTATGATATGTTATAATATAAGCTTTGAATATACTTTGTAAGAACGGGTTAGACAGAAAGTACTTTACTAAATATTTTGAGTATATATAAGTTAAAATTAATTGCAAAGTAACATAGTAACGTTAAAAAATTTTGAATGAGTAAATTTCTGTTGAGGCTTTAGTATTGCTTGTAATCGCAAATTAATACCATGTTACAGAAATTTACTCATAAATGAATTGAAAACTTACTCTTACTTTACAATACTTTACAATAGTGTACAATTGTAACATAAACGAATGAACGATATGTTCACGAACAAGTAACAAGACATTAACTTAAATATAATATCGTATGACAACATTTTACATATCATAGGTTTCAACTCGTATTGTTTAATAAATTTGTGCTAGTGAAATTCTGTAATAGTGTGTTAAATAGTTTGAAGTGTAAATGTTTCAGGCCTGAAATTTAAGGCGCTATAACTTATAGCGAAAGTATTGAATTCACTTGTGAATATATTTAAGTACTTTTATGTAAATGTCCTATATACTGTAAAAATGACTAATGTTTCTTATTTAATGAAAATATACTATAACCACGAGCAAAAATATAATAAAATCTTCTGAGTTATCCGAAATTTCGAAAAGCGTCTTCCATTGTCTTTTGAATCCCCAGAAACCAATACATTTCCAAAATTAAAAGAATTATTTATAAAAGCAAAGTATTTTTTGCTGCCCGTATTTTTCAGAAACGTTCCCGAATACTTTTTATAGTGTATTAATCAGTTACCTCAGCCTGGAATACCTGTTTTCGAATGTCATCAATTCTCAAGTAAACGTTTTCAGCTGCATAAGTTAATTTATACATGAAAGAGTAAAGAAATAATTTTAATTTTAATATTAATGTTAATGATGTTAATTTTGCGTGTTTGTCTGTTAAACATATTTGTTGAACATAAAAATGTTTACTTGAGAATGGATAGCATCGGAAAAAACTATATTCAGGGCTTAGAAAACTGATTAATACACTTTCAAAGTTACTCGCAAACGTTTCAAAAATTACAGGCAGCAAGAGCAATTTTGTTTTTATAAATGATTCTTTAAATCTCGAAATGCCATTGATGTCTGAGGTTTCTAAAGATACAGAAACACTTTTCAGAATCATGGTTAACAAGGATGAGTTTATATTATAAATGTATTCTTGATTATATTATATTTTCGTAGATTAAGAAACATTTGTCATTTTTTATAGTGTAGAGTAATTTATCATTACGCATTGGCCAAAGCAATTTTATATAAATGTCAAATATATGAAAAAGTGAGAACGTTTGTTTTCAAAATGGTCGCGTAAATACTTACACGTTATAAACTGAGACAATATTAAACAAGTGGATAAGTGTGTTCAAAGATCACACAAAAGGTTTCGTTTAATATTTTCTTTAAACACTTTATCCTTTAATAATTAAATACAAATGAAAATTTTTAAATTATAATTATCATTGCACTATCTCAATAAGAACATAGATGGCAGCCAAACAAACAAACAAAAAAAGTTATTTTAACTAGGACATCCCTCAAAGCGATTAGTCTGAGTGATATTGCTGAGAACGTAGGGCTAACAATTACGATATAATGAAAAAGGGCAAATTAAATGATAGAATTACAAAATATCACGTATAAATTCATATACACTGTTAAAAAAAAATAGAAAAGAACTACCGTTCAACAGGTTTGTTTTCATATATTTTTTTTAATATAAAATTTGGTAAATAATCTCATTTTCTTAAGCCTGAATTGCGCAAAAAAGAAAATAAAAACGCCGGAACTTTTAAAACGCCAAGCTTTTTAAAGTTACGTAATCGGATTTGCAGCCATTAGCGTATTTTAGCAAGCGTGGCTTAGCGCAAAATTAATTTCATTTTTTCAACATTTTCTTTGTGAGAACTATTAACATTTGAATTAAAAAAATTTCTTTCTTCTTTATATAACTACTAGCTGAAGTACCCAGCGTTATCCAGAATTTTAAGAATGCTTCTGTAGAAAAACCAATTTCAAAATTAAACATGTATAGAAAACTTCAAAATGCTAAAATATGCCAATATTTCCATAATCAGGTTTTTATCATGATTCAATACGTTCCTCAAATTCATATGACGTTATATTCACTTTCTGACGACTATTACTCATCATAATGATACTGATCATAATAATACTCATAATGATCTCTTTGTATGATTCTCAAACATTTTTAAAAAGTCCGTTAAACTTCTGATATGACGTCATATTAATTTTCTTTTTAATTCTCTAATAACGTCATATTAATCTGCTTTCTGTACTTACACATACTCATACTCCTTGTATTATTGAGAAATGTTTGAAAATTTCGGTTTTATTAAAAATATGACGTCATATTAATCTTTTTTTTTCAATTGGTGAATTTTTTTATTTCATTTTCATTTTTCACGTGGAAATCTTTCAATAGAAAATTAATTACTGTAGAAAGGATTTTATTCAGGATTTTTAATTGTTGGCAACTGCTAAAACGAAAAATGTTTAAATTTAATAGGAAAAGGCTATTAGGTTTTTGGTTTTTTATCTCTCTATATTAAAATAATACGACTTTTTCAAAATTTTATGATTTTCAGCGTGACAGTAGGTATTCAGCTGTAGTACATAAAATTTCAAATCTCTAATTTATACAGTTTCTGATAACCGACTCTGTGACAGACAGACAGAGAAGCGGGACGAATAGGATTTCGTGAGATGAACGAAACTCTAAAAATGAGGAGGTTTGGCTGTTTTTTTAAGTACCTTTTTGTAATAACGTTGGCTTTATGTAAGATATAGAAAAATAATAGTATTTTTCAATATGTACTTATTTCAAATTTGTTGTTACTGAAGTGTTGAGATGTGTTTTTCTAATGATATTTTTCTAAACCATAAATGACACTCTAACAGAATAAATACAAGCTGCCAGAATTTTTTCCATTACATCTTATATTTTCAATAGGAAGTTTTCAATTTTGAATTTTCACTTCAATACAGTTTGCAATTTTGTAAAATCTGAAATTTTCTTATAGGAAATAAATAGAAAAGTAATTTCCACATATGAAAATTAATTACGTTTCTAATAGACAGATTTTCCTATTTATTTAAATCACCCTAAAAATATTGTGTTTTTTTATGTAAAACTCCCTGATCAGAAAGGAAAGAAGCCATTATTGTAGTGATTTCTGTGGCATGTACTAAACCCTAATCATAAAAATGGACAATAGCTTATAACTTAACTTTTATTTATCTTATTTCAGGGTAATTGCATTTTTATCTAATCAAGTTTTAGATAAATGTGTAAATTTAAATTAAATCAGTTTTCTTAATTAAATGAAAAAGTAATTTATTCCGTATAATCTCCTTTGTTGCACACGTTATGCTATATCAAAGATAAATAAATTTAGTGAAAAAGCCCATTTTTGTACATTTTATAATTAAAAAAAAATAAAACTAAGGAAAAGATAAAAAGCTTTCCAGAAATATTCAAATGACTTCAGGGAATCATTTTTTTTTCCTTTTTTCATTCTAAAAGTTTTTTTTCTCACATAATTTTTCGTTTCATTAAAGAGAATTTAATGAGTCTTTATTGTGATTTAATTTGAATTATTTCCATAATATGTTTTCTAAGAATTATAGTTTTTTTTTTCAGCAACGTTTTAAAAAAAAATCTATTTCATTTATTATTCCTTTCTAAAACTGATGTTTTAAATTATTGTAAGTGTGAACTTGTATTATCGTTCCTGAACTTTTTTTTAATTACTATGAGACAATCTATATAGCATTGTGTGTATGCTAGTGATTAAGATTATAATATTTGAGTTAACGATAAATAAAATATCCAAATACAAATGAAATAGAAATAAAATTTTATATTAAAAAATCAGTCAAACTAAAATTAAACTAACTTTCCGGAAAAGTCTTTACAAAATACTTTGCGCAGTTTTTTCTCTTTTTATTTGCGTTAAATATTTTGTAGGCGTAGGATTGATAGGTTTTTTTGTTTTTTATCTCTATATATTAAAATAGTATGACTTTTTCAAAATTTTATGATTTTCAGCGTGACAATAGGTATTCAGTTGTAGTACACAAAATTTCAAATCTCTAATTTATGCAGTTTCTGATAACCGACTCTGTGACAGACAGACAGAGAAGCGGGACGAATACCGTTTCGTGAGATGAACGAAACTCTAAAAATGAGGAGGTTTTGCTGTTTTTATAAGTACCTATTTGTAATAACGTTGGCTTTGTGTAAGATATAGAAAATTAATAGTCTTTTCAATATGTACTTATTTCAATTTTTTTGTTACTGAAGTGTTGAGATGTGTTTTTCTAATGGTAATTTTCTAAACCATAAATGATACTCTAACAGAATAAATACAGGTTGTCATAATTTTTTTCATTAGATCTTATATTTTCAATAAGACGTTTTCAGTTTTGAATTTTCACTTCAATACAGTTTGCAATTTTGTAAAATCTGAAATTTTCTTACAGGAAATAAATAGAAAAGTAATTTCCACATATGAAAATTTACGTTTCTAATAGACAGATTTTCCTATTTCTTTAAATCACCCTAAAAATATTGTGTTTTTTTATGTAAAACTCCCTGATCAGAAAGGAAAGAAGCCATTATTGTAGTGATTTCTATGGCATGTACTAAACCCTAATCATAAAAATGGACGATAGCTTATAACTTAACTTTTATTTATCTTATTTCAGGGTAATTGCATTTTTATCTAATCAAGTTTTAGATAAATGTGTAAATTTAAATTAAATTAGTTTTCTTAATTAAATGAAAAAGTAATTTATTCCGTATAATCTCCTTTGTTGCACACGTTATGCTATATCAAAGATAAATAAATTTAGTGAAAAAGCCCATTTTTGTCCATTTTATAATTAAAAAAAATAAAACTAAGGAAAAGATAAAAAGTTTTCCAGAAATATTCAAATGACTTCAGGGAATCATTTTTTTTTCTTTTTTTCATTCTAAAAGTTTTTTTTCTCACATAATTTTTCGTTTCATTAAAGAGAATTTAATGAGTCTTTATTGTGATTTAATTTGAATTATTTCCATAATATGTTTTCTAAGAATTATAGTTTTTTTTTTCAGCAACGTTTTAAAAAAAATCTATTTCATTTATTATTCCTTTCTAAAACTGATGTTTTAAATTATTGTAAATGTGAACTTGTATTATCGTTCCTGAACTTTTTTTTTAATTACTATGAGACAATCTATATAGCAATGTGTGTATGCTAGTGATTAAGATTATAATATTTGAGTTAACGATAAATAAATTATCCAAATACAAATGAAATAGAAATAAAATTTTATATTAAAAAATCAGTCAAACTAAAATTAAACTAACTTTCCGGAAAGGTCTTTACAAAATACTTTGCGCAGTTTTTTCTCTTTTTATTTGCGTTAAATATTTTGTAGGCGTAGGATTGATAGGTTTTTTTGTTTTTTATTTCTATATATTAAAATAGTATGACTTTTTCAAAATTTTATGATTTTCAGCGTGACAATAGGTATTCAGTTGTAGAACACAAAATTTCAAACCTCTAATTTATGCAGTTTCTGATAACCGACTCTGTGACAGACAGACAGAGAAGCGGGACGAATACGGTTTCGTGAGATGAACGAAACTCTAAAAATGAGGAGGTTTTGCTGATTTTTTAAGTACCTATTTGTAATAACGTTGGCTTTGTGTAAGATATAGAAAAGTAATAGTCTTTTCAATATGTACTTATTTCAATTTTTTTGTAACTGAAGTGTTGAGATGTGTTTTTCTAATGGTAATTTTCTAAACCATAACTGATACTCTAACAGAATAAATACAGGTTGTCATAATTTTTTTCATTAGATCTTATTCAATAGGAAGTTTTTATTTTTGAATTTTCACATCAATACTGTTTGTGATTTTACAAAATATGAAATTTTCTGATAGGGAATAAATAGAAAAATAATTCTTACATGTGAAGACTAATTACGTTTCTAAGCGATAGATTTTCTTATTTATTTAAATCGCCGTAAAAATATTTTGTATTTTTTATGTAAAACTCCCTGATCAGAAAGGAGAGAAGCCATTATTGTAGTGATTTCTATGGCATATACTAAACCCCACTCATAAAAATAGACGATAGCTTATAACTTAACTTTTATTTATCTTATTTCAGGGTAATTGCATTTTTAGCTAATCAAGTTTTAGATAAATATGTAAATTTAAATTAAGGGTGTATTCAAATCCAAACTGCTTATTTTGAGACACATTCGTAAATTCATTTTTGCTCTAAAATGCATCCAATTGGCAAGTTCTCTTATTCAGAAACTTTATAATGTCCCCACTGTCTCGATATTTTGATAAAGGCAGAATATATTTCAAAAAATGCTGTCAAAGTGGACATTTTGAACCGAATTTCGAGAAGCGATAGCGCTGGAAACAAAAAAAAAATGATCGTACTGTGAAAATAATTGTCTGCAAATCAATTTCTAATTAATTGAACGAAAAATAAAAACATGGGGCCCTTATAAATGTCTTTATGAATCACGCCACCAAGTTTCCTGTTGTTAGTTTTAAAAATGAGTCTGGGAATGTGTCTCAAAATTTTGAGTTGTTGAGCGTGGAAAAATATTTTTTTGAATACCGCCTTAAATCAGTTTTCTTAATTAAATGAAAAAGTAATTTATTCCGTATAATCTCCTTTGTTGCACACATTATGCCGTATCAAAGATAAATAAATTTAGAGAAAATTTTTCGAAAAAGAGAGATAGATTTTTGTACATTTTGTAATTTAAAAAAAAATGAAACTAAGGAAAGAAAAAAAGCTTTCCAGAAATATTCAAATGACTTCAGGGAATCCTTATTTTTTCCTTTTTTCATTCTAAAACTTTTTTTGTCAGATAATTTTTCGTTTCATTAAAGAGAATTTAATGCGCCTTTATTGTGATTTAATTTGAATTATTTCCATAATATGTTTTCTAAGAATTATAGTTTTTTTTTCCTCTTAAGCAACATTTAAAAAAATTTATTTTATTTATTATCCATTTCTAAAACTTTAAATTATTGCAAGTGTGAACGTGTATTATCTTCCTTAAACATTTTTTAATTACTATGAGACAATCTATGTAGCATTATGTGTATGCTAGTGATTATAATATTTGGGTTAACAATAAATAAAATATCCTAATACAAATGAAATATAAATAAAATTTTATATTAAAAAGTAAGTCAAACGAAAATTAAACTAACTTTCCAGAAAAGTCTTTACAAAATACTTTGCGCAGCTTAATGCCTTTTATTTGCGTTAAATACTTTGTAGGCGTAAGCTTGCAAACCCCAGAGTCACAGAAATTAGAATTAGATTCATAATAAATAAGATTTCCGTTCTCACGGATATGTTTTTGCTTTTATAATATAGATTATAAATAAAGAGAAAAATATAGGTATTAAAATAATCCATATCCATGGCATATACTTCGTTAATTGCCAAAAGTTCTTAATAAAACAGTAAAAATGTTTTATATACAATCTGTCTACATGTTCTTGCTTCGCAGAAGTCTTTTTAAGGACAAATTACAATATTCTACAGATGCGCGATGTACGAGGGACCTTTCGAAAGTTTTTGCCGCACCAGTGGCTGAGAGGTTCTGCTATCAAAGCTGGTAGACGGGATGTGCTGAATTCAAACCCCTATTGCGCTTGTCGACCTCACCGTTCGGAGTTTTCCGTGGTTTTCTTCGAACCTTGCCGTAAATACGGGTTAGGATCCCTTAAAAAGACCCCCACGGAGGGCATTCCCCCCGCCGGCCTATATCCCTAGCGCAGATAATCGGCCGAGACAAATAACCACATAACCAACCGAAAGTCAGTTTCGTCATTTTTTTGAAGGAGAAGATGGTACATAACATATAACAAACAATCGCCATAAGATTCCAGAACCGTTGCTGGTTCAACGATGAAAGGAGGGTCAACGCAGGGGGAATGACGCATGCGCAGAGCGCCATAGAAGAGAGAATAGCTGTAGATCGGCATGGCCGAGGTTATTCGAGGCGCGCTTCTGCGACACCCTCACCGAACTCAGGTCCGCTATTCGACGAAAGAGACCAAGGCTCTTGTGTGAAGATGTTGTGCTCTTGGACGAAAACGGAAATCTACACACAAGATCAGATTTGTCGCTTCGGATGAAAGAGATTGGGTCACACGGCCTACAGCCCCGATCTTGCTCCATCGAACTTTCACCCTTTTCCTGCATTGAAAGCCGCACTTCCGGAACATACATTACTTCCAAAACAGTGCAGAGGTGGAGCAGGCTGTGTGACAATTCCTTGCATAGCGGGACACCGAGTCTTGCCACAGTGGTTTATTCAAACTGATTGACGACATATGTTAATCTACGACAAATGTTGCAATGTCGGTGGCGACTATGTCGAAAAAATAGTGCAAGGTGTATATTACTCCCATGATGCCATGCAGGGCTGCCAAATGGTCCGCCAACTGAATACCAATATCTTTTAAATAACATTTCAAGGTAGGTTTCTACAACATTTCCGCAAAAAATTACCTGCGAAGTTTGTTTTCTGCAAAATTTGCAAGTAAAATCTAAAAATAAAATTTTTCTAAGAAAATACCGGTATTCATAAAGTACACCATATGGGAGCCCTGCATGGTGTATTTTTTTGGCAATGAAGTTTCTGTGTGAAAATCAATGACGAAACTGACTTGTAATGTCCCTCTCATAATGCAATGATTTTAAGCACCATAATTCAGGTATTTCGCGTTCTCTCTCAAAAACTCACGTTATTTCATTTGATTTTTACTTTGATTTTTATTTCCATATATGTAGATAGTTTGTATATAACACTTTTTTATTGTTTTATTTACGGATATTTTTTAACACCTTTTAGCAATTAACGAAGTATATCTCTGAGTGGCCTGATCAGGTACATATAGTCCATGGGATTCAAGAGTTGAAGAATTTGCTTACCATGAACTTCAGAGTTTTGACGTTGAAGTTCTTCTTTTTAATTCTGTTAAATTAGAGGTCGTTCGTAGATGTATAAGATTTTTAAATCTATTTTACATATACATGAAAATGTAAGTTTTTCTGATTTCGAAAAGTAGCTCTTCAGAAATACCTACGAAACATTAAAATTTTGTAAATCACATGTCACCTTTATGTAAATCACAATATTTTAAGAAAATAAACATTGCATATAAACTAACTATTACTAACAATCTATTTTACTTCAATGTTTCATAGTTTTCATTACTTCAGAAACATAATTACTGGTGGGTTTCAAAAAATGTACAGCGTATATGCTTCTGAGCCTTTACAAATGTTCAGCTGTCAACAAAAGAAGTTTGCAATGAGAAATGAAAAACAATAAAGCAATAGATAACTGACTTTCTTTTTGATACATTACAAAAGATAACAAGGAAGAAGGAACAACCAGCCAGGACACTAACCGCGAGGTTTATTGCTTGAATGTCCTGGCGGTTACAAAAGATAACAATAGGAAGTTAACCGAATCAATTTAATTCCGTTCAAAAAAATTCTATATATAAACAAATCTTTAATGGAATTTTCAAGATCAGAAAGCCAATATTAATGAAACCATTTATTGAAGTTTGTATGATTCAAACGAATGTTTAGTTTTAATAAGTATTTTTTAATAAAATATCGCAAAAAGCAATTCAAAGAAATAATGCATCGATATTTGTAAAGTATTAAAAAATATTTTCAGTAACTTCTGTATAGTCCATGGGATTCAATAGTTGGGTGATTTGCTTATCATGAACGTCAGAGGTTTGACGCTGAAGTTTGTCTGTTTAATTCTGTTAAATTCGAGGGTCGTTCGTAAACGTATAAGATTTTTAAAACAATTTTACATATAAATGAAAATGTAAATTTTTCTGATTTTGAAAAGTGGCTTTTCAGAATACCGGCAAAACATTAAATTTTCCTTTATGTAAATCACGTTATTTTAAGAAAATAAACATTATAAATAAAATAAATATTACTAACAATCTATTTTATTTCAATGTTTCATAGTTTTCATTACTTCAAAAACATAATTACCGGTGGTTTTCAAAAAATGTACGGCGTATATGCTTCTGAGCCTTTACAAATGTTCAGCTGTAGCAAAAGAAGTTTGCAATGAGAAATGAAAAACAACAAAGCAATAGATACCTGACTTTATTTCTTATACATTACAAAAGATAAAAAGTCCTTCCGGCCTGTACCGGGAGGAAGAGGTAGCTTTCTTATATCTTCGTTTTAAAATTTTGGCTAATGTTACTCGAAAACAGCAAGCTAAAATGCAAAGAAACCGTTTACAAAAGATTCGTTAATACCGAATTTGAATAAGAAATTTGCCAAATTATTGAGCTATAGCCAAGTTGGCTTCATTTATGGAGACATATTTCGGTTGTCAAATTTGGCGATATTTCGCCAAATTTCGCCAAGTTTGGCGAGAATTTGGCGCTAACGGATATGAATATATAGTTTTATGCGTATGATGGGAAAATGATTACAACAATGAAAGATAATAATTTGCGAGAAGTCGCGTTCACTAAAACTTTTAAATTAATCGTTGGATTTTTGTAATGTGCTATCTTGTTTCAAAATGTCTGCCACCCTAGAATTTCAAACTGCTGTATCTCAGCCGTTTTTTAAGATAGAAGTAAAACAAAAAATACTATGGAATCCTTGTATCAAGGCCTAACAATTAATTTAAAAATAAATTTGAATTTTTAACTTTTTTGTATATTGATTTTAGTTTTAAATTTTTAAATGGCCGCCATCTTGAAACAAAATGGCGGACCAAGCTGGCCAACGAACTCGGTCGAGACATTGGTTAGCTTAATACACACAATTAGTTTCATCAAAATTGATTTATAAATACGAGCGTTATCGTATGACATAGGTCGGATATATATATATATATATATATATGGATATATATATATATATATATATATATATATATATATATATATATATATATATATATAAATCAACATTTGAATGGAGGGTGGTTTTGGGGTCTGGGGGTCATGATAGGTGAAAATATACCGAAATTTTCCGGAATTGCTTTCCTCCGAACGGCTGCAATAGGTAGCTTTATACTTTTTTGTATTGAAAGCTACCTAAAACAGGAAGTTAACCGAATCAATTTAATTCCGTCGAAGAAAAGTCTATATATAAACAAATCTTTAATGGAACTTTCAAGATCTGACAGCCAAAATTAATGAAACCATTTACCGAAGTTTGTATGATTCAAACGAATGTTTAGTTTTAATAAGTATTTTTTAATAAAATGTCACAAAAAGCAATTCAAAGAAATAATGCATCGATATTTATAATGTATTAAAAAATATTTTCAGTAACTTCTATATAGTCAATGGGATTCAATAGTTGGGGGATTTGCTTATCATGAACGTCAGAGGTTTGACGCTGAAGTTTGTCTGTTTAATTCTGTTAAATTCGAGGGTCGTTCGTAAATGTATAAGATTTTAAAAACAATTTTACATATAAATGAAAGTGTAAGTTTTTCTGATTTCGAAAAGTGGCTTTTCAGAAATACCGGCAAAACATTAAATTTTCCTTTATGTAAATTACATTATTTTAAGAAAATAAACATTATAAATAAAATAAATATTACTAACAATCTATTTTACTTCAATGTTTCATAGTTTTCATTACTTCAAAAACATAATTACCGGTGGGTTTCAAAAAATGTACAGCGTATATGCTTCTGAGCCTTTACAAATGTTCAGCTGCCAACAAAAGAAGTTTGCAATGAGAAATGAAAAACAACAAAGCAATAGATAACTGACTTTCTTTTTGATATATTACAAAAGATAACAATAGGAAGTTAACCGAATCAATTTAATTCCGTTCAAGAAAATTCTGTATATAAACAAATCTTTAATGGAACTTTCAAGATCAGAAAGACAAAATTAATGAAACCATTTACCGAAGTTCGTATGATTCAAACGAATGTTTAGTTTTAATAAGTATTTGCAATTTTTAATAAAATATCACAAAAAGCAATTCAAAGTAGAAATGCATCTATATTTTTAACCCTATCACTATGTCCTGGGGTCCACGCGGACCCCAAGCACATTTAACACGTTGTCAGAAAAAATCTATCACTCACTGAGTACTTTTAGCCGGTGACATCTCGTATCATAATGTTTGTAACACACGGCAAAAATTAAACTGTACAAATATAAGGTGTACTTGTTTTTTTTTTTTTTTTTTTTTTTTTTTTTTTTTTGAAAAATAGATAGTATATTTGTCCTGGGCAACAACAGGGCATGTTTTGATAGGACATAGTGATAGGGTTAAAGTATTAAAGATATTTTCAGTAACTTTTATATCTGAATGTTACATTACTTCGTTTAAAGAAAATATTTTATAAGTAAAATAACTATTATTAGCAATAATATTATAGAATTTTGAACACAATAAAACGCTTTAAAATAATTGATTAAAGCTATTTTTTACTATCCACTTGATAAAAAAAAAATATGCTAAATATATAAAGTAATAAAACTTTATGTTCAGCATGTTCAGCTGTCAAGAATTCATTTGTCAAATTTCATATGATGCAAAAAAAATTGTAGTTTTATATTTCCTTTTTCATTTTCAAATAATTTCAAAATAGTATTACCAAAAAATTCCACTCTATATGTAATTAAAAAATATATTCTATTTTCTAAAGAAATTTAAAAAGGAATTGCAACACGAGGTTTAAAAAATTATAATAATAATCTGATTTTAAAAAAGTAATAATAATTGTAACGCCTCGATATATATCGCACCCCGTTATTTCTCTCTCTTTTCGTGCCTAAATACAAGAGTTTTGCCTAAACTGTACTTTCAAGTATTTTTATGTAACATCAGCTACAATAAGTACAATTATGTATCATTATGGGTATGATGGAAAATGTAAATTCCATATAAACTAAAGTTTTGTAAAACAAATATAAAATATTTACTTGTACGTTATACTCTTTCATAATTGTTAATTACACTGGATATATAGCACATTCTATGTATCGGGTTTTTTCTCGTGTCTACTAAAAAATCGTCGAGGGGCTATTGTAAACTAATCTCCTTTGAATGGCGTTTAGTCACACAAAATTGTTTGACTGATTTTCTTTGTGGTGTACTTTATGGAGAAACATCTTACTATTAAAGTATGTTTACATTTTTTCTCTTGTACACAATTTTGTGAAACACAAAATCACCACAGTCAGTCATCTCATTTATTACCACAGTGTTTTCAGTCAATTAATTCACTGCTTCTATGACTCTCACAACTATAGATTTTTTTTTATATGTGTGCCAAATTATATTGTTCTATCTTTATATGTTTTTGCTTTTTTAAGAATTACTAAATATTGCATATATTTTTTTTTAATTAACAATATAGAATCTTCCTTTCAAGTACGTTGCATTCGTAATGAAAACAAAAATTATAAATATAAATTATCTAGGATAATGTAAGATTTATAATATTTTTTATTATAATTATTTATTAGTATTAAAAAAACACAGCTGCTTTATGTGACTGCTATTTTGTTCGGAGGCATATAAAAACAAACATCTGTTTATGGCTTAAAATTAATAAAGGTTATATATATTTACTTTTATTCTTAAAAAACAACTTCGAAAGAGAAGGTTTGCTTAAAGTTTTATTTTTACAGAAATGTCTAATAAAGTTTAACACTTTTATAAACTTTTTTACTTTTCAAAGGTACTTGACTTTTTGTAATGAGCTGATTGCCTTTTTACCGAATACAATTACGAGATTAAATCAGAGAACAATTTTGATGTAAAATGTGTACTACGCAGATTGTTGAATTTAATAAACTGAATGCATTGTAATACCTTATTTTATCGCCTACTCAACTACTTTATCTACAGAAAATAAAATAATTTTTCTCTAGAAAAGCACCTTAAAGGTTTTAAGTTATTTCCATCATTAACCCATGTATGCCGTGCATTTCCTTTATTCAGAATTTTTTTTTTTTTTCAGAATTTATAGTACAAATTCTGAATATTAATTTTTTCTTTATATAATGGGCGATGTTTCATGATTACATAAAGCAAAAATTCTTTATTCGGAATTCGCGGTATGGTTTTGGAATTTCTGAATAAACGACATATTTCTCATATGCCTCCATATATACTTTAACGGGGGAGATTTCATTGAGCAGCTTGAAAATGATAATAATTAAACCAGTACGAAAAACTCTTGTTACAAAACAAATTAATGAAATACAACAATTTTTTCTATACTTCCACACATTCTTATTGTTTGAAAACAAACATTCATATATATATATATATATATATATATATATATATATATATATATATATATATATAGCAATATTAGTTACTTAAATGATAGCGACAAAAATGGCATTTTAGAAATATTAATACTAAAATATGCATTTTATGCGCAATATATAGAAATTCTACTGTAGATACATATTTAATATTTCTTTTATTTTCACTTATACTGCAATATTTTACATTGGACCTAAATTTGAAAGTATGCCCAAATTCATTAGCAAAATTAATGTCTTTTATAATCATATTCACTAAATTTACCAAAATGTTTAGATTTTATTTTTCAACACACAATTTTCTATGACAAAAAACCGACTAAATTTAGGTTCAGCATAAAAGTATATACATAAAAATTAGTAATATGCAAAATTTCAAGATTCAATGATTATTAGTTTTTAAATGAGATTGCGTGGAATGTCAAAAAATACAGTTTTGAGAAAAAGGATCTCAAAATTAACTTTATACATAGCTGCCAACTTTTACGCTTTTTTCCTACCACTAAAATTTTATAGTAAATTTTACCTTACTAAATCTTTGAAATCACGTGATTCAATAAGGCACAAATTTCTATTAAATTTTAGTGCTAACAAAAAAGCGTAAAAGTTGGAAGCTATGTTTATAGCATAACAGTAATTGTTCTTATGCAAGACATTTTTACCGATAAATTCTGTTCTAATTGGAATTTTTGTAAAATTATTTTTAAAATGGATTTGTAACGTTATGATATATCGACTACTCTGATCATAAGAATATGCGAAGTTTTGATTGTGAACGTATTTTTTGTCCACTAATTGTCCATGTGCGTAAAAGTATCAAGGCTATCTATCTTTCTTTAACTTTCGATGACTGAGTGCGAAAACCTCGGAACTTGTTAGTTTTTGCTTTCTATGGATATTTATGCAAATTTCTGCGTATGGTCAATCGATGTGTTAGTTTTTAAGCATTGGCATGGGTTGGGAAAGTGGAACTTGGATCGAGTTTCTCCTCCCTGTGAGTTGATGTTAGATCCAGCTATTGAGATCAACTATGCGGAGCTGAGAAAGGAGAGCAGCAGTTGGTAAGCGTATATTACGTTATTTCCTGCTAATTGAAAATAAAGTTAATTCGGTGCTGACGGATCGCCATTTTCAGTAGTATCCTAGGCGGACATCTTGCCATCAGAGTACTAGTCAGACACAGAGTATCAGAGTGCCATCACTAGCTTGTAGAAGTGGACAATAAATCTTTGGAGTAGGTATCTTGATTTGCTGCATTGCCAAGGTTGTAAGTTACGTTTTGAGTTCTTTATAATCCATATTTGAAGATGTATTCTTGCTGAGTGAAGTTTCGGGGGAGCTGAATTCTTTTGACATAAGGAAAATTAGTAGTGTCTTTCTCAAAATCCCTACCCATTTAAGTTTTTAATAAACTTGACTTTGGATTTTACACGTTTTGTGCTCTCTTACGACTGACTAGCATTGTTCACTATCACTAACAGTTTTAAGATACAGCATGCTAAAATTTTCGAAAAATAGATTTTTTCTTTTATCTTTAACTTGATCACCCCTCTTCCCTTCTTCATGCAAATGGGTTAACATGAATCGGTTCGAGAATCTTCGGAATAATAAAAAAATATTTTTTTCAAATCTTTACAGCCTGTTAGAAATATTATACTTATTATTTTTTATATTTTATTTTCTAATCAAATATTTTACTTGAAATAATTACATTTCCCTTCTTTTAGTAAAACTTCAATGAACAAAATGATATAATCTACAAAGAACATTTATATATGAGTTGTAATTTTCCAGCTCGGCAAAACATTTACAGGTCAAAATTCGAACCAGGGACCTCTTGACAGGAGCTGCCAATGTTCTGCCAACTGAGATATCCTGGACGAATCTGGTGGACCAAATTCACCCATCTAGTAATCTAAGAAATAGAA
Source organism: Maratus michaelseni (assembly GCA_963931845.1). Lineage (NCBI taxonomy): Eukaryota > Metazoa > Arthropoda > Arachnida > Araneae > Salticidae > Maratus > Maratus michaelseni. Next base: position 78,319,923 of record OZ007595.1, on the reverse strand, counting down.
ATAGTTCTTTTCTTTTTAATACATGAAATTTTTCTTAAATAAAATATTAAAATAATATATTGTTTTTTTTTTTTTTTCAAATCTTTTCAACTTGTTAGAAATATTGTACTTCTTATTTTCCTAGGTAGCACTGCGATTCATAGGTAGCTCTAATTGTCGTCATTACCGTCGCGTAGCGTGTAAAATGAATCGTATTCAAACCAGTGCAACGTAGCTTGCCCATTGTTGTTACGAGTTGAAAATGACAAAAAACCAACCACCTTTATTTCAGACTAACGTCATTTGTGGATTTTTACATTTTTTCCAAATTTAACCCTATTTTCCCGGCTCCGTATCTTACCCCCTGTTTGGACAATTTACAAACCTGATTACTGCATGTTGTAGAAAATTTTATGCTCTACAAAATGGTAACAGTGCTTCTTTCTGTAAAATGCACTAAAATTTAGTTATTTAAGAAAAATCGAAAAAAGTGCCGAAAAATATTGGTTTTTTCAATATTGTGAAAAACGCACAAGGTCTAGAAGATTGAAAACTTGTTTTTTTTTTATTAGAGGGTCAACCTATAATAAATGAAACTATCGACTATCTCGTGCTCTAAAAAGTTGATTATGACAATTTTGTTTCTAAAATGCACTAAAAGTGGGTTATTAAGCAAAAACTAACGTCATTTGTGGATTTTTACATCTTTTCCAAATTTAACCCTTTTCCCGGCTCCGTATCTTACCCCTTATTTGGACAATTTACAAACATGCATACTGCATGTTGTAGAGAATTTTATGCTCTACAAAATGATGAAAGTGCTTTTGTCTCTAAAACGCACTAAAAGTAGTTTATTAAGGAAAAACGAACGTGTTTAGTGGATTTTTGCATTTTTTGCAAATTTTACCCTATTTTCCCGGCTCCGTATCTTACCCCCTATTTGGACAATTTACAAACCTGATTACTGCATGTTGTAGAAAAGTTTATGCTCTACAAAATGGTAACAGTGCTTTTTTCTGTAAAATGCACTAAAATTTAGTTATTTAAGAAAAATCGAAAAAAGTGCCGAAAAATATTGGTTTTTTCAATATTGTGAAAAACGCACAAGGTCTAGAAGGTCGAAAACTTGGTTTTTTTATTAGAGGGTCAACCTTTACAGCATACCCAAAAATCAGAACTACCCGAATTTTTTGTAAGGCAAGGCCCTTTTTTGCGCTATTTCTACTGGACTATTATTCAATTTCAGGTTTCTACATGGAATTTATTTAATTTCATTTCTTAAAAAGATTTCTGGTGCGAAACGTGTTAAACCTGGGTCAAATTAACCCACATATTACAGAATATTAATGAGAGGTTGGCACCTATGCTTAACCCCTTGGGGACGAGCGACACGTATACGTAACGCATTAGATGCTCAGAATCCTCGATTATTCCCACCAGTTATTTTTTATTGTAAGCTTTGCCTTCTTTAATTCTAGCATTTCAGCGATTCAATTAGGCGAAAATTTCTGTTTTCAAAAACCGGTGGTAAAAGATTAAAAATTCTGTAAAGTACGCTCGTCGCGAAGGGGTTAAGAGTATTTCTTTACACTATCTTTGACTTATCTTTTTTAATGCTATGCTTAAGTAGAGCTGATAATCTCTTTATCAAGTGTAAGTACAACACCCATTAAACATCATTTTAAAAATTAAATATGCTATTATATGCTAGTATAATATCAGAATAAAAATAAAAGATCCATTTAAGAGTATTTCTTTACAATATCTTTACCTTACTTAAGCAGAGCTGATAATCTTTTTATCATTTGTAAGTACAAGACCCATTAAACATCATTTAAAAATTAAATATGCAGTTATTCGCTACATTAACAAACTGTAGACACTTTTCCTATCTAATTTCATTATTTTATATATTTGATTATCGAAAGAAAAGTAAATTATATTCCTTAGAAAGATAATTCAAAGCTTTTAACATAAATGAATTCAGAAGACAGTTGCTCATTAATCTTCTAATGATTTTACTTCTAATTGAATAATACACTTTTAGTAACTCTATTTTAGTAGTTGTACATTAGGTTTCATAATTAAATCAACAGAATGAAGCAACTTATAAGGAATAATTATGACCAAATAATTTTTTTATTAAAGATAACTAAAAAATTTAGCGAAAATGAAAAATAAATGCATTTGAGAATTGAAAATAAGTATTTTTTGTCAACTTTTCTAGCACGTTGTAAAGGTGGCATATTCAATATAATAAAAAAAAATAATGTTACTTATTAAATTTAAATTGATTAAAATTTCTTGAAATAAGATTGATTATTGTTTATGAATTAGTGTAACCACAAATTATTTCCTAAAATGTAAAACTAACTCAACAATCCTTATAATTTCAGAGATACAAAATTCCTCCATAAATAAGAGCACGGATGGTGTATAATGCTTCAAAATTTCGAACTTTTATATTTGCTCTTAAAAATTAAAGCATAATCAGTTAGTTCAGAAAATATGAAATCCATATACAGGGTGATTATAAAAAAACTATCCCGATATATGAGTCCTTAACTGTCACACCGTTCACAGAAACTGACTGAAATTTTGGTTTTAAGTATTTTGAGGTATGCGCTCAAGAATCGTATGAAAAACAACAGTTAAACTCTAACAGTTACGGTTACAGTGACAAAATTTGGAAAATTTCAAATGGCAACACCTACTTTTTTTTATTGGAATGTGATCTTCATAGTGAAAAACCATAAAAAGCGTTGAAACGGTACCTGTAACACGAAAATTGCCGGCGCTAGAGAGACTAAGAAGAAAAGTGAAAACAACCAATAAAGGACAGAGAAGCAACAGAAAGTAAAACATTTTATTATTCAGTGCTATCCACCATCTGCCGCATGCAACGTGTCTTCGTGTGTGACTTGGAAAATTTGTGAAACACAATAAAATGTTTTTTTTTTCTGTTGATTCTCTGTCCTTATTCGTTGTATTCACTTTTCTTCTTACTCTGTCTGCGCCGGCAATTGTCGTGCTACAGGTACCCTTCCAATGCTTTTTATGGCTTTTCACTATGAAGATCACATTCCAAAAAAAATAAATGGGTGTTGTCATTTGAATTTTTCAAAATTTTGTCACTGTAACCGTAACTGTTAGAGTTGAACTGTTGTTTTTCATACGATTCTTGAGCGCATATCTCAAAATACTTAAAACCAAAATTTCAGCCAGTTTCTGCGAACGGTGTGACACTTAAAGACTCATATATCGGAATAGTTTTTTTATAATCACCCTGTATTTTCGTAATATATAAACTCCTAAAAATAACGTTTAGTTTCGCAATAAACAATACTGTGCATATATGTGTAAATATTTTCCCACCTTTCTTTAGAATGCAATTTTTAAATATTAGGTATCTGTATTCTAATAAAAAATAAAATAAATGAATATTTTTCGGACCGGAGGTCTTTCTCAGCTTATATTAAAGAACAACTATTGCATATAACAAAATGACATTTACTAGTTTGATTGCGAACTGTCCGGTAAAAACGCTGAAGCAGACAGTTTATTAATTGAATAATTATTTTAAACATAATTTTATGTTGAAGTTGGTGAAAATAGATCCATTATAAAAGTTTTATAGGAACAAAAATTATAAATAGCAATTTAACCATCTTTAGCAGGCACATACTTGACGATCTTGACGTGTACAGTGTGCAATCCTTTTTTTTATTGACTTATTTTTTTTTTAATCAAAACTACATTACCTAAATAGAGATTTATTTCATATTTCGAAAAAATCATGTTTTAATCTATTTTTGCCAAATCCAAAAAAGCGCAAATAATAAAATGTATTTACACGTAAATATTGAAAAGAGAAATAAAACTTTGGTGAAAATTACGTCATATATAAAACGTCTTAATGAAAACTTTTTTTTTTTTTTTCATGGTTAAGATTCCGGAAGGCAGTGACATTGTTTATTTAGGCATTTTATACAAGCTGATATTCAAATGTTTAATTGATATTATTTAATCAATAACGAAAACAGCCGTTAGCTTTCATCCTTAAGAACTTAAAAATCCCTCAGTTAAAGCGAAATGAATGACAACACGATAACAGCAGACTGCCACTGGTCGTTTAATTATAATTCGGGGCCTCCGTGGCCGAGTGGTTAAGACACCATTCCGCTAATCGCTTGAGAGCGTAGGAGTCAGGTCGGCGGGTTCGACTGCCGCCAGCTCCATTGCACACACTTTGTGGAGCTCCCGGATGTAACTCTCTGGCGTTGTAAATTTCCTTGTGACTATCTGGTCCCTGTATATTGACGATGACTTATAAGCGGGCACTTGATGTCAAGCACACAAGTCAGATGTATGTTCTCAATAAACAAACAATTATAATTCAATATTCAGTAATATTTTTAAAATAGTGTAAATTAGCGTGGTTTTAGAGCCTGTGGTGTGTAAAAAGTGTTTGGCGTAGTTCTAGAATATACTAGGGATAGAACCCACTAGTATATTCTGTTGAAATCTAATAAATCTAAAGAATTCGACTTTTTTGTACTTGCAAAGCTAGATTGTTCCTTTAGGACTACTAAAAATTATTAATATAATTATAATGCTATAAGGGATGAGATTTCTCCGCTTGTTTTCATATCAGTATAATCTTACAGAAAATGTTCTTTTATTTAATCAGAACATTCTGCTATTTAAGAGAACAACGTTTTCTCCAAGATTATACTGGTGTGCAAAAAAGCGGAGAAATCTCATCCCTGAATGTTATGGAAGATATACAGGAAAATATTCTTTTTTTCTGAATTTTCTGAATGTTTAAAATTTTAAAATTCACTTCTTTTTGAAACAGAAAGCTAAAAAATGCTTATTATTATTAAATTAAATATTTTATTTTGCATGCAAAGTTAAAATTTATCTACAATAAAGCTTAAAGTTATCTGCAATATTATTTTAAAAAGTGTGCCTAACTGACTTAAAGTCATAAAAATAAATAAATAAATAAATAAACACTCACACTAAATTAAATAATGCATGTAACATGTATTATTTGTGCTACATATAGAATTAAGTATATACTTTTATCACATGGGAAAATAATTTAACACGTATATCATTTCATAAACACTTTACATTCTTTTTAACAAACCCGGTTAGCTTATCTGAGTAATTGCCTTTAAATGCTGATGCAACCCACAAGATGGACATGACCAACATGCTGAAGCAACGAGAATTATTTCGCGGATCTTAACACATAGGAATTCCATGCTTCATTTAATCTACTATATATATAAAAGGAAAAGGAAAATATCATTCCCAGCGCTTATAACTCGCGTTCTAAGAAAATGATTATTATGGGAATTATATTGTCCATTTAATGTTTTTAGATGAAAAGTTTTAGTGTATAATATATATCTTTCTCCGTTGTTATATATCGTTCTCCGTTGCTCTGTTGTCGTCCGTCACAGAGCTATGGAAGAAAGTTCTATAATAGGTCAACCCGATTTTGAAAAATAATTTTATTCCGTTTGCTTATAACATAACTCACATTCTGCGAAAAGTACTTTTATAGGACTTAAATTGTCAGCTAGGGGGTGGTTTTAGTGTCGTTTTAAGTCACTTGGTTAGAAAGCTATGGGAAAAAGTTCTGTCTTCTACTATCTATATTATAAAGGACAAACGTGTCCCGTCGTTTTGCGAATGGCAACACTTGACGATGAAATTTCGGTTTTGCGATTTTGTCTACTGCATTTTTTTTTTTTAATTTCTAAACATTGCACATTTTTTATTTTTACACCGTTATATACGGAAAAATATCTACTTTCAAATGCATTTTGTTTGAAAACTGCATCGCAATATACTCATCAAGCAGGGCGGTCGCTCTGCCAAGCCAAGCTTAAAAAAAAACGCCACACAAACAACGCCAAGAGCTGGACTTAAAGACCGCAATGCTTACTTACAGAAAGCAACTTCGCAATGTTAAATCGACAAAACATGCCAGATTAAAATATCAGATATCAAATAAACCAAGCGTTACAGAAAAAAAAACGAAAACTAGAAGAATCTAACGAAGAATTTCTTCAATTTAAGACCAAACTCATCTTCATAAGTGATTTATAAACAGAGATATAGAGTTTTTTTTAAAAAACGTCGAGTTACTTAAAATGATCACTTTTTTCTTCGTCAAACTATTTTTTTTCAAACAACCTACAGGCCTTAATATTGGACAGAATAAAAAAAAGGATTGCATTTTTGGACAAGTAATTACGTAATCTATGTGCTTTTATAAAATCCAGTGTAAAAAAAAAAATATTTACTATCCTTAATTAGCAAAAAACTGTTAATTAACTTGGCGATTAAAAAAATATGCCAAAACAGAGATAAAACCCGCCAACGACTATGTACCATCTGTATTATAATAGCACAAATCAGTTACAGGTTATAAGTACATCAAATTTCATCTGCAAGTCAGCCATTTTCTTCTGAAGATTTAAAAAAAAATAAAACTTCATAATTATAAGAACACACATTTTATCAGACAATTAAATATGACTGCAAACTGTGGCAGATGACTATTTCCAACATGAATAAGCATGGAGAATTGCCAGTAAAGCATGTTGATCTGTTTGGCTCAGTCGCAGCGCGTCAGCACGGTACGCATAAGGTCCAAGATTCGAGTCCCGGCCCAGGTCAATTTTTCACTCATGTTTGTTTAGTTTATTTAATTGTCTGATAAAATGCGTGTTCTTATAATATTGTAAAATAAATTAATCACAGACGTAGTGTTTATGCTTTAAAAAATATTTTAAATATATAATTTACGTTTTTAGAAAGATCTTTAAAAATAAATTAGATTTTGAGGGAAGATGTACCTTCTAAAATGTATACATTAAAAGTTATCGGCATTTAACATTTTATTCCAAGAGTAAAAAAAAATTGAAATGAATTAAATGTGATTCATTTATTTCAAAAAAAAAAAAAAAAAAAAAAAACGGTAAATGACAGGCATTTTGTTCGCAGGATTACCTTTCACGTCATTTTCCTATAAATTAATGAAATCCAGTTGTTAAATTATTTTTGTTTCAGAAGTAAAGGTTCAATTTAAGTCTATTGTAACAGTACAATGTTTAATTGAATAAAATAATGTAAATCTAAGAAATTGCTAAGCAATTCCAAACATGCACAGGGCAACGCAAAAAAATAAATAAATAAATAAATAAATAAATAAATAAATAAATAATAAATAAATAAATAAATAGATAAATAAATAAATAAATAATAAATACATAGATAAATAAATAAATAAATAATAAATACATAGATAAATAAATAAATAAAAATCAGCTTTCAGAAATTCTAAAAATTGTTCATATATCTTAATTACAAGCTAAAGGAGGGTTTATTTCTATATTATTCTATATGTAATAGTAATTTCAGCAAATATATTAAATTCTAATGTGATCTGTTTTAAACTTTAAGATAGTATATAACACATGATAAGAAATTTATAAAAAAGAATGGCGCGTCACATTTCGGGGAGGGGCGTGAACAAAATAAGAAAGTATAATAAGGCTATCTGTTTGAAACTTTACGATATTTTATAACACATAACATAAATTTTAAAAATAAAACCGCGTTAAAAATTATAGGGAGGGGCGGAGCGCGTTTTGCCTACACAAGGGGGGAGGGCACTTTTCTAAATTTTAACGATATCCGTCATGCCACATATTGTTACAAAGGGCTGTGACCACTTATTCATGTAATGCACCACAGGTGTCACCCCCACACTTTGCGTCCCCCCCGACACTACTCATGTGATATATTGTTCGAAAGGCCTGTGACCGCTTATTCATATTATGTATCTTCGGGGTCCATCCTCCCACTTTCACCCCCTAAATTTTGCCGACACCTCTCATGTGATATATCGTTGGAAAGCTCTGTGAACGCTTAATCATATTATGCAGGGGGGGGTATTTTCTAAATTTTGCACATACCCCTCATGTGATACATCGTTGGAAAGTTCTGTGACAGCTTAATCCTATTATGCATCTCCGGTGTTCATCCCCCCACTTTGCCTCCCAAACGCTTTTAGCTTTCACCACCAGGGCGCGCTTTCCTATCTCTGTTTCTATGGGTCGGATCACGACAGGGTATGGCACATTCGACTCGACATCGATAGAACTTTCCGGTTTTAGTTCGTTTTTCACCACCAGGGAGCATTTTCCTACCTCTGGTTCTATGGGCTGGATCACGAAGGGGTATAGCTCATTCGACTCGACATCTATAGCCTTAACGATTTCAGTGCCCGAAGTTCATATAGAACAGATTGCGCTACCTAGTGGTGGAAGATGGAACTTGAGCGTGCGCAGCACGACTGCTATACGGTGCCGAAGGCAGCGGGGACCCGTGTCGGAAGTTCGTTTGGTTAGAGTTTTATACTATTCGATGTGCAAATTAAGGGATTATCCGGTGCCGAAGGCAGCGGGGAACCTGGTCGGAGGTTCGTTCGGTTCGAGGTTTTACAAGATTCGACGCCCCGATGTAAATTAGGAGCCCGCTAGTGGGCGAAGCCAGCTAGTGCTAATAATAAAAGAGCGTGATATCACGTTTGATTTCAAATGCAGCGCTGACACGCTATGTACGTATTCCATTGTTATTCATTTCCTGGATAAATCAGTGATATTTTTTAACGGAGGATAACAAGTATTATAACAAGCCACATTTAGTATGTTGTTTTTAAGAGTGTAATTAGGTTAATTGAAAAATCTACTGGTATTTCTAGTTAACCCTTTAAACAATGACTGAAAGTAAAATGTAATTTTAAATTATTTCTCATGTTTAGATTATTTAAATTATGTTTAATCTATTTTTAAAAAAAGAAATGATATCTACAAAAACAACCTATCAAATGTAAAAAAAGCCAAGCGTAAAAAAAAAAGAAAAAAAAAGTTGTGGCTAAAAAATGGTGTGATATCAATTTTCCAAGATATTATATTACTTATTTACCTTTTTTCCATTAAATAAGTTATCATATATATAAGTCGAGTGCCTTCGTATATGTTAATAGAAATCGTTTTCTCCTGTACTAAATACATCCTAACGAGTTTCTGAAAATTCAATTTTTTTCAAATTATGCATGATGGGCTTGGCGGCCATCTTTCCATATTTCTAAGCACCCAAATTTCTAGAGTAAAAGCGTAATATGTTTGCAATGTAATATGTTTATAACAATTTCGAACTTCAGATTTTAACTACGGTCAGATAAATTAGATAAGACTGATATTTTGAGAAATTGATTTTTACTAGTTTGAAATTATTAATTACTCTAAAAAATAAATCATAAGATGAATCTTTAAGATTAGTCTCCATTATCTTAAGACACAATTTTCAGAGCATACAAGTCTATAAATGAAACGCTTAAAATATTTGCTTAAATAACAATTTTGAACTTCGGATTTTAACTACGGATTTGGGTGCTTAGAATTTTGTGAATAATATGCAAAGATGGCCGCCAAGCCCATCATGCATAATTTGAAAAAAATTGAATTTTCAGAAACTCGTTAGGATGTATTTAGTACAGGAGAAAACGATTTCTATTAACATATATGTAGGCACTCGACTCATATATATGATAACTTATTTAATGGAAAAAAGGTAAATAAGTAATATAATAGCTTGGAAATTTGATATCACACCATTTTTTAGCCACAACTTTTTTTTTTCTTTTTTTTTTTACGCTTGGCTTTTTTTACTTTTGAAAAGTTGTTTTTGTAGATTTAGCATACCATTTAAATTAAATTTCAAGCATGATTTTTTTTTAATCTATCTCTATCGCTTGTAGACGATTACAAAATATTAATCCTTTTTGCACTTTAAACAATATAAAAAGTTCAGCATTTGTTTCGAGCTCATATGGAATAACGAAATTAAAGCTGCATTAAGCAATAAATAAAATAGTATAAATAAAACACAAATTTAACAGATATGTAATTCAAATAAGCGCTTAAAACCGCTGAAATAATCAGAAAAAAAATAGAAAAAAAAAACTGCTGCAAATAATGTAAATTTCAGAGATTTCATCAGCTATTAACTTCTGGCTCGTGGCCAAAACTAAATTACCGCTTTTAATAAATTTTAAAATCTTATTTGAATATATATAATTGACATATTTCATATAAAAGGGCTATTTTGTGTTGTTAGGGGGTAATCTAAAAAAAAAAAAATGCAAAAAATCAATTGGAGTTTCCAATTTTTTTTAAATGTTTTTCACATATATTCTCTATCCCGGGAAGCCCGGGTTAGATGCCCTAGTATATATAAAATACTAACGGAAATTTCCTTCCGACTGCTTATAACACGAGGTCTGCTGAATGGACTTTTATGGAACTTTTTAGATAGATAATTGTTCAGGTAAGGTTTCAGTGTATAACACATTGTTCTACGTAGATTAGTTATAGAATTATGATAGAAATTCCTGCTATTTTAGACGAAAAGGTTATCATTGTTCATTTTTTGGCGACCATTATTGTTGGTGAAATAATTGAAACGGCTAAATCATTTATAAAATAATACAAGCATATCGAAAAATAAAAGAAAAAACTGTTACTAATTTTATTTTAAAAAAAGGGAAAAGGGAAAAAAAGAGAAATAGTTTTGATGAGAGATAATGTTATAAAACGGAAATTTTTAATTTAAACAATAAAGGGAATTTTCGTGATGCTTAAAAATTATTCAATGTGAACGATTGCAATTGAAACAATATTTGGCGATTTATCTTTTGCGTCAGGATAAGAAATATCATATATGCATCTGAAAATTTGATTAGATAAAATCTGAATAACAATTTTGTTTTTGATTTGTTCTTTTTTTTAATTTAATTTAAATTTTTTTCTTACTCCTCCATCATGTGATTTACAGAAGAAACTAGCAGAGGTAATTATAAAAATAAGTGTACTTGTGAGTTACGTGTTATTCCTTTATTTATTATTTTGATTTTACTTTTGTTTAAGTCAAAAAGTCATCAGCATGACTTCGATCCGAGCGATGTTAACAATAATGCTGTTTTTTCAAGTGTACGACAGCATTTCTGGAGTAATTTTTTATATTCAAATGTAAATTATATTAATAGCAGTTAATGTTATAAAAATTGAGTCAAATATTTAAATTTTAGTGTAAATGTCTGCCACACACAAATTATAAACACACATTAAAAGAAAAAAAAAACAGTTTTACCATTCATTCCTTTTTAGTTTTTTTTTCTTTTTGAATGTTTTTAAAAGATATTTGACTGATCATCCATAATCGGGTCACCCACCAATTGGCGTATTTACTATATTGTTGGAAATTTCTTTTATATTTGAAGGGGACTCTGGATGGTGAATCCGATTGCAGAAGATTACACGAAATTTCCACATAGCGATTAGTAAATTTATAATTTTTCATTATGAAGCAAACGGATAAAATAAGATTTACTATTACATATTTTTCATTACCAGTTATGTCTGTCACTCAAAAAACAAAACTTACAATGTACAAAAAATCTTTGAAATGCCAATGGAGAGCAATTGAACAACAATTGCTGATTGATCATTGTAGTCTAGATAAATAAAAAAAAAGTAACTGAAATTCAGATTAGATAAAATTTCGATCATTATAAAGCAATTTCGCCTGACGCACAGCCCTTGCCACTAAAATTAGTGATATGTTCATTATAGGATTTATTTAGACAGACTAAAGAATAAGGTTATCTTAAAATTAAAGAAATAGTAAGCCTATTTATTTATCCGTGTTATTTTGCTTATTATAGAACTGCAAAAATATCTTCTGTTCAAGTATTCACGAAAAAGATTATTACTAAAAATTTTGAATAATTAATTTTATTTATCATTCTCAATGAGTTTTATTGTTAAAATATGTATAAATCAGTAAGCAGCAATTTCACATTATTTAATGGAACGTACTTTGCCGCTCCATTAACTGAATTTTGTAACTAACTCTGGTACATTTGTAAGCATTTCGTTGCAACAATAGTGTTTGATTTCAAACTTGGCTGTGGAACCGATTATGGAAGATTAGAAAGACTTTATTTGATGCAAATTAGAGGATTATTTTTCTACCAGAATCTGTTATCGAGGATTTTTCCAGGTTAATGGTTGTTACATGATTGCATCTAGTATATTAAATGAAAAGACAGTGAAAATGACGTTTTTTAAATTTTATTGAAATAATTCAGTTTTAAAAATCAATTTTTAAATGATTCACATTTCTTTTAAATATAAAAGATAAACACTGTTCTTTGTGTGCTTTATGTGATACATTACATTTTTGACTGTATTTACTCTGCTTGAATCCAGTGATAGGAAATTGTAGTAGACCGGCCAGAAGATAACGTATATTAGGAAATATAATGTAACGTAGAGTCAGAATTGCATTTAATCTGCCAGAACCACACATAGCACCAAGCTGAGTGTCCCAGAGTTTAAGAACTTACAAACGAAAATGAATGCCCCGAACATTATTTAAGTTCAAGAGTCAATAATGATTGTAATGGTCTCTATTTTAGTAGTGTGGCGATTAGAGAATATTTTAATTTCTGTTGGTCATAACGGCCACATTTCTCTACCAAATTCTATTTTGAATGATCAAATAAGAGTTGCTTCTTAATACCCCGAATTTTGTCTAACGCATAAAATAATATAATAGCGGAATAGCGTTCACATTGTATTCAGCAATGTGGAAGGACTTTCCAGATGAAGATCCATATTACTTTAAAATACAAGGTCGAATTCGCTATTTCGTTTGATTAAAGGTTCATTTGAAAAATGGACCAGCGCAGCGGGCATAGCCTGTTAGTCTATATATAAAATGCAAATGGAAATTTCATTCCGAGCGCTTATAACTGACGTTCCGCAAAACAGAATATTTATGGAACTTACATTATCAGTTAGGTAACTGACAGTTTTATTGTATAACACATCGTTCTATGTTGCATATTTATTTAGCTATAGGAGAAGGTTATATCTATTATATATATATATATATATATATATAATAGAAATAGAAATTTTCTTCCGACCGCTTATAACACCGAACGTTCTGCAAATGTGAATTTTTATGGAACTTACGTTGTCAGTTAGGTAGTTCAGTGGGATGGTTTTAGTGTAAAATGTATAGTTCTACGTTGTTTAATTATACAGCTAAGAGAAAATTCTATAATTAGGGAACACGATTATGAAAATTAGCTTTTTAAAAATCTCTACCGAAGGTATTTTAATTGGAGTTGTACTATTATTTAGATAAAAAATGTAAAAAACAGGGTTTTTACGCTTGTACCACAATTTTTTAATAGAATATTTGTATTAAATACTTGAATAGCAGAAAAAGTAGACACTTCGTTTAGTTGTAGAATTTGTAATACTTTTCTGTATTTAAATAAGATAAAAAATTATTTAAAAAATTGTGGTAAAAGCGTATGAACCCTGAAAAATATATTGAAAAAAAAATGTATTGAGTTGTTCGGAAAGTTCTTTCCGTTTGGGAAAATTGGTTCGTAAAGGAAAATTCTGTCACTTAATTATTATACATTAATTCCCGATATATAATCTATAATGAGTGACCGGAAGAATTTTCCGGTACAGATTGGTTTTCCCAAACGAAAGGAACTTTCTGAACAACCCAGTATATAAAAATCCCTTTACGAATTGCAAATCCCATATTGTATATGCGCGGAGTCGCGGGTTATATTCTAATTATTGTATAATATGATGTAATACTACTACAAATCACCGCCCCCTGAATAATAGGCCTGCGCGCTGAAAAAAATGGCGTCTGCCACAGGCGGAATCGTTTGTACAGTTCCTCGAACTTCAATACCAATAATATCTAAAAGTTATCTTTTACTTATTTGATCTCCGAAAAACAAGACGAAGAAAACTTTTAGAAATTATTGGTGTGGAATTTCGAGAAACCATTCAAACGCTGAAAAAAAAATCGGCCTGGGACAGCCGCCATTGTTGTCAGCGCTCAGGCCTAGTATTCAGAGGGCGGTGTACAAATTACATATTACCTTTGTTTTGATACTTTCACAAGGTGCTTACACTCCTTCGAATTAGACATATCCATCGGGTGGCGATCCGTAATTTTAGCCCCGCCCACCGCCTTCTGACTACTAGGACTGCGCACTGACACAAAAATTGCGGCGCTTGAGGGCCGATTTTGTAAAATATTTGTACGGTCCCCCTAATTTTACACCCCAGTACTTTCTAATAGTTTTCTTTGACTTATTGAACCTCAGACAAATAAGGCGGAGAAAACTTTTAGAAATTATTGGTATTGAATTTCAAGGGACCGTGCACACGCTGAAAAATATCCGCCTACGAATGCATCAATTTCTGTGTCAGCGCTCAGGCCTAATATTCAGTGGGCGGTGCCACACCCGGTTCGACCCGCCATTCTAGGCCGAATTGGCGATAATTTTTTTTTTCAGTTTGCGCCTCATTGAAGTCGAGTTCAGTTTAAACGTTTCAGTTTGGGTCGGTTTCGGATTGAGTTTTTATTATTTTGGGTCGGGTTCGGGTTTTCTCGACACTTCAAAAGAAAGTGCTGAATGTTTTTATTATCGAAGAAACAATATCTAAATATAATAAAACACGTTGTGTTAATTCCAGTGCGAATCCATCCTAATAATGGATATTTATATAGAAATATAGAATACAAAATATAGAAATATGATGACATAAATTTGTTTGTTGCAAATAAAAGAAATAATGAAAAACATTCAGACACGTGGCTTTTTAGATATATATATTTTTTTATTTGCAGGTCAAATTTCTGTAAAAATGTTTTTGTACATGTACTTCGTTTTTATAAGTGAATAAAAATTCATAATTACTGTGACGTCACTAAAATAGCGTCTATTGGGTTTATTTTACCTTTATTATGCATTATTACTTTATTGATGTTATTTATTTTCATAATTTTATTTAATTTTATTTCGTAATTGGGCTGCCATTCAACTGATACCAATTGAAAATGATTTGGCGACCGGCTAACATAAAAGTATCGGATATTTTTATCAATTATTTCAAATTTAAGTGAAAACCACGATTACTAGCCACCGTTCTGGAACGGGCATTTACACTAGTATTTCAATATTAATGAGTGTATGCGTATTCATTTTTATAAAAAAGAAATAAATTTTATATTAACGACACAATTGTAGACTACTTCTCAATAATTCCATTCAAATGTGGATAAATCTTCTTTCACTTCTGATTCGGGTCGGGTACTGTTTGGAATTTCGAAGGTGTCTAACACCGTTTTTTAAGATAAGAAATTTTCTGCTTAATATAATTTGCAATCGTCTTTTACTTACCCATCATACGTAGTATAGGGTAAGTGTTGTAATCGTTTTGAAAATCGAAAAAATTTTTTTGACGGATTTACACGTTTCAGACACTGGAGATTCCAAAAAACATATTTTTAGAAAAAATAATTTGCCGTCCGTCTGTGTGTCTGTGTGTGTGTCTGTGTGTCTGTAAACGCTCTATCTCCCGAACAAATTGAGATAGAGACTTGCAATTTGGTATGTACTTAGTATGTAATAATGGAAAGAAGCCTATTTCATTTCAATAACCTCGATTAACCGGAACATTTTTTTTCGCACTCTCGAAATATTCGTTCTGATGAAAGGTATATAAAAATTTTCGAAATTGTTTATTTTAAGTAGTAAATATAAAAAACAATAAAAAAACATAAATTTTGCATAAAACATGAAGTCGATCGGATAATGAGTTGCCGAGATATTTGTAATCCTATTTTCCACACTCTTCGATTTTTCATGACCCTGTATTTCATCCAAATTTCACTTCAAAGATATATTTTAATTGGAAATTTGACGCTTAATCAGATGCAATAAACCGCTAGTTAATAGGAGTATTATTTTTGGAGTTATAAGGAAAAGCCTCTTTCAAGCAATTCAGTAATCGAGCCTTTTTATGACGTTATCAAGCCACGATTTTATTTGAATTGCAATGCATTTTATAAGTAGTTTACACATTTTTATTTTAATATTTTACATTATACATATACATGATGGGTAAGTATTACGGTGGCCCCCAACGACTAGTTTCAATCGCAGAAATTATAATGTATTTCATTTCCTGTTAAGGGTGTATTCAAATTCAAACTGCTTATTTTGAGATACATTTTTAAATTCATTTTTGCTCTAAAATGCATCCAATTGGCAGGTTCTCTTATTCAGAAACTTTATAATGTCCGTATTGTCTCGATTTTTTAATAAAGGCAGAATATATTTTAAATAAGGCTGTCAAAGTGGACATTTTGAACCGAATTTCCCGAATCAATAGCGCTGGAAACAAAAAAAAATTATTGTACTGTGAAAATAATTGTCTGTAAATCAATTTCTAATTAATTGAACGAAAAATAAAAACATGGGGCCCTTATAAATCTCTTCATAAATTACGCCGCCAAGTTTCATGTTGTTACTTTTGAAAATGAGTCTGGGAATGTGTCTCAAAATTTTGAGTTGTTGAGCGTGGAAAAATATATTTTTTTTAATACCGCCTTAATTAAATAAAGCAAAAACCATTTATTAAAATAATGTGATAAAACTGTACACATCCTGTATTTACATGATATATTTACAATTTAAAATATTATATAATTATGAAAAAAATATATTCAATAGCATGTTACAAACATTTAGATATTCATCGCTTCCCAAAAATGATTAGGAAAATGTATAATTTTGTTATATCTTAGCGAGAATACGTAGCAACTAATAACCGAAATAAAGAGGTTTTATGTTTAGAAACGTAACAGATGGTCTGCAGAATGCATGATAATGAATATTCTTGCATTACCTTTCGCCTTCGTAATCCCACACATGTTATCATATTGCCAAAACACAATACAAGTTTCAGTTTAACTAGCAGTAGAATGAAAATCCAATCTCATATCTAATTATTTAGAAAATCTTTTGAAGGTACATGTAATAACTTCTTTAATGAAACTCATACCATGTTTTCGATTAATACCAAGGTTTTGATTTAGCTGATTTTCATCTAAACATTTCTCAGTAAAACTATTAAAATATACTAAATTTGCGTTGTTTCAGATTAATTTTATATAAATTCTACTCTGATTCTTAGGTACTCTAGATTTGATTTATCTATTTAAAATGTTTATAAAATCTTTAATATTTAATCCTATTAATTTTTATTTTCTTCTATCTTTACAAGAAGAAAGTATTGGATTCAAGAAAATTTTCGACTTCCGGTTTTATACGTTTTAGAAGGTCCTAAACACGATTTGTCTGTCTGTGACTCTGTGACTCTGTCTGTCTGTATGTAACAAAGATTTTGTGGGCGCTTTATCTCAAGAACTAATGCACGCAATTTAATAAAACTGTATATTCAGTTAGTCCCTGATATAAATTGGTGCTGATTAGTTTTGGGTGAAAATTGCCCAATAGGTGGTGCCGCTGTGCTGCATTTTTTGCGATTTCTGCAATAGCTCTATCTCAACAACTAATGCACTTATTTTCAGATTTCAGATTCATTTAGAACTTCACACAAATAGACTCTGATTACATTTTGGTTTAGATATCCCAACAGGTGGCGCTGTTATGCCACTTTTTTCCTGTTTTTTTACGATAGCTATAGTTCAAGAACTAATGCACGGAATTTCATCAAATTTCAGATTCGATTAGGCCTTGACATAAATGGATTCTGCTTACGTTTTGGTGTAAATAGCCCAACAGGTATTATCACGATAAATATATCTCAAAAACTAATGCACCGATTTTCATCAAAATTCAGATTCAGTTAGACGTGGATTTAAGTTGTTGTTGATTACGTTTTGGTCTAAATCTCCCAACAGGTGGCGCTGCTATGCTACATTTTGCAGGATTTACACGATTTTAGCAATAGTCATATGTCAAGACGTAATGCACGAATTTAGTAAAACTTTAGATTCAGTTAGACCTTGATATAAATTGGTGCTGATTGGTTGTTGGTGTATGTGAAACACCTGAATGAGATAGGTGAAAGTTTTGGGATTGGCACATCCAACTAGTTTTATTATTGGGATAATTTAAAGATATAAATGTGCAAAAGAAATAAAAATGTATTGCAATTTAAATATACCGTTGAGAAGATGATATTATTAACATTGTTCCTTATTGCAAATATTTAGCATTGAACAGACACGTATATATACTCACATAATATTATTATCATTAAATTAAAAGATTTTGTAGAAAATAATCTATGTAATATATTCAGTAGGAGTAATCCATAAAAGAATTTTATGTCAAATGTTATATGCCACTGATGCAGGATTAGTGTTTCTCTTCATTAAATGAAAATTATATTTCTGTGCTTCAAAATAATCTATGTAATTATATTCAGTAAGAATAATCCATAAAATATTTTTATGGCAAATGTTATATGCCATTGGTTCAGGATTACTGTTTCTCTTCATTAAATGATAATTATATTTCTGTGCTTCAAAATAATCTATGTAATATATTCAGTAGGAATAAACCATAAAATAATTTTATGTCAAATGTTATATGTCATTGATGCAGGATTAGTGTTTCTCTTAATTATATGATAATTATATTTCTGTGCTTCAAAATAATCTATGTAATTATATTCAGTAAGAATAATCCATAAAATATTTTTATGGCAAATGTTATATGCCATTGGTTCAGGATTACTGTTTCTCTTCATTAAATGATAATTATATTTCTGTGCTTCAAAATAATCTATGTAATATATTCAGTAGGAATAAACCATAAAATAATTTTATGTCAAATGTTATATGTCATTGATGCAGGATTAGTGTTTCTCTTAATTATATGATAATTATATTTCTGTGCTTCAAAATAATCTATGTAATATATTCAGTAGGAATAATCCACAAAACAATTTTATGTCAAATGTTATATGCCATTGATGCAGGATTACTGTTTCTCTTCATTAAATGATAATTATACTTCTGTGCCACAAAACATTCTGCAAATTTTGATCGAAGTATTTTCATTTATTTGGTGTATACCAAATTTTGATTTAAACTAAATCTAACACTTTTATTTTTAAATGAAAAATAATTTGGAGATATCTTCAATGTATTATATTAATTTTGTATTATTTATTTTAAAATTATTTATGTTGATTATTTTTAGTTTTCAAATTAAATATTTTAATTGTACCTATTCTTTAATATATACTTTATACTGCAGAAAATAAAAAATACACATTTGTTTAAAACGTTACATATTTCTATTCTGTAATATATTTTAAAAATTTACAAACTTTCAGTCAGTTAGTTCCACAATCTATTTTTTTTTTCTAAGATTTTTTTTTTCAATTACGGATTTATTTTATTCTGGATATATTAGATTTCTCCGAATAGTGTTTTATACGAATAAAATATGATTAAAAAAACTAAAAATATTTCTATTAAAATATATTTTTCTAGAAAAATTAAACATTTTTTTTTTCAAATTAAAACTAACTGCTTTTAAAATAATTTTAAGAAATTTTGTATTCAAACTTTTTTTTTCTTCAGAATAATCATTTTAAATTACATAAACTGAATAACACTACTGTGAAACAATGAGAAAACCAAATTAAAGCATCTTGTGGATATTTTGAAACACTTTAAGTTTTGATAGTTGTTTTTTCAGCTGTATATAGCTTAAATAAAAAGAAATGAGCGTATAAAATTACCACTCACTATGTGTAAACATGTATGAATTATGTGCACCACGCGCTACGCAGCACCGCACACAAACAACATACATTTTAATCCATGATGAAATGTTATGAAAATGTATGAAATATAGTTTCAATAACAAAAAAATATATATAACAACATATAAAAATACTAACTCAAGCACTCGAAGCTAAAAGAATCTTATAGAAGATTCAATCCCGTTTTTTGTTAATGCTGAATTTGAATGCGAATTTCAGAGTGAGAGTTCAGCATAACAAATATCAGATTGTTTCAAAACATCAACCAACCTAGAATTTCAAACAGCTATAGCACAGACATTTTTTAAGATAAAGCCAAAACAAAAAATGCACCGGAATCCTTGTATCACGAGCTAACACTTACCAGAAACACCTTTTTAAATTCACAATTTTTTATAATTTTTTTCTCATTTAAAATAAAATTGAAGAATTAACTGTCCGCATTTTGAAACAAGATACAAAGGTCGAGATCTTGGTATGACCTTTACACATGATCAGTCACATTCATATCAGTTCATAAATACGAGAGTTACAGCATAACAAATATCAGATTGTATCAAAATGTCATTCACCCTACTATTTCAAACCGCCATACCTCTAACCATTTTTTAGGATAAAGCCAAAACAAAAAATGTTCCAGAATCCTTGCATCACGATCTAACACTTAACGGAAACAATTTCTTTTTTAATTTATAATTTTTTTGTACAACTTTTTGAATTTTAAAAACTTAAAATTTTTTAATTGACCGCCATTTTGAAACAAGATGGTGGATGAAGCTGGCCAACGAACTCGGTCGAGACCTTGGTATGTCCTATACACATACTCAGTCACATCCAAATCGGTTCACAAATAAAAGAGTTACAGCATGACAAATGTCAGATATATACAGCGATATCTCACTTATACGCGATACACGGAAATCTTTTTCCAGCACCAGTATTTTTAGGGTAATTTTCGTCTTCTTAAATCGCGGAATTTATAAATCGATTTTTACTGTTTTAAAATAGTTGTATGAAAAAGTAATTACTGAACATCGCGTAAAAGTGAGAGATCACTGTATATATCAACATTTGAACGGATGGTGATTTTGGGGTCTAGTGGTCATGATCGGTGAAAACATACCAAAATTTTCCGGAATTGCTTTAATCGGAACGGCTGCAATAGCTTTTTGTAATGAAAACTACCTAAAATACATCAGTTCCCAGCTCTTTTGAAGGTGCGAGGAGCGAGAATTGAAGTATGTTTTATTGTGGTTAATATTTAGAATTGTGGTTTATTGATCAATTTTTTTTTTTATATTCAATACTTTTTAAATTTTGTAGTAATTATATATTTCACCAAGGCATTCCGTAATACTCACGTATAAGCTGAGCGCCAAATACGAGATCTTAACATGTTTAATACCAATAATTTAGAAGGGTTTTTTACACCTTATTTAATCTTATTTAATTCGAAATTATTTAAGCCGAAGAAAACTTTTGTAAAACGTTGGTATTACACTTGTTTTCAACTCGATTTTGTGGGTCGGATTGTACGCGAGTATATACTGTAATTAACAATTCTGACTGTATTTACGGAAGAGTATACAGGTTTTAAAACAAATCTTGATTACCTTGTCTTTACCTTTAAAATTCATATTTATTTATTTTCTTCGGAAGGATTAAATTACTATAGATAATTTATAAGCTTAATATTTTATTATTTTATATATTTTTTTATATTTTATATTTTATATATATATTTAAACTTTTATATATATATTTAAACTTTTATATATATACTTATATATTATATTTTATACTTTTATATATATACTTTTTTATATTTTATATATTTTTTCTAAGTATTTTATAATATTTTTTAAATATTTGAAATCAGAGATTTATGTCTGATCATCCGCCCTGTTTAACACTACATAGCCTGAATTTAAAATTAAAATGTAAAATGCATTTATTTTAGTATATCATTTTAATTCTCTATTACATAGACCTTATTTGATCTCATTTTTGACAATATGTTTTCCAAATAAATAAAGTGCATAGCTGCAAACTCATGCAGTTTTTGGCTATCAAGAAAATTTAAGAAATTCTTTTGTCTTACAGTTAAAAATCGATAAACTTCGGCGATTAAATTAGGCAAATTTTACCATTATATGTTAGTGGTTGCAAAAACCGTACATGTTGGCAGCTCTGAAACTAATTACTATTACCTCAAAATACACACATACACACGCGCACACACACACACACACAAACTTTAATGTTTTCAGCTTGCTGCTTGGCAAAAATCTCACATTCTTTAAGCCACTTTTCGGCATGATGAGTTCTGTCCATAGATGTGCATGTGTAATGTAGGTTAATAATATCATATTAATTGGAAGAAAACATTTCAAAAAATTCATTTACGCTATTTAGTAGAATATATTTTATCTAAAATGTAAAATAAATTTACTTTCTATCATTTTAATGCTCTATTACATAGATATAATTTGATCTCATTTTTGACAATACGTTTTCCTAATAACACTAGTTTACATGACTTTTGTTCATGAAATGAAAGATATACGGTACGTTACTTTGGGTATCTACATCTTGGAAAAAAGATTTTAAAAAATCCAGCACGTCAGATTTTTGAAATATTTAAAGAAGATTTTTACAAAAAAATACCTCCAAATAAACAATAGGCACCAAGAATATTTTAATAAACTTTTGTTTCTACAATGAAAGCTTAAAATAATGAGCTCTTGTTTACTAAAAAAGTCGTTTGTAAATTCCGGTGTCAGTCAGTAATTTCTCATTTTACGAACAGAATTTGTCTGTGCCGGAAAGGGTTAAACAATTGCGGGTACATAGAAAACAAAGACTTTCATATCTCAGAATTGTGACGTGCTATAAAAAATAAAAATATATTTTTTTAACTACCGTCCATAGCCTACATAAATAATATCAACAATTTTTTTTTGTAAACTAATGTAATTAACAGTAGAACTACCGGAAATTTTACTCATGTTTTTTAAAACTATTTCACACCAGAAATTTTATTTGAAACTACTTAATTTATTTATTTAACGTATTTCTATGAATTGTACGTATAATAATTTATTTTAAAAAGAAATTTCTGGTTCGAATCAGAATATATTCATTTGGTAACTGTCAAAATGACGGCTCATGGTAGTTCTAGTGTTAAAGTACACAGCTGCAAACTTCTGCGGCTTGTGGCTACCACTAAAATTTAAGAAAATTGTTTGTCTTACCGTTAAAAATCCGTATATACTTTGGCCATTAAATTAGGCAGAATTTACCGTTAAATGTTAGTGATTGCAAAAACCGTATATGTTGGCAGCTATGAAACTATTTACAGGGTTCGTACGCCTCCTGGAATTTTACGACCAGGAAATTCTTCGGTACCAGTATTTTCTTACAGAAAATATCTCCTTAAAAGAAGGCGAAGTTTCTCGAGTTTAACCTAGGTTTCTTTTTCTATAAAAAAATACTGGTATAACTCCTGGAAAATTCCCTGATCGGTACGAACCCTGTATTTACTATTACCTTAAAATACACACATACACACACACAAACACACACACAAAAAAAAAATCTGCAATGTTTTCAATTTCCAGTTTGGCAAAAATCTCACATCATTTAAGTCTCTTTTCGGCTTGATGAGTTCCGTCCATAGATGTGCGTGTGTAATGTAGGTTAATAATATCATATTAATTTGAAGAAAACATTTAAAAAATGCATTTACGCTATTTAGTAAACTATCTTTTAACCAAAATATTTTTTAAAAAAGATTCCACATTCATTATTGGAAGTAAAAATTTTAAAATACTAACATTTTATGTTCCAATCATAAAACTGGAGGGTTATCAAATATTTTACATGAAATGACTCTTATCTTGATTGAATTTCTGTATATACTCAAACATAAACTCCTTGTAAAATAATTGAGTTAGCCATACAATTTTACTAACATAATACAGTATTTTAGCTGATGAAGTTTATTGGCATTTTCACGCATTTACATCCATCGCTTAATGTATTAACTAAAACGGCTCTTAAATCTTAGCAGGTAGTTTCATTGCTTTCATTTTCATATTATGTAAAGAATTGGACAAAAGAAAAGGTGTGTGTTTAGGTCATAAAAATGTTTTATGTTTCTTTTAACAGATTCTAAACAGACGTATTTGAAGGAATTTCATTCTTTAAATCGAAGTAAAATATTTTATAGTCCATAAATTTTTATATGTTTTTACTCTATCTACTGAAAATCGAAATTGATGGAATAAACCGGATTTTGAAGTGCTTATTTTGAAAGATACATATACTTTTTTTTGTTTCTTTAAATAACGTGTAGAGTAATTTAAATTTACTTTTAAGTATATTTTATATGTGTGACATGTCTAAATTTATTCTTACAGCAGTACTTCTTTTTCATGGCTTCTCTATGATTTGATATACATCTACTCATGTACATGGAGTGGAGATGATTTGCAACTGGGAATCCCATTGAACCACTCAACTGTTCACTGTTTACTTCAGCGATTAAATTAGGCAAAATTTATTAGTAAATGCTAGTGGTTTCAAAAACCGCACATCTTGGCAGTTATGAAACTAATTACTATTACCTCGAAATACACACACATACACACACAAAAGAAAGAACTTTAATGTTTTCAATTTGCTGTTTGGTAAAAATCTCACATTCTTTAAGCCTCTTTTCGGCTTTATGAGTTCCGTCTATAGATGTGCATGTGTAATGTAGGATGATAATATCATACTAATTCATATTTGCCAACCTCCCGGTTTTTTTTTTTTTAATACCAGTAAGATCATACAAAAATTTTCGGTTTATTAAATTGTAGAAAGTGTATGATTATATAAAACAAGTATTTTTACATAAAAATATTGGTATTAAAAAAATCGGGAGGTTGGCTACAATGTAATTTGAAAAAAAAAATCCAAAAATGCATTTACGTTATTTAGTAGAATATATTTTATCTAAAATATTTTTGTACAAAATTCCAAATTCATTATTCGAAGTAAAAGTTTTAAAATACTAACATTTTATGTTCCAATCATAAAACTGGAGGTATTATCAAATCTTTTACATGAAATGACTCGTATCTTGATTGAATTTCTGTATATACTCAAACATAAACTAGTTAACCATAAAATGTTTGCTAACCTAATACACTGTTTTAGCTGATGAAGTTTAATAGCATCTTCACACATTTGCATCCATCGCTTAATGTATTAACTAAAACGGCTCTTAAATCTTAGCAGGGAGTTTCATTGCTTTCATTTTCATATTATGTAAAGAACTGTACGGAAGAAAAGGTGTATGTTTAGGTCATAAAAATGTTTTATGTTTCTGTTAACAGATTCTAACAGAAGTATTTGAAGGAATTTCATTCCTTTAATCGAAGTAAAATATTTTATAATCCATAAATTATTATATGTTTTTACTCTATCTATTGAATAAACTGGATTTTGAAATTCTTATTTTGAAAGATAAGTATATTTTTTCTATTTGTATAATAACTTGTAGAGTAATTTAAATTTACTTTTAAATATATTTTATTTTATATGTGCGATATTTCTTTTTTTTTTTTTCTTTCGTGAAATTTGCGCAAAATGTCAAATGCTATTTTCCCAAGTGTGTAATGGAGATTATTATTTTAACCCTTAAATTCCTAGAGTTTCAAACTAAAAAAAAACTTTTAGTACATAAATCAAGTTCTTCGAACAACTATATTTATATTAAAATATTGATTATGTAAAAATCGCATAAATGTGCTACTAAATACACTTAAAAATATATCTTAAAAATTCTGGTTTCAAATTCTTATTATAAGTTAAAAGAAACACAAATCTAAAAGAAAATTTCATGCATTTAAAGGTTAAGGATCAGACAACAGAAATTTTAAGATATATTTTTAACTTTATTTAGTAGCATATTTATGTAATTTTTATAGGATCAATATTTCAATATAAATAAAGTGGTTCGGAGAACTTCATTTATTTATCAAAAGTTAATTAAAAAGTGTTGCAAATTTGATACTCTAAGCATTTAAGGGTTAATGCACGTAAACTATAGTTAGATATCTTTATTGAATACAACCTGACCCGCGATAATAACCATAAATATACTTAAAATCTGTGTTGAATTATTTTATATTTTTAAATGAAAATCTTTTCAAACGAACTTAATGTTGGAGCCGCACTGACATCGGCAGCGCAAACCCTCAAATTTGTGTAATTTTATATTGTTAAACTAAAATCTTTCCAAACGAAATTGTAGCTGGGCCCCGTTGACTTCGCAGCACACACCACACGCTCGGTCTGTTTTCTACCAATGAAGTTCGACTTTGTGTGATTTTTATATTTATTTAACGAAATGTTTTCCAAACGACAAAAGGGATACCGATTAAGTGATTGTAAATTTCATTTCTGACATTTAGATAAATTAAATATTTAATTCTCACTAAAAAAATGTTGTGAAAATCTAAATATAATATAATACACACAACTACTTCGTACACTCTTAAAACGCGAAACGGTATCATTAAGTGTATTGAAAATCTGCGTTGGAAAGGTAGAGGTTTTCCCAGAAATGCACAAAAATAAAACTCCCTCAGAAAATATTATAAACCACAGTTAAAACAGAATCGACAAATTCAAAAGCAGTGAGAGAGAAAAAAATGTCAGGCAAATAAGTCGATTGATAAATTCTGTGATTTAAAAAGCGAAAATTACCTTAACAAAAAGCTGGTGCTGAAAAATAATTTCCGTGTATCGCGTATAAGTGAGAGGTCACTGTAATTGCACCTGAAATTAGAATTGTGGATATTTCTCCATTGGAGTGAGTTATCATGCCGTGTATTTCAAACCATAGGATGAGAGATAGTCCGTCATCTGTCCATGTTGTAATTAATAAATGGAAGCTTATCCAACGCCTTCGGCTCTGGTCCGGCTTTTTTTAGATTCATTAAAAACTTATTTATTTGAAATTTTTTCATGCTGGAATTTTACACTTTAAAATTTATCAAATACATCGTTAATTTTAAACACAGAGCCATGCAGTTCGAATAATATAAATAACTATATTTTTGTATAAAAACAAAAAAATATATGTTGCAATATGTATGCAATATGTCTACAGGTGAATAATTTCACGCGTAAAAATTTTGGAAAAGCGTTACATTAATACAACTTAATAAAAATAAATAAAAAATAGTAAAAAATGCAAACTAATTATGTTTATACACTATTCAGAGTTAGATTGGATCCCATAGATATATAAAACCTACATCAGTATGAAAACGTTGAATAAACTGCTCATCTTAAATAATGAAACTTTATGTATTGATAAATATAAAATCCTGAATAGTTACAGATAATAAAATAAGTTGAAAATGTCAAACAAGTTTAGCGGTAAGAATGTGATAAAATTATTCTATACAATAAACAGAAGAATATTGATATATTTCAGTTACATGAGTTAAGTCTGATAATAATATTACTTCCTTTCGAAACTTCTGAATCACTTCGTAAATGCTGATAGTTTGTGAGTCTAACCGTATTTAAAAACATTTTCCATGCCCAAGTTATTTAGTTCAATGTGAAGACGGTTCTATACACATTTCAGATATTTCTAATATTCAAAATAACATTATTATAACTACTGAGCATGGGAAACTGAATCAAAACCATCAATTAATTTTGTTTAATTATTATAAATTAGAAATAAATTTTAATATAAAAAACAGAAAATATAGTTAATAATAATATTAAACATTTTACATTATCGACACATTTTTATTGTTTCAAGTTAAATGGATTTAATGTATGAAATTAAAAAGTTTGTTTTCATTTAAATAATTGACTGGTATAATACTATACAGCATTGACTGGCATAATACGATTTAGTTAAACAAAATCAATATTTCGGATTAGATTGTGATAGCATGACATTGAAGCTTATATATACTATATTTTATTGCTTGCATTTTTTTTATTGATTTTCATTTCAGTACCATCAAATATATATTTATCTGGATTAAGATTTGTTGATTGGGCCAGCCGTTGTAATTATTAAATTTATTTAGAAAAAAATATTTTTTCTACTTTCTATGCATAGTCCATTATCTTCCTGATTAATACAAACATTCCTTTGAAACATGTTAACATATAAAGGAAGCATTTTGCATTTCAGGAAACTAATATAATGCATTTCATTCATTTTTCCTTTTATTGTGAATTTCTGGCAAAATACTCATTAGTTTACTGCGGCCAACCTTTGAACTTATATGGAACCTTCCTAAAATTTTAGCTTCCATTAAATATATTTTATTTTTTCTTTGTATAAATTTTGTTTCACGAACATCCCAGAATTTTGAACTGGTTTAAAACTTGTCAATTGGGTAATCCACTGTATGTTTTTTATTTAAAGGGTAGGGCAAAAAAAAAACGATCATCAAGATTTTTTGCAATAAAAACAAATTTTATTAACGAAAAACAATAAACAACAACCACAGTTATAAAATATTCAATTGGTTTCTTAATGGCCCCCTTGTGCGCATTTGCAGAGCTGCAAACGGTTCCGAAAATTTTTGGCCGCGGCACGCACCTCCTCCGGCGGTAATCGGTCCCATTCCCGGCGCAGCGATTTCTTCAGAGACTCCAACCTTTTGTGGGTCTTACCACAGGCCCTGGTCTGTAAAGTGGACCATATGCTGTAGTCCATTGGATTCAGATCTGATGAGTAAGGCGGCCATTCTGCAGACGAGATGAAGTCCGGAAAATGGCTTCTGCACCAGTCCTGAGTCACTTTAGCCTTGTGAGCCAGGGCTGAGTCCTGTTGGAACATCCAATTCGCATGCTTGAAGAGCTGCTGTGCCCACGGAAGTACCACGGTTTCCAAAATGTCGCGTCGGTACACTTCTTGATTGATTTGGTCCACGAAAACGAGTGGAGTCTTGCCCTTGGCGCAAATTCCGCCCCAAACCATCAGGGAATGAGGATTTTGCCGGCGTTCAACAACGGTTGAGCTGCTGGGCCTTCTTGGAGCAGCTACTGTCGTTTTGGTGATTGTGGGCTTGTTCGACTGTGAACAATTTCTCATCCGTGAGGAGGATGTAGTCCCAGTCGAGAGGTGGGTGTCGACGAAGAAATCGGTTGCCTCTTTCGAGTCGTACGCGCTTGTTATCGCCGGTGAGGAGTTGAACTTTTTGCAGCGTGTATGGCGTTAAATGGAGATCCTCTTTGGCTATTCGCCGTACCGATCTGTTGCTGATTCCAATATCATGGGTGATTTTTTGCATCGAGACCCTCGAATTTCGCCTAAGTCGCTCTCGGTTATTATCGGTTCTGACGGTGCGCTTCCTGCCGCTTCTTGGACGACTGCCAACATGGTCCAGCTCCTTGTATCGTTTGATTGTCCGGGAGACAGTTGCCGGGTCGATTCCGAGAGTTCGAGCGATCTCACAGTTGCGCTTTTTCAGGCTATGTAACGCCAAAATTTGTGTACTGAAAATAACATATAAAACAAACACTAAAAATTATGCAATTAGGCATACTAGTACAGTAAAACATTGGCTATCCAATTAAAAAGAAACTAAGATCAAACAGGTTCAAAAAATCGTGTTAGAACAACAAAAACATTGATGATCGTTTTTTGGCCGCACCATGTATTTAGAAGAAAATCATTTTTCTACTTTCTATGCATAGAGCATTATCTTCCTAATTAATACAAACATTTCAACAACTAAAGGAATCATTTTAAAATCTAAAAAAAAGCATTTTACCTGCATTCTGGGATAGTTTTGAAACAGAATTTATACAAGAAAGTGCAGATAATGGAAGCTAAAATTTTATGCAGGTGTTATATAAGTCCAAAGGTTGACCGTGATAAACCAATGAGTATCTTTCCAAGGCTTCACAATAGAAATAAAAAGAAATAAAATGGATTATATTAGTTTCCTTAAAGGCAAGATGCTTATATTAACTGTTAAAATGTTTAAAATGTATATTTGTAATTATTAGGAAGATGAAGTTTTATTCATAGAAAGTAGAAAACTGATTTTCTTCTAAGTAAATAAAAATATTACAATGCATTACAAACAGTCCTTTGAAGCATTTTAACAGTTAATATAAGCATTTTACTTTTAAGGAAACTAATATAATGCATTTAATTCATTTGTACTTCTATTGTGAAAGCTCTGGAAAAATACTCATTGGTTTATCACGGTCAACCTTTGGACTTATAAATACCTGCATAAAAGTTTAGCTTCCATTATCTGTACTTTCTTCATTGTATGAATTTTGTTTCAAAACCATCCTAGAAGTTTGATCTGATTTGAGATTTGTCGATTGGGTATTCAATTGTAATATTTTTATTTATTTAGAAGAAAATTATTTTTCAACTTTCTGTGCATAAAGCATCATCTTCCTAATTAATACAAACATTCCTTTGAAACATGTTAACATATAAAGGAAGCATTTTGCCTTTAAGGAAATTAATATAATGAATTTAATTAATTTTTTACTTCTATTGTGAAGCCGTGGAAAAATACTCATTGGTTTATCACGGTCAACCTTTGAACTTATAAAACACCTGCATAAAATTTTAACTTCCATTATCTGTATTTTCTTCTTTGAAGTAATTTTGTTTCAATACAATCAAAGTATTATGAACCGGTGTAAGATTTTTCACTTGGGTAAGTCATTGCATTTTTTTTTATTTATTTAGCAGAAAATCATGTCTACATTTCATTCCTAGTGTGTTATTATTTTAAGAGGTATACAGGGTTCACGCAGTTCAACCACAGATTTTCAACAGTTTTCTACGCCTTATATAACCGCTGAAAAATATAGCAAATTATGTGAATAAACGAGGTGGTTATAAATTATGTGTTTAAATAATTAAATAGAAATTTCCTTATTATTAATAGTGGTGCCAAACTCCTTGGAAATTCCAAGGAGGGTGCGAACCTTGACTATATCCAAGGATTGACAAATTAGATAAAATCTGGTACCCAGCAAAAAATTATAGTCGTCAGTAAAAACTATTTACCCTCTTCTCCCCATCACTGATTTTCAAAAACCACATTAGTATTTTTTTATTAATTAATAGAGAAAATATAATTAGAAGCATAGCTGAGAATTATTAGTTACCTAGAAAGATAATATAAAATAAGTTTTCTAATAAAACTTATCAAAATTATGCATCTCTTCGGAAAAAAAACTGTAAAGTCTGAATTAATTGTCATGTTCCGTAAATGCTGATCGCCGAAAGCTTCAAATGTCCGGATAGTTGAATGCTACAACATTTATATCTGATCATGGGGGCATCGATGAAATAGGGAAGCAGGTAACGATTTTTTTGCTTATTTTCCTGTCGAAGTCAGTGAAAAATATTAGATTTATTATTTTAAAATTTGCATTTTATCAACTTACTTTTGCCAAATTAATAGAAAAAGTTTAAAATATTTTTTGTTTCTTAATATTTTGAAATTTTGCAACATCTATAATGAGACATCTTATAAGAATTACAAAGGAAAAGAAAAATGCCGTTTGTGCTCATTTCTTAGTACAATTTTGTACAGAAATAATTGCCATATTAAAAAACCTGGTGGCCAGATGAAAACACTTAGTCGCCAGTGGCGACCTGGCGACCACATTTGTCAAGCCCTGGCTATAACAATTGCTTTTAATTTTTAAAGACACAGACGGATTTTAGTAACACGTGCAGCGCACTTTATACGCCACTGGGTTCAAAGCCTAAATAAAAACTTTTAATGATATCTTTGTTTAATGCAATGTCCAGTAGTAGTATAAAAGTAATAAACACCAAATTGTAAGAAAAATTAATTAGAATTAATATAACATAGACAGTTTATAGTACAAAAATACAGGGGCGGCGGCATACTATATACGCCAACGCCTTTTAAAGCCTAAATAGAAACTTTTAATACTAAAGAAGAATGGTTTCTAATGTTTAGTAATGGTATAAAAATGATAGACATCACATTTAAAAAAAATTAGAAAGAAAGAAAATATACGAGGGTGGATCCAGAAATAAGGTTCCTATCAAATTTACAAATGTACAAATAGACAATATTGTTTATTCTCATAGAAATTCACATCGTTGGAAAGAAGAAAGTTTGCTGTATTTCTCTACATAATCGCCATCTTTTTCTACGCATTTCGGTAGCCGGTGCTCCAATTTCTGTATCCCAATGTCGTATAACTCCGGCGCCAACCCGTTGAGGAAGCGTTCCACCTCTTATTTGACGTCATCGTCACTCCGGAAGCGTTGGCCACACAAGTGTTCCCTTAACTTGGGGAACAAGTGACAATCACTAGGTGTGTAGACTGTAAGGTGGGTGGCCCATGGCAGTCCACCCAAATTGTGTAAAAAGTTCCTGGGTTTGACAGGAGACGTGAGGTCGCTCGTTGTCGTTGAGCAAAGTTACACCGACTGTCAGTCGTCCTCGCCGGCGGTTCTGGATAGTTCGCCTGAATTTTGTCAGTGTTGCACAATAACTGGATGAATCTCGCACTTGGCGGGATAAAACATGGGAAACTCCATTTCGGACGGCTGCTGAGCCAAGAATTAGCGGCACAGAGAAGCGCGGCCGGGGGAATCGCGAGTGCAGGGACAGCCGTGCACAGCGCTGTTGCCGTATTTCGCCTCACACCTTCCCATGCGGCTGGAGCTCTTTGGGAACCTTATTTCTGGATCGACCCTCGTATTAAATTACATCAAAACACGTGTTCCGTACACTAGTGGTGACTTACCAATACAAAAAAAAATGCGAATATCAATTTTAAAAATTGGTTGAATATTAAAGGGTCTAAAAGGAAGAGGATAATTGTCGGGTAGATATTAATCACGTAATTATTTTAGAATTCACAACTTTTTTTTTTCACTGTGGGACGCACATAGTACGCCGACCTTGTCTTTAAAGTTTAAACATTTTAGCAATTAAAGGAAGATATTTTCCCCACCGCATTAAAATATTAAGTCGTATTTATTTTTCCTATTATGATGTGAAGTCCAACGAATTTTGAAATTTTACATCAAAATTACAGCAAAACGCTGTAATGTTGATACAGTACAATTTAATTTGATCTTCATGATAGCGTGGTAACACGTGGCTATTTTAGTGGATCTCAAAGATTTAACTGTCATTATTACAGATAAACAGATATTCTGCATGATCAATTCAGTTCATCGTACATGATCGCGTGCCAATTGTAGCTGCTCAATACTGTTCTCAAATAAAAACTGGCTACTTTCTGACACATAGCTAAATTAATTTTTGTTCGCTAGCACATAAAATTGGTAGATGTTCTTATTCAGAAAGTATGTAATCGAACAGTTTTTTTTTTATTTTTCGGTAAAGACATATCTTTCAGAAGTTGCTGGGAAAGATGCATTTAGAAGCAAATTTGTGGATTCGATAGTGCAGAAAAGGAAAACAAAATACCGACATGAGACAACAATTACTTATAATTTTAGAAATTTGATAAAATCTGGTAGCCAGCAAAATATTTTTGTCGCCAGAATAAAATATATACCCCCCCCTCCTCCTCTTCACTTCATCATTTATTTTCAAAAGGAACAAAAGTTTTTTAAGACTTAATTGAGAAAATATAATTACAATCATTGTCCAGAATTATTAGTTGCATAGTTTAGAATAATACCGCATTTATTTTAAAGGTTTTTTTTTTTAATTTTATTTTTAAATTTTATTTTTCGCGTTATTTCGTGGTTCGCAGCAATTTTTTGACATTCTTTAAAGGGATCCTGTTTGAATATTTCAGCCCATTAATCTGGTGGGGGTTTTTAATTCAGAAATTGAGCTAAGAAAAGAGCACAAATAGTCTTTCCGTTTCAGAAATAAATTGTCCAAAAATCGACGCAATACGCTAAAAATCCCATAAATAATTCTGGAAATATTTAAAAATTCCAGAGAACAAAATTTACATTATTGGACTAATAGATATAAACCGGATTCCTCTTACGAACGACAAAAAACTGTTACAGTACACCAAAAAAGCTACAAATCGCTACAAATCGAGTACAAAAAATTAATACATTAGGCCAAAAGACTAGAACGGAATTCCTTATCCTAATATTGAAAAATCGCAACAAAATGTAAAAAAAAAATCTAAAAAAAGCAGACTAAATTTTAAAGAACTTGGTCGCCAGATAAAATAAAAACTTGGCAACCGCATTTGTTAAACCCTGATCATAACTCAATATGTAATTTATTTATCGAAAAAAAAATGATAAACTCTTCTATTTCAAATCATCTCTATATTTATGTCTGCAAGCTTCATGCTTTTACGTTTAAAAATTAGTCCTTAAATGTGCCAGAAATATTCTCATTGGTAATCGAGATTTGTTTTTTCCTTTTTGAGAACCACCTTAAGTTTCTGATTTTCACCAACGATCTGTTTTATCACAGATTTATGGTCTCATAAATCATTTATATTCATTTTCCATATCAAAGCAGTAACAAAATGAAAATCCCTTATATGCCCGCCGTCTATGCCTCAGTATTTCATAGCTACACACTGTCGAATAATGAAAAAAAAAAACCATATCAACTGAAATGGCTGCAAAAACTTTTTTATAGAAAAAACCTTTTTTTAATCGTAAAACAATATTTGCCAGTTAAAGAAACGAGAGTTCGTAAAAAGAATTTTTTTTTTCTAAATTGTTTTTTACTGTTATTCCATCTCTGTTTTTTTAGAAGGTATTTTTATTATATGTAATGAAAATGTTTTAAAAACGGCCAAACAAGACTTTGCCATTTAGTGTCGTACTTTTTGATTTTAACTTTCTGTGAGATCTTCCAAATTTCAAATTGAATTGAAGTAAATTTAATTTGAGCAAATTTTAAGCAAATTTTACGGCATTAAAAAACAACAACAACAACAATAAAAAAACATTAAATGCAAGTTGTATTATTTTAATGTTTATAGTGCATTTACGAAAAATTCTGTGTTTATCTCTGTTTTCTTATAGTAATATTATAGATGTGTAATAAATGCTAGTAAACGTATCTAATAATTAGCGTAATGTGTGTAGTACTACAATTGATTTGTTGAAATAATATCCGAAGTTAATTTATCTTGTGGTAACGTCCACAGCAAAGTTAATAACGTTGCAGAATTAATCTGTACATCGGCCAATTTAAATGAAAAATCTCTAATTAATAAAAATGTTTACCAATGACATGTTTTATTGTTACCGTACTAATTTGCATAACTTAGAATAAGTTTAATTCACTGTGATTATCGAAAATTTACATTTGCATTTTCATCTATTCTGTTAAAACCAATTAGATTATCAATTTTATACAAAAATATAAATAATTACTTGGTGATTCACAATCTTTGAAAAATCCTTTGATTATGTAAAATTTATATTAGTATGTTTACTTTGAATAAACTTTATCTCCATTAATTGCATTTTATGCAACGATAAATACTGGCTGCTGAATGTTCATTAATAACTAAGTTACGTATATCTCAGATTTTAAAATGAGTTGATCATGTTATTTTAACAAACAAAACAATAAGGGTTATATTTTTAAATAGCCTTAAGTCTGTTAATTATATGAAATAAATATAAATCACAATTTTAAGTAAAAAAGTTTTCATTACTAGAGATTAGGTTCTTCAGTATTAATGCTGTCTGATTTTTGTAAATGTTTAAAGATATTGTGAAATTATTTTTAATTCTCAATTAAATATATGTTTAAAGTACTTTTAAGATTCAAATTTATTTATTTTAATCAAGCAAAATATATACTACTATACATTTTACTTATTATTGTTTGTTGGAAATTAAAGGATTACATAATAATTTCACCAACATATAGTCAGAGGTTCCCAAACTTTGTTGTTTCGCGATCCACCTTAGAATTTTTAAAGTGTTTCGCGACCCACCTATTATATAGATATGTAGAAACTTTTGTACAATGTATTTTACGGTAACGGATAATTTCTTATAAATTATTTATATGAAGACTCGTATAGTTATTCTGAACTTGACAGCAAAATAATCATAAAAAGAAATCTCATTTATCTACGTTATGTCAAACACGTTTATAAGCGCACGTATTACAAAAAATATTGTTTAAAAGTAAATTCAACATATAACATTGTACCAACAAGGAAATATACTTTAAGAATGAAACTTGTTAAATTTAGCCTAAGCTACTCTTTATACAAATTTTAAGTTGCCAACCTCCCGATTTTTTTCATACCAGTATTTTTATGACAAAATATTTGTTTTATATAATCGTGCAATTTTTGCTGTTTAATAAAGCGAAAATGTTTGTATGATTTTACTGGTATTCAAAAAATCGGGAGGTTGGCAACTATGCATGCAGAAACTGATAATTTATCCCGTTAACCGTTTAACGTTCATTGGTTTCCCTACGAAACCACAAAATTTTAATTACGAAATTCAACAATGACAGCAGAATTTTAATAGAAATGTTTTCCATTTACTATGTATGAGAAATATCACTTTTTTGTTATACACAAATAAATTTGTTCATAATTTCCGGTGTCAACCATTTATTTCAACATTTTAGCAATTGAAGTGCTTTATCCGCTAAAGGGTTAAAATTGTAAACTATTGTGTTTGTTACAATGTTACAGAAAATAAAATTAATAATATTTCTCTGAAAACATGACATATTATTTTCCGACCGATCTTAAATATCCCGTAAACCGGACAGTGGGTTGTGACTCACAGTTTGGAAATCATTGTAAGTAATAATTAGAACTAGTAAATCTACAGATATACAGCCTCGACGTCTGCTCTGCGAGTCATTGTTTTTTTTTTTTTAATCTCACTTTTCATAATATTTAACATCCTACAATCCGCAATTAATTTTTTTTTTGGAAAATTACATACATATATATAAGCATATAAAATTCTTCGAAAGTTCAAGAATTTAGAATTGTTAAATTAAACACGGTGTTATTCAATGCTTTTCTAAAATTCTGATGACCTGCTTATTCTTGTTATTTTTTTGTAGATAAAAAGGTATATTTCGGATATTTAGATAAAAAGGTATGTATCCCAAAGTAATGCGATTTATTTGAATTTTATTACTTTGATACGCTTTGAAATATAGTTGCTAGGTAACGATTAAACGAAAGAGGAAAATGGAAAGAAATGCATTTTTAAATTTGTAATTAATATTTAAAAATATATATTTTTTCCAAATTCTAGTAAGTGTATTGATAAATTTTCAAACCGATTAGATATATTTAAGATCTTCCTACCGAAATTTTAGCATCCTTAAGTTTACGTTTCTATCAATTATTCAAGTGTGCCATTTTCTTTCCAACGAATGGAAATTTTGAAAATCGTCTGAATTCCCATAGAAAAGCATTATGACTTAAAAGAAAATGTTCCATATTTGTGTTCTATATATGAACGAAATTTAACCAAAAACTATACAGCTAAATCCAGGTACCTCATCAACAAACTTACCTAATTACAATCTAAGCTAATGCTTTTTTCAGCACTTATCGCGAGACATACAAACAAACAGACAAACATATACCAAAAACTTTTCGGGTCTCAACAGTAAGCCTAAACTGACGTTCAACAATTATCATTATTTCAAAAGTAATTCATCTTTATTAATAAATATTTCTTAATTGTGATTTTCTTTATTTTAAATACATAATGTCCACCCATATTTATGAGTTTTCATTACTTATATTTACAAATTTAGGCGATGTAATATAATATGTATTTTTAAATATCTCCAAAGGTCTAAAATGTGTATTAAGAATGTTAAGGTTATTTCATTTATATCTAATATTTTCTTTTCTCCATGCAACAAATATTTTTGCCAATTTCCATCAAATACCCACTATGACACTAAATAAAAATATACGAACAACCGGTCATTTTTGATCGGTATCAAACGGAAATATTTAGATTCGAACCAGAAATTTTTTTATAAAATAAATAAAATATTAATCACAATGAAACGAGCTAAGCATGCAATTTAAGTAGATTTAATTTTTAAAAAAATTCTGAAATCTATACTAATAAAATAAAGTTTCGCTCTGTGTGTGTGTTTGTTTGTTTGTCTGCGATGGCTAGCAAAATGTAGCCCATCTAAAAATTTAGGTGTGGATAGTACAAGGTCTGGCCATGTGCGCTTGAGTATCAGAATTTCAATATTTTGATAATTACCCAAGAAATTAATTAGATTCTCATTAACCATCGCTTCTAAAATGCCATCTTTTTCTGAAAATGGTGCAAAAGAAATGTGAAACCGCAAAATGAGGTGTGTGTTTGGAGAGAGAAGAAATATTTTAGGTTTACTGGAAAAAGGTTGGGTTACCTCAATGACTCTTACCCCCTAACTCACCGTCAACCTCAACTGGCGAGTTACGCTGTAACTCTCGGTTGACCCTGAAATCAAATTCTCCGCTAACTCAACTAGCCGAAAATGGAGGAGAAAACGAAACATAAGTTCAGTAACTGAACTAACCTATTCGTCTACAGTTATTCGACATGCGCATGTGCAATTGAAGCAAAGATGGCGGTTGCGTTGACAAGTGTTTTGACGTTTATTTCGTTTTCAATGCTATTTGTGATGCAGAAAGCAAACGAAATGTTAATTTAAAAAATAATAATAATGTGAAAGAATGTGTTACTTTTAAATAATAGCCCTTTTAGGATATTTTAACTCTGTAAAGTCAAGATTATAGTGATTATTAAGAAAGTTTTCAAGACGTAAAATATCTATTGAGAATATTTGGTAGCGCCATCTAACGAATTTAAAATCAAATGTTCTTACACTCAAATATTGTATATACGATTCAAATCTTTTTTTTTTTTTTTTTTTTTTTTTTAAGAATAAAAAACAGCAGTTTTTCTTAAATTTCAGATTTATTCCTACACTTCATGTTTGTTTAAAAAATAAAATTATAGAAGATGGAATTTTGCGTTAAAATATCGTTATAATATATAAAAATGTATATCCGTTTGTAATAGATAAATAATTTGAACTAATATGTACTTGTTAGTTAAAAATAATTATTTTTGTTTGAAAGAAACATTTTTAAGAGGATTATTTGAAAATTTTCGCAGTTCACGAGAATTTTTTCAAACAGCTCTTTAAATTATTATATATGAAATTAAAAATATATATATATATTAATTATAATAATTTACACATAAAAAACCCCCACCTTTTTGGGTCTCGTATAAGGGATAAATGCTACCAAGCATGCAATTTCATCCAAGATAATTTAATTGAATCTGTAATCAATTATTTTAGTTAAATAAAACACATACATTAGAAATAAATATATGAAAATATCTTTTTATATAATATTCTTGCAAAATAAATAAATCTAGCTCGCTATTTGCTTTTATTCCACTTATTAGTGTTAGCATGGTCATAAAATTGTTTATTAAACGTAGATAATATATATATATATATATATATTCTTTAATCAAAAAACTTAAAAAAAAAAAAAATCCTATAAAATTTTGTAAAAATGAGCATTTTATGACTGTGACAATATTTTTAAACCACCAAATCAAAATGTTAATTCAAAATTTATTTGTAAATTTATTTATCAAAAAGTAAACACTCCAATTTCCCTTTAATCAAATAACTAAAAAAAAAAACAAAAAAAAACTTGTTAGTTAAAAATAATTATTTTTGTTTGAAAGAAACATTTTTAAGAGGATTATTTGAAAAAAATTCGCAGTTCACAAGAAATTTTTCAAACAGCTTCTAAAATTATTATATATGAAATGAAATATATATATATATATATATATATATATATTAATTATAATAATTTACACATAAAAAAACACTTTTTTGGGTCTTGTATAAGGGATAAATGCTACCAAGCATGCAATTTCATCCGAGATAATTTAATTGAATCTGTAATCAATTATTTTAGTTAAATAAAAAACATACATTAGAAATATATGAAAATATCTTTTTATATAATATTTTTGCAAAATAAATAGATCTAGCTCCCTATTTGCTTTTATTCCACTTATTAGTGTTAGCCTGGTCATAAAATTGTTTATTAAACGTAGATAATATATATATTTTTTTCTTTAATCAAAAAACTTAAAAAAAAAAAAAATAATAAAAAAAAAAATACTATAAAATTTTGTAAAAATGAGCATTTTATGACTGTGACAATATTTCTAAACCACCAAATCAAAATGTTAATTCAAAATTTATTTGTAAATTTATTTATCAAAAAGTAAACACTCCCATTATGCTCTTTCAATACTCTGTTTTGTTTCGTTATTGAAAACTGAATCAAGGGAGGACAGAACCCATAAAGACTATTGCTACATCATGTGATCCCTTTGGCCAATGAGATATACACATTTCAACCTGCCGTCGAGTAACCCAGAGTCGAATAACCATGTCCCTGAAGTTAACGAAGAATTCGGAATTACCAACCGGCAGTTAGATTCGCGAACCTCGGGTTACTCAACTGAGAGTTGTACGGGAAGTTGAAGGTTGGTGGTGAATTGACCGGTTAACTACGCCTTTTCGACGCATGTCGAAATAACAGAAACTATTAGGTCTGTCAACACGAAAATTTTCAGATCTATGTAAACAAAAAATTTCAAATTCAAAAAATTCGATCTACAACTTTCAGAAATATTAATTAGGAATGTTTAATTTTTCGAGCAATTTAATCTTGCAATGAACAACAGATTTTTGATAAAGAAATTGAGCCTCCACGGGTGTCTGGATAATGAATCCCCAAAGAAAGAGGTACTAAGAGATTTTTTAGGTGACTCAAATTAATAATTATAATTAAGCTGTGATTTTAAATCGGAAGGTGGTTTCTTTGAACAGAGTGCACCCCCTGCCCGTGGAAGGTGGAACTAAAAGATTTTGCAACGCATGCGCAATTCGCCTACTATACGGTACCGCAGGAAGTGGGAACACGTGTCGGAGGTTCGTTTAGATCAGAATGCGCCCTTCTCGGAAGAAGGTGAAAATAAAAGATTTTCAGTCGCGTGTGCAGCAATTTTAAATACATAATTTTATACAAAATCGAGTTAAATATATAAAATCATACAAAC
Organism: Maratus michaelseni; assembly: GCA_963931845.1. Taxonomy (NCBI): domain Eukaryota; kingdom Metazoa; phylum Arthropoda; class Arachnida; order Araneae; family Salticidae; genus Maratus; species Maratus michaelseni. Next base: position 78,279,018 of record OZ007595.1, on the reverse strand, counting down.
TTTATGTTTGTTAAGCTTTATTATCAGGGGCCTGGGCAACGCCAGGCGGGTCAGCTAGAATGTTTATAAAACTTGAGTAAATTCTCGGAAATTAAAACAGAAAACAGAAAGTGCAAGGAAATTTCAAAACTTGGCTAAAAATATAATTTGATTTTCTAGTCTAGTGCAAAATGGAAATAAGAAAAAATACTGTTTTTCCTTTTTGAAAATGTTTTTTTATATTTTTTATCATTGCCTGCTCACTTAAATTAGTGTGTATTGTACAATGTTTGACGCTTTTAACTAGATAAAATTTGTTGACTTTTAGCACGGTAAAATTTAAAGTGGCTTTTTCGTATGCTCTTTTAGCTTAATTAGTTTCATGGACGCCATTTAGAAGAACAAATACATGATAAAAAAATTTTGAGTGCAACTACAAGTGTTTGCGTATTTTTTTATTTTTTATTTTTTATTTTTTACTATTCATTTACAAATATTTTGCACTGGGAAAGTTTGAATAGTTTTAGGTCTATTTCAGGTTAGAAATATACATACTCTAATGAATTCAAACTAAAAGCATTTTGAAATATATATGTATATATAAAGCACAGAATGATAGATTACGTAAGAAACAGTCTCGAATTACGAATATTAAGAACTCATTTGTATACTCAGAAATTATATAAAATATGGACAGATGGCTGCAAAGCTCTTCATGCATAAATTGTTTAAATTTAAATTTTTAGATGCACGTTATGATGCTTTTAGTACAGGAGAGAAGGCATTCTATCAACATATGATATCTATTAACGTGACTTACATATGTAAACTTAGTTAATAGAAATTATTAAATAAGTACCAAAATATAAGCTCGGAAACTTTGTATTGTACAATTTCTTCGATACAAGTTTTATCACGTTTTCACTTCCTTTTCTTTAAGGAGGCATACTATTCTTCAATGTTAAAAAAACTCGATGTTTAGAGGAATATGTATGTGAAATAAAAACATTTTCTGCGAATTTTAAAGAAGCTGCGTACAAAATGCAAATAATTAAGTTAGTTGTGACTAGAAGAATAAGTTGATCCGTATGAAATAGATGCTTAAAATAATACTTTGCGGACGTTTATTTCAAAGCGTTGAAAATATTCTTCTTTTAAATTGCGCGCAAAATATTTTTTTTACGGTATTAATTATAGCTATATTTTAGACTGAACCTAAGTATGTGTTATATTTTAGCTAAATTTATATTTTAAAAATAAAGTTGGATGTATTGCACATTCTTTTCTCGAACTTTATCTATGTAAACATTTGTTTTTGTTGTTGCTGGTGTTGTAGGTGGAAGGATAACATATCTAGGTTCGGTTTTAAGACACAAGTATAACCTATAATGTCTAAAAGTTTCAAGTAGTTCCAGCGATATCTTGCACGTAATTCTGAAAATCCTCATTTTGAGATAAATCACATTAATGTACATTTTATTAAAACTTGAAATGTCCAATGTTTTCGTAGTTTTTGATTATTTTGGAATCGATACTAACTATACACATTATGAAATACAATTTCAACAATATGTTATAAAATTCCACAAATATTTCACAAGAAATATTGTTACAGGCGGATATCTATAAAAACAACTTCGTCTTTGAATATTTTTAGCTTATCATGATACCACGCCTTAGTGTAATACTGAACAAAATCTAACTAATCAGCAATCAAAAGAGGATAGTGAAATGAAATGTGTATTTTGACATATAAATCATTTGCCTTCTTCTACCCGTTATCGAGATATAATGTCTTACAGTTTGCTAATTTATTTGTTTAATTTAGGTAGAAAAGGCATTGTTCTGATTCAGAAAAATTAGTAATCAGATTAATATAAAACACAAAACATATTTAGATGTAATAATATAAAAATGAAGAAGCCCGCAAAAAAAAAAAAAAATACTATTGACAAATATGCTACTTGACGAAAAAATGATTGAAGCATAGAAAATCGTGGCACCAGGAAAATTTCATGAACTTAAATCTAGTGCAATGAATACAATACCTCCTGCGAAAAACAAAATTGCAAGTGTGTTTCAAATGGAAGTGGCCAAGTTTGCACTAACCCAGACTTGTACCATGTATAGCGAATCATGTCGGAGTACTGCGACGCACTAAACTGGAAATGGACAAGTGACTGGAGTTTGGTGATGTTATTACGTTGAAAAATATAGACTCCTCCTTCCATCCTATTAAATAAATAAATAAGCAAATTTTAAGACTTTATATCTCGATAACAGGAAGACGAAGGCAGATGATTTATTCGTCAAGAACCACGTTTCACTATGCTCTTTCGATTGCTGTTTATTTAGATGTTTTTCATTTTTGCACTAACAGCGTGGTTCCCTGTTTAGATAGATTTTCCAGTTTTTCGAATCAATAAAAATATATAAATATATGGTTTTAATACAAACTTTGCTACACGTCAAATAAAATACGATCAAATGTATGATATAAATATATGTATTTTTTGTCAAAAGCTTACAAACATTTTATGCAAGAAGAATCACAATGTGATAATAGGGTTCAGAATCAGGCCCCAAGAACAACTCATCTGAATATTTACGATCTGAAAGCCTTAAATAAGCAATAATTTTTCATTTGTCTGTTACGTGCCTCGTTTTTTAAAAGGTCAGGTGGTAACATCGATAGTTGTTGGCTACCACCTTCTTTCTCTTAGTTTTTATTTCTTCTCAGGAACTAATGGAATTAATTATTAAAAATATTTTTACTTTTGAATTTAAAGCTAATTCTTAAAATTAACTTTAATTATATTGATAATTACTTTTTCTTAGTATATCAATTTACTTATTATATATTTTAAATTTTAAATTTAAATATTAAATTTAGATGAAAAATATTAAAGTATCCATATTTAACCGTTTGAATGCTGAAAATTCGGCCTATAATCCGCGGAACAAACAATTGTGTTTCAACCCATAAATTTTATCTTATAAAATGTAACTCACTAGATCGCTGTAAATACTTCAACTGTTGCATAAAAATTAAATGATTTCAATTATTGAATAAAATTTCTGGGTTGAAACAAAATTTGTTTGATCCGCAGATACATTGCGGCGCTATCGCGCTTCACAGCACTCAAACGGTTAAGGAATTACAGTGGACTCATGTTAATAAGCCTACGCTAAAGATGCGGGGATCATAAATGGTCCGCATTATGAATACCAGTATTTTCTGAGGAAAATTTTCTTTTTAGATTTTTCTTGCAAATTTCGTAGAAACCGACCTTGAAAGTTACTAATATTGCAAATGTTGTAGAAATCTAGCACGAAAATTTTTCTTAGAATATACTGGTATTCAAAACGCAAACCATTTGGGATCACTGAAGATGTATCTCCGGTTAATGAGGGCAATTTCGTTTTCCCCATCATTTCCTATTTGCAGTTAGTGTTAAAGCCATACCTGCCAACTTTCAACTGAATTTCCGTACAATGCGAGTTAATTTGATCCAGGTTAAAGACATTTCTAACCAGATAAAATATCTAAAAAAATAATTTATATTTAGTTTAATGGTATTATTATCATCTCTTTTCTTAATTTTACATCTAACTTTTTTATTGTAATTGTTCCTTTATCTCGTAGTTAATACTACATCTTAGCTTTTCCCAACTGTTCAATTTAATACAAGACAGTCTACTCACAATAGACCGGTCATTAAGTTGTTTGCAACTCGGAAGCCCCTTAAGCGAGATCAAATGTTCGACAACTTGGAACCTTTATCATTGCATTTCTTAAAAAAAAATCAGTTTTGAAACGTGTTTAACCTTAGTTGAAACATGAAGTCAAACATGTTCTTTACATCCTCAAAGTTCAAGGGCATTTCGGGCATTTCCTCATGAATTTCAGTAGATATTCGACAAAACGTCTGAAATCGGTCCTTTCCCCTTTACTTCTGGACATCAGTGTAATATAACAGACCAAATTTTCCTAGTGTTTCGCAAAACTGGAAAATAGTATGTTAAAAACATTAATGCAAATAAAACTGGGAGATTACGTTAATTAAAGTTACATTAGGTAAGTACAGCAGTTGCTGTACTGTTTGTTTTCGCCCTTGAAAACAAACTTTTATTATTGTAATTTAATGTAATAAAAACTTGTTTTGAGTGCTTAATTAGTTTTAGACAATATTTTAGTTGTTCTAACAGACTTGTTTTGAGTGCTCAATCAGTTTTAGACAATATTTTAGTTGTTCTAACATCTGGATATGTGTTTTAAATTTAAAAGAAAAATATGAAAATTGTTTTTCGGAAAATGTAATTAATTATGAACATATTAAAATGTTTTGTCTCATTGCGGCTCGTGAAAATATTAAGTAATTAAAAAAAATTGCTCAATTATATACTAATTCAAAAGGAAAAGAAATAGAGATTATCCCTTATAAAAATATAAAATTAAGTTTTTGGGTATGTGATTAAAACAACCCTAGCTAAAAATCTCAGAATAATAAAACAGCGTAAATGTAATATAAAAAAATTATCTCATGAGAAACATTTGATATACGCTAGTTAGTTTAAATTGTTTAAACAATGTTTGACATTTTCTATGAATTATGATTACTTTTAGAACTTTTTGTAATTATTTATACCCCATTACTAATACTGTTTTAATAGAGATATGCTTATATGTAAGGTGATATTAGTTCATTTATAATTTTTTTGGACATAAAGAAATATAAGATATTAATTTAATAAGAGCAATAAAATAAATAAATAAATTTTCTAAAAAAGCAAAGAAATCAAATTTAATATACTGCATTAAAATATTGCTAAAAGTAAAAATAATTTCTGAATAAGCATTGTAATTGGAAATACAGGGTGTTTTTTTTTTAACTGACACTGTTCAGAGCCGTCTGTAGCTCGTTCTAATAACTGGATTGACACAAAATTTTGTGAATGGACTAAGAAAACCATGGGAAAAAAAAGATTAAAAAAAAAATTAGTTCCAATCACCACCGATAGGGGGAAATGTGGCGCTGTGGTCATTTATGCAACTGGGAATTAGCATAAAATACGGGCAAAAAATGAACATGCAAATTTTTACTTACGCAAGCGACAGTAGCGCCAATAGTTTAAGTTATAAATGCATGCGAAAAACACCGAGAAACAATTTCAGATCAGGTTGAAAATGAATCTCACGTTACCGCAGCGCGCGTTACTTGTGAAGTTCTTATATTGTAACCAGTACAATGCACCAGCCGCTCTTCGTTTACTTAGAACACGCCATAAACTGCGCAAAGCACCTTTATCCGTTAATGTATTGAAAGCAATGATTCTGAAATTCGAAGAAACAGGCTCGCTAGCAGTTCGGTCAGGCAGAAAAAGTGATAATGGATGTTTCAACTGCGATCAACGAAAGGGAAAGTGTAAATGATGAATAAAACGTGGCATTTTATCCAAATTATTAATTTTGTCTGTTTCTGATGGGGTTTTTTCAATGTACAGCGCTACATTTCCCCCTATCGGCGATGATTGGAACTAATTTTTTTTTGTTGGAATCTTTTTTCCCATGGTTTTCTTAGTCCATTCACAAAATTTTGTGTCAATCCAGTTATTAGAACGAGCTACAGACGGCTCTGAATAGTGTCAGTTAAAAAAAAAAACACCCTGTATGTAAAAAATATTTTTCAGTCAATTTTTCAGACATTCATAATATGGACGCAAATGGTATGATTATGAATATAACAATCAAATGTAAAGATTATATGCATTTGGTATATTTTTTAATATTATTAAAGAAACATATTTGAAATATCCAAACAATATACTGGACACCCAATACCTGAACAAATTATGCAACTTAAATATGTCCTTGTTGATTTTTATTTTTTGTTCGTTTGATTATTGTAATTATTATTATTTGTCAAGAATTTGTCAAGATTTGTTATAATATTATTTCAATCCAACAAGGAAAATTCACTGTTAGTTTTTTCGACCTCCAATTGTAAACCATTTCTTATAACAAACCCCAGTATGATATAAAGCTGTGCTGAAATGCAATTGATGTTATACATTCGCTTAATGAAGTTTACTCTATCTCAACTTCAGACATTTGTGAATAATTACATTTAGAATTTTGGCCGCTATTGTAAGTATGTGCAGTGATTCTGTCATTTGTTTTTTATCTTGATAAATTGGTACTCTAATGCCGAAATGTTTCTTACCAATGTTGGTGCTATACTAGCATAATTTAAACATCCCAATGTTAGAATAATGTTGATTTACAATATTGGTAATACAGTCGGCACCTCTCACTTATGCGCCTCTTAGTTATACGCAAATTTCATAAGGTCCCACCACGAGGAATAGGGGAATAATGCTATAGATCTCTCACTTATAAGCGCCACTTTTATTTATCTCTTTCAGTTATACGCGGAAATAACAGCGCAATTCCCAAACTCTAATTTAAGTGAGAAACTTTTTTTAATCTATAAAGAATTTTCGTCACGTGTCAAGGTCAAAAGTCCGTTCCGCAAAGCGCCTGAGAAGGTGGAGAGGGTTTTTCAATTATTCAAATGAGTCCTTCTTTTCTTTCTCTTTTATTTTTATCAAGATACGCGCGTGTTCCCTTCCCTCCTTGTCTTTACGGTAGCATCTGGATTATTATTATTATTATTATTATTGCAATAAAATGAGCAAAATAGAGTTAACAAATTCGTTCAGAATGGAAGTTATACAAGCAACAGAAAATATCAAAAATAAAATTAGCTCGAAAACATAAATATAGCTCGAAAATTCGATTTTCCAGAATCAACGCTCATGGGGATTTTAAAGAACAAGGATGCTTTCAAAAAATTGAACAATGAATATTCTACAAAGCGAAGAAACGATTAAGAATTCAGAATGAAAATTTTGAGATTTTATAAACGACTTTAATTCAGTGATTCATAGAAATGAGATTGGACTTCCTTCTGTTTTTTTCTTTATCCTGTTTATCCGCTATAATAAGTCACGCATACTAATTCAGGTCTATTGACAGAAATTTCTTTTCTTTTCTCCCCCCCCCCCCTCTCTCTCTCTCTCTCTCTCTTTTTTTTTTTTTAACTTACTTTTAAGTACTGATTCACTTATAACAATATCTTTGTAGAATAAAATAGTTTTTAGAAGTTATTAATAGCATTAAAATCCACAAAAAAATAATTGCTTAAAATTCATTTTTTTTATCTTAAAAACTAAATGGAACAGCTTCTAAATATAATCTTACTACACCAAACGCGATAAATGCCAGTTCGGACCTACGTTTCTAGCTCGCTAATACTTTAAAATTAAGATTAGTTTGATTGTAACCACATTTGTGAAGTAGTAACTTTCGCATTTTTAATACAACTCGAAAAGACGGATTGTATTATTTAAAAAAAAAAATTGGTAGGAATCAAAATAATCCGAATTTTTTTTAAAAAGGGACACTACACGCTGATTCAAACATACTCGACTGAAATTAAAATCTACAAAAAATGCTTACAAGGGGACCGCCAAACATGCTGCGCACAGATTTTGATGATTTTAAAGTGTGTTGTAGGAATCATACCCCTAACTATTCAGGTCAAAGGTTTCCTTCAAATGGGCTTTAGTTTTCAAGAAATTTCGGGTTAAAGTCCAGCATATGTTTCAAATACCCATTAGTTCGCGATCTGGAACAAGGTCTTCGTGATGCAGAGCTAGCGTTCGCGATTTGAGTGCCAGAGGTGAGTGTTCTGTCCTATCATGCGAACATCTAGATGTGTGTTTTAAATTTAAAGGAAAAGTATGAAAATTCTTATTCGGAAAATGTAAGTATTAACGAACATATTAAAATGTTTTGTCTTTTTGCGGCTCGTGTAAGTATTAAGTAATTTAAAAAAATGCTCAGTTATATACTAATTCAAAAGCAAAAGAAATAGAGACTGTCCCTTATAAAAATATGAAATTAAGTTTTTATGCATATGTTAAAAACAAACATATCTAAAAATCTCAGAATAATAAAACAGTGTAAATGTAATATAAAAAATATTCTCACATGAAAAACATTTGATATACGCTAGTTAGTTTAAATTGCTTAAATAATGTTAATTTATTTGTCGTGTTACAAGTTTTATGCAGAATTATGAATTCTGCTTCTTTGAACTTTTTGATATTTTCCTAATAAATTCCATTTACATTTTCGAATTTTTCGTTTAAATTTACATTTTTTTTTTTTTTTTTTTTTTTTTTTGCAGTTTTGCAGTTTTGAAATTAACATTTGTATTGGCGAAATTCCAAACTAATTTATGTATAGATTTTGTTTATTTTTTTATTATTATTTACCCTTTAAATTTTAATAACCGTTCTAAAATAATACTTTTTTTAACATTATGAAATTTTAAATGAATATTTATATATTTTTTTTATAATTTATACAAAATATTTTTTTTTATCTCAAACCTTCTAAAGGAATTAATTAATCATATATGATTAGGTAATTCCAACAACATATCTTGAAAGGAGTAATAAAATATTAAAGCAATAACGCTTATATCCAAGTTTTAGCCAGTTATATATATTTTTATGTCATTTAAATACATTTAACTGTAAAGTTCAAACTCCACATCATTTTTGACTTGCACAATTAAAAAATAATATCTTGCAATTCTTTTTTTTTTATTCTAACAAGTCGATGCCATAGAAAAATTCAACTAGAAATGAAAAATCGTTTGTAAATTACAATACATATAAAAAATATCTGAAAAAAAAAATCGTCTGCAATGCCTTTTACGGTAATATCAGAATAAATAAAAATTTCTTTTTATCAATTTCGTTTAGCTTCCTTTGCAGACAATTACCACGTTTGAAATAATTTTTTTGTCAATCTTAATGCATTTTTTAATATATTTATCACAATTTAAGTATTCAAAGATTATATAATATGCTAATTTATACATTCTTACAATATTGTTAAAACAATTTACGTAAAGAATATATTTAAGGACGATTTTTAATGCGGAATTTATTTAGAATGTTTTTGTGATATGTATCACACAATTAGTTCCATATTTAATAAACTAAAAATGTCGATGTCGGTGATGATAAATATTTTAGTATTTTAGAAGTTAACATAGTTTAATATATTTAGAACAAATCAAATATTAAAAGGATATATTATTTTGTTAATTTTTTTCTTAATCGTTTAATTTTTTTAAATAGAAAATGCACATAAAAAAATGCATTATTTCATAAATACGATAAGTAAATAAGTAAATATACACAAATGTAAACAATAACAGGGTTCGTACGCTTTTCCCGCAATTTTTTTATAGATTTTTTCGGTTTATTTAGATGCATAAAAGTATTACAAATCCTGCAATTAAACGAGGTGTCTACAATTTCTGTTATTTAAATATTAAATAGAAAAATTCTGTTAAAAAATTGTGGTAAAAGCGTACGAACCCTGAATAATCATTTTAAAAAGACGAGATATCAAGACATAAATTAGTTTGGATTTTTGTCAACAGAAATGTTAGATTAAAAATTGCGCAAAAACTATAAATTTTCACGAAAAATTCGAAAATGTAAATGGAATTTATTAGGAAAATATAAAAAAATTCAAAGATGCAGAATTCAGAAATCTGCATAAAGCTTATAACGCGACAAATATATAAAATTTAATAAAAAAAAGGTAAAAATCACATAAGAGGACGGAACCCTCATCTCCGGCTCTAAAATCGTAAGCACTATCTCTGCGCCACGGAGACCTTGTTCAAGATCGCGAACTAATGGGTATTTGAAATGCATCCTGAACTTTAACCCGAAATTTCTTGAAAACTAAAGCCCATTTGAAGGAAACCTTTGACCTGAATAGTTAGGGGTATGACCCCTACAACATACTTTAAAATCATCAAAATCTGTGCACATCATGTTTGGCGGTCCCCTTGTTAGACCAACCCAATAATTATACTGATTAAATGCTAATAATTATGCAGATAAAAGCATGTAAAATTGGCTTAAGTCAAATTTTAACGTCGTTACAAAAAACTCTAAAAAAGTACCACATATTTTTTTTTCTAATAATAAATTTACACAAGATTTCAACATTTCTTTAAAAAAAAAGATTCTTAGTACAAGAGAAGAGGAATCGACGAAAATGAATGTTTTTCTTCAATAAAAAAGCAGAACATGGCAAAGCACTTGCTGAACCTTTATAAAAGATAGTTCATTCATATGCATCACCTGACGTTCCTTAAACTTTCTCTGCTTTTATCCATTATTTTATGTTGTAATGTTATTAAAACATGCTTAGTAAGAAGAACTTTTTTCAGAATATTTAAAGTTAACATAAATTTTTTCTGTAATATTTTATTTTATGTTGAAACTAATACCAGCAATAGTTTTTGGAATTTTTACTACTGAGTACGGTTCTACAGGTAAAGCTGTATCATTTTTAATGCGATAAAATGTTATAAGATTTTTAAATGAGTTCGTAAATGAAGAATGGTGAAAAATATTTTAAACGATTATTGCTCAATTAGCAATCCAATGTCTGGTATGTTGGTTATATTGAGGTAAGGTCCTGGTTGAGTATATTTGGCAGTAGGAACAGGCAATCAACATTGTTTCCGAGTATTCTTATTCTCGCCTAATTTAATAAAGAAATTTTGTGTTTAAAAAAGGCGATGACACTTAATGGCGAGTGGTACTTAAGCCTTCGTTCCTTAAACTTCCTCTTTTTTTCCCCAATGTTTTATCTTGTAATGTTATTAAATCATGTTTAATAAGAAGAAAGATTTTCAGAATATTAAAACCCAATGAAATTTTTTTCTGTAACATTTGTTTTATGATAAAAAATATACTTTCAGAGATTTTTCAAATTTTTACTACACAGAACAATTTGGTAGACAATTCTGTATAATTTTGAATTGAATAAAATCTTGTAATTTTTTTAAATAAGCTCTTAAAGAAAGAAAGAACATGTTGGACTTATGTAGCTTTGAATTTTTCTTTTTTTTTGGCCAAACAAATAAAAATTTTGAAGGATGTTAGCTCTAACAGCAGTGTAGTATTTGGCACAATTTTTATACAAAGGTCACGGCAAGACTAAGTATTCTTTTGGAATCGGTGCAGGCAATCACCGCTATTTACGATTATTCTTATTGTTACTTAACTTCTGACAGAAATCTTGTGTTTTAAAAAGTCAATGACTACTATTCGTAAATTTTGGTACACTCTAACAGGTACAACTGCCCGGTGTACTTTCCAATAAACAGGCTCTGACTGGGATCAAATCCTGCATTTATCGAAATTACTTCCAATTAATTATCAATATTACATAACACAACACTGCGCAGTGATGCATACACGAATCAACTAAAATTTTACTACGGTGACCTCTCACTTATACGCGATGTTCAGTAATTACTTTTTCGTACCACTATTTTAAAACAGTAAAATTCGATTTATAAATTCGACGATTAAATAAGGAGAAAATTACTTTAAAAGGAAACTGATGCGGAAAAATAATTACCGTGCACCGCGTATATTTACGCGGTCACTGCATTAATAAATAAAATCAGTTCTTTCAACCACTATATTTATATACAATTATCCTTCTTATAAAAATCCCAAAAGTTTGCTATTAACTAGACTAAAGAATGTATCTTTAAAACTTAAAATATGTAATCATAAATATGAGTATAAAAAATAAACTTCAAAGCAAAATCATACAGTGTTGGGTTAGCTTTACGTTGAAAATATTTGAAATAAAAACCAAATAGTCCAGAAATATCGGCTAAATATTTGAAATGTTAGTAATGAAATAGAGAAATTTTACCTAAAAATATTGGTACAATCTTGTAAGAAATATTCAAAGTGAGACAATAGATCAATATTGAAATATATGCCAATATATGAGGACCGCAAACAGTACTTTGGGGTATTGTTTTGCTGCTAGGGTGGAATTTGGATATTGTTCATTGCGTTAACGAAAAAAAAATAGTTTTACCACATCTGGATAAAATTTTCGTGCATTTGTACCCAAATAACACAAGAACGAAGAGAATGTTTGTTCGTAATATTAAAAAATAGCAAAAATTTTAAAATCAACATTTAGAAATTGCATCGTATTTGTGTTTTATAAACATCGTCTCAGATAGCATGCAATTTAATTATGTTTTTAAAGTGATTTACTTACCTTAGAATATGTACAATAATGTGCACATGAATTAGGCCAGTGGGGCACATAGACATTTTATTCGATTCCCTCCGGAAATACTTGTCGAATATTTCTTGTTCTTCAGCTATGCAAACAAACTTTTTGATGTCAACTTAAAAAAAATCTACTTGTACTTTCCTTTGTTGAAATCTAAATAGTGACAAGTTGTGACGTTTGAAATAATCAGCATAAAACCTATCTAATAGTAATGGTGCATTGCTTAATTGGTGTATTTGCTTAACACGTTGACGGACACTTGAGGCTATAGCCGCCAAAGCGAAGTTCACAATGTGGCATGACGGCTATAACCGACCAAAACGAAACCGTCGTTTTTAGACACTACGGCTATAGCAGCACAAATGTGCATTTACCAGCGTACAAGTAGAAGCCCAGTGTCATGTTTTGGAAACAAATTTTTATGTTGAAGTTCGTTTTCCACCGGTTATACGAGTTGCAGCTTCAATATGCACGTGCAGGATGGCTAGTGGTCAGGGAAAAATACAGTAAAAAAATTATAATTACCAGTATATTCTTATAGAAAAATTCAATTGATTATTTGGATTTATTTTTTATTATTTTGATATTGATATTGATTATTTCATATAAACGACACATGATACTAATTCTATGGGAAAAAATCCAGTAATTAAAAAAATAACGCATTTAAAATATCGTATCTCTCTCTTAAGAAAAAAAAAGTTAAAAAAAAACGAAAAAAAAAAGTTGGAAATTGTACGTCAAACGTGACAAATGATGTGCATTCGTACAATAAATAGCTTTATAAATATTCAGATCTTCGTGGAATAGCTGTTGCACTCTTATGCAAAAATGCATGAATACAAAATTTATTGTATGTGCAGATTTTCATATTATAGACATTAATTTTATTTTAAGAAATTAAGTTTCAATACACTTTTACAAACAAATAATTACAATTCTATTGCATTAAAATTATACTATACCCAAATATCCAATGCAAGACAATGTAAAAAAATCGTTATTATTTCAGTGAAATGAATTATATCGTCTGTTATTATGATATGATTAATTTCCGTAATAAAATAAGAACATTTTAAGTTGGCAACACTTTATCTTTTGTTGATATTTACTGAAAATTCCAATGGGAAATTTAAGCCTAGCTTTTGATTGGTAGCAGAGGCGACAGCCACGGTGAGGGCCCGGGTTCGAATCCTGGGTGAGGCATGGATATTATTGTGTGTGTATCTTCAGTGCTGTCAACTTTCTTGTGTCTATCCCATCCTCAAGAAGATGATTTATTTAAATTTTCAAAAGTATTGCATGTATTTCTGAGAATAAAATTGTGGATCATTCGAGACAACAGCCTTGTAGCTTATAGGTTTCAAAGCAACCTCCTTCAACTGTCAAATATCAAAGCCTAGCTTTGAAAATTTTAGAACTTGAATCCATATTTAGACTCTCTTTCCATTTAATATTTACGTCTCCGGAAATATCTATCCAAAAAACAGTCGGTAGATTATGTGATTGCTATAATGAAACAATTTTAGTCTACAAATTCAGTTTTTAAATTCAGTAATACGGAAATGATATGACTTCATTTTAAGCTGTAACACCGCCCCCTGACTACTAGGTCTCAGCGCTGACACAAAAATGGTGGCGCTCGTGGGCCGATTTTGTAAAACCTTGGTACAGTCCTCTAATTTTACATCCCAGTATTTTCTAAAAGTTTTCTTTGACTTATTGAATCTCAGACAAATAAGGCGGAGAAAACTTTTAAAATTATTGGTATTGAATTTCAAGGGACTGTACACACGCTGAAAAATTTTGCCTACGACTACAGCCAGCGCCTAGAATACATAGTGTGGAAAACGGCTACAAAATAGTACTAAAAATTGAATCCGATAAATGTAGAACGATGCTGAAAAGATAACGGGTCGATCGCAGCGACATCTTCTACTAGTGGCGTAGACAGGGTGGAGGTCCAGATGATTTGGAAACCACTAATTTTTAAAAAATATTTTGCCTTATCTAACAGAGAATTTTCTGCGACATTGAAGGTGAAGCAAACATTGTATAAGAATCGAACAGAGAAAACGTTTCAGTTAGTGGTAAATATTTCAAATAATTAAATTATACCCTATTTCCTTTGACTTGGATAGTGATTTTCATAAGCTTTGAAAATATGAATGATATTGGTCATGGCCAAAAAACGTGATACGCATTCTTTTGTGCCTTGTTGCAGTGCTCGATTCAAGACAGCAAACTAGAATCTTTCCTATTTAGCATACAGAAGGATGAATCTGTGCTAGAAGAGTGGAAAAGATTAATTCACTTATATGATAAAAAACTAACTTCAAAATCAGTTACATCTGAAATATACACTTACAAGAAGATTTTATTAACAGAAATTATGTTCATGTTGTCAATAATAAAACGGTTGCTTTTGCTAGAGGTAAATCTATTTTTAAAGCAGATGTCGCTGTGATCGCGTTATTATTGCACCGCAACGTCGCAAATTTATCAGCTACTAATTTTTTAGAACTTTTTAAAGCTTTACCAGTTTGGCTTTTTTTAATTCCGAAATTTCGCATTCGTACCAGAAATTACCTATAGTGTTCTTTTCCTTAGTTAATGGCAGATATTTCGTGACTTCTTAAAGTAAAAATTCTTGTTTCAGAATTTCCGGTTTGAATTAGAAAATTTTAAATTAAAAACGGTAAAACCGTTTTCCACACTATGTATTCTAGGCGCTGTACTGCGACTGTATCAATATTTGTGTCAGCGCTCGGGCATAGTATTCAGCGGGTGGTGGCTGTTACCTGGGTATTGACTACTACTGCAATATTTGAACGAATTACTTCCACCAGTAAAATTTTAATAGAATTTTTTCTCTTATTAAAACGTCCTATTCATGCGAAATTACTGTCCGTAATAAGAAAAAATTTCTATTATTTTTTACTGGTGGAAATCTGTCCCGTTGGTAATCAGGCATATCCAGTTGAAAAAAAAATTATTCCCCGGTTAACCCCTTGAAGGGTACCGGTATATATTATATATAACACTTAATTTTAATCCCACAATGACACCAGAATTTTATAATCAAATTTTGAATTTATAATGAGGAAAAGCTTTTACATAGTTCTAAAATAAAATCGTTCGTCAATCCTGGTGTCAGTCAATCATTTCAATATTTTAGCTACAAGAGGACTTTGCCCCTGAAGAGGTTAACAGGTTAAATATGATGTGATCACCATGGCAACATAGAATCATTACCTATCATGGGATATCATTGAAATAATTAGGTATGATAGGATTTTATAGAATGAAGAAAACTTTTATTAATAAATTTTCATGTTTCAATTCGATTTTTGTAAAATTTGAAATGACTCTACAAAAATCTGCAAAGATTATATATATTAAATTTCAAACCAATCTTTTGGGTAGTTTTTGCACTGCTATATGCGGATAGAAGGACGGATATAACAGACGACGACTATATGTGCTACGTATTTATATAATTACGAACGAAAAGAGAAATGAAAAAAAAAATGAAAAATGAATAGAAAAAAGTTAACGATGTTCATTATTAGGGTTTCTATTAATTGAAAAATAAACGAAAAATACCGTTTTAGTTCCTATGACGTTCTTTGTAATCGTATATGGTATATTTGGTCCTAAGGGGTCTCATACTTATTAAAAATGGCGTCTACTTTAATTTCTCAAATGTTTAACACCCACTTCTGACATAATATTTGGGTTCCTTCGGTCAAGGCATACCTCAAAAGGTATAGTTTATGCTCTTGTACTTAAATATTCATAGAGTTAGAAGAAGTCGAAGTTTCAGGATGCAGATGTTAAATCTATGTGACTTGTTTTGATTTATAATTTCCTAGAAAATCAACCAATTAAATTTCACTTTTTTAATGAGATGCATTGCAGTGACTTAGTGAAAGTATATATTTTGCCATATATAACTGTTCGAAATACTATATTTTGTGCATACCACACACCTTATATTTTACGCTTAAAAATTTGGGGTAAGGGAATTGTCATCATATTCGTGTAAATATTGTATTTGAATTTGAATGCTTTTCCCCGCCTGTCTTTCATCGGTGGATCTACATAAATTATTTAACTTTATGTACGGTTTAATTAAAATTAATAAATGTCGTCGACTGTGGTTTTATATGCGAGAATAGTTTTTTTCTTCAGGTTAAAAATTTATCATCCTTCTCGTTTTATGGTGCATAATTTGCTGCTATTTAAAACACTGTGGAATATGTCACTCTTTATCATAAAATAGATTTATAATTAACACATACTCGAAAAGGTCATTAGCGGTACTCCAGTTCACCGTTTCTCACCCTACCATTTTTCAAAACATCTGGAAATTTCATAATATATTCAAAAATGTGGCCTGTAACATTTAATGTTCTTGAGATTCCTTTCACATGGTAATTCCTGGTAGTGAAAAAAACAGATGTTTGTTTTCTAGAAAACAGTCCACTTAATTCCAAAGTTGCTTCCCTGTATATAAAAAAAGGTTAATTAGAACAGGACTGCCCAAACCATGGAAAACAAGAAATTTCTTACACAAATCTTCACTTTATGTATTCTCCTGATTTCTCAGATTAAATAAGGCGAAGATTTTGCTAAGAAATTACTGGCACTCCGCATGCGCCAGGTTGTACACTCCTGAATTAGAATATATATGGCAAAAATCCGAATAAATGGCTAGGTAACTGATTCATTACCAAACCAGTATATTAGAACTTCTACGATTTAAATATTAGATAGAAATTGTCTAATAAAACCCCCCGAAAAAAAACGAAATAGCCATTCGACATGAAATTGTGTCTTCTTATGATTTAGGTAAAAAAAAAAAAAACTTTATACAGAAATTGTAACAAACTCTTAAAATTTGAATACGAGCACCCAATGTTGATAGCACATTTGCTTTTTCGGCATATTTTACATTAAATCATTCAGGGGCAAACTACTTATGCGGTTAAAATGTTGAAATGATTGATTGACATCAGGATTTACGGACAAATTTATTTGGAAATAAGTAAATGCTTTTCTCCACATACATTATAAAAGCAAAATTTTATTCAAAAATTTCTTTGCATTTGGGGGTTAAAATTATGTCCGATACATAATATCCTACCACCCTTCGAGGTATTAAGATACCTAACTGTAAGCCATACGATCATTAAGAAATTATGAAGGATTAAAGTTTAAAATATCCTAATGTTAAATTCATTTTAATCATTACAAAACAGCTTGCAATGCAGTTAGTTTTTAAAGCATACATCAAAAACTATTTGGTGGAAAAAGCTGTAATTTTAGATTTGCATAGTTAAAGTTTCTAGAAATCAATTTCTGTTTTAAAAAAATCGTAGGTCACAATTCATACTCTTTTCGGAAATTAATTTCGAAAATATAGATATTTTGAAATTGATTCTCGAGAAACATATAAATTGTAACTTATACATTAAAAAAAATTATGTACAGAAACTTCCAAGGTGTTCTCTTTTTTACTGTACAGTATTTTTATTTACATTTTAATAAGTTTTGCAAGTGGAAATATGACAGCATGTTTAAAAATTAATATAATAATAAAAAAATCATCATTGATCAAACGAGCACTAATAATAAAATTACTATTTTTTCTTGTTTATTTTAAATCAGATATTTTTTTTTTTCAAATTCAACTAATAAAAAAATATTTTTATAAACAATATAAATTGACACGTAAGAGCATAAATTTGCTATGATCAATTTTGCTAATTCGGGGAAAATCAAAAAGGAATCTTAGGTTCTAGCATAACTTTAAAACGAAAAGCAACATTTGTTTAATTTTTATTTATTTATTTTTATTTATTTATTTATTTATTTTTATTTATTTATTTATTTTATTTTATTTCTATTTATTTATTTATTTTCTAATTATTTGTTTATTTTATTTATTTTTTGTTTATTTATTTATTTTGGGGTGTAGAGGTAGGTGATCAATATACATACCAACATTTAAAAACTGTTTTTTTAATTTAGAACAAGGCTTTGGGATTCATTTATACTAACAAAATCTCTGTGTTTAGTTTTCGTACCAAAAAATTATGTTTCGAACTAGAAATTTTACTTTGTATACGAAGTCAAAAATGTACCACCGAAGATTACCTAATATTTTATTAAATAAAATTTCTTGTTCGAACATGTTTAATTGATTTGGAAATATACCCAAAAATTACGATTATTAAATTGACGTTTGGACATAAGACATATGTGCAAAAGAGTATTTAAGCATAAATCAGTGTAAAAAGCATAAGTCAGTGTAAAAAAAAAGAAGAAAAAACTTATAACATGGCTTTATTACAAAAAAATCACAACAAGGATGTCATTCGTTCATAATTTGAATGCAGTATTTGAATTGGAGGTCATTTACATATTAAAAATCGCCCCAACTTCGCTTTTTTTAATGGTAACACCCTTTTTTGATAATTTATATAGAATTCCTTGGAACCAATCAGCTCGTAAAGGTATATAGTATATATAGATTTGTTAAATCTTCATGGAGTTATATCAGGTCAAAATTTTTGGAATGAGGATGCTAATGTTAAATTCACATGACAAACTTTAAATTATCCCCCCCTCCTCCCCCCCCCCCAAAAAAAAAAACACGACAAAATAACCTTTTAATTTTTTTAGCTGTTTTCAGTGGACATTTAATGGCCCTAAATGTATTCTAGAAATTATTTTTACTCAATTGCATACTTTTAATTACGAAAATTATTAATAAATTTATAACAAAAAAATATGAAATACTACCTACATCAATTTTTACGGAAATAGAATCAGCATTAACAAAAACATGGTTGTGCAGGTTTACAGCTAATTCCAATCAGTATTATACGAGACATAGCAAAATATTACTTTTCGACGGTCTAAAAGAGTGATTCCCAACCTTTTCTGGCCACGCCCCATCAAAACGTCTATAGAGAATCATGATGTTCTCCAGGGGCAATTCTTTTGTAGAATTGGCAACATATTTTGAAAATCTTTATAATGAAATAACTGCTCAAAAAGATTTCGCAAGGAAGCATCTAGCATTTATGGATGGCATTACCAAGCTCTCATCCCAACGGCAGAGCAAACTAATCTCATTTTATTTTCTGTCAGGTAAATTTCTATTACTTCAGTAAATATCTTTTTTGTTATGAAATTTTTTGTATATACTTCTCTTATTTTATATTCAAAGTTATCTCAACTTTTTAATTTAAATTGTAACTTTTTCTTTTAATTAAATGTAATTGTAAATTAATGTATGGTACCTGAAAATCCATTCGTTTTACTCATTCCATCTATGCATCAGGTTAAATCGATTGATCAACTTCGATTGAAGGTGAACGAAGGTGAAAATTTTACGACACAACTAATGTTTACAGAAATGAAACTTAGCACACATTTAATAGAGGTCTTTGGGTATTTTTATTATGCAAAACCATACAGATATTATCACATGGTAAAGCAAGATGAGATAATACGGTACTTCTTAACTTCTGCAATGGTACATTGATACATTTGAAAACATTCTTGGGGTTCTTGGGGAAGGTGAGTTTTGAGGAACAAAATTTTCGTTTGATCGTATTGTGCGCAGCTGAGAAGTAATTTATATAGTTTTATTTTAACATATTATTTGATATAATAGTGATAAATCTTTTGAGTAAGGACAGGTGATTCATTGGTACATTTGAAAACATTATTGGGGTTCTTGGGGAAGGTGAGTTTTGAGGAACAAAATTTTCGTTTGATCGTATTGTGCGCAGCTGAGAAGTAATTTATATAGTTTTATTTTAACATATTATTTGATATAATAGTGATAAATCTTTTGAGTAAGGACAGGTGATTCATTGGTACATTTGAAAACATTATTGGGGTTCTTGGGGAAAGTGAGTTTTGCGAAACAAAATTTTCGTTTGATCGTATTGTGCGCAGCTGAGAAGTAATTTAATTAATTTTTATATCCAATAGTATTACTATTTACAAAAGAATTTCTTGTGCTGTTTTTCTTTAATGCATCCTAGAATGAGTTTACGGCATAGTTATTTTTTAAAGAAGTACAAATAGAAAAAAAATTGCTCAATGCTAGATAAAAGCTAAAAATTACGATCCGTCAATAAAGACAGGATGATTTCATGAATCTTTGGCAATTTCATCTTAATTGTAAAAACATTACAGCTTTGAATTAAATAAGTTATTATCTCACAAAACATTTCTGGTATAAGTTATTTTTATAATGTAGATAAATGATCATGTTAGACTACGTATGTTTGCACGTATACACACCTGCTTGACAATATTTCTAAGGAACATAGACATTTTACAACATAACTAATGATAGGCATTGTTTAAAGAAATGAAAATTAGCACATATTTAATAGGGGTCTTTGCGTATTTGTATTCTGCAAAACGTTACAGATATTATCACATGGCAAAGCAAGATGAGTAAAAAAACAAAATATGCTTCTTACAACATTTTTCAGCAGTTACAAAAAAGACTTGTCCTGCCCAAAAATGGAACACATTTGAGTCGATGAATATGTGATATGACTCCCTCCAACACTGGTGCATATTTTGCATCATTTGTGCTTTCTGTTCACTAAACGGTTGCAGAAAGCATGGGGAATTCTGTCTCTTTCGTTTCACAGGACGATTTTCAGCTCCTGCACGTTTGAAGATAGTTCTGTCTTTGGACAATAAATCTATCGAGTGCACAATATCGTGCTATATAAGATTTATGTCCAGAGAATAAGCAAGGAATGCCATACGCTCAATATTATCTCCTGCTAGTGTGAGAAAAACTTCAGCTCTCTTATCTGGGCGGACATTATTATCCATGAACAGAAATTCTGGACCAAATAAGTCTACCAAAGAAGTGATGGATATAAGACTGGAGAACAGCAGTACAGTACCACTGATATGCCACTGTACCTTTTTCAAATATATGATGCAGAATTCTACCTTTATGTCTGTTACCCGCTCAGATAATCACTCTTTGTCTTTGGCCATAGTTATCCGTTTCCTGAACATTCTGGTGACGGGAATGAATTTGACTCTCTTTCCGCACTAGCTGGTGCCCAGAATCATTGCTTATGATGTAGCAAGATTCATTAGAGAATATGATTGTGGAACACTGTTTCTGATCCTGACGAATAAGCTGCTTACACCGAAGTAAACTTTCCCTATGATGCTACAGTGATGACGCGAATGAATTTGACTCTATTTCGGCACTAGCTGGTGCCCAGAAAAATTGCTTATGATGTAGCAAGATTCATTAGAGAATATGATTGTGGAACACTTTTTCTGATCCTGACGAATATGCTGCTTACACCGAAGTAAACTTTCCCTATGATGCTATAGTGATGACGTAGTGGAAAGCATGTAACAAGCTAGATCCAACTTTCCCGTCCTTTGACTGCGTGTTGGTACGCAATCTTCCCAGTAATTTTTTTTCTATTCTTACTACTTTATTAAAAATTAACCTCTGCTATACACGTATACTAAGATATTTTCAAAAGAAATGTAGCACAAAGAATTTTTTACTGTAAATTCTGGTGCAAGTAAATTAAAAAAAAAATAGTTGCCAGTTCTGATCTATAATCAAAGGGATAAAGTGTTCAATTAATACTAATGTTTCGTTTTAAACAAATCTGACAAGTTATTTTATATTTGTACAGTTTCTGATATAGTAAGTACAATTTATAGGGATCAATAGCCAAATTTTAGCTCAGAAAATTCCTTATTATTTACGAATATATATTTTGCAATCTTCTATTTATTTATTCTTGTATTATTTGTCAAACTAAACGATTTTTTTATACTTAAACTAACAAAATCGTAAATATTTTTCACTTACGTTTAATTAAATTTTCTGACATTTAGGATATTGACATACGAAAATATGTTAAAATCTTTTCCATATACTTTTCAATTTACTTTTATTGGTACACCCAGTTGCTCCGTCCCGTTATTCATCATCAGTGTTCGTTAACGGAAGTCAAATCGCTATAAAAATATTGATATAAGGTCTTCTTTTCTTACTTGGCGACTTATACTAATGAACATTCACTGCAAAGAAAACATCTTCAATAATCGATTACCCAATTATTTTATTTTATATATTTTAATGCTCCCAAAGTTGTATTCGAAACATTTAGAGGCTACGTTTCTATTTTCGTCTAATAAACAGTAAATCTCCACTTTAATCTTTAGTTTAATCGCTGCCACTTATATACAGGGTTGCTACGGGTCAAGGAATTTTTCAGGGAAAGTACCGGTATTTTATTATAGAAAAACTTGCCTTAAAACAGACAAAGTTTCGCACGATTAAATAAAGCGTATTTTTCTATAAGAAAATACTGGTAAACGCTCTGAAAAATTCCCTGACCCGTAGCAACCCTGTATATAGTGAAATAATATTGCTGCTTGTTTCCTATCACGTGGTTGGTGACGCTCTGCATTGCTTGCAAGTTTGACATCCTTTCTGAAAAATTGAACAGACCTAAGCTAGAGAAACATGTTATCGGAAAAGTGCAAATAAACTGGGTGTTGTTATACAAACGAGAAAATTTCTCCATATTAGAGCCACAATAAATAAGCCTTTCTTTATTTTGCTTACTATGATAAATTTTTGTTTAACCACGTATCCCCGCGTTGTAAAATTTCAAAGTGTCCAAATACCAAATTTACAAATAATAATAATAATAATATTAAACTAAATTAAAATTTTGCGGGTTATTAATTTTTTATTACTCATAAACATAAATTACCCAGTAAATTTGGGCTGCCCTGTATATAGTGCCACATTAAATAGCTGTTTTTAACTGAAGTTTGTTAATAGTGCATTTTATAGAGATCAATAGCCAAATTTTATCTCAGATAATTCCTTATTATTAACGAATATGTATTTTGCAATTTTTTATTTATTTATTTCTATATGAGTTGCTGCGCTAAACGTTTTTTTAATACTTAAACTAACAAAATCGTAAATACATTTCCAGTATATTTAATTAAATTTTCTGACATATAGGATGTTGACATAAGAAAATATATTAAAATCTTGCCACCTACTTTTTCAATTTACTTTTATTGGTTAACCCAGTTGCTCCGTCCCGTTATTCATCGATTTCCGTTAACGGAAGTCATATCGCTATCAAAATATTGATATAAGGTCTTCTTTTCTTACTCGGTGACATATACTAATGAACATTCACTGCAAAGAAAACATCTTCAATAATCGATTGCCCTATTTTTTTATAGTATATATTTTAATGCTTCCAAAGTTGTGTTAGAAATATTTAGAGGCTCGATTTTATTTTCTTCTAATAAACATTACGTCTTTAGTTTAACGATAAAAATATATCAATATATTAAAAAGAATTTCATTAAATGGCGACTAAATTCTTACTATATTTATATTTTTCTGAGGTAAAAAAAGAGAGAGAGAGAGAGAGAAAGAGAAATAACTCCAAATATTCAAAGGAAAAAACAAATATAGCCATTCGACTGACATTCATGTCTTCTATTAATTTATATTAAAAAAATAAGCTTAGGGGATAATCTTCATACTGAAATTGAATTTCAAAAAGTTGCTAAAAAGAGTTGCATTATAAGGGAGACTAAATTCTTACTATATTTATGTTTGTCTTATGTAAATAAAAGTAAAAGCGTTCGAAAAGAGAGAGAGAGGGCGACCACCAAATTGTGACAAAAAAACAAATAAATAAATAAAAAAAAACAAAAATATCTATTCGGCTGACAATTATGTTTTCTAACAATTTATGTTAAAGAATAAGCATAGGGGATTGTCTTCATATTGAAATTGAGAAGCAAAATGTTGTTAAAATGAGTTGCTTTATAAGTGAGACTAAATATTATATTTATGTTTCTCTGATGTAAATAAAAATGAAGTTGAACAAAAAAAAAAAAAAAAAATTAAAAAAAAAGAGAGAGAGAGAGAGATAGGGATAGAACAACAAATTGCCACAGGATTAAAACGAAAATAGTCAACCGTCTGACATTTATGTCTTTTATCAATTTATGTTAAAAAATAAGCTTAGGGTATCGTCTTCATACTGAAATTGAGTTGCAAAAAGTTGTTGAAAAGAGTTGCATTATAAGAGAGACAAAAGTTTTACTACAGTTATGTTTTTCTGATGTAAATAAAAGTAAAGTCGAACCAAAAAAAAAAAAAAAAAAAAAAAGAAAGAAAGAAAGAGAGAGGGAGAGAGTGAACAACAAATTGCCACAGGAAAAAAAACGAAAATAGTCACCCGACCAGTGTTGCCAGTAGGCTACTTTTTTAAAATTCAGATTGCTTGATTGGCACCACTTTTTTGAAATGGTATAAATTGCCTTATTTTTCCTTTATTTAATCTGTCATTAAATTAGACGAACTATACTTTCTCAAAAAACTGGTGGCAATCAAGAAAACTGAATTTAAAAAAAGTAGCCCACAAGCAACACTGCACCCGACTGACATTTATGTCTTTTATCAATTTAAGTTAAAAAATAAGCTTAGGGTATTGTCTTCATACTAAAATTGAGTTGCAAAAAGTTGTTGAAAAAAGTTGCATTATAAGAGAGACTAAATGATTATTGTATTTATGTTTTTCTGATGTGAATAAAAGTAAAGTCGATCAAAAAGAGAGAGATAGAGAGAGCACTAAATTGTCACATGAAAAAATGAAAATAGCCATTTTACTTACAAATATGTCTTGTATAAATTTATATTAAAAAATAAGCTTAGGTTATCGTCTTCATACTGAAATTGAGTTGCAAAAAGTTGTTGAAAAGAGTTGCATTATAAGAGAGACAAAAGTTTTACTACAGTTATGTTTTTCTGATGTAAATAAAGTAAAGTCGAACAAAAAAAAAAAAACGAAAAAAAAAACGAAAATAGTCACCCGACTGACATTTATGTCCTTTATCAATTTAAGTTAAAAAATAAGCTTAGGGTATTGTCTTCATACTAAAATTGAGTTGCAAAAAGTTGTTGAAAAAAGTTGCATTATAAGAGAGACTAAATGATTATTGTATTTATGTTTTTCTGATGTGAATAAGAGTAAAGTCGATCAAAAAGAGAGAGATAGAGAGAGCACTAAATTGTCACATGAAAAAATTAAAATAGCCATTTTACTTACAAATATGTCTTCTATAAATTAATATTAAAAAATAAGCTTAGGGGATCGTCTTCATACTGAAATTGAATAGCAAAAAGCTGTTAAAAAGAGTTGCATTATAAGAGAGACTAAATTCTTACTATATTTATGTTTTTCTGAGGTAAATAAAATAAAGTTGATCGAAAAAGAGAGAGAGAGAGTGAGAACACTAAATTGTCACAGGAAAAAACGTTGTAAAAATGAGGTGCTTTATAAGTGAGACTAAATTTTTACTATATTTATGTTTTTCTGATGTAAATAAAAGTCTTCTATCAATTTATGTTAAAAAAATAAGCTTAGGGTATCGTCTTCATACTCAAGTTGAGTTGCAAAAAGTTGTTGAAAAGAGTTGCATAAAAGGGAGACTAAATTTTTATTATATTTATGTTTTTTTTTTTGTAAATGCAAGTAAAGTCGATCAAAAAGAGAGAGATAGAGAGAACACCAAATTGTCAGAAGAAAAAATGAAAATAGTCATTCGACTGACAATTATGTCTTCTATCAATTTATGTTAAGAAATTCTTCATACTGAAATTGTTTCAAACGATGAAATTTACTTTTGATATCATATTTTGCTTTTTTGATACATGTTTTGTTAGGATATGAAAGTTAAACTTATTCAGTCAAACTCTTTAAAGTTATGAAGGTTTAAAATTTGGAACTCTTAATGTTAAGTTCATTTGTAATCGATGCAAAACAGATTGCAATGCAGATGGCTTTTTTAATCGTAGTTCAAAAATTACTTGGTTGTATGAGCTGTGATGTTGTATTCCTATTATTGCATCTTATATAAATCGATTTCTGTTAAAAATTTCATATGTTACAATTGCTATTTTTTTACGAAAATTAATTTAATATAAGATATATATTCGAAATAAATATGAGTTGTAACCTGTGATTTTTTTTAAACATAAATCAATGAGAGACAGACAAGTTGATTTTTTCATTGCTAAAGTGAGCACACCTTGTGGCAAACTTTAGACGACATTTTTAAAGCAACACCAAGTCCAGCATAGATCAACACACACAAGTAAATTTCAATTAATTTTTCAGGAGTGAAATTTGCCTTAAAACGAATGAGAAACAAACAAGTGAATTTTTTCATTGCTAAACTGAGCGTAATGCCGACAGAGTGAAAAATGTCCCAATCCGGGAACCGAACCCGGGTCCTTGTGTGCTCTGTATGACAGTTTCCATCTTGTGCTGCGGTTGCAGCCTATCCGACATATATAAAAGTGAGAGATGTCGAGTTTGGATATCGTTCTTTGTAGCTCAGTGGTTGAGCCTCAGACTGCTATTCTGAGGTCCCGGTTTCGATTCCCGGATTGGGACATTTTTCTCTTTGTCGGCTTTACGCTCAGTTTAGCAATGAAAAAAGCCACTTGTTTGTTTATCATTGGTTTTCGGAAGAATTTCACTCCTGAAAAAATAAATGAATTTTCGAAAACTTTCAAATATTCGGATCTAAAATTATATCTGATTCTGTCAAGTAGTTGTGCTTAAAAATTATCCTCATTGCGATTTTTTTCAGTAATTACAAATAAATTTAACATTAAGAGTTCCAATTTTAACACCTTGAATCCCACCGCCAAGTTTATAGTACCAAATTTAAGTGGGACATACATATCCCACTTACATTTAATTCCCAAATGCTACATTGGTACCAGAACTTAAGAAGAAAATTTTGATTTAATATCTGACATGAAGAAAACCTGTTACTTCTCATACAATAATCATTTAAAGACAAATCTAGGATCTAAATTATTCTCTTTAAAAATCCAATAATATCCACTATTACTTTGAAATTTCTTATGAATACCATCACATTTCATCTTTAAATCCCATTTCTTTTTATTGGATTACATCAACATAAATGCAACGCAATTAGTAATTTTCACAAAAAGCGTCGCAGTGACAGTACGTCGTAATACTAATTGTAAAGTTTTGATATTAATCTAAAGACAAATTGAACATCTAAATTACTCATTAGAAATAAATTCGATTATGTCCACCCTTTTTTTAGAATTTTTTTTAACTCCATTATCTTCAGTTCGCAAACTTTTGACAATAAAGTACCATTTTACACATCAACCTAAGTTTTAAAATACAGGGTGTTTCTAAATGAATATCGGGGTTTTAACGCTTGGTAGTATTTATTACATACAACTTCGATAGCTCAGTTTTTCCCATACGTTAATTAGTGTTTGTGGGGTAATTGTTGCAACAGCTGCCTCAATCCTGTTTCTTAGATTGGGTAGGTCAGCTGGTAGTAGAGACACATACAAAATGCTTTATGAACCTCAACAGGTAGAAATCACAAGGCGTCACAAGATCGGGTGAGCGTAGAGTGGCGTTTGGGAAGAACTGAGCTATCGACTTGATGTGTGCCGTGTGACGAAAGGTGTTCACATTGAACGCTTGTAAGCTTGTAGGTAAATTTGTTTGAGTTCCTCTTTCATTTTATGTATTAAGTATAATTTTAAGTTTTTAATAATAGATACTACAAAGCGTTAAAACCCCGATAATCATTTATAAACACCGTGTATTTTATTTATTTCTAAAGCACATATTAGTGTTAAATATCTAAATTTAATATTCCATTAAAGACAAACTCATAATAGAAACTACACTTTAAGAAAATTTTCTATAAAGTCTGCTTTTCTTTAATAATTCCGAGATTACATCATTTTAAATTAACAAACATTCTACTTGAATCCTAATTTTCTTGGTAATCAGCCAGAAAATGACTTTGCTCTAAATTACTAAAATTTTACAAACTTAGCTTTTTTGCGTATCCGTTCATTAATAAGTTTTATCACTTATTTCTCATGTAAAATGTTTCTCTTTATTTAAAAAACTTTGGTTTATCTTTTTTTTTATTAAAATATAATATTTTTAATGAATTCTATTATTTAAGTAGAAATATGCAGGAGATTTGTTTAATTATCGTAATAAACATTTTTATAAACCTTAATTTGTTCAATAAATGGTTTATAGTAAAATCTGCTTTAATTAAAAAAAAAAAAAGAATAGGGTAAGTCGGGGTAATTTGGTGCTGGAGTAATTCGGTGCCTCATTTTGAATTAATATTATTTTGATCTTATTGTATGGTATTTATCATTACAAATTTTTTACAGGTGACAAATGTGTACTGTGCATTAAATATATCCCTATTTAGAAAGTAGCACAGGCAGAAAAAAAAAATTGGAAGCTATCAAAAACTGTGCAAAATGACAAATCTTCCAATGTTTCAATATCTCTCCTCTTAAAAAAGTCACAGAAAACAGCAACATGATGTATGTATGAATACAAATTTGTACTGTTAAAAAATTGTAATGAAATAAATTGTTGAATGTAATAAGTATACCCCTTATAAGTATTGCATTTCTTCCTTCTGCATCTTTGAAAATGTCCCAGAAAAAAAATAATAATATTGGTGCAAGCACCAAATTGCCCTGCGTAAAAAAAAGGTGGGGTAATTTGATGCCGCTGTATTTTACTTATAAATTGATTTATTTTTACTGTAGTTTTATTATGTTAGCTGATTGTCACTAACATTTTATTTTATAATCATTTCTCAGAAGTATACAACTGACTTCTTTATTCCAGATTGATTCAGATAGGACTTCGGCTACTGATATGTGTAAAACCTGGGGCTTAACTTGTGTTTAAAAATGTTTACGCTATGGGATAGCCTTTTATTAAGAAAATGTGGGAAAATGTTAATTTTTATATAGCCCTATTATTCAGACTGTATAATGTCTAAAATATCATTATTTTCATTCTAAAATAGTTCACTATAGCCCATACCATTGAGTGGGGTTCGTTTTGTCGGTTTTTTGTAGTACAAAAATGTTGATAGCTATTTCTAAAGAAATTGTTTGAAAAAGTTTTATTATTATTATAATTCAGAATGTATATTATCTAAAATATCATAATATCCATTCTAAAACGTTTCCCTCTACATTATTGAGCTGTATTAAAACCTTTTAATTATCGTTTATGCTTTCACTGATGTATAAAAAACATGTTTATTAAAACTTTTATTTCAACTAGCCATGTTCTATTAATTTTTTAATGTTAAGTGAGTTTGAAAAGGCATTTTTTAAAGACCATAAAACATTTTGAATTTCAATAGAGCCTTTACAATTATTCATGTAATTGCTGTTTGAAACTGTCTGTTTAAAAAACATATGGTCTGAAAGAAAATTCACTGTTCTCTAAAATGTTATCTAAAAAAAAAAAAAAAAAAAAAAAAAAAAAAAAAAAAAAAAAAATTTAGTTTTCTGAATAGCATTAAATCTGTTAAAGATAGAAAATAGCATGTACCTTATTGCATCAAGATGTACGATTGGTGGTGCTGTAGTGGTTAAAATATGACACCCAATTACTCTTGAGGGGTAATTCGGTGTTTCCTGTTTTTTTTTTTTTTTTTTTTTTTTTTTTTTTAATAGCTCTAACTTACTACATACTAACTGAAATTCGTTTTTTCTGTTATGAATCAGTCCTTGACAAAGGTATGTATAGCCTTGTACATTTCAGTCTTTTTAAAGACCTATAGTTTTTTTTTTAATTAAGCCTCAAATTACCCTATACTTTTCTATAACATTCTTAAAATACTATTTTATCGTAATAAAATAGTATGTTTAATAATTAAATTCAAAAAATAAATTAATGTCACTTAACACTACGTTGAGAAACAATTTAGAAATCATGAATATATAGCTTAAAGTAAAGATGTGATTGCTTAAAGTGATAACGGTACACATGAAGGCTTATAAATACCTTTTAATAAATAGATCGACAAACTTCGTACGCTCAATCGGCGACAATTTCAAAATCAATAATGATAAATAAACTATTTTCACAAGCAAGTTTTAAAATGAAGATAGACAAAAACCACGAAATCACATTTGTAAGGAAATCAGGTGCTTAAAAATGATCAACAGTAAACGTGAAAAATATTTTATTTTATTGCTTTTTTAATCTGTAAAGCATCTTGTGCCAAATGTTAGGTAACTCAAATAACTTTATAGTTAGGTAACTTAGATAGCTTAAATTATGCTTTATTTATTTTCTGTTGCGATATATTAAAAATGAAACAAAGAAACAATTATATATTTTTTTAATTATTTCACTTATCCACGCATTTTATTAAGCGTAAATCAAATCGGCGAATTTTCACTAATTGGTGCCCATGCCAAGTTGAAAAGGATTTTTTAGGTAGCTTTCAATACAAAAAAGTATAAAGCTACCAATTGCAGACGTTCGGAGGAAAGCAGTTCCGGAAAATTTCGATATATTTTCACCGATCATGACCCCCAGACCCCAAAACCACCCTCCGTTCAAATGTTGATATATATATATATATATGACCAATGTCATACGATAACGCTCGTATTTATAAATCAATTTTGATGAAACTAATTGTGTGTATTAAGCTTACCAATGTCTCGACCGAGTTCGTTGGCCAGCTTGGTCGGCCATTTTGTTTCAAGAGGGCGGCCACTTAAAAATTTAAAACTAAAATAAGTATACAAAAAAGTTAAAAATTCAAATTTATTTTTTAATTAAGTGTTAGGCCTTGATACGAGGATTCCAGAGCATTTTTTGGTTTACCTATATCTTAAAAAATGGCTGAGATAGAGCAGTTTGAAATTCTAGGGTGGCTGACATTTTGAAACAAAACAGCACATTAACGCGATTACTCGCAAATTATTTTCTTTCATTGTTGTAATCATTTTCCCAATCATACGCATAAAACTATATATTTATATCCGTTAGCGCCAAATTATCGCCAAACTTGGCGACATTTGGCGACCAAAATAAGTCTTCATAAATGAAGCCAGTTTGGCTATTGCTCAATAATTTGGCGAATTTCTTATTAAAATTCAGTATTAAGGAATCTTTTGTAAACGTTTCTTTGCATTTTAACTTGCTGTTTTCATGTAACATTAGCTAACATTTTAAAACGAAGCTATAGGAAAGCTACCTTTTCCTCCCGGTACAGGCCGGAAGGACTTTTTTTTTTTTTTTTTTTTTTTTGTAACTAGATACATTGCAAGCATGATATAAGAGATGATTTTATAGATAAACGTTGAATGCCTATTACTTTCATTACATTTGAATTAACTAGAATTGAAGTTATAACCATAGTTCTTTTTCTTTTATTTATTTATTTATTCTTTTTATTTTAATTGTACATAGATAGAAATATATATCTTCTTGTGGAAATGTATTCATCATCAGCGATATTGTTGATTGAATAAATTTTAAAGATAAATGTTACTCAAGAATTTCGTTTCATTAAGTGAATAAAATAAACTTTTGGACTTTATCCAAAGATAAGAACTGAAAATTGTGAACAAAAACTAAAACGAGAAATGAACTTAATGCTGGAAAATAATTATAATGTCTGAAAGAGCCTGTTTTGCAATAAAATTATTAAAAAATGTGCTGGCGTTAATTATCCATTGCTAATTTCATAATAAGTGAATACAATCATGAATTTTTCATTCTGCATTTAATCACGTGCTTGAAAAATTGAGTTTTAATGTAAAATTTATTCGGATAAGAAAATCCATTTAAGGAACATTTTGATCCAATTTTATCATACCAGTGCACCCGTGCGAGGATTTCGCACTGCAGTATAATATTTATCTAATATTTATATAATATCTAATATTTATATAATATCTAATATTTTTTTAGATGCAGGTTTAAACTTCTAAAGAAAAATTAAGGATAAACATCTCTGCAAGCAACATTAGTTAAGCCAGAATATCATCTTATTTATTCCAACAAAGATGAACTAAGAACTGATCGAAGATAGCAAAAGGCATACACAAGAAACAAAAATTAACAATCCTATATATTATTTATGTTGTCAACATCTTTTTTTCTAAGCAAATAAAAAACGCAGAACTCTAAATGAGATACCATATGAAATGATTTTAAACAGGCTTCTGACATAGTACACTCACATTTCGTTAAAACATGTTTTTTGATTAAAAATTGCAGTTAATTAAAAATTACTTCGGCACTGTTTTCAAAAATGAAATGAAAGGTTTTCTTCAAATTGGTGTTGCCACAAAAATAAAATACCGCAAGAATGATTATAAAAAAATGTTCAGTAAAGACAAAGTGGGACACAGTTGCTTTGCTGCACGGGTTTATTTTATATTTATGATTGAAAATCAAAATTTGAATTCAAATGCTCAATTTGTTTTGCTCTATCCCATGTTTTATTCTTTATTTTTATTTTTATTTTTTCGAAACAGATGATGTCACTCTCTAATGTAGTTAAAATACGATTGATAATTTATTTTTGAGTTTGCTATCTTTGGTCAGTTTTTACTGTAACTTTAATGGAACATGTGGGAAATTGTACGTCAAACGTGACAAACAAGGTGCTTTCGTACTGTAGCTAGTTATATAAATATTCAGATCTTGATGATTTTTAATTCTGTGAAATGAGTTATATCGTCTGCAGATTAATTTATGTAATAAAATAAGTATATAGGTTGCTTGACGATGAAACCTCGAAAGCTCTCATAACAATAAAGCACAGATTTAAAAAAAAATCCAATTTCTTAATAAATATTTTTATTAATATCTTCTAAAGTTTTGATTCAATTTTCATAAAATTTGAAATGTGTCGACAAAATTCTGCAAAGCTAATATATATCTTAAATTTCAAACCATTTGGTTGGGTAGTTTTTGCGCTGTTATATGCGGACAGGCAGACGAACGGACGGACGGATCAGACGACGACTATAGGTGCTACGTAGTTATATAATTACGAACGCACCTAATAATTGTGATGATATTCTGGCTTGAGTAATGCTGTTTGCAGATATTTTTAGTCCTTAATTTTTTAGAAGTTAAAAAATCCATCTAAAATATAAAAGATATTGCTAAAAAATATTAGACTGCAGTGCGAAATCTTCTCAGGGGTCCACTGGTCGTATTTTAATTGTATTGGACTAGCTGTTTAACCCGTTCTGCGCACGAGAGTTCATGAATTTAATTCTAAAACCAAACTTAAAAATAACAATAAGTACAACGAAATTAAAGTTTATGAATATAAAAATTTGTTATGTCTATTAAAAATCAGTACTTACACAACCAATATGAAACAAGTAGTACACAAAAAATCAGTTATGTCTTAAAAAATAAATAAAAGTAAGTATTTCCACAACCGAATTAAAGTTTGGGAATATAAAAACCAGTTATAAAGTCAATATTTACACAACCAAACAAAAATTTGTAAAAAAAAAAATGAAATGTACATCGTCATTGGAAAAAAAAAATAATAAAAAAAAAAATAATAAAAATAAATAAAAAATCTTTGCACTATTTTCCACTTTACCAATGAGGTAAAGTGCGGTAGACTCGTTTTTTTAGTGAGTATTTACACAACCTAAATTAAAGTTCAAGAATATATACTTTATCATGTTTGTCAGCAGACGATAAAACAATATCTTTTGAATAAGGGAATAAATAGACTGAAAAGTTTTGTTCATGTTTATGATAAAATGTTTTTCTTTATTTTTTGAAAAAAGCAATAACTAAGCGCAATTAAATACTCTAATTATTTGTATGCGAGGTAAAAGAATTATCGTAATATCCGCTACAGCTTTTTAGTATTGCAGCGGGGTGTACATAATATGTATAGCTCGCATTGCAGTAAACATTTAGAATTAGTTAGAACTCGCGTAATTACTGGTTGAACATAAAAAAGGCAAAAATTCAACAAAAACATAAAATAAAAAAAATCTATTTAAAATTGTCGATTTTTTTGCTCGAATCGTTCATGGGCCCCCTACCAGCAACCGTGTGCCAAATGTCGTAGCCCTGCGCCCTGTGGTTTCCGAGTTTTTGAGGTTACATAGATAGTTTTTCTATACGCGCACGGATTTTAATAAGGTAGATGATGATGTGGTTTATTGTAAACTCAAGGTATCTAAACTTAAAATAGATGTTCGCCGGTGGTTGGAGGACTAAAACCAATTACCTCTCTTACTCTCTCGATAATTTTTGGCGGGGGTCTTACTTCCATTTATCATTTTCTAGGTCTGGCCTCCTGGCTGTAACCTAGCTACTGTCCGATTTGTGTCTTTCCCCCGGAATTGCACCATTCGCTTCGGAAAAAACTTGGGACAAAGACAAATATATTAAATACATATAATGTGTTTTAATATAACAAAGCATATATTTTAGGCTACACGTGATTTACCACTGCTGCGATCGATCGATGGTGTCTTTTTCTTCTAAACATTTCAATTTCAATTTTCTTTTTTAATCCTAATGTGAATCTAGTCGTTGGGGACCACCGTAATACTTACCCATCATGGATATGTATAATATAAAATATGAAAATAAATCATGTGTAAACTATTTGTAAAATGCATTGCAATTGGAATAAAATCCTTTCTTGAGACCTCCTAAACTTTAAATGTTCTATTATTGAATTGCGTAAAAGAAACATCCTTATAACTCCAAAAATTAAAACCTTTACTGCGGTCATGAAAACACACGGTCATGAAAAATCGAAGAGTGAGGAAAATAAGATTACAAATATCTCGGCAACTCATTATCCGATTAACTTCATTCTTTAAGAAAAATTTATCTTTTTTTTTATTGTCTTTTATATTTTTTCCTTAAAATAAACAATTTCGAAAATTTTTATATACCTTTTATCAGAACGAATATTTCGAGAGTCCGAAAAAATAGTTCCGGATAATCGACGTTATTGAAATTCAATAGGCTTCTTCTGATTATTACATACAAAGTACATACCAAATTAAAAGTCTCTTACTCAATTTGTTGGGGAAATAGAGCGTTTACAGGCACACAGACAGACAGACGGTAATTTTTTTTTCTAAAAATACAGGGTCATTCATAATTTCCTCCGGGGTTTCGAAACGTTATACTAAAAAAACGAAGACGAATATGAAAAAAAGAAACATATGAAATTATTCCGAAACTATTCAAGTTTTACTTACATACATTACAGGTGTTCTATGTGTGAACCCTTGGTCACACGGCATACATCCATGCGATTGTCCAGGTCCTGCCATACTCCGTTTCTTTAAATTTCCGGTACCACACATGAATTGTTTTGTCAGTTGGTCCCTGTTTTCGATATTTATTACGAAAGGCCCGTTGAACTGACACCACTGATTCAGATTTAAAGAAACGGAGTATGGTAGGAACTGGACTATCGCATGGATGTATGCCGTGTGACCAAGGGTTCACACATAGAACACCTGTAATGTATGTAAGTAAAACTTGAATAGTTTCGGAATAATTTCATATGTTTCTTTTTTTCATATTCGTCTTCGTTTTTTTACTATAACGTTTCGAAACCCCGGAGGGAATTATGAATGACCCTGTATGTTTTTCGGAATCTCCAGTGTCTGAAAAGTGTACATCCGTCAAAATTGTTTTTAATTTTTATTTTTAAGGGTATATAAAGGGATTTTTAAGGGGCATGAGGGTTCTGGTACACTTTCTATAAAATAATTTTAAAAGTAGTCAAAATTGTAGGCTGTAGGTGACATTTTTTCGTGTTTAATGAGCTAATCAGACTAATGAGTGAAAACACATAACTAAAGGATCCTTAATTCATCTTTATACAAGATCCTGGCCATTCTTATGTGTTTCGCTAGTGTAGTATTATTTATTACTACAAATCTGAACTATGTATAAGGTTTACAAGTTTATCTACAATCATTTCGTGTACATATTCATTATAGTTAAGGAATTATTGAATTTTAAACGAACGATTTTTGGATAAGCTGTATAAACAGATATAAAAAGTATGTAGGTAAAATATAAATATCAATAAATATATGTATAGCATGAGCGAACCCTGTTATTCAAATTGAGAATTCTCTTTCCCACCAGTATTTTCTAATAATTTTGTTTTTGTAATAAGTTTTCTAGGAAGTTTTTAGAATGAAATAATGCAAATGAAAATGAAAAATTCCGAAAAAAGGGTGGAAAAGCATGGCCAGTATCAGGATTCGTTACTGATATTACTATTTACTTGTGAGGATTCGTTACAATTTACTTGTGAAAACAGATGCAATTATAATTACGTAATTAGTTGAATTCACATTTAAAATATTTCCTTCACGAAAAATTAATTTTATTGAATGAATGAAAGAAATTACTGGATTCTATCCAAGAATTATATCTGAAAAATAAGTCTGCACGAAAACTAAAATTATATCGAGAAATATAATGTCATTGCCCGGTGGAGTATTTTTCTTACTGAAATAATTAACCCTTCTTTGCATGAGTTTTCTTTTACAATTGTGTTTTTTTTATACATATATTAAATATTAGACACCAGTAATTTTAATATAGATTTTTAACTTTGTTCAGCAACATAGTTCACGGGCAATTTACTAGATTAATATTTCTATATAAATATAGTGGTGGCGAAGAAGTTGATTTATTTATTAAAAGTTAAATAAACAGTGATGAAAATTTACATCACTATGCAATTAAGGGTTAAACGATAATATGGAGTTATTAACAATTACACCTATTTTAAAACAAATGAGTTATAATATAAATTTTTTATTCCGCTTTTGTTCACAGTATGTTTAGAAATCTTCGTAAAAGGAGAAAATTACACTGATAAAGAATATTTTTCATTGGTATTGAAACGAAATACTAGTTATATTTATTTAGGAGAAAATACTTTTATCTTGCATTGTTGAATTTCTTTAACTAATAGCGTTATACAGTTGTTAGGTTATGGAAGTAGATTCACTGGAAATTATGTAGATGCTTGAATAAATTTAAAAGTAAAATTTAAAGAATATCTCGGTTTAATAACTAAATGAAAGAAAATTTTGGATTTCGATAATAATAAAACCTTATATATAAGTCTTGCAACATAGTTAAAATTAAAAGCATAAAAGAGATAAATATGAAGAATCCTTGGTAGAAGCGAATTTAATGGAGTTATTAAATTATAAATAGAAGCAATTTATAATTATACACAGTTGAAAGCAAACGTCTCGTAATAGGGAATATTTTCTGTGTAATATATTAATGGTATAATTACAGCATGTAATAGTAGCGCATTTCATCACAGATATTTCCAACGTAAGAATACAAGTTTACCAAATCAGGTCCTTATAGGAACTTTAAATGCAATTTTGTCCTAATATTCGACGTTTATGTAGCCAGTATAACGAATGCTGGTTTGCTACAGTTGACAATCATATTTAAAAGATTGTTTTTCTGCAATTAAGCAATGATTTCAAAGCCTAACCAAGTATAACCCTTTGCATATTTTGATACTTTGTAATATTACAACCAGTAAAACATTATGGTACATGAAATAAATTGAAAAGAAATTTTGTTACTCAGAATGAATTTTAATAATAAATTTATTTTTATAAATCTAAAATGTAAAATATAATGCTTAACATGTAAATATATTATAGACCTATCCATTTATAAGTATACATATAAAGAATAATTTTGTCTTTAGTATAAACAAGAATTGATCGTTTCCTAAATGGATATTGGAAAAAGAAACATTTTATTAGTCTTACATTATTATCAAAAGTAAAAAAGGGAAAATTCTCGTTAATTGGGACCCAGAATGAGTGGTGTCTATATTATAGGTGAGACGGTCTCAGGATCAAGCTGACCGAGTTTTCCCTATTTCGAAAACCGGCAAGTCATTAACTTTTAAAGTAATTACAAATTTAACTAGCAGACTACGCCCGCGGCGCTGGTCGGTTTTTCGAAAGAACCTGGAATCAAACGAAATATATCGGTGAATTTAACCTTGTATTTTAAAGTAATCTGTACCTTTACCTGGAATATCCTAAAAAAAACATAAAAACGGATAATTATTTCACTAAGTTATGTTTTTTTAATACGGTTTACTATTACGTTTACAATTTATTATTTACCGTTTTCCATTGATTTATATGTTTTATAGCTACATTTTCTAATAAAGTGAATTAACCTATACACTACTAAAAAGAAATGGCACATCTAGTATTTGTCGAGAATAAAATAAAAATCATGCACTCGTGACATCATAATTCACTTTTATATTTTAACAGAATAATAAGGCTACTATAGTTTGTGACTCGTGCTAACACACAGCTTTATCATTACTTCTTTTTTACGCGTGAAGTTTTCGCTATGGTATCCTTTAGGAAATTTGGTAATTTTTGAAATTCAATATTTGAAAAATGGCATAATCATTGGATTTGAAGTTTATATCAAGAAAAATGCAATTTTTTACCTTTCTAAAGCAGTTTGTCTAACAATTTTCTGACAAATACTTTTCGAGCAATTAATTTTTTCAGTAACTTCAAATGTTTCATTTTCCGAGATTAATCTGTGGCAACGATTAGCCAAAATCCCAGTCGTCAGCAACGCATAGCTTTTTATTAAAGAAGATAATCACATGCGACATTACAACTAAATGGCTGAATTATTAAATCAAGTATCTCAAAAACCCGAATTACGTAAGATTTTTAACACTTTTTAAAATATGGATTTCAGTGGGAAATATTGCACATAATAAAAAGTTAAAATTAAACATTTTTTCAAATTATCCAGGTGCTAATTAAGGAGAGTCTACTGTATGCAGATAATTTAATGAATACACAAAATATTGAAAGTAATAATGTAAATAGTTTAAGGGATTCTGATGTTCAAAATTTTATTTTATTTATTTATAAGCATTTTTTAATGATCCCCCCCCCCATCATGAAATGTGTCTTTCTATAAAAATGAATTTTCAGATAAAAAAGTTTTGAAAACATTGATTTTATGTTTATTTAAATTTTAAAATTTTAAACTTATTTAATATTTGATATAACTCGTGAACCAATTGTCTATTTCCTTGTTTTTTACACTATTATATGCCAAAAAGGTTTCTTGATAATTTGCCTTCAGGGTTTAGAAAAATATTACTTACAAAATGCATAATAAATTTAAAAGTTTCAAAGGAGGATTTTTGAGAGCGATTTTTACTTCACATATATAATTTCATAATTATCACATAAAATTAAAAATCCCTAAGCCAAGTTTTTAAAAACATAACCCGAAAACTCATTTCATACACATATTTTGCGAAAAATTTAGATGTATCTTTTTAAATATGAGAAATTATGAAAAAATCTATTCTGAAATAAATTGACAAGTTTTAGTTATTGGTAAGGAATGTCTGATAGTTATGAAACAAAAATGTTTACATATTCTGATGTAATTATCGTAGAAACACGTGGTTTGCTTTATTTAAATAACTTTGTAGCATTTTATTAGCAATATATATATACATATAGAAGAAAGATGTATATGTACATACATACATACATACATATATATATATATATATATATATTTGTTTCTCTTTTTAATTTTTTAAGGCTCACTGTTTTAAAAATACATTATTTTTTCATTCCCCCCACTTTTGTTAAACTCAGTGTAACAAATTTCATTCCGTTTATTCTAATATCCATTTTTTATAATCTGTTGCATAAAAAAGATATCCACACTGTGCTGATTAAGTATATGAAAATCGCCACATATACTCTCTCTAACGGTTAGCATAACGGTAAACAAAAATGTTTACATATTCTGATGTAATTATCGTAGAAACACGTGGTTTGCTTTATTTAAATAACTTTGTAGCATTTTATTAGCAATATATATATACATATAGAAGAAATATGTATATGTACATACATACATACATACATACATATATATATATATATATATATATATTTGTTTCTCTTTTTAATTTTTTAAGGCTCACTGTTTTAAAAATACATTATTTTTTCATTCCCCCCACTTTTGTTAAACTCAGTGTAACAAATTTCATTCCGTTTATTCTAATATCCATTTTTTATAATCTGTTGCATAAAAAAGATATCCACACTGTGCTGATTAAGTATATGAAAATCGCCACATATACTCTCTCTAACGGTTAGCATAGGATGCCCATATGCCATCACCGT
Source organism: Maratus michaelseni (assembly GCA_963931845.1). Classification (NCBI taxonomy): domain Eukaryota; kingdom Metazoa; phylum Arthropoda; class Arachnida; order Araneae; family Salticidae; genus Maratus; species Maratus michaelseni. The sequence continues at coordinate 78,238,606 of OZ007595.1, read as the reverse complement.
ATTTGGCCACACAGATCGATTGTTAACTGATTTCTCCATAAACACTCTTTTAATTACAATGATTCCTAAACACAACTGAATAATTCTTGTCCAAAAATATCCAACGTACATATCAAGGCCATAAAAAATTCATAAATCACGGGTTCAATAATGCAAAACTCTCTCTCATGGCCCACATATGTGATTTAATGTTCCCACACTCGTCGCTTCCGCTGTAAAAATTCGTTAGGATGATTTATGCCAAAAATGGCTCTTTTCTCTAAATGTTTAATTGTTTTTATGCTCTGTTTGGAAAAAACTTCGATATCATATTGTAACCTTTGGCGATGTAAAATCATGCGAGTTTATGTCATGATAAGAGAAACATTTTCATTCTTTCTCTATCCATTAGCCTATCATCATGTAATATGCTCAAGAATTATGTTACGATCCCGGTTACCGCTGCCGCGGGCAGCCGTAGCCATTTTCTGTATCTGTGCAACGATCATCAGAACTTTGGGAATAATTAAATATTTTCGTCCATTTATGTATGCCTTTTCTTCCGCAAATGCCTATACATACTTCTTTTGAATTTATAGATTTCATGGAAAATAATAATGACTTTGGTCATCGAAATACTCCTCTTATGAAATTCACTTTGCCACGATCATGAACTATAGTATATATATATATATATATATATATATATATATATATATATATATATATATATTGTTGAAACAACATATATTTACTATAAATACTCTTAAGAAGTTCCTCTGACGATTCCATAAGCTATTCATAGATTTCTATTTTTCATTTTTCGTTTTATTAAGTTTAATTCCAGCAGTATCCTTTCCATTGTTTTTTATAATATCTCAGCCTTTGTTTTTCACATGTGTTTTCATTTTTAAATATATATATATATACACTGCTCAAAACAATTAGGGAAGCACATGGTTTTAACAAAATTACTCAAATATTTTCACCGATAAGTAACTTAAATTCAAAAATCTATATTTTAAAGCGTAGCAGAAAACATAAAAATAAAACGTCATTTGCAAATCAAAGTTTATGACGTCAAAAACCAGAAAAAGGAGATAAGTGCAAAAATCGAGATTTCACCGAGACGTCTGTTTCAGTGTCTCATTCGAGAAATTCAATTACGCAGCTTCTGTTTTGAGAAAAGGTGACTTGAAAATGTCACCACAATGTGATTTACCGGAATCCATAGCGTGGCGTTTAAGATGGAGACTTGAATCCATGCAAACGCAGCGAAGTGTCGTGGACGCTGTTAGAGTCGCAAGAAATGTCATTCTAAGCCTGTGGAATTGATCCCAAGAAAAAGGAAATGTTAGACGTCGACAAAGATAAGGTCAACCCATGCTACCACAGTAATTGATGACCGATATATCCTGTTAACAGCTAGTCGAAACCGAACAGGCAATGCTACTCAGCTGCAAAGGCAGCTGCTCGTGACAACAGCATGAAGGGTGTCCAGCCGAACACGCCGAAATAGGCTTCATCAGGGTGGTCTGTATGCACGTAGGCCAATAGTCTGAATTCCGTTGACGTCAAGCTTCTGTGCGGCCTCGAAGAAGGTGGGCTGTTCAACATCGAGATTGGAGGCAGTGTGATTGAAGTCAAGTGCTGTTTACAGACGAGTCCCAATTTTACTCCCGACGTGTTTTGGTATGAATGGAAACGGACACTCGAAATAACCCCACATTAGTTCGTGAAAGATTACATTACAAACGAGATGGGTTCATGGTATGGGATGGAATCAGCATAGGTGGACGTACGGATCTGCATATTATTCAGAATGACACTCTGATGGCCGAAAGGTATGCAAACGAGATGCTGAGACCTCATGTCGTACCTTACGCTGCAGCCATGGGGATTCCTTTGTTTTCATGCATGATAATGCCAGACCGCATACAGCTCGTCTGGTAGAGAACATGCTTGAAACTGAAACAATACAGCCTATAGAATTGGCTGCATGGTCTTCTAACCTGAATCCGATCGCGCATGTTTGGGACACACTCGGACGATGCATTGCAGCGACACCAAGGCCTTCTTTTAATGTCCGCGACTTGGAGATTGCTATTCTTGAAGAGTGGTACAGCATTCCTCAAAGTCTTATCTAAAATCTCATCGCATCAGTGGAAAAAAGGTGTGCAGCAGTCTTATCTGTTCGAGGGGATTACACGCCATATTAAACATTTTGCATCATTTCTGAACAATAACTATTTTTGTCAATTAACATGAAACCAAATTGTTGCCCTAAACCATCTTTTCATGTTATTTCCATCGTTTCAAAGAATTAAAGCTCCCTTATAATTTTTTTTGCGTATTTTTGTCTGTATTGCACATTGATACACGTGTACCATACATTTTATGACCATGCATGGCTGTCTAGAAGAGTTCTCTTCATTTCTTTGCTTGCTCCCCAAAATTTTTTGAGCAGTGTATATATATATATATATATATATATATATATGTGTGTGTGTGTGTGTGTGTGTGTGTGTTTGTGTGTGCGTGTGTGTTTGTGTGTGCGTGTGTGTGTGTGTGTGTAATGACCATTACGTCACATAAAAATTCGACAACATATGAAACGATAATTATAATACAAAGACATATATTCAAACATTCAATATTCTCAAAATGCAATAAGTAGGGAAAAAATTAAAAGCAGAAATATAAGGGGGTGGGGGAAAACCAATTTGAAGAATGTGAAAATATTACAAGAAGCAAATAGAAACTTATATTGTGAAACACGTTATCAAAGGCAATATTCCACAAATATAAGTAAATCATAATTACTTATATATTTCTTATGTCTTTGAGTAAATAGGCTTGAATCGAATTTACTTTCTCAAATTGCCCGATTAACTATGATGCGTTATGTAAAAAAAAGAAAATAATGGACAGATATTGAATAACTAAACATAGTAGGTGCAAAAACAATTATTAAGGAACATTATTAAACATAGAAAAACAGATTTAATGAAAAAATGATATACAAAAAAAAAATCTATATATATAAGCAAAACGAACCCATTCAATAACCCATTTCATCGAGTTAACATTCACGTTATCCCAAAGCGCATGTAACTACTTTGGAAGTTAAAAGTTACAGTGAAATAACTTTCAACGATATTAACAAATTGGAAAAAAATCTAATAGATCAACAAAAATACTTATATTTTATTTAAAAGCTAAAGATAATAGTAATAATAATGATAATAAGTTGTCAAATTAAAATATTTGTATATATATTCGACAATTTCGACACACGGAATATTTTTAAATTTATTTTTTATCAGCACGTTATCCCAAAGCGCATGTAACTACTTTGGAAGTTAAAAGTTACAGTGAAATAACTTTCAACGATATTAACAAATTGGGAAAAAAATCTAATAGATCAACAAAAATATTTATATTTTATTTAATAACTACAGATAATAATACTAATAATGATAATAACATGTGAAATTAAAATATTTGTATATATATTCGACAATTTCGACACACGGAATATTTTTAAATTTATTTTTTATCAGCACGTTATCCCAAAGCGCATGTAACTACTTTGGAAGTTAAAAGTTACAGTGAAATAACTTTCAACGATATTAACAAATTGGGAAAAAAATCTAACAGATCAACAAAAATACTTATATTTTATTTAAAAGCTGAAGATAATAATAATAATAATGATAATAAGTTGTCAAATTAAAATATTTGTATATATATTCGACAATTTCGATGCACGGATCCCCCTAATATTTTTTAATTTACTTTTTTATCAGCACGTTATCCCAAAGCGCATGTAACTACTTTGGAAGTTAAAAGTTACAGTGAAATAACTTTCAAAGATATTAACAAATTGGAAAAAAAAATCTTACAGATCAACAAACATACTTATATTTTATTTAAAAGCTAAAGATAATAATAATAATAATGATAATAAGTTGTTAAATTAAAATATTTCTATATATATTCGACAATTTCGATGCACGGATCCCTTTAATATTTTTTAATTTACTTTTTTATCAGCACGTTATCCCAAAGCGCTTGTAACTACACTGTAAAAAATGACCAATGTTTCTTATTTTATGAAAATATGCTATAACCACGAACTAAAATATAATATATTCTTCTGAGTTATCCGAAATTTCCAATAGCATGTTACACTGTCTTTTGAATCCCCAGAAACGAATACATTTTCAAAATATAAAGAATAATTTATAAAAAACAAATTATTTTTAGCTGCCCGAATTTTTCAGAAACGTTTCCGAAGGGTTTTTATAGTGTATTATTTAGTGTCCTCAGGCTGGAATACCTGTTTTTCGAATGTTATCTATTCTCAAGTACACGTTTTCAGCCGTATAAGTTAATTTATACATGAAACAGTAAAGAAATAATCTTAATTTTAATGTTATTGTTAACGCTGTTAATTTTGCATGTTTGTATGTTAAACATTTTTTTAAGCATGAAAATGTGTAATTCAGAATTGATAGCATTCGAAAAACAGGTATTCCAGGCTGAGGACACTAATTAATACACTATAAAATCCCTTCGGAATCGTTTCTAAAAAATTCGGGCAGCTAAAAATAATTTGTCTTTATAAATTATTCTTTAAATTTAAAAATGTATTCGTTTCTGGGGATTCAAAAGACAATGTAACATGCTATTTGAAATTTCGGATAACTCAGAAGATTATATTATATTTTCGTTCGTGGTTATAGCATATTTTCATAAAATAAGAAACATTGGTCATTTTTTACAGTGTACTTTGGAAGTTAAAAGTTACAGTGAAATAACTATCAACGATAGTAACAAATTAAGAAAAAATTCTAATAGATCAACAAAAATACTTATATTTTATTTTAAAACTAAATATATTAACAATAATGATGATAATAAGTTGTGAAATTAAAATATATGTATAAACACTATATTTCCAATGATGACCGGTCACTTGCGATTTTAGACGTTTTGTTAAATATCTGGAAAGATACATTAGGAATTATCCTGAAACTTCAGGAGTGTGAACAACATGATAGACGTCATACATTTACGTGAAGATTTTTTCCCAAAACCCCATAAGGGGTGTCAACAAATTGAAGAAAAACGAATATCTTTTGGATAACCCTGTAAAAACTAATATTGCAAAAGCATTCAAACTATAGATTATGATTAAGTAGCTTATTGTAATAATTTGGGTTCATTTTTATGAAGATAGCATGTATACTCGAAGAGAAATTCAGATTTTTATAAAAACAGTCCCAAATTTTACCAAGTTTTTTGCTTATAATTTGCAGAGTTTTAAATATAAAAGCAAGTTATTTTCAAAAAATATGACAAACAACATTGTACACAATACCCTGCAATCAGAATTAAAAAATAATAAAAATTGTTTGAAAAATGAGCATGTTTACTAAATCTTGTTTTACTGAGCATGCGCGAATTCAATCAAAATATACTGTGCATAATATATTAGCTAAATGTATAGACCAACTTTTATGAAAGTCTCAAAAACATAGCTTGAAAATTCTGACAGTAATCGTCGATAGAATAAGCTCGAAATTCGCTGTTCCCAAAAGGAAGGAAAAAGATGAGGCGTTGTATCAAATATAGAATGAGAGACACTTCATTCTTATTATGTCAACTTTCATAAGCTAGTACATTTGGATACAACCCCTTATCTTTTTGCTTCCTTTTGGGAACAGCTAATTTCGTACTTATTCTATCGACGATTACTATCAGAATTTTCAAGCTATGTTTTTGAGACTTTCGTAAAAGTTGGTCTATACATTTAGCTAATATATTATGCACAGTATATTTTGATTGAATTCGCGCATGCGCAGTGAAACAATATTTAGTAAACCTGCTCATTTTTCATACAATTTTTTAAATTTTTTAATTCCGATTTCAAAGTTTTGTGTACAATTTTGTTTGTCATATTTTCTGAAAATAACTTGTTTTTATATTGAAAACTCTGCAAATTATAAGCAAAAAACTTGGTAAAATTTGGAACTGTTTTTATAAAAACCTGAATTTCTCTTCGAGTATATATGCTATCTTCATAAAAATAAGCCCAAATTATTACAATAAGCCACTTAATCATAATCTACTGTTTGAATGCTTTTGCAATATTAGTTTTTACAGGGTTATCCAAAAGATATTTGTTTTTATTCAAATTGTTGACGGCCCTTTATGGGGTTTCGAGAAAAAGTCTTCGCGGAAATATATGACGTCTATCATGTTGTTTACACTCCTGAAGTTTCAGGATAATTCCTCATGTATCTTTCCAGATATTTAACAAAACGTCTAAAATCGTAAGTGACCGGTCATCATTGGAAATATAGTGTATATTCGACAATTTCGACTCACGGATCCCCTTAATATTTTTTAATTTACTTTTTTATCAGCAATATTTTACTATACCTATTTTTGCTCTATAAATGTTGTTCATAAATCAACTGTGATTTAATTAAATACATTATTTTTCCGTCATTCATTTTCAACTATACACATTGTTTAGGGATGAATATTTTAAGTATAAAGCAATTTTTTAGAACGGACAAACCAAAATAGCTGCATATTTGTTATTTATTAAAACCAGTTATCAAATAAAATTTTAGCGTGCTTCTTAAACATGAGTTATCCGGTACTTTTGCTTGGAGAAATAAAAGATCTTATATATATTTTAAGTGCTACATACATTTAGCATTACATATCTATTCATACAGCAAAGACATGAAGAATCAGAACTAAAAATCTTCAAATTTTTTAAATTAAGAGTCTTGAAATTTCAAATTATATGAAAATTTTAAAATAATGTTGAATATATATTTTAATCAGAATAACTTCTCTTCGAAATAAACAATGCTCTGCATTATCCAAGTTCCAATTAAGCAATACTTCTAATGTTCCAACTTCGAATTAAGAAGAGTATATAAGCAAATTTATGAAAGTTTTCAATATTTGAATCGTGCAAAAAATTAAAAACTTTCATATTTTTTTAATTTATCAACAACAAGTGTTCAACAACATTTTGAACAACTAATTTTCACCCTACACATTTCTTGCTTGATAAATTTATTTGATAAATTGTCTGTGAAACATCTTTTTTCCCCTTTTTCGAGTGTCAACTATAGCCCATTATGAGGCATAAATATTTTAAATATAATGCAATATATTTTTCCTTTCAGAGCTAATAAACCACACTAACTGCATTTTGTTATTTATTAAAGCCATTTATCAAATAAAATTCTATCATGCTCCTTAAACGCTACATTAAAGTAAAAATATCGGAGAAATAAATGATGCTTCTTACAGCAGCTATTCAAAAGCCTTAAAAAAAACTATTTATCGTAAAAATTTTATACATAATATTCTCAAAACTGTTTAACGATCGTTTGGGTCGTTTAATCGAGTGAATTCTATTTAAACGATTAATTCAGCTAATGGATGTTTTATCCAAAGTGTTCATATTATATTTGACAAGTGTGCTTCGTTCAACATTACTGTGCATACCTTTGAAATGCGTCATTGAGAATAAAAATGCTAATTTTAACTATGAAAATTTAGCATGCAATTTGTTATTTACAGCACAAGAAGTTGTTTAAACTTTTGGAACGAATAAAAGCTATCACATTATTTTAGAATAAATAAACCGATAAGTTTTTATTGATCGGCTTAGGTTTCTCAAAATGCATAAAATATAATTTTCATCATTTGAATGCTAAATATATATGAATGCTCATTTTGAATGCTAAATCATCAATGCTTTTGAAAAAAGCAATGATGAAAATCTTAATGAACCCTTCTATATTCAGTTTATTAAAATCTTAATAATGATAATCTATATATTTGAAAGACAAAGCAAACTTTATAAGACCGAATTCGGCTGATCGGAGCATGCGCAATGAGTAATTTTTAGGACTTTATTTTGTCACCAAATTGCGTTGGAAAAAAGTTTTGATGTGTTTGCAGTAGTGACGTGGGACATTGAGCGAAATAAGCAAGATGGCCGAGTGGTTTACATAAAGAAGAATTCTGGTTCTCTAGAGGGATCATGGGTTCAAATCCCGCATTTGGCAAAATATGTTCCCCAGATATTGCTAGTGTTCTGATGACTCAGTTCAATAATGTAAATCTATGTATTTAAAATCACAACGGATTTTTTTTTAAGAACGATTTGAGCTGAAAGCTGATCTGAGCATGCGCAAAGAGCATTTAAAGTGCTTTTATGTCGCTAAACGGAGTGAAAACCATTGTGCCATCTGTGTTTTTTAATTTCTTAAACATTTACATTATTTGTTTACAATGTATAAATATATACATATTCTCTCTTAAAACAAGAAAAGAGAAGTGATAGTGTGTATCAAGACGAATAATATTTGCTATAAAATCTAATCCACATATTTAGTCAAATATACCTGACATCTCAATACAATCCAGATATAAATTTTTATTCACAACTTTAAACATGGTGAAGTTATTTTAACGATATTTTAAACAGATTTACAGTGTTTTGTGTAAAATGTGATTCCTTCAACAGAAATGTGCAGTAATTCAATCAGTGGCATCGTAATTAAAATAATACCAGCCACCGTTCGAAATAAAGGGCATCTAACTCATTTTCGTTATCATATAGACTAGCAGGCTTCGCCCGCCCCGATGGTCGGTTTCTCCAAATGAACCACGAATCTAATAAAATATATGGGTGAATTTGGTAATGTGTTTTAAAGTAATATGGACATTTGATTTGATTTGATAGCCTAAGAGACTAGTACAGACTAGTACAAGTCTGTAGAGCATAGTGCACCTCTCGGTCCCCTTTATTGAAGTCTTAAAAAAATTACAATCTAGAGTCGAAGCTGGAACCGCCGTTTAACGCGACAAGGAGCGGGGTTGAATGTTTAAGACATATACAAACTATGGTCAAAAACCAGTTCATATATAAGCCGGCCCTGACAGTTAGCACACAGTTTCGCGACAGTTAGCAGCGACTGAGTAAGAGTTGTGCATTGGGAGTGGCAGCTGACGACTACTACGTAGGGTTAGAGAGTTCTGTCAGAAAAATATAGATTTTATGTAGCTTTCTGTTAAGGGTGTGCCTCTTTAGAATATTAGGAAGCCATGCCTTGGGAGGTATTTCAGGCTTCTTAGTATGCCACTGTGCTGTTAACGGGCAGGTGAAATAATAATGAACAGCCGACGTCTCTGCGCCACACTCGCTAATATGGACATTTACTTGGAATGTCCTTCAGCATTCGAAAAAACGGAATGAACGCCGTTGAGCTATTACATTTTCTAATGTGTCTGACAAAATTCGGGCTGTTAAGGACCAAGTCTTTTAGTTCACCATTTACAGTAATATTTGGTTGGGAATGACAGACCAATATGCTGTATATTAAAGACAATACTATATATCCCTGGAAAATTATCTAATTAACAATGCAAGCCTCATCAAAATACGCCCAGTGGGACTTTTTAAAAAGGCTAATCTGTCATAATCAAGTTCACTTGGTTATAAAGCTTTTACATAAACTGTTAAAAATCTTCAGCTTTTGCTGCAGACACACTCCACTGCTTTTAGAGTAAATGGTTACTTTGCTTTATTATGGAGCATTTTCATTTGTCAAAATAGGAATATTCTATAAAAGCGGTGGAGTGACTATGCAGCAAAAGCTAAAGATTTTTAACAGTGTACTCTCAAGTTTTGTTCCGTTTCTCTAGAAATACTTTATTTAAATCACGGAAATTTTACGGGCAGCATTGTTGCCGGTATATTTCCGTTATTTGATGAATGTCCGTTTCTTTTTTTCCGTTACAGAAGGTAAAATATACATCAATTGAAGAAAGCGGAGATAAAGAAAATTCTTGTTCCATGCTGCCATCTATTAACTCTCATGGAAGTACTTGTTGCTTGATATTTTTTGCCGACCTTGGATTTAAACCAGGGACCTGAAGGCCATGAGAATCGCATCTAAACCGTTGCACCATCAGCTGCTCGGCCAAACGACGAATTTGAAATAAATACATGGTGTTTCCTTCAAATGGGTATGGCTTGATTAATTTGTTGTTTAGAAAGTTGCGAAATGTTACTTTAAAAAAAAATCGTCAACATTTGTTTTGTTTGTTTTGTTTTGTTTTTAAATGAATACGAAATCTTTATTTTTAGAATTTTCGGATTTTATTTTAAAAATAAATTCGAAGTATAGTATTGATAGAGCCAATACGCATGCGAGCAGGGAATAAACGGAATTTCCCCCCTTTTTTCAGACTTTAAAAGCATGTTTTTTAGGAGAACGGAAATTATTTGTTAAAAACTGAGGTATAATTTAGTGTATAACTAGCAAGCTACGCCCGCTGCGCTGGTCGGTTTCTACAAATGAACCTTGAATCAAACGAAATATTGTTTTATTTGACCTTGTATTTGAAAGCAATCTGTCTATTTACCTGGAATATCCTTCCACATTACTGGAAAATTACGTCATTGCGCTATTTTATTTTTTAATGTGCAGTCAAAATTTTAGCTGTTAAGGACCAACTCTTTTATTTGGTCGTTTACAGTTAGGGTTTGCTAAAGAATGATAAAACTATATGCAATATAATAAAACCCTCACTAAAAATTATCGAACTAACAATGCAAACAAAGTCCATTCAGTAGAAGTTTTTATAAAGACTAATCTTTGATAATCGGGTTCATCTTATTATAGAACTTTTGCACATAATTCTATAATTAACAGAACGATATGAAATATACTAAAACCATCCTTAAAAATTATCTACTTAACAATGCAAGTCGCAAAAAATACGCCCAGTAAAAACTTTCAAAAAGGCTAATCTTTCGAAATCGGGTTCACCTGACTACATAGGGGATAGTGGGGCAAGTTGGAACGTTTTTTACTTTTGGATCCTTAACTTAGTAAACCATAGGTATTAGTTCAAACACTTAGGGTTATATTCTAGCTTCAAATGTTTGCTACAATTTAAAATAAATTATTTAAAAAAAATTCATACTGACAAAAATAATGAATGACAATATAACTATCGACAAAGTGTTCCAACATGCCCCGCCATGGGGCATGTTGGAATATACTGTGGGGCAAGTTGAAACACAATGAAACAAATTAGAAAATTAATTATAAACTATTTAATTTTAATAATATGAAGTTACAGATAATGCAAAATATTGTAGCCTGATAGTTCCTGTGCTTTGTATTTTTTGTAGGCCTTCATAAATTGACAAATCATATGGAAATACTAGTTTTCTGGTACATCTGTATGTACTACCAACTGTGATGGGGGGGTGGAAGGATGAGGCAAATTTTTTCATAGGAGTGTACCACCCACGATTTTCCTTATAACGGAAAACAAAACCCTTTTCACTATTACACTTTTGCAGAAAATTAATTTCTATTTCATCCACCTTTAACTACGTGTACCATCCCAACAAATGTAATTTTTTTAGTGGAAAGCTTCACGACAGCAAAATTATTAATTCGTGGTTTTCTATCCTCACAAATGGGTGAATCAAACTCAATAGAATCATCATAATCTCTTCTAGCAGCATCATACACAATTTCTTCCTCTGTGTCACTTTTGAAGGACATCTTCTTGCTCTTCGGTTTTTACTTTTATTTAATTAAACTGGGTTTAGACGGTTAAGCTTTCTTTGTGCTGCAGCAATGGAGCAAATGACCTTCATTTCTTTCTGTTGTCTTTGCTTTAATGCTTCCTCATTTTTTTTTTTTTAACTGGTGTGTCTGTTAAGTTCTTTGTTGAGCTCTTTTTCTTATTGGAACTTTTTCTTGGTCCTGCTTTTGGGATAGGTTGAATTTCTTCCAATGTGACTGCACGAGAGCTAGAGCCAATAGTTGCTATATTTCATGGAGAGCTACGTATTACAGCTAAAGAAAGAATAGTAGGATTTTTCACTGTCTCTGGATTAGGGCGGTTAGTAACATCTGATGGCGGAAAATCAACTTGCATAAAAATGGGTATATTCATGAAACCATTGAACCAGTCTTTGCTAGCTTCCATTTTAGTAACCCATGATTTGGGAATAATTTGGTTATTAGCAACTGCGTAGTTGTGGGCTACCTTCCTTACTTCTCGTGGACATAAACCATAGTATATTTGAGAAGCATGAATAATATATTGAACAAGTTGTTCTTCTTCTTCAGGATTTAACACCTGTCTAGGTTTGGTGTATCCTATCTCAAAATTTATGGAAATTACAGTGGTAGGTCAATGGTGCTATTACAACAAAATCCTCAGCTGAAGCAAAAGTTGATGTACCAGAGTCAGTGGTAACCGAATAAAAGGGGTTGGTGATAGCAGAGGTAGAGATCATCAAGGCATTAGAAGTAGATGGGGCATTTACAAATCCAGAGTTGGTAGGCACAACGTTATGAACTTTGCGTGGTTCCTCTTGCTTTTTTAGTTTCAATAAAAATTCAATAAAAAGGTTCAAAATTTATCATTAATCAATAAATAATATTACTATTTTAATAAAGAAATCGAAAAATGTATATTTATATACAATATTCTGAGCAAGAAACGATATGGGACATGTTGGAGCTGTGTTCCAACATGCCCCTTCCAAAGTGTTTCAACATGCCCCATACTACAGTATTATTTATCTGTTATTTTAGGCCTAACATAACAACAGCTACTTGTTAATGGATGCTATCAACTGAAAGCCTGATTTTCAAGCAATTTGACAACATAACTTGAGGTAAACTCAATATAATACTTCAAAAGTAAATAAAGATTTTAAAGAATGTGGAAAATTTACTTACCTTGCATCAAATTAAAAAAATCAACTTGCCAAGAAAACTTGAAAACCTAAGATCCTGAAAACAACATGGATCCTTGGTGTGCTTAAGAGACACAAGTTAAGTATTCCCATAATCCTCTGCGTTTTTCAAAATGGCTACCAACTCAAGTGTTTCAACGTGCCCCATGTTCCAACATGCCCCACCCTCCCCTAACCTTCACACATAACTGTTTGACTAAGCAACGTAGAACAATATGTACTACACTCCATTCCTAAAATAGCCTCTAACTAACTAACAATACAATTCTCATCAAAATCCGTCCAGTAGAACTTTTTCAGAAGGCTAATCTTTCATAATCGGAATAAAATATTGAAAAGGTTAATATTTGGTTAAAAAAATGGTCACCCGATTTTCGAATTTCCCCCTGTAATTCTAGAACGAAGCAACGTAGAATGATATGTTATATATTAAAACTTTCCCTAGAAAATTATCTAACAGTGTAGGTTCCATCGAAATCCATTCGGCAAAATCTTTTAAAAAGGCTAATCTTTCATAATCGGATTGATCTGGTTATAAAACTTCCCATAATAATTCTATAACTAAAAGCTACGTAAAACAATGTGTTATACAATAAAACCTTCCCTGAAAAATTATCTATCTAATAGTTTAAGTTCTACGAAAATCCATTCAGCAGAACTCGAGTTATAAGCATTTCATATATGTAGTAGTAAATAGAAGTATATTGCCATTAATATAGTTTGCATTTGAATAAAAAAAAGGTACTTTTCGGTTAGCCGGGTGCCAGTGATATATGTACATATATAAATATATATGTATATACATATAGATATGTATATATTCATACATATAAGTGTATATATATGTTATATAAAAAATTTATTTCCTTCGTATCCTTCCATTTTATTCGAATTAATCTTTTAAATTAATTTAACTTCTGACATAATCAGCATTTCCTTAATTCTTAATAATATCTATTCCTATTTAAAATCCTTTTAAAAGTAAATATCCGTATATTAATAATTATCTTATTCTAAATCTTAATCTAAAATTTTAAGTACATTCGTAGCTTTTATCAGCTCCCCAATCTATAAAATTCCGAGACGCGTTCTCATTTCGAATGTTTTTAAAAGCCTTTTTCTTCTTCTTATTATTATTATTATTGCTCTGATTTTTTCGCGCGCTTGGGATTTTAACTTCAAAATTGATCCGCGCCCAAGTAAGGAATTCTTACTGTCTTAGCTCCTCCCTCTAGCCTCATTCGCTGGTCCTTAGGTCGCCTCTCACTCATTGGGTTGTGCGCTCGTGACGTAAATTTCTATATGTCTCCGCGGAGAGAACAAAACTCGCCCGCATCGGTCGGAGAAGGAGATTTTTGACGTAGCTGAAAGTGTAAACAAATATGTATCTGGTGTTTTTATGTCGTAGAATATTCATTTCGGCCATTAAACACCTATAAATCAATGGAGTGACCCATCGTGAAAGCCGAGGGCTATGCTATAAGTTTTATACCTGTGGAATTGTGCTGCATCTCTCTTATTCAAAATAAAGTAATTGTCTTCAAATCGCTTGTATTTACTGGAGAAACTCTCTGTGATCTCATTTCATTGCCTTACCTCTTCGCCATGATCGTGAATATCAACTGCAATATGTTAGTTATTTAACAGAGTACCCTTTTCTCATGGAATAATATTTCTCGTAATGTCTCCTCTTCGTCAAAATGCCACATATATGTATATATATATATATGTATTTGTGTAGATATATGTGTATATATATATGTGTATATATATGTGTGTGTATATATGCATGTATATATCTATCACTGGCGCCCGGCTAATCGAAAAGTACAAAAAAAAAATACTGCAAAAATGCTCTCGTACACTTGAAAAAACACCTTTTCGCTTAAAATCTCTCATTAAAACTGTTTTTCTTTTCTTTCTTTTTTTAAAATAAAATTAGTAACAGTTTTTTCTTTTATTTTTCCAGTTGTATAGCCATTTCAATCATTTCTGCAACAAACAAAAAAAAACACCTTTTGGCTTAAAATCAAATTGTTTGGGGTCAAAAGCAAAATCGCCAAAAACAAAAGATAAATCGCCAAATATTGTGTTTCAACAGCAATCTTGCCCCTTAAATAATTTTTTAAGCATTACGAATATTCCCAATCATGTTTAAATTAAATATTTTCGTTTTATAATATTATCTCTCATCAAAAATCTTTTTTTCTTTTTTTATCTTTTCTTTCTCTTTCTTTTTTCTTTCTTTTTTTTAAATAAAATTAGCAACAGTTTTTCTTTTATTTTTCGAGATGTACAGCCTTTTCATTTCTTTCTGCAACAATAATGGTCGCCAAAAAATTAGCAATGGTAACCTTTTCGGCCAAAATAACAGGCCTTTTTATCATAATTCTATAACTAATGTACGTAGAACGTTGTGCTGTATAGTAAAATCTTCCCTGAAAAATTATCTATCGAACAGTGCAAGTTCCATCAAAATCCATTCAGCGGAACTCGAGTTATAACGGAACAGAACGAAATTTCCGTTTGTGTTTTATATATATAGTAGAAGACGAGTTTTTATGTCAGTGCAAATAATTCTGTAACTAAGCAAAGTATAACGATATGCCATTCATTACCTTTCCTGAAACAATATTTAACTAACAATGCAAGTCCCATAAAAATCCATTCAGCAGAACTCAAGTTATAAACGGCAGGATCGAATTTCTAATTTGCATATTATATACATGGTATTACAGGTTTGTTTTATATATATAGGTATTGTAGTACTTACTATGATGTCATCCACATTTCACAGAAAGCGGGTTATGTCTGTTGAAAATGTTGTCTGTAATACCTTTATGATTGTTTAAGACTTAAACAAAAATTTCATTTTAGATTGTTGTGGTATTTTCTGAAGTTTTTATCTTGATGTTTCTCTCTCACAGTGTGGGTGAAGGTAAACGACACTGTTAAAATGATTAAACTTTTTTTTCCTATAATTAAGGGAAGATTCTATTACTTTGGGTCAAATTTTTCGAATTTCTAAATTTTACATTTTTTGCATTCCACAAGTTTGTAGATTGTTGCCCTAAAGCAGTTTCGAGATATTTCAATTTCTTATAATATTTTTTGCTCATTGAATAAAACGCCTCTCGTTGAACATATTGTAAAATTTTAAACATGTTTTTCTCGAAACAGTATTTTTTTCAAACTGGGTGACCTTTCTTCTCGGGCCGATTTCCGTCACTTTTTATTTTTCAGATAACGAATCATTTTTTCTGGAAGCTATACCACTGAAAAGTATAGCTTTCATTCATTAATTCTTATTTCAAACACGCAAAAGGTAAAAAAGCGGCGAAAAAATAAAATTTCTTGTTCAAATAATCGCCATTTTCTCAAAAATCAACTTTTTAAACTAAATGCTATAGAAGATCTAGAGCAGTGGTTCCCAACGGGGGGCGTACGCCCCACAGGGGGGCAATTTGACTTTTCAGGGGGGCAATTTAACTTTTCAAGGGGACAATTCAGAATTTCTGTGAACCCATACCTTCTGAATTTTTTTTCTAATAGTAATGTTTTAGACTGAAAATAAAAATTACACATTCAAATTAAAAAAAATAGTTTTTTATTTAATTTTTAAAAAGTATCCATTCAAAAGTTTTAAATACAATCCTACCAGAATAATTATAGGAAAAACATTTTAAGATAATTAGATACTTTTATATATTTAAAAATTCTTTATAATTTTTCTGATTTACAAGTATTTTATAATTTTAAACAACTTTTTCGATTATTTATTGAATGAGTCGCACTGCAATATGTCACATGAAAATCAATTTTCCACATGAAACTATTTAAGTGTACATTTAACAATTACTTGACGACCTTCCTTTACCGAATCTTTTATCACGTTTCATTCTGATTAGAAATTGATTAGTAATTTAATCGCAGAAATTCTGTGATTAAATAAGGCAAAAATGTTTTATCCAAAATTATTGATTTTTCTAATCAAGGATTCTGAGCACTCTATACATCACGCATACGTGGCGACCGTATGCCAGTAAACTACGAGGAGTATCAGATGATTATAAAAAATATTTGATTCTTCCATTACCTTCGGCACGTTTCAGGATGAATGTTAAATGCTTTTTACTCTGTCAGGAGTAAATTCTTTTAAAATTTTATGAGAATTATATGTTATAGGGGAAGGGGGGCATCATCATTTTAGAGATGTTTTGGTGGGGGGCGGCTAAAAAAAGGTTGGGAACCACTGATCTAGAGAATTTAATACCTTTTAATGTATTTAATGTATTTAATGAATTTAATGTGTTTTTTTTTAATTTGGCGAATAAATATGTTTCAGATGCTTGTGACCGGAGAAAAACGGTAGCCCGATCGGTGTGTACCTGCAGATGTTCCTCGTCGCACAAGACGTTTTATTATTATTATTATAAATATTTTTACATACAAAAATTTAAATATATAAGCGAAATGTTAATAAATCTAATGAAAACAGTCCTTCCGGCCTGTACCGGGAGGAAAATGTAGCTTTTTCATTTTACTCAATTTTACTCACTAACTCATTTTACTCAAACGCCCGAAGCTACACATTGCTTGGAACCCGATTATAGACGATTCAATCCCGGTTTTCGTTAATACTGACTTTGAGTGTGAATTTCAACATAAGAGTTACAGCATAAAAAAACTCAGATTGTTTCAAAATGTCAACCATCCTAGAACTTCAAACTGTCATATATCAGCCTATTTTTAGATAAAGCCAAAACAAAAAAATGCTCCGGAATCCTTGTGTGACGATCTAACTCTTAATGGAAGCAACTTTTTTAATTTATAATTTTTTTGTACACACTTTTGAATTTTTAAAAATTAAAAAAAAAATTAACTGGCCGCTCTTTTGAAACAAAATGGCGGATCAAGCTGGCCAACGAACTTGGTCGAGACCTTGGTATGACGTGTGCACACGATCAGTCACATTCATATCGGTTCATAAATACGAAAGTTACAGCATAACAAAAATCAGATTTTTTCAAAATGTCAGCTACCCTAAAATTTCAAACTGCCACATCTCAGCCATTTTTTAAAATAAAGCCAAAACAAAAAATGCTCCGTAATCCTTGTGTGACGATCTAAATTTAATGTAAATAACTTTTTCAGTTTATTATTTTTTTGTACAACTTTTTATCTTTTTAAAAATTATAAATGTTTTAACTGGCCGCCATTTTAAAACAAGATGGCAGATGAAGCTGGTCAACGAACTCGGTCGAGACCTTGGTATGTCCTATGCACATTCTCAGTCACATCCAAATCGGATCATAAATAAAAGAGTTACAACATGACAAATGTCAGATATATATATATATATATAGAGATGGATCAACATTTGAACAGAGGGTGGTTTTGGGGTCTGGGGGTCATGATCGGCAAAAATATACCAAAATTTTCTGGAACTGCTTTCCTCCGAACGGTTGCAATAGGTAGCTACCTGAAATTCTGAAGGTCATATCTCTTTTCG
This sequence comes from Maratus michaelseni, assembly GCA_963931845.1. Classification (NCBI taxonomy): domain Eukaryota; kingdom Metazoa; phylum Arthropoda; class Arachnida; order Araneae; family Salticidae; genus Maratus; species Maratus michaelseni. The sequence continues at coordinate 78,220,277 of OZ007595.1, read as the reverse complement.
TTGTAAGTGAAAAAAAATTATAAAAATCCCCTCAATTTTAGGTCAAAGAAATAGAATATCTCCTTTGATATCACCTGCGTTGGAAATTGCAACTATTCAGAAAATAACGTACTTTGTAAGATACAAAGCAAAAAAGGAAGTAAATAATGGAAAACAGAAAATATAATACCCTTATATCTCTTCTTTCATTTTTTTCCGCTCATATTTTGTAAATGCGTTTACATTGTTATTATAATAAAAAACAAAGTATGATCAATCGCAATTCATAGCAAATACAGATTTCTCATTGGAATTATAGTATTACAATCAAAAAGAAATAAATCATCGTAATCTGCAAATTATTCTTTTTTCTGAGATAGATATTTTTTTCCTTTGATGTTTTCGAAAATAAAACCGCATCTCACTTTTCTTTCTTTCTTTTTTTTTTGTATAAATTTTCTATGTGATTACATTTTTAGAAATGTTAATCAAATCATATCGTTAAATATCTTTATTTAAAAAATTCTATAATTTCATAAAAATTACATTTACAGCTATTAGCAATTGATAATAGTCCGGGAAACAACTTTTTATTTTGGCAACCAATTTTAGCTTCAATGATTTTGGTAAATATGATAAATCACATGGCACAAAAGTAAGCTGCGCCGCCAGACGCCATGACGGGCGCTCCCCCGACGTGTAGGCGACCACCGAACCCAAGTCCTGAGGGACTTCTAGCGCGCCAGCAGGAGATGCCTCCCACGGCGCTTCGGCCAAATCACATGGTATAGATACAGTCACACTAGCGAGAGAGAAGAGGGGGGAGGGGTGCTATAACAACACAACATCACACACCCTGCTGCAATGTGTAATCTAATGAATGATAACCCGATTACTTATAACGTCCCCGAGTCTGAGTAATATCAGTAATCGGGTCGCCATTCATTTCACATTGTTGCAAGCTGTGCGATGTTGCTATAAAAACAAATATATAGAATATAAGTAGAAAAATCATCCATGCTAAAATTGGTTGCCAACACGTGACGCTGTCTTCCGGTCAATAACAGACTGCACAATTTTTTGTAAGTTGTTTGATAAATAAAATAGAGAATAAAACAAGTTTCGCATCAATTTTTCCGCTCATATTTCTGAATGTTCAACTGCATTTTTCTACTATCACACTCAGGCGTGAGCGGGCAACAGTCCTATCAACAACCTATCTCTGGAATTAAAGAAATGCATATTTCATTTTAATCCTTAAGTTATGATAAATTAATATTTTTTTCTGATATAGATATTTTTGCTTCTGAGATTTATCAGCAAAATTATACCTAGTTATATTGTTCTTTTATTTCTTATAAAAATTTAATTACTTTTTCGTATTTTCTCTTTATTCCCAATTATATTTATACATTATATTTATTCACGTAATTATTAACAGACAAACATAGTTAATAATCAACTAGCTGACCCTTCCGGCGTTGCTACTTTTAATCTGGCAGCAGTGGGAAGGGGTCCTAGGTAAATAAAAAAATATATATATAGCGATCATTATAACTGGAGCCGTTGCGTGTCGGTAATCACGATAAGGGGATCCTGTTCGCTTCGTGCAACATAAACCGTTAAAACGGTTATAAATATAACGGAGCCCTGTAAACTTCCTACCCATAAATCTTAAAAATGACAATCCTTTTAAAAACCTTGTATATTTCGCCTTGTATATTTCACGTCTATAAACCGTCAATACGGTAATAACTATTTTATTCTATTGCTATTCCTAGTTCATTTTTCTCAGAAATAATAGAAGCGATTTCATTATTTTTTAAAAATTATTTGGCGATAACTAATCTATAATTTGATCATTCGGAAAAAAAGATATGCAATTTTGCAAACAAAAATAAATATAGCTAACTAATTAGAAACTGGTATTCTAGTAAAACAAAACGATAAAACTGTAACTAATTACAACAAGAACAAAAATCATGCATGAGGCATAGGTTAGGAAACACTTTCCAACACATCCAGAAAACTATAAAGAAACTTCACCATTAAATAAGATGAAAGAAGATATGTAAGTAAACAGTGTAGGAAACATGTAACACATTTCAAAGTCCAGTTTTAGCAATTACCTTTCACAGTCAAAAATGTAGTTGAATTAGTTTGAGCAACCTTGTATATGATCTATAGATTCCGAAATATACTACATAGCATGGTAACATTTAGTTTATTCTGAATATTCACATTTAACGATTTTCACTAATTGATGGAAATGCACTCGAAATCTTTTGTACAACCCTGTATATTATCTAAAGACTTTTGTACACACATCATGTTAAGGTAAAATTTAATTCAGGTAAAAAACGCATCAATCAACTTAAAACAAACTTCCAATAATTATCAATCATAAACGACAATGTATATTGCTCTTTGCGTAGCCCTGTATACGCATTTATTTATTTTCCACAAAACATCTACTAACTGTAGCTCAGCAGAAATATGCGTAACGCAATTAAAATCTGTCCTAAGCAATTCACTCCCATAGTCTGTAATACTTATGAATTTGCTTGTGTAGTCCTGTATATATGATCAACCGCAATTGTACACACCACGTACTATGCAAAAATTTAGTTAAACTTAAAAACGCAAACCAATGTTGAAAACGCACTTACCACACATCGATTGTAATTATTGCACGTATACTCTAACTGATATCGTTTGTGTGTCATTGTAAATGAAAAACAAGTTGGAAATTGTACGTCAAACGTGACAAACGAGGTGCGTTCGTACTGTATATAGTTATATAAATATTCAAATCTTGATGATTTTTAATTCTGTGAAATGAATTATATCGTCTGCAGATTAATTTCTGTCATATCTCGGTCGCTTGACGATTAAACTTCGGAAGCTCCTATAACAAAAAAGCACCGATTTAAAAAAAAAAAAAATTCAAATTTCTTAATAAATATTTTTATTAATATCTCCTAAAGTTTTGATTCGATTTTAATAAAATTTGAAATGTCTCGACAAAATTCTGCAAAGATAATATATCTTAAATATCAAACCATTCGGTTGGGTAGTTTTTGCGTTGTTATATGCGGACGGACGGACGGACGGACAGACAGACGGACGGACGGACAGACGGACGGACCAAGCGACGACAATAGGTGCTACGTATTTATATAATTACAAACGCACCTAATAAACGCAATGCACTCCATACTTCTAAGTGAACAATTTATATTGCAGTAATGTATTATATAAATTTCATTATGTTTGAAATAGTGATCATGAATAAATTACATTGCAAACGATTTTTCCACGTGGAGATTGTGCAACGCATTTCTTTTGTTTGACTCTGTAAATGTATATGAAATGCTTTGACAAAAAGCATGTTTCAGTGCGCTTCATAATTGTATATTAATTTCATCCTGTTTCAAATGGCGTAGAACCATCAATATGCACTCAAAAAGATTTTTACCCATTGACTGTTGTAATGTAACGAAATACTTTTAACTGTCCCTGTAAAAAGAGAAAAAAAACTATAAGTGCTACACACTTCATTTTCAATAGGGATCATGTTATGCTAAACGTCAATAACATACAAAAATTGCAGGACAATCCCAGTATAAGGTAAAGTAGGAGAGTATGCGCACAATTAAAAAGAATAACAATAAAAAATCTAAATATTAATTTTTTGCTAAACTATCCATGACTAATTTTTACTTCATTTGTTTTTTATGCATTTCCATTGCTATTTTGTTTTTATGTTGTAATTTAATAGAACAGTTGTAATAAAACCAAGAAGGTTATTTCGCGCAATCTGTCCTAACAGGGTTGGTGTGATTGTGCACATGGGTAGGAGAGATTGTTACTAATATTAACTACAATTAAATTGTTAACAATAATAATTACACTTAAATGACATTGCTGTAAGGTTTTTGTGAACATATATTATTGTATTAGGAGTGAATATTTCAACCTAATGATTAAAGAATCAGAAAAAAGAAATAATTTTAAAAACGATAAAAAAAATTGAATTAAAGGAAAAAAAAATAAAGAATCAGAAAAAGCAAGTCCAGATAAAATTACAAAATAACATTAAGTTACTTGATAATACGTTTAACTTAAAATTAGTCCATATTAATTTTTCATTTTTTATGCAAATTTACCAATAAGCTGTGTAATCTCTCCTAGCATGGAAACTAACGGGAACAATGTATCTCTCCTAAGTAGCAGATACGCAAACTCTCCAATTTCGGTAGGAGAGATTGCGCGGCTTTTTATATAAACATGGCTGCTACTAAAACGAACCGTTGATGTTCACATTGTTAGGCTAGATTAGTAGCTTATGAGAAATCGTTTATGTTTAAAATATTTTGTACTACTGACATTGTATAGAAATTCTGATGAATAGCTATGAAAATTCAAGCACTTACTTTGGGAAAACAAAACAAAATAGCAGTACTTTATCTTAGACGTTCAAAACAATCAACGTGCACTTTCAAGTAGACAATCTACTACAGTCAAACCTCGTTAACATGAACACGCTTAACGTGAATTACTTTTAACATGATTTGTTTTCATAGTCCCCTATAAGAACGAGTACAAAGATTTGATACTGATAACATGAATTACTGTGAACATGAACAAAATTTTGATTCCCCTTGAGGTTCATGTTAACGAGGTTCGACTGTACTGTTATTGTACAACTACCTGGAGTCGCTGGGCTCTCACTCTACTCCTTCCCCCCGAACCCCTACGTGTGCAATTTCTCCGACCGCGCGATCTCTCCTGGCTTTACCTTATTTAAGTGAGTCAGAAACCGGACGATCGGACACATGGGTAAACGGCAGACGGCCAGACAAACCCAAGTCATAAACACTTTTCAACTAGGTTGGAAAGTATTAATAACAAAAAGAAAACTAGTATTATTTGTACATGACAAAACTTCTTGTATATAAATCAAATCGTCTGCAACGAAACTTAAATGACAATCTATTTGTTCTCGAAGTATAGCTACTGCTGAGTTTGTGAAAAACAGAGCATAACAGCGACACCTGTTAGGCGGTATGCACCAAAATTTAATAGGGATCTATTTATGTCACGATATAACTGAATATGAAGCTTTTAGAAGTTCCATGCATTTTTTTTTTAAGATATAGTTATCGTGGTATCGTGAAAAAGACAGCACAGCAGCGCCATCTTTTGGGCGATTTACACAAAAGTATAATGAGCGGCTATGTATTTTATGGTCTAACATAATGTGAAGATTGATGATATTCCGTGCAGTAATTTTTGAGATAGAGTTATCGCGGAATAAAGCAAAATGTAGCATTGCAGCATCATCTTTTTTGACGATTTATACCACAACGTAATCAGCACCAACTTATACCCTGGTGTAACTGAATCTGAATTTTGATTAAATTCCGTGCATTAGTTCTTGAGATAGAGCCCCCACAAAATTTGTCACAAACAGACAGACAGACTCGCAGTCAGAAAGTTTCTAAAAACCGTCAAATCTTCTTTCAAAATCTTCTAAAACGGAGAAATCTTTGGTCAAAGGTTTTGTCGAATCTAATACTTTCTTCTTGCAAAAATAGGAGAAATTAAAAAATAAAAAATCATAATACATTGAATAGTTTATGAGATAATGGAACATAAATAACTGTTTCATTTCCTTCTATATAGCAATTACACCTGCACTGCACCCTTAAATTAAGGTGTGATATGGCGTGCAAGTTTCAGTAATGCACGGGTCGGGCTGCACTCGACCCAAACACGGAAATTCCGATTAAGGTAACCCATCCCGAACCCGACACATTTTATTCCAAAACCGAATCGAGCCCGAAGTATTCAAACCCAAAACCGAAATGAAAGAAAACTAATCTATATTTTAATACAATTGTGGAAAGGTTGTCTAAAATTATACCGCTTATATCAATTTTATCTTTCTTGTATAAAAATGAATATATATGCACTCATTAACATTCAAATCCCTCAAAACATTCAAAATCCTCCGCAGTCCACCCGAACTCGAAACAGTTAAAGTCAACCCGATCCAAACCTGAGCAATAATGAAAAAATTTATAATATAACCTACCCGATCCGAAATTCAGATTCTGCCAGGTTTGGATAAAATCGGGTTATCCGGCTTGATGCAGGACGCTAGTGCAAATCAGAAAGAGGCATAAGTTGATTAAACAAATCCGAAACTGTACTATAATTAAAACATTTATCATCAAACTGATCCGATCCGAGCTTTAGGTTCTGCTTGGTTCGGATAAAATCGGGTTATCGGGCCTGATGCAGGACTCTAATACAAGTCAGAAAGAGGTTTAAAATGATTAAAAAAAAATCCGAAACCGAACCGCAATTAAAAAAATTATTGTCAAGCCGCCCCGATCAGAAATTCAGACTCTGCCAGGTTTGGATAAAATCGGGTTATCCGGCTTGATGCAGGACGCTAGTGCAAGTCAGAAAGAGGCATAAGTTGATTAAACAAATCCGAAACTGTACTATAATGAAAACATTTATCATCAAACTGACCCGATCCGAGCTTTAGGTTCTGCTTGGTTCGGATAAAATCGGGTTATCGGGCCTGATGCAGGACTCTAATACAAGTCAGAAAGAGGTTTAAAATGATAAAAAAAAATCCGAAACCGAACCGCAATTAAAAAAATTATTGTCAAGCCGCCCCGATGAGAAATTCAGATTCTGCCAGGTTTGGATAAAATCGGGTTATCCGGCTTGATGCAGGACGCTAGTGAAAGTCAGAAAGAGGCATAAGTTGATTAAACAAATCCGAAACTGTACTATAATGAAAACATTTATCATCAAACTGACCTGATCCGAGCTTTAGGTTCTGCTTGGTTCGGATAAAATCGGGTTATCGGGCCTGATGCAGGACTCTAATACAACTCAGAAAGAGGTTTAAAATGATAAAAAAAATCCTAAACCGAACCGCAATTAAAAAAAATTATTGTCAAGTCGGCCCCGATCAGAACTTCAGGTTCTGTCGTGTTCGCATAAAATCGGGTTATCCGGCCTCATGTAGGACTCTAGTGCAAGTCAGAAAGAGATTTAAGATGATCAAACAAATCCCAATCCGAACAGCAATGAAAACTGTTATATTAAAACCGGCCCGATGAGAATTGTAGGTCGGCCGGCATTCGGTTAAAACCTTTCCAGGGGCAAAGTTCTTTCAGTACTAAAATGTAGAAATAAATGACTGGCACCGGAATTTACAAAAAAATATATATATTTGTAAATAAGTAAAAGGTTATGTTTAACACACATATTACATGGAAAAGATTTTAGCAAAATTCTGGTGCCATTGTGGCGTTCAGGAATTAAAATTAAGTGGTTTCATAAACATACCACTGTCCCTGAAAGGGTTAAATCATGTTACCAGGCTTGATTCAGGACTCTAGTGCAAGTCGGAAAGAGGTTTAAGTTGACCAAACATTTTTTGCTATAATTAATTGTCCTCAGAATTTAAATTTATAAGTATTAAAAATTCATATATGTATATGTGTAAAATTCAAATAAAAAATAAAATAAATAACAAAAATTTTTTAAAGGAAATACAATTATTTATTTATGTTTTTCGCTTAGATTTCCTTAAATTCATACGCATTGTTCTTGCTATAATAATTCACTGAAGCGTGAATAATTGGAATTCGTATTAGAAGTAGTTTTTTATCTTTGAAGTCCTAGAATTACAATAAAAAAATAGTTTAGTGTAATCTTCAAATTAAGACAATCATTTCTTTTATTCCCCCTTAAAGATACATATTTTTTCTTTCGAATATTTTTCAGCAGATAACAATTAAATGTATTTTATTTCGAGAATACTTGATATATTATAAACAATTAATATTTTCTCAAATTACATGTGATAAATGAAGTAGAAAATGAGACACGTTTCTTATCTTTTTTTTCCCGTTTCGTTTTCCTGCAAATGTATTGTTTTACTAATAATAAATCACCGAAGCGTGGGCAGCTAAAATTTCTTATCAAAAGCAGTTTATCTCTGAAGTCATAGAAATGCAATCAAAGGATATTTACCTTAATCTTCAAATTATGATAAATGCGTATCTTTTTTCAGAGATATTTTTTCCATGTGTGATGTAATTGTAAAAGAATGACTAAATATAATAATTCTCTATTTATTCTAAAGAAAAATTGAATATTTTTTTTTGGTATTTTCTTATTTATCTCCATTTTTATTCTTAATTATTCATTTGGACAATTTATATGAAAATGAAATTTTTAAGATATAGAAATAGAAAATAAAAAAAGAAATAAATGGAAAAAATGGAAAAAAATATATTATTTACAAAATACCGCATTTTATTTTATTTTTGTTTAAATGTTTGATGTGTGATTACATTAAACATTATTGAAGATTTCATTTTAGTATGAAATTCATTTGTGTTTGAAACTTAATTGTGTAAAATATTTTTTTTATCATCACATAAATGCCATCGGCGTTCGCTTTTGTAAAATTCAACTTACTGAAATTGAACAAATAACGTAAGAACAAAGAAACATAATGAAATATATCCTCTTCTTATTTCGTATCAAACTTTGTAAATGCAGCTATATTATTTTACTTATAATAAGTTACAGAAATGTAAACATAAAACAGTCAATATCTTTTATCTTTAGAGCTGTAGAAATACAATCGAAAGATATTTTATCGTAATTTTCAAATTATGATATATATGTATGACTTTTTTCAAAGCAGGTATTTATTTAGCATTGTAAGTTTTATCAGCAAAAGAACAATTAAATGTATTGTTTTCAAGAAACAATGATGCATTTGAAACATTTGAATCGAAATATTTTTTTAAACCACACAAGTTCAGTTTTTTTAACCGCACATTTTTTTTTTTTTTTTTTTTTGCAAACGTGTCTTTGAAGTTAAGTTCACATATCTGAAAAAAAATACATGGGTTTATTTATCCTTTGCGACTCAAACGCCAAGGTATACTTTGTATAGTGAAAATTCACACTTCCTCAAACAACAACAAAAAAAAAAACAGAAATATTGCTTACAAACACCACGTCATGATAAAGGTAAGGGGAAATTGAAAGCTGCATTGTGTAGAACAATAGAAATAACAAAGAGCAAATACCATTAAGTAATTCGTCAAAAAGATATGTCACTAACAACATTAAAACGACTAACGTTAAAATTGTCATTCATTGCAAAAGCGACATTAGTCAGTGATTGACGTAGTTTTTGCAGGCACTTATTGATGACGGTGTCAAGAAAAATGATGAATATGACTACGTTCCTTAATGGAAACCTAAATATTCGGACGTTAAGAATTTATGTCTGTTTTTATCTGATAAAAATACGATTTATTTAATATTTTGTATTATTAGCAGTTGGACTAAATACCATTTATAGTAAAAACAACACAATTATAAAAGATTTTTCAATATAAACTACTATGTTTGTTTGTTTGTTTATTGAGAACATACATCTGACTTGTGTGCTTGACATCAAGTGCCCGCTTATAAGTCATCGTCAATATACAGGGACGAGATAGCCACAAGGAAATTTACAACACCAGAGAGTAACATCCGGGAGCTCCACAAAGTGTCTGCAATGGAGCTGGCGGGAGTCGAACACGCCGACCTGACTCCTACGCTCTCAAGCGATGAGCGGAATGGTGTCTTAACCACTCGGCCACGGAGGCCCCATATACTACTATAAAATGGTGGGCTAGTTGAGGTAAATATAAACAGGTGGTAATTGTAAACAATCGATATTAGATATCATCCGAGCATTGAAAACTAATCGATAAGAGAACGGGTATTATCCTGATTCACAGAACAGGTTTTGCTATTACCTGTCTTTTTTGTGCTAAAACTAGCAGCGTCGATATTAAAACAACTTGGTAAAGCTGAAAAATTTGTCAGGCAAAATGCATGCCATTAATTATTGATGCTGTTGGATATAATCCTGATGTAAACGTTTTCATATTTATTGGTGTTAGAGTCACATTCTCTCGATGAATTACTTAATGTTATTTGTTTTTGTTTACTTCTATCCTTGTCCACAGTGAACATTACAATTTTCCCCTACTTGTTTCACTATACGGTAATTATAAACAATATATCTGTCTTTCTTATTTTTGTCTGAGGAAGCAGAAAACATCCGTCTTCAAGCAAAGCATGCACGGTCTTCGTTCCAGACTTAAGCTGACAAAAACCGACATACGTGAGCTACGATATACCCAAAAGTGTAAACTACTTTGTGCTATCTTCGATCACACTTACCTCCTTGTTCTTTTTTGCTCTTCTTAGACCCACTTAATTTTCCTGTGTATTTTTTGTTCTGGATTTCGACTACGGTCATAAATCGAAGATCCACATTGCTCTTACTAAAGATACGGAGACCATGTCTTCAGGTACTCTGACGAGGCTAACGAAAAAGAAAGGCCACCGCGGTGCTTTACGCGTATCGACTTTTACAGACCGCGGGAACGCGATGCTCGAATGCACTTGTACGAAAAGAGCATCACGTCACTCCAAGTGGGATGCACCGCGGTAGCCTGTCTTTTTAGTCAGCCTCGGTCTCTGAGTAATGAACTCGTTCTAAGTACCAAGTTTCTTTTACTTAGTAATATTTCTGGTATTATTTGACTTTGAAAAAAAAATGGATTTTCTCAGGCATGTTGTAAACTGCGAAATAGGGTAATTAAAAACATCATATTCAAATGGTGAGATTACTGATGCACCACGCTTGATAGAACCCTGGAGCGAACTGCGCATGGGCGAAAATGGCTGGTCCATGTCGAAAATGGGGAAGTCCGTAAGCCGCAAGTACGCTGCCTAAGATAAAGAGTGGTGATTTCAGCTTCTTTTGCCGGGGTTATTCTCCCTACAGTGTGAATGGAATCGGCTTGGCATTCTGCCAACCGGGGTTCTTAGAAGCGTGGTTGAACAGTAAGTAACACAATTCTTTACCCTCTTATATTCATCTATCAGCAACTGATTTTTGTTTTACTATCCTGAAATAAAATATTCCTGTTTACATTTACTATTGTACTTAGTCTCCGGGTAAAATGTAAAAATGTAGGGTAATTGTAAACAATCTGTTCAAACCAAAATCTTTTTTTACAATTTGGTTTTCACATAAAATTGTTCTGCAGGAGTGGATTAGCTACGTGAAAAACAGTTAAGGTAACATATAAATAAAAAATGACATTCATTACTGAAAATGTGTAAATTTATTTAGAATTATCCCCAACTGACTCTATAACTGATAATTAACTTACAATTATAAAAGATTCAAGAAATATAATAAGCACAAAAAAGTTGTTTTAAAAAATCTAGCATCTGTGTGTAACACAGATGTATTGATTCCTGAAAAAAATTGTTCCTCTGACTTATGCAAGTTTTGTAATGATAGATTCAATTTAAGCATGATTTTCAAAATGTATATACAGGGTGTAACTGAAATGCTTCAACAAACATTGAGGGATGATAGTACTCATGAAGACGAACAAAAAATGCAATGGAACAGGGAGTTGCAAATGACGTTTAACCCTTTCAGGGGCAGTGGTATGTTTATGAAAGCGTTTATTTTAATTCCAAAACGCCATAATGGCACCAGAATTTTGCTAAAATCTTTTCCATTTAATATGTATGTGAAATATTGCCTTTTTCTTATTTACAAACAAGTTTTTTTATAAATTCCGGTGCCAGTCATTTCTTTCAACATTTTAGTACTAAAAGTAGTTTGCCCCTAAAAGGCTTAAAGGATAAAAATAGAGAAAATGCGTCTGAAAATGGACTGGCACCGGAATTTACAAAAAAAATTGTTTGTAAATAAGAAAAAGGCTATATTTCACATAAATATTAAATGGAAAAGATTTTAGCAAAATTCTGGTGCCATTGTGGCGTTTTGGAATTAAAATTAAGTGGTTTTTTAGACATTTGGTGCCAAATGACATAAACAACCATGGAAACAAATTCGACGATTTTTTTGTTTATATGCGTATTTTAATTATACGTATATTATTATTGTTTTCTCTATACAAATTACTTCTGATTATCTATAAAATAGGATGACATTTTACGCTAAACAAATTGTATAAATATGGTTTTGCTCCTTTCTTTTGCGTTTACATAAATGACGTCATTTGGACGAATTTATTCAAAATATTTTCAGTTTATAAATTAAATGCTGACAGACGATTGAATCCTGATGATAGAAATGAGATTTTTTTTCAAATTTTCTTGAAAAACATAATTTTATCACAATTTTATCTTCATTATCGATTGAAATAAAAGATAAATTCAATTTCAATTTGAAAATGACGAATAAAGAAAATTAATAATCTCTATCGGGATCCTTTTCAATTTTTTCCCTTTTTTTGTCACGAAAAAACTGAGTAATTAGTTGCCATCATTACAGAAATGTCATTAAAATTAGAAAAAAATTAATATCTCGAAAACTAATTCCAATTTCAAAATTCTATTACCAGTTTTGACATCCGCGGATTTTTATGGACAATTGGTATTAATTTCCCCATCAAGCGTTTAATATTTTATTAAAAATAGCCCTGAAACATAATCAGTCGTTTAATCAGTCGTTTCATAAATTCGTTTCATAAATTCGTTTCATAAAATCGTTTCACAAATTTGTTTCATTAGGATTTTATATATATAGGGTAGATATCATCTGTAAAATAAATATGTAAGTATAAAAAAGGTAAACCAGAAATATATTCAAACATTTCATCACCGTTTTTCCTTAAGAATTCATAAATGCAAATATAGTGATATCTCTCATAACCAATATTCCAGTTAACAAATTTTTACGATGGCGAAGACTTTTGCTAACTTTTAATTGTTTTTAATTGAGATTATTCATCAGACTTGTTTGCTCTACACCAATGCCCGCTTATAAGCCTTCGTCAAGATGAGTACTGGATAGACACAAGAAATTAGATATCAGTAGATGATTTCACTAACTTTAAACCTCAGTTCACAAAAATAGATTCGGTTAACGAATGTTTCATAACTCATAGTTGCCAACCTCCCGATTTATTTAACACCAGTAAAATCTTACAAAATTTTTCGCTTTATTAAATTGAAGAAATTGCATGATTAAATAAAACAAATATTTCTACATAAAAATACTGGTATGAAAAAAATCGGGAGGCTGGCAACTATGCATAAGATATACGCATGTGTCATGCTAGTGCCGAGCATTTTTTAACCCTTTCTGATAGAGATTGAGCAAAGTTGTAAAGCACAGTGGTTAAGGTCTGTGGTGTGCTAAGTATATAGCACATTGAAGAAACAGTTTATGTAGAAATCAGAATTATATTTATTCATTCAACTTGAATGTTAAACTTAAATAAAGATACATAGACCTCCAGCCATTGCTGGGAACTTTGGTATCACATTATAGCAAATAAACATTCAGAAAGGGGGTTAACTGTCCTTCCATCACATCACCACACCTTCCATGGAGTTGTTTCACCCTAGATATATACTTACTCCGTACCTCAAACTAGAATAAAATATGCATACAGTTACAGTTAAAAGAGAGTGCCTTTACGACCGAAATGCAAAAAGAAAAACCGGTTCGGAACGATTTTACTCCCGAACAAACCACTTGACAGAGAAAGGGGGACAATATTTTGTCCAGATTTCCAACATGCGGCCCCATCGGTCGTAAAAACTTCCTCTTTCTTTTCATAGTCAAAATCAAAAATGTTACAAATGGCTCTCTGAAATTTTATATACAGTAATTATATAGTTTATTTAGTTTTGTTAGAAAATCAGCCTTATTAACTTTAGAATTTACATGTTTTAACTCAAAAACATTTTCATTTATTAATTGACGAATAAATTGACACTTTATGTCAATATGCTTAGTTTTAAAGTTTTCTTGACTATTTTTAGAAAAATAAATAGCAGATTCATTATCACAGTACTGAACTGGTTTTATTTTATCACATAAATTAAGTTCATTTAAGACATTTGCATACCACGTTAGTTTTTTTACACTTTCAGTTAATGAGATAAACTCTGACTCCATAGAACTAAGTGCAATGCATTTCTGCTTTGATGATTTCCAAGCAAACGGAACGTTACTAAAGTAAATTATATAACCACTACTTGAATGTCTTTTAGTAAGGTTACATCCCCAGTTAGCATCAGAATATGCATATAAACTTGAGGATTTTACATTAGACAGGTTTATTTTATAACTTTTTGTAGCAAAAACGTAATTCATTATATCTGCCAATATCAACCAATGTTTATATGTATAACCATTACAAAATGGTGACATTATATTTACAGAAAAACTAATATCAGGTCGCGATCTTTTTGATAAAAATGACAAACAACCGATTAATGATCGGTATGGATATTTTTTCATCAATTCATTTTCCACAATTTCATTTTCGTTAACTTTATCTGGTAAGATACAGCCAATTTTAAAGGGTAATTTAACATAACTTTTTGGTATACCTTTATATTTTAATTCTAATCTTTCAATGTAAGTTTTTTGATGAATAAATAATGAATCAGCAATAAGTTCAAAGTTAACACCTAATAAATATTTCGTTAAACCTATTTCAGTAATTTCTAAGCTATTTTTTAACATATTAGTTACAGATTGCAGTATATTTTCATTTTCAGCAAACAAAACTAAATCTACATAGACAACTAAAATTGCATTACTTTTTAGTTCATATACACAGTTACACCATTTTAACTTACAAAATCCTAAATTATGTAGTATATTGTCCAATTCAAAATTCCATTCTCGGCTACTTTGCTGTAAACCATAAATAGATTTATTTAACAAACAAACTTTATTTTCAGCACCTTTCATGACAAATCCTGGTGGTTGTTTCATAAATACAGTTTCTTTTAAAGACCCATATAAGTAAGCTGATTTTACATCTAATTGAATATGATACCAATTTAACATAGAAACTAATAAAATAAACATTAGTTTTATAATTGAAAAATTTACAACTGGTGAAAATATATCATTAAAATCGATACCTGGTTTCTGTTTAAAACCTTGAGCTACGAGACGTGCTTTGTACTTTTTCCCATTTTTTTCTGTGTTTTTAATATTATAAACCCATCTGCTTCCTACTATTGTGGCGTTTTTGGGTGGATCAATCAACCGCCAGACCTTTCTTTTACTCATGATTTCAAGTTCTTCCCTCATCGCGGCGTTCCATTTCCCTCTTTCTGGCTTAACTTGTGCATCCTCAAACGATTTAGGGATTTCAGTATTGTAAGTTTCATGTTGGAATATTTCACTTAAATATGACTCATCCGAATCGCTAGTTGAAGGTTCATTTAAAATTTCTAGATTGGGATGAGTAGTTTTAGGTTTAAAGTCAAATTTATCCGGTTCATAAGCGATTTTATTTTCTTGACAATATTTTTTAACATGATTTAATGATCTCAGTCTCTTATTTGTTATCGGGGTATAATAATACACGTCAATCCTGTTACTTTTAGTTCTAGGTTTTTCAATTCTTTTCCATTCTGAAATATTTATAGAAGTTAAAGTTATTTTACTCCCCCTTTTCTCTTCGTCTTCATTTAAACTTACTCCTGGTAGTTTATGATTAAGATCTAGAGTTGCGTTACTTAAGCCATTTGATTCAATTTGAGATTCATTAAAATTCAATACAATATCCTTATACTTATTTACTCCAAATAATGTTTCTACCCCCTTTTTGGATTCATCTATACGCACATGAATAGTTTCTACAATTCGCCTTTCTTTTGGCATATACATCCTATATCCTTTTGTTTTCATGGCATAACCAACTAAAATACCGGGTAAAGCTTTAGGTTGTAGTTTATTTCGTTTAACTTTAGTAACATTAACAAATGCTAAAGAACCAAAAATTCTTAAATGTTTTACCGAAGGTTTGAATCCTGTCCATAATTCTTGGGGTGTAAGACCTTGGGTTAAACTGTGTTCGGTTCTATTTTTTGTATGAACAAACGCTAAAAGAGCTTCCCCCCAGAATGATGGTTTTAATCCGCTATCATGTAACATTGCTCGAACTGCATTCATTGCTACTTTATTGAAATTTTCAGCAACACCCACCTGTTCTGGCGTATAAATGGAGGATCTTTCTATTTGTATACCCAAATCAGTTAACAATTTCTCAAATAATTTATGAATAAATTCTAACCCATTATCAGTTCGTACACTCTTTAATTTTTTACCAGTTTGTCTCTCAGCTTTCGCTAAAAACCTTTTAAAGTATTCAAAAACTTCCGTTTTATCCTTAAGTATATACACTTCAGTCCTTCTAGAATAATCGTCAATTATTGACAAAAAGTATTTCCCCCCTCCTAACGAGTTAACTGGGCTAGGACCCCACAAATCCATATACACTCTATCAAGAATTTGACTAGAAATGCGTTTATACTGATAATTCCTTTTAAACGAATGTCTATTAGATTTTGCAATTACACAAGATTCACACATCTTATTTTTGTTTTTACAGTTAATATTTTCAATGCCTTTAACACAATTATTTTTACTCATTTTTTCAAGTAAAGGCAAATTTGTATGACAAAATCTACGATGTATAATTTCTGCATTTAAACTAGTCGAAAAGGCAAAATTTTCACATTTTGAAGCATAACCTTTAACAATATACAATTTATCTACTCTAGGTACAGTAAAACAATATCGATTAAATTTATCATACACAATCATTTTATTATTTCCCCATTGAATGTGGTTTCCTGCAATATCGATGTTGGATCCACCAATTAAATTTCTTCTCATATTTGGAGCATATAAAACATTTTTTAAAGTTATTTCTACATTACCTTTTACATCTTGTATGGTAAAGTCAATATCACCTATACCCAATACTTCCGACGAACAGTCCTTGTCTCCAATCAACACTTGTTGGGGGGGAGATCCTTGTAGGTTACAAATAAACTCCTGTCATTCGTAAAGTGAGAAGTAGCTGCTGAGTCCAGAAGAAATTCGACAATTTTCTCATTTGAAGACATTAGGGCGGATTCCGATTGCCTTGTAGTTTCACTGTAGAAAACTTGCTTCTTCCCTCTATAGTTTCTCTTTTTGAAACACCTTGTATCTGTGTGACCAGGTCGTTTGCAGTAACTGCATATTAAACTCGGCCCCATACGAGTAGCTGGTGAAGTACTAGAGCATCGAGAGGGTTCCAGGTCGCTTCCACTACTTGAAAACCATGGCTTTTTACTGGTTACGAAATTCTTCTTTGGAATGGTTGGTCTATCGGTAGGATTCTTAAACTTGGTTGTATAAGCATCACCTACACTGATAACCTCTTTACTTTCGTCCTTACGCTTTAAACAAATTCTTCCATATTCACTAATTAACTGTTTAGAAACATTTTCCAATTTAAATTCTGTATCATCTAACCTGTATAACATTTGAACGAGATTATCATATTCTGCGGGTAAACGACGGATTAACTGGAAGCATACTAACAATTCTGGCATATCAAAACCTGCATCTTTGATTTGAAACCTTTTTTCTTCAATTCTCTTGCAAAATAAACCGATGGTTTCATCTTGCGAGTTTAACTCCATTAAAAAAAATCATCCACTAATCCAGCTAAACGTGCCCGTGACGTTGGTTCGAAGTTTAACTTTAGGATATCCCAGGCAACTTTTCCGCTTTCGGTCTGAGCGATTAATATCTGGAATTTTCTTTCGATGGATTGATAAATCGTGGTATAAGCTCTGCGTTTACGCCATCCAAAATCACTTTTCTCTCTATCAGATGCATCCTCTTTACATGCAATATCGGGATTCGTAATAAACTCCCAGCAATTCCGATCTATCAGTACACATTTGACGTCGAGCTTCCAAGAAGAGTAGTTATAATCAGACAATTTCGGGAAAGAATAAGTTAACTCTGGAACTTGTGCCATTATACGTTTTAAGCTATATATATTTCATCTAAAACACACCACACTGCATCTATTTGACCTTTAGCATAACATGGCCCCTTAACCATGATAGAGATTGAGCAGAGTTGTAAAGCACAGTGGTTAAGGTCTGTGGTGTGACTAAGTATATAGCACATTGAAGAAACAGTTTATGTAGAAATCAGAATTATATTTATTCATTCAACTTGAATGTTAAACTTAAATAAAGATACATAGACCTCCAGCCATTGCTGGGAACTTTGGTATCACATTATAGCAAATAAACATTCAGAAAGGGGGTTAACTGTCCTTCCATCACATCACCACACCTTCCATGGAGTTGTTTCACCCTAGATATATACTTACTCCGTACCTCAAACTAGAATAAAATATGCATACAGTTACAGTTAAAAGAGAGTGCCTTTACGACCGAAATGCAAAAAGAAAAACCGGTTCGGAACGATTTTTCTCCCGAACAAACCACTTGACAGAGAAAGGGGACAAGATTTTGTCCAGATTTCCAACACTTTCAAGGGCGGTGCTTGCAAGGCGCGAACGCTTAATTTTAATTCCAAACTGCCAAGTGGCACCCAGAAATTTTTAATAAAATTTTGCTTTTATATTATTCGCAATGAAAAGCTTTTAATCATTTTCAAATAGATTTGTTCGTAAAATCTGGTGTCAATTAAATATTTCAACATTTTAGTAAAATAAGTACTTTGCCCTTGAAAGGGTTAATCCCTTTCTACATTTCTAAAGATGTTTGGCGAAACATCCTTTACCAGTCTGACTTTGAGGTAATTTTTGAAGGATCATAATAATATATTTCAAGCTATTCAAGTGCTACTCAAGTCATTGTATGGGATAATAAAATGAGTGTTAGAACACTTAATGCTGACTCGACTAAATTATGGCAGACTGTTTCAAAATGAAAATTGTTGCTCGTAATGTTCGTAATGTAGAAATTGCTGACACGGAACCTGCCATTGAAAAAGCTGACATATTAAAAAATATAGTCTATTTGGGTAAAGCATGTATATTCAAAGGTAAATAAAGAATATTTAGAAAAATTAGTTGATAAAACCCTAAATCCATAACAACAAAAAAATTTGAAGAATTGAAAAGTACTTTTTAAATACCTTTCTGCATTTCGAAACAATATTTGACGTAACTATTTTTACCAGTCTGACACTGAAATAATTTTTGAAGGATGATAATAACATGTTTCAAGCTATTTAAGTCATTGTATGGGATAAAATGAGCATTGTAACACTTAATAAATGCCTCGATTAAGTTATGGACAGATTGCTACAAAGTAAACATTGTTGCTAGCAATGTTCAAGATGCAGAAATAGCTGCTACGGAACTTGCCGTTGAAAAATCTGACATATTACAAAATATAGTATCTTTGGATAAAGCAAATATATTTAAAGGTAAATAAATAAATGTAGAAAAATTGGTTGATAAAACACGAAATATATGACAAAAGAAAATTTTGAGGAATTGAAAAAAACTTCTTTACTAGGAAGATAAAAAGTGCTCATCATAAGAAAAAGAAAACAGCAACAAAAAGGAAAGAATGCCTATGGATTATTATTGCAAAAAATTATTGCAATACTGGAACGAATCTCAGTATTTGGCTACAAGGTTGCACAAGCTGAAATCAACAAATTTGTACCTTTGTCTGAATAACACCAATAAATGTAAATATAGTTTTTAACACATTGACGGCGAAGTTCGAAAATAGACACTATATGTTTTTGTAATTTTTAGAATATTAGAAGTATAATTTTACTCTTTCTGCTTAAATAAACTTAATTTTGATTAATTGAGCACCTTTAATTAGGTTGCACTACTCCCTTCACAACCACGTCAAGGTGGCTAGTGGTCAGAGAAAAATACAGTCAAAAAAAGTGATAAACATCAGTATATTCTTATAGAAAAATTTATCTTGATTATTCGATCAAATAATCAATTTAAATTTTTCTGTAAGAATATACTGGTAATTATCATTTTTTATGACCGTATTTTTCCCTGACCACTAGCCACCCTGCACGTGCATACTGAAGATGCAACTCGTATAACAAGTGGAAAATGAACTTGAAACTAAAAATTTGTTTCAAAAATATGACACTGGGCTTCTACCTGTACGCCGGTAAATTCACATTTATGCTGCTATAGCCGTAGTGTCTAAAAACGACCGTTTCGTTTTGGGCGGCTATTGCCGTCATGCCACATTGTGAACTTCGCTTTGGCGGCTATAGCCGCAAGTATCCGTCAACCTGCTAAAACACACTAAAGATTCAATGTTTATCTTAAAAGTCACGCCCAATTTCTTGAAAACAATTCATGTAATTTCAAAAGTAATCTTTTACAGTAAGTTTGTTTGGCATGAATTCCGATTATGGAAAATTCACCGCTTGGGTATATGTTTTGTAGAAAGCGCAAACTGGTAAAACTTTTAAAAAATATATAAATTTTGCTCTGTTTCTTATTTTTAAAATAGGGCAACAGTGGAAAAAGGCATTATTTAAATTACATATTCAGGACTTTAAACTTGTCTTCTCAACGTATAATTATAATTTAATTAATATTAAATTATGATGTGACATAATAAAGGAATATTATTTAAAAATAATTACACTCTTTATTTTTTATTTAAATTCTTTACTTGCCATATTTTGGTGAGGGTGGTTTGGCACATAATTAACTCCATTGTTTTTGTAACTTTTAAACATCTCTAACCATAAAGATTATTTGACGGTTTACCACATTCGGCTGGCACACGAAAAAAAATGCCTTAAAAGCAATTTATTAATTTGTAAATATGTTCTATTGATATTAAGATTCTGTATTGTTATCTGTGCTGTTCTGCATTGTCTATACACATTTTGTAATTCTAGCATAGCAGAAAGTGAGTGAAAAATCAGTAATAAAATTCCATACTTACATACAAAAACTATGTCAAGTTAAATAAAAAAGTATAAAAACAGTATGTGAAAAAGAGAAATACAATCAGATCTGGGCAGGATTTTCTTAGTTTTCCTCCAGGAAAACGGCACAGAGAAGCTGTTTAAGAAAAGCATGCTTACTCTAAACATTTAGAAGTAAGATTGTAACTGATTGTACTAAGGTCGTCAGTTTTACATTGAACATTCCATTTTAATTCATCATATTGAAAAGCAGATCATCTGAAACTATTTTGCACTTTTATAGTGCATTTCTCACTATTTTATAAAACTTATCTTAAAATCGCGGGTAAAGTTGAAAATCTATGGGAAATCACGTTTCGGTTAATAAAGGTTTTCGCAAAGATTTGGCTGTAGTTCTTCAAAGAAAGTTTTTTGTAGTAGAAGTATGACTGTATATTATTCTAGTTATGATAAGTCACTGAAGCGTGAACAGCAATTCTTTCCATACTATTAGCAACTTTTATATCTGGTGTTAAAAAATAAATAAAATGATCATTAATCTAACATTCAAATTAATATTATCTAACGTTTTCCATTTAGATAATTTCTAAATGAATATGTTCTATTTAAAATAAATCATATTTTATTATATACAATTTACGCATAAATTTTCCATTTAATTTATGTTTTTTTTTTCTAATTTTTGTTACTTGTTTTATTTATTTATTTATTTATTTATTTATTTTGCTATAATTAAATGTCATCTGTGTTTGGAATTAGCAATAGATAAAGACAAGAGGACACTTTTTTGCAAAATACAAATAATAAAGTATTAAAAAAAAAAATTAATATATATTCATCGATGTCTAAACCTTTCCCGCCCTTTATTTGTAAATGCAAATACATTGTTTTAGTTTTAACAAACCATTGAAGTATGAAGATTTAGAAATCTCAAGCAAATACATCATTTATCCTTTCGGAAAAATATAATTACAACCCAAAGAAATAATTAATGGTTATATTTAAATTATGCTAAAAATCCTAATTTTTCAGATAATTATTTTACTTTCAAAAATGTATCGTAAATGAGCAAGTAAGTGCGCTGTATTTCATGATTCCATGGTGTATTATTATCAGTTTACTTTAAAAATTATTTGTAATTTATCATATTTTTCTACACATACATTGATAATTTTAAAATCAATATAATGATTCTTTTTTTTTTTAAGTTGAAAAATATAATTTGTAACTGTGAAGAATGTTTTTCAGTGCTTCCAAGAGCTTGACCGCATTTCAGTCACATTTTGTTCGTATTTGGATATGTGAGTTTATTCTTTAAAAAAATATATATATGCATAAATTATATAAGTATTTTTATAAAAAATTTATACTATAACGAAATCCATGTTTGAAGCTAACTTAAATGTATAAGTAAACGCACATTTATCTAAAATATGTTTGAAAAATAAAAATAAAACAAGAAATATATCCAATTTTATTTTATTTTTTACATTTTATTTAATTTGAAAAAGTTGTAACATTTCTTAAATGGAGAAAAAAAAAGTGAGTTAATTTTTTTATAATGTCCTTTAATATTTTCATAGTTTAGTTATAGCCTTGATTGACTAAATGTAGAGATTTTTCAAGTACGTGTGATAAATAATAAATATTTTCTGTTCTTCTTACCTCTCAGATTACGTAAATGGAAATGCATTATTCAAACTATAAATAACTGCAGCGTAAAAAAAAAACGACCAGTTCTTATCTACAATGGCTTTTCTTTGGAGTTACAGAATTAAAATACAAAAGATAATCCATCATAATTCCTAAATAATGTTAAATTAACTCTAATTTTGGATATTTATTCCTTATGAGATATATCATTAAAAAATAACTTAATATATTATTTTTCAAGAATCCGTGATTTAATATAAAATTTAGCAGTTGTGCCCATTTCCTGCATTCATATTAAAAATTGTTTTATATATATACAGTAACTTAGAGAAAAGTATGATTTATTGAGCTGCAGTAGGACATCTCCAACTAAGTTTACAAAAATAACATTTTATTCGCCTTTTTATTCCTTTTCTTTGTGATATGAAGAATTCCGGGTGAAACGTGTTCTATTTGTACATACAATTCAATCCTCAATCATGGATTCTGCATTTCTATGGGATTCAAAGTCGTTTTGGTCCACCTACCCTTATAGAATTTTTTAATTTTTAAACTGACACATCCTATATATATACATATGTACAGTGACTGAAAAGTAAAAAATAGTAAAATATGTACAAAAAAATATGCGGTTTTCACAGAAATTCTTAGAAACATGTCGGATTTTTTTTATTAAAATGTGAAAAAAGAAAAGGTAGTATTTGCATTTTTGACCAGCAGGTGGCGCTTCAATTCCGAATATAGTTTATCTATGATAAAGTACAGTTTATGGAGGACGAATACGGCTCTAAAGTTAGGACTTTCGAAGATGACGCCCATCATTTATAAGTACAGCCGTCACACGATTATTAACAGCCAGCTCAGAAATGAACTGGTTTCCAAAAATTAAGGAAAAATCACAAAAATAGCGATAACTCAAAATATTACATGTAGATTTTAATTAAACTCAGCCACAATATACAACGCATAGTAAGGTATAAAATAACATGAAAAGAAATTGCCAGACAATTATGGTTTTTCAAAACATAGCATAATTATAAATTTAGCAAAATCAATTTTCCAGTTTGGTATAGGAAAAGTACCTTTAATATGCCGTATGATCACCCCTAGTAGCAATACAGCACAGGCAGCGATGTGTCATACTGTCAATTATGCTGTCGATGAGTTCGCTGGGAAGTGCGAGCCATTGCTCTTGCAAAGCATTTGTGAGCGTGGTACGGGTCTGGGGAGGGGGATTGAGAGCATCAACACGTCTCCCTAAATCATCCCAAACATGCTCGATGATATTCAAATCCAGTGATCGAGCTGGCCATTCTATGCGCTGAATTGTCTGGTGCTGAAGTTAATCTTCCACGATGCGAGCCCTATGCGGTCTAGCGTTGTTGTCCTGTAACAGGAAATTATTACCTGTTGCACCGGATTTAGGGCACTCATAAGCCTCAAGGATGTTATCTCTATAGATGTAAGCATTTGCGGTTCCACGTGGGAAAACATGGAGGGATGTGCGCCCTTCCAAAGAGATACCTCCCCAAACGGAAACACTTCCTCCTCCGTATGAATCTCTTTCACGAATATTTGATGGATGATAACGTATTCCCTGTTCTCTCCAAATCAAACAACGCATACTGTCTCTTTGGAGGCTAAACCGGTGCGGTTCTATTTCTTCGCACACATAACCGCAAATAATGGTCATCGACGCTTGTCGAAACCCTTGGCCGTTCTTGGCTGAACCTTCTTGAGCCCAAGCCAGTGGTTTGAAATTGTTGCCAAAGCCTATGAACCATGGAAGGACTCACATTTAGCCATCTAGCCACCTCTGTCTGACTTTGTCCTGCCTCCAATCTCCCAATAGGTCTAAATTGCAGTTCTGCGGGCGAATGATGCCTCGAGGTCATTGTAATGAATTGGCTATCCCAGATTTATAATATCACTATCACAGCGACAACTACAGCTATACTCTCTAACGTGCATTTTTATGTTCCTCACAGATGATGCAATGCGATTGCGCCGCCAGTAATTTGCATTTGCTATTTTTATTCAGCATCTTTTATTTAACAATATATACAAATTTCATCCAGATTGCTTTCTTTTTGAACGAGTTATGGCTATATTTGTGATTTTTTCTTAATTTTTGGAAAACAGTGTATGATGATGCATAGTATCTTCCAACTGGGCAATTACATTAGCTGATCCCTCTACACATCTGACTTTAAAATAGACCCATAACCAAAAGTCACAAGGTCTGAAGTCCTTGAAGGCGGAGCGATTCAAGGCACGGACCTCACCAAATGTAGATCTCAATATTGTCGAGATAGAAACATAGAAACAGTAATAGTCTGTGGGCTCTCAATTCTGCATAAATGTTACAGATAAAATTTCATCGAAATTCCTTTGAAATGCAAATTATTTGATCTTCTATAATATGTTTGAAAAAAAAGACCCTTAGATCAAAATTTGAGCAATATTTTAGAAAGATGTTTCGCAATGAATTCATTTATTTATATAATGCATGGTTTAGATAATCAGAATAATATAATTTCTACGCATTTCTGAAAACCGTATATTTTTGTTGTACATACTTTACTAATTAGTAACATTCAAAAGACCAGAGACTTATTTATATATATACATAGCTAGATATAGGTAAAGGTAAAACGATAGATAACTGATAAATCACTATAGTTTTCATTTGTGTATTTTCGTTTACATGACAAAAATAGTTGGACATATTGTGAATTTTTTTTTATGTTATTGATATATTTTTATTATTGAACAAAATATATGCTTTTTAACAGAATAAAATAAAAGCAATTGCAAAAGCAAGGTTGTAATATAGACTAAGACTGTAATACGGGCCAGACGATTTACTACACTATTTGCGCTGCGGAAAGTCCAGGATTTGATTTACGCTTCTATTTTGTTCCACAGCGCCCTCTAGAGTCATCAAAGGACAGTTGTTAGTGTCATTTCGGTATCACAGGTTCCAATACTTTAGTCAACAGGGTCAAACAGGTGCTGGTTTGCCTGCGGTTTAAAAGGTATGTTAATGTTTAGATGGGATTTTCTTATGTATGAAGTTTTGCTTAGTATGTTATTTAAACCGTAATAGCTAATGATGATGTCTTAAAAATTATTTAATTTATTGTGTAATTTACCAGCCAAGTACTGAGATTTTTATACGGTGGTCCATATTACAAGCCTTTTTTTAATTAGTTTTGAGGCGAGTTAATAAAAAAAATTACATTGTTTTTCACTTTAAATTACTACAAGAATACCAAGGCTTGATCCTTACCACGAAAACACGCCATTAGAGTAATAATGAAAAAAATCTAAATCAGCAGCTATCGAAAGGCCATTATGATACGCGTTTTTTGACGCATAAATCTTTTGCCCTCGTCACCCCGTTATCAAGATATAGAGTCTTAAAATTTGCTAATTTATTGATTTAATAGGATGGAAGGAGGAGTCGATAGGATTGAAGGAGGAATCGTTAACATTTTCAACGTAACAACATCACCAAATACCAGTCACTTGTCCATTTCCAGTTTAGTACGCCGTGATACGCCGAAATGATTCGCTATGCTTGTTACAAGTTTGGGTTAGTGCAAACTCGACTACTTGCATTTGAAATGCCTTTAAAATTTTATTTTTCGCTGGAGGTTGATCATTGTTATCATTGCACTAGATTTAAGTTCATGACATTCTCTTGGTGCCACGATTTTCTACGCTTAAATCATTTTTTGATTCAGTGCCATATTTGTCGATAGCATTTTTTATGGGCTTCTTTCATTTTTATATTACGTTATATAAATATGGCAATATATATATTGTCGGATTCCACTTCTCCGTCCACACAACTTCGAAATAAATCCGGTCTTTTGATATGCTGCCACCACCGATATGAATACGTGATATCGGGCACGATACTTGATGTATATTCAAGAAAAACCTAACTCTTTCAATTAAAGTTAAAGTAACAATTTATTAACAATATTTACACTTAAACTCGGATGTAAATTATCCGGTTTAACACTAAATCAAAACAATTACAGAAAACGCTCTACGTGTACCGTTAGACTACGTCAATTCATTCCGCACTGAGATTTCTATTCATCTCACACCCGCTCTCTCTTTCTTTCGAGAGATACCGCTAAACACACGTGGCTCAGATCGTCAACTCTCAACGACCTTACACCTTCACTACCACGTTCGAACTAATTTCACCTCTCGTCATTCCCCAGCGCACCCGCTCTCCCTCTACGGGGCTGCTGTTTTATTTCCAAGGGTCGTTTGACAACCGTTCCTCCCTCTTGACTGATCTGTCTTCCTAAATAAAAGAGTGCACTATCTTTCTTATCTATCAAAGACCACATTGCAATGGAAATACCTC
The DNA here is from genome assembly GCA_963931845.1 of Maratus michaelseni. NCBI lineage: Eukaryota > Metazoa > Arthropoda > Arachnida > Araneae > Salticidae > Maratus > Maratus michaelseni. Next base: position 78,193,368 of record OZ007595.1, on the reverse strand, counting down.
TTTCATTATGTCCAACTCGCTCCCCTCCGGATTAAGATTTTTCTTAAGAAAGCCTCTAACGGTACACAATAGATACAGATACAATACGCTAATCCCTTAAGAATAGCTTTCAACTCTTGCAGCTGTGAGAGAAACCTGACATATATGTTATATAAAAAATTTATTTCCTTCGCAAATCCTTCACATTTATTTCGCATTAGTCCTTTAAATTAATCTAACTTCTGACATAGTCAGTATTTCCTTAATTCTTAATAATATTTATTCTTATTTAATGTCCTTTTAAAAGTATTAACCCGTATATTAATAATTATCTTATTCCAAATCTTAATCTAAAATTTTAAGTTCATTCGTAACTTTTATCAGCTCCCCAATCTATAAAATTCCGAGAGATGCTTTTCTCATTTCGAATGTTTTTAAAAAAGCCATTTTTTTTTTATTCCATGCTCTGCTTTCGCGCGCTGGGAATTTTTCACTTCAAAATTAATGAGCGGCTACGAGAGGAATTCTTTCGTGTTAGAGCTTCTCCCTTGCGCCTCATTCGCTGGGCTGGTGCTCGCCTCTCACTCATTGGTTTGTGCGCTCGTGACGTCGTATTCTGTATCACTATGCTCAATGAACAAAACTTGCTTGCACGCTTTGGAGTGCAGATTTTTGACGTGTTTGGAAGTGTAACCAAATGGGTATCTGGTGTTGTAGTCACGTAGAATTTTCATACAGCTCTTTAAGATATTTTAAAACGATGTAGTGAGCCATCGTGAAGCCTGAGGGCTATAAGTTTATACCTGTGGGAACTGTTACTGCATCGCTCTTATTCATAAATAAACGATTTGTCTGGAAATTGGCTGGTCTTTATTGACGAAACTCTTCTGGTGTCTCATCATTGCCTCACCTCTTCGCCATGATTATTGATATCGACTGCAACCTTCTATATCTTTAACAAACTGCCATTTTCTTGTGGAATATTACATCTCGTGGTATCTCATCTTCGTAAAAACACCACATATATATTCTAATTAATTTGATCATTAAAATTTCTGAATCAAAACCACGCATTTTTCCCTTAATTAAATAAATAAATTAGCAAACTTTATGACTTTATATCTCGATAACGAGGAGGCGAGGGCAAATGATTTATGTGTCAAAAAACACTTTTCATAATTCTCTTTAGATTACTGCTTACTTAGATTTTTTGCATTATTACGCTATGGCGTGGTTTCCTGGTTATATATTCGAAGTAATTGGTAATAAAGAAGTTTGAACAATTTGACTTTTTAAATGTTTATATTTGTCTGCTTTGAAAAAGTGTTTCGTATTTCCACTATCTCCCTTAAATTCAAAATATTTGATAGGGAAGATATTTTTAAAAAATAAAATGCAGGGAGACTTTAATTAATTATTTTTTCAGACCCAACGTCAAGTGTTATTTACTTGAGTGATAAGTTGAGTATTATTCCACGTGTTTGAGTATCTCATTAGAGCTGAAGTGAAAGCTTCTGTAGTATGAAAGTCTCATTTTCGCGATTTTGTGGATTTGATAAAAAAAATATTTTTCTCTCATTATTTTGATATATACTTCTTTGAAAGTGTTTGTGAGAAAATTACATAAATTAAGGATTAAAAATTATTTCTATTCAGATAATCATCTCTGAGAAAAAAAAAATATTAGAAACTTTAAATGAAGATTTTAAATTAAATGTATTTAGTGGTTTCTCTAGTAGTAAACCAACGTTGGTTACATAATTTATGTTAACGCCCAAGAATGCACCAACATTATATATCCTGGAAATACCTTCAATGCAGTATTTCCATATTGTCTAAATATTGGTTTCGCATTATAAATATTTACAATGAATCGTGTCGGTGGAAAAACAGTCACTTTACATTGGTGATATGGACAAAAGAATGTTGCTATATTTCTCACTAATATTGGTGCACGCTTTTAAAAATGCAAATACCTCAATGTTAGAAAAATATTGCATGACGAAATAAACAACATTGGGAAGTATATAGCCAATACAAACACATTAGCGGAATATTGCATAGCTGCTAAAACTTCCTTTTTCTACCACTGTTTTCGAATAGTAATCTTCTTATTTAATAGCAATTTTCAGTCATTAACTAAAGCTATTACTTTTATTCGGAACTAGTGGTATTCGAAATCGGACCGTTTGGCAGCTGTGATGTTGTTTTGTTATTAGGGTTTTTTTTAAATACTCCTATTTGAAATGATTTATAATTTTTAAAGTAAGTTAAAAAAATGCATATTCTAGTTGTTAAATGTCAGTTTCATTATACCTTTATCAAGCTGTTGAAACAAATTCTAGTTTCTATTGTTATAGAGTATAAATTATCACTCTTAATTTCAAAATATTTTACATTGGGAATACTTTTGAAAAAAAAAAAAAAAAAAAAAAAAAAAAGGTTAACAAGATTTTTTTTACAACTTTAAGATTCAAGAGTCAAAGGAGGAAGGGATTCTCGAATTATAGCTGTAGTGAAATTTCGCGTTTTTGAGTACATCATTAAAGTTCGAGAGAAAGCAGTATAATGATAATAAGTACTTCATTACTTCATTATTGGGATTTTATAAATTTCAGAAAAAGAAAACTGTATTTATCGTGTTAAATACTCTAATACTGAAAACGTTGCCTATAAACTAAAGAGCTTCAAAGTTAAAATATAAATAGATATTTCTACTAAGTTTGCAACTACTACCACAGCTTGTAAAGAAGTCTAAACAAATCTAATAAAGATTTCGAATTAAAATTTATCAACAGTTATAATGTAGAATTATTGTAAGTAAAAGTGTCTATTTTGTATTTAGAATTTTAGAGTTTCATTCAAATGTTTTTCGTTGTGATATATGTACATGTATTGCTGATAGACACGACTGTACTTTTCTGAGGAAAAACACAAAACAAAGCATTTATTTCTTTAACAATGAAAGAAAACAATCAATAACATAAACAATCTTTCATTTCAATCAGGATGTGCATTTTACAAACTCAATTACAATGAGTAATATAATTCTCATCTATTTTCATGCTTTAGATCCTACACTAATCACGCTAAGAAACGCCCAAGTTAATGTTAATCATATGAGAGCGTTATTTTCAAATTTCCATTAGAATTTTAATATTTTTAAATGATTTTCTTTACGTAGGATAATTGAGGTCATTGTCTTACGTTGTGCGTTTTTTTTTTTTTTTTTTTTAATGAGACTACTTTCATTTTCGGAACCGGTTCTGAAAGAAACTTTATAAAAATAAATCTGCAACCAAAAAAAAAAAATAATAATACAAGCACACAACGTAAAGCATCATGCTTAGCTATATCCTGTGCAATAAAAATTAAAAAATGTTGAAATACAAATGAAAAATTGGAAAAGAACGCTTCCATAGGATTAACATTAGCTTGAAAGTTTCTTCGGGTGACTAGAGGGCTCTTAAGACGTAATAGGAAAATATAAAATATCGATAATTCATCATATATATAATTTCAGATGTCAACATCTATTTTCCTATAGCCCTACAAAACGCATATCAAATGAGGTATCATACGAAAGGTTTTTGGAGAGTCTTTCGACATAACACACTCATGTTTAATTAAAATAAATAGTTTTATTAAAGTTTTAGTTAATCAACAATTAATGAAAAACGTACCAATAAATAATTGCTTAGATTGCAGTGCAAACGCCTCGAGCTGGTCTGCTGATGAAGTGATCTCTCACTTATACGCGATGTTCAATAATTACTTTCTCATACCACTATTTTAAAACAGTAAAATTTGATTTATAAATTCTGCGATTTAATAAGCCGAAAATTACATTATAAAAAAAACTGGTGCGGAAAAATGATTTCCGTGTATCGGGTATAAGTTAGAGAACACTTTATATAGAATTTCTGACGTCAACATTCCTTTTCTGTGCACATACAAAATGCACAACAATGACACTGGCGACTATTTTTTATAATTTATCTCGTATCACTTTCTCAAACAAAAAAACTTTTGCATACACTTTAAAAACATATTCAAGAGAAAAGTACAATAAAATTTATATTTTAAAAGTAGTGGTACGAATTAAACATAAAAATAGTCTTTATACAGACTTTTTACATAGCACGCTCACCATTTTTTTAAAACACGTTGTTTAATTAAAAAGAGCAGTTAATTAAAATTAATCAAAAGACATCAACAAATAATCTCACTGATTTTCCACTGATGTAGATTATTTTTTATAAATTTCAATTATATAAATATCATTTAAATGTGTTTATATTTTTCTAAATGCATTTTAAAATATCTATATCAGAATTAATACCTTTAAACACATAGTAACATTTTTAATACATTTTCCAGTTATATCCTTCATAGATTGAAATGCCAAAAACTGACGGATTCTTTTTGATGCTACAGAAGATTGCCGAAAAAGAAAAAGATTTTTATAAAATTTGTTTGACATTCTGGTGACGTTCATGGAAATGAGCAATGATAAAATAGAATGTGTTTGAAATCAAGAATAAATATTTTGAAATAGATGCGATGTCATACATTACACATGAATTACTTTCTTTTAATATTATATTAAACCTTTCAGTAAGTCCCTTTAATGTTATTGTTGTAATTGAGTCGAAAAATAGAAATAATGCATTAGAATGTAAAATTATACATTATACACCCTTAAACAAACATCAGATAATTTTATCTCAAAATTCTGAATATACTAATACTGTAATTCTATTAGTAAACAATCTTTTATAAACATGCCACATTGAGACGTAAGAATGTACAAATTGTAGAAGTAAGAACACCTGAATTTAAAAATACAACATTTTTTTAAACTACAAGGTACGGCCTTTAACCCGTCAGCACACGCGCCCCTTTCCATTACGTTACTACACGCGCGGGATAAATTTTACCCCAATGGGTTTTCTTGCGTCATTTTCCCCCCCCGGTTTGATTATAAACAAAAATTTATAATCTTCATATCATTACATACAAAGCTTTTACAATCCAAATTCGGCCATAAAAATACAAAAAAATATAAAACTGATGTATCGAAACTGTATGTTCAAGAGTTGTTAACGTTTAAAAGAAAAATTATATTATTACTAGGGGGCCTACCCCCTGCGAGCTACGCTCGCCAACCCCCGCTCAGACTTCGAGGCCTCTAAAAACATGGCAGCGTGCTTTATTTTTTAAATATTGGTAAATCTGTAATTGGGTTGTCATGCTTCTAACGTTTTAATGGGGCATTTTTTGATTATCATGGCCTCATACACAGCTGTTGCGACAACGGACGACTGTTTTCGGAATTGATAAGTAAAATCAATTACAACTTGAAAACCAGCTTGTATAAAAGGGTTAGGTTTAAATTGTGGCTACATCTCGGACTTTACTTATTCTATTCTTCCTTTGCGTTTAAGGATGAGAAAAATTCCATCTGCTTGTGAATAACATTAAGAACCACGGTATTGAAAAGTACTATGTTATAGACGTTTTCAGTAACAGGTTTTAATTTTCTCTCTATTTTAGTGCACCATCAAGCATATTTTCATGTTGTTTTAAATATGTAAATTATTTATTTTAATTAATATGTATATAAGAATTTTCTAATACTTATTTATCATACAAAATTAATTAAATATTTTGTGCATGCATGCCTGCATTTATTCGGCATCAATTGATGAGATATTTAAACAAATTTGCTATCCGCGGTAATTTTACACCATGTTATGTCACTTGAATATTGTCCATAAGAAAATCGGGTACTTTTCCAGTATAGGACCCTTTGCTTTTAGGTTTGGCGTAATTCGAGCTTGAAAAAGGGATAGATTCGTTAATATACATAGATTTGTTGCCAAAAATTAAGAAAACAAACCCAATGAACTTTTGATGCTTTTCTATTATAGGGGTCTTGACGTTTTTTAAAAAGCTTGTCGGAAAAAAACCAAGCAGGATAGAAAACCAAGCAGGATATTTTATTCTCCTTCCGTTCAGTTGGGCAATTATTATTTTATATATTCGTTTCAAATATCCGAATTAGTGATTTTATAAATTCGTTTAATTAAATTTTACAAAAAAATAACAAAATGATATCAATAAATAATAATTACTATTAATTCCTTTTCCCTCTTTCTTTTGCGTTTACATAAATGACGTCATTTGGACGAATTTATTCAAAATATTTTCAGTTTATAAATTAAATTAAATGCTGACAGACGATTGAATCCTGAAGATAGAAATGTGATTTTTTTCTCAAATTTTCCTGAAAAACATAATTTAATCACAATCTTGTCTTCATTATCGATTGAAATAAAAGATAAATTCAATTTCAATTTGAAAATGACGAATAAAAAGAAATCAATAATCCCTATCGGGATCCTTTTCAATTTTTTTCCCTTTTTTGTCACAAAAAAACTGAGTAATTAGTTGCCATCATTACAGAAATGTCATAAAAATTAGAAAAAAATTTATATCTCGAAAACTAATTCCAATTTCGAAATTCTATTACCAGTTTTGACATCCGCGGATTTTTATGGACAATTGGTATTAATTTCACTATCAAGCGTTTAATATTTTATTAAAAATAGCCCTGAAACATAATCAGTCGTTTAATCAGTCGTTTCATAAAATCGTTTCATAAATTCGTTTCATAAAATCGTTTCATAAATTCGTTTCATTAGGATTTTATATATATAGGGTAGATTTGCACACTATATTTTTTACATGAACATTTGCATTAACATTTTCCTATCATTATGGGTTACGTTATAACTTGCATGGTGTAAATTTCCTCCCACGTGACATTTTTATAACAAAAGAATGAAAAATCTCACAACCGGATGTAAATTCTTTTTGGCCACATCTTGATATCTTTCACCTTGAAAGGTACTATAAAGCTCAGAATGATCACGAACGATTTTCGCACATTTTTAAGTAATAGTTGTGAGCTGGGGTAGATTTTATCCCAGCGCGCGTGTGCTGATGGGTTAATTTCCAGGATTGACATAACTGTACGATAACCGGAAATCGTCAGAACGCGGTAATGCTTGTATTTGGAAGGTCGTTTATCTGCACATGATCAATGAAGTTGGCGCCATTCAGAAGCAATTGGTTGTCTTTGAAACACTCATTAAAACGTAGCTGTTAAATTTTTGTTGTCGAAGTCGATATAGAGTCATAAATTTGTTCCCCCTAACAAGACTGTCACTAGACAGTTTTACGCAGAAGTCTTTGCCAGATATCGACAAAAAGTTAACAGAGTACGGCCTCGTTTTCAACAGAATGAGAGTTGACTGCTTTTGCATGACAAAGCCCGGCTTAACGCGTTCCCCGTGAAGCGATTTTCGGCCCAGGATGAGGTTGCGAAAATGCAGCATCCTGCATACTTTTCGGACTTAGCAGCGGCAGCCTTTTTCTTGTTTCCACAACTGAAAAATTTGCTGAAGGGGACATGATTGGAAGGTGGTCGAAGCCATGAAGAAAACGGTGACATCCACATTAAAGAGCATTCCGAAAGAGGACTATAAAAGTTGTTCCGAAAAATATATAGCTAAGCACAGAAACTTATACAGCCGAGCACAGAAACTTATATAGCTGATTCACCTGCCGTGCAATACGGCCCCCGTCAAGCGATTTTCGGCCCAAGATGAGGTTGCGAAAATGCTTCATCCTGCATACTTTCCGGACTTAGCAGCGGCAGACTTTTTCTTGTTTCCACAACTGAAAGATTTGCTGAAGGGGACAATATTTGAAAGTGGTCGAAGCCATGAAGAAAACGGTGACGTCCACATTAAAGAGCATTCCAAAAGAGGACTATAAAAGTTGTTCCGAAACTTATATAGCCGAGCACAGAAACTTATATAGCCTAGTCACCTGCCGTGCAATATGGCAGGTGGGAATTACTTCGAAACATTTGTATGTATTTCATATAATATATTCTAGATCAGTCCTGGAAATTAATGGCCGCACCTTTTGTAATAAATATAAAGATGAAATAAGTGATAGATTTCTGATATATCTGTGGGACAGGAAGTTCGTTCGGTTCGATGTTTATCATATTCAAGTAACTTTACAAATTCAAAAATTTAACCCTTTATTCTTTAATTTAAACAACTAAACAGAATAAAGTGTAAACGGGGGTCTCCTTTGTTCTAACACAACCTTCGTTTGAGCATTCTGCCTGGTTGGACACAATGAAATGCTATTTATTGATGCGAATTACTTTAAAAATTGCTGCATAAGAAAATATGGTCTAACTTATAGGCCTGTTCATTATTTTCCGACACATTATTAATAAAAAAAATAAATTATTGTATTTTGAATCTTCCAGTGCATTTGCTGAATATCCTGAATATCGGAATTTGAAATTCTCGCTCGAAATTTAATTTTTCAAACTATTCATATGGTAAATTCCACTTGTAAGTTATTTTTTTTTGAAAATTTTGACATTTTATCATTTACATTTACCGTGACATAGATACGTAAGGAAAATCTGACTCTGTTATCCTTACAACAGTTTCGATAAACACATGTATGTAAACTAAATGACTGTTTTGAACAATGGCATTTTGACTAATTTAATTAGTGGTAGACGTGTTTTTAATGCCGGAGAATATGATTTTTTAATGTCCATTTTACTGAAACTTATTTTAATTATAAGTTTCAGGAAATCGGGACATATAAAAAATTAACTTTCGTATTTGATTACTTATACACCCCCATTTAAAGTAAATCCAACATTTAAAAGCTGTACTTCAATTCTGTAGAGGAACTTCGGATATTATGAAATATCATTTACGTTTGAGGCAAAATCACAACTCAATGTTGTTTTAAACCCGAAAACAGAATAAAATCCCAAACTTCAACTATCTGTCATTACTTTATTTGTAGAGAAAAATCATTTTAAGAAATTTTATCACGTGCAAACAAATAATATTAAGAAAAAATATTTATGTAGGGTATTATGAGATAGTAGGTAAATATGGAATAGGGGATTAAAAATGAAAAAAAAACAGCAAAATTTGGCAAAGAACAGGTGTAATTTTATCAAGAGGGCATGATCAAAATATAGTGTTTTGGTAGTCAGCCAATATGCTTCAGTTTATGTTTCAAATTTGAACAAATCACAAACAAACGAATGCGTCTTTGCGCAATCATAATCATGGAGTATTATGAAATATTGGTAATCCGTATAACTAGACACCGTCGGTTTGGGAAAAAGATACTATATGTTTATTGGTGTTAATCGCGAGCTAAAAAACGAGTTTTACATCATAAGCTGTGGTTCTGCGTCAATTCATCTCGCACAATTCATCGCGGAACAATTCGTCGCGCACAATTCGTCGCGGCGACAATTCGTCGCGAGCTCAATTCGTCGCGGCTCAATTCGTCGCGACGTCAATTCGTCGCAGCGAAAATGTCTTTGAAGGCTATTATGATAAAAATAAGGATAATTTAGTAAAATTATTTAATGATAATTTGTTTTTTAGATATACAGAATTATAACTTACATTTTAAAGGCGATTTCGGAGGAATTTTTTTATAAGTGATTTTGTTGGGAATTTCCTTATTGTGAACATGAAAGTTTAATCAATAAGAGCAAGTCATTTCTTATTTAAATTAGAGATAGAATAAATATTGCTTTAGATAACCGAAAAAATGGCGTAGGATTTAGGATAAAATCACCCAGATCATGAAAAAATGACGAATACAAATGCTAGAAATGTTTTTAAAAAAAATTAATTGTTGACATATGTGTACACAGGGTACAACCCCCCCCCCCCTTATATTTGAAAGAATTAGGAAGTAAAAAAAGTATTGAGAGATGTAAATATAATATACTTTTTGTGATTGTGATTAAACTGATTGCTGCATGAATGCAATTTCATTAAGTAGTATTTTGGTTTTATAAGTGTTTTCATTTATTTCATATATCTATACTAATATTATAAAGGAGTAAAAATTGTTTGTTTGTTTGTTTGTTTGTAGGGGGTAATCTCTGGAACTACCGAACCGATTTCAAAAGTGATGGTGGCAAATTGATGGTGACAACCCCTGCTCCAACATAGGCTATATTTTATGTCGGTGCCACTAACCGCAGGGGGTTCAGGAGCGAAAAACGTTCTAAAATTGCGATTTTTTAGCTCACAAGCTATCATAGCCTGAGAGCTTATGTGCCCGCCGGTTCTGTATGTATGTATGTACGTACGTAACGCGATAACTCTTCATAGAAATATCCGTTTTCCTTCAAATTTTGTTTATAGGTTCACTGTGTTAAGGCGCTTCCCTGATTAGTTTTCGGGATTGATTGGTTAAGTATAAAGGGGGGGGGGACAAGGAGCTAATTCCCCCCCTTTAATTTATATAAATGGGTTTTTCATGCAGAATTATTCCGTTTTCCTTCAAATTTTGTTTATAGGTTCGCTGTGTTAAGGCGCTTCCCTGATTAGCTTTCGGGATTGATTGGTTAAGTATAAAGGGGGGGGGGACAGGGGGATAATCCCCCCCTTAATTTATATAAATAGGTTTTTCATGCAGAATTATCCCATTTCCTTCAAATTTTGTTTATAGGTTCAATGTGTTATGGCGTTTCTCTGATTAGTTTTCGGTATTGATTGATTAAGTATAAAAGGGGGTAACGGGGGGCATATCCCCCCTTATTTTATAAAAATGGGTTTTTCATGCAGAATTATTCCGTTTTCCTTCAAATTTTGTTTATAGGTTCACTGTGTTAAGGCCCTTCCCTGATTAGTTTTCGGGATTGATTGGTTAAGTATAAAGGGGGAGAACGTGGGAGATAATCCCCCCCTTAATTTAAGTAAATGGGTTTTTCATGCAGAATTATTCTATTTGCTTCAAAATTTTTTTATAGGTTCATTGGGTTAGGACGCTTCCCTGATTAGTTTTCGGGATTGATTGATTAAGTATAAAGGGGAGGAATGGGGGGGGCTAATACCCCCCTTAATTTATATAAATGGGTTTTTCATGCAGAACTATCCCATTTCCTTCAAATTTTGGTTAAAGGTTCACTGTGTTAAGACGCTTCCCTAATTAGTTTTCGGGATTGATTGGTTAAGTATAAAGGGGGGGAGTGGGGGGGGTAATACCCCCCTTAATTTATATAAATGGGTTTTTCATGCAGAATTATCCCATTCCCTTCAAACTTTGTTTATAGGTTCACTGTGTTAAGGCGCTTCCCTGATTAGTTTTCGGGATAGATTGGTTAAGTATAAAGGGGGAACGGAGGGCTAATCCCCCTTATATTATAAAAATGGGTTTTTCATGCAGCATTATTCCGTTTTCCTTCAAATTTTGTTTATAGGTTCACTGTGTTAAGGCGCTTCCCTGATTAGTTTTCGGGATTGATTGGTTAAGTATAAAGGGGGGGGGGCGCTAATCCCCCACTTTTTTCCTGTTTAATGGTTGCCATTGCTAATTTTTTTCCTCTTGGCGACCGCATATTATCGTTGATTAAAGAATTGAAATTACTAATATTTGTTAGAAATTGATACAGACACCTTGAAGAGTAAAAGAAAAAACTTTTACTGATTTTATATAAAATACAAAATAATAATAATAATGATAATAATAATAATAATAATAAAAATAATAATAATAAACGTTTTGATGAGCGATAATTTTATAAATCAAAGTAATTTAATTTAAAAATCAAAGGAATCTGTTGAAGGGATTGTCCCCATCAATTTGCCACCATTACTTTTGAAATCGGTTCTGTAGTTCCAGAGATTTCATGAGCATTTACATCTTATAAGTAACTACAATGACGAATTTCAAATTCCTAGCTCCTTCAGTATAAAAAATAAAAAGAAAACTGCCCAGTTAAACTGAGGGCACTGAGTTCACAGGCTATTCACACTAATTGTATATTATACTCTTATTTCAAAGAATTTGAAATAAGCCCATCGAAAAATAAAGAAATCAACAATATATTAAGGGGGGGGTCATCCCCCCGTTACCCCCCTCATAGTTAACTAATGAATCCCTTAAACTAATCAGGTAAATCTCTAATTAAAATGAATATAAGAAAATTTGATAATTCTGCATGAAAAACCCATTTCTATAAATTAAGGCGGGATTAGCTCCCCCGTTCCCCCCCCCTATATACTTAACCAATCAATCCTGAAAACTAATCAGGGAAGCGTCTTAACACAATGAACCTATAAACAAATTTTGAAGCAAATGGGATAATTCTGCATGAAAAACCCATTTATATAAAATAAGAGGGGGATTAGCCGCCCGTCCCCCCCTTTATACTTAACCAATCAATCCCGAAAACTAATTAGGGAAGCGTCTTAACACAGTGAACCTTTAACCAAAATTTGAAGGAAATGGGATAATTCTGCATGAAAAACCCATTTATATAAATTAAGGGGGGTATTAGCCCCACGTTCCCCCCCTTTATACTTAATCAATCAATCCCGAAAACTGACCAGGGAAGCGTCTTAACCCAATGAACCTATAAATAAATTTTAAAGCAAATAGAATAATTCTGCATGAAAAAATCATTTATATAAAATAAGGGGGGATTAGCCCTCCGTTCCTCCCTTTATACTTAACCAATCAATCCAGAAAACTAATCAGGGAAGCGCCTTAACACAGTGAATCTATAAACAAAATTTGAAGGAAATGGGATAATTCTGCATGAAAAACCCATTTATATAAATTAAGGGGGTATTAGCCCCCCCGTTCCCCCCCCTTTATACTTAATCAATCAATCCCGAAAACTAATCAGGGAAGCGTCTTAACCCAATGAACCTATAAACAAATTTTGAAGCAAATAGAATAATTCTGCATGAAAAACCCATTTATATAAATTAAGAGGGGGATTATCTCTCCCGTTCTCCCCCTTTATACTTAACCAATCAATCCCGAAAACTAATCAGGGAAGCGCCTTAACACAGTGAACCTATAAACAAAATTTGAAGGAAAACGGAATAATTCTGATGAAAAACCCATTTATATAAAATAAGGGGGGAATGCCTCCCGTCCCCCCCCCTTTATACTTATCCTCTCAATCGCGAAAACTAATCAGGGAAACGCCTTAACACAGTGAACCTATAAACAAAATTTGAAGGAAATGGGATAATTCTGCATGAAAAACCCATTTATATAAATTAAGGGGGGATTATCCCCCGTTCCCCTTCTTTATACTTAACCAATCAATCCCAAAAACTAATCAGGGAAGCACCTTAACACAGTGAACCTATAAACAAAATTTGAAGGAGAACGGAATAATTCTGCATGAAAAACCCATTTATATAAAATAAGGGGGGATTAGCCCCCCGTTCCCCCCCCCCTTTATACTTAACCAGTGAATCCCGAAAACTAATCAGGGAAGAGCCTTAACTCAGTGAACCTATAAACAAAATTTGAAGGAAAACGGAATAATTCTGCATGAAAAACCCATTTATATAAATTAAGGGGGGGGGGAATTAGCCCCTTGTTCCCCCCCTTTATACTTAACCAATCAATCCCGAAAACTAATCAGGGAAGCGCCTTAACACAGTTAACCTATAAACAATATTTGAAGGAAAACGGATATTTCTATGAAGAGTTATCGCGTTACGTACGTACATACATACATGCAGAACCGGCGGGCACATAAGCTCTCAGGCTTTGATAGCCTGTGAGCTAAAAAATTGCAATTTTAGAACATTTTTCGCTCCTGCACCTCCTGTGGTTAGTGGCACCGACATAAAATATAGCCTATGTTGGAGCAGGGGTTGTCACCATCAATTTGCCACCATCACTTTTGAAATCGGTTTGGTAATTCCAGAGATTACCCCCTACAAACAAACAAACAAACAAACAATCTTTACTCCTTTATAATATTAGTATAGATAGAGGAAATAAATGAAAAAACTTATAAAACCAAAATACTACTTAATGAAATTGCATTCATGCAGCAATTAGTTTAATCACAATCACAAAAAGTATATTATGTTTACATCTCTCAATACTTTTTTTACTTCCTAATTCTTTCGAATATAAGGGGGGGGGGGGTTGTACCCTGTGTACACATATGTCAACTATTAATTTTTTTTTTTAATTTCTAGCATTTGTATTCGTCATTTTTAAAAAAAATCCTCCGAAATCGCCTTTAAAATGTAAGTTATAATTCTGTATATCTAAAAAAAACAAATTATCATTAAATAATTTTACTAAATTATCCTTATTTTTATCATAATAGCCTTCAAAGACATTTTCGCTGCGACGAATTGACGTCGCGACGAATTGAGCCGCGACGAATTGACGCTGCGACGAATTGACGCTGCGACGAATTGTGCGCGACGAATTGTTCCGCGATGAATTGTGCGAGATGAATTGACGCGACACCATAAGGCGTTATGCTCGGATTCACCATATACCTCAACCTATAATGCCTCGGTCGAACGCTCAAGTGAAATTCCCAATTTACTTGATTGGACCCGATGGCAATCAATGTCCAATCAGATTATTGATGAGTATCGATGATTGTTGAACGTTCGACCCAGGTTTCCAAGGTTGAGATTGATGGTGAATTGGGGAGATGAAATTTCGGTGTATACTATGCTAAATTTCAATATAAAAATATTACTTCTAATAATAAATATTTGTTTTTTGTCTTTGGGAAGTTTCAGCAGATAACGGTTCAATATTTTTTATTCATTCAAAAACGAGCCCTGGCGTTGACCGAAGAACAGCGTGTTCTGAGGGGTATTTCGGAAATGTTCTTAAGAAGTTTATGAACTTGCCGCGTTGTGCACTTTACCAATCAGAAAGCTTTGTATTCCATATTACCTGATTTTTCCATAATACCCGAAGTTCCTCTACTTTTTTCCAAGCGGAAGTATATGTTCCTATATTTAGCGAACGGAGAGAAAATCGTCGTTATAAAATTTATTTTGATGCTCCCAGTATAATAGTTGTATGTGTATAGTGCTTTAACCACTTTCCAACGTTGCTGAAAAGAGATTATGAATTCGGTTTGTCTAGCCGTCTATTCGTGCTCTAACTGACATAAATATACACGGTTTAAAATTTATTGATATATGTTATTGAGGTTTTCGATGGCATGTTCGGTATTCAAAATGTAGCATTTATAGCTTGTTTACAGGGATTCTCAAATGAATGCCGTTACATTATGGTCTTTCGTAAAAATTACTTGCAATGTATTTTCATGATTTTACACTATATCAAACACATTGAAATTGATATATATCACTGAGGTGCAGTACAAAATGCATGCTATAGAATATGGCCTGCGTAGCATTTATCATTCAATTACAAGCACGCTAAAAATAATTCGATTAAAAGTACTGCTTATGATCAAGGCATGATTACCAACGGAGTAAACTTCCACCAATAATTTTTAATAGAAATTGTCGTCTTATTTAAACGCCGTCAACATGAAGAATTAGTGGTGAATAAAACAAAAATTTATTTTCATTTTTACTGTCTGAAGTTTACTCCGTTAGTAATCAGGCTCTACCTATGATAAATAATTCCTGGAAGTGTGTTTTGCTATTGTGATATGTATTTTTAAATTTAACTGATTTTTGAACATTTGTTCTGCATAAATTTTATAGAAAGTATACAAGGCTGCATAACAGAATTCGATGATATTTCAGCTTATTGACGGAAATTGCTGAAGGGGAGTTTTCAAGCGTGTTATGCGTTTCTTAACTGAATTAATCTTTTTCATACTATGTAGTACAGTGACCTCTCACGTATACGCGATGTTCAGTAATTACTTTCTTATACCACTATTTTAAAACAGTGAAATTCGATTTATAAATTCTCCGATTTAATAAGACGAAAAAAAAACTTGTACTGAAAAATAATTCCGTGTGTCGCGTATAAGAGAGAGGTCACTGTATATCCGAACAGTTATGCGGTTTTTCAAACCGAAGTGCAGTTCCGTCTAGTTATTTTGCTACTACTACTCATAAGGAGAGATCTTAAACCAGATTTGTAAATTTGGTCTTTTCTGCTTGAGTTGAATAATTCTTGCCTGGTTTATGATAAGCATATTTTTTGTTTAGCTCCTTGCTAACCATATAGCTCAACCCGTGATCTAAGCGGTGTCCGCTCCAATATAACAACGACCCAAGACATGTTTTCTTCAAATATTTGTTATAATTCTTCATGCATTAAGTGTTTGCGTTCTCGCTGCACGTTGCATTCCGAAGCAGATCTTATTTTATTTTTTCTCTGAAGCGATCGGTGTAGTGCTATTTTTATGGTGAAATTAATAAGGTATTTTATACTTTTACTAAGTGAAGGTTAGTTGCTCTGAGTTCTCTTTCTTTTCGTCTCTGTATTATTATTTGTATTACAACAAAATTGGATGTCATCATTTTTTACTAATCTTCAATAATTTATACTCAAAGCCCTGACAAACCCCTGAAAAATAAGAATGTCATTTTAAAGTTAAATCCAAAAAAGGTTTATTTTATAAGATATTGATTCAAATGCTAAAAAATGGACGATATTTTTGATATTTTCGAAGATTTAAAAAAAACTGAAAAGTTTTTGACATTTCTCAGATTTTCATCGATATATGGATTAAGTTAAAATAAAATGAATTTTTAAATAGAGAATTATTATTTTTAAAGCGATTAAATGTGCTTCATCAATTAGATGAATAAAATTTTAAAATTTAATTTTCGTGAAATTGTTTTATTGTTAATATACAAATCTATCTATATAAGTGGTTCCCAAAAGTTTTTGGTTCATCCCTCCCTTTAGAGATATGGTATTTTTCTGTAGCCCACTATAAATGATAAGGAAGTATTCTATTTCTTTTTCAGTAAACGAAATAATTGAAATTATGTTGCCGGATTTTTTTTAAAGCATATATTCCTGGATGAAGCAAAAATATAGCCAGATTATTTGGTCAACGGTAAGGCGAATTGTATACCTGAAGTTATCATTTATTTTGATGCGAGGCGCAATATTTAGAAATATACAGAAAAACAAGATGTACGTTTTTCAACTTCTAAACTAAATACTAAGCGAGATTAGTACGCTAAACTGTACATTTAATTAATGAGATAATATCATATTGAGTTGAGATTTATTCCAACCACTGAGCTCCACAATAGTATAGACAGCAAACTCCTTATTCTATGACATTGAAGTCAGCGGTCCACCCATTAATGCACTGTCAAAGAATTCCGGAGGAAAAATTTTGGCAAAACACATTTTTTTCCCTCATACAGTAAGTATATATATATTTTAAAATTAGTTTTTCTTTTAAAAATATGACGAAGTTGCTGCAATTTTCACTGATATATATTTTTTATTGAAAAATCTATAAATGTTATTTAATTTCATCACAAATATTTAATTTTATATTATTTAAAAATAAAATTTCATGTAAGCTCGAAAACAAAAACAAAAGCAAAATAAATAAATAATAAGTATTGCTCATAAAAATATATAAAAAGGTGTAAAAATGATCAAGAATGATAAAAAGTATGCGGAAAAGTTTTAAAAAGTGCCTCTGATATTAAGAAAAGTGCAGTATGCATTACTTGCACGTATAGAAAGTGTAATGTGGTTGAGGCAGAAAGCGGAACGGAGGGTAAGCCCTCCGTTCTATTATGAAGCTCAGCGATTTCAACAGAGCGAAATATGTCCAAACCAGGACTCGAACCTGTGTACCTTGGCTTGCCGTGTCAAAGCTCTTCCTACTGAGCTACTCGGACGATGACCAGGCTGACATAATTTACTCTTATTTGTTTTGACATGGCTGCAAACAGCAGTGCTAGTTTCATTCACCCGAGCTATAACTGGGTGAATGCAACCGGGGTTATCAAACACTTTTATCATTTACATGATAAAAGTGTTTGATAACATCGAAACTAATTCATACCATGTAATTGGGTCATAATGAATAGAATTTTGTTTCCTGACCTGGACATCTTTCGCTCTTTTAGAGTAGATCTCAACTATGCTACTCCAACCTTGAATATGAATTATCTAGTTGAAAAAAAAATTCTCTTCAGTATGAGATAATATCATTTGATATTTAACTTTTTTGAATTTTTCGTTCATGTTGCCGAAAAGTTTAGTGAAAGTGAGTGGAAAAAATCGCCCCATTGTAGTAAAAACTTTTGAAAATTTCTTTTAAATTAAATTTCAGATTCTTGTTAGTCAGTTCAGAAAGTTTCTTTTCCAAACTAATAAAGGATATTCTCTGTAGAAAAAAAGAATCCACCGTACCATTTAGTATTTGAAATGTGAGAATATATTCCGTGAAATATTTGTAAAGCGGATCCAAGTGTTTGCCGTATGAAATAGGATCATTACTATTGTGGTCCTAACTTTGTATTTGGTAACTTCAGAGTCAACAGAGTTCTTATTAAAAAATTTAAACACGTAATATTAAGTGACATTGTGTGACAGTTCTGATGATTATAAATCGAAGTAGTATGTCGTGGCAATCACAAAGCTTTCTTCTACATAAATGAAATCGTCTGCAAGCAAAATTAAATGACATCACTGCGTTCTTTAGATATAGCTATCGCGAAAATTCTGAAAAATAGAGCATATCAGCGATACACTTTAACCTAATAAGGATCTATTTATGTCAAAGTCTAACAAGATATGAAGTTTGATAAAATTCCGTTCATCAGTTTTCCGATATATCTATCACGGAAATAGTGAAAAGTACACCACAGCAGCGCGATTTACACTTAATTCTAATCAGCATTAATTTATGTCAAGGTCTAATTGATCCTGAAATTTCATTAAATTCCGTGCATCAGTTCATGAGATAGAGCGCCCAGAAAATATTTTTCACATACAGGCGGACAGACAGACAAACGTTAATGGCAGACATCGCATTAATAGAAGGGAAATTAGAGAGTAGCAAAGATGTATAAGTTAAATACATGCAAAAATATGAGTCTGCGGTTTATTTATTTTTTTTTAATCGTGAATAATATGAGAAAATACTTACAAAAAAAACCTCTTTCTTTGTTTACTAGTTTGATGATTGATGTTTAAAAAAATCATGTATTAGAGCAGTAGATTATTGTTTTGATTCTTAAAGTAAACCTAGACCACTTATCAGTTATTATGAATTATTATTTTTGTGTAAAGATTAGTTTTATACGATTAAATCATTGATAATTTTTAAGATTGATAATCGCTCCTAAATTATGTATTTCTAATTAATTTAATTTGGATCAATAATGCTCATTGATATTAAATACAAATGCACTTTAATGGTATGCATGATAAGCAAAGCGATACTGGATGAAGCACAATAAGGAAAAAAACCCTCTGTTTATGCAACTCATTTTTTTTTAATAAACGATTTAAAGAAAAATAGGTACATAAAATTTTCATGCTGCTAACTAAAGTATAAATGCGTACATTTTCATTACTCATTCATAAGTAAAAAAATAAACATTACGTAATTAAATAAAATTAAATAAAAGTTTAAATATAAATTCTAGAGTTAAATGTTTTTATCAAGGTTGAGTAAAATTCCCGGTAAACATAATTAACCAGTCTTTTGAGGACATGAATCACGGTTTTTTTTGCCGTGATAATGCGTACATTCTAGAATATAATATAATATTTTTTTTTTTCAAAATTACCGGCAGAAATAATTAAGTACACTGAACACCCTTCAAGTCATGGATACGCCAATGCGTATATGTCAAGTCAAGTTATGTCAAGCCTGTCGTGAAGGTGCTAAGGTAAACATTTTTTTTTAATACAGATAAATCAACTACAATTATATGAACTGATGGAAAAAAGTGTGCTGATTTAAGATCCTTTTCAAATTTTTGTTTATCTCTATTATGAAAAAAAAAGTTACATTTTATAAATATTTCCTACTTGTAAAATCACAGTTTTCAACCACTTTAATTAAAAAGGTTTTTAAGATAGAAATTTTCGGCAAATGGTTTTTAACTTTTACTCTATATTCGTTTCCACGTAAAAAATATACAGAAAATAAAAAATGGCGACCAAAAATAAAATAAAGCAAAATTAAAAAAATGTTAAAATTCTGTTGAAATATCCATCATCAATCGAATTATCTCATAAGTAGATGTATTTAATTTATGATTGTGCAATTATGAAATTTTGGAGGGAACTAATAATGAATACGAATAAGTAACATAAGATTAATCCATGAAACACACCTAAATCCATTAATAAATCACGGAAATACACAACGTTATTGATGTCAAGGAGGAGAAAAAATATTTTTGACTAATTTGCAAAATGAATAACGCAGATCAAATTACGCGTGAATTTGGTTCCATTAATTTACTATACACATAAAGTGGAACTTTGTCGAATTTTTCCTTAAATATAGTATTTTTCGATTTTGCAAATCATCAAATATTGTACGAAAATTAAGTTAATAATCATTGCAGCCCGAAACGTTGTCCTTTAAACAGCCCTTTTAATGGTTAACCCATTGGTTACGAGCCAGAACTGGCGTCTAATTGTATATTCAATCGTACAACAATTTACATTTTTGTTTCTCTTTGGTAGATTTGTCTTGAAATTATCCAAGTATAAGCATACGCTGAGATTATTTTTCAAAAAGTGTTTCGAATAATATACAAAATAGTCTACTGGGACGAATAAGTCCAAAGTAAGGTTGCCAATTTGACCTTTTCTTTTATTCACAAATTAAGGTTTCACACCAGAAAATTCTAATAGTATATTTATTTTAGATAATGACAAACATTTATTTATTACATAATTTAGAAATTCTACTTTCTGAATTTTCGGTATTTCGAAATTTCTGAGTAAAAATTACGGTAAAATGGATAACCCTGTATTCTAACCCGTAATCAAATGTATTACAGTATTTCAATAATACATGCATAAAGGTAAAATTTCGAATAATTAGTTGAAAAAGCTTTGTAAAATTTAGAATTTCACATTAATTTTCAAGTTTGTTGCTGTGTGCATCATGTATTTGCGTTTTTTTTAATTTTATAACCTATACTTACAGTATTAAGTTACGTATCAATGGCTCTAAGTAGCTTTTGTACAAAATCCTGTAATAGGTAACATTTCACTTTTTGAAAAACAAAAAGATATTCTTAAAATTTTTGGAAATAAAACATACAGTTATTTCAGCGTTGTATACTAGGGTGGGTCGAAAAAATCAAAATTTATATAATCGAAACATAATAGTGCGGGAAAGTTGCAATTGGTAATAAGGAATAAATTCGCAAAAATTACATCAAATGGTTAATATCTTTTACCCCCGCAGGGTGTCCAAAGTTTCGAAAAATCGCAAAAAAAAAAAAAAAAAAAAAAAAAAAAAAAAGTTATTCAACTATAGCAATACAATTTATAATCGAATGCAACAGCTACACCACGATGTTAGTAACGTTCAAATAAAATTTCATTACGGGGAAGTCATTTCTATTACCGCCGCAGAAGTGGCAAAAAGTTTGACAAAAATGGCAAAATTTTAAATTTTCCGTTTTTTTTTCAGTTTTTCCAATTTTTATTTTATGTCTACAATTTAAAAAAAAATACATTATATCTAGTAATAACTTATAAATGTCTAGTAATTTTTTCATGAGCATTGCCAACCAAGGGCGAGAGGGGCCCGCCGCCCTACTAAATTTGACAGAAAGAGTCATTTTGAAGGAATTTTGGCGATTTTCCGGGACATTTTGGTGATTTTTTGTAGTGGGGTACCATACATAAATTCCCCATCATTTCCTTTCTTTGGGGGGGGGGGGGGGGCTCTACAAAAAAATCCCTAAAAATTCCCGGAAAATCTTTAAAATCCGTTCAAAAACCCCTTTCTCTGAAATTTAGGTGGGAGGGGGGCCCTCTCGCCCTTGGTTGACTACACCCATGATCAAAATTACTAGACATTTATAAGTTATTACTAGATATAATGTCAATTTATTTAATTGCAAATATATAATAAATTTTGAGAAGATTAAAAAAAACGAAAAAATGAAATTTTTGCAGTTTTTTTCAAAATTTTGACCGGCCCTGCGGCGGTAATAGAAATGATTTCACCATAACGAAATTTTATCGGAACATTACTAACATCTTGATGTAGCTGTTGCATTCTAATAGAAATTTTATTGCTATGGTTGGATAATTGATTTTTTTTTTTTTTTTTTGAAAAAAAATTTTTTTTTGCGATTTTTCGAAAGTTTGGCCCTTCTGCGGCGGTAAAAGATATTAACCATTTGATGTAATATTTTGCAAATTTATTCCTTATTATTAATGTCAACTTTCCCGCACTATTATGTTTCGATTATATAAATTTCGGTTTTTTCGACCCAGCCTATTGTATACATCTTGATTGCAGTTTAGTTGGGACTAACGTATATCTGGATATGATCAGCGTCTATAAAGTTTGGAAAAAAATAATTTATAAAAATAATTTTCCAAATTAAATGAATGAAAAATAAAAAGTTATGAAAGTTTTTATTTTTCGTTGGAAACATAAATATAGTAACATTTGCATCAGTTTTTCATAAATATTCTAAACTAGAAATTTAGTCTTGATCTAAAAAAAGCATCCCTTGTCTCGAAAATAATATTTTTAAAATTATGACATTTTTGTCTAATTCTCATTTTGACATCATATAAAACCAATAAGATAATAATTGTAGTGATAGAAATTACAACACTACCAGGTTGCAATTAAAAATCTCCACAAAATTATGTAGCACAAGGCAACACAGAAGAGCACATTGAATCGAAACTTCGGTGTCTTTCAATATATCTAATTAACTGACAAATTTAATATTAATGACACCCATGTAAGTAACAACTATGTAATCCGAAATTTGTGTTAGTGATACACAAACTATTTGGACATTTTTTTGTATAAAGCTTTTCACATTTGCGTATCTTTCTTTCAAGTTTTCTAACATTTGTTTCTTTCCATTTATTTTTGTAGATTATTTTAATAAATATTCATCCCCTGCATCCCCCCAAAAAATATATTGATTCACAGGCATAAATTATTATTATTATTTATTATTATTTATTGTTATTTAATATTATTTATTATTATTATTATTATTATTATTTATAATTAACTATTTGTTATTGTTATTGATTATTATTTATTCATTTATTTATTTATTTATTTATACTATTGTTATTCTTATTTATTATTATTGTAATTATTATTATTATTATTATTATTATTATTATTATTATTTAGCATTAATATATGGTATCATTTAGTAACTCCTATTTTATACTAGAAGTTGTATTGTGTTTGTGTGCAGAATATTAGATATAGTTTCGTGGTATTTTAGATTAAGAAAGACAAAACAACTTTCATTATCGAAAACAAATGCTTTTTTTCACCTCAAACTTCTTACCATCCAATCAGAATTTGATTTAATTGATTTTAGTTGAGCTTCTGTATACGATGGTGTTATTTTTTTTATTTGTTCGATATTTATTAGATTGTTAAGTTTACGATACATGATTTAGTTAAAATTAATCTTAGTCACAGCTTCAGTTTAGCTTTTGTTATTAACGTTTTGAAAAGTTTCTTTAGCTTCAGTTTATTATTTTTAGTTATAATACTGTTGTGAGCTCGGGGTTCGAAAGGACTGATGCCAATATATAAGAACAATAAAAAGGCTTTATTCACTATAAACAGTGCAATACGATCACAAATATCTTCTGAAAATTACAAGATATTCAGTAATCTTCAAATCCAATAAAAGCGCAGCAAAATTTCACACAGAAACAATGCTTTCAATACGACGTATCAACGACAAAATCGATCCGAGTAACACAGTTCTCAATGCAAAGCCTCTCGTGCGTATTCAATCGCATTTGACAGAGAACTAACTGAACTGAACTGATGGAGGTCCTTATATAGGTTTCAGAGATCTTTCCAGATTATTCCAGAGCCTTCCGATGCTAGAAATTACCAGAAAGTGCTTTAACTTTCGATAGAGAACCCAAGCAAGAAAGGATCCCAATGTATAGGTATAAGGGGGGTGTGGTTGCACAAAAAGTCGCCAAATCCGTCGCCAACTTGGCGACATTTGGCGATATATCGCCAAATTTGGCGACAAAAATAAGTCGCCAAAACCATCGCCAACTTGGCGAAAAACCCATTCCTTGGCGATTTTCCAATAGAACTCCATTATAAAACCGATGCTGTAAGGTTGTTTTTCTTGCAAAGCACCTGAGGCCTTTAGCATTGAGTTACATGGTGCTCAATAGGAAATACATTAATAATACTGCAATTTTCACAATAATAAAATAAAATAAATTAAAAAAAATGAAATATTTACAAAATTCATAACATTGCCCCCCTCTCAAGGACTGCACGTCCCGGGCAGTTCAACCTTTGATCGGAAAGCAAACCCGTTACCAACAAATGCTATACTATTCAAAGCACTTAAAGCAAATATGGAAAATAACAATTAAACACATTCATAATGCTGAATTATAAAGCATAGACACCATTACATACATGTATTTAAATAATAATAACAATAATAATGATAATGCTAAGCAAAATAAATAATTACATTAATTTATATACAAGACCATGGTCATACTAATTTACATTATTTACATTACACTATTTACAATTAATGAACTAAGTACTATGGCCATAGTATGGAGCCAGCCTGTCGTAATGAACGACTCTAGGCTTCGAACTTGGTGACTTTCGGATCCGAATTACGACATCGTTCAGTCTGTTTAGGACTGTATAAGGACCGTCCCAGTGCGATTGCAGTTTGGGAGAAAGTCCTTTACGTCGAGTCGGATTATAAAACCAAACCTTGTCACCTTCTTTGAATTGATGTCCCGTGGCTTTCGTGTCGTACCTGGTCTTCATCTTCTCCGTCTGTATATTGATCCGCTCTCGAGCCAAGTTGTGGACGTCTTCAAATCGTGCCTGGAGATTCTGCACGTATCCCTCTGGCGATGAAGGCGCATCTGGAGGGCGACCAAAAATCAGATCACAAGGTAGACGAAGATCACGACCGAAAAGCATCTGAGACGGGGAATAGCCGGTTGTTTCATGGACGGCGCTGCGATAGGCGAGAAGAAACAAGGGAAGTTTTTGGTCCCAGTCTTGTTGGTTTCTTGAGACTAGCAGTGAGAGATTGTTGAGGATGGTACGATTAAATCTCTCAACCATGCCATCCGACTGTGGATGTAAAGGCGTCGTCCTAGTTTTGTCCATTCCGAGAAGTTGACAGAGACCCTCAATCACAGCAGATATGAAATTTCTCCCTTGGTCAGAATGCATTTGAAGGGGAACTCCATACCTTGATATCCACTGGTGTACCAAGGCATCCGCAACCGTAGAAGCTTCTTGATCAGGGATGGCATAAACTTCAGGCCATTTCGTAAAATAGTCCATGACAACAAGGAGGTATTTGTTGCCATCAGCACTTCTTGGCAGAGGACCTAGGATGTCAAGGGCGATGCGTTCAAAAGGTGCTCCTACATTGTAGAGATGTAGTCTTCCTCGGCTACGTTTCTTTGGTCCTTTCCGAGCTGCACATGCATCGCAAGATTTGCACCATTGTTCGACGTCAGCTCTCGCCTTTCCCCAGAAGAAGCGCTCTCGGACTCTGTGTAATGTTTTCATGACTCCAAAATGGCCACCAGTGGGACTGCCATGTAATTCCTTGAGGACCTCTGGTATTCGGGATCGAGGAAGTACCAACTGCCACCGAGATGTTTTCCCATCTTCCGATTCGAATTTTCGGAACAGGACACCATTCTTGACGTGGAGGGAGTTCCAAAGAGCCCAATATTGCTTCGTCGTAGGACTGTAAGTCGAGATGTCTTTCCAACTGGGCTTCGTGCTAGAAAATTCTAATAACTCCAAGATTGGTTTGATGTCAGAGTCTGCCATTTGATCTTCTCGAATCTTCTCATCACTCCAGGGATCTGGTGGCGTTGATAGTGAAGTCTTCGTCTGGCGTATGACATGTTCGGGATTATACTTGTTCTCCGCTCTGGAACAATAGCGACAACTTTCGGGACACGGTCTTCTTGATAAGGCATCAGCATTTCCATGCGATGATCCTTTACGATGCCTGATGTCAAAGTCGTATTCCTGGAGTCGTTGTATCCATCTGGCTACTTGGCCCTCTGGGCTCTTAAAATTCATCAGCCATGTTAGGGATGCGTGATCAGTACGAAGGAGAAATTTCCTGCCATATAGATAGTGATGGAAGTGTTCTATGGCTTTTACTATAGCTAATAACTCCTTACGAGTGACGCAATAATTCCGCTCTGGTTTCGACAAACATTTGCTCCAGTATGCTACGACTCGTTCTTGGCCATCTATTTCTTGGGAAAGTACAGCACCGACACTTTCATGACTAGCATCCGTGTCCACAATGAATTGTTTGTCGGGGTGTGGATAGGTTAGGACTGGAGAGGATGTGAGAGCTTCTTTCAGCTGCTGGAAGGAATTCTCGCATTCTTGTGTCCATAGAAACTTCTGCTTGCTTTCAGTGAGCCTATGCAAGGGTCTTGCGATGTTGGAGAACCCCTGTACAAACTTTCTGTAATAAGTGCATAGTCCCAGAAAGCTTCGCAACTGATGGACGTTTTCCGGACGCTTCCAGTTCTTTACTGCAGACACTTTTTCAGGATCTGTTCGAACACCTTCAGCTGAGATGATGTGTCCTAAATAATTTACTTCGCGTTGGAAGAACTTGCATTTCAGAGGGTTCAGCTTTAAATTCGCCACTCTTAGCTTCGTTAACACTTTTCGAATATTTCCAAGATGTTCTTCAAACGTGCGGCCACCAATGATGACGTCATCTAGGTAGATGAGACAAGCTTCAAAAGTCAGGCCTTTTAACACTGTCTCCATGAGGCGCTCGAACGTGGCTGGAGCATTGCAGAGCCCGAACGGCATAACTTTGAATTGCCAAAGTCCTTGTCCAGTAGTAAATGCGGTCTTCTCTTTGTCATCAGGATGGATCTCTACTTGCCAATATCCACTCTTCACATCCAGCGTGGAAAACCATTTATGTCCTGAAAGAGTATCTAGCGTGTCGTCTATTCTTGGTAGAGGATAGCTGTCCTTCTTCGTGATATCGTTAAGTTTACGATAATCCACACAAAATCTTGTGGAGCCATCTTTCTTTCGGACCAACACGATGGGAGAGGCCCACGGACTTGATGACGGTTCGATGATGTCACTATCCTGCATCTCTCGTAAGAGCTTAGAAACCTCTTCTTGTTTTGCGAACGGCAAGCGTCTTGGATGCTGTTTAATCGGTGGATGGTTGGCAGTATCAATTCTATGACGTGTCAGTGAAGTGCGCCCTATATCACTCTCGTTTTGTGAAAACACATCCTTAAATTCCTGGAACAGTCTTTCTGCGGCATGTCTCTGTTCAGGAGATAAATTTTCATTTCGTCCAATTACAGGTGTTAAACTTGTAGGCGGCTCCGATAACGTCAAGCTCGGGTCTTTGCAAACACAGGTGACTGGAGCACAGGTTGCAAGCACTTCACCTTTCTGGATAATTCTAGACTTTTCACTTACGTTCGCAATCCTCACAGGTATCACACCTCTCGACAGATCTACCAGCGCTGATGCTATTAGCACTCCCTTTGGGCTCTTCTCAGGATATCCAGTCAAGCCATACTGGAAAATTCTTTCGTTTCCAGTTAATCCAGGTATCATCATTTCGGTCCGAGGAGGGATGATAACATCTGCCTTGGCTGTGATCCGTTGAATAGACCCGGACTCATTTCCAAGTTTGAAAATAGTGACATCTTCTTGAGCAGAGCGTAACTCATTATTCTTAAAGTCCAGTGTAAATCCATGCTCTTTTAAAAAGTCCAGTCCGAGTATGAAAGGGTCTGAAATATCGGCCACATAGACTGTATGGCGGTAAGCGGCGTTCCCAAACTTTATTTTCAGTGTCATTCTTCCAAATACGTCGATCTTATCTCCGGTCACAGTTTGAAGGATAACACGTGGCGGGGTCCAGGAGAGTTTCATCTTCAGCCGCTGAGCCAGATCTTTCCGAATGATGGTCACATTGGCTCCTGTATCGATGATCATATTACAGGGCAAATCATTTACACTTCCGACTAGAAAAACTCCGTTCTCGCCGCAACTTCTTGCAGAAATTTCACATACTTGAAAATTAGTCTTCTCAAGATCTGGCAACCTCCGCCCCGCAAGATGGCCATTAATCAGTTTTCCTTCTCCTCTGTTCGCGGGTGAGCCTTTACCTTCGGTGCTGGGTCGTCTTGGGCAGTTGATTTGGATATGGCCTTCTCCACCGCATTTCCAGCACTTGATCTTCCTGTAAGGTTTGTTGGCCATTAAGGAGTTCATCTTTCTCATTATGTCATTCATCTGCTGGTGTAAGCGCTCCACAGCTCTATCCGACATCTCAGGCAGGTTGACTGCTCTCACAAAGTGTCGATCTTTCCTATTAGCTTGCTGGGCTGCCTCGAATTTCAGAGCGTAAACCAAAGCCCCTTTTAAATCATTGAGATCTGCAATCCGGAGTGCTGTCTGGATCTCAGGGTCACGCACACCATCGATAAAATGTTGCAGAGCCAAGCTTTCTCTAATTTCAGTCGGACAGTTAAGATAAGCAAGATGTGAAAGTCTCCCGACATCCGTAGCAAGCTCATGCAGGGATTCAGTGGATTTCTGCTGTCGAGATTTGAGCTGGAGTCTGCTATATTCCTTCATGCATTTCTCGCCAAAGCGTAATTCTAAGGCACTGACGAGCGTTTCAAAATCCAGCGGTTCATTTGCAGGCAAAGTCTGTAGGATGTCGGCAGCATCAGCTCGTAGAGAAGCCGCTAACTGGCAAGCCTTTGTCTGGGAATCCCATCCATTGGCGTCCGCTACGATCCCAAATTGTGTCTTAAAAACTGGCCATGAGAATTTTCCGTCATAGGTCGAGAGTTTAATAGAGGCCCGAGGAAGCATACCTTGATACTTGACATCTTCGGGATAGTTTTCGGCAGTTATCTTTTGTTTCTTCACATTTTCCAACTCCTTTTCTACACTCTCAACGGTTTTGGAGATCTTTTGAACTTTTTCTTCTACTCTTTCTTCTACGGTATTGGCTGTCTTTTGAACTTTTTCTTCTATTTCCTGAAATCTTCCTTCAAATTTGTTTTCCACGCTGTCAATTCTTTCATTTAAAGATGTAATTTTATTATCTATTAATTCTTTCAACTCACCAAGGTTGGTTGACATTTCCTTCTTCATTTCTTCCGACATTTCCTTCATTTCAGCCTGATTCTCAGTCATTTCCTTCTTCATTTCTTCTTTCAACTCGCCAAGGTTGGCAGTCATTTTCTCATCCATCTCCCCTAATTTCTCCAATAATTTAGTCAGCTGTGCCTCCATTGCTCTGGTAATCGGCATTCAACCCCACTTCTGACACCAATTGTTGTGAGCTCGGGGTTCGAAAGGACTGATGCCAATATATAAGAACAATAAAAAGGCTTTATTCACTATAAACAGTGCAATACGATCACAAATATCTTCTGAAAATTACAAGATATTCAGTAATCTTCAAATCCAATAAAAGCGCAGCAAAATTTCACACAGAAACAATGCTTTCAATACGACGTATCAACGACAAAATCGATCCGAGTAACACAGTTCTCAATGCAAAGCCTCTCGTGCGTATTCAATCGCATTTGACAGAGAACTAACTGAACTGAACTGATGGAGGTCCTTATATAGGTTTCAGAGATCTTTCCAGATTATTCCAGAGCCTTCCGATGCTAGAAATTACCAGAAAGTGCTTTAACTTTCGATAGAGAACCCAAGCAAGAAAGGATCCCAATGTATAGGTATAAGGGGGGTGTGGTTGCACAAAAAGTCGCCAAATCCGTCGCCAACTTGGCGACATTTGGCGATATATCGCCAAATTTGGCGACAAAAATAAGTCGCCAAAACCATCGCCAACTTGGCGAAAAACCCATTCCTTGGCGATTTTCCAATAGAACTCCATTATAAAACCGATGCTGTAAGGTTGTTTTTCTTGCAAAGCACCTGAGGCCTTTAGCATTGAGTTACATGGTGCTCAATAGGAAATACATTAATAATACTCCAATTTTCACAATAATAAAATAAAATAAATTAAAAAAAATGAAATATTTACAAAATTCATAACAATACAATTCGACAATAACCTATTTTATTTTCTACTAAAGTAAGTTTAATTATTGCTATTATTTTTAAAGCGTAACCTCACTCCTAGGACCCTCCAGGAGTTAAAAGCCGCGTTTTGGAAGAATGGGCTTTGTTGCCACAAACATTTATTGACACCCTAATAAACAGTATGAGAGCTCGTTGTGAGGCTTGTTTAGCAGTGCACAGTGGTCACACTCCATATCAGACATACTTTTCCCGAGATAAATGCTTTATCTACGATTCATAATTTAACACTTTTTAATATACCCTGTATCTTAATTCACAATTAAAATCCTTTCCATATTGTTATGTTGCTATATTCTTTCTCCCATTGTCATATACCTCTGTGCCAAATTTCGTGGCAACACAGTGAATAGTTCATCAGTTTTCACAGATTTCATGTTTGTGACCTTAATTTTGGACATGAGTGTAATTTTGACATGCAAATATCTCCCGTTACATTGTGTTTCCGAATAAAATTCTTGATTTCTGCCCAAACATATTCGATTACATTAATATCGCAATAATAAGGTGGCAGTCTAACTAGTCGAGTGGCAGCCGAGAACTAGTACGATCCATTTAATTAAAAATTAAATTTTACTCAGAACAGAAAATAGCATCTTGAATACTAATCTTGAATAAAGAGCGGTGATTTCAGCTTCTTTTGCCGAGGCTATTCTCCCTACAGTGTGAATGGAATCGGCTTGGCATTCTGCCAAGCGGAGTTCTCAGAGGCGTGGTTGAACAATATTATATAACTATATACACTATAATGCCATAAATGATGGGAACTTTCAGTTTTAGACATTTTTTCAAATATTTAAAAATATACATATCAGATTATTTTGGAATTTTAGGATTGAAAAGAACAGTTTTGACTTTATATTTTTCAACGTCGATTTGATAAGGAGGACAATTAGGGGACCAAACAAAAATTAAAGAAAAAAATAATACTTGGGATTACCCTGTAAAATAAAATACACGAAATGATCTGTCGCTGCAGAATATACATAGGCAGACATTGTATAATATGTGCATTCATTTGTGTAAGAATAGCATGTATATTAATAGAGATATAGCGATTTTTTTTTTAATTAAAAAAATTCTTGCATGTTTTTTGCTTATAACACACAGGGTTTTTAACCAAATTTAACGCCAATTTCAGAAAAATTGACAAAATATAGTAGCAATAACATAGTGCTATTGGAATATAAATATATTAAACATTTAAGGAAATATGGGCAGTTGTATGAAATAAAATCAAGGAACGTTTTGCATAATTTAGTAGTCAACTCTCTGGAGCAACTTAATAAAAAAAATCAGTCAAATATTGCAAAAATTCAGAGAGATATCGGCGTTAGAGAGAGCTGTTTTTTAGTTTCTGACTAAAACTCGTTGAATGATAAGGGATTGTCCACAAATTGTTATTTGAAAAGTTATCTGAAAGCATTCGGAAAAAGTTTTTTGAAAAAGCTATTTAATTATAGTTTACGGCTATGTTTAGGAAGATTTTGATTCTAAATTACGATGAAATGGAAAATATAGCCCATACATTGATTACATTTAGGTAAATTGAGGTGTTTATAAGAAAATTTTGTGAAATTTAGCCCAATACGCAAAACACTCTACAGTAAACTCTATCGCATATACACGTATGTATTTTGTGTATAACGTATATTTATACATTTATATTATACATTTTATTATACAGATATATTTATATTATACAGATATATTATACATTTTTCATAAGTTATGAGTCAATAACTTCCAATTTGATTTTTATAGTGATATTTCAATAGCTTTTTGAGAAATGCGTTTTGCGTATGGAATTTTCACAGAAAAGTGCATTTTCCATAAAATACATTTATTTAACAGAAATATTTACTTAACTATTTTAAACTTTATTTAACATTTACTTAACAGTTTACTGTAGGAATTTTACTGTAGTTATCGATCAAAGTTTTTTTTTTTTTTTTTTTTTTTTTTTCTGTTTATATCTAAAAGACAGTTTTGGCAGTTTTTGCACGAAAAAAAAAAAAATTAACGTTGAAACGTTTGGCACTTCCGGTTTCATTCACTATCAAGTAGTTTTTAAATTCTGATAACTTAGGTTTTATTTATAGTACAATAAATGTAAGCGCAGATTTGGAAAGGTAAAAATGCGGGCTTTAATAAAATGTAATACAAAGAAAACGAAAATTTTAGACAAAAATCGCATTTTAAATGTAGTCAGATATCTTAATATGTATGCTATTTTTCATTGTTGATTGACACTTTAGTTTTTCTTGGAAAACCAGCATGTACATGGCGATTTGTCACAAGACACCTTATTACAGAGCTGACACTGGCGACTACTTTTTAATTTTTTCTCGTACCACTTTTTCAAAATAAAAATTTTTCACATGCGCTTTAACAACATGTGTAAGAGAAACATAATACAAAATTTATTTTTTGAAAAGAATAGTGAAAATAGAATATAAAAATAATCGCTATTGGTAGTCCTGTCATTAGGACCGTAGGAAATCGGGGGGGGGGGGATGGATATTCTTCGAAAATCCATATCATTGTATTTGTTAGACATTTGTGCTCCTCAAAGGTAAGAGGGGGGAGGGAGGGAGTAGATGCTGAATCCATTTTCAACGCAACTTTAGCGAAGCGCACTTACTTTATGTTATGATGTCAAAATTTGTAAGTGTATTTTCATTTGTTATTAGTTTTTTCTTATTTTTTCAGTATTATTAATGAAATATATATTTTGTACCCTGATGTCATATTTCAAAACATCCTAAAACTGAATTTAATTCTTAATTAAATGAAAATAAAAAGGAAATAATGCTTTGAAATAATGCGCAAACACATTTTGAATTTTCAATAAAATTAATTATTAATTAATCTACATATTTGCTTCTTAATGAGAAGCTCTATTATTAATTGATTTTCTTAGTTTCGCAGTTATTTTGAAAAAAACTGAGTTTGAAACTTATTTTGCCACCCCTCCCCCTCTTAATTTTTAAACTGCGATGTTATTGCCCCTCATACTATGAATTTAAAGAGGACTCAGCATAACTTTAGTATCGTGTAGGGCCACCCTTCGCCGCAATAACGGCTGCAACTCTTTGAGATAAAACTTTCTACTAGTTTTCGATACGTTTCTGGAGGAATCTTGCTCCTTTCATCCTGTAGAGTAGCAAACAGTTCTGTGGTGTTTTTGGCCGAGTTGGACTGGCTCTAAATCGGCGCTCTAACTCATCCCAAAGGTGTTCCAAAGTGTTGAGGTCTGGACTTTGAGCTAGCCAGGGAAGGTTTTCTACACCAATTTCTTCAAACCACGTCTTAACAACACCTGTTGTCTGACATGGAGCATTGTCATGCTGAAACAGGTATGGAACAAGACCAAAGTGTTGCCATAATATCGGTAGCACTGAATTGTCGAGAATTGTTTTGTAGGCTTCGGCATTCATACTCCCAGAAATTAAAACAACAGGATCCCACCTCCGCTAAATTTCACTCTGGGTACGAAACAGTCCTGTAAATATCGTTCGCCAGGCACTCGCTGGACATAAACACGTCCATTGGACTGCCAAAACTGCTAGCGGGATTCATCGCTCCATAGGATGTTTTTCCATTTTTCTACTGACCAGTGCCGTCGTTCTTTGAACCACTTTAATCGACGGGTCTTATTCAGATGCGTGATATTTGGCTTGTGAACTGCAGCTCGGCCATGAAAACCAAGTGCCACGATCTTCCGCCGGACGCTACGATCACTTGCATCATTAGCCGTAGACGATCAAAATTCCCCTGAAATGGCCTCTAAAGGAAGCCTTTCGGTTTGATTTCACATGTCTTAGGCATAGACGGTTCCGATCTATTACGTAATTTGTCAAATAGCTATTGAAATATAAGTGTAAAAATCAAATTACAAGTTATTGACTCATAACTTATGAAAAATGTATAATATATCTTAGATTTTAGTTTATGATCTTCACTACTGGCATACAAATTACGTATATACAGAAAATACATATATATGCGATAGAATTTACTGTAGAGTGTTTTGCGTATTGGGCTAAATTCGAGGCTAACGAAAAAGAAAGGCTACCGCGGTGCTTTACGCATATCTTTTTTTACAGACCGCCGGAGTCACGTGTTGCTTGAATGCACCAATGAAGGCGTACGAATAGAGCATCACGTCACTCTAGCGGTCTGTAAAAAAAGATAAGTGGAATGTACCGCGGTAGCCTGTCTTTTTCGTTAGCCTCGGCTAAATTTCACAAAATTTTATTATAAACACCTCAATTTACCTAAATGTAATCAATGTATGAACTATATTTTCCTTTTCATCGTAGTTTAGAGTCAAAATCTTCCTAAACATAACCGTAAACTATAATTAAATAGCTTTTTCAAAAAACTTTTTCCGAACGCTTTCCGATAACTTAAAAATAACAATTTGTGGACAATCCCTTATCATTCAGCAAGTTTTAGACAGAAACTAAAAAACAGCTCACTCTAACGCCGATATCTCACTGAATGTTTGCGATATTTGACTGATTTTTTTAATTAAGTTGCTCCAGAGAGTTAACTACTAAATTACGCAAAAAGTTTATCGATATCGTTCGCGCATGCGCAGATAAAAATTATTTCATACAACTGCCCATATTTCCTTAAATATTTAATATATTTATATTCCAATAGCACTATGTTATTGCTACTACATTTTGTCAATTTTTCTGAAATTGGCGTTAAATTTGGTTAAAAACCCTGTGTATTATAAGCAAAAAAACATGCAAGAATTTTTTTAATTTAAAAAAAAAATCGCTATATCTCTATTAATATACATGCTATTCTTACACAAATGAATGCACATATTATACAATGTCTGCCTATGTATATTCTGCAGTGACAGATCATTTCGTGCATTTTATTTTACAGGGTGATCCCAAGTATTATTTTTTTTCTTTAATTTTTGGTTGGTCCCCTAATTGTCCTCCTTATCAAATCGACGTTGAAAAATATGAAGTCAAACCTGTTCTTTTTAATCCTAAAATTTCAAAATAATCTGATATGTATATTTTTAAATATTTGAAAAAATGTCTAAAACTGAAAGTTCCCATCATTTATGGCATTATAGTGTATTACCCTCTATATAACGCTAAGGCAGTTGGCGCCAAAAAATCGGTTATTTCTCTTTTGCCTATGGCAACGAGTGGTTTGTTTTCACAAATTTGCGAATATTAAGGAAAGTATTTAAAGTTTTGAGGTTATCGATTTAAAACACACCACAAATATGTAGAAAATTTTTCTGCCTTCAATTCTTGTAAAAATAATTTTTCTGCTTCCAATTCTTGTAAAAATAATTTTTCTTAATTTTTACAAAATACTATCTATTTTCTGAAAAGGAAAGAAAATAAAGTGTGAAGTCAAATCAAAAGACGCGCTTTTTAATTCTGTTTCAACAGTTACCAGTATTTTTTAATGTTAAAGGTTAAAAATTAAATTGGTTAAATTTTGAGGATGATGGGGGGGGGGGGGGTGAACGTAACGTAATTTAAATATCGTGTTGTTGTTACATATATATAGATATGGCGCCCCCTGGCTGTAGAAGGTGGAACTAATTTATTTTTCTACTACGCGGTGCCGTAAGCAGCGGTGACTCGTTCCGCAGATTCGGAGAGAGGAAAGGGGTTTGTTTAGAAGAGAAGAGCCACTTGACAGAGGAGTATGGAACTAACACATGATTTAATCATTCGAGGTATTCGAGGTTCGTTTGGAAAAATCGACCAGCGGTGCGGAAGTATTATTTCAGGAAATAGCGCTTGTAATGATGGTTTAACTTACAACATACCTGATATTTGGTTCAATATTATGAAAATATCAAAACCTCCAGTGCCTGAACGCACGAGATGTTTATGCACCCCTACAGATTAATGGACTAGTCCTTGTATAACTCATTAACCCCTTGAGGGGCGGTGGTATATATTATATTGTTATGAATTTTGTAAATATTTCATTCTTTTTAACTTATTTTATTTTATTATTGTGAAAATTGCAGTATTATTAATGTATTTCCTATTGAGCATCATGTAACTCAATGCTAAAGGCCTCAGGTGCTTTGCAAGAAAAACAACCTTACACCCTCATCTTTATAATGGAAGTCTATGGAAATATCGCCAAGGAATGGGTTTATCGCCATTTATAATATCGCCATTTATAATTTGGCGATATATCGCCAAATGTCGCCAAGTTGGCGACGGATTTGGTGACTTTTTGTGCTACCCCCCCCCCCCCCCCCTTATACATTTACATTGGGATCCTTTCACGTTTCGAGTACTCTATCGAGAGTTGAAGGACCTTCTGGTAATTTCTAGCATTAGAAAGCCCTGGAATAATCTGGAAAGATCTCTGAAGTCTATATAAGGGACCTCCACCAGTTCAGTTCAGTTAGTTCTCTGTCAAATGCGATTGAATACGCACGAGAGGCTTTGCATTGAGAACTGTGTTACTCGGATCGATTTTGTCGTTGATACGTCGTATTGAACGCATTGTTTCTGTGTGAAATTTTGCTGCGCTGTTACTAGATTTGAAGATTACTGAATATCTTGTAATTTTCAGAAGATATTTGTGATCGTATCGAACTGTTTGGAGTAAATAAAGTCTGTTGATTGTTCTTATATATTGGCATCAATCCTTACGAACCCCGAGCTCACAACATTTGGTGTCAGGAGTGGGGTTGAATGCCGATCACCAGAGCAATGGAGGGTGAACTGAAACAATTATTGGAGAAATTAGCTGTGAATCAGGCTGAGATGTCAACCAACCTTGGCGAGATGAAAGAAGAAATGAAGAAGGATATATCAGCGATGGATGAGAAAATGACTGCGAACCAGGCTGAAATGAAGGAAATGTCAGAAGAAATGAAGAAGAGAATGTCAGCGATAGATGAGAAAATGACTGCGAACCAGGCTGAAATGAAGGAGGAAATGTCAGCGATAGATGAGAAAATGACTGCGAACCAGGCTGAAATGAAGGAGGAAATGTCAGCGATAGATGAGAAAATGACTGCCAACCTTGGCGACTTAAAAGATGAAATGAAGAAGGATATGTTAACCAACCTTGGAGAGTTGAAAGACTTAATAGAGGATAAAATAACATCTTTAAATGACAGAATTGACGGCGTAGAAAACAAAGTTGAAGGACGATTTCAAGAAATAGAAGGAAAGGTAGAAGAAATTCAAAGGACAGCCAGTACCGTAGAAGAAAGAGTAGAAGAAAAAGTTCAAAAGATCGCCGAGACCGTTGAAGAAAGAGTAGAAGAAAAAGTTCAAAAGATCGCCAAGACCATTGAAGAAAGCATAGAGAATGTAAAAAAAGATTTGGAAAAAGTCAGGAAACAGAAGATAACTGCCGTAAACTTTTCCGAAGATTTCAAGTATCCAGATATGCTTCCTCGGGCCATTATTAACCTTTCGACCTATGACGGCAAATCCTCCTGGCCAGTTTTTAAGACACAATTTGGGATCGTAGCGGACGCCAATGGATGGGATTCCCAGACAAAGGCTTGCCAGTTAGCTGCTTCTCTACGAGCTGATGCTGCCGACGTCCTACAGACTTTGCCTGCAAATGAACCACTGGATTTTGAAACGCTCGTCAGTGCCTTAGAATTGCGCTTTGGCGAGAAATGCATGAAGGAATATAGCAGACTCCAGCTCAAATCTCGACAGCAGAAATCCACTGAATCCCTGCAAGAGCTTGCTACGGATGTCGAGAGACTTTCCCATCTTGCTTATCCTGACTGCCCGACTGAAACTAGAGAAAGTTTAGCTCTGCAACATTTCATCGATGGTGTGCGTGACTTTCAGATCCAGAAACAACTCCGGATTGCAGATCTCAGTGACTTAAAAGGGGCTTTAGTTTATGCCCTGAAATTCGAGGCAGCCCAGCAAGCTACAAGGAAAGATAGGCACTTTGTGCGAGTAGCCAACATGCCTGAGACGTCGGATACAGCTGTGGAGTGGTTACAGCAGCAGATGAAGGACGTGATGAGACAGATAAACTCCTTAATGGCCAACAAACCTTACAGGAAGATCAAGTGCTGGAAATGCGGTGGAGAAGGCCATATCCAAATCGACTGCCCAAGACGACCCAGCACCGAAGGTAATAGCTCACCCGCTAACGGAAGAGCAAGAAAACTGATTATTGACCATCTTGCGGGGCGGAGGTTTCCAGATCTTAAGAAGCCTCATTTTCAAGTATGTGAAATTTCTGCAAGAAGTTGCGGCGAGAACGGAGTTTTTCTAGTCGGAAGTGTGAATGATTTGCCCTGTAATATGATCATCGATACAGGAACCAATGTGACCATCATTCGGAAAGATCTAGCTCAGCGGCTGAAAGAAAAACTCTCCTGGACCCCGCCACGTGTAATCCTTCAAACTGTGACAGGAGATAAGATCGACATATTTGGAAGAATGACACTGGAAATAAAGTTTGGGAACGCCGCTTACCATCATACAGTCTATGTGGCCGATATTTCAGATCCTTTCATACTCGGACTGGACTTTTTAAAAGAGCATGGATTTGCACTGGATTTTAAGAATAATGAATTACGCTTTGCTCAAGAAGATCTCACTATTTTCAAACTTGGAAATGAGTCCGGGTTCATTCAACGGATCACAGCCCAGGCAGATGTTATCATCCCTCCTCGAACCGAAATGATGATACCTGGATTAACTGAGAACGAAAGTAGTTTTCAATGTGGCTTGGTTGGATATCCTGAGAAGAGCCCAAAAGGAGTGCTAATAGCATCAGCGCTGGTAGATCTGTCGAGAGATGTGATACCCGTGAGGATGGCGAATGTAAGTGAAAAGTCTAGAATTATCCAGAAGGGTGAAGTGCTTGCTACCTGTGCTCCAGTCACCTGTGTTTGCAAAGACCCGAGCTTGACGTTATCGGAGCCGCCTACAAGTTTAACACCTGTAATTGGACGAAATGAAAATTTATCTCCTGAACAGAGACATGCCGCAGAAACACTGTTCCAGGAATTTAAGGATGTGTTTTCACAAAACGAGAATGATATAGGTCGCACTTCTCTGACACGTCATAGAATTGATACTGCCGACCATCCACCGATTAAACAGCATCCAAGACGCTTGCCGTTTGCAAAACAAGAAGAGGTTTCTAAGCTCTTACAAGAGATGTAGAATAGTGACATCATCGAACCGTCATCAAGTCCGTGGGCCTCTCCCATCGTGTTGGTCCGAAAGAAAGATGGCTCCACAAGGTTTTGTGTGGATTATCGAAAACTTAACGATATCACGAAGAAGGACAGCTATCCGCTACCAAGAATAGACGACACACTAGATACTCTTTCAGGACATAAATGGTTTTCCACACTGGATTTGAAGAGTGGATATTGGCAGGTAGAGATCCATCTTGATGACAAAGAGAAGACTGCATTTACTACTGGACAAGGACTTTGGCAATTCAAAGTTATGCCGTTCGGGCTCTGCAATGCTCCAGCAATGTTCGAGCGCCTCATGGAGACAGTGTTAAAAGGCCTGACTTTTGAAGCTTGTCTCATCTACCTAGACGACGTCATCATTGGTGGCCGGACGTTTGAAGAACATCTAGAAAATATTCGAAAAGTGTTAACGAAGCTAAGAGCGGCGAATTTAAAGCTGAACCCTTTGAAATGCAAGTTCTTTCAACGGGAAGTAAATTATCTAGGACACATCATTTCAGCTGAAGGTGTTCGAACAGATCCTGAAAAAGTGTCCGCAGTAAAGAACTGGAAGCGTCCGGAAAATGTCCATCAGTTGCGAAGCTTTCTGGGACTATGACTTATTACAGAAAGTTTGTCCAGGGCTTCTCCAACATCGCAAGACCATTGCATAGGCTCACTGAAAGCAAGCAGAAGTTTCTATGGACACAAGAATGCGACAATTCCTTCCAGCGGCTGAAAGAAGCTCTCACATCCTCTCATGTCCTTACCTATCCACACCCCGACAAACAATTCATTGTGGACACGGATACCAGCCATGAAAGTGTCGGTGCTGTACTTTCCCAAGAGATAGATGGCCAAGAACGAGTCGTAGCATATTGGAGCAAATGTCTATCGAAACCAGAGCGGAATTATTGCGTCACTCGTAACGAGTTATTAGCTATAGTGAAAGCCATAGAACACTTCCATCACTATCTCTATGGCAGGAAATTTCTCCTTCGTACTGATCACGCATCCCTAACATGGCTGATGAATTTTAAGAACCCAGAGGGCCAAGTAGCCAGATGGATACAACGGCTCCAGGAATACGACTTTGACATCAGGCATCGCAAAGGCTCATCGCATGGAAACGCCGATGCCCTATCAAGAAGACCGTGTCCCGAGAGCTGTCGCTATTGTTCCAGAGCGGAGAGCAAATATAATCCCGAATATGTCATACGCCAGACGAAGACTTCACTATTGACGCCACCAGATCCCTTGAGTGATCAGAAGATTCGAGAAGATCAAATGGCAGACTCTGAGTTCAAACCAATCTTGGAGTTATTAGAATCTTCTAGCACGAAGCCCAGTTGGAAAGACATCTCGACTTACAGTCCTACGACGAAGCAATATTGGGCTCTTTGGAACTCTCTCCACGTCAGGAATGGTGTCCTGTTCCGAAAATTCGAATCGGAAGATGGGAAGACATCTCGGTGGCAGTTGGTACTTTCTCGATCCCGAATACCAGAGGTCCTCAAGGAATTACATGGCAGTCCCACTGGTGGCCATTTTGGAGTCATGAAAACATTACATAGAGTCCGAGAGCGCTTCTTCTGGGGAAAAGCGAGAGCTGACGTCGAACGATGGTGCAAATCTTGCGATGCATGTGCAGCTCGAAAAGGACCAAAGAAACGTAGCCGAGGAAGACTACATCTCTACAATGTAGGATCACCATTCGAACGCATCGCCCTTGACATCCTAGGCCCTCTGCCAAGAAGCGCTGATGGCAACAATACCTCCTTGTTGTCATGGACTACTTCACGAAATGGCCTGAAGTTTATGCCATCCCTGATCAAGAAGCTTCTACGGTTGCGGATGCCTTGGTACACTAGTGGATATCAAGGTATGGAGTCCCCCTTCAAATGCATTCTGACCAGGGGAGAAATTTCATCTCTGCTGTGATTGAGGGTCTCTGTCAACTTCTCGGAATGGACAAAACTAGGACGACGCCTTTACATCCACAATCGGATGGCATGGTTGAGAGATTTAATCGTACCATCCTCAACAATCTCTCACTGCTAGTCTCAAGAAACCAACAAGACTGGGACCAAAAACTTCCCTTGTTTCTTCTCGCCTATCGCAGCGCCGTCCATGAAATAACCGGCTATTCCCCGTCTCAGATGCTTTTCGGTCGTGATCTTCGTCTACCTTGTGATCTGATTTTTGGTCGCCCTCCAGATGCGCAGTCATCGCCAGAGGGATACGTGCAGAATCTCCAGGCACTATTTGAAGACTTCCACAACTTGGCTCGAGAGCGGATCAATATACAGACGGAGAAGATGAAGACCAGGTACGACACGAAAGCCACGGGACATCAATTCAAAGAAGGTGACAAGGTTTGGTTTTATAATCCGACTCGACGTAAAGGACTTTCTCCCAAACTGCAATCGCACTGGGACGGTCCTTATACAGTCCTAAACAGACTGAACGATGTCGTAATTCGGATCCGAAAGTCACCAACGGCAGCATTCTCCCCTCATCGGAACGGAAGACTTTCTCGTAATGCGCCGACGAAGTAGTAATTTCGCATTCTGCCCTACCGTCTCGGAATTCGTTCCCGTATTTCGGGGCTGTTATGTGGTAATTTTTCCGACTGCTTTAGGCAGCCGGAAAGCGTTCCCTTTATCGTTTTAAGATGGCGCGCGTATATATGCAGCGCTCCGTTATATATGAGGATAGTTATCCGTTAGTATATGAGGATACAGGGCAAAAAGACAGTGTTTTAGAATAGGTACATTTTCTAATGAATACAGTTGACACGAAATTTTTAAACATAAATTATTTTTCAGTTAAAATTTATTTTAATACTATTTTGAATTGTAAATAATAAAGTATTATAGACCCGTTAGGAAAAGAAAAAAATACGCCCTAATCCAATAGTACTAATAATTAGTTAAAAGTTCACTAGAGTGAAAAGATTTTTATTTGCTTACGAAATTATTTTTGCATGTTACAAGAAAACAGTTTTACACTACCGATAGAATTTATATACTAATGAAATTTACCGGAATATTTTTGCACTGTCTTGTATATGTATGAAATATAGTGTGAGTCATAATACATACATAAAGATTGAAACATATTTTCTATTGAAAACTAATAAGGGAAAGCATTACTACTTATTTCGTTTTGTTTCCAAAATGTAATTAACACATTTCGTTAAAAAGATAATTCGTAAAATAAATAAATAAATAAATAAAAATAACTTAATGAAAGATTTTGCCTACATTAAATATTTATTCAACACTAAAAAATTGTTTAGTTTAAATCATAATTCACAAACAACATTAAAAATGTATATAGTTTAATTAATATATTTCGCTAACAGCATTAAAATTTTCCAAAATCTCATAGTATACTTAGCATAATCAGAGGTCTGTCCAGACTTATCTCCCTGGGTCCTGTCCTTGTAAATTATGAACAGCTTTTTACATTTGTGAAAAATCTAGTCATAATTTTGTGAATTTGAAAGGATCGTCATATTCTGGTTCTTGTTTATACATTTTTAAGAAGATATGTGTATGTAAAATATACAGTTTCTTTATGTAAAAGTGACAGTTAGATTTTACTTTTAAATAATTAAATTTGTAAAAGTTTTTTAAGACAAAGAATTTTGTGAAGGGTCCTTTTTTAAGACAAATAATTTTTTTAATGGCCCTGTTTTGAGATGAAAATTTTTGTCAAGGGTCCAATTTTGAAATGAAAAATATTGTGAAGGGTTCTTTAAAGGGTCCCAATTTCTTCCTAAACAGATCCCTAATAATTTACTAATTAACATAATAAAAAAGGTGGGAGTGGGCGATATTTTAGTGCAACCGGTCCCTGTGTAAGAGGTTAAAAACACATTAATCTATAATTAAAAACCTCAACATTATTAATCACCCACTACGGGGAAAAAAAAAAAAGTTCGCTTTGCGAACGTTTTTGCTACAAGTCATAAGATACTGTAATATATGTTTAAATAACTCTGTATATCTATAAAATTTAGATAAACACCTCATAAAAATCTTATTTAGTTTGAAATATACTTGCTGCATTCATAATTATGCGGAATGTAATTCAAATTGTGGAAAGGAAATACAATTTGCAATATACATAATTCAAGTTTTAAAATGAAATCTAAAAGGTATATTACACGAGATTAAAAAAAAAAATCCCTGACGGCTCGACTACAGGCACAGGTAGATTTCGAAGATGCAGACCGTGGGGCGCCTGTTTGTTGGGAATTACGGAAGAAATGACCTTTTTGCCATGATACGGCAGATGGGAACCGCCCACTTCGAAACCTAACTTGTTTGCAGGCGGAGCTGGCAGGGAT
This sequence comes from Maratus michaelseni, assembly GCA_963931845.1. NCBI lineage: Eukaryota > Metazoa > Arthropoda > Arachnida > Araneae > Salticidae > Maratus > Maratus michaelseni. Next base: position 78,149,628 of record OZ007595.1, on the reverse strand, counting down.
TTTTTTGTTTTTAATTTTTTTGTGCTATAAGGGTTGGTTCAATAAAAAATTTGTCAATATAAAAGTTGTAGATAATATTTAGAGGATTAATAATACATTTATACGGATTTGATATCTTGTGAATTGACGGAGTTATGATTTTTTTTCTTCTACCCACCCCCCCTTCCCTTCTCTCCCCCTTGGGGCCATTTTTAATGATATCTAAAATCTGTCATACATAAATTTTCGGCCCTTTCCTAGAAGTAATAATAACTTTACACGGATTCGATACGTATCATAATTAAGTAATTATGGGTTTTTCTGTTTTTACAAAAAGCCCCCCCCCCATTTCCTCCCCCCCCCCCTGGTTCGATTTTGCCCATTAACGAACTTAAACGAGATTTTATGCCACTTGTTTTTATGTATCTGTTTGGAAGAGATTTATGCAGAATTTTTCCAGTTATTGTGTCCATAAAAAAGTGACATAGATAGATAGATAGATAAAGTTTTGAACTGGGAGTCTTTTTGGGTTCTGGGAGTCATGATCGGCGTAGATCTGCAAAAGTTTTTCAAAAATTCCAACTTAGGTGAGAATGTAATAGGTAGTATTTCTTACGAAATCTACCTAAAAGGAGCGAGTGGGCGGAGGGAAGGTGTCATATGACTACGAATATTTAATTTATATAGAAAATATTTATTTAATTTTAAGTCTAATGAAAAAGGCATAAGAACAATTCATATACACTGAAAAGTAGAAAAAAAGGGGGGGAGAGGGAAATGTCACATGACTACGAATATTTAATTTCAAATTCAAGTTACAATAAAAAAATGCGTTACAACAATTCAGATTAACTGAACAGTAAAAAAAAATAAATGTATAATTTACATTATTTACAAATTAGCAATAAAATCTTTGCTGTATGGTCATAAGAAAATGTAGTATATATTTAAACAACAATGTATATTTACAGAATTTAGATAAATACCTCATATTTTTTTTTTATTAAATTTGGTGTATTCTCCTTTATTTCATCAAAATACTTAAATTCTAACCTAAAATCCATATCCCATCTAATCTCCCTAGTCTCATCATTAATTAATATTTTAAAATTATTTCTTAATTAATATTTATAAATAATATTTATCATTGACTTCTAAATTCCCGCAAACCTAACTTCGGAAAAAAAGAAAAAAAAAAAAAAATCTATCATTTGAAATTTTTTTTCAAAAAACTCTGCATTTAAATAGGTATAAAACACACGTTCACATCTCGCGTATATAAACAAACCACGCGTGACCTTGGAAATGATTGGTCGAAACTGGTAAGCTCAAAGCAGGGAGATTGAACGTCGGTCGAAAAATCCGAAAGTAGGGCAGAATTGCAAACTGTCAAATCTCGTTATGAATTACGGGATCGGTTGGTTCCGAGTCGATTTGTTTCGTTAAGGGCAGAATACTGCCACAAGTTCGAAGCCTAGAGTCGTTCATTACGACAGGCTGGCTCCATACTATGGCCATAGTACTTAGTTCATTGATTGTAAATAGTGTAATGTAAATAATGTAAATTAGTATGACCATGGTCTTGTATATAAGTTAATGTAATAATTTCTTTTGCTTAGCATTATCATTATTAATGTTAATATTATTTAAATACTTGTATGTAGAGTTGTAAAGAACAGGTTTATTCCCGGGTTTATTTCCAATAGACCCGGTTTATTCCCAAGTTTATTCCCAAAAGACCTGGTTTATTCCCAAAAAACCCGGTTTATTCCCAAAAATCCCGTTTTATTCCCGGGTTTAAACCGGGTTTTTTCTAGCCTTTGCAACTCTACTTGTATGTAATGATGTCTATGCTTTAATTTAATTTTTTTTTTTTTTTTTATTTATTTTTTTTTATAAGTGTATATTTTGTATAATTCAGCATTATGAATGTGTTTAATTGTTATTTTCCATGTTTGCTTTAAGTGCTTTGAATAATATAGCATTTGTTGGTAACGGGTTTGCTTTCCGATCAAAGGTTGAACTGCCCGGGACGTGCAGTCCTTGAGAGGGGGGCAATGTTATGAATTTTGTAAATATTTCATTCTTTTTAACTTATTTTATTTTATTATTGTGAAAATTGCAGTATTATTAATGTATTTCCTATTGAGCATCATGTAACTCAATGCTAAAGGCCTCAGGTGCTTTGCAAGAAAAACAACCTTACACCCTCATCTTTATAATGGAAGTCTATGGAAATATCGACAAGGAATGGGTTTATCGCCAAGTTGGCGATGGTTTTGGCAACTTATTTTTGTCGCCAAATTTGGCGATATATCGCCAAATGTCGCCAAGTTGGCGACGGATTTGGTGACTTTTTGTGCTACCCCCCCCCTTATACATTTACATTGGGATCCTTTCACGTTTGGAGTACTCTATCGAGAGTTGAAGGACCTTCTGGTAATTTCTAGCATTAGAAAGCCCTGGAATAATCTGGAAAGATCTCTGAAGTCTATATAAGGGACCTCCACCAGTTCAGTTCAGTTAGTTCTCTGTCAAATGCGATTGAATACGCACGAGAGGCTTTGCATTGAGAACTGTGTTACTCGGATCGATTTTGTCGTTGATACGTCGTATTGAACGCATTGTTTCTGTGTGAAATTTTGCTGCGCTGTTACTAGATTTGAAGATTACTGAATATCTTGTAATTTTCAGAAGATATTTGTGATCGTATCGAACTGTTTGGAGTAAATAAAGTCTGTTGATTGTTCTTATATATTGGCATCAATCCTTACGAACCCCGAGCTCACAACAATATATCACCTAATTTTAATCCGATTTGAACCAGAAAATTTTAATTAAATTTTACTTTTTTAACTTTGAAGGGAAAAAGTTGAAAAACTGCTTATCCTTATTTTGAACTAAATTCTTTTTTAAATTCCGGAGGGAATTCAACGTTACAAGAACACAATTGCTTGCCCCTAAAATTGTTAACGCCGGTTGACAAGAAAACTTGCCACTTAAGGCGCACGAAATATTTAAATTTGGAAACCAATATTTTAGCACGGAAAATTTCCCCTTATCTAATCTGAAATTTTTACACATTAAATAAGTCAAAATTAGAGGATGGAGAAACAGGTGTCAAATGGTGTTGAAGTATTAAAAAAGTGTAACAGATTATCGTCGTGTATGAGTTAAAACTGTTATGTAACAGCACAGTAGGAGCAAAAGTCTGTTGCCGGTCAACTTTTCTCGTGAAAACTAATGCGTTTATTTTTTATTTATTTTTTATTTTTTTTTTTTTTTACAAAATTTGTGGTTGCTATTGAATAAATATAATGGAAAGGATGGCAGCTATACTTTGGCGTATGCTCAAACGATTCCCTCGAATATCAGAAAGCGTAACGCATTATGGCCTTTTCTAAATGTATTGTTTGTTTAATGTTGAATTTCAGAGATCAAGTTTCTATTCTAGATGTCGGAAATGCAACGGCATCGCTCACAACTTTTGGTTTTCGACCGCAGCTGTTGGCTACGGGTTGGGTTGGGTTGATTATTGACGGCCAATTATCTACACTTGGGATATAGGCCCGGGGGGAGTACCCTTCGTGGGGGTCTTTCTAAGGGAACCTAACCCGTATTTACGCATGGATAAATCCACGGCTCGAAGAAAACCACGAAAACTCCGAACGATTAGGCCGACGGGCGCGATTGGGATCGAACCCAGCACCTCCCGTCTACCAGCTTCGAGAGCAGAACCTCTCAGCCACTGGTGGGGCCCTGTTGGCTACGGTCTAAAGACTTGTTTATTTTACACTTGCACGGTGTATTTTGGAAGATTTTAGTAATTTATTAGACCTTTTGTCACAATGTAATAGCGATAATCTCGTCATTAAAATAGCTAATGTGTTCCCGAAAGTGAACTTAGTTTAAATAAGTTTTAATTCGCATTACTTTTATATCGTTAAAGCTTCAGAAAGAGAGAAAAATCTGAACAAACAGATAACATAAAACAAAAATAGTTGTTATTTTTTATATCATTTAATATATTTTTAATATTAAATTTTTGACTTAATTTGATTTATAATTATATTTTTGCAAATAACTTTAAAAAACAGACTGATTTATTTTTCGAATAATCCTTTTCAAAAATGAGTATCTATAATCATATAACTGCATGCCCCAATGATTTGAATTGATTTAAGATGAAACAACTTGATTTTTACGATTTAGAAATATTTTCATGTATTTTTAACGCGTTTAAATTGATATCTGTATAATTAAAGAAAACTTTACGTATTATATATTTTTTTAATGATAAGATATATTTTTTAGTACTAAGTACACTATTAACTTTTAACTTTTTTTGTATGTTCAGATAAAGAATTTTTCTATTGATTAGCACAAATACCATACACTTTTACATTTTAAAGATAACCACCACCCCTTGAATTCTAGGTCTACGCGCTGACACAAAACTGGCTCACTGTCGTATGCAGATTATTTTTTCACAATTTGTACGGTCTCTTGAATATGATTACCAATAATTTGTAAACGTTTTCTCCGCCTTGTATATATTAGATTAAACAAATCAAAGAAAACTTTTGAAAAATACTGGCGTCTAAATTCATGGGACTGTACAAACGCTTAAAAAAATCCACCTACGACAGCCACCATATTTGTGTCAGCGCACAGGCCTAGTATTCAGGAGGCGGTGAGATAACTATTTTTGTTAGTTTATACGTTTTAATGTACGTTATTTTTATTATAATTTACTTATCTTTACATTAAATAGTTAATTCACTCTAAATTTTTATATGAATTTTGACGTAAAGAATAAATTTTGTATACACTTTTCTTTCTTATAGTTTTTGTGTTCAAGATTATACTTTTACCAGATTTTTTGTGCATATTTAGTACCTTTAATATTTTTTTGAGGGGGAGGCATGTTGGTTTCTGTAAATTTTTGTATGGTTTTACATTTGAAAATAGCTATTGTTCTTATCTCACAAGTTTTGTGTATTTTGTTCTGGTATACATTTGAAATGGAAGTTGAGGTGCAAATATATTAGGAAACATTGGTAAATCGGACAATAGATATTATTTCATAGACTTAATAAAGTTCCTTCACAGTTAAAGTTGTATTCCGTTAAACGAACAAAACATCCATTTATCTCTCTAAAAATATGAATTAGAAGATATGCACCAGTAGGTCGTAACCAAGCGTCATATCAATATTGTGCATCAACAAATTTTAATATGCATTAATTACAATTTGTTATTTATAATGATATAGATTTTAGTAAACAAGTAATTCTGTGAGATTTGTAGAGATTAAATACTACAGACATTGGAGAAGGTGAACATTTCGAAAAATGTTTGATTAACGTTTAAAGTTAGGTTTTAGTTCGAAAGAAATGTGACAAAGTTTGTTCTGTAACCAATTAGGTAATAATTAATTACGGGGATTAAAAAGTCATGTCTCGATCAATTAATCATTAGAAAAGTTTTAAGTAATTACTAAAAAAGATTTAAAATGTAAAATTTCATTTAAAACAGATCTTTTTTTCACCATTCTCTCTATCTGCTTTTATACAGCGAAGCATTCATAAAATAAATGATTGCTTGGAAGGGGACTTGCGTAAATTAATAGATCAATACATGTGTTGAAATCGATTAATATAAATTGCAATCGATCAATATATACTGAAATTGATCAGTATATATTGAAATCGATCAATAAATAGACACACAAATAAAATTAATAGAGATTAAAGTAGACAGAAAACTGAAGAAAGTATGATGCATTGGAATAATTCACATTTTGTGAATACTATACCTTACAAATATACTTATAACGTTTATCTACATTCAAACGTTAACCCACATTAGCCGCCTAGCGTTGCATTAAAGCAACACCATAGCTAAAACCACTTTTCTTGTTTGTACATCAGTAATTCTGAAGTAAAATACTTTATTCCTTTAATGAGAAAACTCCTCGATAAAACCGGACACTATATTTTTATTCTAAAATAAGTGGTGTAAAATGCATTTTTCATTTATAAGAGAAAAATAATTGTGGTTATAATGAGTTAATCTTTTCATTGCGGGCCAGAACTAGCGATTAGTTTTACATTCAGTCTTACCACAATTTACAAAAATCTTCTTTGGGTTAGATTTCTCCTGAAAATATCCTAGTTTAAGTATATGGCAGAGATTATTTTTCAAAAACTGATACAAAGATAATAAAAAGTAGTTGCTGGGATCTACGGTGTCCCAACCTCGTAATCAAGAGGTTAATTTCTTGAAGTTGGCACATCTGTTAAATACAGGTTCAGAAGGATTTGAATTTTTTCCACAAGTGTCACACAAGTAACAACTTCAAGCAAAATTCCAGATTTGATGTACCAATAACTGACACTGGCATTTAAATTAACATTATATACCCAATAAAATTGCTTACAGAGAAATTCAAAATAATTAATATAAAGAAACGGATTTTGACAAAATACCTGATTTAAACACTAAGTTGGAAGCAAACCGAATTATTAATGGGACACACATTATCCTCAATCCTTAAATCTTGAAAAATCGACACAGTCTTATCAAAAACTCCAGTGTTATCGAAAACCATCTGTCCTAGTCTTTAGTGATTTGAACTTTAAAGTAGTTCTGAGAACTCTCGTGAAATTTTCTAACATTTGAAATGGCGAAGATTCCAAATCTGTATCGTAATTCAAATTTAAATTTTTTCAAACAAAAGTGAAAAGTGTGAACTACTGGCACGTTTACACTATATTACTACATTGTTGAATGGCAGTTTTGTATGATATATGCATTTTAACCCCTTAAAAGGCTATTTTTTATTCCACTTAATTTTTATCAAGATATGCAAGAAATTGTTTGAACAAACTTTTACCTTTATAACTTTAATGAAAAAGGCTTTAAAATGGCATTTCTTAATTTAAAAATTTTTTTTTTCGAAAACACTTGTGTAAATGTAACATTACAAAAACACAATTACTTACCTTGAAAAGGTTAAAAGAGCAAAAGATGAACCCCTTCTGAAAATATTTCGTAAATTCATTTCCAAATAGGTTTTTCTTGTTCATGCAAAAGGAAATATGTTGCAATGGATGTGATTAATATAATAATTCTTATAATCTAAAAAAAAAAAGATACTTAATTATAAAAATGCATTTCCTGTAGGGTAAAAGTCAATAATGTAGTCAATAATGCTTGGTTAAATAAACATAAGAATTGTCGTGACCGCTCATCAACGCACAGTGTGGTATTTCACTGAAAAAGCTGGCCAAAAGTCAAAATTTCAAATCTCATATTTAGTTGTTCATTTTCTGGTTGATATAAGTGCACTACCCTGTGCATATGATAACGAGTTCATTTCGTTCTATAGCCTTTCCAATCGTCTGGTATTTCACTTGGAATTCATGTCTTGTGCAGGTCTCTTTTTATGCTTTTGGTTCATGTATAATTTTACCGAAAATCTAAAATACTGTTCTTAGTCGAATTTCAGAAACATTTTACGGTTTTCAAAGACGAAGGTGTATACTTCCTTTTACATAAATATTTTTGAAAATATAATGCATTTTCATTATGATATCCACATTTGAAACCATAGTTTTTTTAGGTTAAATATTTTAGATAAAAAGGTAATTCTAATAGGGAGTTAAACTGAGTTCAATAAGAACTCTTGTGTTTTCATAATGTATATATTGGCTAATTAAAATATATGAAATAAAATCTACCCCCTTTTGCCCCCCTTTTATTTTATAATTAAAAAAAATTGAAAAAGAAATTTGAAAAAAAAATTTTTTTAGTTCATTAAACTTTTTAATTTATTAAACTGTTTCCATTTAATATATGCAGTAGTTTCTTGCTCCCTACTGAAGACTCTTTAGTGCGCAGACCTCAAATCTGCAAATTGAAGTGAAGAAAAAACTTTGTTTATTGTTTAAGTTGTCCGATGTGTTCTTTTTAAGTAAGAAGTGTTTTGATCGTATAATGATAACGTTCCCTGAATGATTCTATGTAAATAATGTTACATTTTCGTTTTGTACCAAGTGTTCGTATTAAGTAAATTTTGTTGTGTTTTGTCTAAAATGACGTTGTCATTTTGAAAAATATATTTTAGATCAAACATAAGGAATGGTGTTTTTTACTCACTAACGAGGTAAGAGAGGTTTGCATTATTAAGAAGAAATGTACTAGATATATATTTTTTATTATTCAATATGGAAACTATATTTAAAAATATCAAGAAAATATATGTTTGATGTAATAAAGCAGTGTGACATTAGAAAAATAAACAAGAAATGTGAGTTTCTAGAAAATAAATTTGTCCAAATTACGAAATGTCCAGAAAATAAAATACACTTGTCCCGTTACAAATTAAAATCTTTCAAACATCATTATATACAGAAATGGGCTTCTTCGCGATTCACTGAACAACGTTTTCGAGAAAACAATGAGGAATGGCTGAAAAGAACGTTTTATTTACCTACCTGGACAATAGAGAAACCCGGTCGTTCAGCAAAATAATTTAAATATTGTAGTGGCAGAAGAAAGATGCATAAAATCGAACAATTAAGATCTCAAATAAGCCACGAACAATTGAAATATAAAGCTCAAATGAGCGAAAGAACTACTGAACATGCAGATGTTGCAAAAATTATCAAAGACTTTACAGCCATCCTAAGTAGGGCAACAAAAAAAAAAATATATTAACTTTGGTTGAGACAACAAACCTGAGTACATTGAAGTTTTCACCGACTGAGGTTTTGACCATATTTGTTGCAGCAGATCTCACATACAATCCATATAATATCATCCGAACTCCTAATAAAAATATATATCGTTGCTCTTCACTTCTTCAGAGAGCTAAGAGAAATGATACCCAAGATATATTACAAGTACATAAAACATGGCGGATGTAAAACTTCGCACTACACAAAGACTGTGTAAATAGTACATAGAACATGTTTTCACATCTGCGGGTGAAGTAGAATTGAAAAATTAAGAACTCTTCTGCAAATGGGGTTGTGACGGCTCCCAACAACATATGTTTAAACAAAAATTTGAAAACTCCTTTGAGTGTGATTCAAACATTATCCAAGGCTCTTTAGTTCCTTTGATATTAATAAGTAACATAAATAAATTTAAAAAAGTATGGTGGCAGAAGCCTGTACCTTCATCTCCACCTTTTTGTCGTCCTATACGATTAAAATTCATTTTCGAAGATAAAGACATATTCCAAGAGGAAGTAAAATACATTGAAGAGCAAGCACGGAATTTAATAAACACAGAGATACTCACAGTTTATGACATACTACAAGTGCTTCATATGGCATACTTCAGTACAGAAAGTATGGCATACTTCAGTACAGATTAATTGTGATTACGGTCGATGCTAAACTTTGCAATGTTATTACTAGCACCATATCCACGATGCAATACTATATTCGTAAACAATCATTCAAAGATTTTATTATGTTAGAAATAGTTCAAAATATTGACCCTGATTCTTTGAAATTCAGTCTCTCAATACTGTATCGTAGGATCAAAATTTTCGAGTCAATTCTACATCTTAATTATAAGCTTCCAATAAAAGAAGTGATAGTAAGAAGTGATAAGAAGAAATAGATTGTCAGTCAAAAAAAATAATCAATGCACGAGAAGTTTAAAATGGAGATGGAATTACTTGTAGGCATTGAGAAAGCCGATTTCGTAAACACCAATGACAGAAACACCTCAAGAAGATTTTTCTCAGATACAGAAACATCAGCTAAAATTACAGGAACTGACATAAAAATAATCCGAATCATAAAAACTATTATAGAATAGTTATCTAGTAATTATAAAATAGATACAATAAAATTTAAGAATTTGCGAATGATATTTCTAACCATTATGTAAATCATTACGGTTGGCCCCCAATGTCACACGCATTATACAAAATTTTGAGTAATGGAGCTACCATTACAGGTCATGCATTGCTCCCAATCGGGCAGTTGTAAGAGGTAGCGGCTGAAGCCCGTAACGAACATTTCCGTTCATATAGGCAAAAACCTTCAAGAAAAATCTTGCGCCTAGAATGCAATTAATGTGTGCTCAATCACCTACTCTTGAGTTCCGATCCTTATTTAAGTTGTAATATGCGAAAAAACTCCACAAAAAGTAAAATTTTCTGCAGAAGCATTAATTGCCAGAATCTAGTGTTTCAAGTGATTCTGAAGAGTATGATGTGGAAGATTATGATAAAAAGAATGCTGGTCAATAGGACGTTACTTTGTTACACTGTTACAGAAATTTGCGTAAATTCTACGAAAAGTGGTTTGTTTTCAACGTAATAAAACATATTACGTTTTCTTAAAACATTTAATCTAAAATAGAATGCATAAAAGTTCTGAAATAATTTTGGCCCGGTTTTTCAACAAAATACCACACTGTGCAACGTGTTAAAATAGAATAAACAAGAACTAAACATCATGCATCCGGCATAGATTATGAAATACTTTCCAAAACTAACGTAATATAATTAAGAAATTTAATTTTTCATACGATAAAATGAGGTATCTGAATAAGCAATTAAAAACATACTATATATATAACTTAGTAAAAATCCATTTTCAGCAAGTTATGCCCATATTCGAAGTCTTTCGTGAAGCCCTGTATATGATCAACAGAATTTTAAACAACGTGTAATACACTTAAAATTATATTACAAAATTGCATATCACCGTGGAAAGAGCACTTCTTGTAAATACTGATCATAGTCAGTACTTTAACCGAATTCACTTGTGCGTCTCTCTACATGAACGATAAATCCTACGCACTCCATAATCTATAGAAAATAAGTTATATTGGAGCTTGGTGAACCTTTTAAATTTCAACATGTTTCAAGTAACATAACATGTTCAAAATGCACCGCAAGCCATAGATCATAATGTAAAGGAATTATTTCGTACGTCCCTGCAATTGAACTAAATATGTTACTTAATTGTATATTCCGGTAAAAGAATGGTGTAGTTTACTTCAGTATTGCATATTAATTTCATTATGTTTTAAATATTGTAACATCAATAAAATGTGCCGCAAACGCTTTTTCCTCTATAGACTATAATATAATGGGATTCTTTTGTGTGTCCCTCTAAATGAACTATTAATGGTACACACTCCATTTTCAATTCGGATATTCTGTAGTAAAATTCAATAATGTATAAAAATTCCATAATAATCCGAGTATATTTACAAGAGTTAGAGCACGGACAGACGGAAAGACAGACATACAGACGGACAGACAAACAGATAAACCAAATTAATAAACACTTTTCAACAATGTTGGAAAGTGTTGGAAATGAATCTGAAAAGCACAGTCTGTGTCAAAAGAAACTATACACCCGCCTTTGCTCGCAGATGATTCACAATAAAATCACAACAAATGTATCATTAATCCCAGAAAAATGTATTCTTCCAGAATGTATATGCAATTTCTTAAACCGGGATCTTCTAGATATGAGAAATTGCAGCTGTTTGGTTCTCTAAACACTCTGACTACAGCGCACAGAATACATATCGTGGAAAATGGTTTTACCTTTTTTTAATTCAAAATTTTCGAATGAAACCAGAAGTTCTGAAACAAGAATTTTTACTTTAAGAAGTCACGAAAAATCTGCCATTAAGTAACAAAATTTAAAAAAAAACATTCTAGGAATGCGAAATTTCGGAATTTAAAAGAAGCCAAACTGGTAATGGTTTAAAAAGTGCTAAAAATTTGTAGCCGATAAACGTGCAACGAATAACCATTGGTAAAATGTTCCGAAAGCTTTAGAAAAAAAAAACAGTACTTTCGTGTAAAAGCGCTCCCCCCCCCCTCCCCACACAATTATGATTATGCCAAGGTTGCAGTTATGATTTCGCCAAGATCATTGGAAAGCTTATATATGCATCTTATATACGCATATATATATATATATATTCCAAACACTCTTATATGTGCGATATAGGTCATTATACACTTATTATTTACATCTTATGTCTTATATACATCACATATGACTATAACTTGGCCACATACGTCAAGAAATGTTATATATATATCATAAATTATTATAATGTCATACATGCTTTATAATTTGGCGATAAATCTTGGTCGCTTGGTGATTCATCCTTGGGGGCCGCTGTAACACAAAAGTACCACATTTACATCATATTAATGAAAACAGAAGCAAAAATATTTTATCGGGTCCTTCCAACAACAACTTTAACTTTTGTTTAGATTGATGTCTGAGCTAAAGGTATTTCGAGGAAATTAAAGTCGAAGACCACGTTTTTTGTTTTATAAGACGATTTCTCATCCAACATCAGTTTTTGAATTCGGCATTTTTTCATATCTGATAATTGTCTTAGTGCAACGAAGACTCATACACAGCGCAGTATTACTTTGCCCCATATATAGCTACGATGGATATTAAAACCTTTCGTCAAGCATAACTCAAAAAATATTTAACGGATTTCGTTCAAATTTTTACAGCAGGTACCTATAAAGGTGACAACGTCGTCTATTTATTACCAAGAATAAGTGTCAAACCGTTTGGAAGTTATATTAAAAAAATAGATAAAAAAGCACAATTAAAGTACATACGTCACTAAATTTTGTGCGTACGTCATTTTCACCGGCGGGAGATTTTCGTAGACAATCGGAATTGAAAAGTTCATGGAATACATGGAGCAAAAAAATATGCAAGCACTAATATTCAGCACAATAAAATATATTTCAATTTAATAAAAATGGAAAGTTAATCTGGAATTTTTTCTGTTTGAAAAGTATTAGAGAGTAGTATTAGTATTAGAGATTTGGTGTAAATCACACCATTAGCAGCTTTTTTATTTCGCGTGTGTATGTTAGGAACAATTCTTTGATGTTTAAATAAAAGGTTTCGATTTGTGGCATTATTTCTTATTTTCTTTTCCTTTTTAGTATTTTAAATGGAATTAGTGAAAGGCGTGTATTTTAAATTAAATGAGTGAAAGACGTGTATTTTTAATGTATGTATTTCAAATGAAATCAGTGAAAGATTTATATTTAAATGAAATGAATGCAATATGAAGATGTTATGAGAAAAATATTTGGCGATTTATCAACTGCGCCAAGTTAACATAAAAGTACCAATACATATGTGGGTACTTCTCTATTATCCCGTCGACCACTTTTCATAACAAAAAACTATCGCCAAATAAACGGGAGAACATTGTCATTGAAATATCAAAATACATAAATAAATAAAATATAAGAATTTAAGGACACAATTGTTATTTTAATGAATGAAATAACTAATAAATCAGTAAAACATAATGAAAAATACACGCAAATGTCGCGTTAAAAACCACTTGATGACGTAACAAACACGTATAATGCTTCTGATATCAAGTAACTGGGACTGCATTTTTGGCGTTTAACCTAACAGTTTGGCGATAGTTTTTTGTTATGAAAAGTGGTCGACGGGATAATAGAGCAGTACCTTTATGTGAAATGAAACAAGGCACAGATGTCATATACGCACCACGTTGGCGCGATTTTTCCCTCCACCAGCTTGGGGAAAACTTTGTTTTTGAATATTAGTTACAAATAGTGTGACAAATAGTACACGTGATTTTTTATTTCAATATAAAAATAAAATAACGTAATAAATGAAACAGCTTCTATAATTTTAAAAAAGGAAATAAAAATAAATAAATAATAGTTTGATATAAATAAAGGCGCGGATGTTATATACGCACCACATTGGCGCGATTGCAACAAAATGGCAATTTTATGCCTCACATGGTAACCCGGTTATTTTGTTTCAATTGTTGTTTATTAACTTTTATTTTTTATTTTAATTCTATAAATTGTTTTTATTATATATATATCAATATTTATTTATATCAAACTTTCATTTATTTAGTTTTATTTCCCATTTTTGAATAATAGGAGCTATTTCATTTATTACGTTATTTTATTTTTATATTGAAATAAAAAATTACATGATATTATTGTATGGTATTTGTAACTAATATTCAAAAACAAAGTTTTCGCCAAATTGGCGGGGAACAAATCGCGCCAATCTGGTGCGTATATGACATCTGTGCCTAAATTAATATTGATATACATATAAAAATAATCTATAGAATTAAAATAAAAAATAAAAGTAAACAAACACAACAAACAGTTTTCGCCAAAGGGGCGGGGGGAAAATCGCACCAACGTGGTGAGTATATGGCATCTGTGCCGGGATTTTTACCCTTTTATCTGTGCTTTCGCAAATATAAAAAAATTAAAAAATTCTTATATCAGGTGTATAATGTTTTGCATTTTTATACGGACCACTTCTCCATTTTAAGATTTTAAATGCTATTTATATCAGATATTTCTTTCTTGAGATTCCCACAAGTTTTTTCCGGTAATTTTTTTAGTTCGCTTATTAATTGTTTACAATTTGCCCCCCTGGCAATAACAATTATTTATCACAAAAAATGGGTACTTCTCTATTATCCCGTCGACCACTTTTCATAACAAAAAACTATCGCCAAACTGTAACGCTACATAAACGGGAGAACGTTGCCATTGAAATATCAAAATAAATAAAATATAAGAATTTAAGGACACAATTGTTACTTTAATGAATGAAATAACTAATAAATCAGTAAAACATAATGAAAAATACACGCAAATGTCGAATTAAAAACCACTTGATGGCATAACAAATACGTATAATGCTTCTGGCATCAAGTAAATGGGACTGTATTTTTGGCGTTTAATCTTATAGTTTGGCGATAGTTTTTTGTTATGAAAAGTGCTCGACGGGATAATAGAGAAGTACTCAAAAATGGCTTAGTTTTGTTAAATTTGTTTGTTATGTATTTTCATTTCTTATTAAAATATCGAAAATGGCAATAAAATTTTATTTTAGCACCGTACTTAATTTTTTAAAATGGCTCAAAAACATGGTTTAATAAACGTATATTTGTAAATATTTTAAAAAACATGTTTTTCCGCTCTCTAGAAAAATTTGTAAGATTCTACAACTGCCTTTGGCACCAACCAGTACATGATACGGAACTTTTCCCTATTCAGATACACAGAAGAGGTTGGTCACAAACAAGAGTAATGCTAGCAACAATATTGTTTTAACTCTATAAGAGTTAGAAACAATAATGATATTAAATTCCCCGATTAGCTTAGGGCCCGATTACGGAACTTTCTCCTAGAAAAAAAACTGTAAAAGTCTTTTACATTTGTTTCGAATGAAGCTCGATCAACAAAGTATTAATTGATAATACAATAAACACTAATATTAACATGGGGGCAAAAGTTTGAATTTAAGTGTATATATTTGGAACCCTTCCCCCCCCCCCAACCACCCACCAAAAAAAGAAAAAGAAAGTTGCAGAAATGAATTTAAAATGGCGTGAAGCCACCCTTTCTGACATAAGAAATTGGCTGCGAACCCGATTACGAAACTTTCACTTAACTTAATAACATGTATCTAATAGCCCTGAGGACAATTCCCCTTCCCAGTTATACGGACCTTGGGGCTTTTTTAAAAAGCTTGACGCAGTCCGGGTTGAAGAAGTTGAGATTTACTGTCAAATGACATAAACTACTATGAAAATAAAACTGGTGAATTATTATGCTGGTTTATGTATGTATTTAAAAAAATTGCATCTGATTACACTCTTTAGATAAATTACTCCTGTTTGCATTTAATAACAGATAAACGGCTTCCGTTTACTAAATTGTTTAAATATTGGGAAGAGTTGGCGAGAGATAGATAGACGTGTAAACAAACGGGTAGACAGACGGGTAGAGAGACGGATAGCGACAGAGATAAGCTAACGGGTAGAGAAACGAATAGACAGACGGGTAGCGAGGCAGGTGCAAAAAAGGGTTGACAGAGGGGTAGTGAGATGGGTAGGGAGACGGGTAGCGTGGTGGATAGAGAGACGAGTACAGAGACGACTTGACAGACGGGTAGAGAGAGGGGTATATAGACAGACAGACGTGTTGATAGACGAGTAGTGTAACGGGAAGCGAGACAGGTAGAGACACGATTAAAGAGTCGGGTAGAAAGACAGACGGATACTGAGACGGGTATACAGAAGAGTAGAGAGACAGTAGACAGATGAGTTCGGAGAGAGACACAGCTAAGACATACGAGTAGTTAGACTGGTAGACACGTTTGTAGCAAAGCATGTTATCAATGTGGTTTGAAGTATACGAGTTTCTATAAATAGTTATACAAATAAACAAAGGAAATTTTTTTAATTCAAATATTAAATATTTGATTTAATATTTCAATATTTAATATTTTATTTTTTAATATTTTATTTAGATATTTGTCACAAAGAAAATGTTTCAAAAATTAAATTAAATTTGCGTTAAACTACGCTTGCTAAAATACGCTATTGGCTGCAAATTTATTATGTGACTTTAAAAATATCGTTTTAAAAGATCCGGCGTTTTTTTTTTTTTTAAAGTTTTGAGCAATTCCTACTTAAGAAAATGAGATTATTTGCCAAATGTTATAAAAAAATGCATATGAAAACATAACAATATATGAATTTATATATGATATTTTGTAATTATATCATTTAATTTGCTATTTTTCATATGTTGTATCTTTATCAATCTCTTGTCTATCATATGCTGTATATTCACTTAGATTCTTGTTGATATCTTCTTTATATCGTAATTGTTAACTTTATGTTGTCAGCAATATCACTCAGACTAATCCCTTTGAGGGAAGTCCTAGTTTACTTCTATCCTTTTCTGTAACTTTAACATTTTTGAAACGATTTTATGCATTTTTATTGCCTATTCAAAGTGAAATTCTTCTAAAGTTACAGAATTCCATTAAAAGTTCTTATAAAGTTACAGAATTTCATTAAAAACGCTTAAAAAAATAAAGTAACGACGCGACGTCAAATAAAGTGATGACGCCAAATAAAATGATTACGTCAAGAGGTCCATTCTCAACTGAACACATACACCATTTTCCCAATGGTTAAAAAAGGCTGGTGTATCTTTTTAACGTTTTCCAACCTAGTTGAAAAGTGTTTATGACTTCGGTTTGTATAGCCGTCTGCCGTCCGTCCGTGCTCTAACTCTCGTAAATATATTTTGATTCCCGTGAAATTTTTGTATGTTATTGACGTTTCTTGTCGCATGATGCCTACTGAAAATGAAGTGTGTAGCACACATAGTTTATTTACAGGGCCAGTCAAAATATTCCGTTACATTACAGTCAATCAAAAAAAATTGTTTCAAGTGCATTTTGATGAAGTTACGCCATTTCAAACAGGATGAAATTGATGTACAATTATGAAGCGCACTAAAACATGCTTTTTGTAAAATATGGAGTGCAAAGCCTGTACTATTCATTTACAGGGTCACACAAAAGTATTCTGTTACACAATGTTCTACGGAGAAAAATTGTTTGCAGCGTAATTTAATGATATTTAACTATTTCAAACAAAATGAAATTTATATACATTTGAAAAGTATGGTGAGCATTGCGTTTGTCGTTCTTTTACAGGGACATACAAAATAATTCGATTACAGTCTTAGTGCAAAAATTACCATCTATGTGTGATAAGTGAGTTTTCAACTTTGGTTGGAGACTAAATCTTTCCATAGTATCTGGTGTGTATAAATTTGGTTCATCGTATACAGGGCTATACAAAAGAATTTGTAAGTTTTACTGACTATGGGATTGAATTGCTTAAGGGTATTTTTAATTGTGTTACGCATGAACTATATTTAGTAGATTTATAGATGTTTGTGGAATAGAAATAAATTCATTTACAGGGCTATGCAAAGAACAAGATACACTGTCGTTTATGGTTGCTAATTTGCTGGAAGTAAGTTTTAAGTTTCCTTATGTTTTTTCTATTGGAATTAAATTTTAGCTTAATATGTAGTGTGTACAAAAGTCGTTAGATAATATACAAGGTTGTACTAAACATTTCGAATGCATTTCCATCAATTGGCGAAAATTGCTAGATGTAATTTTCTATCTGAACTAAATTTATCATGCTATATTGTATACATTTAAATCTATAGATCATATACTGGACTGTACAAAATAATTCGATTACGTCTTTTACTATGGAAGGTAAATGCTAAAACTGGATTTTTAAAGTATTATGTTTCCTAAACGGTTTACTACATATCTTCTTTCACCTTATTTACCGGGAAGTTTTGTTAGCATTTTCTGGTTGGTTGAATGAGATTTTATGGCACAAAGTTCTCTTAGGGACATGCTGCGCCAAAAAAAAGATTAGAGTAAGAACGTCAAATTAAAATTTAAAATTGATTTTAAACTTTGTCATAAAAACAAGATGAATGAAAACAACACAATTAAATGGAAAGAGTGATGATGTGACCATAAATGTGTAATTAAATAATGTATAAATAAATCATTCAATGAAAATATAACACAACGTCTAAAAGAAATAAACGCCATTTTTCACAATTAAAATATATACAATCTTTAAACTAACAGTTGGTAAAATGTCCAAAGTCTCCAGCAGAAATATATATAACTTAAACAATAGATTACCAAAAGAAACATATTTAAAATTTAGTAAGTGCGAATACCTCAAAAGCAGTTTTATGATCATTTGAGTCAGAACTGTAAGACTATGATTCCATAGCTTCCTCTGATAGAGTTTTCTGGATGTGTTGGAAAGTGTTTCATAATCTGTGCTTGACACATGATTTTTTGTCTTTATTTTTGTTGTTTTGTTTTACATTGGCTAAACGACAAATTTACGACAATTCACACGTATGATTTTTTTTAAAAACAAAATTTTAAAGTAACATAAATTAGATTAACGTATGTGTTTAATTGAAGAAAAATAACAATACATCAGAGGTATCGTTCAATGATTTAATTGGTGCACATTTATTCTCAGTTTTATACTTTTGTACATGTTTTAAAGAGTTTAAAAAAATTCCCTCAAAAAAAATAATAATTTTTAAATTTTATGTGCATTAAGGTGAATGTGCACTGCTAAATTGTAGACATTTTATAATATATTAAACAGTTAAAAAACATGTTCCATCAAAAATAATAATCACTTTTAAATTTTATGTGCATTAAGATGAATGTGCACTGCTAAATTGTAGACATTTTATAATATATTATACTTACACAATATAAATTTAGGTCACTTCCGTGCAGCTTTCCATCTTATGTGCTTTGCGCCATGCATTATCTCTAGTCTGTTTGGTCTGCAAATATAATCTCGGTGTATATTAATCTCGTGTTACACCGTAAGCTCGCATGTATATCATTTGTAATCACTCTGCAAACATAATATTATACTTTATATATGTTGACAGAGTAAACTAGCTGATAATGTTTTATCGGAAATTAGGTAATCGTTAATGATTAGCTTTATATTTGAGAAATAATGTAGTAGTTTATATATATATAAAATATACATGATATATATATTAAACGTTGATGACTGTTAAAAATATTTGCTCGATTTTTGGTATACTACTCAGAAAATTTGTTTTAATAAACAATTTCGTTATGCATTGATATCAGAAATAACAGAATAATAATAATTTATTAAGCATTGGTATTTGCAATATGATGTTATACAAATTATCTTATCTACCCTTTCATTCTGTTCTTTAATTCTTCTCTTTTTTAACACATTCCAACATAGTTAGAAAGTGTTTATGAATTCGGTTTCTCTATCTGGCTGTCCGTCTGTCGGTCTTTTTGTACTCTAACTCTCGTAAATATACTCGGATTGTCATGCAATTGTTATACATTAATGATTTTTACTAGGATTTGTTCGGTATTGAAAATGAAGTGTGTACCATGAAGAGTTCATTTACAGGGACACACAAAAGAATCCCATTACATTATGGTCTATGGGGGAAATATCGTTTGCAGAAAATTTTATTGATGTTACGATATTTCAAACATAATGAAATTAATATGCATTATGAAGGTGGACTACAGCATGGTTTTATCGGAGTATACAAGTTGTAACACTTATAGTTCAATTAGAGGTACGTATAAAAATAATTCCTTTATATTATAATCTATGAAGAAAAATTGTTTGCGGTGCATTTTGAACATGTTATGATACTTGAAACATAATGAAATTTAAAAGCATCAATAAGGTTTAATACAACTTGTTTTCTATTGATTATGGAGTGCGTAGGATTTAACGTTCATGTACAGAGACGCACAAGAGAATTAGGTTAAATGACTTACTATGAACGGTAATTGCTATAACTGCTATTTCCGATGTAATATACAGTTTTATGTAATTTTTAGTGTATTATGTGTTGTTTACAAATTCTGTAGATTATATACGGGGCTGCACGAAATACTTTGAATATGGACAGCTGCTGTGAAAATTAGTTTTTACTAAATTATGTACTTTTTAAATTGGTTATTTAAATACCTCACTTTATCTTATGAAAAAATTAAATTTCTTAATAATAATCTGTTAATGTTGGAAAGTGTTTCATAATCTACACCAGATGTATGATTTTTCGTTCTTGTTTTTATGTTTACCAAAATATATTCAGAATTTTCTTCAAATAATTATTAAAATTTTAAAATCTGTGTTCCATATTTTAAGAATAAATCAGTAGAAAGATATAGTTATATTTAGATTTTGTTTTCGAAATTTCAGACACATCAATTTCTTTTGAGCACTCACATAATTAACAAAACGGATTGCATTTTCTTTCGAAAATAAAGAATAGTTAATATACATTGTTAATGTTTTTTTTTTTCAATAAGTTATTCTAACAAAATTGCCTTAACTTTTATTCCCCTTTAAGACATATTTTGTTTAATAATGATCTCAGATTTGTGTGGAGGTAAGAAAATATATTTTTAAATGAAAATGAATATAAATGTCGATCTACACATGATGTAAAGTTCTTGAATAATTTATTATAAAATGTCTAATGCATTTATTTCACATAAATAATTAAGTTGTATAATAAATAATGTTAATTTTAATATTGTTCAGCTGAAAACATACAGGGTGATTTTTTACAGTTGTGAAAGTAAAACCCTACAACAAAAGAACAGCTGATCCAAATGACCTGAAATTTCACCAGTATGCTCACAAAGCAATGGAAATTTTTTAGGCGTGGTTAAAAAAAACTTAAAATCGCACTGACAGATGGCGCTGTATATGCAGAAAACTCGGGAGACAAGCTTGCACACGACACACGCACAGTTGATACTCTTCGCTCTATTGTGGAACATACAGTTTCACGTTTCCAACTCGTAGCTGAAAACGGTGGACAATAAATTGAAAATCTCTTGAGCTAAGTTGCACAGTTCCGTACGAATGCTTTAGTCCCTATTTTTATTTTGATCTGTTACTGCTAAGGTGTTCGCAGTTCCTTTTCCCAATTACTGCATTCTGTATGTCTTTGACAGGGATAGGGATGACCACCTCGGGAAACCCGGCCTTAGCCTTAGAGTTGAAGTGCAATCCCGAGGGGCTGGTATGTCTTTGACATGCGTAATAACGTTTTCTTTTTCCAAAAGTACAGTCCATTGTTTTCCTCCCACTGACGATATTTTTTGTTTCTGTAACTTACAGCGCCATCTATCGGTGAGATTTTAAACTCTTTTTTTATCCACGCCTAAAAAATACCCATTGCTTTGGGAGCATACTGGTGAATTTTCACGTCATTTGGATCAGTGGTTCTTTTGTTATAGAGTTTTACTTTCACAACTTTAAAAAAAATCACCCTGTATTTGAAAAAAAGGATTGCTAATAAATGTACTTGGATTTAATTATTTATTCTTCTGATATTTATTATTACTGTTACTCTTTTCAGTGCTTACTTAGCTTAATTGATGACGTGAGATTTAATAGTTTGATAGTGCAAAACTGAAATGAAAGTGAAAATTTATCTGCTGGGGCTGGGTAGCTTTCGAATCCCCATCATTTCTTCGGAAAAAGTGAACATTTAAAGAACAATCTCCATAAAATATTCTACGAACAGTAGAGAACTATAATTAATAACTCTATGAACTGTGATGTGTTAAGAAGCTAACGAAAATACCAATGAACTGAATTACAAACAGTTTAATGACTTAAATAACTGTTATTGTTAATTCTACGCCAGTTTAGTGCAGAGTCAAGTAAACAGAAACTATCCGAGACACCATTTCTCTTTCAGGTAATGTTTAGTTTACTTTTCCCGCCAATTTAATTATAGGTTTTCTAGGAATTTTATTAATGTTTATTTTAATTACACTTAATTTTGGCGAAAGGTTCAAATGCGATAGAATATTACGAAATCACACAACGCATCTTTTAAATTTAATTGATATTAATAACTTCATACTTAACGTGAAAGTTATTAAATTTAATTTTAAAAGCTCACGTTATTCTCTTGCAAGAATGATTTATGATCATATTATTCTTAATTTAAAGTATTTTAAAATTAAGAACATGGCTTTATGGTGGTGTTGGTGTAGACTGGACAGAATTAGTTATTATTACCAGTAATAAATTTAAGGTATTCATTTCTGCCCAACAATATCCAATTAATCATAAGATCAGATTATTCATAAGACTCGGCGCTAAACTGAAATCTCTCAGCGAAACAATAGATTTTCATTTGATGCAGTGTTACCATTCATCTATTTATTTTTAAAATTCAGATTGCTTGATTGCCACCACATTTTTGAAATAGTAATATTCGTCTTATTTAGTCTGTTACTAGATAAAACTAACCTGCTCCGCCAGACGCCGAGTGGCGCCCGTCAGGTTCGACAACCGTTGCACCTATGTCCTAAGGGACTAATAACGCGCACGACCAGGAATTCCTCCTGTATGCGCTGCTACTGGTGGGAGCACCGCCACCTGCGCATCACTCCCATTGAACCCAAGTGAATGATGACGTGTAGGTCGTTGCGATTCTTATCCTCTTCAGAGACCACCACGTTACACTTGGGGTCGAGCCGCAGCCCAGCAAGAGCTTCGGGGCTGGACATCCAAAAGGGAGCCAGGTCCTAGGCCTTAAGTCGTGCTTTTCCGACCCGCACTTGCTTTACGAAAACTCGAGGGACTAGATAAGCGGAACATTTCCATTTCAAAAACCTGGTAGCACTGCAGCAATCAGAATTTAAAAATAAGTAACAGATTGGAAACGCCGATTTTATGTTGAACATGAAATTAATACAATTAATATAATAAAATCACTTATTAACGTTAAATTAAAGATGTAAATACTGCTTAAAGTGAAAAAAGCATTGCACAAAATGCTTAAAATGCTTTTTAAAGTAAATATGACATGTTTCGCACCCTCAAACGGCGACTTGTTCACGATCGAAAATGATAAATAAACTATTTTCGCAAATTTTGAAAATGATAAACTCAAAACACTGACTAACCCACATGTATCAGAAATGCAGGTGCTTAAAATGGTTAAACTGTAAACGTGAAAATTATTATTTGACTTATTACTTTCTTAATTTGTAAATTAACTCATGCCAAATGTTAAGTAATTAAAAAGAGGCTGAATCATCGCATATGTTCTCGTTTCGCGAAAATAGTTCTATTGATTCACGAATAACAATAAAATTATTATCAAGTTAAGTTCAATTGGTTAAACGATAGATCAGAATATGCCCGAAATCGATTTTTTTACTTTTTACTTTCTTCTATCTTTACAAGAAGAAAGTATTGGATTCATGAAAATTTTCGACTTCCGGTTTTCGACGTATTTATACAATTTAAAAGGTCCTGAACACGATTTGGCTGTTTTAAGAAAATGTCTGTCTGTGACTCTGTGACGTAGTGACTCTGTCTGTCTGTAAATATGTGACAAAAGATTTTGGGCGCTCTATCTCAAGAACTAATGCGAGAAATTTAGTAAAACTTTATATTCAGTTAGTCCCTGATATAAATTGGTACTGATTAGTTTTTGGTGAAAATCGCAAAACATGTAGCGCTGCAGGAGCTCTATCTCAAGAACTAATGTACAGTAATCCCTTAACATTCGCGAGGGTTACGTTCCAGGAAAACCTCGCGAATGTCAAATCCGCGAATGTTGAATCTATCTCTCTGCACTAAAAAAGGAGTTACGTTCTATAAAATTTTAATTAGGGTGGCACATTATTTCAAGAAAACAAAAGGATATATGTATTAACAGTACATTATGCATAACATATATGTGTATGAATATACGCACATATTCATATTTATGAAAATTATTTAATGAAGATAATTTAAATTAACTGACTGAAGAAATAATTACAGCTAAAAAGCATAGTTTTTAATGTAATTTCGACTCCTTCTCTATTCGCAAAGAGATGATAATGTATGCAGCTTTAGCTCCATCTCAACGAGAACCTGCACATTTTAAATTAATAGATTGAAGATGCCGTTACCTTCAAATTTCCCCATTGCAATGAATATTCTGCTGTTGTTATTATTTTGCTTTCCTGCAACACTCGCTCCTTTTTCAGTAGACAGCTGAAAATTGATTTTTAAATACATACTGAGAAAACACAGGGGAAACAATCTTTAACAACTGTAAATTCTGAAAATGCAAATATATATATTTTTTAAATTGCGAATAACCAAAGTCAGATTCACGCGAATGTTAAGTTTTCCGCATTTTCATGTTCGCGAATAATCAAAAATCGCGAATGTTAAAACCGCGAATGTTAAGGGATTACTGTACTTATTTTCATCAAACTTCAGATTCAGTTAGACCTTGACATAAATAGACGCTTATTATGTGTTAGTCTAAATATCCAAACAGGTGGCTCTGCTATACCACTTTTTACTGACCCATCATACGTAGTATAGGGTAAGTCTTGTAATCGTTTTGAAAATTGAGAAAAAAATTTGACTGATTTACATGTTTCAGACATTGGAGATTCCGAAAATTATATTTTTAGAATAGAACTTTTCCGTCCGTCTGTCTGTGTTTCTGTGTGTTTGTGTGTAAACGCTCTATCTCCCGAACAAATTGAAATAGAGACTTGAAATTTGGTATGTACTTAGTATGTAATAATGAGAAGATCAGTAACCTCGATTATCCGGAACTATTTTTTTCGGACTCTCGAATTATTCGTTCTGATAAAAGATATATAAAAAGTTTCGAAATTGTTTATTTTAAGGAGTGAATATAAAATACAATAAAAAAACAGAAATTTTGCAAAAAGAATGAAGTCGATCGGATAATTAGTTGTCGAGATATTTGTAATTATATTTTCCACACTTTTCTATTTTTCATGACCCTGTATTTCATTCGAATTTCACTTCAAAGATATATTTTAATAGGAAATGAGACGCTTAATCCAAAGCAGTAAACCGTTAGTTGATATGATTATCAATTTTGGAGTTATAAGGATGTTTCTTTTACGCAATTCAATAATAGAGCATTTAAGTTTTATGACGACATCAAGCCACGATTTTATTCGAATTGCAATGCATTTTATAAATAGTTTACACATGTTTTATTTTCATATTTTATATAATGCATATCCATGATGGGTAAGTATTACGGTGGCCCCCAACGACAAGTTTCATTATTTTTACGATAGCTATATCTCAAGAACTAATGCACGGAATTTCATCAAACTTCACCTTGACATCAATACATGCTGCTTACGTTTTGGTGTAAATAATCCAACAGGTGGCGCTGCTAAGCTAATTTTTTCATTATTATCACGATAACTATATCCCAAGAACTAATGCTTGGATTTTCATAAAAATTCAGATTCAGTTAGACGTTGACATAAGTTGTTGTTGATTAGGTTTTGGTCTAAATCTCCCAACAGTTGCGGTTGCTATGCTACAATTTGCAGGCTTTACACGATTTTAGTAATAGTCATATCTCAAGAACCAATGCACGGAATTTAATAAAATTTTAGATTCCGTTAGACCTTGATATAAATCGGTGCTGATATTTTGTAGCGTATTCGAAACCTGTGTGAGATAGAAGAAAGTTTTGGGATTGGCACATCCGACTAGTTTAATTTGTAAATCAACTCATGCCAAATATTAGGTAAATCACAAGAGACTGAGTCATTGCATAATTTTTCGTTTTGCAAAAATAGTTTTATTGATTCACGGATAATAATAAATTAAATATCAAGTTAAGTTCAATTGGTTAAACGATAGATGAGAATATGCTCGAAATCGATTTTTTTACTTTATTTTTATTATTATTATTATTTGAATTCGAGTAGTTTTATGAAAAAATAAAAAGAGAGAGAAAGTATAATATTAAAATAAAAATATACTAAATAAAAATACGTTTTTGCAAAAATTGATAAAATATTAACATTGTTTTTAAATTAATAGTATGAATATCATCAGGCTGCGTTCCAGAAATACGTGTTTTGAATTTTAAACTCTTAAAAATTCAATATTTATTATCGAGGATAATTCATCAGAAAGTAATCTATCTTTAGCGCAAAGGAATTAAAACGGAAAAGATGTTTTAAAGCTCCATTCTCAAAACTAATCAATTTTGCGGTAAAAGACCTTTTGATGGATTATATAATAAAATGAGTAAGTAAAACTGAAAGTTTAGTTTTGTAATCAATTTTGTAAATTTTTTGTCAATTCATGTATGGTAACTTGAATTTTGTCTCTGAAATTTTTATTATCTTTTTAATGGGAAACTGCGTATTTTTTCTCAAACTAATGAACATTTAAAAAATGTACCATCTTTTGAAAGCAAAAAATGACTACTTTAAAATAACCAATATATACACATTTTTTAATATTTTCTCGGTTTATAATAAGAAGCATGTAGTTCACTCATTTGTAACGACAGATGGTGCTACGCAGCAGTCATAGACGAATTAACGGCACTCTGCACATGAGACAAGTAATGATCTCACGGTGCACAGAATGGAAGTCAGGCCTGAAACCATATGGACTTGTGTGGCGATTAACGTGTTAAATTGAATAGTGAAACTTTTCTGATATCGCAGAAACGTGTAAGAAATTTTAATGTTACCATGTAAAATTCTAATAATGTAAATTATTAGAAACAAATTAAATATGTCAGCAAACAAATGGTTGCCAAAATTTTGGAATTTTCTCTCTGAAATTATGGAAACGCTTGCTGGCAAAAATAATGCAGCTTATTCGAATTAGTAAATAATAAAAAAATGTAAAAAATACACACACTTAACGTAATTTCCGGCGTATAATCCGCAGCTCAAAGAACCGTTTTTCGACCCAGAAATTTTATTCAATAATTGTAGTTAAATATTTACAGCGATCTTTTAAGTTACATTTTATAAAATAATATTTCTGGGTCGAAAAACGATTCTTTGAGCTGCGGATTATACGCCGGAAATTACGGTATATACATGTATGCATATTTTTTGTTCTTGTCTTGTCTTCGTTTTAACAAGATTTTGTATTTTTTTAGCGATAACATCTTTAAAATTCGCCGCACTTTATTGGGGAATATGGTGCTCCTTCTATTCTATTATTTATAACTCTTCAATTGATTAATTCAGAGAACCTTAAAAATCAAAGCTTTCTCCGAACATAAATTGATACAATGTAGCAACCAAAATCATTCTCTTAACGTCTGATGAACTTTCTATCATTCATCGGGAACAACAGCACATTTATAATACTGAGTAATCTTTTGTTCTACATTCCCTATATCCGAAGTGAAATGAAGAAATTTAATTAGAATTGATAATACTGAGATGGTAATTCTTTGTTTCCATATTATTAATGCCTTTTCAAAGAGTGACTCAATGTAAACAATATCTAAAATGCAAAATATTTTTATTTGCCGGGAAAGACAATTAATTCTCTGAGGAAAATGTTCATATTACATTTAATGAAAACTTTGAAAGAATGACATGAGAATATTTCTACTTTATTTTAATGAGAGAAATATGTAAACGCAGATGTATGCAGAATGTTTTAACGTTTTTAGCACATAGTTTGAGTGGAGATAGTGTACATTTACAGACGCACAAATCAGCATTCAATGCAAGTTTTAACTTACGAGGTGAATACAGTTTATTTCTGACGCGTGTTACAATTTATTTCTGATTGTGGAAATCGACATGTATATGTTATAAACTCTTGTGAATTATTGCAGAAATTTGTGTTATATAATACTGTTAGGGAAGGAAATCTTAAACTGAGAAATAGAACAGAAAACCGAAAATGATAACGAGAATGATTATTTATAACTATTTAAACTATTCGCTGCCAAGCATTTGTATACTCGTGGTTGTAAACATTCAAAATAAAAGTGTATGATAAAAAAAAACTGTCTAGCCACCACTATTTTAGTATGGTAAAAAATACTTTACTTAATGACAAAAACTTTGTTATTAAACTTACCAATTTTTGGTGGGAAACGAATTTCAGTAAAAATATCTAAGACTCCACCTACATAGTTTTGGCAGTTAATGGTTTAATAAATAAGTATTCTAAAGCATAAGTATGTTAAACCTTCATGTATTTTACGCATAATTGAGAAGACAAATTCCTTTAATAAAACCTTTTATAAATGATTATGATAGAAAGAGTATGAGTATATATGAGTATGGTAAAAAAAAAAAAAGAAAGAAAACTGCCCAGTTAAACTGAGGGCATTGAGCTCACAGGCTATTCACACTAATTGTATATTATACTCTTATTTCAAAGAATAATGCCACTCGAAAAATAAAGAAATCGACAATATATTAAGGGGCTGGGGATAAGCACCCGTTCCCACCCTTTATACTTAACCAATAAACCCGCAAAATCTAATCAGGCAAGCTCCTTACCACAATGAATTTATACACAAAATTTGAAAAAAAAATCGGATAATTTTGCTTGAAAAACCCATTTATCTAAATTAAGGGAGGTGAGTCCCCCCCCCCGTTCCCCCCTTTATACTTAACAAATGAAAACCCAAAACTAATCAGGCAAGCGCCTTACCACAATGAATCTATATACAAAATTTGAAGAAAATCGGATAATTCTGCATGAAAAACCCATTTAACTAAATTAAGGGGGATTAGCCACCCCCGTTTACCCCCTTTATACTTACCCAATGAACACCCAAAACTAATTAGGGAAGTGCCTATCACAATGAGCCTATATACAAAGTTTAAAGAAAATCGGATAATTCTGCATGAAAAACCCATTTATCTAAATTAAGGGGGGCGGTAGCCCCCCGTTTCCCCCCTTTATACTTATCCAATGAACCCCCAAAACTAATCAGGGAAGTGCCTTATCACAGTGAGCCTATATACAAATTTTGAAGAAAATCGGATAATTCTGCATGAAAAACCCATTTATATAAATTAAGGGGGGGGGGGATTAGCCCCCCCCCCCCCGATTCCCCCCGTTATACTTAACCAATCAATTCCGAAAACTAATCAGGGAAGCGCCTTAACGCAATGAACCTATAAATAAAATTTGAAGGAAAACGGAATAATTCTGCATGAAAAACCCATTTATATAAATTAGGGGGGATTAGCCCCCCTGTTCCCCCCTTTATACTTAACCAATCAATCCCGAAAACTAATCAGGGAAGCGCCTTAACACAGTGAACCTATGAACAAAATTTGAAGAAAAACGGATATTTCTATGAAGAGTTATCGCGTTACGTACATACGTACGTACGTACATACGTACATACATACAGAACCGGCGGGCACATAAGCTCTCAGGCTTTGATAGCCAGTGAGATAAAAACTTGTCTAGCCACCACTATTTTAATATGTTAAAAAATACTTTACTTAATGACAAAAACTTTGTTATTAAACTTAGGAAATATTATCTTTCAAAATTTTTTGGTGGGAAATGAATTTCAGTAAAAATATCGAAGACTCCGCCTACGTAGTTTTGGCAGTTAATGGTTTAATAAATAAGTATTCTAAAGCATAAGTATGTTAAACCTTCATGTATTTTACGCATAATTGAGAAGACAAATTCCTTTCATAAAACATTTTATAAAATATTGACATAACGTTACTAATATTCCTCTTAAAGCAACATTGCCTAGCAAGTCAAAAATGAATTTAATACAACCCTCGTCATCTTAATTGGGAAATAAAAATATCTTAATTTTGTAAGTTATTGATTTCGTTTTGTAATTTGCATTCGTAGGGCTGCCACTGGAGACTATTTGTATATTCTATTCGGCTGCCACTAGAGGCTATTTGTACATTCTATTTGCACCACTATTTTCCAAAAAATACATGTTTTAGTATATTTCCTTTTCACATGTTGTATAAGTGTATGTAAAACAAAATTGTTTTGAGAAAGTGGTACGTAATAGAATTAAAAATTAGTCGCCAATGGCAGCCCTGTATCTGCATCTTTCTGATCGATAAAGCACTATACTTAATCAAAAAATTATACAAAATTAGCAATGATTTCCTTTATACCGTGTTTCACACAGGACTTTATTCACAATTAGAAAGCGCACTCTAGTGTTTCACCGTTACAATCACGACCATGTATTGTACGTTATCCTGTCGTTTTTTACGAGTGTTCTACTTTACATATAGGTATGTGCTAATAATTTTGAGGTACATTGTAATCCACATCCTCATGCAAGCCTATGAAAACTGTTTTTGAGAATTTTAGATACAAAAAATTAGAAAAGCTGAAAATTGATTAGGTGGATCCGTAACGATATGTCATTACACTAGTTTCTGACGTAGGCAAAAAAAAAATGAACCAAGAATTCGTTTTGGTGACTTCGAGCTTCACTTTAAAAAAGTACCATTCTTATTGCGTAGTATTATTTTAGCTATAAGTTATACTTTCATATTCGTCATTTAAGAAAGTGAAGTAATATATTTCACTTCTTTAATAAAAAAAAAATACATAAAATATATAATCTTGGGAAAAAAGTGTTAAATATAAATTTTGTTTAAAATTCTTTACAATAATTACTCTAACTTTTAAAAAATTATTATAAACTAAATATGTAGAATTTTGGAAACAGTGGCAGTTCAAAGAACTCAAGACGGTTACGTCATCTAGTTTAAAAAAATGGGGCTGGTAAGTTTGAGGTCAGCTGGATGTTTAAAATTGAAATTTCAAATAGGAAGGGGTTCTTGTGGCATATTGCTGTATATACGTGTCTTCGAAATAAACATTTTAATAAAAAAAATGTCTTACAATGATTTTTAAGGAAATTATGACTAACTTTTTAACTCTTAATTTCCTGAAATATGGCTGGAGAGATGTTATTATAGACTTCTTTTGTTACATGGTTCAATTCTTTTTTAAAATTATGTAGCGTCTAGTGAAATATCGCATTTAAATGGCCCCACAAAAAAAGAGTTATGTGTCAGATCTTGAGAAGAAAGAGGCCGTACAACGCTCGATTCTAATGTAAATTTCAGACAAATATTTAGGGATACCAAATTCAAATATGCACAAAAAGATAATAGTATAAATTATGGGAGCCTAAGGACTTTTCTAACCTACAATTTAATATGTAATCCTTATCTTACAATGCTACAGTACGTATCCACTCCAATAATCATATAAGATATTGAAAATTCCTTCAGTTTTCTAGAATATCAGATTATTTTCAAAGAAGATATCTTCTTTAAACAGGACGACTATCACACATTAAAAAACTATTTCAGAGATTACCTCGGTCATAATTATCCAAATTTGATGGATAAGTAGACGGGAACAGTTTCTAGAATGACCTCCTCATTCTCCAGAGTATTTGGACTCGGTGGTTAAGAAAAATTAAGCAATTTATATCAGGCTAAATACACTATAAGTTTTTAATAAAAGTAGAATAAAAGCTACCACATTGTTACATGCGTTAGACTACTTTTAGAAACCTTATAATTTTAGATTTTGGACCACTTTCATTCTTAGACTTATATACAGCGTCTACTACAAACATTGAGAGGAGAAAGAGAACATCTATATGTAACAATTTCACGTGTGAAAACATGACTGTAAACGACGACAACCGTATGAAATGTAAAATACATAAAAGTACACCGATAATATAATCCAGCAACCAGTGTAAAGTGCATTATTACAAAAACTTGAACAGAACTACTGGTTGGCAGAACATGCGGAGAGCGGCTTCTGTTTATCCGTTGTTCCTGGAACTGACGCTTATTGGATTGCCGAGCATTTACGACATATGATGATTCACTGAGTTTCGTTGTTGTTAGCAGTGGCGATGACTATCATGCTAAGAGGACAATGTAAGAATTAACAAGCCTTTCGTGCGCATGGGTAATGGCCTTTGATATTTATTTAAAATATCAATCGATGCCAGATAAATCCGGTAAATGTTTCTGTGGTTGATGTGTGAGAATTCATGGCAAATTCAATTGATCGGATGGCCGGGGTGCCACTGGTGGCTATTTTAGTATTCTATTTAATCCACTTTTTCGAAACAAAAGTCTTTTATATATGTAACGGTGAAACACCGAAATCTGGAGAATGTCGACTTTCACCGGTGAATGTCAACAAACACATAGTCGCTTGGTGTATGTCCGAAATATTTGCTAAATACCCTTATTTCTGACTTACACCGGTAAATGTCGACATTCACCATGCACTAATGATGAATGTTGAACATGTCCGAGATTTATATTTTTTTATCCGTAATTCAGTCGCGATAAATTTTTCGCCTCTCTTTCTGAGAGGAATAACTAAGAACTTAAAACACACAGTACATTCAAAATGAGAAAGAAAAATAATAGAAGTTAAAAACTTACTTAATTATACAGTACATTCAAAATCAGAAAGGAAACTAATAGACGTTAAAAACTTACTTAATTATACAGTACGTTCTAAATGAGAAAATAAAATAATAGTAATAAAAAACAGAGATTAAAGCTCCTCTCTTTTCGACCTCCACCAGAGCATATCTGTGATTGTCGACATACACCGGTGAGAGTCCGAATGTACAAGAATGTAATGAAATATTCGATCTTTCACCGACGTATTTGGTGTTTGTTGACATTCACCGGTGAAAGTCGACATTCTCCAATTTCGGTCTTTCACGGTAACATATACACTTTACCGACATGTGCAAGAGAAATGAGCCACAAAACGTATTTATTTGAAATAGTGGTACAAATAGAATATAAAAATAGTCCCCAGTGGCAACCTTGAGCCACCTATCCAGTACGTGATATATATATTTACTAGCTGTTGCACTTGACTTCGTTCACGCAACATTAAAAGAAGAATAAATCCATTAATCAAGCAAAATATTTCACTCCCGATAGTTGAAAACATTAATAATTAACTAACTATTTATCACATTTCATAGGAGAAAATATGGTATTTTTTCTTGTAGGGACCGTGACATAACTCAGTATTAAAAAAGGGAAATTTTGTGCCAAATAATCGCGAAAAAGAATTTGCAACCAATGCAAAAAGGAGGGCCAAATAAAATCGTTGAAATAGACGAATTGGGTAAAAACAAATGTCAATTTTACCTGATAAACAATTTTACTTTTAACGCCTTTGTGAAACGTTTTAACAGCCATCTTTAAGAAAAAAAAAACAATAATTGGAAATAGTATATATGTTTTTTCTTTAAATTCAATTCTGTCTCCTTGGTTTAATTTATAGCTGAAACAAATCTTGTTTTCTAAATGACAGTATGTCAACATGCAATTTTTGTTCTCCTAAATAAATTGATTCATTAAGTTTGAATATGTGAAAATATGTTTTTAATTTTCGGATAATTTACTGAAATCAAGATTTTGTTTTCGCCATATATTCAAAGTGAAAATAAATTCTGTTTTTTAGTTTTAATGAGAAAATGGTGTAAAAAATATACTGATCTGTTTTATTTCTCCTTTTTTATACATAAATATGGAGTAACTTACTTTCCGTTTTTAGATAAACTTCGTTAAAATTTACAAAAAAAAAAAAAAAAAAAAAAAAAAAAAATCTTGGCATTTAACTTAATTTTTTCAATTCTGAGAGTTTGTCTGACAACCTTGGATCAATGATAACCGATATTAAGTAAATCGCTTTGCGTTCGATAGTCTAAGAGTAGTTGCGAAATACAAACACACGGTCAGATTTTAATATAATAGATTTGTGTTCATTTTCCTTTTCTTAAAATTATGATGTGATTTTTAGCAAAAAACTCTCATCTGTATATAACGGATACTCATGCTTAATAATCAGTATAGATAACAAAACATTTAAATTTTTCGTTATAAATATGGCGTGAAACTTATCTACTTCCTATACTTAC
This sequence comes from Maratus michaelseni, assembly GCA_963931845.1. Lineage (NCBI taxonomy): Eukaryota > Metazoa > Arthropoda > Arachnida > Araneae > Salticidae > Maratus > Maratus michaelseni. Next base: position 78,115,394 of record OZ007595.1, on the reverse strand, counting down.
TGATCCTTGTATTATTAATGTAAGGAATTGATTCACACTCATTTTAAAACATATTGGAAAATTCCCGTTTTATTTCAAATATGACGTCTCTTTTTCCCCAGAGAAATCCCTTTTTAATGACATAATTCTTATTAATTTTCTTTTCCAGGCAATTAATTTCAATACTGGCATAGGGGAAATTATGTTACTTTAACGAAAAAAATATTAAATCTTTAGGTTTTATCAACAAAAATAGAACTATTAACATTCGTCATTTTTTTCTAGGTAATCGAGTTATTTCTTTTAGTTTTAAGAATGAAAATAACTATTTCTCGCTATCCATGACATCATTTTCGACATGGATGATTTTGCGGAGCATATTATTGACATTTGCTAGCCATTTTCTTTTGAAACTTCTTTTTACTTTTTTAAAATTTAAATAAAAAATACGGTATAGTTATATTCAGTGGCGTAGCGTCAGGGGGGGGGGGGGCACGATCATTTTACTACCAGTATAATTATATACTATATTTAGTCTTATATAATCTTTGAACGGTATGAATTAAATAAGGCCAAATATAGTGTATAAAAATACTGGTAGTAAAGTGATCTGTGCCACCCTTGACGCTACGCCTCTGGTTATATTAGCCGTGCGCAGACGGTAAAACGCCATGTATTGTTACCATATAAAAGAAAAAAGTGAAGAAAAAACCCAAGATCATTTTATTTCACCATTCAAAGCATATCCGCTTTATTTTCGATGAATGACGTCATATTCGCCTGTTTCCTAGGGTTACGCATATTGAAACCTTGTATTATTATCAAAAACTAAAATAAGTATTTTTTATTTCTAATAATATTATTTAATCTTTTTAATTCTTTAATTTTTTTATTTCATTTTCATTTTTCACGTGAAAATTTTTCAATTGGAACTAAATTGTTTAGTAAAAATTATTATTCCGGGTTTTGAATTAGTTTTGGCAACGATAAAGTATTAGCAACGGTATAGTGAATTTAACCATATTAAAATATTATACGAAAAAATGTCCATTTATTCTCTATGAAAATAACGAAATTTTGAATAATTAAGAAAAATATTTGAATTAAATAAACAAAAACCAGCCTATGTTCATTTGAGGGTTATAACCAACCTATATGCAAAGATACAGGATCATTGAATGCTCCATTTTGACATTGGCTTCAACCTAATCAGGTTTATAATATTATTAGGATATAAAAATACTTATATAGATATATATTGTATCCCTTCTTATCATTAACCAATCAATACCTATGCTATAAACAGTCATTTATACAGGCATAGTGTTATTGTAACGTATTTCAAATTTTTGTCTTCTTCAGATGAAAATCCATTTACGTCCACTACTTATTTTATAAATGCTACGAAATTTAAGTTTTTATAAGATCTATGAGTTCTATACACCTTGTATTTAAAAACTTTTCGTGCTCTAACAAGTACAAAAGTTAAAATTATTTATTCAACAACCAAAACATAACAATTCATAACACTTTGAATTTCATACATTTCCGAAGCTCTCTGGCATTACATTCTTCTATGACGAAAATATAAAAACTGATTATACTTTGAATTTTATGGATTTTCGACGTCTTCTGGCATTAGATTCTTTTACGATCAAAACATACCAAGTGTCAATACTTTGAATTTTATAAATTTCCGGAGTTCTCTGGCGTTACCTTTTAAGGCCAAAACATAAAAAATTATTATTATTTGAAATTTATGAAATTTTAGCTTTCTCACGCATTTGTTTTTGTCAGGAAACGCTGAATATTCATAAAATTCGAGGTTTCATAACTCTATAAGTTTTGGTTTTTCAAAAATGAAATTTTTAAGGTTTTAATTACTGGGGCATAGAGAATATTTTATGTAAATATTACTTATCGAATACAAGGTTCATCTATTAAAAAACTTAAATTTTGTAATATTTTTTAAATAGCTATTTTTACATAAATATGTTTTCATATAATAAGGAACGTATTTAAAAAAAAAATATTTCAATTGAATCTTTGCCTCTCAAACTAATGATTTAAAAAATAGACATTGCTATACGATATGAAGACCTACCCTGTATATGTATAAACAGACCGATTAGACATATATATACACTTTGATGAATTGTAGCCGCCTCCTCTTCGTCATTTTTAACCTGTCCACTTGAAATCAATTTCAGTGTACTTCAAACTTTGAAATTGTACTTAGGAGCCTGTTATACTACAATTATTCTTCTTATCTCATTTGAATATGATAAAGTGATCAACTTCTAATGAATTTTAATATGCAGATACATAAAATAAATTATATATCTAAATTACTAATATTTGATATTTACTTCATTAAGATAGATGTTCTCTGGAACTTAATCAAAGCCTCAGATTTATATCTTGCTTTTCATATTCATGATTATAACAAATTTCCCCTGTGAAAAATTCAATAACCCAGCGGAAGAATATTGCAATAACACTGACTTTATTAATGAACATAATTAAATCTTTCGACATCCTAAAAATAGTTCAACATTCTGAAAGAGCAATTCCGCACACTTAAAGTATTAATATTCTTTCATTCTGTTTAGTTCGTATACGAAAATGTAGCTATGAAAGTATGATTACCTTTAATTAAAATGTTTGTGTTGTGATTGCCGTCGGTAAATAACGTAATTAAAAACTTTCATTGCTCCATCCTGATAAAACTTGTAGGTTTTCTATAGACACTTTAGTTAACAAAATATAACCATAGGAAGTTTTATGAAGGAAGTTTTATAAATATTTTTTCTTTCCATTATTGTTCATTTTAGATCAAAAAGTTTAAATAATACAGGATGCGTCCTAAATTCGTGCAAACTTTAAAAAATCATAATAAAATAAGTAATGATCAGAAAAATTTCGATTTGCGCGAATATGATCAGAGCGACATTGGATTTTTTTTCCATGGATAAAAAAAAAAATGATTCCAAAAATAACCGAGAGAGGGCATTCACACGTAATACTGAGTCGTTTTATGCCAATAAGGCTAGCAATAAAACAGCTCGCTGGAAATGGATTCGTCCATTTTATCGCGGCAGTGTGCTATCACTACCAGAGCGAGCTTTCGTTGTTAAATTTTTCTACAAGAATGGTGAATCTACAACTGTTGCAGGGGTTCAAAAATCCTGGCGCCAACGGGCCGATTCCCACTACTATATTTTTAGTATTCTTCGCCTAATAAGAATACTGACAGAATTTAGACTGATACTACATATTAGAATCTAATTAAATTTAGAGACTAATAAAGTATGACGAAGAATACTAATAAAATTTAGTGGCCCACCACCTCTGAGCATTGCGATAGTTTCGTACGAAGAAAGGACTGAAGGTGCAAAATAGCCCTATTTCATTGATTGGGGTACTGAATTTAGTACGACGTTTTGAGGAAACGGGGAGTTTGGAGTACTGTCTACGAAGTGTTTTTCTCATTTGCATAAAACGTCTCAGTATGACTGTGAGCGCCGTCTTTCGGTTACTTTTGGAATAATTTTTTTTTAATACATGGAACAAAAATCTAATGTAATTCTGATCATATTCACGCAAACCGAAATTTTTTCCAAGTATTACTTCTTTTATTACGATTTTTATTTTAATTTTCACGAATTTATGACGCACCTGGTATATTTAGGTAATTTATGTTAAATATCTTTGTAAATAGATTAAAGGCACAGAAAACATAAAGTGCTTCACATATTCAAGATTTTCCATTTTATGTTAAAAAAATAAAGCAGAATTCAGACAATTCCCAAAAATGTATAAATTATGTAGTTTGACAATATATAAATCTCTAAAACATATCTTTTGAATTCTAAACAAATAATGCAGCGAAAATGTGTTTAAATCTTTTACAGTTTTTCTCAGAATGACTATTTTACATGCTTGAGTAGACATTTTATAAACTCCACTCACATGATGAATTTTTTCTTACTTGTAAAGCTTAATTTGTATACTACGTATTATCCGTGCGAGGAAGATAGATTGCTAAATATGGTTGTCAAACCAGGGTCTGATTACCGACGGGGCAAACATCCACCAGTAAAAACGAATAGAAATTCTTGCCTTATTTATTGCAATATGACTGCATGAATGATGAGTTTAAATAAAGCAAAATTTTCAATTCAAATTTACTGGTGGATATTTAATCTGGCTGTGATGTTAAATCACATATAGTTTTAAATTCTCTCATTTTGTTTTATTAAACATCCCTTTATTTAATTCATTGATTAAATTATTTTAAATATTATTTAAATCCCGTGCTTTCTTATTCTAAATAAAGGATTGAAATAATTTATCCTTTTCTGGAATTGTAACTCTTCCACGCAAATTCTAACTATTTCGCCTGCACATGAAATCAACAATAGTATTTACATCGATAAAAAGATTACAGATGCACTTCCTCTTTAATCCTGTGTTATAAATTTTTATTTTTATTTTACTCCTTTCGGAATGATAATGGCGAAGTGTAGTCTCTCCTTTATATTTTGTCTATCTATGCGCCTCTCACTTGGTTTCTCAAAATTCTCGTGTATGCTAAATTATAGTGTTTATAACCAAATGCAAAATTATCGGTAAGTAACGTATATCCAGTGATTCATACTCTTGCCAAATTTGTTATGCCAGGAAATGAAAAGAAAATATTGCGGCGTATGATTTTGAATCATTTCTTCTTTGCTCGCGTTGCTGTCAATATACAGGGTGTTTCAAAAAGAATCACCTGATTTGAAATGCTGATATTATGAAAAATATAAACATATACACTTAATGTTAAATTTAGTATTACATAACTAACCATAAAGATTTTAAACAAACCAAATTAAAAGTGAACAATATGTCTACCTATTACGACATCTATTTATCGGACTATTTATCGGACAACGGTGAAAAGATTTTTACTATTCCACCGACCTACGTATCAAAAAGAATCACCTGATCTGAAATGCGCATATTATGAAAAATATAAACATATACACGTGATTAAATTTAATATTACATGACTAATCATAAAGTTTTTAAACAAACCAAATTAAAGTGGCACAATATGTTCACCTATGGATGCATGACATATCTCTATATGGTAAGACTCGTCTGTGGTGAGGGCAAAGCTCTCACCGCACAGACAGACCGTCCTTACGGTCATAGTGTCTGCGCGAAGAGGGAACTACCCATCGTGGTACGCATCCACTACTATGTATCTCCCCGTAATCTATTCTGGACATCCGAACCTCTACAACAGAAGCTCCCTCTCATAGGTACGAAAGGGGCCGCATCATGTCAGGTTCGCGGCGGGAAGTCCATGACATCATCACCCCCAAGCTCCTCAAGCCTACAAGAGCAGTCAGACACCTAAGAATTAATGAAGGGTTCCCTCCCGAGATTCACTGTACCTCCCACCCCCCAGCCCGGATCGAGGAGCACCTCTTAAGGTTACCTCCTCTGGACTCCATTCCAGGGGATCTTCTATACGGTAATCAAATTCTTCCCAAACTTTTGCGAGCATGGCTGCATACACTGCGTCCATGGCTGCTGTGATGCGTACCTTCAGTTCGGCTAATGTAGCTGAAAGGGGATGCGCATAAACGTAGTCTTTTATAAACCGCCACAGGAGGAAATCGCACACTGGGAGGTCCGACGACCTTGGAGGCCAGTGATGCTTAACCGTATCGCCAGGGCCCGTACGGCCGATTCAACTGCATGAAACTCGAGATTTCCTCTTTTTACTTATATATTATTCGATCAAAAGGATTAAAAGCTGAATAGTTATGATTTTATTAATCGGATGATTCTATTTGAAATATCCCGTATAATACTCATCGTAATGTAATTATCTTGGATACCACTGCCACCGGAATTTTAGCCATGGAACTTTTAATTCTGTACTTGTGCTATATGATCTGAACCTGGTAATTAAAGTATATTTTCACTAAATCAATATTTATTCTTGCTTCCAAGTACGTATCTGTTTTCTTACCTGAAGATTTGAAGACATCATAATATGTTATGCCGAAATATTTTAAATGTGTCTAAGAAAATTTCGATCACGAGCCAAGAAGTATGTTATACTTGCTTTAATCAGGCCCTGTGTCGACCGCTAATCATGTTTATCGTTTTCGAACGCGAATTGTGTTGAAAACATTGATTAAATATAGAACTACTAAATAAACATCGTTAAAAATGATAAACAACATACCGGGTGTCCCAAAAATGACTGCTGGGTTTTAAAATTCAATAACTTGCAAACGGTGGCAGATATTTAAAAAAATCTTGCAGGAGGGTTATGTATGATTTCAGGAGTTTTTTGCTGTGATAATTGATTTTAGTTCGAATTTGAAAGAATAGATGGCGCTGACAGAGATTGGTGCTCAGGCGAGGCCGAAACTGACGCCCCTCAGCATTGATGCACTGCCCCCTGAATACCAGGCCAGCACGCTGACAAAAATGGCGGCTGTCGCAGGCGATTTTTCTTTCAGTGTTTGTACGGTCCCCCGAACTTTAACACCAACAATATCTAAAAAAAAAAATTGACTAATTTGATCTCAGAAAAACTAGGCGATGAAAACTTTTAGAAATTATTGATGTGGAAGTTCATGGGACCGTTCAAACACTGAAAAAGAAATCCGCCTTCGACAGCCGTCAATTTTATCAGCGGGCAGACTTAGTGTTAAGAGGGCGGTGCATCAATGTTTAGGAGCGTCAGTTTCGGTTTCGACTGAGTGCCAATCGCTGTTAGCGCCATCTATTGTGTGAAATTCGAACTAAAATCAAGAATCATAGTAACAAAACTCCTGAAATAATACATAACCCTCCTGCAATTTTTTTTTAAATATCTGTCACCGTTTGCAAGTTATTGAATCTTAAAATCCATCAGTCATTTTTGGGACACCCAGTAAAAGAAAGCTAAAATAATATTCTAAAGATAAATTAAATACATTATTTAGCAATAACTGATATTTACGGTGACATTTGAAATTTTCGTAATTCGTGTTATTTTATTCAAGAAAGTAATGTATCACAAAATAAAATTTCGTTCTGAAGTTCGTTTTTTAATATGGATTTTTTTTAAATGGACTGGATTGAAAAAAAAAAGTTCAGCCTTAATTAGTTAAATATATATATATATATTTTACACTGGTAAATTTAAAATCATAAATTTACTTTTTTGAGAAGACACTGATTTCGAGACACTTTCGGGAAAAAAATCACTTACTATTTGTGGAAAATTTCAGAACTTTGGGGGAAACTGATTTTCGACTATCTGACAACACAGAATTCTATGATTTTACGATGCAATTGCAAATTCTTCCCTATTGTAGCTATAACTTTTCTTATCCTAAATAATATTGCCAGATGCTGTGCGCATCTTGGCGCGAATTCGAATGACATTCAAAACAATTCTGTATTACAGCAATACCATCTGAAAAAGAGAACACAGGACATTCTTCCGTCTATTAGAATTAAAAATTTCGAAATAACAATAGGGTTTAAACATTACCCATAGTCCAAACTGTTTCGCATCCATTAAAATTGAATTTAGAGTTAAGAAATCATTTTTTTAAACCCGTGTAATTCCTAACGTACGGTAACCGAATGTTTTCCCATTTGGTATTCTAAAGCAACAGTTTCAGGAGAATCCGAATATGAAGTGTAAAAATTAAATACTCCTATTGAAAATTTCACCATGACGACTACCCGTAAGTTGTTTTTCTTTCTTTTTAAACATAGATTTAAAGACGAATACTTGCCTATTGAATGGGTGTATTTCTTTTCCTCTGTGTCTATTTTGCGATACAATATATGGAGGTGTAGTACATTTTTTGACAGACAGTACATCGTGATGTATGTATTTCTTTAAAAAGCACAATTTTATATCGGTATAAAGGAGAGGTATGATGACAGTATACCATCCTCTTTTTTGGTATACCGGTAATACCGGCCTCTTTACCTTGCTTGTCAATGAAAAAATTATGAATCACTATCACGTGACTATCTCTAACTATCATATTGTTTCCTCCCAACCCGTTAAATGATATAGCAGTTCTTTGTAATAGAATAAAGTATATTTTTCAGCCCTTTTTTTACTTATTGAAAGGCAGTGGGATATAATATATCCCAATTAATTTGAATCCCGAAAAGCTCCAATGGCAACAGAATTTCGGAATAAAATACAAATTTTATAATTTACGTGAAAAGCATTTATTTATTTTTCAAATATTTATCTCGTAAATTCTGGTATCATTCAATCATTTCATTATTTTAGAAACAGAAGTTCTTTACCCCTCAAAGGATAAAATAGATAGGTTTCATTCTATGTATTCATTTTTAACCGAATGCTTGTAAAGGCATTTAATCGCACGGTTATTTAAACCTTCTTTTCCTGACCGGGGTCACCCTGTTTATCCATAACAACAATGAAAGTATTTCATATTTTTTATTATATTTTTGTTGTCACTCTTTGTAACTACGATATTGGAATTACAAAAGTAATAATGCAAATTTCTTTAAAGATATTAATTTTTATTATTATTAAAGAGTTAATATTAAATAAAAAGGTATTTTTCATTAATCTCAGACTACATAGTGACTACACGCAGGTAAAAAATACTTAATCTATCAGTATAATTCATCTAAATTCAAAAAATAAACTGCAACCAGAAAATATTAAAAATCATGATATATTAAATTTAAAGCTGGCGTTTGGCTGTAATTCACAATCTTAAATTTCAATCGATTCATGATACAATCCTGTTCTATTTGACGGGTTGTTATAGTTAAACGTAAAACTACGAGTTGGGCCTTAATTTGCGTTCCAATGGACTACTTTGTTTTATTCTATTCGTACCGCCTTTGGAAAAATTAATCTCTGTCACACGATATGCTATGTTATTGTCAGGAATTTCTTTTTTAAATAGTCGATAGTCCTGATATTTAATCAAAGAGTTAATCTATATGATTTAAAAATTATATAACTATTATTGTTTATGCGTTAATTTTCATTCTTTTAGTACATCTGCAAGATTATACATAAAGAAAATAAATAATTTAATAATTTAATAATATATTCTTTAATGTTTCATATTGATATTTTATTTAAGTTCTATGGAAATATTTAGCAATTGCATTCGAAAATGTTAATTGATTACGATTTTTTTTTCATGATAAAATACGTTTTTTTTTTCTGTAACTTTTAAATAATATGAGAGAGCTGTTGAGAGTTATGTTTTGCTTTTTCAGCAATACTTTAGATGTAGTACTTTATTATACTTAAAATGTACGTATCAAATTAGCAAAAGTTTACAATCTAATTCCACTTTTTATTCTACTGTTTTTCTTACATTTCTCTACTTCTCTCTACCTCTCTCTATTCTTCAATAATTCGCACTTTATTTCAAGATAACAATTAATAAGTGATTTTTTCTTATACAAGGATTATGATTTTTTAGCATAAACTAAGGGTGCCTAACGCATACATTATTATTATTTTTTTAATATTCCGAATGTACCAAAATTATTTAATTGAATTTGTCAACTTATTTAATCGCAGTAAAATATTGGAAACTATGTGATGTAATTATACTGTTCCAAATTCTACTGTTTAAATATTATTCGAAATATTCGTATCTGAAAAATTGGTGCTAGACTTCTTGGAAATTCCAGTTTTACCCATGCGTACATAGAAACGAAACATCCAAATCAATTAAAAAAGCAGTAACATCAGACGTTTCTTTAGCAATTTATTTGTAAACAAATTTAATTATTTCTGTCTTCACAAAATTGATAATATTGGTTTTATTTTAATATACAGGGTGATTACGAATGAATATCCCAACTTTGAAGAGCTTTATTAATAAAAGTATAAAAACTGCACGCATTTGTGAAAAAGACATAAAAAAGAAGATTGTGAAATTACTAATAGCAAACATTTATAAATGTTCAATGTGACCACCAGCAGAAACACGAACGACATTAATTCTGTAGAAGAATTTGTCCCACACGGTTTTCAGCATATCGGGTGCTACAGTTGTAATAGCTGCAGTTATCCGCAGTTGAACGCGAGTAACATATTCCGTTTTACCAAATTCGATTACACAGAACGCCTTTTGTTCTGCTGTTGTAATCTCAGCGGCAACTGACTGAATGAACCCGCAACGGAACATGCCGGTTCACTTTCAACCCGCCGCTCGTAATTGAGTTAACTTTTACATTTATGAAACTTCATAACTTCTCACTCACTTCGATGTGCGAAATGGAAAACTACATTTTATTGTTTAGAAGATATAGCCCTTCAAAGTTAGGATATTCATTTGTATTCACACTGTACATTATGCAATCACGATAACATGAAATATTTTATAAAATAATTTAGGTAAAAAATGAATCATAATGATTCTTCAGTTTCCTGGAGAGTTACAGAAAACGCTTGTTGTTCTTTATGACACTTTTAACACTTTGCCGTTCGGCGACACCACAGTGGTGTTTTACGTAAAGTAACTTAATTTTAATCCTTAAATGTAACATTGGCACCAGAATTTTTGAATGAAAAATTCCCTTTTATAATGTAAATGAAGAAAAGATTTTACTTTTTTTCGAATAAATTTGTTTCGAAATTCTGGTGTCAATCAATCATGTCAATATTTTACGAATAGAAGTATTTTTACGAGACATGCGGACGGCAAAGTGTTAATTAGGAGCTATATTAATTTAAGCCATTAGCTAAATGAGTTACACAACAAACGGAAGAAATAGCAATAATTGTATGCATGCTTTATTTTTGTTTCTTTCTGACTATCCATTATGCTACTGTTATAAAAATAAAAGTTAAGAAACAGTTTCTTGCAAGGAGCTAATGAGCTACTGGCGGTTTTGTGAGAAATGACAAAAATGTTCCCTCGAAAAATTGTTTAATATGTCTTGATACCAGTAACTTTAACAGTATAATTATATACGGAACTTAATTACTTTTATTTACGGAAAAATTATTTCATTACTTTAGATAAGATAATTTAAAAAAAATTGCTTTATACAGAACCAAAGTTAGGCTAATATAAAGTGTTTTATAAAATTATTTCTATAATAATTAATTTTTAAGATAAAACTCTCTTCGTTTTACTCGTGTTTCATTTTGTTTAAGGCGCTATCAATCAAGATCCAAATGAATTCAAACCGAGGCAAATTGAGTTACACAAACAATCCCAAAAAATTAATATTAATTTTGAGCATGCATCCTTTTTTATTTTATTTATTAAGCATTGACATATTGTTTGTGTTAATAAAACGAGTTAATTAACATTTTTTGTTAGAAGCTAATGAACTAAATTTTTAATCAAGAAAATGTATTTCTATACAACAAAATTAAATATATTCTTTTAAGTTTATTTATTATTTTTATAGCTAATGTTAAAAAATGCAGCATTTGGAAAAAAAAAAAAAAACCTCACTTGATTATAAATAATTTTAAATTAACAAGTTTGAAATTGCACGTTAAACGTGACAAATGAGATGCATTCGTATTATAACTAGTTTTATAAATATTCAGATCTTGATACAATAGCTGTTGCACTCTTTTGCAAAAATGCATGAATGCAAAATTTATTTTATGTGCAGATTTTCATATTATAGATATTAATTTTATTTTATGAAATTAACTTTCAATACACTTTTACAAACAATTAATTACAATTTGGTTGCATTCAAATTATACTATCGCAAATATCCAATAAAAGACAATGTAAAAAAAATCATCGTTATTATTTCAGTGAAATGAATTAGATCATCTGTTATTATTATATGATTAACACGTTGACGGACACTTGCGGCTATAGCCGCCAAAGCGAAGTTCACAATGTGGCATGACGGCTATAGCCGCCCAAAACGAAACGGTCGTTTTTAGCCACTACGGCTATAGCAGCACAAATGTGCATTTACCGGCGTACAAGTACAAACCCAGTGTCATGTTTTGGAAACAATTTTTTAGTTTGGAGTTTGTTTTCCGCCTGTTATATGAGTTGCAGCTTCAGTATGCACGTGTGGTTGTGAAGGGAGTAGTGCAAACTAATTAAAGGTGCTGAATTAATCAAAATTAAGTTTATTTAAGCAGAAAGAGTAAAACTATACCTCTAATATTCTAAAAATTACAAAAACATATAGTGTCAATTTTCGAAATTCACTTGTTACTACTGTCCGTCAATGTGTTAATTTCCGTAATAAAATAAGTACGTTTTAAGCTGTCAACATTTTATCTTTTGTTGATATTTACTGAAAATTCCAATGGGAAACTTAAGCCTAACTTTGAAAAATCCAGAACTTGAAATCCATATTTAGACTATTTTTGCATTAAATATCTATTTCTCCGGAAACACCTATCCAAAAAACCGTCGATAGTTTATAGTATTGCTGTAATTAAACAATTTTAGCATACAAATTCGGTTTTTAAATTCAGTAATACGGAAATATTATGACTGCATCTTAAATATGACGTAATCACCATCGCAACCTAGAATCATTACCTATCATGGGATATCACTAAATTAATTACGTATAACAGGATTTAACTGAATAAAGAAAACTTTTGTTAATATCTTTTTAAGTTTTGATTCGAATTTCATAAAATTGGAAATGACTCGACAAAATTCTGCAAAAAGTGCATATATTAAATTTCAAACAATTCGGTTGGGTAGTTTTTGCGCTGTTATTTGGGTAAAGACGGACGGACCAGACGACGACTATAGGTTCTACGTATTTGTATAATTACGAGCGCTCCTCTTATTTTTCGTTTCAAAATAGTGAAATTTCATAAAATTCACTGTATTATAAGTTTCGGTCGTATAAGATGGGAATTTTATCGTTAGATCATGGAGGAAGTTTTTCGAATAATAACGTATGGGGCCCAGGGACCGTATAAAAATATAACTTTCGTAACTTAAAAAAATACATGCAACTATGTTCAAGTAAATTGATTATTATATGACGAGAAACAACATTTGAAGTATTTCTGCGATTGGAACTATAGAGGAGAAGGAGCAAATATCCGGCTAGTAGGTGCTCTGAGAATTGAGTCCAGCGCCGCGTAGCGGCAATAGGCAGAGTTTGTACCTTTAATTGAGAGAAGAAAGACATGGACAATTACGGTCACTGAAATTTGTTTTATTTACAAACAGTAAGAGAAAAAGTGTCGACACGGCGAAATCTGAGGTATCAGAAGTTTTTTATATATGTGTTTCTCATTTTAATAATAATAATGATAAACAAAAAAAAATAAAATACTGATGGTATAATGGCCAGAATTGACGATTTAATTTATTTCTAGACATATTTAGCTCCTAAATGTCGCAAGCACGTTATTAGTATTTAATTATATGAATGAGTAATACCGGTTTTAACTGAAACATAGCAGTGGTCCAAATACCAGTTTGTCTGTATTTGGACCTCTCTGGGTCTGCTCCTATTGAAGGCGAGGGACATAAATTAATTTATGTGATCACGGACACTGTATTGCTTTGTTTTGTCATTTGCAACACTGGTTGCCACATCACCTCACAGGAAAGCGTTGTTGCACACAACAAAATCGTCCGAAATAAATGGGGAAAAAAATGACGAACGAAAAACTAAGAAAATGCAGGTGAAAGGGGCAGAAATACGAGGGTAAATCATTAAGTAAGTGATACACAAAAGATAATTGAATGACAACTTACAATGATATTCACTTCAAACTATGTTTATTTCTCAACATATTCTCCGCCAATATTTATGCATTTATATCATCGTTTTATCAGTGCCCTAACACTAGCTTCATACCATTCTTTGGGTTGCTGTCTCAGCCACATTAGGACTTCAAGTTGAACTTTTTCATCATCCGTGAACATCATCTTGCTTCCAAGATAGTCTTTCAGTGGACTAAACAGATGAAAATCGCTTGAGACTAAGTCGAAGCTTTATAGCGGATGTTGAAGAAGATACCAACCAAACTTTTTAAGGAAGCAAGATGATGCTCACAGATAATGAAAAGGTTCAACTTGAAGCCCTAATGTGGCTAAGACAGCAACCCAAACAATGTTATGAAGCTGGTGTTAGTGCACTTTGAATTTGAAAAAAATGTAATTAGTAATATCATTAGTAATTTGAAAAAAAAATTAAATATTCCATGTTATTTCTGAACTTATTAAATGTTATTAATTGATTAAATATATTAATGTTTGATAAGATATATTAATTGATCAATTTATGTTTGACAATTTAAAATTAGGAATCTTATGAAGCTGGTGTTGAGACACTGTTAAAACGGTTACATAAATGCATAAATATTGGTGGAGATATGTTGAGAAATAAAAATAGTTTTGAAGTGAATATCATTGTAAGTAATTATTTAATTATCTTTTGTGACTTACCCTCGTAGAATTTTAAAAAGGCAAAAAAGAAAGATATTCGGATTAATTTCATTTGTATCTTTTAAAAGTGTGCTTTCTCTGCGAGCAAGAAGAGTGAAATCTGGTTACGATGTTTAGAATGTGATACGTTTTCTGCGTCTATAGCCACTGCACCAACGAAGAGAGTGGTTATTATATTTGCAATTTTTGTAAATAAATAATCTACTTTCCAAGCAGAAAACTTTGTTTTTGTTTCACACGTTAAAAAACAAAACTAGGAAGATAATATAAAGAATACTGTCAGAGATAATCGTTAAGATTTCTATAAATTTGAAAAAAAAATTAATTAAATATTCCATGTTATTTCTGTACATATTAAATGTTATTATTTGATGAAATATATTAATGTATGATAATATATTTAAATTGATCAATTTATTTTTGACAAATTAAAAATAATAGTTAAATATATTTTTCGTTTGAACAGAATTTCTAAGTTTAGTTTTTAATATTTTTTAACATTGCAGCATTTATAATGAGCTTATAAGAATTTTAATTTAACATTGTGACTAAGGTGAGAAACAGATGCTACTCTTGATAAAAATTGTAGACTAGTAATTTCCCTAAATACATATTGATTGTAAAAAATAAGCTTATTTATATACGTAAGCCGGCAAAAAAATTAAAAAGTTTTAGGTGCTAATAAAATAATCCCCAATATGAGAAAAATCAAAACTAATTACGTTTGCAAAGTAACTCAAGAACTATTATGTAATACGCATTGCTAAAATAAACCATTCTCCCGCTCTGGTATTACGTAACAGGAATCAGCATCCGGCTAGGAAGGGGGGGGGGGGTAGTCTCACACATCAATCTACGATAAGATTTTAAGAATAAATAACAAAAACAACAAAAAAAAACCTCACTTTTCTGAAATGCAGTGAATGTTTTTTTTCATTTACTGCAGTTGATAATATAAACACATAGAATTATAAAATAGTCATGACTAAATAATGTGGTCACCTACTTAAATATTCTCTCTCACACATCTCTTCCAACAAAATTCTCTGAAAACTAGAAACCAAACCCTCTCACGAAAAACATTGGTAAATAACCCAGTACCAGGCATTTGCCTATAAACCAAAGTGGTGCCGACATATTGTGCAATGTGTGCGGTGCACACTAAGACTCCTATAAGGGGAAGCTGACGCCTATCCATTTTGTTGCCCAAAATAACCGCCATATTGTAACCCAGCTCAGCATTAGGAAACCGCCCGAGCAGGTGTTTGCAGTCCCTATCACTGTCACTTGCCGTCCACTACTATGGTAAGCTAACCGGTTTTAGTTTGGTTTTTGGTCCGTTGGGTTATTAAGTGGCTGTATGATTCAGCCTGTAGTATAGGAGCTCCAGTGCACGCAGGTGTCATGATAATTAAGATGCCAAGCACTTTAAGCGAGGAAGAAATATTTAAAAAAATTACACATTATTTTTTAATTTTATTAAAATTAATTATACTAGAAAATTTTTAACTAATCTTTATAGATTTATCTCAAGTGAATATATTATGTTATTATTTTTTTTTAAATGAACGTGATAGATTAATCAGTTTAAATCTGAACACAAAAGTCTCATTTGAAACTTGAGCCTTTTTCAGCATTGTATTCAATTTTAGGTGTCACAGAGGCTAGACTAATAATATTTCCTACTGTTTTATTGAAACCTACCCACATATTTGAATCACGTGATAGCTGGCTACAGCAGAAAAGAATGATATTTTCAATGTATGAGAAGAAAAATGTTTTTTAAACTTAGTTCTTCCATTAAAAGTACGAGAGAAAAGAAATATCGTTGCTTGCCGGATATGAGTAAGGGCGTGTGTGAGAGAGAGAGAGAGAGAGAGAAAGGGGGCATGCCGTTATGCGCTCCTTTCTAAGGTCAATTTTTGTACAAAAATAAAAAGCGGCAAATAATAAAACTTGGTCGCCAGATACTAAAATTTTGTCGACAGAATAAAAAAATTTGGACCCCAGGCGACCATATTTTTCAAGCCCTGTTTATGACTATGGCTGTCGCCGTATTAAAATTACTGGGTTTACGCAGAACTTTTGACGGTACCTTGTATTTTACGGTATATGTTTCAAAATATATTTCATGTTTATTTTTCATAATTATATTAAAGTTTTAAACAGGGAAATATGTCTCTCTTTTTTATCTTTTTAACCTATTTTTTACTAATCTTTATCTCGGCATTTCAAACTTTTAAAAATGTTTACTTCCCATTTTCCACTAATGTAATGTTCGGAACAATCAATTAGATGTCTGTCATTTGCATGTGCATGGTCATTATCGATTTTTCTTACGACGGTAATGACACTTAATGTTTGCCGAGCAGTGTATTTAATTTTGTAATCTGCATTGATTATACAAGTGTACTTTTAATGATAAAGCTCTGTTTATTATGGAAATAAACCACCTCTTTCCAACAGATGTTCATAAATTATATACTGTGCTAAATTGTCTAAAGCTTTTTAATATTTATATATTTTGCTATAAGCATTAATATATCTTTCATAATATTCCAAATTCTGCTTTTTTGTTTATTCGTACTTGGAATCTTAAAAAAGTATTCTACCGTTTTTTAAAGATTTTCAAAATTTTCGAATTCAAACCGGAAATTCTGAAACAAGAATTTTTACTTTAAGAAGTCACGAAATATCTGCCATTAAGTAACCAAAAGAACATTATAGGGAGTTTCTGGTGTGAATGCGAAATTCCGGAATTAAAAAAAGCCAAACTGTTAATGCTTTAAAAAGTGCTAAAAAATTGTAGCCGCCGATAAACGTGCAACGATGCGGAACAATAATAGGGCAATCGCAGCGACATTTGCTTTAAAAATAGATTTATCTCTAGCAAAAGTAACCGTTTCACTATTGACAACATGAACATAATTTCTGTTAATAAAATCTTCTTGTAAGTGTATATTTCAGATGTAAATGATTTTGAAGTTAGTTTTTTATCTTATCAGAGAATTAATCTTTTCCACTCTTCTAGCAGAGACTCATTCTTTGGTATACTAAATAGGGATCATATATATTATTTCTCCTGTCAACATCCTTTTTTCTCAGAAAATACGAAATGCAGTACGACGAATGAGATACCATATGAAAGGATTTTGAACAGGCTTCTGAAATAGTACACTTACATTTTTTTAAAACATGTTCTTGGATTAAAAATTTCTGTTAATTAATCGGCATTGCTTTCATAAATGAAATGAAAGGTTTTCCTGAAATTTGTGTTGCCACGAAACTAAAATACCTCATTATATCATGTTCAAGAATAATTATAAAAAGAAATAAACAGTACAAAAAAGATAAAGTATGATTTCTCCGCCCGGTTAACTTAATATTTATTTTTAAAAAGCGAAATGAAATAAAATAAAAGATATGCTTTATTATATTAGAAATGCATTCAAATTATTTCATGTTTTTCAAGAATAAGCGGATGACGCCATCTTCTAATGCAGTTAAAATACGATTGTTAATTTTTTTTCTCGCGCGTGCTTTTTGAAAAAAATATGGAGCCTTTAATTCGGGTTTTCAGAATTTTTATACTTGCGTCATCTATTGTTATATTTATCATGTTTGTGTATATGCGTACTGTAACGGAGTAATAGTACATTAACTTATTTAATGAATATCTCGGCAAAGTAAAGAAAATGACACTGGCGAGAGAAGAAAATTTGCCAACATATTTTTTGGCAACCTATTCACAAAAATTATTTTATCATGAAACACACACAATGATCAATATATTATAAAACATACAATGTTTAATTTAATATAAAACACGCGCAATCTGCTTTACCGGGTTGCCATACGAAGCAAAATCTCTCCAAAATCGTGGGTTGCCTATGCATAAAATCGCCCTTTTGACGCCAAAGAGATACCCCGGTGCAACTGCGACATCTCTACCTTATTGAAATGTACAAGCGTATTATACGGGAAGCTTAAATAAAATTGCGCCAAGCATGGCGTCAATTAACTAATTATAGTAACCCTTATTTTTCGATAAGTATGTAGTTTATTTATGTTACTTTTCGGTTAGCCGGGTGCCAGTGGAATGTATATATATATATATATATATATATATATATCAGTACAAAAACCCTTAACGGGTTAAAAGTTGTGACGCAGCACTTTGTTTTGGCTCTAAAAATTTAAATATGGGTCTTAAAAGCAATGATATCAAATTTAAGAGACGCTATGTTAATAATTTTTTTTTAAATCATAATTTTCTTTTTAGTTTTATTTATATTCACAGGTGCAATTATTATCTTAATATGAAAAAATATATAGAATTTATTCGCTGATGCTTTTTCATTCACATCTCTCATGAATTCAAAATATGGGTTTTAAAAGAAATGATATCAAAATTTGAGTGACACTTTGACGTGAATTTAATAGGACTCTTTTAAAATTCAATTTAAATTATTTTTGGTTTGTCTTCTAAAGTATATTTACACATACAAAAAATACTTTAATTTTTCAATACACTTTTAAATATATTACTTTCACTGAACCTATATTATGTATTGAAATGTATTTATTTCAATAAATTGATTTATCTTTTGTGCCACGCTATCCAAAATCATAAGTAAAATTTATGTAAATGATTATTTTGCGTCATATTATCCACTTGCATACATTTCCCTTTGTTTGGATACTATGGCACAAAATAATCATTTACATAAATTTTACTTATGATTTTGGATAGAGTGGCACAGAAGATAAATCAATTTATTGAAATAAATACATTTCAATTCATAATATAGGCTCAGTGAAAGTAATATATTTAAAAGTGTATTGAAAAATTAAAAGCATTGTTTGTATGTGTAAATATACTTTAGAAGAAAAACCAAAAATAATTTAAATTGAATTTTAAAAGAGTCCTATTAAATTCACGTCAAGGTGTCACTCAAATATTGATATCATTTCTTTTAAAACCCATATTTTGAATTCATGAGAGATGTGAATGAAAAAGCATCAGCGAATAAATTCTATATATTTTTTTCATATTAAGATAATATTTGCACCTGTGAATATAAATAAAACTAAAAAGAAAATTATGATTTAAAAAAAAATTATTAACATAGCGTCACTTAAATTTGATATCATTGCTTTTAAGACCAATATTTAAATTTATAGAGCCAAAACAAAGTGCTGCGTCACAACTTTTAACCCGTTAAGGGTTTTTGTACTGATATCATTACTTTTTTAAGGTTATTGATGAAAATGTCAATTAGTCGAAATTAAGCATTGGGTATAAATTAATCATTAGAATAAAATTTTAAAGAAATGCTAAAAAAGACACCTTGGACCCCAATAAAAATATGAGGGTGGTGGCCCAGGGAGAGGAATCCAAGACTCAACTTTTAAATTATACAGCGAGAGAGTAACACAATTAGAAGGATGAAAATGCATGGCAAAACCCGATTGTTCCATCTTCCTCCGCCAAAGGGCGCAATCTTTTCAATAGAAACATAGCTGAAAATTTCCAGGCTGTCGATTCCGAGTCAAATGAGCCATACCTCTTCGTGATCGGTCCCATAGAACCCGATAGGAAAGTGCCTCCTGGTGGTGAAACTTGGAACTAAAATCGAAATATCCTGTCGATGTCGAGTCGAATGAATCAAACTGCATTGTGATGGGACCCATAGAACTCGAGATATCTGCAAAATCCGTTAGTTCCATCTTCCACCACCAGGGGGCGGACTCTGTTCCATACAAACATAGCTAAAATCTTTGAGGCTGTCGATTTCGAGTCGAATGAGCCATACCTCGTCGTGATGGGGCGCATAGGACCCGAGATAGGAAAGCGCCCACTGGTGGTGAAACTTGTAACTAAAATCTATATATCCTGTCGATGCCGAGTCGAATGAATCAAACTGCATTGTGATGGGACCCATAGAACTCGATTTAGCTGCAAAATCCGTTTGTTCCATCTTCCACCACCAGGGGGCGCACTCTGTTCTATACAAACATAGCTGAAATCTTTCAGGCTGTCGATTTCAAGTCGAATGAGCCATACCTCGTCGTGATCGGGCCCATAGAACACGAGATAGGAAAGCGCCCCCTGGTGGTGAAACTTGTAACTAAAATCTATATATCCTGTCGATGTCCAGTTAAATAAATCAAACTGCATTGTGATGGGACCCATAGAACTCGAGTTAGCTGCAAAATCCGTTAGTTCCATCTTCCACCACCAGGGGGCGCACTCTGTTCTACACAAACATAGCTGACATCTTTCAGGCTGTCGAGTTCGAGTCGAATGAGCCATACCTCGTCGTGATCGGGCCCATAGAACACAAGATAGGAAAGCGCCCCCTGGTGGTGAAACTTGTAACTAAAATCTATATATCCTGTCGATGTCCAGTTGAATAAATCAAACTGCATTGTGATGGAACCCATAGAACTCGAGTTAGCTGCAAAATCCGTTAGTTCCATCTTCCAACACCAGGGGGCGCACTCTCGAACAGGCGGGTAAAACATCATTAATTTTGTCAAGTTTGCACATAAAAATCACAAATTTCATCAAACAGGTACATAAAATTCAAGAATTTCGTCGATCGGGTCATAAAAAAAATTTCGTCAATCCGGCACATAAAAAATATGAATTTTGTCGATGAGGTGCGTAAAAATTGTCGAGTCAAATGAATTAAACTGCATTAGATACCAATTAGTCTCTGAAAAAATTGCAAATTTCATCATTTGGCAGCATAAAAACTAAGAATTTCATTGATGAATGTGCAAAAATCATGAATTTCATCGATCGGCACAGAAAAAACCTGAATTTTGTCGATAGGGGGGAAAAGATCATAAATTTCGTCGAACAGGCGGGTAAAAATCATGAATTTCATTTATCAGTGCATAAAAATCGTAAATTTCATCAAACGGTCACATGAAAATTAAAAAATTCGTTGATCGGGCATGAAAACATCATTAATTTTGTCAAGTTTGCACATAAAAATCACAAATTTCATCAAACAGGTGCATAAAAATCAAGAATTTCATCGATCGGGTGATAAAAAAAATTTCGTCAATCCGGCACGTAAAAAGTATGAATTTTGTTGATGAGATGCATAAAAATTGTTGCGTCGAATGAATTAAACTGCATTAGATAGCAATTAGTCTCTGTAAAAATTGCAAATTTCATCATTTGGCAGCATAAAAATCAGGAATTTCGTTGATCAATGTGCAAAAATCATGAATTTCATCGATCGGCACAGAAAAAACATGAATTTTGTCGATAGGGAGAGAAAATATCATAAATTTCGTCGAACAAGCGGGTAAAAATCATGAATTTCATTTATCAGTGCATAAAAATCGTAAATTTCATCAAACGGTCACATGAAAATTAAAAAATTCGTTGATCGGGCATGAAAACATCATTAATTTTGTCAAGTTTGCACATAAAAATCACAAATTTCATCAAACAGGTGCATAAAATTCAAGAATTTCGTCGATCGGGTCATAAAAAAAAATTTCGTCAATCCGGCAAGTAAAAAGTATGAATTTTGTCGATGAGGTGCGTAAAAATTGTGGAGTCGAATGAATTAAACTGCATTAGATACCAATTAGTCTCTGCAAAAATTGCAAATTTCATCATTTGGCAGCATAAAAACCAAGAATTTCGTTGATCAATGTGCAAAAAATCATGAATTTCATCGATCGTCAGAGAAAAAACATGAATTTTGTCGAACAGGCGGGTAAAAATCCTGAATTTCATTTATCAATGCATGAAAATCGTAAATTTCATCAAACGGTAGCATGAAAATTAAAAAAATTCGTTGATCGGGCATGAAAACATCATTAATTTTGTCAAGTTTGCACATAAAAATCACAAATTTCATCAAACAGGTGCATAAAATTCAAGAATTTAGTCGATCGGGTCATAAAAAAAATTTCGTCAATCCGGCACGTAAAAAGTATGAATTTTGTCAATGAGGTGCGTAAAAATTGTCGAGTCGAATGAATTAAACTGCATTAGATAGCAATTAGTCTCAGTAAAAATTGCAAATTTCATCATTTGGCAGCATAAAAATCAGGAATTTCGTTGATCAATGTGCAAAAATCATGAATTTCATCGATCGGCACAGAAAAAACATGAATTTTGTCGATAGGGGGAGAAAAAATCATAAATTTCGTCGAACAAGCGGGTAAAAATTATGAATTTCATTTATCAGCGTATGAAAATTAAAAAATTCGGTGATCGGGCATTTCTGGATATTTCAATTTACACATACAAATATTTAGCAATTTTTTCCTCCAGATTTTTCTATTTAATAATTTTTAGCTATTTTTTCTTCCTTGCTAAAACTTTGTAAATTGTCACAAAACCGAATAAAATCAATGTTTACTTCGTGAAAAATTTTTCATAGAAACTGTGTAAGTAGTGAATTCTCTGCTACAAAGAACACAGGTCATGATTGGGGAGAATCTAGAGATTTCTGATTTTTTCAAATGCACGAATCTCATTTAAACACCAGTTAGTAATATATATGTACGCTTTGCGTACATTATCAGAAAAAAAATCCTGGATGCATGAAATTCACTGTGCAGCAATGTCTAGAATGTATGAAATTCATTCAAACAGCGGTTAATAACTTATATATGTATGTACGCTTCGCGTACATTAACTGAAAAAAAAATCCTGGATGCGCAAAACTTGCTATATTCAGCACTATCTAGAATGCATGAAATCCATTCAAGCTGCGGTCAGTAATGTTCGCACAAAAATCGGTTTACAGCAATCTCTAAAGTGCATAAAATACATCTTATATAAAATCAACAAAAAGGCACTTACCTTTATTTCTTATCCTTCGTTTTTTTTAATATTTCACAGGATTTATTCTTTATGACATACAACACATAAACCTCACAAAACACATTTCACAAACATAAATCAACAAATCTGACACACAATAAACCAACCCACAGACAATAGAACTCTATTATAGAATATTCTAATCTGTCAACCAACCAATCAAATCTAATTCCCTCAAAACCAGCTCAATTTTCAGAACCATGCATTCTGCTCATGCTAGAACCGAGCACAGAAGATGTGGAAAAAAACGTAAGAAATAAACCGGTAACAAGAAAACTCATTTATCCCTTAGCTAAATTCGATGACACCAAGCGTTTCGCTTGTTCTAGGATTTAACCTATTTTTCTTAATTATCCGTCTTAGTTTGTGAATAAATTTTTGTGATGTCAGTTGAAACTGATCTTTCATACATAACGATGCGTCACATTTTTTTAATGTTTTTTTTCTACACCATGATGTTGCTATTTAACAACATTATTTTAATTTTAATAAACAAAACAACTAATAAATCAGTAAATATGAACGTTTTGCACTAATGAAGCCCCCCCCCCCCCAAAAAAAAAGAAAGATATATATTGTTTTAATTTTAGGGTCAGAGTAACTGAAGGAAAAAAAATCCTTCCATAGAGTTTTCTTTTTTTCCATGTGCCTTGAAGATTTTTTGACGTGTTCAAAAACAAATTTCACAAATACTTCTAACTTAATTAACATATACTTCAAAAATATATTTTTAATTCCATTTTGTTTATGTATGAAAAAACATACTAAAGTTTGGTATACTTCTATCTCTGTTTAAATAGTCTATTTCAAGAATAAAAACATTCAGTAGAATGCATAGCTTTGACAATACATAAAAAAAAAAAATGATACAGTACCTTTTTATTTATTTATTTTTTCCATTTCTTATATTTGGTGCAAGATACTACTGAATACTTTGCTACAAGATTTGTTTAAAGATATTACCCTCTCTCATGATTTTTTGGTTTCCAATGCCACGTCCACCACTGCCCCGAGAACTGACGACTGATTTCGTGATTTATTAAGTAAAATCTATATTTAACATTTGAAAATCAACTTTAACTAGAAAAAAACAAAACAAAAGAAACAACGGTAGAACTTTGCATTTCTCTGACTTATGAAAATAAATATTAGAAGAGAAATACATATTTCTTTATTATCTGTTTTTAAAATGCAAATTTAAAGAAATGAAATTGAATAAAAAAAGGTACTGTATTCTTTCATACTGAAATCTTCATAGCAGCGAATCGCAAACGAAGAAAACAAACTGATGATTGATTCGTTGAATCGTTGAATGATTCGTTACGCAAATTAATTGATAAGAAAAAAATCTGAATCTTTTTTTTCCCTTTAAAAAATCACAAATTAAATATAAATAACAATTAAATTGTATATGTATAATTATAAAATATTTCAATATTTTAATCAAGGAATCTAAATATTTTTCGACTTAATGAAGATTTTGAAATAAGAAATTCTTTATTATAACAAAAAAGAAAAATATACAAATAATAATTTAATTTAATACATATATATTACATATTAAAAATTGCATTAAAAACTGTTTTCGTATTAAAAAAAAAAGAATGTAAATAGTTTTTCAGCGATATGGAGATGTTTTAACGTTTAACTGTAACCATGATAGCCATGAGCATCGTTATTGCGGAGGAATAAAAAAAGGGTGAAAAGTCCGAATTTCTACAATCATAATCTATGAGGAATGCAAAGGAAAAGAGTCCGACTTTAAAACTGGATTATATAAAAAACAAGAGTTTTCCTACGTTAACGCAAAATCATTTTCGCTTCATCTAAAACCGATTAATATAATATATTAATTTAAAAAAAATCCTTCGAGCCGTTTTGGAGATAATAGATATGTGCCCATTACATTCCCCATTTTCGCTTAAAAATTGGTTTCCAGATCTCAATATCTACTGCATGTAGAAATTTATAAATTTCAGGATAGAGTTAGGCCATAGATATAAGACTAATGTTAAAAAATCGAAACGGTATACCTCATATTTGCTGAGATATTAAATGTCGGCGTTTCGATTTTCCTTTGATGTCCTGCTAGCTGTATATATGAGAGTGGCGGAATCTTCGGTTTTGGGCTTACGGTTTTCGGTTTTTCGCTGCGTCACTCGAGAAACTACCGTCTCTCATGATAGATTTTTATTCTTTAATAATATCACACTGGTTTGTTCAATACTTTCATATATTTTACTTATTTATTTATTTTATATTATTTACCATTTTTAACAATGTTATGTATTTAACCGGTGCGAGGATTTCGCACTGCAGTCAAATAATTTTTAGAAATATCTAATATTTTTTTAGATGCAGGTTTAAACTTCTAAAGAAAAATTAAGGATAAAAATATCTGCAAACAATATTAGTCAAGCGAGAATATCACTTCATTTATTCCTAACAATAAAATCCCATCGAAGATGGAAAAAGGCTTGCGCGAGGGGAAAAAATTAACATTTGTTTTTTAACTGCATTAGAAGATGACAGCATCTTCTTCGGGAAAAATACGGGACGAAGAAAAATAAATTGAAATATACTTAAATTACAATCCAATCTAATATAACAAATCATACGTTTTATGCTACACGTGTAAAATACCACTGCTTTGATCAATCAATAATAGTTAATTTCTTCTAAACGTTTCAATTTTAATTTTGGTTTTTAATCATAAATATAAAATAACCCGTGAGAAAAGCCACATTTTACCTGTTTTGTACTATTTATTATTTTTTATAGTTACTGTTGAGCTCCATATAATGCGGTATTTTATTTTTGTGGCAACATTGATTTGAAAAAAGCTTTCATTTAATTTATGAAAAAACAATCCAGATCACATATCTTATTTCTGTTGTCAACATCCCTTTTTCTATGCACATAAAAAAATACAACGATGAATGAGGTATCATTCGAAAAGTTTTTTAACAGGCTTCTGACATAGTACACTCAGATTTCGTTAAAACGCGTTGTTGGATTAAAAAAAATAGTTAATTAAAAATTCATGCTAAAACGTACCAGGAAATAATCTCAAAGATTGCAGTGGGAAAGCTTCGCACGGGTCCTTTTGGTAGTTTCTAGTTTGCACTTTTGTATCGAGTACTCCAACCAGGTACAAAAGAATACGTATCACGTTTTTTGGACATGATCAATGTCATTCATATTTTTAAAGCTTATGAAAATCACTATCCAACTGAAAGGAAATAGGATATAATTTAATTATTTAAAATTACGACAAGCTGAAACGTTTTCTCAGTTCGATTCTTATACAATGTTTGCGTTGAAAATAGCTAGTAGACAGTGGCGTAGCCAGAGAGGAGGGTAGGCGGGGGTCCAAATGCTCAGGAAACCAGTGATATTATAAAGTTTTCTTTGCCTTTAATATCGCAGAAAATTCTCCGATTAGATAAGGCAAAAATATTTTTATAAAATAAGTGGTCTCCAAAGCATTTGAAGCTCCACCCTGTCTACGCCACTGCTAGAAGATGTCGCTGTGATCGACCCGTTATCTTTTCAGCATCGTTCTACATTTATCGGATTCAATTTTTTAGTACTATTTTGTAGCCGCTTTCCACACTATGTATTCTAGGCGCTGTACTTATACATATATTCTACTTCAAATATTTCGGTTTTAAACACAAAAAGCATGAATCATACAGATGACGTTTCAGTATAGATACCACTAGTCATTAAATCACTCTGAAGAGTTTTTTCTATTACAATATTTCTATGAAGGATTCTGTATACTCTGTCTAATCCAATGCAAAGAGCTGGTGAATATTTGTTACACTCATTTTAGTACATTAAGAAACATTTTAAGTTAAACACAGTCATATTGTGTACAGTATTTCTCAGGGACAAGTCAAATATTTTAATATATGATCGCCTGCTGCCTGTCAAACGTCAGCAATGCTGGTAATTTGAGGGCTTGTATAAATAAGAGAGTGGAGACATAAGAGTATTAAAATTGGATGGGTCGAGAGGAATTTGGATAAAACTTCCACTATCTCGAAATGCTCATTCCTGTGCAACGATGTTGTTGAATCCAAAGATTGTTTTATTCGTTGTTTTTTTCCTGGACACAAAGCGCACATACTTTTGTTTTGGTGACCATGACATTGGATAATTTTATGAGCTTTAAAGGTTCCTATGTAACGTGGTTGCTAAATCCAGGAGATTATTATTTTATTTTTCATGGTGCGAAATGCACATACCTGCATTTTAGTGGCCGCAACATTAGCGAATTTCATGTACGTTTCAGACGAATTTTACTTTCATGTACGTTAGAGGCGAATTTTACTTTCTCAAGAAACTAGTGGCCTACTGGCAACACTGTAACACGAATCAATTGAACTGGCATTTTACTCGGTGCTACAGCTGAATAGAGGTACCTGGTTCAATCCCAGACAACGTCAATTGCCTGGTAGAATAATATATACATGTTCAGGCATACGTATTAACGCACTGAGTGCCACCATATATATGAATTAACTTTTTATAGGGTATCATTATTACATTAAGAGGGCTTCCACAGCCGATTATTTTTATATTCTGTTCGCACCACTATTTGAAAAAAAAAATACACTTTGTGGAGTATTTTTCTTGCAAATGTTTTCAAAGTGTGTGTGAAAAAATTTCGTTTCAATGTTGCCGTATTGGGAATTTTGTCCCCATTTTGGGAAATTTTGAACCTTCAGGGGAATGTTTTGGGGACAAGTAATTCGCGAAGAAATACTTGGGGACTGTCAAAATTTTTGGGCAAAAACTTGGAGAATTTTTTTCTTTTCACGTAAAGTTTCCTTTTAGTCATTTGGCAAAACTGGATCTGTCTCAAACTCAATGTTGATTCGGAAAATGAAAATCATCAATTTTCTATCTCATGATGAAAATAAAATTCGGAAATCGGAAATATCAATCATTATTCTCTCGGTCGTACTCATGGTTTATAACATCACAGTTTACACGTTTCTTCGCATCATTTTCCACCATTTGTGTACATCTTTATCGTTGCGACAACGGAAGTTCTATTACTTGCTTTTTATCTCATTTTTTTCTTAACATTTCAATGCACCAATAAACATATATAGCAAGCGAATTTCTGAATAATTAATATCACAAAGCATTGTTGCCTCTTTTTCCTAAACTAAATGTCATTTTGAATGTAATATATTTTCTTGCATTTTCATCAAAACAAATCGCAACGGAAGTAGATAAAAATTCAGATTTAGATATTTGGTAAACATAAATAAACTTGAAACGACTGGACGACTTTCCGCTTTCCGTTTTCAATCTTCATTAGGCTGCGTTGATGGAAGATTTTACGATAATCAATTAAATATAATTTTATATGTTTATTTTTTTGTAAATGGGGAATTCTTTGAAAAAAGGTTTGATTTGGGGAAATATTTTGAGCTTAAATTAGTTAAATATTTTTTATAGTGATAAATTGAAAATTGAAAATTTACATTTTTGAGTAAAAACTCTGTTGGGGACTTTTTCGGAAAAAATCACCGATTTGGTGAAATTTTCAGAAATTTTGGTGAAATTCACTTTCGACTATCTGGCAACACAGTTTCGTTTTGAGAAAGTGGTGCGAGATAGAATTAAAAAATAGCCGCCAGTGGAAGTCCTTTATTTAGCGGTAAAGTAATAATTTTAGTCATATTTATTACAAGTGTAAGTAGAATTGATAAAAAACGTGTTTTATGCACCGCCGGCTCTCACGCAAAAATGTTTTATCTAGGTGCCAGAGAATAACAGTAATGTATGTTACTGGAGTACCATCAAAATTAACATGCTTTAAATTTAGATTTTTATGTGACCACGAGCCACATGGTACTCTAATAAAAATAAAGTGTGCAGTATGCATGCGGCTGTAAAGCGGCTGTACGCATGACACTCAACGTGTTAATAACAGGCAATGTGCGTTTCATGTGTGAAGTCAAGCACTAAAGGTTCTACATTGGTTACCCGGAATCAAACGCATAGTCTTCACAACAGACGGCACAGCCCCAATGAATTAATCCACATCATACAAAGTCTCACAGAAAATAGCTAAATAAATTTTATTTGTGATGTATAAACTGAAGGCTGGTTGCATTTTATAAACACGAATGAAATTTATATTTTTGTAATCAATAATAAGAATTGAAAAACTTTCTTTTGAATTTGCTACCAGATGCTTATTTTTTATACTTGTAACGTTTTTATATTTGTTGTTTTATGCAGAAAATAAGTAATATATCAAGATCTTTTGAAAAATACTAAAAACATTTCTCATCGATTGAATTAATTTTGCTCTTTTTGAAAAAAATATATATATACAAAATAAATTTAAAAGTAATGTAAAGTTCAACAGTGTATCATACAATCTTTTACAAATAGTAATATTAAAAATGAATTAAACTGTACTTATCTTAAACACTTTTAATAATATCGCTTAAAATAAGCTAAATAAAAGAACACGATATCTTCTTAATACCGTCTTCAATACGCAAGCTATCACATTTGTTTTAATGCCACAATAACATGCAAAAACTCATTAATTATCTTAAGTAACTCATTGTTTGCGATTTAATTATAGTCTTTAAAACTCAAAGCTTATTTAAATCTCAGCTGTAATAGATACATAAGTTCTTTTAACAAAATGTTTTCATCTTGCTTTTAATATTTCAAGAATAAATGACATCATTAATTTAAATTCATTACGAGTTTTAGAAATTTTGTAAAACTTGCGGAATAAGAATTATCTAATACAAAACATTACGATTATAGGTTTGGTATTTATCAAACTTATTAACAACTTATTATTTTTGTTCTTTTGAATTGTAAATCCTCGCAAAAGGTATATTTATTGTAATAAAGTGCTTTGACAACCTGAATAATTTGTTATTTGATAAAATTCAGGAAATATATTAGAAGAAAAGCCAAGATATCGATATCATAAAGTTATAATACGGATATTTAATTCTGTAATTTTACCTATCATTATTCTGAAAATTTATGCATTGGAGCTTCCAAAACAGAGAGTGATAAGAAAGTGATATCAATAATTTAAATTCAGCACGAGCTTTAGAAATGTTTTAAAGCTTGTGGAATAACAGGGTTCTTACAGTTCAGGGAATTTCCCTGACTTTATGTCAGATATATACCAGTATTTACTTATTGAAAACTCGCATTATGTAATCGTACGATTAGATCATTTTAACTTTTCTATAAGAAAACTCTGGTATTTCTCGTGAAAGTGTAGAAACCCTGAATAAGGATTATCTAATGCAAAACATTACGATTTTAGGTTTAGTATTTATCAACCTCATTAAAAACTTATTACTATCGTTCTTTTGAATTGTAAATCATTGTAAATGTATATTTATTGTAATAAAGTGCTTTGAAAATCTGAATAATTTGCTGTTTGATAAAATTCAGGAAGTATATTTAAAAAAAGGCCAAGCCATTGATATCATAAAGCTTTAATACGGATTTTTAGTTCTGTAATTTCAGCTATCATTACTCTGAAAATTTATGTATTGGACCTTCTGAAACAGAGAGTGATAAGCAAGTTATAAAGTGGCTGATACAACACTGTATTTACAAGGGAACCAAATTAGGTGAAACTCGCACCCACCATCTAGACCTGTTGCATTTTTTAGCCCTATAAACCAAAGTTAGATAACCAATAAAATTTGTTTTAAAAAGTCGTATTTATTGATTTTACAGCAGCATAACTTTCTGAAATACAGTTTTTGGGACTACTTATCGGAGTATTAACATAAATATATTTTTCGAAAACAGTACTTTAAAATACATATCAGTTAATAATAAGTATAAAATATTGAAAAAAGTTTACAAATTCCTTCAAGAACATATGGATTTCAAAATGATATAATGCAGTATTGTAATAGAATTTTTCGCGACAGGTAATTCGCTTTATTCGCTACCGTAGAATTTTCCCCAGCAACCATGGCCGAATGTGACAGTCGAGGTGTGTGACTACGGGTTTGGATTTGTAGCACCATACCTTGCTATTTAACGCGCTTTTAGTGTGAAATTAACAATTTAAAATCCAATACATTAAAATTAAATGTATACAAATTATATATTATACAATTTTTGCAAAGTTTAGCAGTACTCTAACTTTTGTCAATAGGACAAAAAATGCATCAGTTCTCAATGCTAGGTGAGAGCTTCCCGAAAAGTGATTCCCTTTTCAGTCCTATCTTCCTTAAGAAACTTAAGGTAAAATTTCAGTATATATATGCCTTGAACGTTTCCAGAGATATACCACAAGATCTAATTTCATTTTTTGAATTTCAAAGTGAAATTCCGCAGATGCACCCCCAATCCGAGGTACGCCGAAAAAGTTTAAACACATGATGCACCCCTCGAATTGATTGAACGCGTCTTTTCCGATACGGAGAAAGATACTTTGTGCTTAAACTTAGCTTTAAGCTTAGGTTAAGCTTAAGTTTAAGCTTCAGTTTAAGTTTGGTTAGGTTTAACGATAAGTTTAAACTTTCCATTAAAGAAAGTGCTTAAACTTTTTGGGGATACTCTGGATTGGGGGCGCATCTGCGGGATTTCACTTTGAAATTTAAAAAAATGAAATGGGATCTTATTGTGGCATATCTCTGGAAACGTATAAGGCAAATATAAATACTGAAATGTTGTCTTAAGTTTCTTAATGAAGATAGGATTAACAAGTTGGAAATTGTACGTCAAACGTTACAAACGAGGTGCGTTCGTAAGCACGTTTTAGAATTAAATTCATGATATCCCGTGCGTAGAACGGGTTAAAGAGATAGTTAAGTATATATTTTATGACACTGTTCATACAAATATCTTAACTAGTTATATAAATATTCAGATATATATGTATCAGCTAATTATATAAATATTCAGATCTTGATGATTTTTAATTCTGTGAAATGAATTATATCGTCTGCAGATTAATTTCTGTCATAAAATAAGTATCTCGGTCGCTTGACGATTAAACTTCGGAAGCTCCTATAACAAAAAAGCACCAATTTAAAAAAAAAATTCAAATTTCTTAATAAATATTTTTATTAATATCTCCTAAAGTTTTGATTCGATTTTAATAAAATTTGAAATGTCTCGACAAAATTCTGCAAAGATGATATATTTTAAATTGCAAACCATTTGGTTGGGTAGTTTTTGCGTTGTTATATGCGGACAGACAGACAGACGGACGGACCAAACGACGACTATAGGTGCTACGTATTTATATAATTACGAACGCACCTAAAAAGGAATCACTTTTGGGGAAGCTCTCACCTAGCAGTGTGACCTGGTGCGTTTTTAGTCCTATAGACCAAAGTTAGAGAACCACTATAATTTGTCAGCAAAATTTGTATTATATATATTTTGTATACATTTAATTTTAAAGTAATAAATTCTAAATTACTAATTTCACACCAAAAGCGAATTAGATCACCAGTCATGGTGCTACAAATCCAAACACCTAGTCACACACAGCAGACGACTGTCACATTCGGCCATGGTTGCCGCGGAAAGTTCTATGGTAACGAATAAAGCGATACACACCTTTCCAAGATAATGGGGTTTGGGTGTAATTTTTGCAGGACATGTATAGATTAAGTAAATGCTATGTTTATTCGATAGTTAAAAATATTTCAGGTAAGAATTTAAAATTTACTTCAAATTTTAATCAATAGGGGATTTTATATGGTCTAAATCTTTAAAATGCTCACTTTGTATAGCATTTCGAGAACTGAAATGCCTGAAAATGACAAAATTATTTTCATATTTAAAAGTTTACATATTAATTCCTGTATTCTCAAATATCTAGACGACGCAATGACTGTGGACAAATATTTATATTAATCTTTAACTATTAAATCATTAATTATTAATTAAATCATTTTGTATACAAATTGTATGAGTTAGTTTTCCCACATGACACATATTAGGTAGCTTTCATTACAAAAAGCTACCTGTTGCAGCCGTTCGGAGGAAAGCAATTCCAAACAATTTTGGTATATTTTCACTGATCATAACCACCAGACCCACCGAACCAACCTCCGTTCAAATGTTGATTTATATATATATATATATATATATATGTGTGTGTGTGTGTGTGTGTGTGTTATATAAAAAATTTATTTCGCAATATTCCTTTAAATTATTCTAAATTCTGACCTATTCATTATTTCTTTATTTCTTAATAATATTTATTCCTATTTAATGTACTTTTAAAATTAATAACGCGTTATTAATAATTATCTTATTCCAAATATTAATCTAAGACTTTAAGTCCATTCGTAACTTTTATCAACTATCCAATCGAAAATATTCTGAGAGACGCTAGTTTGTCATTTCAAATGTTTTTTAAAAGCCTTTTTTTTTATTGCAAGACTTCGCTTCGCGCGCTGCGTTTTTCACTTCAAAATCAATGCGCCGCTGTGTTCGAGATTATTTCTTGTCAAAACTTCTCCATCGCACATCATTCGCTTAGCTTAATTTCGCCTCTCATTGATTGTCTCGTGCACACGTTACATCGCTTCTGTAACTTTCCGCGTATTGAATAAAAACCGACTGCAAGCGTTCGGAAAGCAGATTTTTGTTGTTTATTGTAGTGCTGACCAAATTGTTATCTGGTGTTCTGCGAGCTAGAATTTCTCAACAGCCCCTTAAGATCAACTTAACAATGTCGTTATTTATAGTTAAGCCTGAGGGCTTTAGAACACGTCTGTGTCCTGTGGAACTTGTGCTGTCATATCTCCTGTTCTGAATAAACTATTTATCTGGAAAACTGGCTGAGTATTATTGGAGAAATTCTCATTGGTTTCCCTCATTACATTACTTCCTTGTCATGATTCTTAATCGAGCGACTATATATATATATATATATATATATATATATATATATATCTGACATATGTCATGCTGCAACTCTCTTATTTATGAACCAATTTGGATGTGACTGAGTGTGTGTATAGTATGTGTACATATACATTTTTATTTTTTTTTATTCAAAAACATGCACAAAAATTATAAATTGAAAAAACTGTTTGTGTTAAATGTTAGAACATGATACAAGGATTCTAAAACATTTTTTGTTTTTGCAATATCTTAAAAAATGACTAAGATAAGGTAGTTTGAAATTCTAGGGTTGCTGAAATTTTGAAACAGTCTGATATTTGTTATGTTGTAACACTTGTATTTACGAACCGATATGAATGTGACTGGTAAGGTGTACAGAACATACCAAGGTCTCGACCGAGTTTATTGGCTAGCCTCATGTGCCTTCTTGTTTCAAAATGCCGGCAAGTTAATTAAAAAAAATAATTCAACATTCAAACAAATGTATAAAAAATTAGAAATTGAAAAAGTTGTTTCCGTTAAGTGTTACAACGTGGTACAAGGATTCCGGAACATTCTTTGTTTTGGCTTTATCTTAAAAAAATGCAGAGATATGGCAGTTTGAATTTCTAGGGTGGCTAACATTTTGAAACAATCTGATTTTTGTTATGCTGAAATTCGCATTTACATTAAGTATTAACAAAAATTGGAATTGAATTTTCTATAATCCAAGCAATTTAGCTTCGGTTGTTTGAGTAAAATGCGTTGAATTTTCAAAAACATGGACTTTGAAAGCTACCCTTTCCTCCCGGTACAAGCCGGAGGGACTTTTTATCTTTATATTTATTTAAATTACAACGCTATTGAATTTTAAAGTTTGTGAGTTTTTTTTGGGACATATAATAAACCTCGTATAATAATTTTTTTATCAATATGTAACTCTAATTTTTTGTGTTTCGGAAGAAATTAAATATGCTCTCTCTCACATTTTCTCAAACTATGCAATTTGTATGTTTTGTAAACAAGTCTTCAACTCAGGTAAATTTTGATTATAACTCTGTGTTATAATCAAACTTTTAAATTAACTGTTCCTTCATTATACATATTTTTTAATTATTCTTTTACACCTATCAACTTTTTAAACCTTTTTAGCATTATGTTTAAGATATAGAAAATTAAAATTACTTTTTCCAAGCAACTTCATCTCAAGTTGTTTTTGTTTAATCCTGTTAAAATGAGCTTATATAAACGAATCACATATTCTATTATTTAAAGCCTTTGTATAGTGGAATTTTTAAAGATTATTAAAGCAGCAATATTTCTATACTTCATTAAAATATTTCATTATTTATCAAACAAAAAAAAAAAAAAAGAAAAAAGAAAAAAAAGAAAAAAAAAAAAGAAAAAAAAAACATCTTATAAAAAAGGTAATGTTAAAATAAATAATGAAAACTAATCCCATCATAATAGTTTAAAAAATTGTCATTTTGAGAAAATAAAATAAAATTATAAATAATAAAGAAATAATAATAAAAAACCTTCAACGTTAAACGCAAATTTTTAAGTAATACTTATCTCATAAAACCAAGGTAAAAACACAGATTTTTTGCCTTTCATTGAAACCTTTTAAGACCATTTGAATCTTAAAAGTTTCAATCGTTTATCGGGTGAAACCCCTAGTAACTGACACTTTCAGGAATTTTTCTTCTTCAAATCACTATTACAAAGTTTTAAATATATTTTATACTTATCTTTGTTTTTAAAAGTATAGTAAAGATACATTAAAAAATTATTGTTGACAAAAGTTTGAAAAATTATACTTTTTATTACTAAAAATATTTTTTTTTCATAAATATGGTCAATAACTCCAGTAAATGACACAATCCCCTTTTTTTGAAAAACCAATAGCTGAAAAATAAGCTATAACAGTTAAAACAAATAAGTTACCACTAGATGACACAACTTTTCAGAATTTTACAAGAAAATATTTGAGTTAGATTTCTTCTGAAGTGTTAGTTACTGGTTAGTTGTCAATAACTGGGGGTTTTACCATATAAATAATTTTGTTTAGGGCTGCGTGTGTCCTTCGTTAATTTTAATTCAATAAATTGTATTAAGGTATTCTTTAAAAGAAGATATACACTCTGACATTTGAATAATATAAAATTGGTAGTGCATCCTTTCCTTTGTGTTAATGCTAAAAATTACCAGTAACTGCTGCCCGATTTCAACGTAAACGTAATTTAAATTAAATTTGGAAAAATACCTGGTGTATGATAATTAACTTTACTGTGCTTGCACACACGCATAAAACCTTAACTGAATACATGAACAAAGTTAATTTTCTTGTTATAATAACACATTTTTTTTGGTACGCATTTTCGTAGAAAATCATAAATTAATCCGTACAGAAAAGTTCAATTTTCATAATTTCACTTCTGCTGAGCGTTATTTAGAAATAATGATATAATGCAAGAATAAAAAAATTCGTAGCCTAGTTTTTCTAATGGAAATATTTATTTTCTGTGGTTACATGTCCGTTATACCCCACCACATTCGAAATATTACAGTTCTGCAGCTATGCAGTTTTGCCAGAGCGAATACTGCAGTTGCAGAAAATTGTCCTGGAAGTCTTTGGTCTTTAGGCCGTCGTAGATTTCTCATCCTTAAATACATTTTTGGCTACATTTCCAAACCCACTACAGCACAAATTGCCCTTTCTCTGTACACCTGCTGTAAAATGTGCAATGCTTTCGTCGGCGATTTTTCTAAACAGTGGTAGAATTTGATATCCGCAAATTGTTCTTCAAATGCCATTTTTTCAGTCGAACAAATCGAACGACTACATATCACTGACACTCAATAAATTAAAAAACACTGCACTGGTAACTTATATTTTTCTCATCACATCTCATGTCAGATGTGACTTTACTCCACAAAAAAGAAAAAGCTCCCCTGTCCTAAAATCCATATTGGAGATTTCCGCACAGACACCAAAATTTTTTTATGTTTGTTCACAGTAAGATTAGGAGAATTCAACAGAAGCAGCGCTAATCATTCGCAAAATATAAACAAGTGGGTAAGTGTGATCGAAGTTCGCACAAAGGGTTTCGTTTAATATTCCTTTAAAGCATTTTATCCTTCCTTTAATAAATCCAAATAAATTTCATTTTCTAGAAAAAAAATCATGTTTTTTGTAAAGTAAAAATTTACCGGTTTATTTTTCACGTTTTTTCGAAATTCTGAACCGGTCCGATAGCGGGCATAGCCCGCTATAATATTCTATCATAATAATAGCTGTCATGTGGACTAAATGCGATATTAAAAAAAAAATCAATTTCAAAATTAAACATGTTGTATTAATTGGTGCATGTTGTAACCTTCAAAATGTTAGACATCAGATTAATTTTCCTTATAATTCTCTAATGACGTCATATTAAGTTGCTTTCTGTATTTACACATTCTCATACTCCTTGTATTATTGAGAAATGTTTGAAAATTTCCGTTTTAATACCATTTTGACGTCACATTATTCTTTTTTTTTCAATTGGTAAAACTTTTTATTTTATTTTCATTTTTCACGTGGAAATCTTTCAATAGAAAATTAATTATTGTGGAAAGAATTTTATTGTGGATTTTTAATTGTTGGACACTGCTATAGCGAAAAATGTTTAAATTTAATAGAAAAGGCTGATAGATTTTTGTTTTTTTTTATCTCTATATATTAAAATAATACGATTTTTTCAAATTTTATGATTTTGAACTTCATAATAGGTATTTAGCTATAGGTACACAAAATTTCATGATTGTAAGTTACATAGTTTTTGAGAAACAGCTCTGTGATGGACAGACAACGAAGCGGGAGAAATAGGGATTCCTAAGATGAATGAAACCCTAAAAATGATATTTACGATTGTAGGAGAAACTAATTTTCAAGTACCATAAATTAGAAGCAACTTAAAGACAGTTTTAAATTATACTGATAAAACATATGTAAAATATTTTCTGGCGTATTAATGGATCCGGTGAATAAATCTACCTAATTTTTTATAACCCGAAACTGACGTATTTTGAGTGTATTCGCTATACAAGTCTTATCTTTAATTAACTGACGAAAGAAAAGATAGGTACAAATACTGCTATGAATTTTCTGTTTGCGTGTCATTATTTCACTTCAGTTTCTCCCACATTCCAGATTGGAATTCGTACAACAATTCTGTAAACGTAGATGATTTTCCAGAACTTTCTGAATCTATCGGTGATGAAGAATATATTGATTTTCCAGATGAATAATTTGCAAAATCAGTCGTATATTAAAACCAAACAATTTTTTGTAGTGACGTATTTGCTTAAAAATTGTCTAAATTAATACAGTAATTTATACTTTGTATGTCCTTTAATATATATAAATTTTATTCCACGTCAACTGTTAATTTATTTTCTAAACAAACACTAATCTATACTAATATTATAAAGGAGTAAAGATTGTTTGTTTGTTTGTTTGTAGGGGGTAATCTCTGGAACTACCGAACCGATTTCAAAAGTGATGGTGGCAAATTGATGGTGACAACCCCTGCTCCAACATAGGCTATATTTTATGTCGGTGCCACTAACCCCATGGGAGTGCAGGAGCAAAAAACGTTCTAAAATTGCGATATATTGTATACTGAAGGAGCTAGAAATTTGAAATTTGGCATTGTAGCTACTTATAAGATGTAAATGCTCTCTAAGAACAAATTAAAAAAAAATCAAAATTTAAAAGGGTGAAATAAGCGAAAAGCGTTCTGAAAACATTCTAAATTACAATTTCTATGGAATCTCTGGAACTACAGAACCGATTTCAAAAGTGATGGTGGCAAATTGATGGTGACAATCCCTGCTCCAACATCCTCTTTAATAAAAAGCTATGCATTGCTGACGACTAGGATTTTCGCTAATTGTTGCCACAGATTAATCTCTGAAAATGAAACATTTGAAGTTACTGAAAAAAATAATAGCTCGAAACGCATTTGTCAGAAAATTGTTAGACAAACTGCGTTTGAAAGGTAAAAAATTGTATTTTTCTTGATATAAATTTCAAATCTAATGATTATGCCGTTTTTCAAATATTGAATTTCAAAAATTACCAAACTTCACAATGGAGTGCCATAGCGAAACCTTCATGCTTAAAAAGATAATGATAAGTGCGACGTGTCCTGACGTGTATATTGGCACGAGTCACAAATTATAGTAGCCTTATTATTCTGTTAAAATATAAGAGTGAGTTATGAAATGTCAATATTTTGTTTGATTAAAAGTTCGTTAAGAGAAATTGGCCAGCGTAGCGGGCGTAGTTTGCTAGTAGAATATAATAATAACAGTAATTTTTAATTATTGTGTAATATGTCAAAAATTATTAATTTTGTGGGTCATATTAGTAGAGAAACATTGGCTGTTAAATATTGCTACAGCTACCAACTGCGATCGTCGGATGTTTGATTTTATATCTGGTACATATGTCGACCTCTCAAGATTCTTTACGTTTTAAGAGCTTAGAAGGATGTTTTGTACACCATAAAATACCCTATGTTAAATTAAATAATAATTGTGGAATGGAAAGATGTTTTATTTCTTTTGAGTCAAAATGAGTTTGGGTAGGATCTACATGTGTAATGATGCTGTCATCTATTTTTATGTAAACTAGGGCATCCAACCCGGGTTTCCCGGGATAGAGAATATAGGTGAAACCATTTATTTTTTTTACTGGAAACTCTAATAAATATTTTACATTTAATAATTTTTTAGATTGACCCCTAGCAGCACCAAAGATCATTTTTATGTGAAATATGTCAATTATATATTCAAATAAAATTTTGAAATTTATTAAAAGCCGAAATTTCGTATTGGTCTTGTGTCAGAAGTTAATAGCCGAAGAAATCCCCAAAACTTTCGTTATATACAGCAGTTTTAATTTTCTGATAATTGCAGCGGTTTTAAGCGCTTAATAGGATAACATGTCTGTTAATTTTGTGTTTTATTTATACTATTTTATTTATCGCTTAAGGAAGTTTTCATTTCGTTGTGGAATATTAGCTGGAAACAAATGCTGAACTATTTATATTGTTGAAAGTGCAAATGGATTAATATTTTATAATCGTTTGCAAGCGATAGAGATAGATTTTTAAAAATTCATTCTTGAATTTTAACTTAAATAAATGCTATAATAAATCAGTCAATTAATATGCAGTTTTCAAACAACTTGCATTTTAAAGTAGATTTTTTTCCTTATATAACGGTGTAAAAATTAAAAATGTGCGATGTTTAGAAATTAAAAAAATTGCAATAGTAAAAATAGCAAAACCGAAATTTCATCGTCAAGTGTTGCCATTCGCAAAATGACGTCAGCGTTACGCACGGACACGTTTGTCCTTTATAATATAGATAGATAGATAGTCCACCTTGTAAATAATATTTCTTCATATTATAATCAATTAAAAAGATTCAAGCTGTGTCGTCCATCCATTAATTGGTGTCAGTGATTAAGTTCCCATAGTAGTCATGTTTACTCACACACATGTGAAATGTCGCATGATCGGTTTTTTAAAATCAACTGTGTGGAATTTATTGATCGTTTACAGGGACACACAAAGAATTCCGTTACATTATGCTCTATGGGGAAAATCGTTTCCGCTGCATTTTAATGATGTTACAGCACTTGAAACATAAAGTAATTGGTATTCATCACCGTGGTGGACTAAAACATGCCTTCTCAGGAGTATAGAGTAAGTAGTATTTATAGTTCGTTTAGAGGAAGACACAAAATAATTCCATTACATTACGATCTACGTGGAAAATCGTTTGCGATGCATTTTAAAAATTTTATGATTCTTCAAACGTAATGAAATGAAACAGTATCACAGAAGGACATTACAGCGCGTGACATTTATCATCATTTACAGAGACGCACAAAATCATTCTGTAATAAAACGAACAATGCTCGATTTCATTGTATTGAAAAATGAAATATCTTGATACATAAATTTCTTAACCCGTTAGCACACGCGCTGGGATAAAATTTACCCCAGCTCACAACTATTACATAAAAATGTGCGAAAATCGTTCGTGATCATTCTGAGCTTTACAGTACCTTTCAAGTTGAAAGATATCAAGATGTGGCCAAAAAGAATTCACCTCCGGTTGCAGATTTTCAAATAAAAATGTTGCGTGGGAGGTAATTTACACCACCCGTGTTATAACGTAACACATAATGATAGGAAAATGTTAAGGCAAATGTTTATGCAATGGAATAATAATATAATTGTTCTTTTAAACGTTAACAACTCTTGCACATACAGTTTCTATATATCAGTTGTATATTTTTTTGTATGTTCTTGGCTAAATTTGAATTGTAAAAGCTTTGTATGTAATGATATGCAGAAAAAAAATCTTAGTGCTAAATTTTATATATACATATATATTTTGCTTTAAATATAAAATAACTTCTTATTTTAAGTTAAATTATGTTCTTCATTGATTTACAGTTTATTTCAAAATATAAATTTTTGTTTAGAATCAAACCTGGGTAAAATTTTTCCCGCGAGTGTTGTAACGTAATGGAAAGGGGCGCGTGTTCTGATGGGTTAATAATAATGATAGATGAACATACAGCTCGAAACCGCAGGGGTCGGTCGATAACTTCAGAAAATTGTGACCAACCTTTCTTGCTTTTCGATGTGTTTTATTTGTCTATATTTCCTTCTAAATTTGTCCGGTTTTAATTTTCAAATTTTTCATCTTTCCTTTCTACCTCGCTTCCGCAAATGTCTCGTTATACAAAGGACGTAGCATAAGGACCCTCACGCGAAACACCGCGCTCCACGAATTCTGCTCTTCGCTGCAGAATTTGCAGAGTGCAGCAGCCAGGTAGAAAGGAAAGATAAAAAATCTGAAAATTGAAACCGGACAAATTTAAAAGGAAAAATAAATAAATCAAACACCGCGAAAAGTGGAAAGTTTTGGGCTTGGGGTTCTAGAGCCATCGACCAATCCCTACGGCTTCAAGCTCTATAAAAATTAAATTTCTTTATAATATTCTGTTAGTGTTGGAAAGTGTTTCATAATCTATGCCTTATGTATGATTTTCCGTTCCTGTTTCTTTTTCATAAGTAAGATTTTGTCTAATGACAAACAAAAGCTTTTACATTAGCACACTTTTTAGAGCTAATTTAAATTAAGTTTATATACTGAATAATTATAAATATGTTGCAACTTTATTATTCAATATTTTGTTATAAAAACTTATAACACCTTGTTTACTTACGTCACCAATTTTTCAGTTTATCAAACTCTTTAATAAGAGGTCTTTTCATGCATTAAAAATGATTAATTTTAATTAAAATCATATAATTATTATTTTTATTGTTGAAAATTGTGATTGAGTGATCTTTAATGGAGAAATCTTTGAGACTAATGTAAACACTAAAGGATTAAAATAAGTACTATCGTTGACGATTATTTAATATTTTAAGATTTATCAAGAGCACTTATTAAAGATAATTTATGGACATTTTTATTGTGCTTCGAGTTAATAAGCTTTTTATAATTTGATTTCTAATTTTAGTTTTAAACGCTCTTTATTAGTGAAGTAGTTTTTGATGAGCATAGTCATAGTAGAGCTTTTTCATTTTAATTTTTGCAGTTAAGTATGTAATACATTTATGCAATTATTTATAACGTTTGACACCAAATTTCTACTTATATAGGGTCATTCAAAAGTTTCTTGATATCTTTACCAATCAGTATGATCGAGTTAAAAATAATAAATTGTATCTACGTACCCATCGTTTAATGGAGTTCCATTACCTGCGATATATTCTGTTGAGCGGTCTTCGTGACAGACCAGATGCTATTTCACGTACGGTTATCTGTGTGAAATATGCCCGTCCAGGTAGCTCAATATGCAGAGTATTGGTAATTTAAACGGAAAGGTATTGGGTTAGTTGTTAAAGTTGTTCCAATATTTTTATATAGAAATATGATAATATGCACTCTTTTTTAATTATAAGTTTCTATTTCATTCAGTTAAATTTTTTCATTGTTTTTTTTAATTTATATACATTTTAAATAAATTTGAAACAATACCCGTTTTAGCAATGCATCACATAATGAAAACTTTTTGAAAAATAAAAGAATATTTATTATTTTGAATAATTTTAATACCCTGATTCAAAAGAAGTGAAATAAAAAATTCAATATCGTCTTCACCTTGTCTTTAAGTGCTTTTGTTTTAAAATCACAATAAAAAGAAAATTTTAAATGTAAAAACCTGAAACTGAAGTAACTCATTATTTGTAGCTTAATGATATTTTTTGTATTTAAAACCTGAATAAATATCAAATGTAATGAACATAAAAGGAATCTTTAAAGCAATTCTTTTCAGCTTGTGTTTAATTGAATAACATTAGATGGTTTTGATAATTTAAATTCAGGCACAGTTCTTAGAACGAGGGTTTGCGGAGTAATTATCCGTCGATGTAGAAAATTTCGATTATGAATTAATATTTTTTCAAACATCTTTAATAATTGAATTTTTTGTGGTTGTAGAAATTTGTAGTTTACAGTTCTTTACACAAAAAATAATGAATCTTTGAAACGTTACATAAAAATGTAGTTAAGTATTAGAATGTTAAAAATTAATATTAAAGTAAAGTCACTGCAAACTTTTAACAAACATTCAAGAATTTTCTCTTATGGTATTTGTAATGATGTACTTATCTAGTCTTGACATATCATCAATTATTCTTAAATGAATCTTAAAGTTTAAATCTTTATTTAAATGTTAAAGTTTTTATAATTGCTTTTATATAAAAATAGAATAATATTTATCCCTTTTTAACCCTTAATTGCATAGTGATGTAAATTTCCATCACTTTTTATTTAACTTTTAATAAATAAATCAACTTCTTCGCCACTATATTTATATAGAAATATTAATGCAGTAAATTTCCCGTGAACTATGTTGCTGAACAAAGTTAAAAATCTATCTTAAAATTTCTGGTGTCTAGTATTTAATATATGTATAAAAAAAACACAATTGTAAAAGAAAAATTCATGTAAAGAAGGGTTAATTAAATGTTTATATTTTCATTCAGTTGAAATTTTGCATAGTTTTTTTTAAATTTATACATAATTTAAATAAATTTGAAGCAATTCTTCGTTTCAGCAATGCATCCCATAATGATACCTTT
This sequence comes from Maratus michaelseni, assembly GCA_963931845.1. Taxonomy (NCBI): domain Eukaryota; kingdom Metazoa; phylum Arthropoda; class Arachnida; order Araneae; family Salticidae; genus Maratus; species Maratus michaelseni. The sequence goes on along the minus strand of OZ007595.1, from coordinate 78,071,007 downwards.
TTGAAAAAAAAAAAAAAAGAATCTCTATTATCGTGAATAATTTGAATATCATCATTCAAAATAAGTTGAATAAAAGAATTCAATATCCTCTTCACATAGTCTTTAAGTGCTTTTGTTTTAAAATCACAATAAAAAGAAAATTTTAAATGTGAAAACATGAAACTAAAGTAAATCATTACTTGTAGCTTAATGATATTTTTTGAATTTAAAACCTGAATAAATATCCAATGTAATGCACATAAAAGAAATCTTTAAAACAATTCTTTTCAGCTTGTGTTTAGTTGAATAATATTAGATGGTTTCGATAATTTAAATTCAGGCACAGTTCTTAGAACGAGGGTTTGCGGAGTAATTATCCGTTGATCTAGAACATTTCGATTATGAATTAATACATTTTTTTTCAAACATCTTTAATAATTGAATTTTTTGTGGTTGCGGAAAGCTGTAATTTACATCTCTCCCCACGAATATGAATAAATCCTTCAAACGTCACATAAAAATGTAGTGAAATATTAGAATGTTAAAAATTAATATTAAAACAATGCGACTTCAAACTTTAAACATACATTCTGGAATATTCTAGTATGCTATTTGTAATAATGTACGGATCTAGACATAACATATCATCATTTATTCTTAAATGTATCTTACATTTTAAATCTTTATTTAAATGTTAAAGTTGTTACAATTGCTTTTATATAGAAATAGAATAATATTTATTTCTTTTTAATTAAAAGTTCTATTTTCATTCAGTTGAAATTTTTCATTGTTGTTTTTAAATTTATACATATTTTAACCGTTTGAGAAGCGGTGGGTTATATTATATCCCACCTAATTTTAATCCGATTCGAACCAGAAACTTTTAAATACATTTTACTTTTTTAACTTTAACGAGAAAAAGTTGAAAAGTTGTTTTTCCTTATTTTGAACTAAATTCTTTCCTAAATTCCGGTGAGAATTCAACGTTACAGGAACACAAGTGCTTGCCCCTGAAACGATTTAATAACTTTGAAACAATTCCTCGTTTCAGCAATGTATCACATAATGATACCTTTTTGAAAAAAAATTATCTTTATTATCTTGAACAATTTGAATACCATCCTTCAAAATAATTGTAATAAAATAGTTCAATATCCTCTTCACCTTGTCTTTAAGTTGTTTTAAAAGTACAATGAAAAGAAAAAATTTAATGTAAAAACCTAAAACTAAAGTAACTGATTCTTTGTAGCTTAATGATATTCTTTTAATTTAAAACTTGAATAAATATCAACTGTGATGAACATAAAAGAAATCCTTAGGGCAATTCTTTTCAGTTTGTATTTAATTGAATAAAATTAGATGGTTTCGATAATTTAAATTCAGGCACAATTCTTAGAACGGGGGTTTGCGTAGTAATTATCCGTTGACGTAGAGAATTTTGATTATGAATTAATATTTTTTTCAAACATCATTAATAATTGAACTTTTTGTGGTTGCGGAAAGCTATAATTTTGCAGCTCTTTACACAAAAAAAGAATAAGTCCTTGAAACTTCATATAAAAATGTAGTTAAATATTAGAATGTTAAAAATTAATATTAATGCAAAGTCACTGCAAACTTTAAACAAACATTCAAGAATTTTCTAGTGTACGATTTGTAAAGATGTACGGATCTAGTTTCTAGACCTATCATCAATTATTCTGAAACATATCTTAAATTTTAAATCTTTATTTAAATGTTAAAGTTGTTACAATTGCTTTTGTATAGAAATAGAATAATATTTATTTCTTTTTAATTAAAAGTTTCTATTTTCATGCAGTTGAAATTTTTCATTGTTGTTTTTTAATTTATACAGAGTTTAAATAACTTTGAAACATGTCCTTGTTTCAGCAATGCATCACATAATGATACATTTTTGAAAATAAAGTATCTTTATTATCTTGAACAATTTGAATACCATCATTCAAAGTAAGTGGAATAAAATAATTCAATATCCTCTTCACATTGTCTTTAAGTGATTTTGTTTTAAAAGTACAGAAAAAAGAAAATTTTAAATGTAAAAACCTGAAACTAAAGTAATTCATTCTTTGTAGCTTAATGATATTCTTTGAATTTAAAACCTGAATAAATGTCGACTGTAATGAACATAAAAGAAATCGTAAATCAATTTTTTTCAGCTTGTGTTTAATTGAATAAAATTAGATGGTTTCGATAATTTAAATACAGGCACAATTCTTGGAACGAGGATCCGTTGATGTAGAAAATTTCGATTATGAATTAATATTTTTTTCAAATATCTTTAATAAGTGAATTTTTTTGTAGCTGTGGCAAATTATAGTTTACATTTCTTTAACACAAAGAAAAAATCCTTCAACGGTCATATGAAAATGCAGATTAATATTAGAAGGTTAAAAATTATTATTAAAATAAAATTACTGTAAACTTTAAACAAGAAATGAAGAATTTTCCAGTATGCAATTTGTGATGATATGTGGATTTAGTCATCACATATCATGAAATTTCCCAATTAAAATTCAAATTTTCCCTTTTGCAGATATAATTTATTAAAACTTCATTTTCATTTAAAAAATATATTAATTTCTTTATATTTTTTGTGGTTAATTTATGTCATTATTTTTAAATCCCACCAGCTCTGTATTGCTGTTCATAAAATACAGTGACCTCTCACTTATACGCGATACAAGGTAATTATTTTTCAGCACCAGTTTTTTTAATGAATTTTCTCCTTATTTAATCGTAGAATTTATAAATCAAAATTTACTGTTTTAAAATAGTGGTACGAAAAAGAAGTCCTGAAAATCGCGTATAAGTGAGAAGTCACTGTAAAAGAAAATAAACATTCCCAATCCTAAAACTTAAACAGGGCAATTGCATATTTTTTTAGCCGTAAAAATTAGGGAAAAAAATAAAGATAATGCATTTTTATTTGAAAACATATTTGAATTGGAAAGTGTCCACATATGGTATAACTGAGTATAGTTCTGCACATTGTTATCACTTCACACGATCTCATCATATTTCATGCAAAAAATAAATTAATAATAATTTAATAATAATAATAATAATAATAATAATAATAATAATAATAATCTGATGAAAATCTTGCAAAACTTTTCATCACAATACCGTCCAAAGTACTGAAACAGTTCAAACTTAACTGAGAGTGTGCATTTATCTTTTATCTTGGATGAACTCGTAAATCAAGGATTTAGTTCCTATAGTTCCTTCATAGGAAGACATAAGAGTTTTCGGTGGCATTCATGAAATGTTTTGAGTTATATTGCCGTCTCAGGGTGATTTTTTTAACCATGATTTCAACAAATGTTTAACATTGTTTACATAATTGCCTTACATTCATTCAATTACACTTTATTGGTCTAACTTAATATTTCCCTGCAAATTGCCTTTATCGCTAAAATAGCAAACTTTGAAGGAGTGAGACCAATGCTTAATTTGTAATAAATCTAATACATGTACTTAAAAAAATAATAAAATAAAATAAATAAATAAACCTGTACTTTAAACCACTGAGCTTCATATACCGAGTGGTTATAATATAAGTATCCCTAGTTAGAGCTGTCTGTAACTTGAAGGAATAACCGGAATGAAACCAAAATCGGTACACTTACTATTTGAGAAAGGGGAAGAAGAATAGAACAGTAAACCAAATAATTGCAATAATCGCCTACAGATGGCGCTTTTCAGTATAGAATGTAATGTGTAATATTGTGTATCGTGGAGGTGTCGCAAACCTCAATAACGTTACTGCATATCACAACATGTGCGAAACATCACTTCTGATGCGTTACATTCCGCAGTTGACCACGTCGTGTGCCTCCTGAATTGTATCCTCCAGCACAATGATCATGTGGAACATGAACATGATCGGCACCGCCTTGCAAAAGCGTAGCCACGTTCACTGTGCCATTTTCCAATAAATTAGATGTGCCATCCGGTTTGACGCCTTAATTTTTTATTCTTATATTACACATGACATTTCACACTCAGTAGCGCCATCTGTCGGTGATTATTGCAATTATTATTTATTTATTGTTCCCTTTCTCGAATAGTAAGTGTACTTATTTTGGTTTCATTCGAATCATTCCTTCGAGCTACAGACAGCTCTAAATAGAGGTACTTATATTATAACCACCCTGTATAACTGGAGATCTGTCTTTCTATTCCCCAACATCATTACCAGCGGTCAGCGCGCAAGTATACAGTGACGATAATTTCAGTTCGCATTTAAAACAAAACATTTTATCACATTCCCTTATACCAGCGGTCCACAACCTTTTTTTTCACGTACCCCTTGCTTAGGCTTTTCAGTTTGGAGTACCCCCTCTTCTCATAAAGATGTTCCCATCCCCCCACATAACACAAACATGCTTTTTTTCTGCAATCTTCTTAATTAAATAATGAATAGATTCAAATTACAATAGGCTAATTCCATGAGTGGATGTAGTGTCAGTCACAGAGGTGTAAATGGCCGTGGTGTTTGGTTACCAGTATTATAGTAAAGGAAATTTTGACTTATTCAATCCCATGTATCTACAATTAAATACAGTGAATAATTTAAAAAAAACTACCGGTGGCCAAGAACGGTAAACTTTTGCAGCTATATGACCTACACTACGAGGGTCGATCCAGAAATAAGGTTCCCAATAAGTTCCAGCCGCACGGGAAGGTGCGAGGCGAAATACGGCAACGACGCTGCGTGCGGCTGTTTCTGCACTCGCGATTCTCCTATCCGCGCTTCGCTGCACCGCTCATTCTTGGCTCAGCAGCCCTCCAATATGGAGGTTCTCATTGTTGATCCCGCCAAGTGCGAGATTCGTTCTGTAATTCGCTTTTTGCACGCCAAAGGGATTCCGACGGTCCAGAAACGGAAGGGAGGATGACTGACAGCCGGTGTAACCTTGCTTCACGACAACGCCCGACCTCACGTCTCCCGTTAAACCCAGGAACTTTTGATACAATTTGGGTGGACTGTCATGCCCCACCCACCTTACAGTCCGGACCTCGCACCTAGTGTTTATCACTTGTCCCCCAAGTTAAAGGAACAAATGGGAGGCCAACGCTTCCGGAGAGACGATGACGTCAAAGAAGATTTGAAACGTTTTCTCAACGGGTTGGCGGCGGAGTTCTACGACATTGGGATACAGAAATTGGAGCACCGTCTACAAAAATGCGTAGAAAAAGATGGCGATTATGTAAATAAATAGAGCAAACTTTCTTCTTTCCAACGATGTAAAGTTCTATGAGATTAAACAATGTTGTCTATTTGTAAATTTGATGGGAACCTTATTTCTGGATCGACCCTCGTACATTCACGCATGGAATTAGCCAATAACCTTTTTAACCTTTTATTTTTATCTCACACTTTAAATTTATTTTTACTTTTTATAATATTAGCTTAACATTAAAAGAAATTAATATAGTATTAAAAGAATTTTAAATGCTTTTCGATGAAAGTTTATGACAATTTTGTTTCAGGATATACAAATAGGAAAACATGGCTTTTAATATTCGCATTCGGATCCTTGAATTTGTTTCATAGAGCTGATTTTTTTTTTTAATCAGGTTAGAACTAAGACGGAAAAAATGGAAGTCAATAGCAGCATGAAGCTTATTGCGGTACTTGTTCTTAATATGTGATTAAAACAAAAATGCTCTTTCGATAAGCTCTGTATTTATGAAAAGCAAAAACTATTGTATTGCTTTATCACGGAGTTTTTGGAACTCTTCTTTTACTGCTATCCAAAAGTCAATGATATTTCTTTATCAGATCAGATTGTAAAGAAGAATCTTTCCACAGTTCAATCAATTTTTCTTTTTAAGAAACTGATGTATTTTTGGATTATTGAAAGAACAAATCGTTAAATAGGTTTGAAATACAATTCTTGTATAACGCAATCAATAATATTATCAATAATATAATCAATAATATTTTTCCCGAAAATGAAGCAAAACATTCGAATTAAGGGCGACATAATTAATCATGCAGTATGATTAGAGATGGGCTGAGCTAGTGGCATTGAGTTATCAATAAATCAATCCAGTGGTTTTTTTCCTTATTTTCAGAGTAAAATATTTAATTACACATGAGACTAAATTTGTAATCCCAAACAATCAACTTTGTTTATGTTTTTTCAGCTGAGCCATTGTTGTGATTTCCGCCAATACCGATATTATTTTCACGTACTCCCAACAGGTTCTCCACTTATCCCAGGTTGGGAACCCTCTGCCTTACATGATTAGAGAATTATTTATTAATTAGATAAGCATAGCTTAATGAGAGAAGCAAGAGAAAAGCATAATAGCAAATGAGAAACTAATATCTAACTCTGACAACTCGGTCTATTTGATCTCTTTGCCTAGGAAGTTTAATTTCCCTTGCATGTTTCATTTCCTTTGCAAATTGCTGACCACCGCGCAGTGAAGTATTTGAGGAAAAATGCTGGCCAAAATTAATTTTCATGTTTTTTAAAGTTAAAACCATTGCTGTTGACTTACTATTAGTAAGTACGCTTAATTAATGTTATAGTATATGCTTAAATGTATGAATAAATATATAATACAATGTTTTATTAATTGATTACTGTTTATAAGAGAAAATTAATTGTTGGTAGTTTTTTTTTTTTTTTTTTTTTTTTTTTTTACAAGTAATGTTTAATAAAATGTGGTTAATTTTACATCATATAAATGTTTAATTATTTATAAAAACCAATGCATATAATATATATATATATATTACTTGCATTTAGTATTTACCAAAGTTGAGTCTCTATAGTATGGAGATGCTAGTTTTTGAGTGTTTTTAATAGATTCGCAGTCCTCTCAAAAAACATTGATATCTAAAAATGGCAACAATATGCGAAACATTTTTTTAAATTGCTTTCAAAATTATAACGAATATGATTATAATTCAAAAATGGTCCGACAAACCCTGACACAAGTTTAAAAAAGCTTTGAATATATTAGGTAATATATTTCAATAAATATATTTTAATAAATTAGATCTAAAAATGGCTTACAGGGTTCCTGCAGGTCATAGAATTTCTCTGACTTTAGGTCAAATATGCACCAATATTTACTTAGTCAAAATCTTCCCTTATGTAATCGGGCGATTACGTAATTCTAAATTTTCTGTAAGCAAATACTGGTATATAACCTGAAACTGTCGGAACCCATTTTCAAATTTAAATATATATATTTTTTTATATAAAACGTAAAATTATTTAAATGCACTTGTCAAGGTATAGCTGAAACATAACAAAAAAGCACGTCTTCTTACAAAGAAACTTTCATTTCATCTGAGGCTTGAATCCACCAGATATGACTCACACTCCTTAAATACACATAGATCGATGGAAACTGATGCTTTACACTCACGCAAACATGTAATCAAAAGTTTGGCGACTTTTTGGTTGGCGCGATTTTCAAGACTGCACCAAACGAATAACTTAATACAATGGCTAGGTTGCCATTAAAGGAAAAATTCCCCTAAATTTGGCGACTTTTTCCTTTTTTTAACCGATTAATTTTTTTTCTGCGTGAGTGTAAAGCATCTTAGCCGATCGATGCACCAGTTAGTCAGCTATTATAAAATATGCTTTTTACAATTGATGAACAAATTTTAATTTCTGCCAGTTTGGCCAGAATTTTGCATCAAATACTCCACTGTGCGCTGACCACTCAGTACTTCTTTTATATATGGAGCTCCGTGCTTCCGGCTGAGCCAGAAATATATATTACTTACCCATCATACGTAGTATAAGGTAAATCTTGTAATCGTTCTGAAAATCGAATTTTTCTATTTTTGACGGATTTACAAGTTTCAGACGCTGGAGATTCCAAAAAACATATTTTTAGAAAAAAAAAATTGCCGTCCGCCTGTTTGTGCGTGTGTCTATAAACACTCATTCTCCCGAACAAATTGAGACAGAGACTTGAAATTTGGTATGTACTTAGTATGTAATAATGAAAAGAAGCTTTTTGAATTTCAGTAACCTCGATTATCCGGAACTATTTTTTTTTGGACTCTCGAAATATTCGTTCAGATAAAAGGTATATAAAATTTTTCGAAATTTTTTTTAAGGAGTTAATAGAAAAGACAATAAAAAAATATAAATTTTGCATAAAGAATGAAGTCAATTGGATAATTATTTACCGAGATATTTATAATGATATTTCCACACTCTTCGATTTTTCATGACCCTGTATTTCATTCAAATTTCAATTCAAAGATATATTTTAAGTGGAAATGAGACGCTTTATCCAACGGAGTATAACATTAGTTACTATGATTATCAATTTTGGAGTTCTAAGGATGTTTCTTTTACGCAATTCAGTATTACAGCATTTAAAGTTTATGGCGTCATCAAGCCACGATTTTATTCGAATTGCAATGCATTTTATAAATAGTTTACACATGTTTTTTTATCATATTTTATATTATGCATATCCATGATGGGTAAGTATTACAGTGGCCTCCAACGACTAGTTTTGTCTTTTGATCCTATTTGCAGTATGCAACGTATTCAAGAAATATAAAGAACTGTAAATATTTATTCTCGCGGGTTGTTTGTCTTTATGTTTTATATTACAGCCAGCGGATTCTCTATTTATTTTGTAGTATTCATTCTCAGACTTTTATTGATTTGAATTCAGTTTATTTATAACTACATATCGAAGAATTCTATTTAAAATAAAACTGATTTTTAATTTAATTGAAAACTTCTTTTTTTCTCTTCTATACATTTCATATAAATGATACATGTAAGTAATAAATTCTGTTGCTGTTTTCTTCCTTTATTTTTTATATTAGTTTATTTTTCTTTTAAACGTATATGTCATTACTTTCTATGAAATATGAGATGAAACGTCCCTAGTCGCAAAATAATATTCGGCCATTATTGCTTACATAGGCTTTGTTTTAACCACTTTCATAATTTTAGCATGACACATTGTCACAAAGTTAGTAAGTAATATGTTTTTATTTCATTGAAAATATTTTCTACGTAAAACCAATTTCTGTACAATATTAATATTTCACAGAGAATATTTTAAGAGATGGCTTTTAAAGCTTGAAAAAATCGAATTTTTAACTTTCGTTTATTATTATAAAATAATTCATTCGAAGAATTTAAAATCAAACCATCTGTAAAAATTCCCATTAGATCTAATGTTATCAAAAAATTAAGATGCATTTTGTGTATGGTATTTAAGTTAAATTACAACTTTGACACATGTTTTTGAAAAATTACATTTTGAATGATTGCTTAAATATATACGCAAATGATAACTTGAGAACGTATGTATGGATTGCTATGAAATTTGGTACAGATAATAAGCACACCTGTGTTTTCAAAGTGATTTATTTTTATGTAATTTCAATGATAAGATTTTTAGTTATGACTAATTTTATTCATTAAAAAATGTAAAATTCTGTATTTTTTTTTAAGTTTTTTACATAGTTAATAGATTAACTTTGACTTAAGAGTAGATAACTTTAAAAATACGTTATTCTTCTTTACAGAAAAATCCTTCCGGCATGTAAAGGGAGAAAAAAGTAGCTTACCTATACGTCGTTTTAAAATTTTAGCTATTGTTACTCGAAAACAGCAAGCTAAAATGCAAAGAACCCGATTACAGAAAATTCGTTAATTCTGAATTTGAATAAGAAATTCGCCAATTTAATCAGCTATAGCCAAGTTTGCCTTCATTCATGGAGGCTTATTTTTGGTCGCCAAATTTGGTGATATTTCTCCAAGTGTCTCCAAGCGTGGCGAAAATTTGACTTTAATGGACACGGATATATATTTTTATGCGTGTGATTGGAAAAATAATTACAATAATGAATGATAATAAAGAAATCACGTTCACTAAAACTCATAAATTAATCCTTGATTTTTTGCAATCTGCTGTCTTGTTTCAAAATGTCAGCTAGCCTAGAATTTCAAACTACTATATCTCAGCCCCGGAGGAAAGCAATTCCGGAAAATTTCGGTATATATTCACCAATCATGATCCTCAGACCCCAAAACCACCCTCCGTTCAAATGTTGATATATATATATATATATATATATATATATACATAGCTGCCAACTTTTACACTTTTTTCCTACCACTAAAATACTATAGTAAATTTTACTTTATTAAATCGCCGATATCATGTGATTCAATGCGGCAAAATTTTTTATTAATTTTTAGTGATAGCGAAAAAGCTTAAAAGTTGGCAGCTATGTATATATATACATAGATATGATCTATATGTCATACGATAGCACTCGTATTTAGAAACCGTTTTGTATGAAACTAAGAGTGTGTATTAAGCTCACCATTATCTCGACCGAGTTCGTTGGCCAGCATGGTCCGCCATCTTGTTTCAAAATGGCGGCTACTAAAATATTTAAAACTAAAAAAAATATGCAAGCAAATTTTAAATTCAAATTATTTTTTTTGCTTAAGTATTGGACCTTGATACAAGGATTCAGGAGCATTTTTTTTGTTTTGCCCGCATCTTAAAAAATGGCTGAGATATTGCAGTTTGAAATTCTCGGGTGGCTGACATTTTGAAACAACACAATAGATTAAAACAAATCAGGGATTATTTTTGTGAATTTTAATGAACGGGATTTGTCGCAAATCATTACCTTTCATTGTTGTAATCATTTTTCCAATCATGCGCATAAAACTATATTCATAACAGTTAGCGTCAAATTCTCTACAAACTTGGCGGTACTTGGCGATAAAAAAAAAATGTCTCCATAAATGAAACCAACTTGTCTGTAGTTGACTAATTTGTTAAATTTCTTAATCAAATTCAGTATTAACGAATCTTCTGTAATCAGATTCTTTGCATTTTAGCTTGTTGCTTTCCAGTAAAATTAGCTAAAATTATAGAATGAAGGTATAGGAAAGCTACCTTTTCCTCCCGGTACAGACCAGAAGGACTTTTTTAATATTTTAATGGCCGCCATTTTAAAACAAGATGGCGGACCAAGCTGTCAACGAACTCGGTCGAGACATTGGTGACCCTAATACACACACTTAGTTCCATCGAAATCGGTTTATAAATATGAACGCTATCGTATGACAAAGATCAGTTACATCTATACTTAATATTATAAAGTACTACAGATTGTTTGTTTGTTTGTTTGTAGGGGGTAATCTCTGAAACTACTGAAGTGATTTTAAAAGTGATGGTGGCCAATTGATGGTGACAGCTCCTGCTGTAACATAGGCTATATTTTATATCGGTGACACTATCACAGTGGAGGGGGGGAGATAAACATGCGAAACTACCGAACCCTTTTCAAAAGTCATGGTGGCAAATTTTTGATGACAATCCCTGCTCCAACATACGCTATATTTCATGTGCCACTACCCCCAGGGGAATGCAAGAGCGAAAAACGTTCTAAAATTTCGAATTTTTTTATACTGAGGGTGTTAGAAACATGAAATTTGGCATGGTACTTATTTATAAAATGTAAATGCTCTCGAAGAACAAAATAAAAAAAAAATTCGAAATTTAAAAGGGTGAAATGAGCGAAAAGCGTTCTAAAAACATTCTAAATTACAATTTCTATGGAATCTCTAGAACTTCCGAACCGATTTCAAAAGTGACGGTGGCAAATTGATGGTAACAACTCCTGCTCCAACAAGGGTATATTTTATGTTGGTGTCACTAACCCCAAGGGGGTGCAGGAGCGGAAAATGTTCTAAAATTGCGATTTTTTTTATACTGAAGCAGCTAGAAATTTGAAATTTGGCGTTGTAGTTACTTATAAGATGTAAATGCTCTCTAAGAACAAAATAAAATTCGAAATTTAAAAGGGTGAGATGAGCGAAAAGCGTTCTAAAAACATTCTAAATTGCAACTTCTATGGAATCTCTAGAACTACCGAACCCTTTTCAGAAGTTATGGTAGCAAATTGATGGTGACAGTCCCTGCTGTAACATAGGCTATATTTTATGTCGGTGCCACTACCACAGGGAGGTGCAAGAGTGAAAAACGTTCTAAAATTTCGATTTTTTTTATACTGAAGGAGCTAGAAACTGGAAATTTAGCATAGTAGTTATTTACAAAATGTAAATACTCTCTAAGAACAAATTCTAAAAAAAATCGAAATTTTAAATGGTGAGAGGAGCGAAAAGCGGTCTAAAAACATTCTAAATTACAATTTCTATGGAATCTCTGGAGCTACAGAACCATTTTCAAAAGGGATGATAACAGTCCTTACTGTAACATAGGCTATATTTTATATCGGTGACACTATCACAGGGGAGGGGGGGGGGATAAACATGCGAAAAACGTTCTAAATTTTCGATTTTTTTTCGACATTAGTGTGGATTAATTAGTAATTTAATCTTATGATTAGGATTAATTATCTCTGGCAGTAAAATTTCCTCTAATGAAAATAGGCCAACGAATACCACTTGACATTTTTCAAGAATTACGTGAGCAAAGTTGCGGGTTTTGCTAGTATAGATATAAATCAACTTTTCAACGGAGGGTGGTTTTGGGGTAGGAGGGTTATGATCGGTAAAAAAATACTGATTTTTTTCGGAATTGCTTTCCTCCGAACGTCTGCATTAAGTAGATTGTTATTTTTTTTAATGAAAGCTGCCTAAAAATATATACAGAATCCTTAATTTATATAGAAATTAGGCTGCGATCATTGCATGATGGAGTAAAAAAAATTAATTTAATTTCAATAATACACAAATTCTGTAAAATACTCCTCAATAGTTAATGATAGTATATTAGAAAGCACCATCGGTTTAATAAATAGTCAAAATTTCATGTTTATAGATAACATACACTAATTCAAACTTTGAATGTTTTTCATCGCGCGTTTTTCAATGTTTCATCGCGCTTATAAGATATAAGATCCTTTAAATGTAAAATCGATATTTCTGTAATAGTGACTTTGAATCTAAACAGTTCCAGTACAAATCCAATATCTACTTAATATTGTTATTTCATTAGAAGTATTTCCGATGAGCACAATATTGGCATAATATTGGATGCCAATATATCCAATATAACCAAGAATGTCCTTTCTGCCACGATGCGGCAGTTAGGACCGCCCACTTCGAAATCTACCTGCATCTTTAGGCAGAGCCGTCAGGAATTTTTCGTTTTTTATTGTTTTTTGCTATAAGGATTGGTCTTATAAAAAATTTGTCAATATAAAAGTTGTAGATAATATTAAAGGGATTTATAATAAATTTAAGCGGATTTGATATCTTGTAAATTGACAACGTTTATATTTTTTTCTTCTTAAACCCCTGTTTTTTCCCTCCTTTGAGGCAATTTTTAATGATATCAAAAATCTGTCATACATAAATTTTCGGCCCTTTACCTCGAAGTAATAATAACGTTAAACGGATCCGATACGTATCATAATTAAGAAGTTATGGTTTTTTTTCTGTTTTCTCAAAAAGCCCCTCTTTTCCTTCCCCCATTGGTTCGACTTTGTCTACTAACGAACTTGGCCGTGATTTTATGCCATTTGATTTTATGTATCAGTTTAGAAGAGATTTGTGCAGAATTATTGAAGTTATCGTGCCCATAAAAAAGTGATATAGATAGATAGATAGATAGACAGATAGATAAGGTTTAGAACTGGGGGTGGTTTTGAGTTCTGGGAGTCATTATCGGTGTAGATCTGCAAAAAATTTTCCAGAAATTGAGAATGTAATAAGTAGTATTTCTTACGAAATCTACCTAAAATTTAGCTTTACAGAAAACGATATAATCATGCACTCGTGTAATGCAAATTAATCGGATGTCTAAGTGAGTCTTTAATTAATTAAGATATATGTGCTATTTTAATTAAATATAATTTTATAGTAACATAATATCAGTTTTTACTGTTTAAAAAATAAACTTAAAGCTCATTAAAGTGTGCGATTAGTGCTATCTTAATTAAAATGAAAAGTAGTTCTCAAGTTTCAGTAAATTCAATGAGGCAAAGCTTTGTAGAGATTAATGTTTGATGTAACATAAAAATCACTATTAAACTGAAAACGCAGTTGAATGAAATAAAACTTTGTTTAAGATGATGATTTTTAATCCTTAGTATATTTTTTTATATACATTTGAAAACTATAATATAAAGCAGTGGAAATAGGATATTTGTAGATATCATGAGAAGTGAAAAAAAATGGGTAACTATCACATAGCATTTGTCTTAAGAGATTACTAAACTTTCTGTTTAACATGTGTGTGCTATGCATTTTAGGAGTAATATTTTGTTTTGCTGGGATTTCTTTTTCATTTTTACTTCAAATCATTCTTTCTGATAGCACAAAAATGTAATGTTAAAATGGCAAATAAAATAAAATTGTAATACATATTTAAAAAAAAAAGAATAACTGTAAAATATTATAAAAATGATGATAAGTTAATTTATAAATAAATTTCGTGACACTAAATCTGGTAAATAAATTCGGTACTTACGTATTTATTCGGGCCAGGTTTGAGCCAACTGCGCCATGCATGGCGCCAATATTAATAATTATAGTAACCTTTATTATTTTTTTCTTTCAACATGGTAACTGCAATTAGCGGCTGTTTCGAAGAGTGACGTACAATGGAGTGGATTAGTCTACTTAGAAATCTCAATACAGAAGGTGGGAAAAGAGGAAAAAAGAGGAGATTGGGAGGGGAGAATTAACGTCTAGCCTCACTCCCCTCGCTCCTGATCTCGGCACGTGTTTCTGCCAATTTATCTTCGAGTTTTGAATGTTAGTAGTTTGGATATTTTTTGTGATAGTTGACTTTTTCGCCTATCGCTTGTTTTCTTTCTAAATCTTGTTTACATGATGACGACTCGAACCAGATCATGGCTAATGTTTCTTCAGATCTCCGAATTTCTCAAACTATTTATCTGCGATCGTGGCATTAACGAATTTCGTGTATTTTTGGGATTTCAATACAATGAAGTTGCTGCATCCAGTGATGTTTTTTTTTTTTTTTTTTTTTTTTTTTTTTTCATGTTCGCGAAACGATCATACATGAGGTACAGTTATCGCCGCAATAACGAATTTCATGATTTTTTAGGGATTCAATTACAACGAGCATTTCTGCATTCAGTGATTTTTTTTGTTTCGTTTTCATGTTAGTGTAGCAATCATACATGCGGTACAGCCGCATCAAGGAATTTCGTGTATTTTCGCTTTTTTTTTTCAACTTCATTTTGATCGTTAGCTTTTATGTAATTTGGCTGAAATGTGTATAAAAACGTTGTTTCTTACTGATCATATTACCTTTTTTACATCGATCTTATTAAATTTGTCAAATAAGATATTTAAATTTTCTCATAAATGAAATATCTAAAAAAAAAAAAGAAAGAAAAAGAAAAAAAAAAACCTACGTCTACCAATGAATTTTGCTGAAAAAAAAGTAGATTATTCCTTAGCACGCGCAGTTGAAATCTCCCATTGTGTGCCACACATTTTATTTATTTATTTATTTATTTTATATTATATGCCATTTTTAACAGTGTTATGTATTTCATAATATTAAATTATTCTTTTGAACATGATTGTCAGAGATAAACAAGATTGGTACTTTGCAATCATTTTTGGCGATCTATGTCCTGGCCCAGATAGTATGTAAGTACCATAAATTCAGTATTTTCACGCAGAATTTTTAAAATACGGTAATCCCTAAATATTCACGGTTTTAACATTCGCGAGTTTTGATTATTCGTGAATATGCAAATGCGGAAAAACGTAACATTCGCGAAAATCTGACTTGATTATTCTCCATTTTTTTTCTATTATCTCTTTCTTTTTCAGTATTTATAGCAGTTAAATATTATTCCCGCTGTGTTTTCTTAGTATCTACTTACAAATCAATTTTCAGCTATCAACTGAAAAAAGAAAGAGTGTTGTAGGAAAGTAAAATAATAACAACAGCAGAATACCCATTACAATGGGGATATTAAAAGTGGTGAGGTAAGGGTATCTTTAATCTGCTAATTTTAAATGTGTAGATTCTCTTAGAGATGGAGCTGAGGCTGCACTTAGATGGGAAATAAAAACATTTTTGAAGATTTAGCTGTATTTAAATATCGTATTTTAATAATGTATTGCATATTGATCTACTAATATATTATCGTCTCTTTTTGAAAAGAGAGAGTTGAAATCCCTTTATACAAAAATCTATGCTATTTTAGCTGTAATTATTTATCCAGTCAGTTAATTCGAATTATCTTAAATAAAGAAATTTCATATTTATGATTATGTGTGTACATTCACCTTCTACATATATGTTATGCACAGGGCTTTACAAATTTGATTAAATCTGGTCGCCAGAAAAATATACTGGTAGACAGTAAAAAACATATAGCCTTCCACCCCCCCACCCCCCATCCTCTTTCCCGTCATTAATTAAAAATATATATATATATATATATATAAAGATTTTTTTATAAATTAATTGAGAAAAAATAATAACAAGCATAGTTTAGAATTATTAGTTACATAGTTTAGAATATTAGAAAGAGTTTAGAAAGATAATATAAACTATATTTTCTAATGAAACTTATAAAACTTATAATCACTTATATTATGTTGACAACTTATATAAACACAAAAACTAATTTTAAAACTTAAAAAAAAAAAAAAAAAAAAAAAAAAACTCGAGCATTTTTTAGCATTGTATCCACTTTTAGATCCCGCAGAGACTGGATTGACACTATTTCTTACTGTTTTATCGAAATATCCAAATATCCCTTCCCCACATTCTAATCACGTGACATATACTAGCTGCAAAGTATAGTGTCTTCTGTGCATGAGTTGGAAAATGCCTTTTAAATTTAGTTCTTCCATTAAAAGTACGAGAGATGAGGAAGATCACTGCTTGCCGCGCACGAGTAGGGGGGGGGAGAAAAAATGCAATTTGTGCTAATTTCTTATGTCAGTTTTTTTTTTTTTACAGAAGTCACCCCGAAGGATCAAATCATTTCGGTCGCCACATCAAAAAACTTGGTAGCCAGTGGCGACTTGGCGACCACATTTGTTAAGCCATGGTTATGCAAATCGTATTATTAATACATATATCCTTTTGTTCTTTGAAATACTGTACCACCCCAATTAAAGTTTTATAGAACGCAACTCCTTTTTTAGTGCTGAGAGATAGACTCAACATTCGCGAGTTTTTCCTTTAACCTAACCCTCGCGAATTTTAAGTGATTACTGTATGTTATTTATTGTATTAGTTTAATATATTCAGAGATTTATTAATATAATTTTTGAAGTTTCAATGGGATACGTAACTTAATATTCAGGATTCAATCAAATATTTTTTGCACAACAAAATAATACTTTTAAGAAACATTTAGAATTTAAAATTTTAAAATACACTTAAAATATGTTTCTTTTTCGTTTGAATGGAACCCTTTAAGAATATCAGTAACTAATTATCAACATTTTCGTTTTGTTTTAATACAGGGATAAATTTATTCTGGATGCTGACTGAAAACGTTAAAAGATTAACAATATAATAAAATATAACACCTTGTAATAGTATATTACTTTTAAGTGCTAAAGGTGTAAAATTAACAACTATAATATAAATTAAAATAACTTTTATTAGTTGTTTTACATGTTTCGACTCTTCTGAGTCATTTTCAAAAACAAAAGGAGAATATTCTAAAGCTGCACGGGCTTTGAAGTTATTATTTACATGTACTTTAAAAAAAAAAAAAAAAAAAAATACGCACGTTATCTATTATTTCTACTTGATTGTTTATTTTCATATCTTTGAGCATGGAGTAATTCTAGCCACAGTTTCGGTAAATTAAAAGATGCCGCATCGTTACATATTGTATTTTTGCGCGTGAGTATCTCTATGGTTTCTCTTATTATGGATGGATAGTGTAGACTGGAGGGAAATATTATTTTACTTTCATTGAAATTCATTTAATTGGTTTCTTCTTGATATAATCTTGCTAGGGCTGTAGTTTTTCTATTGTATTTAATATCAGCTATATGCTCTTTTTTTCTGCAATTAAATTTCCTGCTGGTCATGCCTATGGAGTAATTCTTGGATCCGTCTTCTCTAATAAAAGGTATTTCATATACTCATTGAAATTTATCTGGATGGTTTCTTCTTGATATAATCTTGCTAGGGCTGTAGTTTTTCTATTGTATTTAATATCAGCTATATGCTATTTTTTTCTGCAATTAAATTTCCTGCTGGTCATGCCTATGTAGTAATTCTTCTATTGTATTTAATATCAGCTATATGCTCTTTTTTTCTGCAATTAAATTTTCTGCTGGTCATGCCTATGTAGTAATTCTATATGAATCTATCTATCTAAGTCTATCTAGTATCTAAGTATATGAAATACCTTTTATTAGAGAAGACGGATCCAAGAATTACTACATAGGCATGACCAGCAGGAAATTTAATTGCAGAAAAAAAGAGCATATAGCTGATATTAAATACAATAGAAAAACTACAGCCCTAGCAAGATTATATCAAGAAGAAACCATCCAAATAAATTTCAATGAAAGGAGTATATGAAATACCTTTTATTAGAGAAGACGGATCCAAGAATTACTACATAGGCATGACCAGCAGGAAATTTAATTGCAGAAAAAAAGAGCATATAGCTGATATTAAATACAATAGAAAAACTACAGCCCTAGCAAGATTATATCAAGAAGAAACCATCCAAATAAATTTCAATGAAAGTAAAATAATATTTCCCTCCAGTCTACACTATCCATCCATAATAAGAGAAACCATAGAGATACTCACGCGCAAAAATACAATATGTAACGATGCGGCATCTTTTAATTTACCGAAACTGTGGCTAGAATTACTCCATGCTCAAAGATATGAAAATAAAAAATCAAGTAAAAATAATAGATAACGTGCGTAATTTTTTTTTTTTTTTTTTTTTTAAAGTACATGTAAATAATAACTTCAAAGCCCGTGCAGCTTTAGAATATTCTCATTTTGTTTTTGAAAATGACTCAGAAGAGTCGAAACATGTAAAACAACTAATAAAAGTTATTTTAATTTATATTATAGTTGTTAATTTTACACCTTTAACATTTAAAAGTAATATACGTTAAAAGATTATTGCAATCAAATCCCATACTTATCCTTGTGGATCACATAATTATCTTTTTAGGCGTTCGTAATTATATAAATACGTAGCACCTATAGTGGTCATCTGACCCGTCTGTCTGTCCGCATTTAACAGCGTAAAGACTACCTACCCAGATGTTTTGAAATTTAGTATATATAATCGTTGCAAAATGTTGTCGAATCATTTCAAATTTATGAAAATCGAATCAAAACTTAGAAAGATATTAATAAAAGTTTTCTTCCTTCTATTAAATCCTATCATAAGTAATTAATTCAATGATATCCCATGATAGGTAATGATTCTAGGTTGCCATGGTGATTACGTCATATTTAAGACGGAGTCATATTATTTCTGTATTATGAATTTAAAAGCCGAATTTGTGTACTAAAATTGTTTCATTATATCAATCATATAATCTACCGACAGTTTATTGGATAGATGTTCGAGAAAAATTGATATCAATGGAAAAAGAGTTTAAATATGTATTTCAAGATATGAAATATTCTAAACTACACTGTAAAAAAATGGGTCAATCTACTAAAAAATTTTAGTTTTTCTCATTGATATTTGCAATTACTAAAAATGTTTTTGTATTCTTACTCAGTTACAGGAAAATCTGTAAGAATTACTAGAAAACAGCTAGCAACATTACTAGAAAACAGCTAGCATCGATTCCGGTTTTTAATACCGGTTAATAAAAATTTCAGTGGAATACAAATATACTCAAAATATTTTAGTAACCTCAGGATTTTTTTTTACATTGTAGTCTTAAATTTTCCATTGGAAATTACAGTAAATGTCAATAAAAGATAAAATTTTCTCAACTTAAAATGTACTTATTTTATTACGGATTTAATATACGCAAAAATAATAATGGTTATCATGTACAATTTTCAATCACAATAACATCACGCACCGTTATTATTTTTGCGTATTAAAATTTATACACTGTAAAAAAAAAAAAAATCCTGAGGTTACTAAAATTTTTTTAGTATATTTGTATTCTACAGATTTTTTCAGTTGCTATCTGTTTTCTAGTAATTTTACTAGGTGTTTTCTACTAATTCTTACGGATTTTCTTGGAACTGAGTAAGAATACAAAACAATTTTTAGTAATTGCAAAAATCAATGAGAAAAACTAAAGTTTTTTTAGTAGACCGACCCATTTTTTTACAGTGTATGCAGTATTCTCTAATGTTTTTGTATCCAAATCTTGCGTTGTGTGAGCAATGTGAATTTATTCCATGGAATTATCTGCAGCATTATCGGATTCTCTATTGTCAGGAATTTGAACTATACATATATATATATATATTTTTTTTTTTTTGGTGTCTTACAAAGTCCCGTATCACGCTGAATATTTATCTGCAAACCACATGTCTCTCCGACCCATAGATCATTTCTTAACGCGTTTCACTTTCGCACCAAACTTTTGAAACATCCGGTATATATGTCGTAGGCTAATTGGGAAATCCGGGTCTTTGCAAAAAGCCGGTCTAATTGGAGAATCATTTCCCTTTTCCCAATCAGCCTGATGTTTTTCAGGCTTATTGCAAAGAGCCTAGAGAGCGTTAGGCTAATTGAAAAAGGACCATACTTATTTAGAAAATGACCAGTTCTTTGTCAAAATATGGTGTTGTACCCAACTCGAACCTGAAAATTCCATTCGAAGTCGACACGAACCCGACAGAAAAATTCCATCGGACCGTAACCCGATCCTAAAAGGACAAAATAAATTCCTTCGAGTCGTCACCCGACCCGCACAGAAAACTCAAGTTAACCCGAAATCCGACACGAACCCGACAAAAAAAGAACATCGAACCGTAACCCGATCCGAACCCGACAAAATAAATCCTTTCATGTCGCAACGCGACCCGAACCTAAAAATTCGATGTTAACCAGTAACCCAACCCGAACAAGACATAAAAATTCCATCGAACCGTAACCAGATCCGAACCCGACAAAATAAATTCCTTCGTGTCGTAAACCGACCCGAACCCGAAAATAATAGTCAACCCGAACCACTAAAAAAATTCCATCGTACCGTAACCCGATCCGAACCCGAAAAATAAATTTCGTCGCCATGCAACCCGAACCGAAACTGAAAATTTAAATTAATCGAAAACCGACCCGAACCTGAAAATTTAATTTAACCCGAATGGCTATAACCTAACGTCTGTAACCTAACCCAAACTGAAAATTGAAGTTAACCCGAAACCCGAACCCGTCAAAAGATCCATCGAACTGTAACCCGATCCGAACCCGACAAAATAAATTCCTTCGTGTCACAACCCGATCCAAACCAGAAAATTCAAGTTAACCCGAAACCCGACACGAAACCGACAAAAAAAGAACATCGAACCGTAACCCGATCCGAACCCGACAAAATAAATTCCTTCATGTCGCAACGCGACCCGAACCTAAAAATTCGATGTTAACCAGTAACCCAACCCGAACAAGACATAAAAATTCCATCGAACCGTAACCAGATCTGAACCCGATAAAATAAATTCCTTCGTGTCGTAAACCAACCAGAACCCAAAAATAATAGTTAACCCGAACCAGTAAAAAAATTCCATCGAACCGTAACCCGATCCGAACCCGAAAAATAAATTTCTTCGTCACGCAACCCGAAACGAATCTGAAAATTTAAGTTAACCCAAAACCGACCCGAACATGAAAATTTAATTTAATCCGAAACCTAACCCAAACTGAAAATTAAAGTTAACCCGAAACCCGAACCCGTCAAAAAATCCATCGAACATTAACCCGATCCGAACCCGACAAAATAAATTCCTTCGTGTCACAACCCCATCCAAACCAGAAACGAAGGAATTTATTTTGTCGGGTTCGGATCGGGTTACGGTTCGATGGACTTTTTTATCGGGTCCGGGTCGGATTTGGGTCGGGTTTCGGGTTAACTTGAATTTTCTGGCTTTGATCGGGTTGTGAGACAAAGGAATTTATTTTGTTGGGTTCGGATCGGATTGCGGTTCGATGAAATTTTTGACGGGTTCGGGCTTTGGGTTAACTTCAATTTTCAGTTTCGGGTCGGGTTGCGTTTCAACTTTGTGTTTCGAGTTAACTTTAATTTTCAGGTTTGGGTTATGTTTCCGTTTAAATTAAATTTTCAGGTTCAAATCGGTTTTTGGGTTAACTTAAAATTTCAGTTTCGGATCGGGTTGCGTAACTACGAAACTTAATTTGTCGGGTTCGGATCGGGTTACGGTTCGATAGATTTTTTTATTGGGTTCGGGTCGGGTTTCGGGTTAACTTGAATTTTCTGGTTTGGATCGGGTTGTGACACGAAGGAATTTATTTTGTCGGGATCGGATCGGGTTACGGTTCGATGGATTCTTTTGTCGGGTTCGGGTCGGGTTTCGGGTTAACCTCAATTTTCTGGTTCAGATCGGGTTGCGTGACGACGAAAATTATTTTGTCGAGTTCGGATCGGTTTACGTATCAATGGATTTTTATTTCTCTGGTTCGGGTCGGCTGTCGGGTTAACTTCAATTTTCAGTTTCGGGTTGAGTTGCGAGACGAAGAAATTTATTTTGTCGGGTGCGGATCGAGTTACGGTTTGATGGGATTTTTTTCCTGGTTCGGGTTAACTATTATTTTCAGGTTCGGATCTGGTTACGGTTCGATGGAATTTTTATGTCTTGTTCGGGTTGGGTTACTGGTTAACATGGAATTTTTAGGTTCGGGTCGCGTTGCGACATGAAAGAATTTATTTTGTCGGGTTCGGATCGGGTTACGGTTCGATGTTTTTTTGGTTTTTTTTGTCGTGTTCGTGTCGGATTTCGGGTTAACTTGAGTTTTCTGGTTCGGGTCGGGTTGCGACTCGAAGAAATTTATTTTGTACTTTTAGGATCGGGTTACGGTCCGATGGAATTTTTCTGTCGGTTTCGGGTCGACTTCGAATGGAATTTTCCGGTTCAAGTTGGGTACGACACCATATTTTGACAAAGAACTGGTCATTTCCTAATGCTGTCTAGGCTCTTTGCAATAAGCCTGAAAAACATCAGGCTGATTGGGAAAAGGGAAATGATTCTCCAATTAGACCGGCTCTTTGCAAAGAGTCTAGGCTGTTTGCAAAGAGCCGGATTTTCCAATTAGCCTACGACATATATATTTACAGACGTTAGCTAGAATACTATAAAATTTCTCAAAAGATTTTATCAGCACGTATGAGATTAGAATTAAAGATTTTTCAACAGGAGAATGGCAAAAAGTTTCAAAGAGAATGCACGCAACGAAAAAAAAAAATCCACAAGTGTTAAATTCCATTTTAAAATTTTTATTAGACACGAAAATTTATAGATTTTTTAGGGAACATATTGACTGATCGTTTAAATAACATGTGTAATTCAGCATGTCAAACATTATGTATATGTTCTGTTTATGTCAGGCCCAAACTTGCACGCTGAATTAAAAAAAAATGTAACATCAAATGCGTGCTAGTGAGTGCTTTTCTGAAGTTATATCCATTGTTACTCTATGAACAAAATTAAGAAATCATATGCACCCTGAGTTATTATTAAGTAAAACAAAATCTATGCACTACACAGCTGAATTTTCAATAGTGATTATTTTTTAGAAGCGTAAGATATATAAACTGGTGATATACTTATAGATTTGAAAACTAGATTTTCATATACAATAAAAAAATCAAGTGACTAATAATCGAATAATAATAATAATAAAAAGAATAAAAATAATAATAACAATAAAAAGTGATTAATAATCGATTAATCGTTTCAATTTTTATTACAAATTGCGCAATATTGCGTTACAAATTTCGTTTACACTAAATGGGTAATGACAAATAATTAACTAAAATTTTTATATGCATAATAATATCTATGTGAAAGATACGTACTAAAAAAACAAATGTATACAGTTTCTTCTTTGCAGTTTTCTACAGTTTTCCGGTGAAAATTGTTTTAGAGCATATTCTATACCTTTTTAAATGAACTGTGCACAAGCATTTTCATTAAATTATTTAAGAAAATTGCAACAATATTTTTCACTTAAAGGATTTTGCTTTTAAAGAAAAGTATTAAAAAAAACAAAAAAAAAAAACATTTGTGGTAAATTTCTAAAAATCTACGTCAAGTTACACCACGAAATGTAAAATTTTAATAAAGATAAGGTCAAATAATTCTAAGTAAGTTTCTAAAGAATGTTCATCGTTTTCATTTTTATTACAAATTTCGCAATATTGCATTACAAATTTCGTTTACACTTAATGTGTAATGACAAATATTTAATTAAAATTTTTATATGCATAATAATATCTCTCTGAAACTTACGTAGTAAACAAAAAAATGTATGCAGTTTCTTCTTTACAGTTTTCTACAGTTTTCGGGTGAAAATTAATTTCAATCATATTCTATATCTTTATTAATGAACTATGCACAAGCATTTTCACTAAATTATTTAAGAAATTGCATTCAATATTTTTCACTTAAAGGATTTTTCTTTTAAAGAAAAGTAAAAAAAAAAAAAAAAACATTTGTGGTAATTTTTTTAAAATCTACGTCAAGCTACACCATGAACTGTAAAATTTTAATAAAGATGAGAACAAAAAATTATAAGTAAGTTTACAAAGAATGTTCATCGTTTCCTGTTTTATTACAAATTTCGCAATATTGCGTTACAACTTTCGTTTACACTTAACGTGTAATGACAAATAATTAAATAAATTTTTTATATGCATAATATTATCTCTGTGAAAGATACGTACCAAACAAACAAATTGATGCAGTTTCAACAGTTATCGGGTGTACAACATTATTTTCGAGCATATTCTATATCTTTTTTTTTTTATGAACTATGCACAAGCATTTTCACTAAATTATTTAAGAAAATTCCAATATTATTTTTCACTTAAAGGATTTTGCTTTTAAAGAGAAGTAATAAAAATATTTGTGGTAATTGTCTAACATTTGAAAATAAATCCAAATATGTGTCTCAGGTGTTGTCAGAGGTGTTTTCGTCCTCAGGTGGCCTCATTTACTTGTCTTTTTTTGCTCAAATTTATCTTCCAATTCCATCTATAGACCCAAGTGTTTTTTTCTTAAGTACTCAGTAAGATTTTTCTAAGTGGTTGCATTGGATGCGTAAATGTTTCTAGATTAGCTGGGCGATATGTTTAATGTTTTCCTAACTCCCTCCTGCGCAATAAAGACGTGATTAATAAAAACGAAATGTTTAGGAGAAGATATCGAGCTATAGGGAATGTATTTTTCTAGTATAACATATTTCCATCCAATTAAAGATTACGAATTCTTATCCGTCTAGTGATAAATGTTGGTAATATTTATGATTAATATAATATTATAAGGATAATATACGGATAATATAAACGGAAGTATTTTTTAATAAGCTATTAAATGATCATAGAAACTCGACAGAGTTTCTCGCCAAGCATAAGAAACAGCAATGCATTGAACCGTAAATGAAAGGAATTTCCGCCAATGGATGCCAAACGATTTTACAAAAAAAATTTTAGCACTCTGTCTAGTTTATATTTTGCGGACGGGACAAAACGGGTTTTTGACACATCTATATCTCGCGTTCTATTTATGATAGAAACAAAATTCTTGATTCTATGGAATGGGGCGTACCAAGGGACTAAGAATTCAAAAGTAAAGCAAAACCTGACGAATAGGTTTTCAGTAAATGCGATTTTAAAAGTGCTGTTTTTTGCACTTTTTAAATCTTGTTCAGACCAAAAAGTGTTGACAGGGCTACAGCAATGTGTAATTATCGGATTTTTACGCGGTTTACGCTTTTGAATCGTTTTTATGTGTAGTTCGGAGCTTTGTAAGTTTCATGTAAAAATATTAATTAGTTTTTGATTTATATCAGTTTAAAGTTATTGATTCCTATACTTAACATAGAGCAAAAAAATTTTGACAGGGCTACAGCAATGTGTAACTATCGGATTTTTACGCGGTTGACGTTATTTGAATCGTTTTTATCAGTAGTTCAAACCTTTGTAAGTTTCATGTAAAAATATAAATTAGTTTTTGATTTATATCAGTTTAAAGTTATTGATTCCTATACTTAGCATAGAGCAAAAAAGTAATAAATGACCCAACTCTTTGAGGAATGGTCGTATACACATGATATTAAGATATGTTATTACACTCGACCCAAGTAAACTTCCTATTATAAAAAATCGTAACATTGAAGGTTCGTTTACAGAGTCTCACAAAAGATTTTTTGATATAGGGCTAAAGAGTTGTGTAATTATTCGATTTTTACGCGGTTTGCAGCTTTTGAATTGTTTTTTATGAGTAGTTCAAATGTTTAATATTTCGTGTAAAAATATTAATTAGTTTTTTTATGTATACTACTTTAAAGTGATTTATTCCTATACTTAAGATGAAGCAAAAAAAATATTAAATGGTCTAACTCTTTTCAAAAAGAACGTATGCGCATGATTTTAAAATATGTTACTACGAACGACCTAAGTTAGCTTCCTATTGTGAAACAGAATTGTAGAATTTACTGTTCGTTTACAGGGTAACTCAAAAGATTTTTTAATAAGACTAAAAAGTTGTGTAATTAGCGAATTTTTACGTTGAAGTACATGATTCCTGTACTTAACACAGAGGAAAAACAGTAGTAAATTGCATAACTTTTGTCAAATTGGCTATATACACAAGATATTCAAATATGTTACTACATCCTCTCTATTGTAAAGCGGCATTGAAGCATATACGTTTCGTTTACAGAGTCTCTTAGAAGATCTTGATTACATTACAACCGATGCAATTTACTGAGTGAGATGTATTTTAATGATTTTACACTGTTTCAATCTCTGTAAGGTTTCATTATCTTGCTTTAAAATTTAATATGAGTTCATTTTGTCCGTCTGAAATCTCGTCGATATTAAGCTCTAAATCTGTTAAAATATAGTATTTTCATCGATTAAAAAAACTGTATTTATTTATAAATATCTAATTCTAGCGTATCCGGAATTGATTGAAATAGCGATTACAAAATTCCAACTTTACGTTCATGCGCTGAGTAATAGAATGTAAAGGTGTTGCTACCCCAAGATTACAAGTTTTGCGTTTAAATATTTGCCGTTCATTGAATCTCCGGCTATGACGAACTTAAAATGCTAAATTTCGTATACAATAGGTGATCGGTAACGAACTGTTCGGTTTACGAACAAATCGGTTAACGAACACTTTCGCGTGAGACTTTTATGTTCGGAGAACGAACACCTCACGAAACAAAGCCATGATGAAGCAATGCCGTGTTTCATATTTGCCGAGCTATACTTATTGCCTCTATGTGCAACTTTGAGAACATTTTAACAGTTGCATACATATGTCCTAATTAATTCATGGACTGCCGGAGATTGGGGACCTATATTTTAGGATCACGAATTGGAATGAACAGAAATCACTTTAATAGTTTTTATACTTTTGCAAACGTTGCGAATTTTATATTTTTCAAATTCTCGAAACGTTGCGTTAAAAAAACTTAAACAAATAAAAAACTTCTAAGGTGCTCAGTAATTTTCAAAAATAATATATTTAATATGTTAGTATAAAAATCCCTGTAAAATTTTATATTAATAGAAATAATTTCGTAGAAAAAAAATGTTGATTATTCTCGGTAAAGTGTTCTCCATAAACTTATCGTTGTAGTTGACCGAAAAAAAGTGCTTCTTATTTTTCCACATTTTTCTGAAACTGTAGTATTTTAATTAGTTTGTAAACTACTGTAAAATTGTCTAATTTTTTGTTTTTGAATGTATATAAACGGAAGAGTGATATAAACAAAATAAAAAGGAAAATAAATATGTCATATATAATCTGATGAATATAATGTAAGGAAATTAATATAAAAGTTTCCCCGTTGTTATGGTAGCGACATGTACATTGGAATGAGTCACTCAATAAATTGTGTAATTCTGATGTATAATTCTGTTTATAGCATCACTATTATTTTTTTGCCCCTTTCATCTTTTCTTTTCTGAATAAAAATGGAATCCGTATAATTGAAATTAAATACCTTACAAAAAGGAGTGATATCTCATGAAAAACAACTCGTTGTAAATGATCCCGCCAAGCCACAAACCTAAAACATCAGTCACAAAAAGAAGTGATATCACATAAAAAGAAGCGATATAGAAGTGCATACTCCGAGTCCCGTGTAATCAAATGTTGTAAACTCAAATATGTAAATGTTGTAAAATCGCAAAAAGCCTCTAACTGCATCCGTTGCTGTTCACTGTAAACCAAAATTTTACAATGCCAGAAATACATACTAAAAATAGATTTTTTTTTTTTTGTGGATTGTAGTGTTTTTTTGGTGCAGATTTACCACTAGAATAGATTCATATAGAAACACGATTTTTTAAATTTTGGATAAGGTGAGATTTGAAACTCATGTTCTCAATTGACTTATAATAGAAAAGTACTTCATTAAACCATATTTATGAAAATCAATCAAAATTATACTGAATTGACAATTATTTACGTATGCGAACAATGTATAATCACACTAAACACAATACTATAAAGACAACATCAAATGACAATACTATACACTTATATAACATATTATAATATACCGATAACACACCAAGAATGGAACAGATATTTTTTGTAACTTAGACTACATAGTATTTTGTAATAGCTCATATAATGCAGCATCAATATTCTTGTACAATGCTTTTTCAATTTTCTATTTACATATTTAACGGTTTGAGAAAAACGTTATACATACCCTTTCATTGAGATTCTGGGAACATATTATGGACAACAAGATTACAGTGAGGATTTGTCTCGGCGTCTGCCTGCTTTCGCTCTTGGCCTGTAAGACTATAGATGATCCATAGCTGTCAACTTTTACGCTTTTTTTCTACCACTAAAATTTTAACGTATTAAATCGTCGAAATCATGTGACTCAATAACACAATTTTTTTTACTAATTTTTAGTGGTTACAAAAAAGCGTAAAAGTTGGCAGCTATGTAAGATTTAACTTTCTTCTGGGGAAGTAATTTTTACATTATGCCTTTTCTAAACTGTAGACTATCTGCTACGATCG
Organism: Maratus michaelseni; assembly: GCA_963931845.1. Taxonomy (NCBI): domain Eukaryota; kingdom Metazoa; phylum Arthropoda; class Arachnida; order Araneae; family Salticidae; genus Maratus; species Maratus michaelseni. The sequence continues at coordinate 78,041,800 of OZ007595.1, read as the reverse complement.
CTTAAAAATGATACTGTACTCTTTGAATGCTGTAATGAAGGATTCCGAAAAGTTACACCATACTGTGCAACTGATGACTTAATTGGGAATTTCATATTTTTACCTTTGTAATTTTTTGTCCCATAGGTTCTAAAATTTTGCACAATAGTTTAGCTCATTTTATATAAATTGTACAGAGTTTATATTTTTGCAGCAGTCTTTTTTATAATAATTTGTCTAATTGAGTTTTGAGTTACCCTTTCCAAGTTCCAAGTTACCCTTTTATTTTCAGGGTTTAGGAATGTTTTTCGAAATTGAATCAAGGATCGGGCAAACTGTAATCTATGAATGATTAGCACAGGTTTCGCAATTCTTTAGCAGGTGTAGTTTTTCCTTTACGCCATCTATAAATCGCGGAATATCTGCTACGATCACTTAAAAAGGATACTGTACTATTTAAACAATGCCGTGACGGATTCCGAAAACGTACAAACTGATGTCTTAATTGGAGATTTTCATATTTTTAACTTTATTACTATTTGTCACAGAGGTTCTAAAATTTTGCTCAGTAGTTTAGCTCATTTTATATAAACTGTAGAGCATTTATACTTTTTGTAGTAGTCTTTTTTTAAATAATTTGTCTAATTTAGTTTTGAGTTTAGGTTCCAAGTTAACCTTTTATTTTCATGGTTTAGGAATGTCTTTTGAAATTGGATCAAAGAGCTGGCAAACTCTTAATATATCTCGCACTGTAACCAATGAATGATTAATACATTATTTGCCCATTTTTTACATTTTTGTACTTATTTCTTTTTTGAAACAGATAGTTTCTTCAGAAGTTCTGGAAGAGTCTTAAAAATATCCAACAGCAAACTCCAAATGCTAACAATACTTTTTCTCATTACAAATAATTTATGTTTTGTATTTGAAGCTGATTTTATATTAATCTGAAATTATATTTTTTAAGAATAAAGTTGTGTATATTTTATCAGTTTAGCTTTTTTTTTAACCTTCTCGAGTTTCAAGTAGAAACTAATAAGATTCTATGATACTTAAAATTAACTTGATTCTATCAGAATAATTATTATCGCAATAAGCAATTATATTGATAATAAAGTATTAAATACTAGGAAAATGTCTATTTATATGCTTCATAATATCCTAATTATCATGATATATACATTTTAACTGTTTTATACCTCTTTGAGATGTAATTTAGTAACCAATATAAATTAAAGCGCATTAAGTTCATATGATGCAGATGTTATCTTCATTCTATAAATTTATCTATTACGCAGAAATGAACGCAATATCAGAATAAATCATTCGATAAGTATTATCTTAATGATTTCGAAGATCTATTTATTAAGATTTGGATTTGTAAAACATTCTTACTATTGGAAGGTTTAATATTATCAAAATAAATAACGTTACATTAAAAAATTCTTTTGGATTGTTCTCCATACATGATTAATTAAGTGTAAAATATAAGCAAAATAAATAACTGAAAACGACATAAATGTTCTAAAAAACATACATATAATTTTATAAAAATTTTACTGAAGGTGTTTAAAAGATTATACTTTATCTACAAACTTGTATTTTCATATAAAACCGAGCACTCTCGAGCAAACAATTGATTATCATCAAGTTTACAAACGAACACAAATACACAATGGCAATAACAAGTGAAATACATCGTTTAACTGCTGGAGAATGGAACAAACCATTAAAACATACCAACAGGGAGGCATATAGGCAGGGATGTGATAATCATATTTCATCTTGGTCAAATCTTAAGAAATCATATGAGTTGTAATTTACTACCTGGCCGAAAAATGTCCGGGCCAGGATTCGAACCTGGGATCTCTTGTCTGAAGCTGTCATGGTCTACCAACTGAGCTATCCCGGTCGAATCTGGAGGGCAGAATTCATCCAGTTAACCTTATTGATCATAGCATGTGGTCTGATATTTGAATCAGCTCAACAGAATAAATCGCAGGTAATGGAACTCCAGTAAACGTTGGATACGTGATTACACTAGAATAATTTTAACACAATTATTCAAATTTGTAAAGAAATCAAGATTTCATGAAATCAAGATTTCTTTACCAATTTGAATAATTGTGTTAAAATAAATCTAGGGATAGCTCAGTTGGTAGAGCATGGCAGCTTCAGCCAAGAGATCCCAGGTTCGAATCCTGGCCCGGACATTTTTCGTCCAGTTGGAAAATTACGACTCATATGATTTCTTTACCAATTTAAATAATTGTGTTAAAATTAATCTAGTGCAATTCTTAAGAGTCTATACCATAATTTGGTAATATTGTACTTTCACTCTCCCCACTGTTGGTTTGTTTTAATGTTTTGTTCCATTCTCCAGTAGTTAAGTGATGTACACTGCTCAAAACAATTAAAGGATATTTCAAGTTTTATATAAAATAAAGATATAAACGAAATTTTTTTTTGCCGAAAATAGAAGAAGAGAATCACAAATGCAAATTTTTCTGGTTTTCAAACTGTGGAGTATGCAAATTTTGAGTTCAACGTCAAAAACGTCGCTTCAGCGGCAGCGAATGAAATTTGACTTTCAACTGGATAAAAGAGAATGAAGACAAGGATGATCGGCATTCAGTGATTGCTTTGTTTCGATGAGTACGATGTCTCAGCGAAGTCATTTGACAGATTCAGAAGCTTGGAGATTTGTTGGTAGGTTAGAAGGGGGCCAAACTCAAGCCGAAGTAGCGCAAGCCATTGGAGTGTCACAAAGTGTCATTTCCAGGATCTGGAACCGTTTTTTGGAGAGTGGATGTGCAGGCCGAAGACCAGGGCAAGGTCGTAGACGGGCAACAACGCCCAATGAAGATCGGTATTTAGCGTTAACAGCTCGGAGACACCGAAACATGAACGCTACTCTTCTCCAACAACACCTTCGCTCTACTACAGGCACCACGATTTCAACTCAGACTGTCCAAAACGGCTCCATGCTGTAGGTCTGTATGCTCGCCGACCGATGGTATGTGTTAGATTAACATCAAGGCATCGTCGCGACCGCAGGGAGTGGGCAACCGAGCATGTCAACTGGAGGAGAAATGAATGGAGCAATATTCTGTTTTCTGACGAGTCCCGTTTTTCTGTGCATCCGGATAAAAGGCGTATTTTCATCTGGAGGGACCGTGGCAGTAGGAATAATCCTGCGTTCGTGCACGAAAGTGTCAGATTTGGCGGTGGAGGAGTGTTAATGTATGGTGGCATCTCCATTGACGGGCGCACTGACCTCTACATCATTCGAGATGGAGCTCTGACTGGTCGCCGATATAGGGATGAGATCCTCAGACCTATTGTAGTCCCTTACGCTGCAGCAATCGGAGATAACTTCATTTTAATGGACGATAACTGCAGGCCACATCGTGCAAACCTGGTGGAGGATTTCCTTTTCGAGGAAGGAATCGTTCGAATGGAATGGCCAGCGTGTTCTCCAGACATGAATCCAATCGAGCACGTTTGGGACGCTCTAGGAAGACGAGTTTCTGGCCGCCAACAACCCCCACAAACTCTCCAAAAACTAGAAAGAGCTCTTCTGGAAGAGTGGGGCAGAATACCCCAACTCGTCATTAATAGCCTCATTGAGTCCATGCCTCAAAGGTGTTCAACGTTGCTGGCCGCCCGTGGAAAGCATACCCCCTACTGAAAATGATTTTCTTTGAAGAAAACATCTTTTCTTATTCTTTTTTTCTCATATGCACAAATTGTGTTTTTTTCCTTTTGTACACAAATGCGCAATAAAATGCATTTTTTTCTGCCAAACATGTGTAATTTATTCTCATATAACCTACTATGTCTGTCGACCATGTATCAATCAGCTAAAAAGTTTCCCAGATACAAAATCCACCTAAAACTGCAATATCCTTTAATTGTTTTGAGCAGTGTATTTCACTGGTTTTTTTCATTCTGTATTTGTGTTCGTTTGTAAACCTGATGATTAGGAAGTGTTTGCTCGAAAGCGCTCGGTTTTATATGAAAATGCCGTTTTGTATATAAAGTATAATCTTTTAAACACCTTCAGTAGAGTTTTTATAAAATGATATCTGTGATGTTAGAACATTTATGTAGTTTTTAGTTATTTGTTTGTATTATAAAGTGAATCTTAATTCTGTGAGTATGTTTTAATCATATCTCAAGTTTTTTTGCAAATAAGCAAAATATTAAATGATTGTTTTGAAGCACCCAACATAGTGAATATATGTACATTGATATAGCGTGAAAGGACCGTGGGGTATCATAGAATTCAGCGTAACACAAATGGAGTTCGGCACTGACTGAATTTAAATAGCAATTGGTAGATTGGATGGGCGATATGAAATTTATGTGAAAACCATTATCCAATAAAATTATTGAGTAAATTGTAAAATACAGATAATATTTATACTGTATATTTCTTCATTTTTTAATACCTATATTTCAGGTGTTTGTTTATTCAAATTTAAATCATGCGTACATGTATATACAAAGAAAAAGAAAAAAATTATCATGTTTTATTGTAATTTTTATTATGTGTTTCTTCACCAAATCAGTCACAGAATATAAATGAAAGCTTATCAGTATCCAATATTTTGCATATACATTAAAATATATCTATTTTTTTATTTAATTGTTACAGTTTTATTTTGGATAATGTTGAAATATAAATTTTGAATTCGAGTATTTGCTAAAAAAATGTAATTACTGTAGTTCATAATTTTTTAAACGTAATTAATAATAATAACATTATTATTACTCTATCATTATACTTTGAAATTTTAAATGAGTCATTAACATGAGCAGCTTAATTGTATCGTTTATCTCTGATATTTTAAATTTCAGTTTAAGATAAGAAAAACAATGAAAACTGTAAAATTAAACGTTTACGTATTCTCGATAAAAAATCACATTAACACTTAATCAAAAATCCATACATCCCTTATGTTTTGTTTTGCCATCTGCATCAAACGTATACATGTTGATACAATACCGATGACAGCCCTGTGATTTATCACATAATTTAGCAGATTATGAACACCTCAGCATCAGTGTATTAAGAGGAGTAGCAAGCAATGGAATTGACAAATAGGGAGTAATTTATGTGAGTAATGTTACCCAGTGAATGTATTGAGTAAATGGTAAATGACGCCTTAGTATTATGCACTTCTTCATTCTAATTTACTAGATATTTGACGTATTGGCTTAATCAAGCGTAAGACTCCTCTGCATGTGTATGTGTGACAGGAAAAAAAGTTTGTTTTTGAAATAGGTCATTCTCTCTCTCTCTCTCTCTCTCTCTCCAAAATATTTGCACAATTTAAAGTAGAATAAAATAAAGGCTCTTTACTTTATAAAAGTATTAAAACCTTACTTGTTGCTAATGCATTAGGCAATAATTAACTTTTAATGAATTGCTTATACTAAACGTAACGTCACCAATCGTCATTGAATTATCAAAATCAGAGAAAGATGTGCGATTATTACCCATCTATTTATGAAAATAAATAAGGTAAAGTAAGGAGAGATGGCGCGGTCGGAGATATTGCGCACATAGAGGTTCGAAAGGAAGGAGTAGAGTGAGCTCGCAGCGACTCCAGGTAGTTGTACAACAGCAGAAGTGGAGTGTCTACTTGAAAGTGCACGTTGATTGTTTTGAGCGTCTAAGATAAAGCATTGCTATTTTGTTTTGTTTTCCCAAAGTAAGTGCTTGAATTTTCATAGCTATTCATCAGGATTTCTATACAATGACAGTAGTACAAAATATATTAAACTGAAACGATTTCTCACAAGCTAATAATCTAAACTAACAATGTGAATATCAACGGTTCGTTTTAGTAGCGGCCAGAGCTGCCAAGTCTCCGGCTTTTTGGATACCAGTATTTTAGTACGGAAAATTTTGTTTTGTTTAATGGGAGCATTCTTCGATTTAAAAGAACATCATTTTCTCGAAGAAAATACTGGTGTTCAAAAATCCGGAGTCTTGGCAACTCTGGTAGCAGCCATGTTTAAATAAAAGGACACGAAATCTCTCCTACCGAAATTGGAGAGTACTTAGTACTAAGTACTGCTACTTAGGAGAGATGGCGCATTGTTCCCATTAGTTTCCTTGCTAGGAAATATTGCGCAGTTTATTGGTAAAATTGCATAAAAAATGAAAAATGAAAATGGACTAATTTTAAGTTAAACGTGTTATCAAGTAACTTAATATTATTTTGTAATCCTATCTGGACTTGCTTTTTCTGATTCTTTAATTTTTTTCCCTTTAATTAAAATTTTTAATCGTTTATTTCCTTTTTCTGATTCTTTAATCTTTAGGTTGAAATATTCACTCCTAATACAATAATATTTGTTCACAAAAACCTTACAACAATGTCATTTAAGTGTAATTTTATTGTTACAATTTAATTGTAGTTATTAGTAGTAACAATCTCTCCTACCCATGTGCGCAATCACACCAACCGTGTAAGGATAGATTGTGCAAAATAACTTCCTTGGTTTTATTACAACTGTTCTATTAAACTGCAACATAACAACAAAATAGCAATGGAAATGCATAAAAAACAAATGAAGTAAAAATTATTCATGGATAGTTTAGAAAAAAAATAATATTTGAATTTTTTATTGTTATTCTTTTGAATTGCGCGCAGACTTTCCTAGCTTTACCTTATGTCGAGCTTTAACGTGCCTCAAAAAATGTTTGTAAATGGATCGATTTCTAAATGGAAAATTAGAGAAAACATGGACACAACGTGCATGCATCGAATTAGAGGGAAACGCCACGTAGCTTGGAACATAAAAATCATAAAGAGTTGCTGCCGCACGAACATAGTGAATGCGAGTACGCCTGTCAGAGTGAAATGGAACAACGTATTATTATTACGTTTTGTTAAAATTAGAGCATACCAGTGACGGAGACTCATAGGATAATGAAGCAAGTGTACGGAATACTGTCTGTCTGTCTGTCACCCGCCTTGAGGTGTACGGAATACAAACACTGAGCAGAAAATGTTGACGATTGGTTCAAGGAAACTTGAAAATGATCCACGTTTCGTTCAACCGTCAGCCCGCAAAACGCCATACAACAGATAAATGCGACAGATACTGTTGCACGGTCGACGACCTCCTCTGAAAATGATATTGTAGGAATTGCTGATAAGCATGACACTGTGCACAAAGCTTTTGACTTCAGATCTTTGATCGATTCCAAATGAAGGCTTTGATGATAGTTCCCAGCAGCTTTACAAAAATGTCCCAAGGTATATTGCGCCCACGGAGATTACTTTCAGTGAAATTAAATGCTGTCTATTTGCATTTTCTGTTTACGTTGTTTTCTGATACAATTTACCGAAATTTTTAGACTCGCCTTATAGATTGTGCTTTCCATAACGATTTAAAAACATTTCAATCTTTGTACGAAAATAATATGTAAAAAGTCTTTAAATCTCAAACATTACTTTTTAACACTTTCCAACAGAGTTCAAAAGTGTTTATGAATTCGGTTTGTCTGGCCGTCTGGCAGTCTGTCTGTTTGTCCGAGGCTTAAATCACGTATATGTATTCGTATTGCCATATAAATAATATATGTTATTGTTTATTACCATGAAATGTTTGGTATTGAAAATTAATTGTGTAGCATGTATAGTTCATTTACAGAGATACTCAAAAGTGTTCCGTTTCATTATCGTCTATGGAGAAAATAATTCCCAGTGCATTTTAATGGTGTTTCAATATTTCAAACAGAATGAAATTAATATACATTATTGAGGAACACCACAAAATGGTTATGTAGAATATTTATTTGTAACACTTGCAGTCAGTTTACAGCGGTACTCAAAAGAATTCCATTATTTTAAGGTCTATGGGGAAAAGTCGAATAGTGAATTTAATGATTTTATACTGTTACAAACATAACGAAATTTAGAGGTACATTAAAACATGCCATCTGTAGAATATAGAGTGCAATTCATTCGTCAATCATTTACAAGGTCACACAAAAGAATTCGGTTACTACATACTTGTCCACGAGGAAAACTGTTTGCAGTGCATTTTAATTATGTTGCACTATTTCAAATATGATAAAATTAATATAATTTACTGAGGTTTACTAAAAAATGAAGAATATGATGAATATAATGAATATGATGTAATGATAGAACATGACAGAATATGATTGTAGTATAGATACTATAGAATATGATGTGCATAGCATTTATCGTTCATTTACAAGGACACACAAAAGTTTTCGGATACAGTACTGTATCCAACTTATTGTCTATTAGGGATGATTACTGGAAGTGCGTTTTCAGTAATAGTATGCGTTTTTAAGTTTAAGTAATTTTTTTGTACTACATAGTGTGTGTAAATTATATAGATAAAATACAGGGCTACACAAAAGAATTTGTAAGGAAGAGATTGAATTGCTTAACCCTTTCCATCGCGGAGTAATTCTGTTTTTAAAATGATAAAATTATGGACTGACACCAGGATTTACAAAAGAATTTAATAGAAAAAAGAAACTTGCTTATTTTCCCTTACTTTATAAAAGGAAAAATTTAATTAAATATTCTTGGTGCTTTTGTCAGTTTTGGAATTAAAATTATGTGTCCTTTTTTGTGGACACCGCCCGCTAAAGGGTTAAAGGTTATTTCTTAATTTGAGTTATGCATTTTCAAGCGCAAACTTATTTATTATACTAAGAGATGTTTGCAGAAAAAACTAAAATCGTATACAAGACAATGACTATGCAAAAAACTGGATACATGGACGCCTATGAATAGTAATTCCTGGAAGTGTGTTTCAGTAGTTTTAAGTGTATTTTTGCTTGAACTAAATTTTAGCTAAATGTGTGGCTTGCATAAAAATCTGTAGGTAACATGTGTTCTGTAGAAAATAATTGAATTACGTTTCCGCCAATTACAAAAAATTTCTGAAAATGAATTTTCAAATGTGTTATGCGTTTTCTCACTAAATTAAATTTTAGCATACTATGTAGTATATATGCAAATATATATATCATATAAATGGCTGCTTAAAAGAATAGGGGTATTATTTTTGCTATGGGTAGTAATTTATGAAATAGGATTTTAAAATATTTTATTTTATGCGTTTTCTAAAATATTTACCTTGGCATCTGGCATCTTTTTTATCGTATTAAACGGCGAAATTTCATTAAAGTGTTGGAAAGTGATTCATAATCTATGCTTGATGAATGATTTTTCTTTCTTCTTTTTAATAACATCTGTTAAAACTGTGTAGTTCATAATAGTGATTTACCAATGTATTTATTTAATACCTTGAATACGATATTAAAATTCTGAAACAATAGGTTTAGAATTTGTAGATGTTGAATTTCGTTTATACTATAATAGTATATGTCACTAAAAATGTATGCTAACCCATTCTTAAAGGAAGAAATAATTTTAGAATAGTTACTGTATGGAGATATATTAAGATGTTATGATTGCTGTTAGTGCATTGTCCTACACTATAACAGGTTTAGAATTTGTTGATCGCGAATTTCGTTTATATATAATAATATCTGTCAGTAATAAATTTATGCTAATCCACTGTTAAAGAAAGACATAATTTAAGAATTGTTATTGTGCGGAGACATACTACGTTGTTACGATTGCTCTTAAGTGCATTTTTCTTACGATACAATAAGTTTAGAATTTGTAGATCGTGAATTTCGTTTATACATAATAATATCTGTCACTAATAAATGTATGCTAACCCACTCTTAAAGCAAGAAATCATTTAAAATAGTTACTGTGCGGAGACGTATTAAGTTGTTATGATTTCACTTAAGTGCATTGTCCTAAACTACAACAGGTTTAGAATTTGTAGATCGTGAATTTCGTTTATATATAATTATATATGTCACTAATCAATTTATGCTAACCCACTCTTAAAGGAAGACATAATTTAAGAATTATTATTGTGCGGAGATATACTACGTTGTTGCGATTGCTCTTAAGTGCATTTTCCTTACGATACAATAGGTTTAGAATTTGTAGATCATGAATTTCGTTTATATATAATAATATCTGTCACTAATAAATGTATGCTAACCCACTCTTAAAGGTAGAAATCATTTAAAATAGTTACTGTGCGGAGACATACAAAGTAGTTATGATTGCACTTAAGTGCATTGTCCTAAACTACAACAGGTTTAGAATTTGTAGATCATGAATTTCGTTTATATATAATAATATCTGTCACTAATAAATTTATGTTAACCCACTCTTGAAGGAAAACTTAATTTAAGAATAGTTACTGTAGAGATATATTAATTTGTTATGATTGCACTTAAGTGCATTGCCCTGATGCTTTATGTGCTTTATTTGCACTTCTGTTATTATTATTATATGCTCCCATATACTTTATGTTCTCGCTATATCTTTCAAAAATATTTTAAAATCTTCTTGGGGGAAAAATGTCATTATTGTTTTCTATTTCATGAAAAGCAAGATAAAAAAGAAGAAAAATGAATGAAATATTCAGGTATTTTCGGGTTGGGTTGGGTTGATTATTGACGGCCAATTATCTACACTAGGGATATAGGCCCGGGGGGAGTGCCCTTCGTGGGGGTCTTTCTAAGGGAACCTAATCCGTATTTACGCATGGATAAATCCACGGCTCGAAGAAAACCACGAAAACTCCGAACGATTAGGCCGACGGGCGCGATTGGGATCGAACCCAGCACCTCCCGTCTACCAGCTTCGAGAGCACAACCTCTCAGCCACTGGTGGGGCTTCAGGTATTTTCGGATAATAGAAGAGTTTTCCATTATGGTATATATTAAGTAAGACATCTTTAAATTTTTATTTGATAGTTGAGACTTTCTTTTTATCCGTGCAAAAGAAAAATTACATGCATAAAAAAAAAGAATTTTTATAGGAGTGCTTTTAAACTGACAAAAATCATTTACCTGCTGAATTTAGAAGTTTTGGGTTTTCACTTCCTATTAGCATATAAACATGTGTATTTTTGTTTTAGAAGAGTATAATCGTACAGTATTGTGTTATTCGTAGTACAACTATTACGACTAACATTTATGACATTTTTTTAAAGAAGAAATAAAATATAAATATATACATTTATTCTATGTAATAACTACTATTTTTTTTAATTCTTTTGAAGAACTAATATAATATTATGTAACATTCATGTTGTATCTATTTGTTTATGTATTAAATATCTTTAATTCTGTTATATATGAAACGCATGTAGTAGGATTAAATTTTATGGTCGAATCATAGAATTTCTATTTCACTTTATTTTTTTAACTTCCCAAAAGAATAAATAATATTTATCATTTGAAAAACATATGAGGTAAATTAGAACTTAATTCATATTTTATCTGATTTTTAATGATATCTAAAGTTTAAATAAATTACACTTCTGAAAAAAAAAAGTACCTCCTACTAAATCTGAGACAAAACATCTCATAAAAATTATTCTGTTGTAACAAACATATTAGTAGTATTTTGTAGCAAGGCGATTGATGAGACTCTTGACAATTTAAATCTACATGGTTGGTACCTTACTCGAAAATTCTTCTTTTTCTATCTTCATTGTCATGTATTTATATAAAATTTGCAAGCATTTAGTAATGGAAATATTTTAAAATTACATTTGATTGAAATATTTTAAAAAATCAATATCAAAATAAAAATATTTTTCACTGCTACAATATTTCACTGTTATATGTTATCAGGTAAATTTTAAATTATTAATTTAAACGTCTATATAATTGACTCTTCGCTTATTCTGTAATTCTTCCCTGTGATTTTTCCTTTATATCATATTCTCGTCACTCGTTTTTAAAATCCCATGTGTCAATTTCACTGTAAGCATCTGAAATATATCTCTCTTCTTTAGAATATTTTAATTTTCAGTAACAAAAATATGGAATAAAAGTCCACTTGGCAGCATCGCATCTTTTGTTGGAGTAAATACATTCTTTCTGCGTAAAGTTATGGCATGTTTTATCTGCCTGCCATACAACTGGCCGGAAATATCCAATAATGTATTGCAGAATTTTGAACTTTCTTTTCAATGTTATGCAATAAATTTCACCCTTTAAGAATACATGTATATTATTCAGAGTACAATATCTAAGATAAATAGAATATAATAGAAGTTAATGCTTATTTTTCCAAGCATGCAGAATATTGCTATTTGACAATGAAACAAAAGTATTGATGATTATTTAAAGCATATCATATATTCTCCGCTTCGAATATTTTTCCAAAAATACGTGCTACATTTCTGAATTAAATGGAAACCGTGAAAAACCCATAGATTACACTAAATTTTCGGAAACCTTTCTGCAATAAAGATAAAACATTTTAGTTTTTTTTTTTTTTTTTTTAATTTATTTATTTACAGTGTAGAAGAACTATAATCAAAAATAAGAGTGAACTTTTAAAAAATACTCTTTTATAAGCATTCAATGTTTATCTTAAAAATCACGCCGATTTTTCATTAATAATTCAAATTTCATGTTGTTCTAAAAAGTATTTTTTATAATATGCTGATTTGGCATGCTCCCCGATTATTGAAAATTAAAAGCTTTGATTTACGGTTGACAGAGGGTGCGAGTTATTGAATTTCGAAAAAAATACATAATTTTGGTTCTGTTACTTTTTGAAGATATAACAACAGGAGAGAAATAATAATTACTTAAACTATCTTTTTTGAATTTCTAAATTGTTTTTTCAACTTATAGTCATAATTTAATTTATAATAAACTATTATGTGATAAAAACAGCACTTTTTATAAGTAATTATTACACTTTTTATTTTTTACTTGCGTAAATACCCGTTCTGGGACGGTGGATAAAAATCTTGGTTTGCAATTAAAATTTGAAAATATTGATAAAATATTGAATTGATAAAAATATTCATATACAATTCATCGACAGTAAGAAAAACTGGCCTGAAACGTGGCATGACCTGAAGCTCAGTTCTGGATTAATGTATGGGCCTTTGGGGTTTTAATAACACATTTGTAAATATTTTTTTATGTAAAAATGGAGAAATTATTTTACAAAATACAAATTAGTGGCGCTGCAGTAGGATTGCATCATCTGTGAGAAGCATGAAAATGCATGCTAGAGAGTAAGGCTGCAGATGTGGCTGCGATAGTGAGATAGGAAATCTGGGATAGCCAATTCATTACAATTACCTCGAGGTATTCTTTGCCCGCAGAACTGCGATTTAGAGGTATTAACAGGTCAAAGTTAGACAGAGGTGGCCAGATTGCTAAACGTGAGTCCTTCTGTGGTTCATAGACTTTGGAAACAATTTCAAAGCACTTGTTTGGCCTCCAGAAAGTTCAACCAAGAGCGGGTAAGAGTTACCACAAGCGGTTATGTGTACGAAGGAATAGAACCGCAACCTCATCTTGTCATATCACCCTTTCAGGGGCAGTGGTATGTTTATGAAACCACTTAATTTTAATTCCCAAACGCCACAATGGCACGCATCAGAAATTTACTAAAATATTTCCCATTTAATAAGTATGTGATTTTTTTGCCTTTTTCTTATTTCGAAATAAATCTCTATGTTAATTCCGGTGCCAGTCATTTATTTCGACATTTTAGTACTGAAAATACTTTGCCCCTGAAAGGGTTAAAGCATCCCTTGCTGGAAACACTGAAAGGTTGTTGTCAGTGTCTACTGTGCGTAGAAGGCTTCACGAAGGTGTCTTTACGCGAGACAACGAGCCATTTGTGTACCGCTCACCTCACGTCACCGGCGGGAGAGTTTGAGGTGCGTCCGTCAACCTGACCACTGGATGGCTGACCAATGGAGGCATGTTCTCTTCACGAATGAGTCCCGGTTTATCTTCCAAAGCGATAGTAGGCGCTGTTTGATTTCGAGAGAACAGGGAACACGTTAGCATCCATCAAACATTTCTGAAAGAGATTCATACGGATGAGAAAGTCCCTGTGTTTGGAGTGATATCTCTTTGGGTGGTTCCACAAACCTCCAGGTCTTTCCACGTTGAACCTTGAATGCTCACGTCTATAGAGATGGCATCCTTATGCTGGTGCAATAGGAAATGATATCATGTTATAGGACGACACAGCTAGACCGCACAGGGATTGCATCGTGGAAGATTATCTTCAGCACAATACAATTCAGCGCATGGAATGGTCAACTCGATCATGGAACTTGAATGTCATCGAGCATGTTTGTGATGTTTTAGGAAATGTGTTGCTGCTCTCAATCGACCTCCTCAGACTCTTCCCACGCTTACAACTGCTTTGCAAGAGGTTCTCACTCCCCAGCGAACTCATTGATCGCATAATTGACAGTATCACACATCGCTGTATGTGCTGTATTGCTTCTAAGGTGATCATACTCAATATTAAAGGTATTTTTCCGATACCTAAATGATACATTCACTTTGTTAATTTTATATTTGTACTACTTTCTGAAACTCCATAACTATCTGGTAATTTCTTTTAATGTTTTTTATACCTTTGTATGCGTTGTATATTGTGGATCAGTTTTATTAAAATCTACATTTAACATTTTGAAGAGAATGTATATAAATAAGTACAACAATGATTGCTTTTTACTATATGTAGACAATATTATTAGGTGATTAATGCACTGGTTTCTAGAGAGGGTATGCCGGGAGTGATTATTGTGGGTTTGGCTGATAGTACACTATAAAAGGTAAGCTGCCTTATCAGAAGTTTAAAACTTAATAATTGTATTATGCTGATGTAAAATACTGTTGTATTTATTCTTTTTAGATAAGTAAAAAATAGGAATGGAACATCAATAACACTGTACAACAGCTGTTTCTTCCTATATGATCGAGATTTTCTTTTTAAATAAAAATATCTCACAATAATTTGATGCATAAAGTGCTAATCTGCAGTAACATAAATAAATTTGTAATGTTTATTATTATTATCGTTCATCCTTTACTTAAAGTATGTTTAATAAAAGGGCTAACAACCGCTATCAGTCGCTGAATGAACGTTTTGTAGTCATCTACTATCTACTATATATATAAAACACAAAAGGAAATTTCGTTCTGTTCCTTTATAACTCGAGTTCTGCTGAATGGAATTTGATGGAACTTGCACTGTTGGATAGATAATTTTTCGGGAAAGGTTTTAGTATATAACACATAGTTCTACGTATATTAGTTATAGAATTATGACGGAAAGATATGTTATTTTGGGCGTAAAGGTTACCATTTGTCATATTTTGGCGACCACTATCGTGCTTAAACGAATTGAAACAGCTATCATTTAGAAAATAATACAAACACCTCAAAAATAAAATAAAAAACTTACTAACTTTACTTAAAATTTTAAAAAGCAAAACAATTTTAATGAAAAATAATGTTATGAAACGAAAATATTTAATTTATACATGAAAGAGAATGTTCGTAAAGATTAAAAAATTATTCAATGTGAAATATTGAAATTGAAACCATATTTGGCGAATTATCGTTTGAGTCAGGTTAAGAAAAATACATCTGAAAATTTGATTAGATAAATCTGAGTAACAATTTTATTTTTGAGTTGTTCTCTATTTTTTAATTTAATACTTATTTTTATCTAACTCCTGCATTATGCGACTTATAGAAGAAAATAGCAGATGTAATTATAAAAATGACTGTAATCGTGAGTCACATGTTATTTGTTTATTTATGATTTGATTTTACTTTTGTCGCCAAGCAATTTGATTTTAAGCCAAAAAAGGCAAAGGATGACATCGGTCACAATAATGGCACAATAATGCATGTTCTGTTCACAATAATAATGATTTTCAAGTATACGACAACATTTTTGGAGTAATTTTTTTTTATTGAAATGTAAATTATATAAATAATAATTAACATTACAAAAATGGAGTCAAATATTTAAATATTAGTGTTAATGCCTGCCAAAATTACTAAAACACATTTAAATCTTTTTTCACTATTCATTTCTTTTTAGTTTTCTTTGAATGTCTTCCCTTCTTTTTGAAGGTTTTTAAAAGATATTGGACTAATCTTCTGTAATAGGGTCACGCAGAAATTGTCGTGACTTTGTACAGTAACAAGTAAGTTTACTGGAGTTTTGGAAATTTCTTTTATATTTGAAGGGGACTAGATCTGGATGGTGAATCTGATTGCAGCAAATTTGTACGATTAGTAAATTAATGGTTTTTCATTATGTAGCAAACGGGTAAAAGAATATTTACTAATATATATATATTCTATCTGCATTTATTTTACTATCACTAAAAAAGCAATACTTGCAATGTACGGAAAAGTACTTTTAAATACTAATGGTGGTTAAGAAACAATATTTGCTGATTTATCCTTTTAGCCTAGATAAGAAAAAAAGAACCTGGAATGCAGATTACATAACATTTTAATTATTATAAAGCAGTTTCGGCTAACCCACGGCCCTAGCCGCTAAGCTTAGTGACAAATTAACCAATTATGTACCTTATGGTGTTTATTTAGACAACAAACTGAAGAATAGTGTAATCTTGAAAATAAATAGCAAGCCTCATTATTTCTCCCAGTTATTATGCTCATTACAGGAAAGCACAAAAATCATCACTTCAAGTATTCACAAAAAAGATTATTACTAAAAATTTTGCATAACTAACTTTATCATTCTCAAGGAGTTTTATTGGTGAAAGATCTATAATTCAGTCGACAGCAATTTGACATTATTTTGTGAAACGTAGTTTGGCGCGTAATTAACTTCGTTTTGAAGCTAACTCTGGTACATTTGTAACTATATACTTGCAAAAACTTCTAATGTTTGACTTCAGACTTGGCTGTGGATTCCATTTCGGAAGATTAGGAATACTTTATTTGATGCAAAAAAGAGGATTATTATTTTTTTTTTTTACAAGAATCAGTTATCGAGGTTTTTTCCCAGGTTAACGGTTACATGATTGCAATTGATATATAAAATGAAAAGGCAGTGAAAATAACTATTTTAATTTTATTCAAATAATTAAGCTTTAAAAAAACGCACTTTTTTATGATTCACATTTCTTCTAAATATGAAAGTTAAACACTGTTCTTTCTGTGCAAATAATTTATAACATTTTTCACTGTATTTACTCTGCTGGAATCCAAAGATAGAAAACTGTAGTAGACTTGCTGGAAGATGACGTATATTACGTTTTATAATGTAACATATACTTAGATTGTATTTAAGCTACCACAACCACACATAGCACCAAGCTGAGACGGCCGGAGTTGAAGTACTAACAAACGAAAATGAATAATCCAACCATTATTTAAGTTCAATGGCCAATCTCTGCAATGATTTTAATGCTCTCTTTTTTAGTAGTGTGGCGACTCAGAGACCATTTTAATTTCTGTTGGTCACAACAGCCACATTTCTCTACCAAACTCTACTATAAATGAGAGTTGCTTCTTAATAGCCCGAATTTTGTCTAACGCATAAGAAAATATAATATCGCATTGTATTGAGCAATGTGGAAAGACTTTCGACGTGAAGGTTCATATTACTTTAAAATAAGGTCGAATTTACTATTTCGTTTGATTACACGTTCATTTAGGAAATGGACCAGCGCAGCGGGCACAGCCAGCTAGTATGATAATAAACAGTGGTTATACATATTTTTTTCCAAAACAGCTATATTCTTAATTACTTGTTTTGAATACAGTTTAAATATTCCTTTGAAACTGAAGTTTTTTCACATTATATCAAAGCTATATCTTTTGTTTATATATTTCCTTATACCCCCTTTAACAAAATAACATAAACTATTTCTCTCTAATTAAAAATACCTTAGCTTCTGTACCAAGGTTATTTCGCAAATGTTTGGTTGCAGCGTCAACATCTTTTTTTGACCTTAATACTTTGTGTCAGCATAAAATTAGGACATCTTTTATCTGCATGTCAGGAAACTGGCAGGAAATATCCAATAATGTATTGCAGAGTTTTCAACTTCCTTTTTGATGATATGCCATAAATTTCTCACTTTCAGTAAACTAGGTCAATCTTATGACTCATTGAAAGAAAGTCTCCTTAACAGATACGGAATTGTTAGGCTTTATTCAAAATAAATAGAATATGAAAGACTTCGACTTCACATTGAGCTCTAATTAAATTTTCTGCAGGACTGAAACTGCGCGTAAATTTAATAACACTGACAAAGGATGAGAATTAATTTTCACTTTACTAAACAACACATAACCAATATAGTGAAAAATGTGCCCAAACCGGGGATCGAACCCTGGTATAGCGCACCAAGTGCTTTACCATTTAAGCCATCTGGACGACATCCAGTCTGGCATATTTCACTTTGGCAAGGCTGAAACTTTGCAACACAAGATGGAATGTCATACATGAACACGTTACCCAGTGGCGTACATGAGACTAATAAATTCCGAGCATCGGATAATATCTAAATTTCTAATTAAATTTTCAGCAGGACTGAAACTGTGCGTAAATTTAATAACACTGTTATGCGTTGTTTAGCAAAGTGAAAAATAATTCACATCCTTTGTAAAATGCATTGAAGTTTATTTTTTACTTTTTCTTTGAAATGTTATCTTTTGTTTAAAATTTAAAAAATATATATATTTATTATTTTTAAATTTTAGGAATGTAAAATCATTTTTATTATTGCTATTCATATGATTATCGCATATTACACTATTAAATGTTTTCGGATCTTTCTTTGTTACATATACGAAGCTCGTTTTTTTTTTTTTTTAACCGCCGACTGACCTGCTAAACAGGCAGACAAGTGATAAGAGTTAAGGATGCGCGGTGAACGACTTCACATATCCCTAACTAACACATGGGCTGATAAGTTCCCGGTCTATTAAAGAAAACACAACTTTTTAACAAAACTTTATAACTTTAAGACTTTATAACTTTACAACTTTAATAAATAACATAACTTTAATATTAAATAATAATAATTTACTACTAATAATTTAATAATAATAATTTAATAATAATAATTTAATAATAATGTTTAATAAATAATAATAATGTTTAATAAATAATAATAATGTTTAATAAATAATAATAATATTCATTTAATAATAAATAACATAATTTTATAACGAAAAATCTCCAAGCAGCGCTAAGAATCATCGACTCGTTGTTGTTTTTGATCAAAAGTCAACACGCAATGTTCATTCAAAAGAAAACGTACACGTTCCTTGGATATTTTCAGAGTCTGAGCTATCTCCTGCGACTTCACTTTACGGTTCCCCAAAACGATTTTGTGGACTTTTTTATGTTTTCCGGAATAACCACCTCTTTTGCGTGGTGCATCACTGGTGTTCGTACGACCACGTTTAAATTCAGCAAACCAGTCAATAATGGTTGATTTACTTGGTGCAGTGTCTGGATAACGCTTATCAAGTCAAGCGTTTGTTTTTTCCCATCAAATAACAATTCTTGAAATGCTTGTTTATCCATTTTTTGTTTATTAACAAAGTCGTTCAACTAAAACCACTCTAACGTTTTATCCACACGGCGAATCGTCATGACATTTTTTCTGCTACCTTTTAAAGGTTAGTATTTACTAAAAAAAGCATCGGTTCGGCGATTTCAACGCCATATGTGTGCCTTATCAGACGATATGTTATAACATTTGCTACAGCTCTTCATTTTAAGCTGGTGAGCTGTAGCACGTAAACATGGCTGGTACGATTGATGCTCCCGCCAAGTGTGACGTAGTATTATAAGCTTTTTTCAAGCTGAAGGAAACAGTTCAGCAGAAATTCAACGAAGAATAACAATGAGAAGTATGGGGAAAACTGTCTGAGTGATGGTGTCAGAAATACCCTGAATTAAAGAACTGGCTAGGAGGCAAAAGCTTCCAGACGAATGATGAACTTCAAGCCAACGTTCAGGTTCATCTCACATCACTGGCGATAACGTTTTGCGATAAGGGGATTCACGGCGATTATGAAAAAAAAGTAACCATGTTTGTACATAACATTAGGTAATACATTCATTTTGTTCTTTACTTTTGTGTTTTTTTATAGTCAATCGGAGGTTGAAAATAAAAACGTATACTAATCTCGTATAACCAATTTAAAAAAAATACTAAAATGATTGATTGATATACCAAATGTGGATGTTTCATAGCAATCATTTTGGATTCTTCTTTTAAATTGTTAATAATAAGTTATAAATACAAACCGTTTCAAATATATTACCCCAAACGTTTAAGTTTGACAATACATTACAGACAATATGTTGAAAACTAATGACTTACGCATAGGAAACCATATTGTAAAAATAGTCAAGTGTTTTTATAAATCTAGCTCTTGTTTTTCTCAACTTATAATTTTGAATGGATAACTGAACTTCGACTTTATTTCCCATACAAAAACTGTGTCTCTTGATCTATGTTATCTATATTTAACACATTGAAGGATGGCATACAGTCAAGCCTGATTAAGACGCGTTTCAAGGGATTGGACAAAAGTCCTATATTTAGCGGGATCGTGTATTAAAAATGATTTGTACAACGTTGCTGGAACTGAGCTTATTTACACATTTAATCGTCTAAATGAATTTTCGAGCTTTCGTTTATGTGTTTACGGTCGCAAATTGTGTATTGCACGCCTTATTACGATTAAAATTTTACTGTATTCAAGTTTAACTCATTGTTTGCTTCTATGAGACCGACTGGAATAATGACTAAAAATAAATATAGATTAAAATATGTTTTTTTTTTCGTTGATTAATACGTTAAAGCAAAAATTAAAACAAAAAAATATTTGTCAGCTAGGCTAATTTTTAAAATGAAAACGAAAAAAAAAATTTCTTTTTTTTTTCAAGTGCGTAGGGAGGTTTTATTTCGCACAATGTACGGGTGGAAAAGACAAAAAAGGACAACATACACCGCGCAAGGAAGCAAAAATAAATAACAAAAGGCGACAAAATTTTATTTATCTCACTATACTTCAGTAAAAACATACACGAAGCGAGAGACAAATAATATAATATTAGGACGCGTGATCAAAGAGAATTGCAGTATTGCTAATTTAGAGGGATAATCTTATTCAGATATCTACCACTGTTTCCGATTAGTAATATTCGGCTTGCGTAATCTGTCATTAAATAAGACGAATTTTACTGTTCGAAAATAATGGTATCTTCATTAAATAATCTCGCTAAATTTTCAACATTGGAGAAAGTAAAGGAATTCATATCTTGGTTTATGAATTCGCGTATTAAGAGAATTGTTTTGGGTCAATGGACCGAAACTTTATCGTGTATAATGTGGGATCGTGTAATAATCGTTCACTAAACGTAATATTTTTGCAATAGTCTTATGGGCGATGTAAAAGGGACTGCAAAAAAATCCATGTATTAAGCGGGATCGCGTATTAACCGTGTCCACCTGTATTTATATACAATTTAATTTTAATCCCCAAATGCCACAATTGTACTAGTACTTTGTAATGAAATTTTTCATTTATACAATTTACGTGAAGAAAATTTTTTACTTGTTTTCAAATATATTTGTTCGTAAATTCTGGTATCATTTAATCGTCCACATTTTAGCAGCAAAAGTACCTTCCCCTGAAAGTGTTAAAGTTTCAGAAAATACATTTAAGATACTCTGTACACCTGTAAAAACTAAAAAAATATAAAAAAGAAAGGAGCAGCAGATATTTTTTCTAGAAGTGGTGAAAAAAAAAAAAAAGATTCGAGCCAGAATGAAATTGAGAGTGTCGGGGCAAGAAAGTGCCAAGCCACATTTTTGAACTCCTGATATATTTCAATTTGAAAATTTCATGAAATACTCAAATCAAGATATATAACCTAAAGTTTTTTCGAAAATGTCTTAGTAACATTTCAAATATTCTGAGTAACAATATGGCATTACTCTAATGATATTACTATTACGTTCTTTGTAAATTAGCTATCTTCATTGGGGGCATAAACATCTGGGACAAAAACGAAACCTGTCACATAGGCTGGCACCAAGTGACATTAGAAACAAATTATATGTTGGATATTATAATTTACTATATTAAGCAACATATTACAGTGTTAGATTTATTTCACCAAAAATTAGGCTTTTTGCACTTTCTTGCCTCGACCCCTTCAATTAATAAATTCATATTTATAAATAATAAAATATTGGAATAATAATAAGGTTGGAAGTGTAAGTTATTAGAAAAGTTTGCGTTTCCTTAAAATTTAAACACAGTGAATGCACAATAGGAAATCAAAAGGGGAAAATAAAATAGCACTTTTGTAAACGAAACGAATCAACAATAAAATAGTTGTTGGTTTAGAAAAGGAAATTGCTAAACATACTTTGCATTTTTAAAGCGTTAAAAAAGTCATTTCACTTTAAAGCCTTTTTCGTGCTATATCTAAATTGTAACCACTTTCTTCCATTTAAATAAATTAAATTAGCGTTTTATACTTTTCACGGCACGCAAAACATTGATTTTCTTATAGAACGATTTCGACTGAATGAATCAGCAAATGCAATTTAAGAAACTGAAACTGAAATGGAACTCAGACATAATTAATATTAAATATTCCAAACTGCAGAAAACAAGTAATATTAAAAAAAAGAGAACAGGATATGAAAAGGATTTCATCTATACTAATATTATAAAGGAGTAAAGATTGTTTTTTTGTTTGTTTGTTTGTTTGTAGGGGGTAATCTCTGGAACTACAGAACCGATTTCAAAAGGGATGGTGGCAAATTGATGGTGACAGTCCCTGCTCCAACAAAGGCTATATTTTATGTCGGTGCCACTACCTCCAGGGGGGTGCAGGAGCGAAAAACTTTCTAAAATTTCGATTTTTTGTATACTGAAGGAGATAGAAACATCAAATTTGGTATGGTAAGTTACTTATAAGATGTAAATACTCTCTAAGAACAAATTCTAAAAGCATTCGAAATTTAAAAGGGTGAGATGAGGGAAAAGCGTTCTAAAAACTTTCTAAATTACAATTTCTATGGAATCTCTGGAACTACAGAACCGATTTCAAAAGTGATGGTGGCAAATTGATGGTGACAGTCCCTGCTCCAACATAGGCTATATTTTATGTCTGTGCCACTGTCCCCAGGGGGATGCAAGAGCAAAAAACGTTCTAAAATTTCGATTTTTTGTATACTGAAGGAGATAGAAACATCAAATTTTGTATGGTAGTTACTTATAAGATGTAAATGCTCTCTAAGAACAAATTCTAAAAACATTCGAAATTTAAAAGGGTGAGATGAGCGAAAAGCGTTCTAAAAACATTTTAAATTACAATTTCTATAGAATCTCTGGAACTACAGAACCGATTTCAAAAATGATGGTGGCAAATTGATGGTGACAATCCCTGCTCCAACATCCTCTTTAATAAAAAGCTATGCATTGCTGACGACTGGGTTTTTCGCTAATCGTTGCCACAGATTAATCTCGGAAAATGAATTATTTGGAGTTACTGACAAAAATAATAGCTCAAAAAGTATTTGTCAGAAAATTGTTAGACAAACTGCGTTTGAAAGGTAAAAAATTGTATTCTTCTTGATATAATTTTCAAATCTAATGATTATGCCGTTTTTCAAATATTGAATTTAAAAAATTACCAAATTTCACAATGGAGTACCATAACTTTACGTGTAAAAAGATAATTATAAGGGCGACGTGTCCTGATGTGTATATTGGCTGTAGCACGAGTCACAAATTATAGTACCCTTATTATTCTCTTAAAATATAAAAGTGCAGTATGAAATGTCAATATTTTGTTTGATTAAAGGTTGGTTAAGAGAAATTGACCAGCGTAACGGGCGTAGCTTGCTAGTATAGTATAATTCTAGTAGATTGCCATTGAAGATATATTTTTTATTTCACGGTTATAAATTAGTTTTCGTTGATCGTATTTTGCCAATAAAATTTTCATTTTAATGCCTTATAGTTCATTTCTTACGTGTATGTTTCCTAGAATTTTTTATCGTTATAATGTTTCGAATCCTTTTCGTATGCTAAAATCAATTAAGCTGTTCAAAATAAACAAAACTGAAAAGAAAAAAGTATCTCTCTCTCTCTCTGTCTGTCTTTTTTTCTTTTAAATGAAACAGAACTCAAAATGATTCGAAATTTTCATGTTAGAAAGAACCGGAAAAATAATCGATACAAAAATGTTGTGGTTAAAAACCCTGAAGAAAAAAAAAAAGAAAAACGAACACATTTCACAAAAAATTAACACAGATATGTGAAATAATTTGGGAGCGGAATTCACAGTAATCAAACTGCATTTTTCTAACAGAGTTGCCAAGTCTCCGGTTTTTTGTACACCAGTAATTGTTTAGAGAAAAATGTTGTTTTTTCAAATCACAGAAAGCTACAATTAAATAAAACAACATTTTCTGTACTAAAATACTGGTATCCAAAAAGCCGGAGACTTGGCAGGTATGTTCTAATATTTTCTGGCTTTTATATAATACTTGTCCGGCTCCCCAAGAAAGAGGTTTTTGTTATAATTATTGTATTATATTGTCTTCAGATTTATCTACTGACTACTTTTGTATAAATGTAAAGACTTTTTGTGTAATTTAAACAACTGATAAATATATGCTATAAAGGAAAAAAATGCTTAAAATGCATAACATTTCGACTTTTTGTTGGATTAATATTGTCACCATGTTCATCGAAATTTTCGTCTTTATCCCCTTCTTTATGAAAGAACATAAAACTGTAATAATTTTTAAATCACTATTATTACTGAATAGAATATAATTACCATATAAATATTTATGACACCAAAAAGCACCAAATGTTTTCACTGCATGAGAATTTTTGTACAGTCAGCAAGCAGTTTATCACAGCATCTAAATATGGCTGTGCCCGTTCTACACCAATTTAAATCCTATTAATATCATAGCCTATTTTATTGGAAGTGAGTTAAGGCTGAAGAAAAAAGATTTTACAAGTCGTTGTATATTCGTTTGCAGCTCAGTGGTTCAGCGCACAATGCGTCGCGTGACGACGCTACAGCTCCAGAGTTCGACTCCAGGTTCACTGAACTTTTCGGAACTTTGTAAAATGAATACCAAGTTTACTGGGGAACTAAATGCTAGGGTTTCAGCGTGAGGTTGACCATCTGACCGAGACATATGCTGCATAGTATTCCAGAGAACATGGTGAAGAAAATAGGGTCGAGTACTGCAGGCCATGATCAGCAGCTCTTATAGCACCAGCGATTTTAGTTTGATTATTCGTTTTCTATCATCCAAACATATTTTTTGAACATATGATGTCCTTGTTCCCATAGTTCATTTTTGTATGAAACTGCTCGTTTTGGTGGTGACCCGATTCAATATCATTAGGATAAAGAATTGATATGTTTGTCTTTTCGTGCCTAAACGCTAGGGATCTTGCGTTAGGTTGACCCCCTGTCCGGGACATACTGCATAATACCCTAGATCCCATGGTCAAGAAAATAGAGTCCCGTACTACAGGCTGATCATTAGGAATTGTAGCGCCACTTTGTTTATTCGTTTTCAATGATCCAAGCATAACTTTTAAACAGATATTCCCAGAGTTCCATTTTTATGAAATGGATCGTTCTGGTGGTGACCGTTTCAATATCATTATGCTAGAGAATTGGCATATTTGTCAATTCATGTCTATGTTCTTGTCTTTTTTTCATTTTATAGGTTCTAAAGTTCCTAAAAATTGGGTAATTGTCAAGATGTATGGCAAAATGGTGTTAAGGTATACCGTACCACTGTACGTTTTCAAACTAGTCGTCGTATCGTGTATAGTCTTTTATAGAAAAATTTCAACAATTTTAATAAATAATCATCTACTGCACATAAAAAAGTTCGATATTTTCAGTAATGGGATTTCAAGTGAATGGCCGAAAACAATAAAGTTTTTAAAAACACTTTGTTATGTCAGACTACGCACACCAAAATAAACCAATTAGCATGCAGAAATATAAGATACTGTCCCTTGAAGGACGTTTTATTTTTTTCTGAAAAATTGCTGGTTTGTATATGAGTAATTCTCAGAAACTTGGAAATTTCAAGTCCCAGGTCTCCTGTGGACGTATTTTTAAAATTACAAGACGAAAGGATGATTCAAACTACCAATACGACTCAGTTATGCATATAAACTGTGATTATTTGCTTTTTGCCGTTGAAATATGTTATTAAAAATATTTTTAATATAAATATCACTGTGTTCTATTAACACATGTACGAAAGAAAGAGGTTTCTCTGTCATTATAGCATATATATTTATGATATTTTCTTTTATAAAGCGCATTAAGATACTAAAAAATATTTAGTCATTTAAGTATATTTATACAATGAAGGAAATTAAAACACATTTTATTGCTGTCCAAAGGATTTGACATCATTAATTCACATTACTATAAGTCTGTTCCTATTTCCTCAGTAAATCACAGCACATTTATTATATAGCTGTACGTTAGTCTGTATTATTTTTTTATACGCCATTCTCTCATATATTATATTTTTAATATAAACAAATAACATTTCTGTTTATGTTAATGTATTTTGGAAATGTGTTTCAAAATATACTTAGTAACTGAAAATATACTTAAGCCTAATATTTTTCCTGATTAAGCCATTTTCAAAAGTATTTCATAATTCTCTCACAATAATTTCTTCACAGTCATTCCCTCACAATCATTACCTCGCAGTCATTCCCTCACAATCAATTCCTCAAAATTTTAATATATGATGCAATGATCTGTATACACTTATACTACACAATAAAATAAGACTAATCTAAAGCAATATAATACACATTAAAAACTCTTAAGATTTTTTATTAGAGTAAAGTTTTTTTATATATAAATAACGCTAGCCAGGCCCCTACCTGGCCGGCATGAGTGCCTAGCTTGACGAGTTAGTACCTGGGAGTGGGGCGGAAATCTCCTGATCACAGCATGGCTGTGACTCACCTGAATGTAGTGTTGTTGGAATCGCTGCAGTGCTCTAGTGGTTTGCTACAGATCTCTTTGCATGCCCGTTCAAGGTTTCTATTTAACTGGTTGAATTGGCAAATTTAAAAAAAGCAAAAATCAATGAAGAGAAAACAATTGGTCTCGTAATTTAGAACCTTGATCAGGTGACGAGACCTTCACCTGACTAGGCACCCCCAGAGGTATAATTCATAGGGAACTTGGAGGACTTTGCACCTACGACGGATTTTACAGGCACCAGGCGCCTTTAGCGCCTTTTGGCATCTCTGCTGGCTTCTCACGCTCACGGTAGATTCTCGCTGTAGTGTTTATCGCCTTTTTGGAGGCTGATTTCACTTTTCTCTGTCAGGATTTTTGCTGTTTTTATGTGCTCACCCCTGTTGTTGTGGGTTTTTTCTGTCTATTATCATTCGTTGGTTTTTTGTCTCTTTCTTGATAAATTGATATCACGAGCTTGTGCTATAGCTGGTTGTCACATTTTGAAACTTGGTCTTCTTTCGAGAGTTTCACTGGTTATTATGTCACCATGGTGGGTTTTGTCACATTGTAACATTTGTTACTGGTGGTTGTCACATTGTAACTTTTGCTACTGCTAGTTGTCACTTTGTAACATTTGTTACTTTTGGTTGTCACATTTCTGTATGTTGCACACTCATTTTTATTGTTTTTGTCACTTTAACGTAACCGTGCATTATATCTGGGGGTTTTATTTTTTTTTCTTTCGTGAATACACTTAATGCGATCAGTCCAATGAATCCTAATGGCTGTTATCACTGTTTTTTAATTTTGTGTAACTTGTTGATTTGTTATTTGAAAAACTTGGCGGACTAATGTAGTAGGTCTTAATACAAGGAAATTTCAATTGGACTCCATTAAAAAAGAAAAACAAAACAGCCACTTTTTAGAGCATAACCCTTATAAATACTCTATCGCTTTCTTATACACATGTCCTCACTAGGTGTCATTTTACGGCTCTGAACCTTTCAAAAATGATTTCAATTAAAAAAACGAGAACGGAAAATCATACGTCAAGCATAGATTATGAAACACTTTCCAACATAGCCAGAAAACTGTAACGAAACTGCACCGTTAAATAAAGTGAAAGAAGATATGTAAGTAAACAGTTTAGAAAGCTTATAACGCATTGAAAAATACAGTTTTCGAAATTACCTTCCAGTTTCAAAAAAGTAGTCGAATTATTTTGTGCATTCGTGTATATGATCAATAGATATGGATATATAGAATGATAAAATTTAGTTCCTTTGGAATATTCACATTTAGAAATTTTTGCCAATCGATAGAAATGCACTCTAAATCTTTTGTACAGCCCTGTATATTATCTGAAGACTTTTGTACGCACCACATATTAAGTGAAAGGCAACTTAAAATTCACTCGCAGAAATTATCAACCGTAAAAGACAATTTATTGTTTTCTTTGCGTAGCCCCGTATATGAATTTATTTATATTCCACAAACTTCTATTAGTCTACTAAATATTTTTCATCAGGAAAATGCGTAACACAATTAAAAACTACCCTTAAGCAATTCACTCCCGTAGTCTGTAATACTTACGGATTTCCTTGTGTAGCCCTCGATATAAACAACCGAGTTTATAAACACACACGTACTATGAAAAAATTTAGTTAAACTTAAAAACGCAAACCCAAGGTGAAAACGCACTTATCACACATATACTGTAAATATCGCCCAAATACTGTAACCGATATCTTTTGTGTGTCCCTGTAAATAAACACAATGCACACAAGAGAGCAATTTATAGTGTATCTCAGTAATGTATATAATTTTCATTATGTTTGAAATAGTGAAATATCACTAAATTACACTGCAAACGATTTTCCCCATAGAACAATGTATAACAGAATTCTTCTGTTGGACCCTGTAAATCAATAATTAATGCTTTGCACCCCATATTCCACAAAAAGCATGTTTTAATACTCTTCATAATTATATATCAATTTCATTATGTTTTAAATGATGTAGCGTAAACAAAATGCATTTGAAACGATTATTCCCTATTTACTGTAATGTAACGGAATACTTTTGACTGTTCCTGTAAAACAACTATAAGTGCTACACACTTAAGTTGAAATAGGCTGCATGCTATAGTAAACGACAAAATTTCAGGACAATCCGAGTAGATTTACACGTGTTAGAGCACGGACAGACAGCAGACGACTAGACGGCAGACGGCCATATGGCCAGACAAACGGAAGTCATAAACACTTTTCAACTAGGTTGGAAAGTGTTAAAAAGAAGAATATAATAACCCTTTCTTTGACACGTCTACGTACTTTCATTGATATATTTTACAGCCTATCTACAACTGGGAGCCATAACAAAATTATACTAGCAGACATTGCCAGAAATTTCAAAATTTTTGACATAGTTTAATACTTTTGTTAAAAGAAAAATTGTTCCTGTGTCTCATTCTACTTGCTTCTGCTATCACTTTACTAACCAACATATAAAAAAAAGATATTTGAAAAATATTTAAAATCAATATTATCAAGAAAATATCACGCAAATAATTGCGACAAATGCAAATAACTCGAGAAATATGGAAAGAAGATATCCCTTTATACGCCTTCTCAAATTTAGCAATTCCAGAATTTTAAATCCAATGGCCATAAAATATATTTTTTGTAAAATGTTGAAAAATTGTCTTTATTATATTCTCATATTTAGTCATTTTTAAAGTTGTCGAAGATAATTTTAAATTCTGCAGTTGATTTATTATTTTCCTTTTTTCTATAAAGCATAAAGCAGAAAATATGTAAAAAGTGTTTTTTCAAAGGCTATTTTTATAATTTGTCTATATAATCTCTTGATATTTAATTTTATAAGAAATGCTACTTTCTGATGTTTAATTACAATAATAAAATGTTTACTTATGAACTTTGTATTTTAAAATAGCTGACATAAATATTGGTTACTTTTTATGTCAGGTATTTGTGTTTCACTAGGTCTTTTTTAGGAGTACAAAAACTTCCAGCGATGGTTCGAATTTTACAAAATACAAATAAGAAATGTTTTCAGTAATGTTTTACCAAATAGTCTACATTCTTTGAAATTTTACACTTTATCTAATAAAAGGAGTAAAAAAAGAAAAGATGATAAAACGAATTTGAATATTTACAACATATTTCGAATTCCAGTAACATGACAAAAAGTTTTTGCGTCTCATGTTTCTCGAGCCTTTTCCCTCTTTAACTTCTACACCTAAAAGAAACATAATATCTGCAAATATTTTAAAATGAACATTATCAGGGAGACATGTCAGTATGTCACAATAAATGACAAAAAATAATATGCAAATAAATACTATATATCAAATAACTTCTTATACATAGCAAACTCAAAATTTGAAACTTAATAAACATAAAAAAATATATTATACTGATAGATGATATTGAAAATACATTATATTCTATATCTGGATGTTTAAAAATCATTGTGGAAAATTGTTATTTGGGCAGTTGATTTATTATTTTTTTAAATTATGAAACATTAAAGCAGAATTATTAGAAAATATTCGCTTTGATCATGAATTTTAAAATTAGATTGTATGCATCTCCATAGTCCATTTAGTATGAAATATCAGGAGATATAATTGTTTTATTGAATTCGAACCACTTTTTAAAAATTATAATCAGGATCATAAACTTCTGAAATTATCTCATATTAAATCTACAAAAACAACAAAATTGTAAATAGACATAACCGTGAAAATGCCGGCCCGGCAGCGTGGTTGGTAGCGGAGGCGACCGCCACGGTGAGGGCTTAGGTTCGAATCCTCGTAAGGCATGGATGTCATAATATGTGTCTCTTCAAGTTCTGTCTACTTTCTGGTGTATATCTCGCCCCTGTCAAGAAGAAGATTTATGTAATTTTTCAACATCTTGTGAGTATTTCTGTGAATTTTAAAAAAATATGAATGGATCATTCGAGACAAACAGCCTAGTAGCTTAAGGTCTCAAAGCCATTCTCGTTCACACCCTGGAAATATGATGTTTTAGGTTTATTTATATAACGTTATAGCTCGAATTTTAAATAAAACTATTTTCGTAGAGAAAAAGTCACTTTATTTATTTATCTAAATTATACGATTAAATAAGGGTTAAATTAAATTACGTTGCGTTGAACGAATAGTGATATTCAAATTTCAATTGCAATACTTCCCTGGAAACACTGAATAGAATGTAGAACTTTATCAGATCCTTCCTTATATCAGGACAATAAAAAAAATATAAAACAAGAATGAAAAATCTTGAGTTAAGCATAGATTATGTAACACTTTCCAACACTTCTAATATACTTTTACAAATCTTTACCGTTTAGTAAGCTGGAAGGTGGTGTCTAATTAAACATTTTGGAAAACGCATAACACATTTAACAAGTTGGAAATTGTTCGTTAAACGTGACATAGGAGGTATGTTCGTTTTGTAACTAGTTTCTCAATATAAAAAAAAAAATCCTCCTTCTTATTTCAGTGAAATGAATTATGTCGTCTGCAAGGAACAAAATGAGCATACCTTTTTTTTTCTTATTACGTATGCCACATTTACAAATTCGAATTTCTTTTCACCATGGAGATCTTGCTTTGCGAATGATTACCACCATGGTTTAATATGTTTATGACTCACGATGAACGAATCTCCTGTGTTAATTTACTCTAATGCATTGAGAACCTAATTTTTTAACCTAATTTCCACTGAAGTTAGCTCAGAAGCTATAAATTTTTGAATGTAACTCATCTCTCAAGCAAACATTTTTTTTTGAACGATCTTTCTAAAAATGTAACTTTTATGCAATTTCATTCGGAAAAATAATTTTAAATAAAAATGGCCGCCTGGCATATGATAAAAGAAGTGGTCTGCCCGTATTTGTTTTCCTCAGTCACATGACTTGCACTTTTATTATAGTATAGATTACGTATGATAGGATTTAATAGAATAAAGAAAACTTTTATTAATAACTTTTTAAGTTTTGATTCGATAGTCATAAAATTTGAAATTACTCGACAAAAGTTTGCAACGATTATATATGTTAAATTTTAAATCAATCGTTTGGGTAGTTTTTATGCTGTTATATGCGGGCAGACAGACAAACGGACGGACGGACAGACGGACGAATGGATGGACTAGACGACGACTTCTAGGTGCTACGTATTTATATAATTACGAACGCACCTAAAAACGAGAGATTTTCCATATCTAGTCCATAGTTCATAAGTCAGTACATAGAGCTACGAAATCTCTTTTATTATTAATACAATGTTTAATTAAGTTAGTGTGAATCAGTACCAATTGACATATACGTTCAAGCATATGCGCGCGAAAAACACATTAAATAAATAAACTGCACAATCAATTTAAATATTATAATTTAAAATAAAAGGTTTCTATAATAAATGAAACATTCCCTTGAACGCTAAAAACGTACAACAACAGAACAGTAAATTCACGATGATAGAAGGAAATAAAAGAAAATATATAAGTACCCGAAAATTTTGCATTTCCTTTGCATTTAATGTTGTACGAAAGCAATGGGAATAGAAAGATGAAAAGTAATCTTAGAAATAAAATAAATCAACAGTAAAAGTTGTCCCGGAAAACAAAATCCCCAAGGCATTAGGGAACAACTTTAAGACTGTTTTTCATGGGTGTTACAGATTTTCATTCATGTATATATTTTTTAATTGTTTTTCCTTTCGTCATAGTGTTGTTAAAATTTCCTTTAACATTTATTGGATTAAAAAATAGCCATAAAAGTACAACAAAACTGAATAATAAAACTGTTTCAAAGTAGAACAAAACTTAAAAGATGGAGATAACATTTATTTTGTTTATTTTTATAAAACAAGCTTAAAGGACTGCGTTGTGTTAGTGTAAAGCTGCTAGTACCCGACCGAAAGACCGAATTTTTGTGCTCTTTTTGAGTTTTAGCCGAAAACGAAAGTCCATCACATGAAGTTCTAGATTGTATATATACATACGTTGAATAATATAAATAATTATTTATTTAGAAACACATACTTATCTACAAATACACTTTTATTTATGCATATGCATTGATGTGCACATTTTTTGTTTTCAATAAAAAAAAATATTATCCTTACATATTTTTTTAATATTTTATAACAAAAAATTTCAAGCATTTATTTATTATCCATTTTACAGTTAATCATGCACTAAAAGTTTATACAAAAAGTTATCAACTGCTTAATAATTAGATTTTAACTTTAGCAATATATATATATATATATATATTCTTTAAGAGAGCAATAATACTAAAAGCTAAAATAACTAATTATTTACAAGTATTATTACTTCAGTCAAAATTTAAAAAATATATATCGACACGTTTAAAATACAATGTACACAATAAATGTTCAAAATATTTATTTTGTCATTGATACTTGTACTAATTATAATGCGGTGACATATCATTTATGTGAAATTGAAAAGGTGTTTTTAAACAGCATATAGCTGAAAGCAAAACAAAAATGAGAGTGCCTCGATTTTTTCAACACATAATTATATAAAAAGAAGAAAGGGACATTTTGGAAGATAAAATTATGCACAATGAAAACTGATTAATCAAAGACTGTAATAGAATTTTTAAAGAAAAATAATTAACATTTAGTTTTTTTAATTTATTGAAATAGTTTATAATAAAAAACGCAATATTTAAATATATTACGAGGGTTGTTTTTTCTTCAACCTCCGATGGACTATAAAATAAACATCAACACAAGTAAAGCACAAAATGAATGTATTACCAAAAGTTATGTACAAACATGGTTACTTTTCTACATAATCGCCGTGAATACTGAGGTATTTGTCATATTAGTGGATAAGCTTTCCGATCCCCCTCTTCCAAGAACCCTGCCGGCAGTGATGTGCGATACTTCTGAACGGTGGCTTGAAGCTCATCATTCGCCTGGAAGCTTGTGTCTCCTAGGCAGTTCTTTAATTCAGGGAAGAGATAGAAATCACTCGGTGCTACGTCGTGGATACACGACGCATTTAAACTGCTCCAGAAGCTGTTTGGTCACAACAACACTGTCCATCACTCAGACTGTTTTCCCCATATACTTGGGTCATTATTCGGTGAATTTCTGCTGCACTATTCCTTTCTGCTTCAAGAAAGTGGATAACACAACGTACCTCACGCACAAATTGTACCAGCCATATTTGCGTGCCTACTGCTCAGCTCAAAATGACGAACCGGCGACGGTAGTAGTACAAGTCATAGTTAGGAAGATGGGCAGTCGTCCACCATGCATCCTTACCTCTCATCACTTGTCTGGCTATTTAGCGGCTCGACGAAGGGTGAATAGAAAAAACGACCCTCGTACCAAGTTTCCTAAAATGGACTCACTGATTTTAAAATTCAATAACTTCCAAATTTTGACAGATATTTAAAAAAATCTTGCAGGAGAATAATATAAGATGGGATGAGTTTTTTACTTCGATTCCTGATTTTAGTTTCAAAAAGCAGCGATAGATGGCGCTACGAGTTATAGGAGTGCAATAAAAGCCAAAACTAAAATCACCCATCATTGATGCGAAAGAAGTAAGTTCAATAAATGGAGTAGGTCTCATTCGCAAATACAATCTTGTTCTTAGGGCCAAATTCTGAAAAATTTATTGAGGAATTATACCCACTCCATGTATTGAACCTCATTCCTTCACATCAATGCTGGGGGATTTCTGCTTTTATCTCGATTGAATCAGGAATCATCAATATTATTCGAATAGTCAAACAATAATAACATGATCGAAATACACCCAAAGATACTACGGGCTATGCATGGTTTCTTCTGTAGGCACGTCTTTATGAAATCTGACTATGACTTTGGTACGCACCAAATATTCGGTTTTTTAATCACCGAAACTGAATATTCTACGAAAAAAAGATTTTGTGCCAAAACTCGCCGAAAACAAAAACGAATCTGAACTTTCGGTTGGTTACGGAATGTCGGAAAGTTTTAGTTGAAAGTCTAAAGTTTATCATATATTCTAATACGAGCAAATCTTGTGGTTGGTTATATATATATATATATATATATGCAAAAATTATCTTAAAAACGGCTCTAACGATTTTGACGAAATTTCGTATCCTACCGTTTTGGGGCACCAGACAACCATTGGGCTAGGTCACATGCTCGAGAAAATTCGATTAATGGGTCATTTTGGGTCATTTTGGGTCATGGTCTAGCTAATTGTATGTAAAAAACGGTTCAAACGATTTTGACGAAATTTTGTATCCGACCATTTTCGGGCATGAGAAGTCAATTGGGCTGGGTCACATGTTCGAGAACTTTCGATTAGTGGGTCATTTTTGGGTCAACGCGGGTCAAATTAATTTTATCTAAAAAACGGCTGTAACGATTTTGACTAAATTTTGTGTCCTACGAGTTTCGAGCACGATAAAAGCATTGGGCTATGTCGCATGTCCGAGAAAATTCGATTAATGGGTCATTTCTGGGTCATTGTGGGTCAAGATCTAAAAAGCGGCTCAATTTACACTAAATTTTGCATCCAATGGTTTCCGGGCACGAGAAGACTGTTGGGCTAGGTCACATGTTCGAGAAAATTCAATTAGTGGGTCATTTTGGGTCATTTTGGGTCATGGTCAAGCTAATTGTATCTAAAAAACGGTCCAAACGATTTTGACGAAATTTTGTATCCGACTATTTTAGGGCACGAGAAGACTATTGGGCTGGGTCACATGTTCGAGAACTTTCGATTAGGGGGTCATTTTTGGGTCAAAGCGGGTCAAATTATTTTTATCTAAAAAAGGCTCTAACGATTTTGATTAAATTTTGTATTTTACGAGTTTCTGGCACGCGAAAATCATTAGACTAGGTCAC
Source organism: Maratus michaelseni (assembly GCA_963931845.1). Taxonomy (NCBI): domain Eukaryota; kingdom Metazoa; phylum Arthropoda; class Arachnida; order Araneae; family Salticidae; genus Maratus; species Maratus michaelseni. The sequence goes on along the minus strand of OZ007595.1, from coordinate 78,005,941 downwards.
ATGTTCGAGAAAATTCGATTAGTGGGTCATTTCTGGGTCATTGTGGGTCAATATCTAAAAAGCGGCTCAATTTACACTAAATTTTGCATCCTATGGTTTTCCGGCACGAGAAGACTGTTGGGCTAAGTCACATGTTCGAGAAAATTCAATTAGTGGATCATTTTGGTCATGGGTCATGATATTTGAACTCAAATTTAATTTTGACCGAGCATAGCTCGATCTTCCCTGCTCGTAAAAAATCTCTAAGAAGAAATATTAAAATTAAAAGACATATATTATATAAACATATACTCATAACTGAGATATCGTTTCCTAAAGAAATAGTGTATGGCTATGCGAAAAGGTAGCCTTATAACGAAAGTTTTGTTTAAGAAATCCTTTTGGTACGAGTTTTTAACATTAAAGAGACATAAAAAAAAACTTCTACCATCGTAATTTTCGCAAAAACAGTACTTTTACAGAAAACTAAAACGGAATAAAAGGCTAAAAGAGCTGTAAAACTAGTATGTTGTGGCTATCACAAAACTTTCTTCTATATAAATCGGAACTCTCATTTATATGTCAAACAAAAATTGAATGACAATGTATTCCAATATTAAGGATTTGATTTGATTGCCTAAGAGGCACTGCTCAGACAAGGACTAACAAGGAAGGTCTCCTTAAAACGCATACTCAGAAAATTTTGAAAAAAATGCTAATGAAGCTACTCATGTATGTAATAAAGGAACAGTGGAATTTAGCTGCTGAATCCCAGTAGAAAATCTGCAAAAAATAAAAACTTTCGAGTATTTAGCGGAAAAAGACGCGATTTGGCTTAGCAACATTTTTTCCTCGCCAAACGCAAACGATCGTTTGCATTTTGAAATTGCTTGCAAAATTATTATTCGAATGCGCAATACGTAATGAATTTAAACATAAACTATGAAATAGTTTATTATTTTTTCTATAATATATACAACATATATTAAATTCCATTATACATACATATAGATATGTACACAAAATTGTAGCTATAAAAATTTACTTATTATGTAAGTTAAACTTACATAAACAAGTTCAGCAAGAAAAAGTCTTTCCTTAAAGATTATTTGTCATAACAGTGTATTTTTTGAAATTTCATTACGTCGCCAACCAGTGATAAATCGCCAAATAAACGAAATTTTCTTAATTTTTTACGGACGTTATATCGAGGTTCCGCAGAATTTTTTTTTATAGACGTATATACACTCATGAGAAGAACATTCTGTAATTTTTTCAAAATTTTCTGAGTATGCGCTTATGGAGATCTTCCTTGTAAGCGTGAAGCTTCTTGGAATTATGTGGGTGAATTAAAAATCATCAGTTAAAATGGCGATATAAGAATTATATATTCATAATCAAATGATTACATTTCGGCGTCCCCTCTTCGATGACCTCAAGCAAAATTGAATGATTCCTATCATGAGGATTCTAAATTTGATATTACGTAGAATTCTGAGCACATAAACTGTAGATATAAGCATCACATAAATATAACAAATCATTGATTTGCTTCTGCCCCTCTTCGTGGATTTTGCCCAAAAAGTAATCAGGCTTAGTTCACCTAAGAATAGAGTTTCATATTAAGCGCCCATTCAACGCTTCTTTTTCACTTTGCAAAAGTCTAACGAAAACTGATATTTAAGAACTAATTACTTAACAACAAATTATTTTACAGACTCATAAGTTATATCATATTAATGAGGCCGAGCGTGACAACATATGTAAATTTTGTAAAAATGTGTATATAATAACTATGGGTTTTATAATTTTTATGTGTTTTCCATAGGACTTTAATGATAAGGCAAACTGAATAAAAAGATTTTATTGCAGCCATGGCGATACTATATATAGTGGAGCTCCATCTAAAATGCGTCTAAAAACACAATAAAGATGAAGTTTAAATAGCAGTTGATTTATGAGAGGTTAAGGATCGCGTGTTCCCACAGCCATGGGTTCCCGTTCTAAGCTAACTACATGCTTGTAAAAGAAGTTCCTCTCCTTTTCCAATGGACGCTCTTTGGACGGTTGCATTTTCACTAATTGTGTCCCCCGAAGAGTGAGTGAACCAATTGTGGTAATACTTGGTGTGCTACAGTATATCAACCCTATAAATTTAATACTAAGTATAGAGTTTTTTATTATTCAAAACACATTTTAATATCAATTAGAGAAGTCGTCTCGTGAGATTGACTTAGCTCACTACGAGTTAGCAGTTGTATTTTTTAGTGCATCTTGATATTTTTGTTATAAGACTTTATTCTCTGAATTTGATGCGTTTAGCATTATTTTTACAGTCAGGATTCTTCGGAGCAGAATGCTAATGGTCACTAACAGTATTTAATAGAATTAGTATATTGTTTTAATTCAGTTCTTAGGTTGATTATCACGAATGATATGTATATTCGTTTAAGCTTGATTCTTTGGGTACGTAGTTAATTAAGCTAACATTTATATGCGTGCAGTTACTACCTGTGGAATCCCAATCCCTGGACGATGATGATGAGGCGATGCCCCCCCCCCCTCCCCAGACACATGGGTACATGTACTCCTAATTGGTATTTTGTTTGGGATGTTATTTATATGTTGTTAGATGGCACCAAATGTGAATCTAGTAAGTCTGATATATTTATGAAATATGAATTATAGTAATAATTTAGTAATTGAGTGTTTTGTTTATTTTAGTTTTAATTTTATTTTATTAATGCAACAAAGGGTTGCTATTATGTTAATAATGAATATAAAAGTAAAAATGAATGTTTGGCTAATATACCGAAATAAATTAGAGACGAATGTTTTTCTAATTAGCTACATGGTAGCTAAATAAGTATTTATTTTTAAATTTCCTTTTTGTGCTGTATATAAATGTAAAAAAAAAAAAAACTTTTTTATTGTTAAGTTTAATCATGTTTTAGTTTTTATTATAGCATATTGTTTATTACTTTATTTATAGGATAGTGTAGTGTAGTTTTGAGACTAGAATATTTTTAATGTGTGTATTTTTCCAACCCCAGATCCATAAGTGGGAACACCGTCATAATAGACAACGCGTAATATGTATTATGTTACTCGTATTAGTTTCCAAAATAAATCATTTTGTAATTGTTTACTCTTGTCAGTTGCAGTTCGTATTGGTGATCACTTTGTTTATGAATTATCCGTCTAAATTAACCGGTAACAACAAACAATGAGAAATCCACTCAGCGTAGATGTTTGCGCGGACTTTTCTGGGATAAAATCGTGACCATATTTGTATGTGTCCAAATCTTCCCAGCAATTATTAAAGCATGTTTTGATGTTAAATTATTCACGCATCTTATAATTGTAATGACTACTTGTCTTGTAGTAAGATTACATGAAAAATACAAAAATATGAACACTGATTGTCTACTGTTTTTGGATAGACGCTACGACATAAAACTTTTTACAAAGTCTTTAGCATATGAATTAGCTATTTTTGTAAGTTGAAGAATAATGTAAAGAATCAACACTTTATAAATGAAAACGAAAGTACATATACACGAATACTTCGTAATCTTAAAGGACTTACTTAAGCAATATTAAAATATATGTAGTATGAACTTTAGTATGCAATATTGTCAAATTATTTGAATGTTTACATATTGTCAAGATTTCACTTATATTCCTAACAATATGTAGTAATTTTATTGCCGATATTTCTATGTTTATAATATTGGCGTCTCATTGTAAATATTTTGAATGTAAACTCAATATTTCAATATTAATCGTATTTCGTTGGAAGAATTTTCGACGAATGTAATATTCATCATCACTTATAGTATTTTTTTATGTTTTGTAAATAATCAAAATTGCACTATCAAATATGTATTTTTTTAATAAACTTGCCAACTGGGCTTGCACAGGCTAAAGCCATATGGTAGGCCTCCCTGCTTGGTTGAATCTGAATCTGAATCTGACGAAATATTAGACGTCATTATAAACAATATAACAAACATTGTTTTGCACTCTGTTGAAGGATTAAAATTGTATTTTATTTCTTTTCACATTAACTAAAATTTATCGTCAGTTATTGTTCCCTTAACAAAAAGCAGAATAAAGAAATCTCATACCTTACTTCAAAAGTTTCTTGTAATATATGGAAAGCACATATTCTTGCAAAAATGTATGTAAAAAATTGAGTTACGATTATCAGAAAATTGCCAGGTATCGCATTTATTTCAGTCGGACATCTATTTGGTAGATATCAAAAGAAAAATTGCTTTCTTCACTCTTTGAAAGTTATCACTTTTTTTTCTTTTTTTGCGATAAACTAGAGTAAGATATCCACAACTGCTTTAAACTCAATAACTTAAATAAGAAAACTTAGAAAAGTAGAATAGTCCCAAAACTATTATCCTTATAAAATGGTGCATGATATATAGATGTCGATTCGAATAAGAAACTTCTTCATAAAACAAATATAATTATAAAAATCCCACAGATATAAAATAAATAAATATGTTAAATATTTGTTTATAAAACTTGAGTAAAATTCCCGATTTCTGTAGTATTGAACGGGTAATTTTAATATAACATGTAGTTTTGAATTAACTAGTAAATTTCATATTACACATTAATCTTTTTCAAAAATTAAACTAAACCATCATTTTATATAAAAATAAATAAATAACAGAATAAGTAAAGAATGCAGAAATAAAATGAAATTGGTGTGATATAAATATAGTTGCAATGATTCTCCTAATTAAAAAATATATATATATATATATAAATCTACGATTATTTGATAGAATTACAAAAGCATAGTAGTTTTAATAACCGCGTAGCCTAACAAAAAATAAATAATTCATATGTTATTTCAATAATCTGCTGTACTAATGAATGGAAGTGACACACTATCACAATAACTGCAGAAATAAAATAAAAGTACCCAGTTAAACTGATGACATTTAATTCACAGGCTATTCACACTAATTGCATATTATATTCTTATTTCAAAGAATAATGGCCGTCGAAAAATAACTTAATTGACTATTAAGGGGGAATTAGCACCCCGTTCCTCCCCTTATTATATTTAACCAATGAACCCCTTGAACTAATCAGGGAAGCGCCTTATCACAATGATACACAAAATTTGAAGCAAATCGGAAAATTCTGCAAGAAAACCCCATATATCGAAATTAAGGGGGATTAGTCCCCCCCCCCTTTATATTTAACTTATGAACCCTCAAAACTAATCAGGGAAGCGCTTTATCACAATGAACCTATAAACAAAATTTGAAGCAAAACGGTTATTTCTATCAAGAGTTATCGCGTTACGTACGTACATACATTAATACAGAAAAGGCAGGCACATTAGCTCTCATGTTTTGATTGCCTGCGAGCTAAAAAGTAGAAATTAACAAAAAAAATTCTTAGAAACATTTCTTTTGCGCATACATTTGACAAATACCTATTAAAAACACATTTATTATTATTATTATTATTTTATCTTTATTCTATTTCCTTTTTCAGTCAATTGCAATAAAATAGCCGCAAAATCATTAAATTAAATAACGTAATGTGAAGTACATAAAGTAAGGGACAAGTGTCTTCTTTCGCCTCATACTTGGAAAAAAAAAGGAATGTGCATATATTTTTGTAAATGTGGTAAACATATTTCTGTTCTTCCAATTTTTATATGAAATACTCAGAATAGATAGACGAAAATTCATATTATTATTATTATTTTAATTAATATTAATAGTCTTTTTTTTTCACTACTGTTTTTTGTTCGATCTATTAGAGGGAGAAAACCGTAAAAGGTTTAAATTCAATAACTTGAAGAGAAAACTGCAAAGTAATAGACCAGTTAAATCAATGCATGTGTGTCGTACTCTGGACAAGGATAAAAAGGCATACACATTTTAAAAGAAATATGACGTTTGTGTCATATTTAAAAAAATGTGTAATAAACAAACATTTTCAAAACAAACAAAACATTATTATATAATTTCTTTTAAACATAATTAGTTATACATTTTAAGGTAAATACTATTTGCAAACTTTTGCTACAGCATTTTTAATACATATTTACGAAAAAATCTATTTTATACATTTTGAATTTAGTAAACAAGATAAAAGTATATTTTTTAAATATTACTTTAAATTTTCAATCAAAACTTTGAGTTTTATTGCTCGCATTGTTACTCGCAATGTACAGCATACCTATTTTAGCTATCTTGAAGCAATGTGTCACATATGATACAGAACACACTTTACTAAATAAATCATATCTGTTTAACTAGGATTATTTTACATTCTGTAACTTATAAATAACGTATAAAGAACATATTATAGACTACTTTAAATACAGAACGTTGAGTCATTCTACCAAGTCTTCAATTATTGCAGACTACAAGGGAAATATATTTTATTTATACGAATTCTTACTGCTTCATTCGCGGATGAACATGTCAAGGTTACATGAAATTTTCTATTGGTATGTTGATATTGAGTAATATAACATATCATATCCACGCAAAGATATAAGAAACACACTTAATTTAAGGGCATTATATGACGAAGCGTCTCCATTTCAATGTAATGTAAAATTGAGCAAGAAACAGCGTAAAAATATTTCTTTTGTTTTCGCAAATTGTATGCGAATGCCAAAAATGTGCTGTTGTACAACTACATCTCACATGTATAGAGACAAAAAAACGATGCAAACAAACCCAAATATTTATTTTTCATCTATATATTGAAAAAGCTGTGTGAAACTGTCGTGTGTGCAAAAGAGCTTTCGGTTTAATTCCAGCATCAGTAGAAAGAAAATTGATCACATCAATAAGTTTTAAAAATGATTGGCCATACCATGCCTTCCCCTGACTGTCGAGATAAACATATAATTTAGCCTGATGTAATTGCTTCTAAAGATGCAACTACATGACAGACCACATAAGAAGCTTCCCTTATCAAGAGTGACATTATTCGCGAAATAAAAACATACCCAAGAAGTATTTTTCACTGAAGAATTTGTATGACTTTCATTTAGGTGAAGAAAGTAGAAAGAATGAACATCAACAGTTCATAGTTCTTCAAAATTTAAATTTATTATTTGGTCATCCGTGATGTGGATTAAAATACAGGAATTCGACCGGGTGTTGTACAAACAGAAAACAGAAGTCTGATGGTCGACTTATAGCAAACCATGCCTGCCCCAAAACCGAGTGTGATTAAGGATTGTTACCTTTTTTATAGATAACCATATTCTTGTAGTCTTGACGTACATATTAATACCGAGTCCTAGGATTATTCTCACTTTTGCATGTAAACTGTGACTTTTGTGACGGAAGTTAATGAGCTGAGTAGTTCTTGTCTGACCCTCCTAAAATTCGATTCAACTTTAAAGGGTAAAGATCCTCGTCAGACACTTGATCGATCCAGTATAAGAAATCCCCATCATATTTTTCCTTTACTAATAACTCATTCTAAAAGGAAATATCAAAGTAATTGAGCATACGTTTCAAAATTGTGATTTTAGAAAAAAAAAACTAGATCTTTATACTAATGATATTCTTACTGATATTCTTACGTTGAATAAATAATTATTTTTAAGCGAAATAAAATTATATTTTTCTATTCCGAATTGTGTAAAAAAATTAAAAATTAAAATCATGTAATGTCTGAGTATTTAATTCAAAGAAACGTAGAAATTAATTCACAATACTACTAATTAACAACTACAAAAAAACAAGCATTTTATTACAATATAATAACATTAGATCCTTTAAAATAAGGAAATTAAATGGATGAAAAATAAAATAATATGAAAAAAAACTAAATTTACCCTGTTCTTCTTTCTTTCTATTGTATGTATTTATTTCTACCTAAGAATTTTAATTACATTAAACATCATATATTTTTTAGCAAAAACATATCTATAGAAATCTTTTTTCGCGTAGGATTACATTACTTCGTTATTTTATATTCCTAATATATATATTTTTTTATCTTGAAGAATACAAAGAGTAATATTTTAAATTCTTGACAACTAATTAAAACAAAAACATAATTTAGTTTATAATACTTTTTTTTTAAAACAGACATTTAAAAAATGTATTTCTGAATATTCAAAATAAAATAAATGTAAAGTAAATTAAATAAAGTGTTAAAGCTTAATTGTAAAAATTTGTTCTTTCTTCTCTGTGTTGCATTCTATTATACTGACCTATGAATTTTAATTTCGGTAAATAAATAAAAAATATTTTACATTTAATCTGACAAAACAAAATTCTTATATATATATATATATATTAATTTTTAATTAAAGTTTCCACTGTCCTTTTTATATCTGCCATTAAAGCAGTAAAGTTGCTGAAAAACCACTCGCAGAAATTTAATTATATTTTTGTTACATGAATCGCATTACAATTTCCTCGATAATTAATGATATTTTAAAACAGTTTTATAATAAGGTATTTTTTGTTCTTTCAATTTTTATATAGATTTCATTATTAAGGAGGTTTTTCTTCTTTATTTATTCCAAAAAACATAGCCTAAAAAGCACTAAAGTAAGTTGTCGTATCGACACCTAAGAGCACATATGTGCTAAATACATTTCTTGCAAATCTGAGATTTAGGCCAAAACTGGAAAAATTATAAAAGCTATAGTCAAGGCCTCAAGCTTTTCAAATCCCGTTTGAGCTACCAAAGTGTAAAAATAAGGATAAACGAAAAATGCTATGGAAATTAATTTTTATAGATCACAACTGCGCTACATTCAAAAATACAAAAAAATCTAAATGGCGTTATAAAAGTTTTAACAAAAAGTCGCCTGTGGCATTCCTGCCCATGAGCAATTTAGAATTATGTATTTCTACATTATATGGATAATTGCGGTGAGCTTAATTGCAACCAAAATAAGTTTTCTCCTTTACTTTATCCATTGGTAAGTTAGATGTCAATGATGTGATCATGGACAGCAACCCGGGCCTGATTACCAACGGGGCAAACTTCCACCAGTAAAAAGAAATAGAAATTTTTGCCGTATTCATGACACTAATTTTAAATGAATACAGCGTTTAAATAAGACGAAAATGTATATTAAAATGTACTGGTGGAAGTTTGCCCTGGTGGTAATCAGGCCTTGAAAGCAACCATAGCTAACTAAAACAGATAGTATCGGTGCAACCATTGAAAGGCTAGGAAAAGTAAGAACCTCTATTTCCGTAAAACCTGTAAAAAAGAGGAAAGTTAGAGTATTTTGAAATATAGCAACTAGACACAGGAAACGAGAAGAGAAACGAAAAACACAATATTTAATGAAAAAGAAACTGAAAATGCTTCTATTTCGTTATGAATTGGCAGGACAGTCTTCAATTTGCACGTTTTGTTTTCTGTCTGTCCAGATGTCATACGTCCAAACTTCTTTTAATTGTAATTATTTCTAGTATATAATCATCAAAGCAAATAAAAATTTTCGAACAAAAAAAATTTAATTAATGAAATATAAGGAGAACAATTGAACATTTTATGTATTCCAGGGGATTCCCAGTTGCGAGGCAGCTCCACGTTCTGTGTATGAGTATTTGTAAAACACATCTTAGAAGATCCATGGTAAAAAAATTCTAACCGTACTACAATATACGTACTATAATAACAATATAAAAAATAGAAATTAAAATGCGAGGAAAAGTCGTGCGCTCACTGAGAAAGAGGGCGAAATTACTAGGAGAATAGCAAAATCTATTCATGCGAACTGGCTGCTCGAGCAGCCAATCCGAAAATAGAAAGGCGGATCTTCGCCGGTGGTGCTAGTATTTTAGGCAATGTTAGAAATAAAAGTTTGTCTGAAAAATAAAACACAAATTACCAGCCGTATTTTCCTGGTATTAATTCTGAGTTTCTGAATGAAAGACAAGGTCGAGTTTGCAACTCTGCTCTACTCTTGAGTGTTGATATTTAAGATAAATGTATGGTATTCCATTATATGTCAATTTAATTAGATTTTTTCTTCTTTTAATTCTTTATTAAGATTTTCTAGCATTTATATGAAATTTATAGAGAGTATTAAATACTTATTAGTTGATGTCCTTAATAAATTGAACTTAAAATATTTTTATTATTCCTGTAAAAATTATTTAAATTGAATGTATCATATCTATTTTATTTAAATGTATTTGAGTCAAAATTAGAATATCAAACATATTAAATTACAATATAAAAATTTCAAATATCCGTTCTCTCTGGTGAAACACATTTAAAATCCGAACATAGATTTTCTAAAAAAAAAAAAAAAAAAGGGTACGACATTCAAAATCAGGATATTTTCTAAATATACAAATGATATAAATTTAAAATAAGTATCCATAAACACTTCATGCATAAACAAGAGTCTTAATCATAGCTGTCACCTGCTGCGATTTATTGGCGATTTTAATTGGCTAATTTAATCGCTGAAATCTGCGACTAATATAGTGTATATTTTTCTGAAATAGCGGTGCCAACAAATTGTAGCAGTTGGCTGCTATAGTACTAATATTATAATTATAATAATTATAATAATTATAATATATAAATATAGTACTGCAATGACTTTACATAAACATTTGTTTTTCTAGATCTACCTCTTTTCATAAGAGAAAATTTGCTTACCCTCTTTTCATGTGGTTGAAATGTGCGATGAGCGTTCTTTACCATCGAAAATTTGTCGAAAATTTTCAGAATATTGCCATCTAGATAGAACGAAATGTACTACAAAAATATCTGATTTCTTTGTATAAGGGTATTCAAATGTAAAGAAGACTTTTGTTGTAGCGCCTTTGTTTCTAATCGCAGTTGGTTAATTTCTCTGTCGTTAGATGGCGTGGCATTTTACCCAGTTACACATCTGTAGTGAACGGCTTTAGCTAAGTTTATTCATTCTTGCAAAGATGTTTTGTGCGATCGGATGAATATTGGGTTCTTACAGATTAGCGCAACCACATTGCAATACGTAGCTTAGGCTTAAACAGGCCATAAAAAATAAATGCAGAGGCAAGCTCACTAAAGAAATAGTGTTACTGCTAGGCCACATGTGGCCATTAATACTCCCAACCTCCTCGCAAAATATAGGTGGGAGGTTTTGAAACATCCTCCATACAGCCCCGATATCTCTCAATGAGACTTCCATATTTTGGGACACTTAAAACCTCTCGGCACCGATTTTTTTTCTAATTTTGGGAAAAATTACTTTTACGCTAACAAAATTAAAAGTAGATATCGAAATCACAGAAGTTACAGTTTACTGAAATTTAACGAATGTGTTCTTTAAAGAAATCTAACGAATGTAGTTATGTTGCGTGTTTTTCCTATGAAAATAGTCTAAGGAAGAATTTTTTAAGACGTTTGGAAAATGTCGTATTACAACCAGATTAAACAAACATAAAAAATTTAGTAGTATTTTTTATCTTTTATCACAAATTACTAATTCGGAAAAGGAGTCCCTAATTTAAATTTAAAGAGTGAAACGTATGTTTAAATTAAAAGAAACGCCAACGGTTTACTAATAATTAATAAAACTTTCATTAATATTATTATTATTAAATGCTGAAACATAAGTAACGTCATAATAGTAAATGTATCGACATATGCTATCACTATTAGGTGCTGGAATTAACAAAAATAATTTTTTTCTGTCAAATATTGCAATTCGAAGTAGGAGCCTCATATGAGGCCCAGGGTGACGAGAGGGTTAAAAAAGTCGCTGAAAGGTCAACGGTTCACATGTGATAAAGAAGTGAAAAACATCGTGGAAAACTGGATCCATCAGCAACCCCGGCGTTTCTACACTGAAGTCACCCACACCCTTCCTTCGCGCAAATTGATGAAAATCATTCATCAATTCATCAATGGCAACGGCAATTATATTTAGTTAGAATGTTACACATAAACTGTAATTACAATATTCTGTAATTAAATTAGTCTGAAATTAAATATGTTTTAAATATAACCGTAGTCTTCTTTTAAGTTGAACATCCCTTGTTTTACAAATCTCGCATACTATCAGTAAAGTGTACTGAGTAGCATTGTCATGTTTGCTTTGAAATTATTTAAAGTTTTCGCTTATTAACCCCTTTGGGACCGGCGGCTTTTACACAAATTTTATTCGGTTGGCACCACTTTAAAAAAAAAAAAAAACTACCTATATTTAAACTATCGCAAAAATGCTATAATTAGACAAACCAAATATTACTTTTATTTTTTACTGGTGCCTAAAACAAATTCTGTATGCTCACCCATGGTCCCGAATGGGTTAAATATAAACTCGGATGTTTTGAAACATGAATGTGTTTTGGCAAATTAAACTTCAGGATAAGATTCTTTACATTTCTTTACATTGACTTTACACTCAAATTACATAATACATAAAAGAGTTTAAATTTTCACTTTTTACTTTTAATTTTAAAGCCAACATTTTTTTTTCTGAACGATATAAAGAAATTATAATTTTAAAATCTCTCTGAATACTAATCTGAGAAGGAATTATCACCATGTTTAGTCCGAATTTGTTTTAAATCCACATAAATATCAAAGTGACTCACTACATAGATTTTAATTCGTTAAATAAATAGGCAAAAAATATATCAAGTCAAATATTTGCATTTAAAAATCGTTTGATCTCATTGTTCTATCCCGCCGTTAGTCAGAAAGGTACAAAAAAAATCCTTACTTCTAAGACAAATAGATATTAGAGAGAGAAAATATGCGTAGGCAGTTTAGTAAATATTTACATCAAATTTAGTTTTTATTGAAAATCATTTGTAATTATATTATTATTTCATCTGAAAAGCTTATTTTTTCTATCTCTCATGTTTTTTTAAGGAATGAAATACCTAGGTAAAATTTCAATTTTACGCTCTGATTTTTATTAAATGTTTAGCAGGCTTAAATAATTTTTTAAAACTATTTCTTCAAATTATGTAGCTCTACCGCAGTAATAATATATATTTTGCTTGTTCTTTTTTTCATAGCTAGTGCTTTTGTCATATTATGTTTGTAGTTCTTATGATATACATCAAAAATTGAATGTTTCTTTTTTTAAAAAGTATTATCTCTTATTAAATATAATGCTTAATTATTCTAGAAACATTTAAGCCATTTTATTTATACATTTGGAGAATACATTCTTTCATTTTTTATATAATTTATTGTTCTCGAGTAAAACATTTCTAAGTTATGTACACATTTTTTGAGCTGGCATTTTTTGTCTTTTATTTACAAAAGTCGATTTTCTTTAAATCAACAAAAATTAAATTTTACGATTAATTAATTTTCAAAGAAATTATTTAATTAATAAATTGCTAAAATTTTCGGAGAAATATTACAGCAATTGAGTAATTAAATCATTTAAATTTACTACTAAATGTATCTATATCAATATTTAATGATAAAGTGTTTTAAATACACTTATTTAATTTGAAATGTAAATTAATAAGCCTACTTGATGCTAGAGCTAGAATACTTAAAATTCTATCATCAAGTGCACTACAGATTACAACAGATTTACTACATATTTTAGAACGCATTTATAACAGATTAGTACAGATTTTAAACACGCTAGAATACAAACACTAGAAAATATCGGCGTAACTCTCTCCTATTTTTCTGGCATGAGCTTCAAATAAATTTTAGGAAAAATAAAACCAACATCAAAGAAAACTGATGATGTACATTTTTTTTCTAACCTATTGTTTTGACAGAAGGTAATTGCATTGTTTCTTACCTATAACACTGTGCATTGATGTACATTGTTTTTTACTTATTGCATTATTTCTTTCCTATAGCGTTATTTCTTACCTATAGCATTGCTTCTTGCCATTGTCAATAACTAATTGTATTATTTCTTACCTATTACAGTTTTATTGTTTTTTCAAAATATCAACTACATTTTCAGTTATTGTTACTTCGGGTGAAGTTTGTAAATTGCTATCTATATTCGTTGAGGTATCTTCACCAATCTGTTTTATCAGATTTCCAGTTTGCGCAGTTCCTGAAATAGTGCAGCCGAAAGAATAGCCCATCTTCCGCATCCTCAGTCCACTCAGAGCGTTAGATTAAACCGGCCCGTTTGAAACAATTATTTAACGTGATTTTTGAAACATCATTCCAGTTATTATGAATGTAATGAATTACATCCAGAACAGTGACGCAACTTTTGCTGCTATTAGTTAATGTTTTATGATGTATTTTATAAAAAAGCTGCTGTATTAATTTTTAAAGTTTAAAATAACGCCTTGATCAAGCGGTTGGAGCACTGAGGTAGATTGGGTGGCACATAAACTGTCTTGATGACTTTTAAACCTTAGACGTGTGAGCGTTTCAATTTTTGATAATAAAGACAACCTCTCTCTTTTCTGAACAATTTTTTTTTATCAAACGTTTTCATAGCTTCTTCCCAAATGTTCGCTGTCATCCATGCTTTAGAGTTCGCTCTAAAGACCACCGGAAGAGACCTAACATTTTTGAATCACCGTGGCGTTTGACTTTCTCTAATGACTACAAGTTTTAATTTATCAGTTCCGGGCATGTTTCAATCCATCAATACTCTCTTTACTTTTCCTTTCCCCGAACAATTTTCTTAGCGAATGTGCAGTGTCTTGTCTGGTTGTAGATGAAAAAATAATTCTGTGTTGTCTAATTTATGCAGTGGCGTAGCCAGATATATAAATCTGAAAGCTTGAAAGCCTTTAAGTACCCAAATCTTCCTCAGCTTTACCACTTGTTCTACACAGTACATAAGTTTCTGACCTTCGTTTATAAGATACTAGCTGACCCCCCCCCCCCCCGCCGGCGTTGCCCGTGATAATAAATTGAAACAAACCTCAAGTTTGTATAATTTTATATCTCTTTATAACATTTTTTTATTATTACATTTTAAACGATAATGCTTTTTTATTCATCAACAAAGTAATCCAAATTCTTAGACATTGATAAAGTTTAAAAAATCATGTATTTATTTTTTAATAATTAACCTTCCATTAAAATATTACTTAAAATTTATTATCATTTTGCATGCGCCACCTGGCTGTGGAAAGTGGAACTAAAATCTCTTAGGCGATCGAAATCCAGTTGAATGAGCCAAATCCCATCGTAATCTGGTTCATAGAACGCGAGATAAGAATGCGCCACATTGCGTTGGAAAGTGGCACTGAAATATGTAAAGCTATCGATATAAAGTTAAATGAGCCAAACTCCTTCGTAATCGGGCCCATAGAACCCTAGGTACTTTGATATGAAAAAAGTATATATCTGAAGTTATTATTCGAAAAGAGTGGTATATACAACTTATACAGTTACCTTAATGTTATAGAGGGTGATTATTAAGTTAATTATAATGGCTGGAATCAGTTTCGTTGAAATCTGAAAGATAGTTGCTGAGTTAAACAACTTGTTATTAACAATACTAGAAAAAATCTCAACACTTTTCTTTTACATAATGAGAGCAAACATGTCTCTGTACATATTGTACCATGTCAGTATAACATAAGATTACTGACTATTTCTGGGGATTATAATCCTGAAAATACAGAATGATTAGTATAACTTTAAAAAAAATGCCACTTTATTTAGCCATCGGAAAGGTAGCATATGGCCTTTGACAAAATAAATAAATAAATAAAAAATAAAATAATGAATTTATATCTATTTTAATGCATTTTATAAATGAATTTATATCTACAGGGTGGTTCAGAACTATATGTCAAAATGTAAAGGTAGGTAGAGCGGACCTAAATAAGCAGATTTCGTATAGGAAATTGTGTGCAGCAATTCAAGGTTAAGCGGTAGAGAGCGCTGATGAGTGCGGCGTATAATAGAGCTGCGCTAGCTGGATTCTTCATTTCCCGCACGGATCTCAAGCAGCTTTCATCGTTTCCCCAATGCGGAGCTTGCCGACATGTATTTAATGTATGGGGTTGCAGAAAGAAATGGATTAGCTACGCAATAAATGTACAGGGAGAGATTACCGGATAAGAATCAACCGGATTGTCGAACATTCAAGCGTCTGCATCGGGAGTTAAGCACGAGTGAAGCGCTTTATGCTTCCATGTGTGATACTGTTATTGTAAGATATCTCAGAACTGCTTCAGTGAAAGTAAGTATTCTAATCTCAGTAGAGGATAATCCGTCAACAAGCTCAAGAACAGCAGGACGTGCGTTGGGTGTGAGCCATGCAACTGTTTTGAGAACTTCACGTGAAGACGGAATGCTTTCCGTATCATTTACAGCGAGTGGAGGCAATGACCCTAACGATTATCTTCCACGTCTCAACTTTGCTCTTTGGTGCATACAGCAGACTGCAGCCAATCAAACCATCCCTACAGATGTTTTATTCACTAATGCGGCTACCTTTACGCAATCGGGTATGTTTAACATCCATAAGTCTCACCTGTGAGCTCATGATAACTCACATGGCACAATAGCACACGTCTAACAAGAAAAGTTTTCTATTAATGTTTGGTCAGGCATTGTGCACAATTACTTAGTTGGACCGTACATTCTACGTAGTCGTTTGACTGGCCACACATACAGCATCTTTCTACAGGACGTCTTACCTTAACTTCTGTTCGATCTTTCTGTTCTGTTCTTTCTGTCGATGTTCCTCCAGCTGTTCGCAGACGAAGGTGATTCCAGCACGATGGATCCCAACCTCACTTCACCTGAGACGTCAGTAATCACATGGACGCTGTCTATGGCCAGCATTGGATAGGACAATGGCGACAAGTTCCCTGGCCACCACGTTCTCCTGATTTAACCTGCTGGGACTTCTTCTTTTGGGGTCATATTAGAAGACTCGTGTACGAGGATCATGTCACATCTGTAGGAGATCTTGTTGCTCGCTTGAATGTTGCTGTTGGACATTTGCTAGACATGCCTGACGTCTTTTCTAATGCACACCGCTCCATGCGCCGCCGCTGTGGAGCTTACATCGCTGTTGGTGGCCGCTTATTCGAGCAGCTCCTGTAAACTGTTAATAATTTTTTATTTTCTTATGTTTTTTCTGTTTCCTGTGATTCATAATGCTTTACGTGCTAGCGCTTTAATGCTGCATTACCGCCCACACATTCCTATACGAAATCTGCTTATTTAGGTCCCCTATACCTGCCTTTACATGTTTGGTATATAGTTCTGAACCACCCTGTATATTAATGCCTTCTACATGTATATGTATATCTATGTATAAATTTTGAAATAAAAATTTATCTGTTTGCCATTAATAATTTCAATAGGTTACATACATCAACGTAACACATGTAGACAAAAATTGTCAAAAAAATAAAAAATAAAAAACTCCGTGATAGCAAGAGAGTAAATTCATTTTTGTAATAAACATTCCGAAAACGTAAAGAACCAGTATAAACTTTTAAAAAGAGTTTTCACAACGTAAATTTTATTGTACTGTGTAATCTTCCGTTAACTACAATCAAAAGTTTTATAGCTCGTTCTTGAAATCTCGCCTTAAAATGCAAACTATTTTTGAAAATTACTGATTATTACAAATTACTGCACAAATGCACTTGTTTAAAGAAAACAAAAGTACTCAGAGATTTTTTTTTATTTATTATTATTATTTTTTTTAAGTTTAGTAAAAATAAAAATTTAATATATCTTATAACAAATATTTTTATAACTTAATTTAACTTTATTTAATAACTGTGAAAAACAAAATGGGATTGTCTTCTTTATACTGGATTATAAAATGGTTTTGAAATAGGTTTAAGAATGTTAAGTATTTTAAAGTGGACTTTAAATAGAAAATATTTAAAATAAATGCCATTTGAAAATAATGGTTTTATATCCTTAAAGTAACAAATTAACAAAAAGAATGAATAGGATGATAAAAAAAATCTCTATAATCTAGTATCTATTTTTCACCTGTAGATTTTAATCTAATTACCATACATTAGTTTATAAAAAATATATCAAAGCTGTTCATTGCAAATTTGACTTTATAGGTATTAATTAACAGTTCCAATTGATCCCGGTATTATATTTTTCTAATTGTAACTTCAAAGAAGTAAAATCTCTGAAAAACCAGTCATTGAAATTTTATACCACTTTGGCTACAAGCTAAATAATTAATAAGATGTAAGAAGTTCTTTTTTACAATGAAATTTTAATTTTGATTGTTTTTCTTTGTAAAATATTTTAACAGTTTAATATATATATGTATATCAGGTAGGACATGTATTTTTATCTAAAAAAGGAAACATTAATGCAAGTACTTAATTTTTTTTTTTCAAAAAATAACTATTATTTAAATAGTTATTAAAAATATTTTTTTTTTATTTTAAGATTGTCCTGATTTAAAATCTATAATGAAATTGTATTAATTACCCATTAATATCAAAACTTTAATTGACTCTTTTAAAACTTATTATTAAACCTAAAAGAGTAGTTTAAAATGTACTGTAATATTTTCAATTTATTGTACAGATGTCATTTGATAATTTTTAAGTTAGAGTAGAAAAGAAGTATTTTCTCTATTGCTTGGAACTCACTAATTATGTTTTTATAAAATAAAACGCCGTGATATACACACACACACACACACACACACACACACATATATATATATATATATATATATATATATATAATCTCCATTTTAACTTCTAAAGTATGCATTTTCCTTTCCTGACATAATTGCCACAAAATTCAGTTTATTTATTCAAAGGGTATGAGAAACACAACCACGTCTTCTTAAATTAATAAGAGGCCAGATACTGTACAGATACCATTTTTTAATTTTTACATTTAATAATTTTTAAATAAGTTTCGAAAATAAGTCTGTTCCCCATTGCTTGATACTTACCAATTACGTTTTTATAAAATAAAATGTCATGATAAATATATATTGCTTTTTATAATGGCTTATCCTTGGTTTTTCACATGTGTTTTCATTTGGAAATATGTATACATAGATATTATCTCAATTTTTATGTCTAAAGTTTTAATTTCCCTGTCGTGACATAATTGGCACAAAATGCAGTTTATTTATTTATGCAAATCTCTTTTACAGATATAATACTAAGCCTTTTTTAAATTAATAAGAACCAGATACTGCACAGATACTATTTTAAAGTTTTTATATTTCTTTGTTTTTAAATTAAAACTAGAATAGAAAGCTGTTCTCCACAGGTTGATAGTCACCAATTATATTTTTATAAAACAAAAAGTCATATTTATCGTAGTAGTATAGTTGAAAACACACAACCTGACTTAGATGATAAATTTCATTACGCTTAACATGGAACAAAGCTTGTTTTGTGCAAATATATGCAACATGGGCTATTTTGACCAATTTATTACTGAATGATTATCATTCGATCGCTTAGTTATGCATTTAGCAATTACATTCCATTCAACACATGTACCAATAACAATATGTAGCTTATATATTTATAGAGTGGCCCAACAAAACCAAACCCTGCATAAAAAGCTCCGTGACACATGGAAATCGAAGAACTACATAACTATGAACATCACAATAACCCCATAATCCAATGTATGTCCATTTGCATCATTGGATACGTTTTGGTGCAGAATAAACATAGGAAAGAGTAAAATAATTTTTATAGTGTTTTAGTGGTTAATTATGCAACTGTAACCACCATAAATTTTTTTACCCTATCATAGCTCCCAACATTTACGCTTTTTTGCTACCACTAAAAATTAATAGAATTTTTTGTATTACTGAATCACATGATTTCGACGATTTAGAAAGTAAAAATTTACTGTAAAATTTTAGTGGTAGGAAAAAAGCGTAAAAGTTGGCAACTATGCCCTATGATATAAAATAAAATAGTAAATTTGAAATATTAAACTTCAAATAAAATATAGGAAATGTTCATCTGTAGAATATAGAAAACAATAGGAAATAATAGTACTAAATAACCGGTAATAAACCACTAAAATTACTCAAATGAAGAACAACATGCATGTCAATTCTATTGCAAAATGGATTTCAAATGTAGCGTGGCAAATGTAAAATCTCTACAATGCAAAGAAAGAGGATATGTGCTTGAATTTGCCATCTCCTACCTGCTGTCAGAAATACACTCTTTGTGCCATTGTGAATACCGTTAGGAAAAACTGTCATATTACGAATATATAGGTGTTTTATTAAAGTGGTACTTAGAAGTACCGCCAGGATAAAAAGGGTTAATACTATTCTGCACACAGAATTTCTTTTCCTTTTTCACTTGTAAAATTCACTATACTCAGGATAGTTTTTTTGCAGAATGTCATATTGTATTGTAAATAAGTGAAATTCTACAGAACAGAGTAAAATTAACAGCAAGAGATAGAAAGCAGTATATTTATTCACTTTGCACAGAAAATTTATTTCTACACTGAAAAAAAAAAAAAAAAAAAAAAAAAAAAAGGTTGATTTTACGGTATAATACTGACACCCCTGCTGCCAGTTTTATACCGTAAAATCAATGTTTTTTATTATTTTTTTCAGTGTAGTTTTCATTGCAAAATGGACTATATACTGGATAGTTTTTAACAGAGTGCCGGTTTGTAATACAAATGAGTAAAATTCTACACGATAGAGCAAAATGAAAAGCGAGAGATAGAAATACCTAATTAATTGGACTCCGCATACCGTTTTTGTTTTTTCACTTGTAAAATTTACTATGCACAGAATACCGTAATTTCTGGTGTATAATCCGTGGATCAAACAATTCTGTTTCAACCCAGAAATTTTATTCAATAATTGAAATAAAATCTTTTCAGCGATCTACTAAGTTGCATTTTATAAAATAAAATTTCTGGGTCGAAACATGATTATTTGATTATACGCTGGAAATTACTGTAGTTTTTCACAGAGTGTCACATTTTTATTCTAAATGAGTAAAATTCTACAGAATAGCTTAAAAGCAAAAGTGAGAGATAGAAAGACATATATTAAATTGACTCCGCACACCGAATTACTTTTTATTTTTGACTTGTAAAATTTACCATACACAGGATAGTTTTTCCCAGAATATCACATTTGTATTGTAAATGCGTGAAATTCTACAGGATACAGCAAAATATAAAGCGAGAGATATGAAGACGTACATTAATTCGAATCTGCAGACAGAATTTTTTTCTTTTTTTTTTTCACTTAAAAAATTTACTTTGCACAGGATCGTTTTTTACAGCGTGTCACATTTGTACTGTAAATGAATGAAACTCCACAGGTTAGAGCATGCCTGAGAATGTTATGAAGATATAATGTCATGAAACGCTTCAAATATTAATAAAATGAACCTTAGGTGATTTGTGATTAACAAAAAACAATATTTAGTATACGTATCATGTTGTAAAACGAATCAAGTTGTAAAACAAATTATGTTTTAATGTACCAAATGTTAAAACCCTCTAGCCACGGGCGATGTTTCCATTTTCTTATATAAAACCGCGGCCTATTTATATTCGTCACTTATAATAATTATAAGGATTGAATGTCACCGGAATTTACAAACAGATTTATTTGTGAATAAATAAAAGCAGTTTCTTCATGTACATTATAAACACAAAGTTTTATTTCCAAATTCC
Organism: Maratus michaelseni; assembly: GCA_963931845.1. NCBI lineage: Eukaryota > Metazoa > Arthropoda > Arachnida > Araneae > Salticidae > Maratus > Maratus michaelseni. Next base: position 77,984,371 of record OZ007595.1, on the reverse strand, counting down.
GGTGGGAATGTGGCATTTATGGATTCAAAATATTTCAATAACCGCAGAACTTCAGAATGACCTAATAAATGAAATGATATATATATATATATTATAATTTGTAAACGAATCTCTCTATTTCTAAATAAAAGAAGATAGATTCAACGGAGAAATAGAATGTCCCAATGCTTAAGTAATATAAAAATTATAGGGAACGTCAAAATAGCGTTCCCCACGGAATTGTATAGAATAAGTGAAACGCGATAGAAGCGTTACCCGCGGCTGGAGGGTTAAGAGTTGAAGGGGTTGTTTGGTTTAAAACTCTATCTTTTGAATACAGTGGCTTTTCTCAACGATTATTTTCGCTTGATTTAAATGATTATAAATACGTGATAAAAACAGCACCGATTTAGATTAAAAAACAAATTCGATATTCAAATTTATGAGAACGAGAGCACATCAGATCACAATCACTGATGATTATAACTTATGTTTGTTTGTTTTCTACTATTTGTGAACAAAACTTGTAAAATGACATGTTAAAATATCAATGGAAAGTGTGAAAAATACTAAATTTTGTCTATTTTTTTATATTAGCTAATTTTAAACATACCTTTTTCTGTGCTCTTCAAATAAAAATACAATAACTTTTAGTATATATATATATATTAGTTATTTTTGAACATTAACATTACTACGTACATTATATATTATATGCAAGAGAGAATGAAGAATATGCTAAACTTTATAATCATTATTCCATCTCAATAAATTCACAGGTTGTCAAGATACTGCGAAATAATGATCCATAAATATTGAAGTATGCAGTTTCTCTAACAATAGAGGCATCATTATCGTATTCATTTCTCGCCTTTCCGTTTATCACTATGGGCAAGGAACATATTTCAAGGCATTCAAAATTACGAAACACTGTAGTTGTCAAATGTTCTCTTTTCCTGGGTAAATTGAATTTTCGTAGTCATGGTAACCAGCAAAGAACTAGTGAATGTATATTCTGATAATAAATAATTAGTCAATTTTTGTTAAATATTAGTTCTTGACGTTTCTTTCTAACTGTTATTTTTTTTAAATCCTCATTGTTCATTATTATTTAATACTATTAATAAGTTTTATAGAGGATTAAATGTTACATGTGACTTCATTCATATAACATTTAAAGAAAATTAATGCATTAATTAAGCAACATATAAAATTAACAAACTCTTTATCATATTTTATAGTAGAAAGTACTTCTGATATCCCAATTTGTGTATTTGAATTTGCGTACAAAAATTACTAATTCTGCAAAATACTTTAATTTTCGCCTCCAATCCGTTGAGAAATACGCTTTTACTTGAGGGCTTGATGTCATACGCACATTATTTATTTAAAACATGAAAGAGCTTAAAGAAATCCAATATTATCATATTCATAGAAAAAAAAATTAAGCATTAATATTATTAAATACTAAATTTAACTAAGAAATTATATTTACAATGTAATCTAAACAGAATTTGCTAAAATTGCATTTTGAAAGTATGTGATTTTTTGATGCAAAATATTATTTCTAAAAAATATATTATTCTTTAGAATCGGAATATAATTTCGAAGCTTGTGAAATGAAAATGATGCCACTTTGTCGAACTTATAAAAAATATATTAGTTTTTTTTAATTAAAATGAATGTTTTACTTGAAAAAAATCTAGTCCTATTTTTTCCGATAAACCATTTTACTATTAATCCCTTTTGTTTTAACAGCCATCTTTACAGAATAATTAATGAAAAATATTATATTGTTTTCTTTAAATTCAATATTTATTAATAGTGTGCAATTATTGTCCACCTAAATCCAAGGAGCTTAAATATGCCTTCTTAGTTGAAGCTAAAGATGAAAAAAGTTATGATGTAATGATTTCTATATGTCAATATTTGACAGACGATTTTTGGTTACGTAGAAGAAATTGAATAATGAAGTTTGAATACACAAAAATATGTTTTTATTTCTTGGAAAAATTACTTTAATATTAACAAAACAGTAGAAACAATTTACCTATGTAAAATTATTAGCTAATTTATTTGTTTTTTTATCTCCACGTGATCTCTACTCTATTGTGACGTCACACGCACATTATTTATTTAAAACATGAAAGAGCTTTAAGAAATCCAATATTATTGTATCCATAGAAAACAATTAAGCATTAATATTATTAATTACAAAATTTAACTAAGAAATTATATTTACAGTGTAATTTAAGCAGAATTTGCTAAAATTACGTTTTGAAACTATGTGATTTTTTGATGCAAGATATTATTTCTCAAAAATATATTATTCTTTTAAGAATTGGAATATAATTTCAAAGCTGGTGAAATGAAAATGATGCCACTTTGTCGAACTCATAAAAAAATATTTAAAAAAAATTAAAATGAATGTTTTACATGAAAAAAATCTAATCCTATTTTTTTCCGATAAACCATTTTACTATTAATCCCTTTTGTTTTAACAGCCATCTTTAAAGAATAATTAATGAAAAATATTATATTGTTTTCTTTAAATACAATTTTTATTAATAGTGTGCAATTATTGTCCACCTAAATCCAAGGAGCTTAAATATGCCTCCTTGGTTGAAGTTAAAGATGAAAAAAGTTACGATGTACTGATTTCTATATGTCAATATTTGACAGACGATTTTTGGTTATGTAGAAGAAATTGAATCTTGAAGTTTGAATACGCAAAAGTATGTTTTTATTTCTTGGAAAATTTACTTTAATATTAACAAACCAGTAGAAACAATTTACCTATGTAAAATTAGGAGCTAATTTATTTGTTTTTTTTAATTTCCAAACACATTTAGATAAATGTACTATCTCATTTAAACGCACTTATAGTAATCTTTGTAATATACGAAATAAATCACATTATCTGCCCAAAATGACCCCAATTTCGGATTTCAAATTATAGCGGGCGAATCTGAATTTTTATTGGTTTATAAAAATATTGTCCATACGCAGTTTTTTTTTTTAATTTTAGCAGGAAAGCATTAGAAATTGAAAATATATATATATATATATATATATATTTCTGTATTGGTAAACTATGGGAGATTGAAAAAAAGTGGTAAAGAATGGTCTGAGAAATTTTTAAAGTTCACAGTAATTTTACTCGTCTTCTAAAGCATATGTACAGTAAATTCCGTTCAAATCGGACAAAAACTGTAGATTTCTATAAGAAAAATACACACACTCACCACATACCAAGAACGGAATATTATCATATTGAATCATTTTACGTAGAATATTACCTAGTAGCAAAAAAATATATTGAGCGAATATTTTCAGCATTGTGTATATTTTGGAAATATTTGCATGAAATATTTAGTCATGGCATTTTCGAAATTTTAAATGAAAAGCCAATATTTCAATTCCATCGCAAGTATTTTCTCAGTAAAGTCATTTTTTCTGTAATCTTGGCATTTCGTTAACAAATATCTCTAATCGAAAGTTAACCGATATTCGTATTTCATTTTATGTGTTACCAATGAATTAGAGATTTATTAGCTTCCAACATAACCAATATTTGTTAAGTACTAAAGATGTTTATCTATATTTATTAATTAAAATAACCCTAACTATTGAATATTACTTAACAGTATTAATAGGTTTTAACCGTGGTTTATTATAATATCTGAAACCTTTAAACACAGACGTTTACGGCAACAAATTGATGTTGCATAGGCAGTTCATAAATTTTTAATTAAACTTTATTTTACCATAAATTTAATCTAATTAGTCAGAATTGTGGAACTTGTGTATTTTGATAAGTAAGGAGGTACCGTATTTTTTTAATGCAAAAGCAATTACATTCCAATTTCTTATACATAAACACGCTAAAATAAACAAGGAATAAATTATTTGAGTTCACAAGTGCATTAAAACTACGTAAGGTAAAATAAAAATCGTTGAGAAAGAGTGTCGTAAAGAGTGGCACGATCTCCCACTGTTCGTAAGATGTATTATTATGACAATGATAAATATGCTAAAAAAGGCCGTTTTAAAGTTGAAGAATTATTTTAAGCGCTAAATATTGTTGAAATACGTTAAGATAATTCAGTTATATGCTTGTTATAGGATAAAGAAGTATGCGTAACAATTTAACCATTATTTGCATGTGACTAGATTGTGGTGTGCAGTGATCAATCACTTTTTTAATTTGTATAATTGTGGGAAGAATCTCTTAATACTCCAGTAGAATATCGTAGATTGTTAACGATGGCATTTATTTTGACGGGGACAAGGCAAAATAAAAGAACACTTATGACATCAAGTAAATTCGTAAACAGCAGATAATCGTCAAAATAACATAACGAAGCTATTTACTTCTCATCTTACTCATTACGTATTAAAAAAAAGAAAAACCACAAACACTTCAACACTTTGGTTTTTAAGAACATCGAAAACTTAAAATATGAAGTACTAGTCTAAGATCCGGTATAAAAAATATATACCCTCATTTGCTATTTAATGATAATAAAGAATATACACCAGATAATGTATGCATTGATACATCGCAAATAGGTTGCCTAGCTAAATCACGTGCCGATAATGTTAAACAATAAAATGCTTAATTAAGTTTTTTTAATCAACTTCTTCGATTAGTTATTTATGAAAGTCAAAAATCAGCTGAGAGAATATACCCCAAGAAATTAAAAAATATATAGGTTGCGTACTCCCCCCTTAGCGCAACTATGGAGTTGCCAGGTACAAACAGGTAAGTGAGTGTTATTAATATACCCTCATAGGTTATTTAATCGAATTACACATCAAATGAAAGTTTATTTTATTCTCAATCCAACCGTAATAGGTTGCCTTATCAAAAAGTTCGTTGCATCCATGGTTGTCTTGATTTAAGATGATCAATATTCTGCGCGAGCCTTGAGAGTGACAGAGAAGCGTTGCGCGCGAAATGCCATTTGACAGACAAAGATGCAGAGAGTTATTTTTAAAGATTTCTCCGATAGTGTAAATATTAACAACGATATCAATTTTTTTTTTTTACTCACACATTTATTTATCAGCGACAATACATAATTATGAAATAATAAGTTTTTTTGTTCAAAATGTACGTCTTTCAAAAGGAGATTTTTTTCGATCGTTTAAGCGCGGATTAAATACTGGTAAAAGTTAAATAAAATATCACATAATGATATAATTATTTTTTTATTAATACATAAATTTATCAATAGCAAAATACAAAATTTTTATAACAAACACTTATTCAGATTCAGAATCGTCAGAAGTGCCAATGTCACAGTCTAATTCTAATTTTTCATCGTTTTCTCTGTTTCTCATCCTGTTAATACGTCGTTAACTTGTAATAGTGTTGGGTCTCCTTTAACCCTTTGAGGGGTTATATATTATATATTACAACATTGTAGTACAATTTAATTAAAAGTTTCTGGTTTGAATCGGATTAAAATTAGGTGATATGTATTATATACCACCTAATTTTAATCCGATTCAAACCAGAAACTTTTAATTAAATTTTACTTTTTTAATTTTGAAGACTTTTAAACGGTAATTCTCTCTTAAACTTCTCACGGCTCACTTTTACCTCGCAAGTCAATCCACCTCTATCCTGGAAGTTCAGTTGAATACAACTAGGTATTCCAAAAAGCTCACTACATTGTCCCAACGGCAATTTTTTTAATTTCCGAGGAAATCGCTAGGTCTTGGTTGAAGAGGTCCTTGGATGACATATGGTCTATCGAACTCCTGCCGACTTTGACGTTCAAAGTCTTTGATAAAGGGTGTAATGTGTCTATAAAAAATTATGTGTATTTCAGAGGAGTTACTTGAGCACAATTTTATTAATATCAATTCAGGAACCTTGTCAAATGTCTGCGGCATAGTTGATCCGATAATATACAGGTAATAAAAACCGTGTATTATTTCAAGTAGGCTCAACTGTTTCGACGTTAGAATTTAATACTTGGGCTAGTTTGGATTTGTCAGTTTTTAGCAAGTCACCAGTACACGAGAAAAGAGAAGGATACAAAGGCGCTAATGGAAACGTTAAGCAGTACTCTATGTTGATGTCTTTCTCAATACTAATCGCAAGTAATCGGTCAAATATGTCTCGTTCCATTTTAAGAACGGCCTTTTGAGTTTTATCTTTGCTGGTTTGAGCTTTGACGGCAGACTGTGAAGCGAAATTCTGGATTTTGTTACGCTTTATCGATTTTTCGAAACTTCCGGGAGTGGATTTGCATTCTGAAATAAAAGTCAATTTTTGTTGATTTCCAGCCGACTTAACGTTGATTAGAAAATCACAAATTCCAGTAGATGCTGCCTTACCAGTTGAAATATTGAAGAGAACATTTTTATCGATACTCTCAACAAACGGATTCAGCGTATTTCTTATAGTCTTAATGACACTCTGAATACTTTCGTTATCCTTTTTTATTTTACTCTTCTGCAAGGCATGACAGGTATCATCTTTTTGTGATAGACCGACATGCTCTTTAACGGTCGATGGATGCAATTTTGGTCCTTATGCTGTGACTAAATGTCCATCATTGTCGCGCTGGTATAGACTCTGCTGCAAGACTGTATGTTGATTTGAGGCATCAGCATTAATGGTCTGTTCTAACGTTAAGTCAACGGATGATCTGGAGAAACCAGATTTGGTACGTCGGATACCAAATGCTCCTCGTCTAAATTCAGATACCACACGCAAATTGCTGTTCTGCGCCTTCATAAGATTGTTGACGTACATAATTGACCACATGGAAAAATTTGGCTGGTTCAATGAAAAGAACAAATCGGACATGTTGTAAATATAGTCTATATACAGCTCAAAATCCCTACACTGGATGCTTCTTGAAAACCGAAGAAACAAATTAATGAACCTCACAGTACTGGAGATAGTATTGAGTCGTCTTCCCATGCTCACATAGTAAAGTTTTTTGCAATATTCCTTGTAACCATCTACGCTTTTACTCAGTACTTGAAGTAAGTCAATTTGGTACCCAATTTGATCCGTCAAAATTTGTTAAAGCTCATCAAGCATCTCAGGATTTGATTCATGCTTAGACAAATACTGCTCGAAGTAAAGGGTTTGTCGCAGCGATCAATGGATGTCAATGGCTTGCAGCGATTAAAATGTTGCTGTCTAGAAAGCTATTGGTTGAGCCTCATACAAAGACCTCTGCTTGATCCAAAGCGTCCACCAATCCATTGCAGTCTATATATTTACCAATAACTTTGTGAACGTGAAAATTAATTCCTAATTACGCTTTTCAGCAATTCCATTTACAATGATAAGCGTTTCATTTACTATAACATATGACGTTGGTGAAGAATTAATTGGAGGTAAATAATGTTTGGTTTGAGTTTGACTACTATCGGTCATAACCATGCAATTGTAGCCTAACCACATAGGTACTGAATCAAGTCGCGCTAAAGACATCATCAACAGTAAATCCATTTCAATAGCAATATGTATAGCACCTTGGCATGCAACCATTTCCTCTACAATGGAATCAACGGTAAGTAATTCCATGGGTGCAGTAGGTTTTTAATAATATGGCCGTACTTCTCTTGAAACTTGATTGAAGCGTCGTCTTTTTCTTGATGGTGGTCTTAATTCATCATTATCGTCATGATCTTGAAGGGTTGACGACGTTGAAGCTCCAATATTATCCAAATCTTCATTGTTAACGGTAGAAAATTGATATATTATTCCAACGGTGTCATGTATGGTGCAACCAGAGCAGCTTTTTAAACACTTTTCGGCTGGTCAAGTCATCCTTGTCTATTACACAAAATAAGGAGCGTTTCCCACTCTCTTTTACTAAGGAGCTGCCGGGCGCACACCCCCCTCGTTGCATCTTTGTCTGTCAAATGGAATTGCGCGCGCAACGCATCTCTGTCACTCTCAACGCTCGTGCAGAATATTGAAAATCTTAAATCTAGGCAACCATGGATTTAACAAACTTTTTGATAAGGCAACTTAATACGGTTGGATTGGGAATAAAATAAGCTTTCATTTGATGTGTAATTCGATTAAATAACTTATAAGGGTATATTAATAACGCTTACTTACCTATTTATACCTGGTAACTCCATAGTTTCGCAGAGGGGAGAGTAGGCAACCTAAATTGTTTCAATTCCTTGGGGTGTATTCTCTCAGTTGTGTTTCGATTTTCATAAATAACTAATCGAGGAGGTTGATCAAAAAATTTAATTAAACATTTTATTGTTTAACATTATCTGCACGTGATTTAGCTAGGCAACCTATTTGCGATGTATCAATGTATACATTATCTAGCAAATGCTCTTTATTATCATTAAATAACAAATGAGGGTATATATTTCTTATACCGGATCTCGCATTATACGTTTTCAGCATCGAAATCCTACACTCACTCTAGCTCACTTTCCCGCTTTTAAGTAGCTTTCATTACAAAAAGCTACCTATTTCAGCCGTACGGAGGAAAACAATTCCAAAATATTTAGGTATATTTTCAACGATCATGACCCTTAGGCCCCCAAACCACCCTCCGTTCAAATGTTGATTTATATATATATATATATATATATATATATATATAATATCTTACGAATGTCATGCTCTAACTCTCTTATTTATGAACAAATTCAGATGTGACTGAGTATGTGTATAGGACAAAGCAATGTCTCGACCGCGTTCGTTGACCAACTTGATCCGCCATCTTGCTTCAAAATGGCGGCCAGTTAAAAAAATTTTAATTTAAAAAAATTCAAAACCATATACATATTTTGTTAACGTTTAAAAATGTGTCAACTTTTATAAATATTTTTAAAATTTTGTAAAACAAAATCTCATCGGGCTTAAAATATGTCAACTTTTATTAATATTTTAAAACTTTTGTAAAAAAAAAAAAAGAATTCCTTACCGGGCTTAATGGTTTTATTCCTCTTTCAATCTTGCGTCAGCTGCTCTGTTGGGTGTTCTCGTTCCCATTCTTGTATTGTCAAATTCACAAAAGTAAACTGTTCTATCAATAACAAAAATAGATTTCTCAATTTCTTACTTATAGAAAAGCACATTATTTTCTTACCTTTTAAATAAGATTGCTCTTACATTGAAATTTATAAATTCACATTTCATAAAAATAATTAGTCTTTAATGAAGCAAAACCATAGAAGATTTATTTTCTGATTTTCTAAATGCCTGTGTACCAGAATATTATTATTCAATAAATTGATTGCATTTATTCAAGGATGAGTAAAGTTTTTTCCTAGGAAATGATACACGCATCTTAAAATGTTCTCTGAAGCAAAACAAAGTCACTTAATGTAATTGACATGGAGAGTAGAAAAAAAAATTCTTACGTTTATTACACGATGAGTTTGAAATTATATTGTATGAAATCTGGTTTTGACAAGAAAATTGATATAATCTGACTAATACAGGTACACGATTCTGTAATTTAAGAAAATAGACAACTTCTTATTTTATTACTCAAGATTTTGGATTTATTCATTATTCTTGATATAGAAGACATTTGTTTTTAAAAGAGCATAGACAATTTGTATAAAAATTACATGATTTGAATAGAACTCAACTTTCAGATTTATAAATATTTAATTTACTTTTGTTTCCGTTACAAATATGCAAAGGATTATCGCTGAATTTTTTAGCTTCGTATGTTGCAGGAAAATTACATTTTATTATTGTAAGAAGTCTCATTGATGTGTACGACAAGATAAATAATGTTATTGAAATATATCTGTTTGTTAAACTCAAAAACATATTTTAGCGTCATAACGCTGGAATAGAACATAACAAGCCTGTTCAGGAACGTTTTATTACGGGATGGCTACCAGTCAGGGAAATTTTCAGGGAAAATACCTGAAATTTCTTATACAAAAATCCGCCTTATTTAATCGCGCGAGTAAACAAGATGAATTTTTCTATACGAAAATATTGTTATTTTCTCTGAAAAAAATCCTTATTGATGGTCATTATGAATTATTTCTCGATTCTAAAAGTGTTACCAACGCTGCTGCTGATGCTACCGCTATTGAATCTATTATCAGCTTTTCATTATCTCGGCTTATCCTGTAAAAGCTATTGCTTATAAAAAAAATATGGAAATTGAGAGTTTTATAGAGAAATGTATGCTAAACACGATGAAGTAGACTGCGTTTAAATGGAAGTATTATTTTAAGCGCTATTTAATATTGAAATAGTTCATAATAATTCAGTTACATAAAATTTATAGAATATAAAGAAAATATGCACAACAATATAACCTTCTTTTTTAGGCGTATACTTCACTAAATTGTGGTTTGCTTTGTTGCATCATTTTTCAAATTTGACTGGGTTTTTTAGATTTTTTTTTTCAAATGTTTTTTATTTAAAATTTTGTTATTACAATAGACCTATCATTGATATTTTGGGACAACCATTTCCATTTATTGTTGACAAAACAATTATTAATAATATTTCTAAACACTTAATATTCAACTAAAAAATATATTTATTCGTGAAATTAAAATTGAAAGAAAAAGCTTTAAAATAATTAAATTAATACGTACGAAACACATTCACTACGTCATATATAAAGAGATCGAGGCTAACGAAAAAGAAAGGCTACCGCGGTGCTTTACGCGTATCTTTTTTTACAGACCGCCGGAGTCACGTGATGCTCGAATCCACCAATGCAGGTGTACGGAAAGAGCATACGTCACTCTAGCGGTCTGTAAAAAAAGATAAGTAGAATGCACCGCGGTAGCCTGTCTTTTTCGTATAGCCTCGTAAAGAGATTTGTGCGCTTCCATGCATTAAAGTATGTTACATTGAGCATGGGTAACGGGACCTAAACAAAAGTTTTAAGTCGGAAGTTACGTCATGGTTACCAGAAGAGATTATGTTTTAACTATTTTTCTCATTTTAAGGATTATTTGAAACATTTATTTGCGTTATTTTTAATATATTTTTTTTTCCTGTTGCCTTATTTTAAAAAGAAATTGGGGAATAATAATGTTATATTTTGATATCAATACCTTATTTTTGAATAATTATCATATGGTTTTTATACATGTAATCCACGCCATATATTCCGCAGATCACGTGCATGTGCATATAACAATCATGAACTTTAAATATTCCCCTGGTAAAACTGTTGCCATATTTAAAGTGAAACGTCCAACGATCTTAGATATTATCAGAAGTTTAAATATTATTGTTACGATTATACAAAATTGCTCAAATTCCACAAACGTTTAGATTCATAGATTCTCTTTCCCAATTTTTTTTAATTTATTTTTCGTGAGTGGGAGGAGGGGGGAGCGAACCAAGTATGGTAATTTATTTAACTAAAACTCTTTTAATGCCTATTTCACTCACTGAGTCCATTTCTTAATACAGTATTTTTTCTTAAAATGGCTATTGGGTTTCTTCAATTTACTACTAATTTTTTCCTTTCCTTTTTTGGAGTCACTTTTTAACAGAGCGAATTAGCGTGTTTTTGTAGACACCCGGATCTGAAAGGGTTTTTTGCGAACGTACCTCTTAAGGGGGCAGAGCACTTTAATCCTTTAGAATTTTCAACCATGCATTGAAATAATTTATAAATACTTTTTGACATACTCTTCCGAGTTATTAACTGGAAACGAGGCCATGACACAGATTAAACCGAACACGACGAGTTGTTTGTAGCAGAAATCAGGGAATTAGTAGTAGAGCTGATAAAATTAAATTCAGCCGTAAAAAATAATCTCAATTTTAAGAAAAACTGATAGGGAGAAATTCCTTTCCTAAAACTTAACTCACTTAACTTGTCACCAAATGATCTCGTTGTTTATCCTGAAGGAACCCAAGAAAGTTACTTTATCAGATACAATAAATAGAAATCGAATTCCGTGGATTACGATGGTGCTCTTTATTCGAAATAAAAGCACAACTTCTTACCAAATTAACTAAAACTCACAGCGGATGACTTTATCAAACTTCTAGTCGGAAATTTCACTTGAAATCAACAAGTGGCACGAATTTTACGAGACAACTCAGAAAACACAATGAGCGAGATGCGTTCAAAATCCACTGATTCCAACTCCTACCGCACTATATATAACTGTTACACAACCACAGTTATCTAATTAACATGTCATTGTACAAATAATTTTGACAATCAGATTCCCGGAGGTACATCCGTACTTTACAAAACTTATAGAAATCAATGGACAGGCCTCACTCACGCACAAATATTAATATTCAGGCTACCACAATCGCACGCAAAATCTCAAAAATCACTCGTCCACTGAAGTGTCCTAAATGAAAATAGATACGCACTCTGTCACAACTTATTAAATAAGAAAACCTGCATTTTAAATTTAGATTTCTTCTGAAATCAAAAGGAATACTCAGTCAAACTCTATTTAAAATTTTTTATGCAATAATAAAAAATTTTTATGCAATAGACTGTTTGCCTAGTAGTTGCATCTTGTTGAAATGTTTTTCTAGTGAAAATAAAATGTTTTTCTTGTTTATTTATTAGTTAGATTTTTTTCAAAAATATATATTTTTTCTAAACGTTCTGCTCAAGGTTTTATTTTAAGAAGTGATATTCACCAATTACAGATGTTAAATTAATTTAGAACGGTAAAATGAGTAATACATAGCTTACCAGCTGTTATTTATATCGAATCACCTTTCATTTCTAAATATATATATATAATTAATTAATACTGTTTTTCAATTTCTATTTCCTCTAATTTTACATATATTATGCCTTAAAATTTTTTCGATACCATTTGATTTAAAACTTCTCTATCAACTTTTGTTTCCTTTTGAGATAAAACAATAGTAACTTAATATTCATACGTGTGGATAGCATATTAAAACAAATACGTATGATATCTCTTTTATATTAATAACAAAAGCAAAATAATATATTCAATAGGAACAGAATGAATAATAGTTTGTATTTTATCAAATAAAATTCAATGAAAATTGTTGATTGAATAAACATGAGTGGTACTTAATCTTCAAGTAATTATTTGGAAAGATCTCTCAAACAGTTAATATAAGTATTGAACATTATTAATTTTGATAATTTTGGGGTTTATATTGGTTTATTGAAAGAAAATATTCGCTTGCAAAATGCATTAATTAATAACGGTATAAACTGAATAAGACTTTATTAAGAATAATACAATTGTATGATATTATCAAAGGTTTCTATTAACTTATTTTTCAGTTTCATCGACCACAAAAACTAATCAATGGGGAAAAAGAATACAACTGATATAAAGAAGAATAAGTTTTAAAAGTTACTGTATATAAAATAATTGATGAGGAATATGGTAGAGTTTCATTTATTAAAAATCTGATTTGCTACATTAGAAAGACAAAAAAGCTGTTAAAAGTTTTTGATATTTAAAAATTTCTTTTTAAATCCTTATATATGGGTCGCCCAAATAAATGTAACACTACAGTAGGTTTGAGAAATGGTATAATGGTATTAATATAAATTAGTATACAAAAGAAAGAAGTGATACAGATGTAACAAATAGGCTAGACAAAGTCACCATGTAGGTTGAAACAAGTGTCCCAGCGGTCAACGAGACGATGGATATCCTGGGTGAAAAAGCTCGGGGGATGGTTGTGGAACCAATTTTCAACATCAGTTTGGACCTCATTATCGTCGGCAAATCGCGGTCCCTTCAGAGCTTTCCTGAGTGGACCGAAGATGTGGTAGTCACACGGCGACAGGTCTGGGCTGTAAGGGGATGTTCGAGAACCTCCAAGTAAGAATTGTTGTAACAATGTTTGGCACGCCACAGCTACATGAGAACGAGCATTATCATGCAATAATATAACCCCGCGTGACGATATATTTTACTAGCACTCACATTTTCCGATGTTAAAAATTGCACGATGGCGCGTTGACACCGTTTGGAGGCGTCCGTGATGCGAACTATGCCTTTTAACGTGCTCCCACGCTATCACACACGCATCTGGTGGTATCTGGCGATATCGCATGCATTCCCAGCACCTTGCGCCCTCTACAAGCATGCACAGTCATCTTTAACTTCAAATGGTGGAGTTATTACAGCAATTCCACTTTCATTTGGGCGACCCTTATAATTGCTTTAGAGATTTTAATGAAAGATAGCCTCTGTAGATTGACTAGCGGAATATAGATAGATATTTCTAAAGGAACAAATACCGAAACCAATAAAACTGCATTTAAGTAATGTAAGTGCTTATTTGAAATGATTGAAAAATAGAGAATTACTATTTTTTTTAGTACTACATTAAAAGTTTAATTTTCCGAGAGTTTTTAGGGTGTTCTCCACCACACATTTTAGAGAGTCAGTTTCAAGTGTACCAGGTCATTTCTATTCGGAGTGCATGATACATTGTAATGAGAAAGATCATAAATTCGTTTACATTTTTCCAATAACCTTTCAGTTCTACTCACGTCTGCGCAGCAGGTGGTGGTAAGGCAAAGTAGTAACAAGTGGGTAAGTGTGATCGAAGATCGCACAAAGGCTTTCGTTTAATATTCCTTTCAAAATACTTTATCCTTTCTGTAATAAATCCAAATAAATTTCATTTAGCAACAAACAAAAAAGTCATGTTTTTTATAAAGTAAAAATTTACCGGTCAATTTTTTCGTTTTTTCGAATATCTAAACCAGCTTATACTCTGTCATAATAATAACTGTTATGTGGACAAAATGCGATATTTTAAAAATAATAATTTCAAAATTAAACATGTTGTACACCTTCAAAATGTTAAAATAGACGAATATTTCCATAATCGGATTTTTATCATGATTTAATACGTTCCTCAAACTTACATTTACTATTCTCTGGTACTTATATTGATACTCGCTTTGGATTATACTCAAACATTTGAGAAATGCGTTAAACTTCCGATATGACGTCAGATTAATTTTCTTTTTAATTCTCTAATGACGTGATATTAATCTGCTTTCTGTACATACACATACTCATACTCCTTGTATTATTGAGAAATCTTTGAAAATTTCCATTTTATTACCCATATGACGTCATAATCTTTATTTTTCAACTGGTGAAACTTTTTATTTCATTTTCATTTTTTCGTGGAAATCTTTCAATAGAAAATTAATTATTGTAGAAAGAATTTTATTGCGGAATTTTAAATTTTGGCAACTGCTATATCGAAAAATTTTTACATTTAATAGGAAAAAGCTGTTAGAATTTTGTTTTTTTTAACTCTATTTATTAAAATAATATGATTTTTTCAAATTTTAATATTTTGAGGTTCATAGCAAGTATTCAGTTATATATACATAAAGTTTCAACTCTGTAAGTTATATAAGTTCTGAGAACGGCTCTGTGACGGACAGACAACGGAGCGGGAGTAATAGGGTTTCGTGAGATGAACGAAACCCTAAAAAGAGAAATAACTCAAAACAGATGTAGAGAAGTAATGGAAAATTTTGTTTTGGAAAGAAATTATGATTTTTTTTTCTGTATGTACAGGAGTTTATTAGATAACACGTGGGCTCGTCGTCTGACGAGAACCATGTAAAATTCAGAAATTATCATAATTGTATTTTTGAATCCTTTAAATAATTTATGGTACTAACTGTAATAACGTCAAATTCCACCAATGCTTTTTATCTGATTTATGCATTTCAATTCCTAGAATTTTTCAAAACTCTAATGATCTTCGGAAACCTATGTCAAACAGTCAGTATAAACATACACCTAACAATGAAAGAAGTTAAAGTATTTTTTTCAAAAACTGAGGAAAATGGGAAAATAGTTATACTTTTTCTTTGTAAGACATAAGCATAATAAAATTTCATAATTCCTCACAATAGCGTAAATATTTTTATCCGGAAAACGGGACTTTTTTTACAGAAACTATATTATGCCTGGGGACAACCTTTAAAGCTTCTACAACCCTATCATAACCTCTTTTTACAATCAATGCATTTGAAAAAGTAGAAAAGTTCCGTAAAAATTATTTTAATTAGAAATTATTAATTTCTATAAAAGTTCAAATTTCAAATATTATCAATCAACAAAGTCTTTTTAACAACTTACTTCATATACATAAGCTCAATTTATTAGGTTTCATTTACCAAAGTATATATTTAATTGGAAATATCTATAAATAATTATTGAAGAAAAAAACGCTTTCAAATTGTTAGATTTCATTTACAAAACGTATCATGCCATCTGCAAATTTTTAAGACAATAATGTTTACTGAAGCATTTTTTATTCTCACCAAAAGAACATTTCTCGGAAAGTATTTTTTCCCTGTACTTCATTCCACTGTCCGTTTAAACCAGGGATGAGATTTTTCCGCTTTTCTGCATACCAGTATAATCTTACAGAAAATGTCTTTTTATTCAATCGGAACATTCTGCGGTTTAGCAGAACAACTTTTTCTCTAAAATTATACTGGTATGCAAAAAAGCGGAGAAATCTCATCCCTGGTTTAAACCTGATATGTTCCTGGAAAAAAAAAGCAGCATTTTAAGAAGGTTTTTGATGTGTTTCAGTCATATGACACACTCCTCAGGTCATCCCGGCACGTGGGAGGGTTACCGAGGAGATAAACAATAAACTTCCTGTAAAGGTATTCAATTTTAGTCAATTCGTGATTAACGGCCGATGTCATACTTTGACAAATTTGCCGATTAATTGATTTCCTACGTTAATCTCATTTCCTGCCGACGTTTGTCTTAGATATTAAATACAGAAACTGCCAGTTTTTGTCCAGACAATATTGTGTGAATCCAAGCGACTACTGTTCATTTACCAACGATTTTTATAAAAGGCCGAAATCTACCCGATATCCCTTGCTTTTGGGGTCTAAATCATTGATTATACCGGGTGTCTCAAAAATGACTAATGGATTTTAAAATTCTATAACTTGTAAACGGTGACAGGTATTTAAAAAATTCTTGCAGGAGAGTTATGTATGATGTCAGGAGTTTTTTTTACTGTGATTCTTGATTTTAGTTCGAATTTCAAACAATAGATGGCGCTGAAAGCGATTGGCGTTTAGAGATCCTACATTAGAGAGAGATTGGACATTGACGAAATGTCCGCCATGTAAGGTCCAAAACAGGTGGAACGCAGTAGAACGGGATGTATTTTCACGACTCTCTGAAGGCATATAAAACGAATTTTCCATGATTTTAATACAATAAAAAGTTTTAGACGTTGATAAATATACATGGCGTTCTACTGCGTTCCACCTGCTTTGGAACTTACTTGGTGGACATTTCGTCAATGGCCAATCTCTCTCTAATGTAGGATCTCTATTGGCGTTCAGTCGAGGCCGAAACTGACTCCACTCAGCATTGTTGCGCCGCCCCCTGAATACTAGATAGCAGTTGTCGCAGGCGGATTTTTTTTTCGGGGTATGAACAGTCCCTTGAACTTCAACAACAATAATTTCTAAAAGTTTTCTTCGTCTAGTATCATTTCGTCAATGTCCAATCTCTCTCTAATGTAGGATCTCTATTGGCGTTCAGTCGAGGCCGAAACTGACGCCACTCAGCATTGTTGCGCCACCCCCTGAATACTAGATAGCAGTTGTCGCAGGCGGATTTTTTTTTCGGGGTATGAACAGTCCCTTGAACTTCAACAACAATAATTTCTAAAAGTTTTCTTCGTCTAGTATCATTTCGTCAATGTCCAATCTCTCTCTAATGTAGGATCTCTATTGGCGTTCAGTCGAGGCCGAAACTGACGCCACTCAGCATTGTTGCGCCACCCCCTGAATACTAGATAGCAGTTGTCGCAGGCGGATTTTTTTTTCGGGGTATGAACAGTCCCTTGAACTTCAACAACAATAATTTCTAAAAGTTTTCTTCGTCTAGTATCATTTCGTCAATGTCCAATCTCTCTCTAATGTAGGATCTCTATTGGCGTTCAGTCGAGGCCGAAACTGACGCCACTCAGCATTGTTGCGCCACCCCCTGAATACTAGATAGCAGTTGTCGCAGGCGGATTTTTTTTTCGGGGTATGAACAGTCCCTTGAACTTCAACAACAATAATTTCTAAAAGTTTTCTTCGTCTAGTATCATTTCGTCAATGTCCAATCTCTCTCTAATGTAGGATCTCTATTGGCGTTCAGTCCAGGCCGAAACTGACGCCACTCAGCATTGTTGCGCCGCCCCCTGAATACTAGATAGCAGTTGTCGCAGGCGGATTTTTTTTTCGGGGTATGAACAGTCCCTTGAACTTCAACAACAATAATTTCTAAAAGTTTTCTTCGTCTAGTATCATTTCGTCAATGTCCAATCTCTCTCTAATGTAGGATCTCTATTGGCGTTCAGTCGAGGCCGAAACTGACGCCACTCAGCATTGTTGCGCCACCCCCTGAATACTAGATGGCGGCTGTCGCAGGCGGATTTTTTTTTTCGGGGTATGAACAGTCCCTTGAACTTCAGCAACAATAATTTCTAAAAGTTTTCTTCGTCTAGTGTTTCTGAGATCAAATAAGTCATTTTTTGGACACCCAGTATGTTTTGCATATAACTTTTTAGATAGAAACTCTGAATGCATCAAAAGAACTTTTAAAACACAATGTAAGAATATTACAGAATGTATCTGGCATTAAAATGTAATTTTAAATATTTTTATTGGACGACAAAAGAAATGCCCTTTCAAGATGTTTCTAATATTTTTGATGTTCTAAATATGCTTGAAGAACGCAATAGTTCACTTATTCACTCAAAACAGGGTCGATATATTGGTGCGTAAAGAGAAAATCTACCTAATATAATACTTTTGAAAATGCAACGAAACGCAAATGAATGGAGAATGAAATATTTTCGTTATTTTACCATATGGTTTTATATCTGTTTACTTTACGTACCATCGTTCTTTGAATTTTAAATTTTAAAATTCTGTATATCTACCTTAAAAAGCAGCCGTGAAACACAGTATACAAATATTGGAAAATATTCATCAGATCAAAAGAGAAATATATAGAATCAATGCATCTTTGGTTATTATATTTTGTATAAGATTTTTAATCCATTATGAGAATTTCCAAACACGGACATATTCAAAAGTATTTCTATAAATAATATATAGGGTTCATGCGTATATGAATATTTTACTCTTTCATCAACAGAGTTTTCAGATATTATAGGACGATTCAGATATTATATGATCTTTTCAAGATAATTTATGGTACAAATGCTTCCTCAAAATTTTAACTTTGATATGTGATTTTATTAGTAGGATCCGTTACGTAAAAGTACTGCTTTTTGAGACATAAGGAAAGATTAATAAAAAATAATATGTAACTTTTGTTTCTGAAAACAATTTAAGGCAAAATTTATTAATAATACTATATATATTTTTAATGGTAGGGTATATTTTATTGTACTTAACCCTCTAATACCCGTGGTAGAATATATTCTAGAAATTCCAAAATTAAGAAAATCGAAATTCATACCAAAAATATCAACTATTAATTTTCGTTTCTTTTTAATCACTGAATGCTTGTTATTAAATAAAGCAAGGTGTCTATTCTGATTTTCTGGTATGAATACGGAATATCTGAATTAAAAAATCCACTAAATTTGCAACACTTATGTTTGCATGTATGCTACCAGAGAGTTAAAGAACATAAAGGACTCCTTTTATAAACATGTAATATTGCTCGCATCAGCATGTATGACAAAGGAAAAAAAATATTTTTACTAACATAGGCTTGTAACCACTGTTACAAAAATTACAAACTTAATAACAAAGGTCAAAAAAAGTAACAGAACTTTTATAACAAACGTTGTATACAACAGAGGTTACATTTAACATTAAAAACAAATTATTCAAAAGTTGTAAGAAAATTATTAAATCTGTTGATTTTATATTTAAATTTTATTTGCCTTTTGTTATATAAGTAAAACAGAAATTTTAAAAGAAGACTGAAACAGAAAAATGGAGCAACAGAAGTTACAAATTAAAACCCACCCCAGAACAAGAAAATACGACGTTATATCCAAAACATATTATGAACACTTTCAAAATAGCGTTAGATTTTGTGGTGCTATTAATATCTTTTTAGCTTTATTACAAAAATTCTTCTCTCGGAATTTCTGAAGAAACAATACATCACGAAATGGACACATATATGCGAAAATGATGCAAATAGGTTAACGTCGTATACATTGATTAACATCTGATGAACGAGCATACAGAAAAACTTTATTAAAGTGGTCAAAAATATTCGATTCTGTGATTATCATGATAACTGCTGATTAGTCTTAGGCTAATTACGATTCGGAAGGTTAAATTTTCCCCAAATTTTCTTTTAAAACAATATATGGAAGTTATGAATGAAACGTTATTTAAAAGACATCAGCCGATCAGTAATTTTCGAATATGAACAGTGGCGTAGTCACTCATTGTTTATGTTCCACACTCTGGAATAAGTAAAACTGGTGCTTCTCCTGGGCTGTCGGAAAAGTTTTTTCAAAATTTGTTTTGAGACTTTAAAAGAACATGCGTGCTTTTTTTTTATTTAAACCTGATAACACGTTAAGATATGCAGTTGATAAGAAGTTAAAATGGCTAGATAATTTTTTAAGGTATTCAAATCTAGTAGCTAATTGATTAATTAAGAAATCCATTACTCTCGGCTTTGAAATAATTAATTTTTTTTTTCAATGTCCTCATATATTGGTACTCCGTCAAAAGAAACAAAAAATCACACGCTGCATTTTCTTTTTTCTTTTTTTAGGGGGATGGGGAGGGGTGTTAAAGTTCAATGTTCTATCATTCAAGCGCATTGTTTTTAACAATTAACCCATTATTTCTTAACACTTAATTGCATAGTGATGTAAATTTCCATCACTGTTTATTTAACTTTTAATAAAGAAATCAACTTCTTCGCCACCACTATATTTATATAGAAATATTAATGCAGTAAATTTCCCGTGAACTATGTTGCTGAACAAAGTTTAAATTCTATCTTAAAATTTCTGGTGTCTAATATTTAATATATGTATAAAAAACACAATTGTAAAAAAAAAACTCATGCAAAGAAGGGTTAAGTTCTGGAAGTGGGTTAGGAGTGATAAAGCACATCAACGAATTTATTTATCATACCCTATATTTTCATGAGCACCTAATAGTATTTTGGATACTCTAATTACAGATTTGTGAATTTTACTTTTAAAATTATCAAAGTAACTATTTAGAAATATTCAAAGTAATAAATGGAACCAAAGGAAATTACATAAGTGAATGGAAAATTTTGTTGTGTTAGTTTATAAAGCAAACAAAGGAAATTATTGCGTAAAATAGTAACGCTAACTTAGAAAATTATATCCCCAAATATTTGTTTATATGCTGTCTTTATGATAATAAACTCTTGTGAAGTCCGCTAGATACATATAATTGAGAGAGAACTTATATTACATATAACGTGTAACCTCAATTGCGCCTTTAAACATTCTTGGCAGTCTTAAAAGTTTTTATAAGCGAGCCTCTAGCCGATTAATGCTTTGTTCAGTAAATATCATCATTAGTATAGAATATTTTGTTATGAAACCATCCCATGTGTCCATGGGTGGCCTGTACTATCTGCCCAATATTTTGACCCATTAATGAAAAGAAACAATCTTAAGACATTCAACTGTTTTTTTTTTCACTTAAAGGTATCGTATCCTAGTAGGATATTCCACACCATAGATTTTATGTGCACATACTTAACATAGTCACGATGATGCCTAAAAATACATACAAACATATTTAATTAGATATTCTTTTCTGTGAGTTGCAAAATTTATCCTATTCTGACTGTAAAAAGAGAAGAATTTTCGAAAATCATAAGTTCCTTTTGATATTAGTTGTAATGATATATAAAAAGTTAATTAATAAAAACAAAATTCCAATTAATAATATCAATAATAAAAAAATTAAATAACATATAAAACTGTATATAAATCTTTCTTTTATAATATCTGAACTCTTACTCTTGGATTGACTTATCAGATTACAAACTGTTTCAGAGAAATACATTAACTACAAAAATACGAAAAAATTCTTTTGATTCTTTGACAAAACTCTTCTTCATCACATATTCTGAAAAGGAAAAATATAAACAATTTTGGAGGAAGGAAAAACAAAAGGCGAAATCTATATTTCATTGCATAGAACAAAATTGAAAACTCAAAATATATTTCTTGTTTGTTTTTTTGTATGTAATAGCATAGCTCCCAACATTTACGCTTTTTTTGCTACCACTAAAAATTAATAGAAATTTTTGTATTATTGAATCACATGATTTCGATGATTTAGAAAGTAAAAATTTACTGTAAAATTTTAGTGGTAGGAAAAAAGCGTAAAAGTTGGCAACTATGTAATAGTAATACAAATGTAGCAAAACAAAAATTGGTACTAATATAGGAACAAAATAATATAAAAATATGGGTTTTTATTATTTTCTGCAGTTTTGTGCGTTGTATGTTACTAAGCATAAAAGCAGTCTATATTAGAGTTTTTAAAAGAGAAAAAGATTTCAATGTGTTATTTATTTTATAAATTAACTGTTAAATAATAGAAATTAATTTAGAAAGCAATATATAGCATGCCTCGAATGTACTCGTAGAACCAATTAGCTGTGATAATGCACGTCAAAACATTTTTTTTAAATTGAGAAACCGGGATTTCTTTGTATTTATTTAGCCAATAATAAAAGGTGTTTCACTACAAATCGAACTTGAGTTTTCGTTTAGAACTTGAACATTAATAAAATTTTTTAACGAAATGTGCAATACACTTTCTTTGATTTCGTGTGTAATATGATGATGTTTCAAAATCTGATGAAAATGCAGTTTACGTCGATTAGATGCAACGTAAGTAATTTCAAACTGATTTCGAAATGTTGAACTTTCAGTTAAAAATATTTTGGACACTGATAGTGGCCAGAGATACCAGTTTGGGCCTTCTATATTATGAAGAAATTGCGAATTCCTGCCAGAAATTCCGAAAGAAGAATTTTTAATTTATGTCATTACGAAATGTGTATAATTAGCCCACCAATGCTCATTGTCAATTATAGGTAACACGTCTTTGAAAGGTCCTTTTAGTTTAGTTTTTAAAAGAATATGTACCGTGGCTTCTTTATTGTGATCTAGATGAGTTTACGTAATCAATGAAATAAGTCCCATGCCTCTCAGATTTTCTGAGGTTATACTATAAACTTTCAGAGTTTGTACCTCCTCCAAACATGCAAGACGATTGATTTAATCTTTATTCTTGGGATAAAAATTGTAAAAAAGAAGAAAAGCAGTAAGTATCCCTCTCGCCTTCTTTCTCTATTTTTTCGTTGAATGTTAAAATTAATTTATACGTTGAAATGATATTTTTAGGATTTATAGGACTATGAAGCTATCCTGAATTTTGTTCACAAATAGGTGAGAGTCCAAACTATCGGCCTTACATGTTTTTGATAAAATTTGTTTTCTAGTACTCTGTTTTAGTGAAAACATTATAATAAAACCTATGAATTTAATATATATATATATATATATATATATATATATATATATATATATATATATATATATATATATATACAGGGTGTTCCAGAACTTCGTGTACAATCTTGAAGGGGAGGTACAGAACATCATTAGGAACCATAATTACATAGGAAAACATGGGTGGAAATCGATAGGTGGCATTGTACGTGGGCTCTTAAGGTCAGCACGTGTGGATTCCTCATTGTAGACGCCGGTGACTGCGTGCGATCAACATGAATTGTTTCGCAGACGCCGAGTTGACGGACATCCACTTCATCTATGGCCTAAACGACGGAAATGGACGCCCTACTATTCGGTTGTATCGGGAAAGATATCCAACGTGGGCGGCCACCAAATCATCAAATGTTCGCTCGGGTACATCAGAAAGTTGAGGAACGTGGATCCTTCACAGCCACGATGCAGGATACTCGGAGGCCGCGAACAGCACGTATACCCATATTCGAAGTGGGTCTGTTGCATGCTGTGGACCGAAATCCCAGTACCAGTGTACGGGCACTTGCCACTGCCACCAGAACGTCTCGATCAACTGTCCATCACGTACTGCAGAGCGAATCCTTGCAACCCTTTTTTCTTCAGAGAGTTTCATTATTGCAGCCAGATGATCACCCACTACGTGTCGCGTTTGCACTTTGGTTTCTACACCAAAGTGGGACTGACACGCAATTTTAAAGTTCTGTTTTGTTCAGTGATGAAGGAAACTTTTCACGTGAAGGGGGTGTGCAATACGTACAAGGCGAACATGTAGTCCTTAGGCAACCAACACACAACCCGATCACGAGCAGCACAACAACGTTTCACTGGTAATGTGTTGGCGAGTATCGTGGGGGACAGTATAGTCGGGCCATACATCTTACCACCTCGACTGGACGCTCGCAAGTATATCGTCTTTCTTCAAGCGGTACTTTTGGAAATGCTTAACGATGTCCCACACATTTTCGGCGCGGAATGTGGTTTCAACATGATGGGGCGCCATCCCATTACACAAGATGTGCACGTGAGCATTTTGGACTGGATATTTGGAAACAATTGTTTTGGGCGTGGCGGTCCCGCCCCTTGGAACTCTCAGATCAGTAGATTTATCTCCGCTTGATTATTTTCTCTGAGTTGCCATGAAGAGCATTGTGTACGACTAGAGTTGCAAAGGCTAGAAAAACCCGGTTTAAACCTGGGAATAAACCGGGTCTTTTGGGAATAAACTTGTATTTTGGTGAATAAACCAGGTCTTTTGGGAATAAACCTAGGAATAAACCGGGTCTATTGGAAAGAAACTTGGGAATAAACCGAAATTTTGCAACTCTATGTACGACACGCCCGTAAATTCTGAAATGGGCTTGGTGACACGAATCTCCAACACTGCTGCTACGATCAGCGAAACGCCAAATATCTTCGAAAATGTTCGTCAATGCATGTCGCGTGTGTGTCGTGAGTGCATCCATGCCAATGGGCGCAATTTCGAACACCTCCTGTGATGCTTGTAAGTTATACATTGTACTTTTTTGTTGTGTAATAAAGCATTTTACACTACATTCTGTGCTGGGGCCTTATTGTGTCTTTGTGTATCTTTATCACGTGAGGGTGACGTTTCCACCCATGTTTTCCTATGTAATTATGGTTCCTAACGATGTTCTCTACCTGTCCTCCAAGTTTGTACACGAAGTTATTGGACACCATGTATAAGTTTATTTATGAGCGTTGAAGAGTTAAAGAAAGCAACTATTTGGAATTTCTTCGGAATTCACTTCCCTGTACTTGTTACCACATTTCAGACACAGCTGGTTAAAATTTGAAGAATTGTAGCTGCTATACATTCTTCTTCTTAAATGTAATATCAAAGAATATAGAAAATTTTTTAAAAGATTAAATTCCCTTTTACACGTAATGTGGTGACATTATAGAAGTGCTTGATGCACTGCCGAATTCGGTCCGTCACACTGTCAGTTACATCCTCAATTATGGAGCGTCTGTTTCAACACATTTTTTATATTTCGATATGTGACAGTTTCCTTTTAAAAATGGCTAACATTATCTATTTAAAGTATACTATAAAGATATCGTAAAATAAATTTTATCAAACCACAAGTATAATGTAAAACTAAATTGCTTTAAAAATAAGAAATTTTATTGTAAGCATTTATGTATTTCAATAAAAAAGCCCTTCTGGCCTGTATCGGGTGGAAAAGGTAGCTTCCTATATCTTTGTTTTCGAACGTTAACTAATGTTACTCAAAAACATCAAGCTAAAATGGAAGGAATCCGATTAGAGAAGATTCGTTAATACTGAATTTAAATAAAAAATTCGCCCAATTAACCAGCTTTAGCCAATTAGGCTTCTTAGGAGACTTATTTTTGGTCGCCAAATTTGGCGATATTTACTCTAGTGTCGTGAAGCGTGTCGAGAATTTTACACTAAGGGATATGAATATACAATTTTATACATATGATTGCAAAAATGATTACAACAATGAAAAATAATAATTTTCAACAAATGGACGTTCGCTAAAACTCAAAAATTATTCCCTCTTTTTTTGTAATATGCTGTCTTGTATCAAAATACCAGCCACGCTAGAATTTCAAACTGTTATATCTCAGCCATCTTTTAAGATGGAGGCAAAACAAGAAATGCTCCGGAATCCTTTTATCAATGCTTACGCAAAAAATAAATTTTAATTGTGAATATTTTTGTACATATTTTTTTTAGTTTTAAATCTTTTAGTGGCCGCCATTTTAAAACGAGAAGGCATGCCAAGCTGGCCAAACGAACTCGGTCGACATATTGGTGAGCCTAATACCGTAATTAGCTTAATCCAAATCGGATTATAAATACGAATGCTATTGAATGACAAAGATCAAATATACATACACGCATCTATCTATATATATATCAACATTTGAACGAAGAGTGGTTTCGTGGTCTGGGAGTCATGATCGGTGAAAATTTGCAGAATTTTTCCGAAATTGCTTTCCTCGGAATGGCTGCAGTAAGTAGCTTTTTATTTTTTTTGTAATGAAAAAAAAACCTAAAAATTAGATTTCAGATACAAAAAACAGATTAAAAAAACATTCTTAACATAAAGAATCTTTATTAAAGAGTAAGTATTGCCCCTGTAAAATTGAGATATATATATATATGGAATCCATTATAATATCACAGTTGTTGCCTAATCTAATGTTTTTTATTGCTACAAAATGAACACAACATTGCAGATTTTATGGTGTGTGTCTCGACAAATAGCTTTAGATATTTCGGTAAACATTCCACTCAGAAGTACTGAATTTTGTCTATTTATCATTTTAGGAAATAAAATGTTTTAATGGTAGAATTTATATATTTCTATACAAAAAATAGATTTCAGATAAAAAAACTTATTGATGAAACAATTTTTGGCATAAAAAGTTTATTAATAGGTAAGTATAACTGAAAATGATCCTTTAAAATTTTAAAAAGAAGTATGGATTCGATTTATAATATCAAATGGTTTCCTAATTTTTTTTTCGTTGTTGTTTTTCTGCTACAAAATAGCAGATTGGTGTGCGTCTCGACAATTAGCTTTAGCTATTTCGGTGAATATGTCACTCAAAAGTATTAAATTTTACTCACTATTTTTAGAAAATAAAAAGATTAAATGCTAGTAATTATGTATTTCAATAGAAAAAAATAGATAAAGAACTAATAGATGAAACAATTCGTGACATAAAACTTTATTAAGATATAAATACTACTGAAAATGATCCTGCAAAAATTTTAAAAGATATATGAAATCGTTTATAATATCCCAATAGGTCACTAACATAATGGTTTGTTCGTCACATAATTAATACAACACTGCAGATTTTATGACGTGTGTCTTGACATTTAACATTAAATATTTCGGAAAATATTTCGGCAAATATTTCGGCAAATATTTTACTCAGTAGCATTGTGTTTTACTTATTTATATTTTTAGAAAATAAAAAGTTTATTAATATAGACGAATTAACAGAAAGACGTTTCATCTTATTATTCTTATGGTCAGGAATCACTTGATACATAGATGAAAATACATAAATGCATTACATCGTTTTGTTCTTACATTTATTCGGCTCTTAGCGCAATATTAAACTGTAACATCTTCTTCAACAAAGGAGTCAATATATTTGGTTAAATTTCGCCATATTTTTATCAGTCATATCGGATACATTTTTACAGCTTTTAAACATTGTTTGTAAAAGTAGGCACCACATTTTACTTATAATCTGAATTATAATTTACTTATAATTTGACTTATAATTTGATTTATAATTGCGACAGAAATTGAATTTTTCTTTGAAATTGTCACTGTTTTCAGAAAAGGGTGTTTTTATTCTGTGAATATAATTACCAATAAAACAAATGCATGAATCGCATTATTAAATGCAACTGTTTTTAGTAAACTATCTAATAATTGTCTTGTATTAATATTGAATTAGCATGTAATACTTAATACTTATCTATTCCAATAGAAGAAAAAATTCATCCGGATAAAAATCTGATTGAGGAAAAAATTATTAGCATAAAAACTTAGTTAATTAAAGATAAGTATTACTGTATTTGCTGCTGCAAAACAGAAATATGAAATCGATTATATATCCTAATGATTCTGTAATAAAATTGTTTTTCTCCTGAAAATGAATATAGCACTGTAAATTTTATGGTATGTGTTTTGACAATTTATATATTTCGGCGAATGTTTCACTCAGTATTATTGAGTTTTGCTTATTTATCTTTTTAGAAAATAAAAAGGTTTTAGACTATTATTTATCTTTTCCAATTGAAAACAAAATAGATATCAGGTGAATAAAACTGATGAATGTACAGTTCTTGTCATAAAAACGTAATTAAAGATATGTAGCATACAGACATTTTCCCGGCAAAAAGTCAAAAAGAAATATGACATCGATAATAATAACCCAATTGTTCCCTAATGTAATGGTATTTTTGCCTCAAATTTGATACAAGATTTCAGATATTTTTTATGCGTGTCTTGACAATTAATTTTAGATATTTTGGCGAATATTTCACTCAGTAGAATGAAATTTTACGTATTTATCTTTTTTAGGTACGGCATAGTGTGTTTCTTGTTATGTGCTTGAAAATAGGTATAGAATAAATATTTAAGTTTCTCAATTCGTAAGATTTATCCAGCCCTTTCAAAAAACAAATTTCATATCTAACAACTATATTTGATTAGAATGCATTTTGTAGTTTGTAAAATGTTTCTATGATCTGTGGTTTTTGAATCACTCGATACAGAAATACATTTCAACTTATTATTCTTATGTTCAGAAATCACTTGATACATAAATGAAAATACATAAATGCATTACATCGTTTTGTTTTTCTATGTATTCAGCTGACAACGCAATATTAAATTGTAACTTTTTCTTCAACAAAGGAGTCAATTTATTTGGTTAACTTTCGCCTTTTTTAAGGTTTCGTTCATCTCACGAAACCCTATTCGTCCCGCTTCTCTTTCTGTCCGTCACAGAGCCGGTTCTCAGAAAATGTTTAACTTACAGACTTGAAATTTTGTGTACTAACAGCTGAATATCTACTGTCACGCCGAAAATCGTATTATTTTAATATAGACAGATAAAAAACCAAAAATCTAACAGCTTTTTCCTATTAAATTTAAACATTTTTCGTTATAGCAGTTGCCAAAGATAAAAAATTCACAATAAAATTCTTTCTACAATAATTAATTTTCTATTGAAAGATTTCCACGTGAAAAATGAAAATGAAATAAAAAGTTTTACCAGCTGAAAAAAAGATTAATATGACGTCATATTTTTAATAAAACCGAAAATTTCAAACATTTCTCAATAATACAAGGAGTATGAGTATGTGTAAGTACAGAAAGCAGGTTAATATGACGTCATTAGAGAATTAAAAAGAAAATTAATCTGACATCATATTGGAAGTTTAACGGACTTTTTCAAATGTTTGTGAATAATACAAAGAGAGTATCAATATGAATAATAGAGAAAGTAAGTAGATATGACTTCAGCAAGTGATTATAACGTCATATGAATTTGGGGAACGTATTGTATACACAACATGTTTAAGTTAGAAATTATTTTTTTTAATATCGCATTTAGTCCACATGACAGATATTATAAGTGACAGATATATATAAGTAAATTTATCTTTGAAATTGTCACCGTTTTGAGAAAAGGATGTTTTTGCTGTGAATATAATTACGAATAAAACATATTCATAAATGGCATTATTATATCCAACTATTTTTTTAGTAAACTATATAATAATTATGCTGTATGGATATTGAATTAGCATGTAATACATTGCAAGGGAGAAGTTATATTTAGAACAAAATTGTTATAATTGTCCGTCATGAAATGTAATTTTAAGTGGCATTCAAAGTATGGCTACCTACTCAGTAAACTGTACTTACTCATTAGAAGCTTTATAATAACAAAATTTAAAGACTTCATTATAGTAATGCATAAATGAAGAAAATGGATAAAACGATTTCCATTTATTTTTATTTATTTGAATTCTGTAATCACATATTAAAGTGTCAAAATATTTGAAACATGTACTTAGAATAACAAAGGAAATAGCATTATTGTGTTTATGCCGTTTCCTTTTATCGCTTTAGAAAATTTTATGTGTCAAAACATACGTCAAGTTTTCCTTTTAACACATAATTTACTTTGCCTTCAACTAGGATGGCAGAAATAGAATGTAAGTTTTCAATTATTACAATTTTCAGATAAAGATACCGTTTCAAATCTCAATACGCATATAATTAAGAATGAAAGGTAAACCAGTATAAAAGCTAGCTTATCCGTTTGTTTACGTGATCAATCAGCTGTATTGTTTTTGTGCTATTGTATTTCCATTTAATAAAACACAATGGAGATATATTTCTAAAAACATTTCGTCAATAGGCGTAAAAAGTGCTGACAGGATAGTTGCCAGAACACACCAATGATTTGAAAAAAAAAATTCTGTTATTTGACGAAATTTCTGCCATTTGACTGCCAGATTATAGGAAACTTTAAAACTTAGGTTCGAGAGGTTTCAGTGATTTCTGAAACGATAAAATGGTGGCAGCAGAGTTTCCAGACGACCCCTGTGATTTGAAGAAACGTATCTTAGATTCTAGGATTCCACGTAATTTGTACGATTGATTGGTGAAGTGTCAGTCTTTTGAAGAAAGATCGGCCAATCACAACGGAAATTTTCGTGTTTTAAAAAGAAAACAAAATTCACGAATTTTTTGAAGAGAGTATAATAAGTATCTTATTAATATAAATGTATAATATGTAGCTTATTATGTATTATGTAGTGGTTTTAGGAATTGAAGGGTTCGCTGAAAAAAGGAGGTAACTCCAATTACTCAAGGTGCAGAAAATCGTAAAAAAACGTTTGAAAATTAAAAATTCAAAGTTGAGCAAAGTTATTCTTTTTCATCAATCTTCTTCATTGTTCATACATATTATGACAGTACTTTCACTCAAAAATATATCTTCCAGATGGCGTGGCACATGTTGGATTGATGAAGAACCAATTTCTTGCTACGAACTGGATGTTATTTCTACTTCCAGAAAAAATATTTCACTAAAAAAAAACACAATCTCCTATCATATTATTTTATTTAAAGAAAACTTAAACAGAAATGTAGCATATTACTTGGCTTTAAAAACAAAAATTGCATTTTTCCACCATAATCACTGGACAAGGAGCCAAATAGAATTTTTCTTCTGAATCACAAATCACCTTTTAAAGAATATCTCAGAGTAACAAGGATAAACACTACAATAATACACAATACGTATAAGAAACAAAAATTCCACTGTTTATAATTTTTTTGAACATTTGAAGGAGTGATGATTTGAGACCTATAGCTACAAAGGCTGTTGTCTCGAATGATCCACATATATATATTTTATTCACAGAAACACATACATGACTTCGATAGTTACATACATCTTCTTAGACGAGACAGCCACAAAGAAATTTACAACACCAGAGAGTTACAACCAGGAGCTCCACAAAGTGCGAGCAACTGTTTATCAATGCTGTATAATCTTTCTGTAAACAAACCACGTCAGTCGCTTCGAGAACACCGCCCTCTGAATACTAGGCCTGCGCTGTGACACAAAATTTGCGGCTGATGTAGGCGGATATTTTTAAGCATTTGTGCGGTCCCTCGAATTTGAACCCCAATAATTTATAAAAGTTTTCTTTGCCTTTTCCTCCTGAGGTTAAATAAGTAACAGAATTTTTTTATAAATTATTGGTGTTCAAATTATATTCCTTAAAAAAATCTGCCTACGACAGCCTCCATTTTCTTCAGCGCTCAGACATAGTTTTCAGGGGGCGGCGTCGGGAAAAAAAGGAAGTAACTCCAGGGGATCCTTTATAATGCAATAAACTAAATAGACACCCAGCGCCATCTCTAAAGTAACGCGAGAACTAACGATCGGAGATACATCTTTCTGTAACCAAATAAAAGGTTTTTTTAACCACAAGATAGTACATGTAATTCCAACCTCCCCCGGATGGAGCTACCTCTTTTTTCAGCAAACCCTTCAATTATTGCATAATTTAATTCATGAAATTATTTATGTTTAACTGAATGATTCTTGGTTATTTGGAGATTTTTCGCATTTATTCAAATTCTCTAATAATGAAGTAAATTTTGCATAATGCATTCTATATTTCATTACATATATCAATTCCACATGTCTTCAAGAAATAAGATTATATTTTAATTCAGAAATATTCTAAATATGTTCTTTTTTTTCTTTTTTTATGGTAAGCTTAAGTAAATGGTTCCACTTTTAATACATGCATGTATATATTTCACATGGCTTCATTATTCAGATTTCTTCGGAAAAACAATCTTCTCTATCAAATTATGTTAAATATACAAAGCTATTTTTACCTAAGGGAAAGCTAAATTACAAAATTCGACTTTTTATGCATACATCTATATATTTCAAATGGATTCATTATTCGTTTTCGTTCAGAAAATCAATCGTCTCTATCAAATTATGTTGAATATACAAAACTATTTTTATTTATTGGGATACTGAATTGAAAACACTAATATTTGAAAAATATTTTTGTATTTAAAGTTTTCCATTATATATTTCCATGATACTTTTCATTTCATCTTGAAATCAATTTGTGTCAAAACTTACACATTTGTGTGCATCAGGAATTACCTTCGTCGTGGACATTTATTTACTTCAATGTATTTATTTATTTATTTTTTTTTTTTTGATGATTTACATTTTTTTTTCAATATTCATTCCAATTTTTAAATAATATTTAATGTTAAAAACAAACGTCATTTAAAATAACAAACGTCATTTAGAACAATAAACGTCATTTAAAACAGCAACATATTTTTAAAACTTAGTCACAAGGAATATTCCTATGTGAATTAACATTATTTAATGAATAATTTCAAATAGGAATTCGTTAAGAATGCGCATTATGTCATTGTAATACAATCCTTTGATTGTTTTGTACTCTAGGTCAGAGATTTAAAACTTATTTTACCTCATGCCCCATTTAATCAGCTGCACATTAAATTTATGATGACCTAAAACATATCAAAGCAGTGTGTTTCATATTGGTTTTATTTACTAACACCAACAAAATATTTTTTTAGCACCAATGAAAAGGGCAAAATTTATATATTTAAAACAAAAGGCTTTTTTTAGTCATTTGCCTTGAGCTTTCTGCTGAACCAATTTTATTATTATTTTCTTAATTCAAATTGTTCAATTATATATGTGCCCGCACGGGTTATTTTTAAAAATATTTTGATTTTTATATTTTAATTTTAATTTAAAAGTTTTTTATGAAAGTTCATCAAAAGGGTGGCAACCAGGTTAAGATTTTCTCTCTATAACATAAAATTTATTTGCCTTATCACATTCCAAAAATCAGAAGCGTGATCCTATCAGCGAAAATGTCTTCATGTTTAAAAAAATAATCTCAATGGTTTTCAAAAAAATTAAACGTATTGAAATGGTTGCGTTTAATTATTTAGTAATCACGGAAGGGCAGTACACAGCCTATTTATTGAAAAATAATATTAAGTAATTTGTGCAAATAAAATAACAGTAAATAATCTATCATAATAAGTAATATGTAAAACGAAATGTTTACGATGAGGAAAATGATGTCATTCGGAAAACAGAAGATGAATTTTCCTCCATGAATGTAAAATAGAAATAGTATGCCATATTCACTGATAACTACTCCTGCATCTAAATAGACTACTTTTGCTATTTATTTAAACCTTGGACTGCACAAAATAAAATATTTCTGAAAAGTACATCATCTCCATTTAATTATAATAAACATTTAATGAAACTCAGGAATTTCAAAACAATTGCTTAAATGTCTTATGGAAGTCTTATGAGTCTTATGGTAATATTTTTCGATTTAATTTCGTCAAAAAGACATAATTTCCTAAGTTTTTTATTCCATCAACGCTGAAATTAAACCGTCTGATTATAAAAATGATGTCATTTTTCAAACGTGCATTTTCAAACATAAAATTTCAGTTTTTACAAAACCTCTTATTTTTATACTTATTATATAAAATTGAGTAAAATTTAAAAAAATTTAAAGTACATTTTTCTTTTATTTATAAGCTTAAATTGTAACATACTTGTTTAATATATTCTCATATCGACAGGTATAACTAGTAATTTATTAAAATTTGTAATAAATAACTTTTTAAGAGATATCTGACATTGATATTTTTTACTTTTAAAAACACGGACAAAATGCGCCTCAGTGAAGAAGCATGTTGTAAATTCTGAAATAATTAGGTGATTAACACCTTTACCTCACTTAATCTCTTCCGAAAGATTCTTCAGTGTTCAACAAATGTGTAAAATTGAAATTCAAAACTTTTTTTAAATCTCTTTCATTATTCTTCTAGTTTAGTCATCACTGGCGTGCGGAATATGCCACCCGTATGTTTGTGTAATTTATTGCATTTTCTTTCTGAATAAAGTAATTTTTTTTAACTTTATAAATGTGATGTTTATTACAATAGACCGGTGTCGCGTCAATTAGTTGCGCACAATTCATCGCGAAAAAACTTCATCGCGCACAATTCGTCGCAGCGTCAATTTGTCGCAAAGAAAATGTTTTTGAAGGCTATGATGATAAAGTAAAGATAATTTAGTAAAATTATTTAATGATAACTTGTTTTTTAGATATAACTGCATGTAAATTGTTAGTTATATCTAAAAAACTAATTATCATTAAACATTTTTACTAAATTGTCTTTATTTTATCATCATAGCCTTCAAAAACATTTTCGTTGCGTCGAATTGACGTCACGACGAATTGACACCACAACGAATTGACGCTGCGATGGTTGTCGCCGCGACGAATTTGATGCAGAACCCAATAGAAGAGACCTATTGCTAGACATTGCATTAAAAATAATATCATCAAAAGTGATATTTATAGTCTTTAAGGCGTTGGCGTTAGGGTGTACGCCACCTGTGTTTTTATGTTAATATACAAACTGTCCGTATTATATTAATTCTAATTAAATTAGTATTTTTTAATACATTTGATATTTATACTATTACTGGACATTGCATTTAACAAGCATATCATTAAAAATTGTTATTGGGGCTTTAAAATGTCCTGCCGCATACAGTACGCTGCCGGTGTTTTTATGGTCTTACAAACCGTACGGAGTTTTAAAGGTTAAATTAGAATATTCTCTTTCTAAAATAGAATATTCCTAATGGCATACTGTTAATTCATTTGTCAACGATCATTTATACAACATTTTATAGTGTATCTCTTTTCGTTCAGGAGGCATAAAATAAAATATATATTCTATAAAAGAAATAAATTTATCTGAAAATGGGCGACCATGTTGACAATTTTCTCGTATAAAAACAGAGAAATAAACTTCTGAATAATTCAATTTTATGACACTAAACTTTATTTAAAAGTAAATTGAATAATATAGATATTAAAGTATCGATCTGACTTTTTTATTAATTCTTGAAATCTTGATGCAACTTGTCTGAGAACTTTCATGGCATATCTGGTGTTCTTTTTCGTCCAATCATTGTGCCACAGCAAACCGGCTGATAACCATTCACAATATACAGTGGCGGACAAAAAAACTGCATCACCTAGAAAAACTAACATTTCGTAATGGTAATGAGTTATTTCTTTCAAATAAATTAATCTTAGTTGCTGCAAAGCAAGATAAGATATCATTCTACATTCCTATTGGATAATATACCCCTTACGACGTATTGCGTCATAATTTTTTTTTTAAATAGTGCAGCAAAAGAGAGAAACGGTCATTTGTCTTGTTCTTTAAGTGGTCAAATGATGACTTCGTATGTTCAATTGACGCAAGAAAAAAAATGTGTGATACTTGCTTTAGTTAAAGAAGGATATTCTACACGTGTGGTCGCTAAAAAAATTGGTTGCAATCAATCGACAGTTTGGAGGGTGATTAAATTAGAACGTGAAACTGGTAATGTTGAGAAAAAGGCTGGATCGGGCCGAAAGAGGGCGACCACAAATTCTGATGATCGATATCTGAAACGGATATCTCTAAGTAATCGTCATGCAAGTGCACCTGACTTAAAAGTTGAATTTGAGAAAGTATGTGGTATTAATTTAAGCACAAGAACTATCCAAAGACGCCTTGTGGAATGCTGTTTGCATGCGTATCGCCCAAATAAAAAGCCTTTACTTACAAAAAAAATGATGCAGAAACGACTTTCTTGGGCAAAAGAGCTTGCCTCATGGACAAAGGCTCAGTGGGATTCAGTAATTCTTTCGAACGAATCTAAGTTCAACCTACATGAATCAGACGGTAAGCAGTATGTTCGGAGACGTAAAAGTGAATCTTATCATCCAGACTGCATATCGCCTACTGCAAAATTCCCTGTCAGACAAATGGTCTGGGGATGTATATCCAGCAAAGGAGTTGGACGTCTGAAACTTATTACTGGAACTGTGAATACATCCGTTTATACCGAGATTTTGGAGGAGTGTTTAAAACCAGCTATTAAGGATCATTTTCAAGGTGCTAGAAATTGTATTTTTCAACAGGAGTCTGCACCCAGCCATACTGTGAAATCGGTAAGCACAATCTAACTTCTTTATGAAATATTTTGTTGCCTAATTTACAAGTTTTAATCTCCATAACATTAAGGATATTGGAAAAGTAAATTTCCCCCGATTTCCTCCCTTTAGGTAACGGCCTATCTGACAAAATCTGGCATTAGAGTTTTGGAATGGCCTGGGAATAGTCCTGATCTGAATCCCATTGAAAATTGCTGGCATATAATGGGTACAAAAATTGCTTCTTAGAAGCCTGCTACTAAGATAAAACTGCAGGAAAGCATTATTAGGGTCTGGTTGCATGAAATTGGCCAGGATTACATTCAGAAGTTGATATATTCTATGCCGGACCCCTACAAGGCTGTCATCGCAGCTCCTGGAGGATCTACTAAATACTGAAGTGATCCTTATGCATGTATACACACCTAAGTACATATAATATGACTGCAGTTACGTAGAATTTACATTAACTACAGAATTTGTGCATCTATTACTTTGTTCCAAGTTTTTTTAAATATTGCGTTTTTCACTTTTTTCCATTTATCCAAATAATTATGTGTAAATCATTTATAAATCCCAATAAAATTTAATTGAGATTAATCCTACAACTGTATTTTATCGTAAAAAATATCATCCTTCCATAATACCTGTACTTAAAAAACATTATTTGCAGCGTTTTCCACTTTTTCGCAGGTGATGCAGTTTTTTTGTCCGCCACTGTATATACATATAATATATATTGACAGTATAAGTTTCTTATTTAAACGGATTGTATTTCTCCGATGATATGATTTCGTGAATATGTCAGAAATTTACTAATATTGATTTAAGAAAATAATATCCTTGACAGATAATAGTGCTAAAATTCTACTTAATTTGCCGTTCTCGCTAAGGTTTTGGATTTTATAATATTTTTATATTCTAAAAGAATTTTTCCATTTTTATAGTAAAATTTCGGTATTTTTATTGCTTTTTTACTTTTCCAGTATAATAATAACAAGAAGGTAACTGTGATCGAAGATCGCACAAAGGATTTCGCTTAACATTCTTTTCAAAGCACTATCATTTAATTAATAAATCGAAATTATTAATGTAAATTTTTTTAAATCCTTATCATATATCAATGCACTTTATCAACACCAGAACTACATATTATACATATTATACATCAATTTAATAAAAAAACTGATAACAAGAGGAAGCTATTTCTGCAATCAAATTAAAAATAATCAAGAACTGCTTTTCCAACAATTGTAAGAGCATATATTTATATATCTGAAAAGCATTTTAATTATATGATTTAATTTTAGCTAAAAAAAAAAAATCCTTAAAATGTCAAAAAAATACGAAACTTCTTTT
Organism: Maratus michaelseni; assembly: GCA_963931845.1. Taxonomy (NCBI): domain Eukaryota; kingdom Metazoa; phylum Arthropoda; class Arachnida; order Araneae; family Salticidae; genus Maratus; species Maratus michaelseni. Next base: position 77,946,341 of record OZ007595.1, on the reverse strand, counting down.
GATTAAATCTATCAGATAATGCAATGTAAAATTCGGAAATTTCATCTTCCATCGTCGAGAATAGAAAGGGGAACCTTTGGGTTAGAAGGAAAACGCTCTACCACTAATCCATCTAGCCTAACGCAAAAAAAGACAATTAAGATTTTGTTTTAAAATATAAAAAATCGCATAAATGGTAGGAGGTCATTAAATTAAAACATTTAATTAAAATAATATCAGACTTTTTCCAAATTTTATGATTTGTCGTGTGACAGAAGGTATTCAGCTACAAGTATACAAAATTTCAAGTCTCTAATTTATACAGTTTCTGAGTACGAACTCTGTGACAGATACATAGAGGAATGAGACGAATAGGATTTTATCAGATGAATGAAAACTTAAAATTGAATCCCACTGTTTTAGAGAAAATGAAAATGTAGCATAATTTGTCAAAGATACTCTCAAATCCACACCTTTTGACAAAGTTTTAAAAAAATTGCAAAAATACACAAATTCTACTGGCAATCAACTGAACTTCTTTTGCCCCTCCCAGTTTTGGTCAAAACAAAGAGATAAAGAAAAAATACCGAACAGCTTTAACATCTTCAATCATATATACTTTTTTATCAAAAAACAGTAGTATAATAGTAAATTGTGAAAGCTACTTGACTTAAAAAATGTTTTTCTAACATCTGATGAAAAATTATTATAAACTTTAATTAACAGCAGACATTGCATCAGTAAGTGATTAAAACCCACTTTTAATAACTTTGTTGTTCCGAAAAGAGCTTTGAATCGGGTATTTAAATTTAATTCATATATTTCATTGGTATAAAAACTGTTTCTTTAATGTTTCAATTTGTTTATTTAAAGATACATAATAATAAATCAATTTGTATTTTGAGAAAATAAATAAAAATCTTCCTTTCTCAATTTATTTGAACAAGGAATCAAGTTATGAATGATTTTTTTTAAATCAAAGTAAATGTCCGGAGATTTGTGTAAAAGGAAAAAAAAATATTATCAGGTATCATCAAAGATTCTGTTTTGAAGTTTAAATAAAATAACGAAAAACAAGACAACGATGGAATAAATAATTTTAAATATTAAATTCAAAAGAGGTTCATAAATTTTACCGCAATTCCATCATTCAATAATAGAAATACTTATTTTTTAAATATTGAAAATTAAAAAAGATAATTTAGATATAACAGATGAAACAACATTTTATCTTTATTTATTTTTCTAGTTCAAAATTTCTTTTGTAGAAATTTTGATTTTGTCTATCTAAAACTAAACTAGGCATCGCATTTCATTGGATTTTGATTAGAACAGAAATACCTAATGATTGAATGAAGTATAAATAATAAATTTTACCTTCGATAAAAAAATAAAAAATAAATAAAAAAAAGAAGAAGAAAAATTGGAATTCTTTTGAAATTCAAAGATTTTTTAACTTTTGAAATTCAAATAGGATATTAGCAATGCAATTCCATTTTGCAAAATGTACTTATCTTTTTCACAGTTTCATAATAAGTAGGATTTGTTTTAGAAAAATGTAAAACTGACTTCAAGAGCTTGTATTTTTTATTTATTTTTTGCACGCCAATTGGCATATTTTGGCGACAAGGGTTTCGCACAGCACCGTCTTTTGTGGAAAACCTTTAATGTTATCTTTATTCACTAAAAATCCCATTCTTGCCATGTTTCGTTTCGAATGAAATTGAAAAAAAAATCTTCAATAAAAGAAACTCTTTCTAACAAAAAATTAAGTAAGTAAAAGATATGATAATCAAAACATTCCTTCGAATACTATGTGCGAGCATACGTAGGGCCTAATTACTAACGGGGTACCACCAGTAAGTTGTAATAGAAATTTTTGTCTTATTTAAACGCCGTATTATTTACGCAAATTTACTGTCATGTCTAAAGCCAAACTTTCTATTCCTTTTTACTGGTAGAGTTTGCACAGTTGGTAATCAGACCCTGGGATACGTAATAGAATATACAGGGTGATCTTTTTTTTAAAGTAAAAGTGTTTGGAGCGCCCTGTAGTGCGATTTAATAGCCGAAATGGCACCAAACTTGGTATTTAGGCTAATCCAGACATGGGAAAAAGGATTCCGTGAAAAAAAATTAGTTCCAAAAATCGCCGCTTGGGCATTTTGTGGCGCTACTGTAGCTTAAAATAACGAGAATTAGCATAAAACACGGGTATCAAAGAAAAATGCAAATGTTGTGCGATGACAGCGCCAGTAATAGGGGCTATAAAAGCAAGTAGACAGCTCCGACAAATAAGCTCAGCTGAAGTAAACGAGCTCCAGTGGACATGCCTCTCACATTACCGGAACGTGCGTTACTGGTGAAGCTATATTATATGAATCAATGTGCATCCGCAGCTCTTCGGGAATTTCGAACCAGAAAAAAATTACGAAAAGGCCCTTTATCGCTGAATGGTCTTAAGAAAATGATTAAGAAGTTCGAGGAAACAGGGTCACTGACCATTCGCGCTGGGAGAGGACGTAAACAAGTATCAGAAGATGTAATAACTGATGTGGCAACTGCAATTGTCGAAGGATCGCAGGGAACCATTGCTGGTACAAGCAGCTCAACAATTGGACATGACAATTGGACTCAACAATTGGACATCGGGGTGTAGCTCAACAATTGGACATGAATTATTCCACGGTATGGAGAGTTTTGCGGCGCGTTGTTGGATTTTACCCCTACAAAATCAGCCTCTTGCAGGAACTGAAACCAAGTGATTATGATAAGCGAGTGACATTAGCTCTATCGTTTCTTGCCAGGGTAGAAATTGATGATGCTACCCATGGCACATTCTGTAGGGAGATGAGTGCCATTTTTATCTCAATGGGTCCGTAAACACACAAAATAGCCGAATTTGGGCTTCTGAGCATCCCCACACCGTGCATGAAATCCCATTAAATACCCCAAAAGTCACTGTTTGGTGTGGTTTCACAGCCGAATTCGTAATTGGGCCGTTCTTTTTTGAGACCATCACTCCGACAGGACCCGAAACGTGCACCATAAATTCAGAAAGGTACCACGAAATGCTGCAAACGTTTGTTATTCCACAACTTCAGCAAAGAAACCGTCTCCAACAGACAATCTTTATGCAGGATGGTGCTCCGCCACACATTGGTAATAAGGTAAAGCAGCTGTTGCGTCAAACCTTCACTGATGATAGAGTCATAAGTCGGAGCTTTCCAGTTGCATGGCCGCCTCGTTCCCCTGACCTCACTCACACCATGCGATTTTTGGGTCTGGGGTTATTTGAAATCTCAAGTTTATGTTGGTGGAGTATCAAATTTGTCTATTCTAAAGGACAACATAACAAAGACTGTGCGGAATATTCCTCGTGATATGTTACGTACGGCTGTGGAGAACGTTGTGCATAGAATGCACGGTGTTATTTCTGATAACGATGCTCACATTGAAGGTGGTCTAATTCCTCACCGGGGAAGTTAATGTAGTAAATAAACATTAATAATATAATTTAACTGTACGATTGTATGTGTTGGTATTTTTCTTTTCTCACATTTTATACATCGCAAAGTGCTACAAAATGCCCTAGCGGCGATTTTTGGAACTAACTTTTTTTTCACGGAATCCTTTTTCCCATGTCTTGATTAATCTAAATACCAAGTTTGGTGCCATTTTGGCTATTAGATCGCGCTACAGGGCGCTCCAAACACTGTCACTTTAAAAAAGATCACCCTGTATATATATAGATGAACTTGAAATTTATCCGAATTTAAAAAACAGCTGTATACATATGATCGAAATGCTCAATAAAAATTAACAAAATTCTTATATATATACATATATATATATATATATATATATATATATATATATACAAACGAGCTACGCAATATTTGGTGGATCCCCTTTTTGGAAATACAAAATTGCATGAAGTAGAATATAATATTGTAAATAAATAAATTATGCGCATTTGCAATTTTTTGTAACGTCGTAGTGTATTTACATATAGTTTGAAATGCCTTAAGTCGTATTCTTGATGTTCTCTGATGTCGTAGTAACGTCACATTTGTCGCTGTAATGTTCAGAACTTGCAGTAAAGTCAGAAAACATATTGGAATCAAAACAATATTGGATTTTTTTTTACTATAAGTTAGCGTACTAAATATATCTGGCCCAATATTGGCATTATTTCATGTAATGTTGCTAAAACACTGGTACATTTATATTTTGCCAATAATACATAATTCTTGTTAAGAAAATTCTCTCCATTTCATTGCCAATATTTTCAATAGCAAGAAAATGCTTCTGATATTTTGATGTTTCATTAATAATATTTTCAATGTAAAGTTATATTTTTGTCATAGAGGCTTTTAATTAATTTTGTGTAATTTAAAAAAAACACAAAGTTGATTAGGGTATTTACTTTCTATTATGATATATATCTAACTGAAATATAGTTTTATTTACCAGTTTCTAAAAGTAACACGAAATGATAGGGTAGTAATTACGGAGGAAGAAGGTGGAGAAATAATTCTACGAAATGTCAGTTATTGACTCATGATGTAGGCGTTTAATTTAAAAGTGTGACAATATATTATTAGACCCAAACCTCAAAAAGCCATTTGACATTTCTAGAAAATTAGGCAGAGGTTCCATGAAAGAAATTGCATTTAATATAGCCGTAGAAGGCTTATTTTAGTTAAATAATATAAAACACAAACTAAGTAATTTAAATTTTTTTCTGAAAATTTGTATTTTTTAATAACATAAAGATAGCAAATTATTTTTGTTGTTTTTTATATGAAGTATAAAGAAGAGGTAAAATAACATAGAATTTTAAATTACGAAATTTTTTAAACTGTAATTATTTTTCCTTTGTGCTTATTTATAAATTTATATAATTGAATATAATTAAACAGGTCTAACTATCAGAAGTATAATCGAAAAGCATCGGCCAACATTCAAAATCCCTTTAGCAAAACAATTTTAAGAAACTTGCTTTTATTTACAATATATTTGAATAAAAACCGTTAAAATGTACCAGAAAACTGGACCTAGCCGCGGTGCTTCAAACTGAGTATTGGCACTGCGGTTTCAATCGCCTTAAATTAAAATTTCTGTACATATGTGTTGCTCATTACCTATAACTTTCTAGAATGTTAATTTTTTGTTCAGACAATTAGGTCGATTATATTATGCTGATAGGAAAGTTATACAGGTACACTAAATTAATTATCAGATCGCAATTTTTTTAATTGCGATAATATTACATCATTTAAGCAGTTTAATTTGTTAAAAATTGTTCAAACAAATATATATGATTTATTTTTTCGCATTATACAGTATCAAATAATGTGTATCTCATTAGAGAAGTGTTATGCGAAGAGTTCTATTAAAAAAGAACATTGTTCATTCAAATTATGAAAACGACTTTTGACCATAGTTACGTTAATCAAAAATAGGTTAGGATATGGGTAGTGAATCCGCGAGCCAGCCTGGAGATCAATTGTCACAAAATTTTCCGAAAAATATTTTCCGCATTTAATGATAGAAATTCTAAGATTAAATAAGGCTATTATTAGCATCCGATTTCGAACACGCTTGCCGGTGAAAACATTCTAACACTATTTTAGAAGATACTTACTTAATTGGAGAAACTCTGCGATTAGTCAAAAGGGTGAATCCTTAATTAGGCAACGATCCGGTTCGCAACCAAGACTGCATACCACAGAGAAGTAACGGACCATATTTTTGTGACGTTGAGTCACGTGCTTTGGGGAAACATTTCCGAAATCGTATCCTCGAACCCAAACGAAGAATAGGGTCCATTCGAAAAGTGATGAAAATTGGCACACTAGCACGCAGATTCTCCATCTCCGCGGTAATGGAAGAGTCGAAAGTTGATTTTTGCCATTGATCTTCACTGATGGAACGACCATCGATATTCCATCACAACAGCATTTTATTTAATAAAATACTGAAGATTACTTAAATAACGAACTATTAAATTATTACTATGATTTAAAAGGACTATATACGTAAATTGTAATGTACGTACAACAATGATCAGCACATCTGTGTATTGTGTTTGAAATGTACGCTCCAAATATACTAATTATTTTATTAATTTCTTACGTACTTAGTTGTTTTCTTTTTTATCACCACGCTGCTTATGTGGCTACTGGGGGTCTCAGGAACTTGATGAATTTATGACTTCAACAATTGTATTTCTGACAAGTTAACACAATGAGTGTCAGCTCAATTTATTGGAAGCTGTCTTAAGCTGTCTGAGATATGTTTTATGACCAAAAGCAGTTATCTAAATGTTAAGGGTCACAGCTCATGGGAAAATCATTGTAGCAGACTGCAAGAGCATCAATAATGCATAATTATATGCAAATTTAAGAAACATCGAAATACACAGACCAATGATGAGATAGTCGATTTACTTATGCTGCAACAGAAGCAGCCTACCAAATGTAACCCACTGCTGTACCGATGGACAGCTTTAATGTTCAGGAACCACTGGCCAATCACACAGATTTTCTTTATCGTAATATATAATCTAGCTTGATTTTAGAGACATCTAACATATACCATTCTGTTTCTGTTTGCTCTGGAGTGAAAAGCTAAATGATAGATTTTTATGCTCATGTGACAACGCTGTTCACTTAAGATACATTTTAAAGTTAAAAATGTAATCTATAGGTATAAAAATTTCAAAATTTAATTTTAAACAGAAGATTATGCAGATTTAATCATTCATAATTTCCCCATTATACTAATAAAACATTAAGTGCTTAAATGCGAAGTTCATAAAATAGATTTGTAAAATTTTGCTCCAATCCCCTGATGTATGGATTACTTCATAAAAAAACTTCTGAGATGTCATCAGTCCATCTGTAATGAAGGCATTTGTAAAAATAAGTTCAATTGAATTTCCATATTCTTATTATTTTTGAAATTTTATAATGAAATTATTTGGTAATCCTCTGAGGAAGGTCGCACATACCTCTGTTTAATAAATAGTATAAAACAGTTTTCTCTATTTAGTAGTTTCTTAGTAAATGTTATTTTGACAATATACAATGATTGTAATAAAATTAATGAAATTTTCAGTAAATTAAAGTACAAAAATGTACTCAATAATCAATTAGTTAATAGAATTATTTCTATTTCATTTCGTCATTGTTATGACAACTTCTGGTATTCTTATTTTTTTGTTGTTGGCTGTAACTGTATGCATTCTCATCTAAATCAATTTAATTGTTAATGTTAAATGATTCTCTCTCTTTTTTTAATAGTCATAATTTAAACGATTTATCTCAGTAAATTAAAGATATCAGCTAAAATAACACGTATATTTTATTGGATAGGGGATATCATCAGATATGCTTTAATAACGCCTTTCTTTATTTCAAGGTGGGCTATTATTGTGATTGTGTTATATGGGAAGATTAACTCTCCTAAATTCCCACAACGCAGCCCTTTATTTAGTATTAAAGGTTACTATACGTCAGAAGTTGTAATTATTTAATTATCTTTAATGCTTCGCATCTTTCCTAGAGACTAATTTTCAAAATTATGCGATACCTCTTTTATTCATGAGTATATTCCTAATCACTGCCAATACAGTTCTCATCCTATTTTGCTAAGTTGGATCTCGCCTTAAACATGTTTTCAACTAATGATTTCACAGGTAACTGCATAATGTGCCTAGTTTGTCCCAGAACCCGCAGACTTAGTTACATTACGCTACACAGTAGGATATATTAAAAATATATAGTGTTAGATATTACATTTATTATTCATTGATTCACATTTATTATTTCAAAAAATTTTACTGATTGTGACAAAAGATAGCTATCGCATGGAATAAATAATTTAGCTCTGATCTTTAGTGTGACCACAAAAAGTGTGGCACCACAGATTATAGTGGGGTCAATCCCAAAACCACAATGGAGAAAGACTGAAATTTAGTCAGAACTGTTTGAGACTGTTGTTGACTGCTGTTGTTGTTCAAACAGTGACTGTTTAAGACTATTGAAGCTTCAGTATTCAGCTATTCAGTATCATTGTTATTCAGTATCAATGTAATTAAGTTTTTAAATAGTATTCTGCAGAATACAGTTTTTTCAATTGGTAATATTCTTCAGTTTTTCAATGTAATTAATTTCCAGCTTTATTATTTATTATTTATTATATTGAATTCTTTATATATTATGTTATTAATATTATTTATTATGTTAATTATTTCTTAGTTTATCTTGATGTATTCTCATTTATTTACACTTGCAAAAAGTAAGTGTTGTTGTAAAATTTATGTATTTTAGGTTATGCTTTACCCTATAAATTTTTTTATTTTTATTCTTCCAAAAATTAAGGCAATTGCTTTGTTCGTGATTCTTGGTGATTAAAAAAAAAAAAAAAAAAAAAAAAAAATTAGAATTTTTCTAATTTAGGAAAATTCACAATTTTTATTTTTGTTTGTCACTTATCTGAACTACTGTTAGAGAACTGCTGTTCAGATAAGCTTGATTTTTTTTTTGGGGGGGGGGATATTGAAACAAATTAAAAAATTTTCGCCGTTGACCTCATTAAAACTATAATTCTGTGTAAATCCCATTATTCTAAATTATTTTCTCGCTCCAGTATTTCGATTGTCAAAATTACATCTAGCAAAATATAGTTTATTCCAAATTCATTCTCTTAAAAAATGGCGCTGGTTGATGCTCTATTAAAATTACGCACTTTTATTTCTTTTTATAAAATGCATCCTAGAATTTAATTCTTCTAAAAAACACCAATCTCCCAGCTAAAAATATTTTACTCTTTTGAAATAACAACCTATGAATTTATTTTCTTTATTTTTTATTTCCCTACGACTCCTGACAAAATTTAACTCCTCAAATTATGAAAGACTTTAGTCTCAATGTAAAAATTATCTTGGCATCTTGCCATACTTGATAAAACCTATGTATTTGTTTTTCTTTGCTTCTCTTCTTATTTATTCGAAAGGAGTAGATTTCACGAGATTGTTCTCGAAGCATTTGTTGCCGAGCTTTTTCCAACTCACGGTAAATTCGCTTCCATATAAGAGAGCCGGAGAAATTAATCCGAACGCGCTGATTGGTCGAGAGACTTCTTAGTAAAAATGTATTCTGGAGCACTCAGAAAATGATATACGGCGTTTTCCCGCGTTTTGAGTCAGACTGTTCCGGGATCTGGCGGTGTATGCAGCCCCGTCATGTACTTCCTAATCTTCGAATGTTCTCCTTGGCTGCCGATAGATTCGATAAAATACCTGCCTATACGAACCAAAGATGTCTTCTTAATATAATAATTTAAATCATCAAGTCTTCCTCACGGTCTTAAAATCATATGGTTCTCCCCTGCCGCCATTGCTGACTGACGTGTTTCTTTGAGCTCCTCAGAATCTTAGTCTTTTTGGTGGTAAATATGCTAATTTTATAGACTATTTCTGCGTAATCATTTAGTTTAACCTATATTAATGCTTTTGTGCTATTAGTTTTAGATTATTCTGTTTTTTTTTCCTGTTTTTCAAGGACTTAGATTTTTTGGTTCTGTATCGCGAAGCACGCTTTGCAGACAGAGTCCTTTACATACTAATTACTAATTATTTAACTTATATTTTTTTAATTAAATCTTCTATAAGTATTAATAAGTACTTACTGCATCTTTTGGAGGTGGTATGAGTTTATTTTATGCATTAGTTCTTTAGTTATAGCTGTTTTCAATCTCCGGTATTCAATGGCGGACGTATGTCTTCTTGTTGACATCGGGGATTTTTGTTGAGTGAGTTAAGTTGTGTTGTTTTTCGCTCCTGGCTGTGTCTTTAATTTTTGGTCGGTAATTGTGATTGGTGTACAGTGTAATTTGTGTTTGCGTCATTCCTTAGTGTTGTGTCATTTTGGTTGACGTGTAAGCTTTAATTTCCTTTTGGGTTTGTCTGCGAGTTTAGGCGTGTTGGCTTGAGTACTTAATTTGTTGATTGTTGGAGCTAGAGTACCTTTAGATGGTTGCCAGGGTAACCAATTGATTGTTTATTTATAATTTTGTGTTGCTAGGGTCACTGGAGTTAAAGTGTCTTGGTAGTTGCTGGGGCAACTATTTGTTTGTTTATTTCAGAGTACTTGGGTTGCTGGAGTTAGAGTGCCTTTGGGCTGTTGCTGGTAATTATTTGCCGAATAGTCGTGTATTGTGCTCATTTTTCCTTACTGGATCAGTTGTTTTTGTTCGTACCCATCTGGTGTACGTTACATATATACTGAAAGTTTATTCACACAGTGACCGCCCTTTGTGACTTGGCTGAATTTATTGTTCTAACTGTGAAAGGTTTCTCTTTGAGTGGTTTTGCGAGGTTTTGATATGGAGGCTATAGAGAAGATGTTGAGTGATTTGGAGGAACAGGAATTTCCCGTTGCAATTTTGAGTGTTTTCTCGAAACTTTATGATATTTATGAGAGTAAAAAAGGCGGGAGCTCAAGAATAACTTTGGAAATGGTTGCGAGAACGAAAAGGATGCATGACTATGCAACGGAGAAGATGATTGCGGTGTACAGAGAGAATATCGTGCTTAAGACTAGGATGGAAGAGGCCGAGAAGAGATATGTGGATAATTTGGCTTTGGCAGAGAGAATAACCAGGAAGTCGACGGAAGTGGTGACTGAGGAGAGAGTGGAGACTTTCGGGCAGAAACGACCGCCGAGGGAGGATCATGCGGTTATCGTGACAGCTAATGATTCAAATCAGGATATGAATATCTTGAAGAACGAGATAAAGGAGATATGTAAGGCAAGATCAACTATTCCGACGCCAGGTGATGTAGTGGTTACAAAACAGGGACAGGTGATTTTGCGAATGAAGAATAAAAGTGATGCAGAGCAGGTGAAGGAAGTTTTGACGGAATCAGAGAATTTGAAAGAAAAGGCTAAGGTTGTGATGCCGCTTAGAAAGAGAGAAAGGGTTCTTGTGCTTAGTGTGGAAGCGGACGTCGAGGAAGACAAATTTAAAGAGGATTTTGGAAGAGTCTTTGGGGAATTAAAGACAGATGCAGATTTTGGTATAAGTCTGAGGAATAAATTAAAGAATCCGGATTTGACAGGAGAAGCAAGGGCAACTATTTTGGAACTATATGCTGATCATAAAATAGAGTTTAGAATTATTCGCAGGTCTAAAACTAAGGCGGGAAAAATGAATTGGTTAGTAGATGTGGACCGGGAGACGAAGGAGAAGATGATTCAGAGAAAGCGGATCTGTATAGATTATGAGAGGTATAGGGTTGTGCAACATATAAATATAATAAGGTGCTTTAGATGCCAGGCCTTCGGGCATATGTCGGGACAATGCCGTGGAGAGCAGAGGTGTCAGAAATGCTCTGGGGATCATGCGATAACTGACTGTAAGTCGAGTACTGAACAATGTGTTAATTGTTATTTTAGAGGAAAGGAATCAGAATGCTCTCACCGGGCAGATAGCGCTGCATGTCCTTCGTTTATTGAGTATCGGGATGGTTTGCTCCCTCCACGTTTATAAGGGCGCCCTTGGCGCATTGGATGCTGGTTTGGTGGGTGCGAGTGCTGTTGATAATGACTTTAGGGTCTTACAGGTTAATCTCCATCACTGTAAGGATGCTAATGCTGATCTTTTTTCTTATGTTATTAAACATTCAATTGACTGTATTATTTGTCAGGACCCACATGTTTTTAGATCAAGAATTTTTTCTTTTCCTGATAAATGGTCTTGTTTTATTTCTAACAATTTAAACTCAGCTATTAACTTTACTAACAATGATTACGTAGTTATTAGTGCTAGCGTATTTAATAATTCAGTTTTTGTTAATTTGAATTTAAAAGATGCGACATCAATCATCATTGGCTCTCATTACTCACCTCCGTCTTCTGATATCGACGTGGACTGTAATGAGTGGTCATCTGCTTTCCCAGACTTTGAACGAATCTTAATAGGAGGAGACTTTAATGTGCATATGAAGTCACTGGGCTATGTACGAGAAAATCAACGTACAGAGGAATTTATAGAGCATTTGGTGACAAATAATCTTTTCATAATAAATGATCCAGATTCAGACTACACGTGGTCCGTGGACGATAGACATGGACGGCCAGACTTGATTTTGGGTGGTGCAGACATATGCGGTAGTATTGTTTCATGGTTGGTGGATGCGGACGAGTGTTCTTTCTCGGACCATAAGTATATTCGTTATGTGCTGAATTATAGCCCTGTCAGAAGATTACAGACAAGATATAAAACTAAAAATAAAAACTTTTATAAATTTAATAGATTGTTTAAACGGGCAATTCCTGTACTTACAACTGCTCTGACGTAGGTTGCCTCATGTGAAGAGCTAGAGAATTGGATGGAGATATTTTATGAAGAGATTATAGGTGTGACAAAGAAGTGTTTCAGAAGGGGAACTCTCGCATATTCCTCAGCCCCGAGTTGGTATACCCCGGAGTTAAGGTCAAACAGTAATCGTGTAAATGCATTATATAAGCGCTGGATTAAAAATCCAGATCTGATTGAATATAGAGAGACATATAGATTGGCAAGAACTCAATATAAGAAAATGGTAAGACAGAGGTCGCGGCTGCCGAAGGCAGTCGTGCATCATCCGCCGATTCCAGGCTCTTGAAGAGCCCATGCGAGACACGACCAGCCGGGATATGATGATCTAGATGCCCTGATTATTAAGAATTTGTGCTATAACTATACTGATCTTATATTAAGTCTCTTTAACAGATGCTACCGTATGGGGTATTTTCCGAACATTTGGAAAAAAAGGCCTTGTGGTCTTTTTTAGAAAGCGAAACCGTGATCTTTCTTTGGTCAGGTCTTATCGATCGATCACTTTGCTTCCCATTTTCGGTAAAGTCTATGAGAGACTGATTAAAATGAGAATCATGAATACTTTGGAACACTCAGGGTATCTACATGTTGCTCAGTTTGGATTCAGGGAGCACAGAAGCACTGCTCATGCGATGTTGAAAGTACAGACCATTGTCCGTAACAAATACTGCTCGATGGTGACTCTGGATATTGAAGGAGCGTTTGACGCAATGCCATGGCATGTTCTCTCAAAGTTAATTGATGAATTGCCGATTGATTGCTTTTTAAAATCAGTTATTAAAAGTTATATCTCATTAAGAAAAATTGGCTTTAGATCATCTGATGGCATTAGATGGTTTGACACTATTTTAGGTTGCACGCAGGGCTCTTGTTTAGGCCCTTTGTTATGGCTTATTGTGGCTGATAAAATATTAAAATGTTACTCAGCAATGGACACTTCCATCGTCTCATATGCAGATGATTTTGTTGTTTTCGGAGGAGCAAATACACGTCGTGATCTTGAAAATAAGATAAATAACAGGTTGGATTTTATGTGGAGCATCTGTACGGAATTTGAGCTAAAGCTGAGTCCAACAAAATCTGAAGCAATGATGTTCGGACGATTTACTCTGGAAAGCAGGCATCCTATTTACAAATTGGACGGCATCTCGGTACCTGTTAGGCAGAACATTAAATATCTTGGCTTTGTATTGGATTCAAGATTTAACTGGCTGGACCATCTTGATGCAGTGAGGGAGAAGGTGTCTTCATTTACAATGAATCTGAAGAGGACAAATACTAAGGATTTTGGTTCTTCTAACTCGCTGCGCAAAACTTGGTACCAGTCGGTTATTGACAAGCAGATTACCTATGGTTTTGTTTGCTGGTTTCCAGATCTTCATGCATTAAGACGGCTCAGCTCGTGTCAGAGAATTGGACTTTTATCAATTTTAAATTCTTACAGATCGGTATCAACAGATGCGCTTTGCGTACTTAGTGGTGTTCCGCCGATTTCCATTGATTTAAAATATAGGTTTTTAAAATTTGAAATGTTGAATAGAGAAAAACACATTGAATTGGATGATATTGAAATTAGAAGCAGTGATATATCTCCAAAGATAAAATCTTGGGATTTCCCATATTATTATAAGTTACGTAATATAAAACTGTTAACAGCATATGAATCTAGTGAGCATGGACATGAAGAGGTTACTATCTATACAGACGGCTCAAGCATGGAAGAGGGAACTGCATGTGCATTTACTGTTCAACATGGCGGAGAATTTATATACGACGAGAAATTACACATGAGAAAACATAATTCGATTTTCCAGGCTGAGTTATCAGCCATTAGGGGTGCAATTGATTGGTTTATCAATTCACCGTATAGTTCACTGTCATTAAAAACGGACAGTTTATCCTCAGTCAGGGCATTGGAGAGAGCATTTCCAGATAATGAAATTACTCTTCAGATTTTTAGTAGGTTATTGAGTAGCCCCAATAAAGAGGTCACAGTTGGATGGATTAGGGCCCATGTTGGACATATAGGAAATGAGAGGGCGGATACCCTTGCAAAGGAGGCTATCAACCCACAGGTTGCTGACCGATCTCTTACTATTCGCTATCCTAGATCAATTATGAATTCCTACTGAAGGGACCAATTGGTGAAGGCCTGGCAGCAGAGCTGGATGGTATCTGACAAGGGTAGAGAGACCCATCGATTTGTTAACAAGGTTAACAGGGATTTTGTCTGCAGTAATAGAGTTACAACATACTTCTTATCGGGACACGGCAGTTTTCCGCAATATTTGTTTAAAATAAAACGTCGTAACACGGATAAGTGTGACTGTGGAGAGGTAGGGTCCGTAACTCACTACCTATTTGGTAGGTGTCCGGAGATGCCTCTTTTTTTCACGTTTTACAGAAGTAAGTCTCTTAGGGAAAACGCAGTCCGTGCTCTTCTCAAACATGACAACTATCAGAAACTATGCGATATTTATAATGTGCTGATATTCCTTCATTAAGTACAAATTTTGACTTATGATAGCGGCGTTAATAATTATGGTTCTTTTACATTGGGTTTCTCTGGTAGCTTACAGAGGTTGCCTAGGAGGTTGTCTAGGTCACAGAGGTCTGTTTTTGTGGACTAGTCCATGCTGCTCTTGATTTTCAGTATGTGTGGAAACAGTTTGTCTGATATTTTATTAGAATGGGCATACAAATACTTGAACTGGATTAATGATATCCTTATAAGAATAAGTAAGAGTTTCGCCTTTACAAAGAACTTAGTTATAGGAGGGGGTGTATGTAGAATGTGAAAGATAATCACTGAATAAAGTAACTGTTGTATGAAACTTTGATGTGCAAAATCGTGTCAGTATGACGAATCAATGACATATAATATAACACAATGGTTTATAATTCAGGAAGCTCTTCAGGAACTTTGAAACTTCAGTGTAAAAATTTAAGAGATGTAATTTAAAGTTACTAAATATGTTTTTCTTTAATTCATAGTTATTATTTAAAAGATAGTTGTATATTAGTTTTAGACAGACTGTTGAACACGGTCTTTAAAAGTTGTCTTGTCAGGTTTACCTGTTTATTAGTGTATTATAGTTTTAGTGTTAAATTTTGATATTCGTTTTTCATTTTCGATATTTTTAAGTTTAGACAGACTGTTGTATACGGTCTTAAAACCTTGTGAATTTTGATTTTCATAGAGTAGTATGGAATTTCTTTTTATATTTATTATAGTTATTATAAGTATCCTGCATGATGTATGCAGTCTGAGTTGTATTATGGTTTTGGTATAGCTTTATAATTGCTCGTTGATTTCCAGGTCTGTTTCTTAGGTTGTGGTTGGCTGGATTGTAGGGAGAACTTTCCTGAGGGGAACTTTCTGCAGGAGATTAATCACCTTTGCCTAACGGTTGGTGCTCCTGCAGGTGATTCCAGTCCCTGATTCCGGTCTTAAAATCAGCATGGATAGATTTAGCTACGTGGAAAGTAAAGCATAGCCAAATTCTTTGATTTTTCGAATAAAATGTGAACCGGAACGAACTGCCTCTTATTTTGAGTTCTATACGTACACAATGAAGTGGTTTTTCGGCGCTCGACTGTAAAATTCCTCAGAGAAAACCTTGCCTTGAGTATGAATCTACAAAAAGTATGGTGATGCAAGTAGTATCGTCACATATATATATATATACAGGGGTGCAAAAATCTAGGCGCCAATGGGCTGATTCCCACCACTAAATTTTATTAGTATTCTTCGTCAAATTTTATTAGTATACTTTGCCTAAATTTTATCAGGCGAAGAATACCAAAAATTTAGTGGTGGGAATCGGCCCATTGGCGCTTAGATTTTTGCGCCCCTGTAAATATACATATATGTGTGTGTTTTCCTTATATACGTACATAATTTTTTCTCATATAGAAACATTGATCTAATAATGTAATTCTACCAGTTGCAAAACAGTATAATTTGTAGAACATTACACGCCATTGGGAAACCATGAAATGCCGTATTACTGCATCAAAATAAAGATAATAATTAAATGTGCCACCCATTTACTGAACCATTAAATTCACTTGCAATAAATTTAGCTTTAACATAATAGTTTTTTATCTAGAAATGATTGAAATGAAGAATATTAATCTCTTGTTTGTTTAAAAATCATGTATTATTACATTATTTTGTTTATACATCGCGGTATCATATCATTGAAAATGAAAGCTTTTTTAAACAGGCAATAACGGTAATGCAGTACGTAATACATGAAAAGAAAAACGTTTAGATCGTACAGATCTCGATTACTAAATATATTTTTATTTGCTTAAATGTTATTCTAGTTTTTACCATTCCTCAGGCATTAGGTTTTTTTTTTCAAGAGCAGTAGTAGTATACGTGTGTCTTTTTTTAACTGCACTATTATTGTTAATTACTATTACACTTCTTTAAAATGAATTTATTTATATTGTATGTAACATACATATATAAAAAGTAGCATTAAAAACATTGTCAGTTATCCATCACGCATACTACTAGCGCTCTTCAAAAAATACATACTAATGCCTGAGGAATGGTAAAAACTAAAATAAGATTTAAGTATATACAGGGCTTAATTTGCGGCGGAGCCCACCGGAGCTCAGCTCCGGTACTTCCCTGTTTTTAGTAAAAAATTAAATATTGGCCAGAATTCACCGGAGCTCATAAACACTGCGCTCCGGAGACCAGTGCAATAAAGCTTCCTTAAGACGAATCCTAAATTACACTTTGCTTTCCAATCTTTAACCTTCTTTTGTATCGAAACACTTATAAGTGACATAATGTGTCGCACACCTAAGAGATGGAGACGAAACGGGCTCGATTTTTATACCAGTCTTCGAGTTTGGGCAGACTCGAGCTCAATCTGTCTTAAATTCAAAATTTTATTTATTTCTATTTCACATCATTTTAATGCTATTCTGATCAGAATAAAGAGTAAAAAGAAACAGTCTTTTTCTACTCTGCATAGCTGCCAACTATTCATTTTTTGTGTTAACACTATTTCCGAATCATAATCCTGAGCTTATTTAATCGTAGAATTCTGCGATTAACTAACATTAAGATTAGGCAAAGGTTTCTATTTGGAAGTAGTAATAACTAAAAAGTGGAATAGTTGAGAGCTGAGAGTACGCCGTGTACTGTATTTAATTTTTTTATTTTGCTGAATAAAAAAAATAATGCTTTAAATTTTGAAAATAATGTATGAAATATGAGTATTCAGATTTGACTGACGGCGGGCGGAGGAGGAGGGGGGAGGTATGCTACGGATGTTAGTACTGCAGAATATTAGGGCTCCGGTACTTTTTTCTAAGATATTAAGCCCTGAGTATATATACGGGCATTATAAAGACAGGATGAATTGTTTTTAGACTGTTTGAATATTTTATATGTATCATTATATTTATACAGCTTACGAAGATTGAACGCAAATAATTTGCAGTATAATTTTATCACAGTCAAAATCAGAGCTCATATTTATAAAGTTACATCTCGCAAGATAACTATTAGATACTGTAATTAATGTATTAAATACAGAGAAAAACGGAAATAAACCTAGCATCATTATCATTGAAGTATCTGTTAAGGTTCGAGATATATATTTGTAGTATAGTATCTAGAAATGATTGACATGAAGAACTCTTAACTCCTGTACGTTTAAAGATAATACATCAATTCGTGAAAAATGTGTGCCTTCTGGAACTGGACAGAATCGTTAAGGAATGTTATATATCAACGGAACCATTACATTAGCCGAAGCTGTAATGGCATTTTGGAAATGTTGGTGGCGGATTCCTGAGAAAAACAGGTAAGTTCATATAAAGAAAACATTATTTATAGTATAATTTAAAAATACATAAAGAACATTTGAGAAATCTCCTTGAAAAACAGATCTTTTATATGTTTCTCTTTAAAAGATTAAATATTTGTGACTTAGAAAAAAATTGAAAAAAAAAATTATTACTGTGCATTCTAGCAAAAGAAAGTGATATAAAACTTACAGAACAAATAATTATGAAATTGCAAGACTATTAATTTTAAGCGTAGTGGATAATTTGGTAGACAGTTTTATTTTCCTTCTTTATTAGAACTAGGGCATCCAAACCGGGCTTCCCGGGCAAGAGAATATAGGTGAAAATCATTTATTTTTTTCATTGAAAATTCTAACAGATTTTTTACTTTTAAGACTTTTTTTTTTAGATTGCCCATTAAGAACACCAAAGAGCATTGTTATATGAAATATGTTAATTATATATTCAAATAAAATTTTAAAACATACTAAAAGCGGTCATTTCGTATTGAGGCTCTGTGACGAAAGTTAATAGCCTATGAAATCACTCATCTAGAAAATTTCGTTATCTACAATTTTTTTTTTTTAATACTAATAATTTTAGTGGTTTTAAACATTTATTTCAATTACATGACTGTTAAATTTGTGTTTTTATTTATAGTATTTTATTTATTGTTCAATGTTTTAATTTCGTTATTAACTGGAAACAAATGCTGAACTTTTTATAGTGTTTAAAGTGCAAACGGATTAATATTGTGTAATCGTCTGCGAGCGATAGAAATAGATTTTTTTTTTTAAATATGCTTAAAATTTAAATTAAATATTATAACAAATGTGTAAATTGCGATACAGTTTTCAAACAAATTGAGTTTGAAAGTAGATTTTTGTTCCTATATAACGATGTAAAAATTGAAAATATGCGGTATTTAGAAAATTCAAAAAATGCGGTAGCAAAAATCGCAAAACCGAAATTTCATCGTCACGTGTTGCCATTCGCAAAATGACGTCAGCGTTACGGACGGACACGTTTGTCCTTTATAATATAGATAGATTATTTATTATTTAGGTTAAATCCAAGGGTAAACAACTGAAAAATTCATTTAAAATCTTTCTCATCCAAAATATAAATTACATATCTTATGTTAATATTATTTATTTATAATGTCGTATATTTTTCTGTTTGTTATACACGTGCCTTTTTTCATTCATACTTCAAAGTTTATGTGCTAAACATAAGTCTAATTATTCATAAAATCAGAAAAAGTAACGATCATTTTTATTAAAACTAATTAAGGAAATTTGAAATGTTTCAAATGTCAAAAAATTTTATTATTATTATTATTATTATTATTATTATTATTATTATGTTTGAACTTTTAAAATTGTGTAAAATTTTCCAATAAAAAAATTCTTAAAATGATGGTCGTACTATTCGTAAACGTTGAGCCGCGCAAGCAGGAGATACCTGCGAAGGCAAAACATTAAACTTAATTATCTCGACACACTGCTTTTTAGCAGTTTTGCCCCGATAACTTTGAACAAATTAGCGGATTTGCATGTTCTTATTTTTCTTGTTGTTTTTATTATTAAATAAAGAAAATTAAATTCACTGCAAACTATATCTAAAATACAAACAAACAATATACAGGGTGCTTCAAAAATTCGACCGACAAATTAAGAGGTGTGATAGAAGGCATTAAGAAGATTAAAACTTACCACAGAACATGGGGTCACAAACAACGTTTAGTGGGAGAAAATCACAAAAAATATTTATGAAGGGTGTGATGTCGAGTGGAACAAAAAGGACCAATAATAAACAGAAAAATATTTATTTCACTTAAAGTATGTTTACAATGCATTACAGTTCAACGTCAGAAAAGAGACGACGAGACATTTTTATAGGAATATGTATTAACGCATTGGGCAATCCTTCGTCCGTCGGCGACGGCTGTGCAATGACCTTCGTGACCGCAACTTCGAACAATTTCTATAAAGAATGTGCTGTCGTCTCCTTTCTGACGTTGAACTGCAATGCATTCTAATTATACTTGACGTCATATAAATTTTTTTCTACTTATTATTGGCTCTTTTTGTTCCATTCAATGTCACAGCCTTCATAACTATTTTTGCTATTTTCTCCCACTAAATGTGGTTCTATAGTAAGTTTTCATCCTATTGATGCCTTCTACCATCCCTCTTAATTTGTCGGTCGAATTTTGGAATACCCTGTAATGTAAAACCAGGAGAGATGGCGCACATAGAGGTTCGGGGGGAAGGAATAGAGTGAGTGCGCAGCGATTCCAGGTAGTTGTACAACAGCAGTATTGGAGTGTCTACTTGAAAGTGGACGTTGATTGTTTTGAGCGTCTAAGATAAATGATTGCTATTTTGTTTTGTTTTCCCAAAGTGCTTGAATTTCCATAGCTATTCATCAGAATTTCTATACAATATCAGTAGTACATAATATTTTAAACTTAAACGATTTCGCATAAGCTACTAATCTAGACTAACAATGTGAACATCAACGGTTCGTTTTAGTAGCGGCCATGTTTATATAAAAGTCCGCGCAATCTCTCCTACCGAAATTGGAGAGTTTGCGCATCTGCTACTTAGGAGAGATGGCGCATCGTTCACATTAGTCTCCATGCAAAGAGAGATTACGCAGCTTATTGGTAAATTTGCGTAAAAAAATGAAAAATTAAAATGGACTAATTTTAAGTTAAATGTGTTATCAAGTAACTAAATGTTATTTTGTAATCTTATCTGGACTTGACTTTTCTGATTTTTTATTTTTTCCCCTTTAATTAAAATTTTTTAATAGTTTTTAAAATTATTTCCTTTTTCTGATTTTTTAATCATTAGGTTGAAATATTCACTCCTAATACAATAATAGTTGTTCACAAAAAACTTACAACAATGTCATTTAAGTGTAATTATTATTTTTAGCAATTTAATTGTAGTTATCATTAGCAACAATCTCTCCTACCCATGTGCGCAATCACACCAACCCTATAAGGACAGATTGCTCAAAATAACTTTCTTCGTTTTATTACAACTATTTTATTAAATTACAACATAACAACAAAATAGCAATGGAAATGCTTAAAAAACAAATTAAGTAAAAATTATTCATGGATAGTTTAGCAGAAAATTAATATTTAGATTTTTTATTGTTATTCTTTTGAATTGTGCGCAGACTCTCCTAGTTTTACCTTATATATTTTTAAGTTTTTACAGAAACATGATAAATTTACATAAATGTTTAATTAAAAAAAACAATTGTGTAACTCACTGTATTGAATCTGACCAAATATCGAAAAGTCTTAGTGAAGAATGCTTTATTTCACAGCTGAGCAGATACACTTATTAGAAAATGTTTGTGCTAGAAAAAATTTACCTTACACGTGACTAACGCATTGTTTGAATCATACAATTTAGGACAGTAGAACGGCATCTCAAGCCCTATGTAGTTGGTAAAAACTGTTACATTTTCTTTTCGCTAACCAATTTACCACACAACGTTCTGTTTAACATGCAGAGATGAACTCACATAATATACGTATTTTTGCATGAATTGTTATTCGGAAAATTTCCTTTTCTGTAATGTTCATCGTTTTCGACGTCATACTTTGACTTTTTGCATAAACGTGAAATACTTTATTTTTAAAAGAATTTCATAAGTCAGCCGCTGCAATAAAATTACAAATGGAACCAATTTTTGCTATGTATATATTACTAAAGTAACAAAATACGAAACGGGCATAAGGCATTACCTCTCAAACATACAAGAACAAGAATCTCATCGATAAATTATAAATACATTTTTTGATGTAACTTGGATTATGATATGTTAGATGTTGTATACACGAGAAGTTAAAAAATACTAAAATAAATACAGTGGAGCCCCGGTTATCCGAATCACGGTTATCCGAAAATCGACTAAACCGAAAGACCTTAAAACTCTTTTTTTTTAAATATGAAAAAAATTACTTTTAAACAAGATTGCTGTTTATGAAATAAATAAACAGCGTCAACTTACTTATATGGACCATTGCGTTAAAGCAGGTATTTCATTGCATAAACACATACAACACTTCATTTATTTACAAAATATGTTGTGATTTTTTTTCAACTTTACATTGCTTTAACCCTTTCCTGTACAGACAAATTCTGTCCGTAAAATGAGAAATTACTGACAGACACCGGAATTTATAAACGACTTTTTTTAGAAAATATGAACTTATTTTAAGCTTTAATTGTAGAAACAAAATTTTAATAAAACTTTCTTGATGCCGCCTGCAAGTTTAGAATTAAAATTAGATGTACCCAGAGTGGGACAACTGTGCCGAAAAGGGTTAATACTGCCTTACCACGCCACCTTTTAAACAACAACACATCTGACGCTGTTGTATCTTCCTGCACTTCAATATATTGAGGTGCCACTATTTTAACTTTTTCAACTCGTTAAGACCTTCATGCTTATAAAAACACTTTTCTGCTTTAAAGTATTATTCATAGTAAAAAAAGTTTGGAGGAAATGAAACCACATGTAAACAGGAAGGGGTAATTGAACAGAATACGGACACTTTTTGTACCTGCAGGCACAAACTGAGCACCTGACTGTGGGAGGGTGAAAAAGGGTGAGTAGTTACAACTGGTAGAATAATATTAGGAAGTTTCCTGGTTATCCGAAAATTCCTATGGAACCCCGGTCAACCGAAAATCCTTTGGTCTCATGCATTTTCGGATAACCGGGGTTTTATTCATTTATAAAATTTGTTTTTTTCTTCTGATTTGCCACCTAAATGAATATTTCTGGATCGACGTTTTTAAAACGAATTGCTGATTATATAATTTCTATTCTTAGTCATTTAATGCTTGAAAGCGACTGATTCTAATAACCAGTATTTGGTATAATCAGAATTTGTTGATAAATACAGTTTTGAGCTTTTGAACATAAAATATTTCGCCAACCATAATGTAGCAGACACTGTAAAAAAAGCCAAATTTTCCTTTATGTACGAAAATATAATATAACCACGATCGAAATAATACAATAACTTCTTCCGAGTTATTTACGATTCCGAAAAGCGTTCTCTATCTTTAGAAACCCCAGATACGAATATATTTTTGATATTTAACGACTAATTTATAAAATGAAAGTATCTTTTGCTATCACTGAGTTTCAGAAACGTTTTTGAGAAGTTTTTCTAGTGCATTTACCACTTTTCTTAAACAAGAATATCGGGTTTTTAAATTCTTTCAATTCTCAATTAAACTTTTTCGGCTGCGTAATTGAGTTTATACATGCAAGAGTAACAAGTAATGTTAATTTTATTGTTAATGATAATACTGTTAATTTATCATGTTTGTCTGTAAGAGGTGTTTGTTAAACATGAACATGTTAACTTGAGAATCGATAACATAAAAAAAGACACTATATTCGGGGTCGCAAAAACATTAATACACTATAAATCTACTCGGAGACGTTCCTGAAAATCAGTAACAAAAGATGAAGCTTTGTTTTTATAGATGCTTCTTTAAATCTAAAAATATATATATATTGGTTTCTGAGGTTTCTAAAGATGAAAAACGCTGTTCAGAATCTTTAGTAACTTGGAAGAAGTTATTGTATTTTTTCGTTCATCGTTATATTATATTTGCCTACTTTAAAGAAGTTTTTTTTCCGTTAAAATAGAAATTTAGCATTTTTTAATACTTTAATTTACATTAAACTGCAGTAATCTCTTTCGTAAAATTAAAATAGAAAAGCAATAATTTAACTGAAAAGTGTGCTAATAAGATTTTCAAATTTTAAATGAAAAAAAAATTCTACGACAAATGTTATTATATTATCTGCGGTACTTCAGCGTGGCTAGTGATCAGGGAAATATACAGTCAAATAAAGTGAAATACACCAGTATATTCTTATAGAAATAGTCAAGTTGATTATTTGATGGAATAATCAAGATAAATTTCTCTTTAAGAATATACTGGTGTATATCACTTTTTTTTACTGTATTTACCCTGATCACTAGTCACCCTGTACTTCCATTTTGTTTCCTGTAATAAAAGTGTGACTGATATTTTGAATTTATTAAAAAATATATATTTAATTGTCATCTTATATCCATGTTTTTATACAGAATCATATCAATATTTCAATGAAATCACACAAATATATCAATGTTTTTATGTTATAGTTATGTTTTCTCGATTGTTAAGCAATCATGTTAAAAACAGTCGAGGAAATATAACAAAACATAATTAGCTATTTTTTAGAAACTCAATTATTTCAATATTTGTGCTTGAATAATTATGATTTGTAAATTTATACTTGAATAATCGTTAGAAAACATCTCTTCATTAAACAATATAATTGATGAGCATGATTAATTTTGGTAATTTTGCGGAAAACGTTGCTTATTCAACTGAAAAGATTATTTAAAATATTTATTAATAAAGGCACTACAATTCGATTATGGTTTCATATGTGGAAAATCAACTTAAGTATTAATATTCAAGATCTTTAAATTATTAAACAGCAAAGAGTGTGTGTAATAATTGAAGTACGTGAAGACTGGCTTTGTGGATTTTACAAAGAAAAAATTATATTTTACTGTTTAACTGTTCTGAATATTATTGTGATAAGTAATGAAAAGGTTATAAAGAAACTTATTTCCAAAATCCCTGGTTTTCTTGGTTAGGAGTGGCTTGTCTTTCATATATTTTATTTCGAAAATGAAAATAGGAACTATTTGATGATTGATTTTAGTAATTTTGTAAAAACATTGCTTATGCAACTGAAAGGAATATGTTTATTTATAATTGTTTAGAAAATATCGTTTTTCTTTTACTTTGAGTTTTTATCGAAATATTTCTTTCAAGAAAGTATAGAAATCTTATATTTTTTTATATTGTTTTCGAGAATGTTAATAATCAAGATAATATTAAAAAAATATATTATTATTATTATTGAGTATGTGATACAATGAACAAATTTCACAAAACAATTATTTTCAGACAAGCGATACTTCTATTTACATTTAATAAAATATAGGGCACAAAAATGAGTACAATATCATAAAATCAATTCCCTTTATTATTTCTCTTTATATTATTACATAATCATAGTTACTCGATATCATATATTTCTATTAATATTACGTAAGGGAAGGCAAACAAGAAAGATGATTTGATCTTTCATCATTATTCTATGTAATGAAATATCGATTTCCGTATACCATTGTTTTTTTCAGCTCTTTTCTTTTATATATATCTCTTTGACTACATTTTGTGTAAAACAATTTCATTTGTTAAGAAAATAGGAGATGTTTTTCCGCTAATGCCCAGGTAGCATATATGCTACTATGAGTGTTGCCAATTTAGTGGATTTTTTATGCAGCTATTCCGAAATCATACCAAAAAATTGAAATGGTAATATTTGTTTTATTTAATGCGAGAACAATGGAACAATGGACGTATAACGTCATTTCGATTTCCATTAGAGCACTGAATATATTTTCCTAAAATCTGACGAATTAATTTATACTAAATTATTTTTAACGCAATCATTCAAATTGGTAAAGAAATTATATTAGTTGTACTTTCCCAACTGGACGAAAAATGTTCGGGCCAGGATTCGAATCAAGGATCTCTTGGCTGAAGCTGCCAATGTTCTAACAACTGAGCCATACCGGATGAATCTGGAGGATCTAATTCACCCAATTAACCGTATTGATCACGGCATCTGATATCAGACCAGATGATTCAAATCCTGACACTGACACTTTTCGCAAAGTTGGGAAATTCCAACTCACATGAATTCATTTATGTTTGATTGTTTACTAGGTCTCCAACGTCGCGTCCGTAAGTTTGAATAAGATTAATATTCAATGTAACAATTTTCCTTTTTAACACTTACCAATATAGTTGAAAAGTGTGAATGAATTAGGTTTGTCTATCTGTCTGTCTCTCCGTGCTCTAACACACGTAAATATACAAAGATTGTCACGCAATCGATATATGTTATTGGTGTTCACTATGGCATGTTCGGTATTGAAAATTAAGTGTTATATACAGGGCTGTACAAAATATTTCGGATGTTTTTCATAATACTGTTGATAATTCGTGAAATTGGGTTTTTAAAATGTTATGTTTTTTTTTCAATTTGTTTATTTAGACATCATCTTTCACCTTATTAAAAAAGAAAAAATTGTAAAAGAATTTTAGAAGTGTTAGAAAGTGTTACATAATCTATACTTGATGCACAATTTTTTGTTCTTGTTAAAGATTTGTTAGGCTTGTCTTCTTTTTTCTTAAGCCATGAACTTTTAAAATAGTTTCCTTAATATTATAAAAGAAAATAGATTCATATTTTTACATTTTATATTTCTACATTATTTATGTAGTTAAAAAAAATAATATGGATATATTTTTAGATATTTCTCCTTTTTATGTCAAATCTTCTTTTTTAAAGAAAGTCTCTTTATATTTCATTATAATTGTGTAAAAAATATCGCTTTTCTTATACTTTGACTTTTTATCAAAATATTTCTTTCAAAAAAGTATAGAAATCTTATATGTTTTATATTGTTTTCGATAATCTTAATAATAAAAATAATATTAAAAAATTATTATTATTATTATTATTATTATTATTGAGTATGTGATACAATGAACAAATTTCACAAAATAATTATTTTCAGACAAGCGAGACTTATCTTGACATTTAATAAAATATAGGGCACAAAAATGGGGTACAACTTCATAAAATCAAATTCCTTTATTATTTATCTGTATATTATTACATAATCTAAGTTACTCGATATCATACATTTCTATTCATATTACGCAGGAGAAGGAAAACAAGAAAGATGGTTTAATCTTTCATTATTATTCTATGTAATGAAACCTCGATTTCCGCATACCATTGTTTTCTTCAGCTCCTTTCGCTTATATATTTCTTTTGACTACATTTTATGTAAAACAATTTCGTTTGTTAAGAAAATAAGAGATGCCTTATTATTGGGACTGTACAAGAAGATTAAGTAAAATTTATGCACAATATATTCGCTAATAACTGGCATGCTTTTATTTTAATTTCAGATTTAACTAACTTGAAATAAAGGCTGAAATCACATTAACCCCTTGAAGGGCACCGGTATATAATATATACCACTTAATTTTAATCCCAAAATGCTACAATGACACCAGAATATTATAATAAAATTTTGAATTTATAAGGTACTTGAGGAAAATATTTTACTTATTTTAAAATAAATTCGTTAGTGAATCCTGGTGCCTTGCTTGCTTGCTTATAATATATTTGTCGAGGTGCCTGTGGACCAATTCCACACATCCCCGAGGCGTAACAACTGGTGGGTACTAAATGGTTGGTATTCCGTGCTAGTGGCCCAAAAAATTAAAAATAATATACAAAAACTATAAATTAATGAAATTAAATGAGGAACAAAGATGAGCTCCTGATGTAGTAAAAGTGATGACTGGGAATGCACCATATGGTTCCTAACGCTCAGCGGGTACCCGAAGTAGCTCAGACTCTCGCATTGAAAAATGCACTTCGCTACTTGGATCTCCTGACAAATCAATCGTTTCAATATTTTAGCTACAAGAGTACATTGTCCCTGAAGGGCTTAAGCTTTGAGAAAAATAAATTTGTCTTAAAATGTTACTGGTTTGCAAATGAATTATATTGTTTTCGATTTATATGTGAAGAACAGGCAGTTTAGGAAAGAATTTGAAAACAGATCCCCTGTGCTACTTAGAGTAGCTAAAAATACAGTTATCTCTCACTTATACGCGATGTTCAGAAATTAACTTTTCACACCGCTATTTTAAAAAAGTAAAATTAAATTTGTATATTCTGCGATTTAAGAAGACGAAAATTACCTTTAAAAAAACTGGTGCGAAAAAATGAATAACGTGTATCGCGTATAAGTGAGAGATCACTGTGTATATACGTTTGGTGCAGATGGATGTGTGTAAAAGGTATACAAGCAGCATTCGGAAATAATATGTTCATGAATAAGCCCGGAAATAAAGGCAGATTGGTATATTCGTTCGGTAAGTAATAGATAACTTCTAAGATCTAGATGTGCACAGACAATGTTTTTTTTTTTATATTTATTATTATGATATTTTAAAAATTCGAAGGAGAACAGAAATCATATTTTTCAAGCCAATGTCACATCTTACATACAACTTTTCTGAATAACGGGACAAAGCAAAAGTACGATTAATTTCATTAATTAATTAAAATGATAATAATAAAGAACATGATTGTCAACTAGGAAGTATTTCATATTTAGCCTTTCGCCGTACAATAAAAAAACTAAACAAATGTTTTACATTTTATTATTTAACGGATGTTATTTAGATGTGCGCAAACAATGTTTTTTAAAATATATTTTTTAAAAATTCAAAGGAGAAGAGAAATCAAAATTTTCCTGCCAGTGTTACATCTTACATGCAACTTTTCTCAATAACAGGATAAAACGAAAGTACCAATAATTTCATTAATTAATTAAAATGATAATAATAAAGAAACATGACTGTGAACTAGGAAAAATTTCATATTTAAACTTTCGACGTACAAAAAAAAAAAAAAAAATTGTTAAAAAAACTAAACCAATGTTTTATATTTTATCATTTAACGGATGTTATTTAGATGTGCACAAACAATGTTTATTATTATTATTATTATTATTATTATTATATTTTAAAAAATCAAAGGAGAAGAGAAATCATATTTTTTCTGCCAGTGTTACACCTTACATACAACTTTTCTGAATAACGGGATAAAACGAAAGTATCAACAATTTCATTAATTAATTAAAGCGATAAATAAAGAAACATGATTGTCAACTAGGAAGTATTTCATATTTAGTCTTTCGCCGTACAGAAATAACGGTTAAAAAACTAAACCAATGTTTTATATTATATTATTTAACGATATTTTTATTTTTATAGGTCAAGGTGTAGTAATACTGTAAAAAAGAATCGCTTGTTTGTAGAAAATAGACTCTAAACCAGTATAAAAATACACAAACAATGTGATCAATTTCCTAAAAAATGACTAAAATACTTTAATAGATGTTAAAAATTTACATTAAAATCTTCTAGTACTTTTGGCTACGTACCCACCCTTCATCAGGATTGACGATTCAAAACGATGTTAATGTCGTTTGTCTGGATCTCACTCGTAAAATGGCATGCTTCAAAACTGAGAACATCAGGGGGAGTCGAAAAACATTCATCCGTGTTCTAATGGTTGATAACATTAAATTACAGTAACCCCTTAACATTCGCGAGGGTTACGTTCCAGGAAAACCTCGCGAATGTCAAATCCGCGAATATTGAGTCTATCTCTCTTCACTAAAAAGGGAGTTAAGTTCTATGAAATTTTAATTAGAGTGGCACAGCATTTCATAGAACAAAAGGATATATTTATTAATAATACTTTATGCCTAACATAAATGTAGAAGTTAATTGTACGCACATATTCATAAACATGACATTTATTTACGAAAGATAATTCAAATTAACTGACTACAGAAATAATTACAGCTAAAAAAATCATATGTGTTTGTAATAAAGTAGTTTCGGCTCTCTCTATTCACAAAGAGATGATAATGTATTAGTGGGTCGGTATGCTATACAATATTTAAATACAGCTAAATGCTTCAGAAATGCTTTCATTTATTTTCCATCTAAGAGCAGTTTCAGCTGTATCTCTACGACAACCTGAGCATGTTAGAGTAATACTAGATTAAAGATGCCGTTACCACTTCTAATATCCCTATTGCATTGAATATTATGCTGTTGTTATTATTTTACTTTTCTACAATACTCACTCCTTTTTCATTTGACAACAGAAATAATTTCATTCGAATAATAGATAATAAGAAAACACAGGTAAGTAATCTTTTAACCACTATAAATTCTAAAAAAGAAAGAGATAATTAAAAAAAAATCGCGAATAATCAAATCAGATTCTCGCGAATGTTAAGTTTTTCCGCATTTTCATGTTCGCGAATAATCAAAACTCGCGAATGTTAAAACCGCGAATGTTGAGGGATTACTGTACTCTCCCTGATATTCTGAGTTTTGAAGCTTCCCATTTTATGGCAACGGGAAAGAAATTGCATTAGAAATTTAAAAAAAATAGATTTCTGTAATGATAAACTATGGAATATGATAAAAAAATTTTAAAGAATGGTCGGAGAAATTTTTAAAGTTGACAGTAATTTTAATCGTGTTCTAAAACGTATGTGCATCAAGTTTTGTTTAAATCGGATAAAAACTTCAGATTTGTGTAAGGACTGTACACATACACATACCAAGAACGGCTTTTATATATAGAGATTAGGAGTCTCTATTAGTCACGCGAAGAAATTTGCAAGCTAATGTTAAATTTACGAAGGCGTTTTCTTTTTAAATTTCTCGCTTGCATATTATTATTTTTAAATGCGTTTTTTTTTTCCTTTTTGCTTTAGATAGCTGCGGCCGATCTCTAATTAGTACATTTATACTTCTTCAATTTTGGTTGCCGATTAATTTTATATTATTTTTATTTATTCTGTCTTTCGAAACCGGTTCCGAAAGTGAAGTAACCTCGTTAAAAAGGAAAAAAACTCAACCAAAATCGATAAAATACAAATTTACAACGTTAGATTCAAACTCAGATATCTTGTGGAATTTTTTTTTTTTTAAAGAAAAAAGGAAAAAAAGCTTTAAAAATCTTAAATTGTAAACGAGACATTTTAAAAGAACGCTCCGATAATTTTAACATTAGCTTACACCTGTCTTCGTGTGATTGTCTTCTTAAATTTTAAGTATGTCTAAGTAGATGAAATTTTATCAAGTTGAAATTTCAAACTTTATTGGGAAATTTTAAATAATAAATATTTAAGGAAGCAATTTTTAAAGACGCACAATATCGGCATTTGACGTCTTCTTTCTGATAGTGAAAACCGTATTTTAATAATTATATTAGGTAATGAGTAATAGCGCTTCTAAATTTTCCCATAGGTTAAAATGGGATTTCCCGATCGGCGAGTTTCAGTGAAGCGGCGTCACCGTGTACGTTAATGGGAGCTGGTGCACGTAAATCTGTTCGTGGCTCTAATGTCCTCCAAGTTCTATAAAAGCGTTACCTCTGCGGGTGCTAATCCAGATGCAGGTCTCACATCTGGAATTGGTTCAAAATTAGGAGACTAGTTTAACAGTTACATGGATCATGTCAGCTAGAAATAAAAAGCTGCAAAACCGGGCCCTTGGGCCAAACCAACAACAACAACAACAACCCATTGGGCCTATGGTTTAGCCAGTTAACGACAAAAGTACTTATTTTAAAATTTAACAACCTTTCATGGGCCCAATGGATGGGTAGCCAAGTCAATTAGCACAATAAAATTAAATTAATTTCAATAAGGTAGTTAAAGTATAATTCAGAATAAGTTCAGTTTAAAATGTTACTAACATTCTTCTCTTCCATGTTCCTCTTGCAGTTCCTCGTGCTGCCGGTTGGGACGGGCCATGGCCGGCTCTAACTGGTAGCAAAAGGTTTTTTTTAGCAGTATTTTTTTTTCATTTTATTTTTGATTGTTCGCCTCTTTATTCGGTGCAAATGGACATTGTCCACACAAGCTACCGGACCCGCTCCAATGGGACAGCCCACGGAGCCAGTTTTTACCAGGTGGTGTGCGGTAGAAAGGCGCAGTCCCGTCAGCCACCGCAGTGTTTTTGTCTGTCTTGCTATTCGGCCCTAAAATTTTCCTTGCTGGTACAACTTAGCTATTGGCAAAAAAAAAAAAAAATTAAACAAAAAATTAAACAAAAAATAAAAAATAAAAGAAAAATAAAATAAAATAAAATAAAATAAAATATATATATTTTTTTAATTTCAGTGGTTTTAATTGTCTTCCCTCAAAATTCTCCCCCCTTTTTCAAGCTAAGTTGAGTACCAAAGTTTCGGCACTAAATTGTCCAGTCCCATTCCAACTATCATGACGAGTATGTGGCGTGCGGCAACAGATCTCAGAATACTAAAACCTAGGAGTGATCAACCCAGTAAAATCCGGACTTTATTGGTCAGTCGTCCTGAGTACTTATCATTGTGGATCGCCCCATGAGGCGATCAGGCGAATTTCGCCCCACTCTCCAGACACTCAAACCCGTCAAACTGGGTCGAATCCCGGTAGGTAGAAGCCTGGTCAGCGGTCTCCGAGCCTAAACTAGTCACGCGAAGAAACGTGCAAGTTTGACACACTTGAATGTATTGGTACACATACTATGTTTTAAGAAAGAAGTGATATTTTCATATATTTATGAGAAATTAAATAATCTACTTTAACACATTGACGGACAGTAGGAACAAGTGAAGTTCGAAAATTGACACTATATGTTTTTGTAATTTTTAGAATATTAGAAGTACAGTTTTACTCTTTCTGCTTAAATAAACTTAATTTTGATTAATTCAGCACCTTTAATTTGGTTGCACTACTCCCTTCAAAACCACGACAGGGTGGCTAGTGGTAAGGAAAAAATACAGTAAAAAAAAGTGATATACACCAGTATATTCTTATTGAAAAATTTATGTTGATTATTCGATCAACTAAAGCACTAGCCACCCTGCACGTGTATACTGAGGCTGCAACCTAAAAAAAAATACCAAAACATGACACTAGGCTTCTACTTGTACGCCGGTAAATGCACATTTGTGCTGCTATAGCCGTAGTGTCTAAAAACGACCGTTTCGTTTTGGACGGCTATTGCCGTCATGCCACATAGTGAACTTCGCTTTGACGGCTATAGCCGCAAGTGTCCGTCAACGTGTTAAACTATTACTTAGATTTATGAATAATGTAAAACATTTATTGTTATCTTATGATACTGGTTTTCCATTTCGGATTATTTTCACTTCAATTTTCCTTTAATTATTAGGTTGTTCAGTAAGTTCTTTCCGTTTGAGAAAGTTGATTTATACCGGAAAATTCTATCATTTATTTATTAGACGTTTTTCCGATATCTAATGTCTAATAATTGACGGGCTGAATTTTCCGGTACGAATTAGTTTTCCCAAACGAAAGAAAATGTCTAAACAACCCAATAGATAATAACGCTTCTTGCATAAAAAAACTAGTCGTTGAGGGCCACCGTAATAGTTACCCATCATGGATATCCATAATTTAAACTATGAAAATAAAACATGTGTAAACTATTTATAAAATGCATTGCAATTCGAATAAAATCGTGGCTTGATGCCGTCATAAACTTTAAATGCTCTATTACTGAATTGCGTAAAAAAAACATCCTTATAACTCCAAAATTGTTAATTATATTAACTAACGACTTACTGAGTCGAATTAAGTGTCTCACTTTCAATAAAAATATGTTTTTAAATTGACATGTGAATGTAGTACAGGGTTATGAAAAATTAAAGAGTATGGAAAATATAATTACTAATATCTCGGCAACTAATTATCCGACCGACGTCATTCTTTATGCAAAATTTATGTTTTTTTCTTGTCTTTTATAGTCACTTCTTAAAATAAACAATTTCGAAAGTTTTTAGATACCTTTTATCGGAACGACTATTTCGAGTGTCCGAAAAAAATAGTTCCGGTTACTGAAATTCAATAAGCTTCTTCCTATTATTACATACTAAGTACATACCAAATTTCAAGTGTCTATTTCAACTTGTTTGGTAAATAGAGCATTTACAGACGCACACACAAACACACAGACAGACGGACGGTATTTTTTTTTCTAAAAATGTGTTTTTCGTATCTCCAGTGTCTGAAACGTGTAAATCCGACAAACGTTTTTTTTTTTTTTTCGATTTTCAAAACGATTACAAGACTTACCCTATACTACGTATGATAGGTAAGTAAAAAAAGGCAAAATTCTCTCTTAATACTACGTACTAAAATAACATCAAATTAACCTATTCAAACAATACTTTGTTAATAATTTTATTACGTTTACTGATTTATGTAAGTATTGCAACGAAATAGAAAAGCGAAAGAAAATTCTTAAGATAAGTGATACATATACATATACATAAGTGATATCCTATACATATTCTTAAGGATTTAACACGATTTTTCCTGTAGCTACATCGTCAAAACAAAACGTAAGCCTACTGTTGAGACGTAGTCAGATTTTGGTATATATCTGACTCGCGAAAATTATTGCAAATAATATCCGAATAGTTTCTGTTTGGGGCTGATTACATGAAACACATAAATTTGCTGCATAACGCTTTGCTAAATTTGGTTGGTTTTGCAGAAAAATATAGATTTTTTCTATATCATATTGTTTTCTGAAATTTGTTATTTAATTTTTGTTAATTGAGACAGTATTAAAGATTTATCGTTTATGGAAATGAATACTCATTTTGGTAATTGGTAAAATAGTATTAAATTAAAGACTCTTGATTTTTCAGGTACAGGATAGAATACCGATCAATTTGATAATTATGTTTTTCATATTGAAATAAACTCCATGTGTATAGGTAGAATTTGTTTAGTTCGTTCGTAAGTATTTTGCAGCTGTGACAAATTGGAGATTTCTTCCGAATTTCACATCATGTATATTACCTCTTTGAATCTCAGTAAACTAGGAACTTAATTCAACTATTACTTGCCCTACCCCTGTTGTGGGACTACAAGATGGCCTTAACCACGGGCCTTTCGGTGCATGTATTCTATCTTGCTTTAGTGCAGTCCAGTTCATTCCAATTTTTTATTTATTTTATACAGTTCATATGTCACTTGGCAGTATGCAGTAAAACTATTGTGCTTTGAGTAAAACAGAAATTAAGGATTGTAGGATTGTAAATATTAAGAAAGATGAAATCAAAATGAAATTTGATTATTTTTGCAGCTATTGGCAAATTATGCACATTTACTGGTAATTTATCAGGTCTGAGGTAAATATCTTGTGGCGAAAATTAGAAACAGATTTCCAGGGATTGACTGCAGTCACGTAAATCTTCCACAAGTAAACACGAATAGAAACTTTTCTCTTTTATGATATAAATTCATCATGAATACGACAGTTAAATACGTCAAAATTTTCTAGTCAAATTCACTGATGAAAGTTCGCTCAGGCAGGAATCAGTCCCTGAACAATGTTGAGAGAATTCTAGGTACGTTGTTATAAAAATTGATTGATATTGATCTTTATTTAAATAACTATACTGCTATTATCAGCAGCATTTTCTTTAACTTTAACTTCATGTATATTAATTATGCTATGCTTCTAAAAGTAGAAATATATATAAATATTATCTTTTAATATTACTGGTGTCCGTTATTATGAATAAAAGTTTACTGTTTAATATTAGGTTAAAACTATTCTAAACTTATACATAGCTGCCAACTTTTACGCCATTTCAGTTACCACAAAAATTTTTGTAGTTATTAAATAGTGATTTTATCATGCATTTTTCTGATTTAATGAGAAAAAAATACTATTAAATTTCAGTGTAAAAAAAGAAGCGTAAACGTTGGCAACTATGTTTACATATCTATTGTGCTTTGAGAGATATAATATTACACATATATATATCTCATCAAAAAGTCACCTGTCAAAAATGCAGCCAAGTGTCGTAACTCATTTACCGTAAAAACTACTAAGATCGTATAAAGCGAAGTTTAACTATCTTATTAACTCTGAAATTTTCATTCACAAATCACTCCTAGTCTCTACATCTTTAGTTAATTATTATTTTGTTACTTGGCAATTACGCAGCACAGGGAAGTTATTACACCTTACTATGTTATGGGATGGGATAGGATAATTTAATTAAGGCAAATTATATACGCACAGGGAAGTTATTACACCTTAATATGTTATAGTATTATTTGATTAAGACTAACTATATACATCATATTCTCGTGCTACGTAATTGCCGAGTTACAAAATAACAATTAACGAAAGATGTAGAGACTAGGAGTGATTTGTGAATGAAAATTTCAGAGTTAATAAGATAGTTAAACTTGGCTTAACCAAAAGAAAATTTAGCTTTATCTCGAAAAATAGTGAATGGAGTAAACTGTAATTTGCACACGCATATTTTTAAAGATGCCCATTCTGTTTATGCAAATATTGATGTAGGTTATAATTCATAATTCTTTTAAATATGAATCTATTAATACTTTTCATAACTAAACATAATCTTTTGAGTAAAAGCAGAGTCTAGAACAGTGGTTCTCAACGTAGGTCGTACGTCTCACCGAGGGAAAATTCAAATTTGTTACTCCCTCAATCACTGTCAGTTTTCTTTCTTTCTTTCTTTTTTTTTTTTTGGAAAAGTAATGTTAAAGACAAAAAATAAAAGTAATATATGAAAAAACATTTTTTTTTTAATTTTAAAAAGAAGTCAGTGTTGCTAGATAGTCAAAGGTCAATTTCCCCAAAATTTCTCACAATTTCCCCAAATTAGTGATTTTTTTCTGAAAAAGTCCCCAACTCAGTTTGTACTCAAAAAAGTACATTTTCAGTTTTCAAATTGCCACTATAAACAATATTTAACTAATTTAAGCTAAAAAAATCCCTCAAATCAAGACTGTTTTTGGAAGAATTCCTCATTTACAAAAAAAATAAACATTTAAACTCTTATATTTATTTGATTAAACATAAAATCTGCCATCTGCGCAACCAAATGAGCGTAGTTTCTGAACCTTTAGCAATTAACGATTGAAAGCAGACAGTTTCCCAGTCGTAATATGTTTGTTTGTTTATGTTTACCAAATATATAAATCCAAAATCTTATCTACTTCCATTACAATTTGCTTTGATGAAAGTACAAAAAACATATTATATTCAAAATGACGTTTAGTTTAGCGGAAAAAAGTAACAATGCTTTATGACTAAGAATTAAGAATTTGTTAATTATTAAGTTTCATTTACAATATTTGTCTATTAGGTGCGTTCGTAATTATATAAATAAATAGCACCTATAATCGTCGTCTGGCCCGTCCATCTGCCCGCCCGTCCGCAAATAACAGCGCAAAAACTATCTAACCGAATGGTTTGAAATTTAATATACATTATCGTTTCAGAATTTTATAGAGTCATTAAAAAATTTTATGAAAATCGAATCAAAACATAAAAAGATATTAATAAAAGTTTTATTTATTCTATTAAATCCTATCGTACGTAATCTCTATAATAAAAGCGCGAGTCATGTAACTGAGGAAAACAAATACGAGCAATCGCTTCTTTTTTTCATATGCCAGGCGGCCATTTTAATTCAAAATTATTTTTTCGAATAAAATTGTATAAAAGTTACATTTTTAGAAAGATGGTTAAAACAAATTGTTTGCTTGATGAGTTACATTAAAAAATGTATAGATTCTGATATAACTTCAGTGGAAGTTAGGTTGGCAGCCGAATATCTCAATATATTAGAGTAAATAAACACAGGAGATTCTTTCATTGTGAGTCATAAAAATATTAAACCATCGAGGTCATCATTCGCAAAGCAAGATCTCCATGGAGAATTTTGCAGCGCTGTTTGGTGCAGAAAAAAAAAACGCATTTGTAAGCGTGGCATATGTAATAAGAAAAAAAAAGGCATGCTCATTTTGCTCATAGCAGACGATATAATTGATTTTACTGAAATAATAAGGATTATTTTTTTACATTATGAAACTAGTTATAAAACAAAAGCTCCTCATATGCTACGTTTAGCGTACAATTTCCAACTTGTTGAGATATTCAAAAGTTAGCAAGAATAAAAACTTAAAACAAGAACGAAAAATCATGCGTCAAGCATAGATTATGTAACACTTTCCAACGCTTCCAAAATAATTTTACGAATCATACTCTTTAATAAGCTAAAAGATAACATCTAAGTAATCCGAATACTTTTATTCAGCCCTGTATAGGATCTATAGATTTGTATATATACTACATAGGATGCTAAATTTTAGTTCAGTTAGGAAACACGTAGCACAGTTTAAAATTCTCCATCTGGAGTTAAATAATACGGAAATGTGTTCCCGAACTTTTGTGCTTCCCTGTATAGGATCTACAGAATTTATACACACCACGTAATATACGAAAAGCGATTTAAAATTAAAATCGCGTTCAGTAACTTAAAACGCACTTCCAGGAATTATTGTTAACATACAGTAGAGAATTCTTTTGTGTGTCCCTGTAAATGAACGATGACTGCTATACACACAATATTCTGTAGTAAGTCTCTTGTAATGAACCTTATATAAATTTCAATGCGTTTAAAATAGGGAAACATTATTTAAATAAACCGCAGACAATTTTTCTCCATAGACGTAATGTAACGGAATTCTTTTGACTGTCCCTGTAAAGTAAGTATAAGTGCTATGCACACCCTATTCCATATTAAGCTTCTTCTAATGCACCTTAATGATATATATAAATTTCAATGCGTTTAAAATAGTGAAATATTATTTAAATAAACCGCAAATGATTTTCCCCCATAGACCGCAATGTAACGGAATTAATTTGAGTGTCCCTGTAAAAAAACTATAAGTGCTACACACTTCCGTTGAAATAGGGAACATGCTATAGATAACGATTATAACATATAAAAATTGCAGGGCAATCCAAGCATATTTACGGGAGTTAGAGCACGGCCAGACGGCAGACGGCCAGACAAACCGAAGTCATAAACACTTTTCAACTAGGATGGAAAGTGTTAAAAAAAGAAACTGACATAAAAAGTAATAACTGGATTTCCGTTTTCATATTGTTAGTGATGTACACTAGTGGTTGAAAATGATGCAAAGATACTATTGAACTATAGTGTTATAAAAGACGAGTACGACCACGAGAATAATGATTGATATTTACGATTTCCGTATTTAATTATCATTTTCCGAATCAAAGTCGAGTTCAAGACAAATCCAGTATTGCCAAATGACTAAAAGTAAACTTTACATGGAATAATGAAAAAAAGTTTCCCAAGTTCTGCCCCAAAAATGTTGACAGTTCGCAAACATTTCCCCACGAATTACTTGTCCCCAACAATTCCCATTGGAGGTTCAAAATTCCCCAAATGGGGACAAAAACCCTATCTGGCAACACTGAAAAAATACCAAAACGGTCAAATCTGAATTAAAGCCAGAATAATCACATGAACAACCTTGGATTAACAAATTTTATTCGTATATAACAAAGCCATTAAATAATAAGCCTAGTCAGATAGTGTTAAATTTGTTAGCGACACACTAGCGCCAAACCTCTGCTGCGGAAGGAGGACAAAACAGAAGTGGGTCGCAGAGAAACGATACGATTTATTTATATCGATGTTTTATACGATTTTTATCGATGTTTTGTTTTTGCACTTCCTTTAAAAGCTTGCTAATTTTGGGGATCTTTTACATTAAAACTAAAACTATAATGAAAAAAAAATGTGGAAATTTACTGGATTAATATTTCTATATAAATATAGTGGTGGCGAAGAAGTTGATTTATTTATTATAAGTTAAATA
Source organism: Maratus michaelseni (assembly GCA_963931845.1). Taxonomy (NCBI): domain Eukaryota; kingdom Metazoa; phylum Arthropoda; class Arachnida; order Araneae; family Salticidae; genus Maratus; species Maratus michaelseni. The sequence continues at coordinate 77,906,644 of OZ007595.1, read as the reverse complement.
AAAAGTGATGGAAATTTACATCACTATGCAATTAACCCTTTCCGGCACAGACAAATTACGTTCGTAAAATGTGAAATTACTGACTGACACCGGAATTTAAAAACGACTTTCTTAGAAAATATGAACTCCTTATTTTAAGCTTTAATTTTAGAAGCAAAATTTTATTAAAATATTCTTGGTGCCGAATGCAGCACTCCCAACCGCTAGATGGCGCTATTTTCAACTTGCGAAAAGTTTCCCATTTATCTGACTGGGCTTGTTATTTAATAATTGCTTTGGTCAAATCTGAATTAAAGCCAGAATAATCACATGAACGACCTTGTATTAGCAAATATTATTCGTGTTTACTGCGTGGACATTTTATTTTATTTTTAAAGATTACCTAAAGTTTTCTGATTTTAATATATTTTACAATTTTTTGCAACTTTTTCGTTTATTTATTGAAATGAGACTCTTACATCTATTCGCCCTGCTGTATGTCATATGAAGAAACTTTTACAAGTGAAACTACTTATGAATTTGTGGATATATCTAAATCTGACTGTCTTGAACATATTTAACATGCATCATAAATCGTGTAGGGAAATAGGAAAATGATAAATATCAATGATCTAGTTCAGGCCTCTTACATAGTAAATAAATATATATCATGATATATACATTTTAAATTTTAATACCAGATACTACGTGAATTGTGTGACTGAAGTCAATTAGCGAGAATTGGAAAAGGAAGACAGAGAAATTTTTTTTTGATGGCTACTTAAAATTTATAAAATTTATAAATGTGAAATGCTTCTTGTGTATTGTATCATACATAGAAAAACTTGTTTACCTACTTTTACGAAGTTACTAAAATGAATTATAAAATGTGTCAATGTTATCAATTTTCATGCTAAATGCAAAGTATCTTCAAGACAATTTGTGATGAGAAAATTGCATACCATATAAGACTTACTTTAAGAGGCGAGTTAGAAAGAAACAACAAAACTTTTTTTTAGCAAAAATGCGAAAATATTACATTTATGGAGTTGTTTTGAAAACACATTTGTGATAGAAAATGCACTGTTTTAATAATTTGAAAAGTATGCAATGAAGAGTTTTCTCATGTTAATAGAGTTCATTTTTTAAATAATAAGAGATATTTGTAACAGAATATGGGGGGGGGGGACATAATATAGCAAGTTGGAAACTACTGGTCTTGAATATGTTTGGGTCTATTTAGTGTAGCTCACTAAATACAAAATTGTTTAACCAGATGATTTTTCAGAAAGGTCAAAATATTAAAGTTTGTCACGTGAATTTATCATTAGTATTCTCAAATTTTGACCTCTTTTAACTCCATGCAAATGTTGCAAAAATACATAAACTATATAGTCCTTTTATGGGCTGATTTGATCTATGGAACTGAAAAATGATGTCAAATGTGGGTGTTAAAATTTTTAAATTAAAGTTGATGAAATGTTTAATATTACGAAAACCCATATTTCCAAAATTGCATTCATATTCTGTCAGAAGACATTATTCTGACACATTTTGGTGTGATTTTATTGTAAACGGTCTGCGAATAAAGATCGATTTTTTAAATACTGACTCACTGGATCTTGTTCAGCAGGAAGTTTTTGATTTTGATACTTGGTCAAATAATAAAACCGCTGTTACCAGCAGCATTTCTTGAATTTTATTTCGAAAAAGATCAAATGAGATACTCACGTATCAAGTTCTAAAATTATATTAAAATTTTCTTAAAGAATTACTGGTGCCACATATAATAAAGAAATAATATGACTATTGCTTAATAGTTATATTTTAATTATAATTATAGATTTTCGATATGATTCAATTTCATCATGAAGATAAATATATTTTAAGTATTTTTAAATGAAAAAAATGAAGCTTATTGGATGCTTCGGATGATTGTAACTCTAAAAAAGGGCTGAAAAGGAAAGATTCTCTTGAAAGTTATAAAGCAATGCTTCCCAACCTTTTTCACGAGCGTAGTAGTCCTTTTTAGAATTAATTTCTATGCTGGAGCCCCTTCAGCGCACCGAAATCCATGTTTTACAAGTTAATGGTATTTAACCCTTTCCGGCACAGACAAAGTCTGTTCTTAAAATGAGAAATTACTGACTGACACCGGAATTTACAAACGACTTTTTTTAGAAAATATGAACTCCTTATATTTAGCTTTCATTATAGAAACAAAATTTTATTAAATATTCTTAGTGTCGAATGCAAGATTGGAATTAAAATTAGGTGTGCCCGGAGTGGGACCACAGTCCCGGAAAGAGTTAAAGGAACAGAAGAAGAAAGGATAGATTGCCCTTACCAGGGATAACAAACCTTTCCACATCAGCGTGCCATTTTTTTTTTCGAAAAATATCTTACGGCACCATGCCGTGCCAACAACAAAAAAATTTAGTGGATGAAATATATAAAGAAGCAAAATTAATTAAAATTACATTTTAACCCTACAATGCATAGTGTAGCCAATTGGCAACACTTTCTATTTAACTTTTAATAAATAAATCAAGTTCTTTGCAACCACTATATTTATAAATCAAGTTCTTTGCAACCACTATATTTATATAGAAATATTAATGCTGCAAAAATAACAATGGAAGAATGGAACAATGTAGTGAGCATCATGGAATACCTAGTTGAAGTCAACTGAACTTCCAAGTTAGAGGTGGTTTGACTTGCGAGGCAAATATGAGCCGTGAGAAGTTTAAGAGTTAAGAATTAAAAATAAATATTTAAAAGTAATAAGGAATTAATATAGTATAACATAATAAAGTTAGAAAAACATGAAAAAGAAGGAAAGAATTCCATTAGTTCCAAAAAATGACTGACGGAACCTACTGAGGGTCGAACCCATCTCATATATAAAAAAAAGGACTCTTTACAGAGACCATACATTAAGTTTAAGTTTAAGTATTAGAAAGTATAAACAAAAATAAGAGAGGTTAAAACATTTTTTTTTTAATTATTAAAGACAAAAGACAAGAGAAAATTTAAATATATAAGGAGAAAGAGGAAAACTCAATCTTCATTATCAAGCAAAGTAACATATTTAGGGCGCTTACGATTAATGGGGTCGGAGACCTCATAGTCTGGTAATTCTGCAATGATTTCGTTGTGTAAGTTATAGATACTTTTATAAAAATTTTTGGAGAGTTGACAAATGCGTTGTTTTAAAGATGTAGTGCAGAGATCTCTGCGGATAGTAGTGTTTCTCAAATAGCGGTGGCCATTCCTGATGATACGAAGACTTTTGTTATGTGCTTTATAAAGATATTTCATATTGGTTTTACTAGCAAAGCCCCATATCGGACAAGCATAAGTGAGGATAGAGCGAATGCATGCGTTATATAGAATAACTTTATTTTTAATAGAGAGGGTGTTACTTTTAAGGAGAGGAGAAAGTGAGACAGCTATACTAGCAACTTTGGCTCTAATATTTCTAAAGTGTTTATTCCATGTGAGTCTACTATCAAGGGTAACCCCCAGATATTTAGTATCATTAGTCCATGGAATAGTAACATTATTAATGGTAATACGGTTAGGATAAGTCAATTTTCTAGAAAATAAAACAGCAGCAGTTTTTAGTTCGTTAAGCTTAACTCGCCATTGGATACACCAGCTTGTGAATTCGTCGATGTGTTTTTGAAGAATTTTATAAAGAGTGTATGGGTGATGTGCAGCAGCGTAAATTGCCGTGTCGGCCTTATACAGGGCATGATGAGTACGCAAAGTGCGTGGGATATCGTTAAAGAAAATGTTAAAGAGAGTGGGACCCAGGACAGAGCCTTGGAGGATGCCTGCAAGAATACGGTAGAGTGTAGGGAGTAAATTATTGATGCGGACGCAGAAGAAGCGGTCGCCAAGGCAAGAATGTATTAGGTGGATGAGACGGGCATGAATACCGTGCTTAATCAATTTGAAAATGAGGCCCTCATGCCAGACTTTATCAAAAGCCTTAGCGACATCAAGGAAAATAGCTGCAGCTGGAGTTTTCATGTTGAGGTTTTCACTAAGGAATTCAACAACACGAAGAAGTTGATGTTGTGTGGAATGCTTAGGCCTAAAGCCAAATTGTTCAGGAATAAGAATATTCTTTTTATCTAAGATGTCATGGAGCTGGGACCTAATGACGCGCTCAACAACTTTACTGATAGAAGGTAGAAGTGAAATAGGTCGCTAGTTAACTGGGTTTTGTAAATTACAGTTAGGTTTGGGAATAGGAGAAACAATAGAAGTTTTCCAAGGTTTAGGGAAGTAAGAGTATTTCAGGATGGTATTAGTAAGTTTGGTGAGATATAAACTACAATTTAAGGGTAAATTTTTCAGTGCAATATTAGTAATATTATCATATCCAGGGGCTTTACGAATTTTGAGATTTTTAATAATATTAGAAATGATGATGGGTTGAATTTCAGGAAGGAGTTCAGTAGGTGGGGTAGATAAAAAATTATTTACAGTTTCGTGAACATTAAAGTAATGTTCGGGGCTAGCCAAATATGGGTTAGGGGAGAACTCACTGTAGGGTTAAGAATTAAACAAAGATGGCTAACATAGTGTTATATTTTAGATCATCATTTTAGAAAGTGTGATTTGTGTTGTTTTATCTTAAATGCCAAATAATTGACATCAGCTTCCCATTTAGTTATTTTTTAGAGATTAGCAGCTGATGTGGAGTACAGTGGAGCATCGAATATCCGAACCTTGGTCAAGCGTATGACCGGCTAACCGAACGCGTTCCAATAGGCGAAATTCAAATTTGCGCTCCATACATTGCAAGAGTTCCGCCTTGAAGACAGTCTTGTAGTGGGTGGAGCAACAGGAAGAGTACGATTCTGTTCAACTGCTTTCATTAAAACGTATAAGCGATTTAGCAGCAGAAGAAACGGTGCCCTATCTGAAGAAAAAAAAAATTGGACTTATTTTCTTAAAATGCAGACTTACACGTAATTGCCGTTAAAATCCGTAAATGAAGAAAGAAAGACACCGGAAGATCTTAAGGAGGGGGGATGAAGTGTATGACACGAGGTCAGTTCCCTTTGTGCAGTAGAGGGAGTAGGACAATCAGTGTCTTGGAAATACAGCGCAGACGGAGCAGACCCGGGGAGAGGGAGAGCGAGTACGGGGATCATCTTTAGAGATGGTTGTGATATAACTCCACCGGATCTGTGTGTGTTAGTACTGCGTAACGAAACAGAGTATAATGTGGATCAGGGAGATTGTCATTCGTCAATCACATAGAGGAAGTTCTAATAATATCTAATTAGATGGACAAAACTGTAATTTCCAGCAATAAAAATGGTTCCTGTATTTTTTATGCTAATTTAATAAATAAATTAATAAATGATTATCTAAGTAAGGAATTCTTTTCACAACGTGTCCGGTATCAGTTTACAACCAGTGGTGGTAGCAAATGCAATACTACTATACTAAGGTGTTAATGCTAGAAGAGGAACTACGAGGAAACACAACAACGGTGACTGCGAAGGAGTCAAAAGCCCAACAGGCGCATAATTAAAAATTCTCTCTTGCACATTCCAACTACCAAAATTCTCTGAAAGTCGGGAAAACGATACCTCTCTCGATAAACATAGGTAAACAACCCAGTACCAGACATTTGTTTACAAACCAGGGTGGCGCCGACCTATTGTGCATTCTCTGAGGTGCACACAGGCGCCATGATAATAAAGGCGTCCGGCATTGTAAGGGTGGAAGAAACATTTAAAATACACATATTATTCTTTAATTTGATTTAAATTAATTATATCGAAAAAAATAAAGAAAACATGCTAAAAAGGTGCATTTAATGTTATAAATATAAAAAGATGTCACAAATATAAAAGATGTTGTTACATAATAAAATAGTTTTTAAAATCTTAAAAAATTCCGAAATTTCGCACTGAGCGCTTTCGATCAGACCTTGATCGTCATCGGGGTAGCTTTGATTGCGTACTGAAAATTATTAATCGTACTCCGCCCTCGGCTGGGCAATTAGGTGAATCTACTTTACATTGGAGGGGCGAACGGGGAGGGGCGGCTGTAATCTGAACATTTCTATCCAACTTTAACAAAACGTCTTCTATTAAAAAAATATCACTATATACTTGAGAAAGTTATATGCCATATTATCATTAATAGCCTTATTACCTTTTATTAAAATTTCTATGGTCTCTTTTATTAACGAAATATGATAATGGAAGGTAGGAATGATGATTTTTGCTTCATTAAAACGAATATTTAAATTTTGTTGTAGGTTAAGTCTTGCTAACTCTTTGGTTTGTCTACTAAACTTAATATCCCTTGCGTGTTCTTTCAATTTGTCCTTAAATTTACTTCCGACGTAAATTTAAGGACAGATTGAAAGAAAACAGATCCAAGCTGCCCTGATGACGATCAAGGTATGATCGAAAGTGCTCGGCGCGAAATGTCGGAAGTTTTTAAGTTTTTAAAAACTATTTTATTATGTAACAACATCTTTTATATTTGTGACATCTTTTTATATTTGTCACATTAAATGCACCTCAATTTAGCAAGCTTTCTTTAATTTTTTCGATATCGTTTGAAGGTGAATGTGAAATTCCAACAGTATATGTTTTTATTTTCAAGTATACATTTTGTGTTTAAAATTAATTATATTTGAAATTTTAAATAAGTTTTATAGATTTAATTCAAGAATGTGATAGATTAATCAGTTTTATCCTAATCACAAAAATTTAATTTGAAATTTACAAAAAAAAAAAAAAAAAAAAAAAAAAAAAAAGAAGAAGAAAAAAAAAAGAAAGAATGAAAGAAAACGAAAAAAACAATTCAGCATTTATTAGCATTGTATCCAGTTTTAAGTGACACGGAGGCAGGATTGACAGTATTTCTTTCTGTTTCATTGAAACATCCCCCTCCCCACATTCTATTCATGTGACATGCTACGTGGCTAGAACCGAAAAGAACGGTGTTTTCTGTGCATGAGAGGGAAAATGCCTTTTAAACTTGGCTCTTCTATCAAAAGTGCGAAAGAAGAGGAAGATAACAACTTGCCGCGCAAGGCTATGGGTGGGGGAGAGAAAAACTTACCGCTTGTGCTAATTTCATAGGTCAATTTTTGTACAAAAAAAACTTGACGCCAGTGACGAGGTGGCGACCGCATTTGCCAAGCCATGATTACAAATATATTTTTTAAATAACTTTGCCTTATTTAATTGAACATTTGAACGATTAAATAAAGTTGTTGATTTTTAATTTCTAGTAACAAACAAACCGTAAAAATTTGTAGATATAAAAATACGAGTACACTCGTCACTGGTCGACAGGGAGTTGTTTACCTGAGAAAAAAGAAAAAAAAAATACATGTACTTCAGATAAACTAACAGGAATCACTCCATAATATTGTTTTTTCTAAACCGAAATTGTTTATTATGATTTAATAATAAGAGTAATTAGTTTCAATCTAACTGGCTAATGTAACACTCATTTTTAATTTCAACACCTTTAGCTTGCTAATTACTAGATTTATATTTAGTGACTTATATTCTGTTAAATATAATTTAATCGAAGTCTGACATAACAAATGTTTAAATATATATAGAAAAGTCAGAATGAAAATATCCCGTAAATCTGAAATATTTCTTTGCGATAAGTAGACTAAACAGGAATTTCTCTATTGTTACAATCCGGCAATTAACTAAGAATTATCTAGTGACACAATTTATGTCTAGTTCTCATTCTACTCCCATTTTATCCTTGAGCTGCTTCACAGAAATTACTCTCTTTGAAATGGACAGGTCTGTAATCATTTCATTAATCTTTTAAGTGGTTACTCAAAGGTATGTGTTCATTGTCCGATTTGAAATTAAGTGGTCATTTAAGATTGTGGTTGCGGATTAAATGTAATAAATTTATTGATAATGTAATAAATTTATTGTATGATAAAATCCATACATTTAAAAGTATAATGAAGAAAAGAAAAATAATTAGAAATATATTTCTTCTACATCTGTAGTTAATGGTTAAAAATTGTTTATTAACACATTTTTGACCGGTCACGAATTAACACTTAATTGTTTCACCAAGTATCATCGACTAACTACGTGGTTTTTACGTTAGAGAAAATGCATTTATATTATGTTGTCCATATTTTTAGATTGTAAGACGTTTTACATTGAATCCGTGCATTGAATGATGTTTACTGATTCATAAACGTGAAAACCTATCCAGAAAACTACTTAATGAACAATTTCAAAAGTGGGCGGAGCTTCTACTGCTTAAAAAAAAATATTTCATACAAAATCGCCTGTCAACTAAGTGTGAAAAACGTGTAAATTTTTTTAATTTTATTTCTCAAACAGAAAGACATGTGGGTGACGATGTTGTAATAAAAAAAGGGTATTTTCTTCTTTTCTGACGTTAAAGTCTATACATTTTAAAAACATATAAAATATTTATATTTTAATGTGGAGTTAAGAGATAAAAGTTTTAAACAAAATCTATAGCGTTCGCTTTTTTAGCTAAGAATGCATAGAAAAAGACATTATTGACGTTTATAAGAAAAGACTGTAAGTTTTCAAAGTCAATTTGCCTGTACATTTTATATGCATGTTACATTATTTAACAAAAAAAAGCTACAAAATGCTATTTTTTGTTATGTTAAATAAAATTAGCATGTAGGGAATTATAGGTCACATTTTTTCTAAATATAGTTTTACAGGATCAGTGTTGCCAGATAGACGAATTAGTTTATTCAATCCAGTATCTATTCCCTTTCCCTACTTGTTATGATCGTATTATTTAATCGTAGATTTCTGAGATTAAATAAGGCGTACATTGTTATTATAAAAAAGGCTTGAAATTCTTCAAATCAACAAAAGATTAAACCTCACAATTAAATGAGAGAAAATAGAATCTCTCCAGAATAATAATTTTTAACATTAAATGTAGGTAATATAACGAAAGTTTTATAAGAAATGAATAGATTTTCCAATTAATGAAACAACCGAATCTTTTCTTTTATGACGTGTTCCAACGTAGTAGTTTAAAAATGTTTATGATTTTTTCCGGTTTGCCTGAATATTTGTCCGGGTTCTAACGCAGGTACAGTCGTGGAAAAAAAACTGCACACCCCCCACTAACTCTGCAACAAATTGTAGTAGAAGGAAGTGACTGGTACCAAACGATTGGAAATAAAGTCTACTTTTAGATTATATGTCTAAAAGTTGCCTAAGGGGCCATCTACATATTAAAACAAGACTAAAATTATTTTTTTCAATGGCAACACCCACTTTTGACATGATATTTTAAATCTTCGGTTCAAACTATGCCTAGATACAAAATTTTAAGTCATTTGGTTCGAGTTATAAACATTCAAATTTTAGAGCCTCTAATGTTAAATTACATTTTCATATTTTTATTAATATCTCCTGAGATTATAATTCTAATGTGTTAATTTTTTTTTGTTATAATACTAAAAAGCCCAAACATAAATATGTCAAATTTGTAATTTTTATAATTTTATAATATGAATTATGAAATTAATATTCGAAAAAATTATGAATTGCAACCTACAATTTTTTTGATGGATTTATATTTATTATGTCCTGCTTTATGTGTATTCAAAAATTTAAATTTTTCTACCAAGTAGTTTTCAAATTACGCTTAAAAAACGGCAAGATGCTGCTTTAAGGGGCCGTCTATGATGTGCATTAAAGCATAGTTTAAACAGGGATGGGAGCGCTCCGACTCGAAATCCCGATTGACACCACTAAATTTTAATAGTATTTGTTACCTTATTCAAGAACAAAATTTCTGAAATTCTTTACCTTGGAGAATACTATTAAAATTTAGTGGTAAGAATCGATATTCGGGTCGGAGCGCGCTCATCCCTGTTTGAGAAAATATTATACTCATAGGCTGGGATTAAAACAAGATTTTCTCAAATCTTGTTAAATTGTTTGCAATATTACACTAAATGGTTGTTAGATAAAGTATTAACGCGAAAGTATTTGTTACTTAAAAATGCTAATTTAAACTTTTATTAACTTTTGTATATCAATCAAAAATTGTAATCTTTACAAATATGTATGGATGTTCAGTTTTTATTCCATTAATAACGAACTTAAAATAATTAAACTTTTTCTTCTATAACTTTCGTATTTAGATCTATTCGATTAAACAGGCTAATTGAAAAAAAAAATACAAGTTATTTTTAGCTTTTCTGATAGGCAAGATTATTTCCCAATCGCTAGCAGTGTGCAAAAAAAATCTAATAATAATAATAATAATAATAATAATAATAATAATAATAAATGGCAAACGGTAAGTTTTCTTGCCAAGAGACATTAATGAGTTAATTGTAAAATTTCAAATGAACTACCAGAATAGGTTTAATCATAGAATTATTAACCATATTCCGAAGGAGAATGACGAATGTAAAGTTATTCAGATGTCTTTATAACATAGATTTAGTTTTAGGTCTTCAAATAAATCGGAATATAAATCCTGCGACACCCCCGCCCCCCCTCCTCGCTACTAAAAAAAATGCAATGTCTGGATTTATTTTCAGACTAAAAAACAATTTATCTGCGTTTTTTTGTTGTTGTTATTTTTACTTTGATTCCTTACGCTGCTTTATACTATTTTTTTAAATTCTACATTTTGTATTTGTCACTATTAATCACGTTTCTGACAATAAACTAAAAAAAAAAGGCGAGTTTAATAGATGCAAAATCTGAGAAACAGCATTATTAAAGCACCTGTAAAATTCCAATAACATTTACATATTCTAAAACTATTTTAATTACAAATAATCTTATGGTTTTTTAACCCCTTCGTGAAGTGCGTCTATTACAGAATTTTTAATAATTTACCACCGGTTTTTTAAAACAGAAATTTTCGTCTGATTGAATCGTGGAAATGCTAAGATATAGTAAGGCAAAGCTTACAATAAAAAATAACTGGTGGGAAAAATCGAGGATTCTGAGCATCTTATGCGTCACATATACGTGTCACTTGTCCCCAAGGGGTTAAAATCGGATAATTCAACAGTTGTAAACATTATTTTACCGCATATAACAATAACCGAAACTTATTAAGTGAGTAAAATGGTCATATCGGTAAAACATAATACATTAAAAGAAGTGACATTCTGCAGCATTTCAACAATCGAGAACCGAACTTCAATTTGGATACAGCCCCTTAAATATGCTCATTATAAAGTAATTAATTTCTCAGAAACCAGTCGTAGGAATTTAATGAAATGTGGTATCTAGGCATAGTTTGAACTGCAGATTTCAAATATGTTGTCAAATTTGAGTCTTGCTATTAAAAAAAACAAAGTTTGGGTGTGTTTTTATATGTAGATGGCCCCCTAAGCAAATTTTATATACATCATTTAAAAGTAGACTTTATTTCCAATCGTTTGGTACCAGTCACTTCCTTCTACTATAATTTGTTGCAGAGTTAGTGGGGGGTGTTCAGTTTTTTTTTCCACGACTGTACATGCACTCGGATTGCTCTGTAATTTTAATATGTTATTGGCGTTTAGTAAAGCTCGATCGCTATCAAAAATAAAATCAGTAGCATTTATAGTTCGTTTACAGGAACAGTCAAAAGTATTCCTTTAAATTACGGTCAAGGTTAAAAAATCGTTTGAATTACATTTGAATGATGTTAGACCATTTTAAACATAATGAAATTGATATGCATTTAGAAAGTGCACTAAAACATGGATTCTGTAGAATATTAGATGCAAAGCATTTATTCTTTTATTTACGGAGCCTCACAAAAGGATTCCGATATATAATAGTCTACTGGGAAAAACTGTTTACAGTGTATTGTAAATGTCTTGATGTCAGCTTTACGGGAGGGGATGGAAGTATCGGGGGAAAAGAAAGGGGAATCTATACTGTCAAAGGTAATCGTTGACAGACACTTTCTCACTCTTGATTGAAATACTCGTAGCAGTGACGCATTCCCCTTTTAAATATGTTACACTATTTCAAATATAACTAACTCGATATACATTACTTGATGTTATCACAAGATATGTGCTGTCGAATATGATGTGTATATTATTTACCGTTCATTTACAGGGACACACAAAATATTTCGAATACAGTACCGTATCAGGCCTACTGTCTATTTGCGAAAATTGTTGGAAGTGCGTTTTCAGTTATGGTATGTGTTTTTAAGTTTAACAAAATTTTTGCATACTAGCTGCTGTGTATAAATGTTATATAGCTCATATGAAGGGATACACAAAAGAATTCGTAAGTCTTACTAAGTTTAAACGTAAAATTCTTAAAGGTTTTTTTAATTTAGTTATGCATTTCCGCGATGATTTAGTATAAATAGAGATGTTTATAGAATATAAGCAACATCACATACCGGGCCACGAAAGGAAATGCATACAAAACCTCTAATGGACGATAATTTCTCTAAGTGCAATTTCAGAAGTTATAAGATTGCTTTAATATGCATTACATTTTAGCTTAATATTTGTGGTATTAGAATATGTAGTTACTGTACAAAAGAAAAATACAGGGTGTTCCGTTAAAGGGGTCCAATATTAATAGGGGTAATAGAGGAGATCACATGGAGCATAAATCAGTATATAAATCCTGGTCGGATCTCAATAGTTTTCAAGTTACAGCAAATAGAATGAAAATTCGGAAAATTGTAAAAGAACCCTCATTGCTAAACTATCGATAATGCTACATAAAAACGAAGCACATATTTAGAAAGAACAGAAAAAAACCTACAAAATGACATCAATTGTATTAAAATAGCAATATTTATTGACGAGTTACAAGCCCTGAAACAGTGAAAAAAGTACGAAATCCAATATACATCAAAATAGTTAATCGTTAATTCCAAAAAGACAACTCTAGCTACAACAAGGAAAATGTAGTAAAATTTGGTCCATTCCGAAAACTTTCGAAAAAGCTTACAATGAACCATATCGGTTTAATTGTGTGAGAGAAATTAATCAGTTTCTTAGTTACAACTCCGCTTTCTTTGACACTAGCAAAGGTTAAACTCCGCCCATCACGATTGGAAACACCGCCTTTTTAATTACTCTCAACTATACATTTTCGATCATGCTTCTTCTGAGATGCAACATTTTTAATTATTCAAGAGTTGAATGAACCAAAATAACTTTACAATAATAGTCTACATTTTAAAGTGGTCTTTTATTGATATAAAGCTTAAGTTAAATTCCTTTAAATTAAACTGGTGGTGAAAATTCGGAAATAATTAAAAATATTGCGATTTGTAACTATGCAAGAAGTTTCAGTACATGTTTTACATGGACAATTATTGTATGTATATGTGCATCATAATTTATGATAGGAAATAATAATAACAAATAGCATAATAATTTTATTAATTATAAATTTAAAAAAGACACTAAATTTTAAATTAATTCATACAAACTTTGTAATTTACAATTTGAGTACACCACAGTCTGTGACTTACAAAATACTGTGCCAAAAAGTGTTGAAAATAAAAGAAAAATGACAAATAAAGAATTACATTCCACGTACTTTATGACATATGTGAAGCATAGTCTTCTGGCATGCGCTGCACAGTTCAATGTCGGAAGGCAGACGAACGGACATTATTATAATAGGTGTTCGAAGTTGCGCCCATTAACAGAATCGCACAGCCGACAGCGACGTCGTAAAGATTGGCGAACATGCCGAAAAACTCCGACGGAGTTGGGAATGTCTCCTGCAGCGACAACGATTCGCGCTAGTAAATCCTCCGGTGTATCCACAGGCGTTTCATACACCAGCTATTTAAGGTGTCCCCAAACAAAAAAGTCTAACGGATTGAGGTCTGGAGAGCGTGCAGGCCAAGCAACAGGTCCACTGCGTCCAATCCATTTCCCAGGATATGTTGAATTGAGGTGATTGCGAACACCTATGAAAAAATGTGCCGGTGCGCCATCGTGCATAAACCACATATTGTGGCGCAATGTTGCTGGCACATTTTGCAGTAACTGCGGTAAGATATCCCGTAGGAAAACCAAGTACGTACTGCCATTGAGTACATCTGGGAGTAAATATGGTCCTATGAGATAATCGCCGAGGACACCTGCCCATATGTTCACACTGAACTTTTGTTGTGCGTTCGACGGGAAAACAGTGTGCGGATTTGTATATGACTATGTGTGCATATTGTGTGTGTTTACCACGCCCTCTCTCGTAAATGTTGCTTCATCAGTAAATAAAATATTTTCCAGAAATTGTGGATTATTTTCTGTTATATTAAGCAACCAGCGTACGAATTCTGTCCGCTGAGCACAATCTGTTACTGATAACAGTTGTACCCGCTGCACATGAAAGGGGTGCATGTTTTCTGCACGCAGAACAAGCCACACACTTTGGTGAGAAACACCGACTTCAGAGGCAGCAGCTCGTGTACTCGTGGAGGGGTTATCTTTAAAAATATTCAGTACACCTTCTTCCATTGCAGGTGTTCGTACATGTCGAGGTTTCCCTGCATCAATGCTTGCTGTATTAAACGATCCAGTCTCCCGTAATCGTCTATCGATTTTTATGAAGAGTTTCGAACTTGGGCAACGTCTCCTTGGAAATTGCTCACGGTACATGCGCTGTGCTAGACATGCATTTCCATGAGCTTGCCCGTACATCAGATGCATGTCCGCATATTCTTCGTTAGAGTATTCCGGCATAATTATTATACATCAACTTACTACAATCCCACTTACAACAGCCTCCCTTTAACATAACACCCACTGATGACTGCTGTTTTATTACACTTTTCTTCCTATACACATAGAAAATTTGCATAAAAAGTACTTCTTCTTCATCATCCTGAAAGTTCATGGAGGAAACGCAGCAGTCACGGAGTTTGCTTTAAGACAAGGCGAGAGCTGCACAATATGTCATTCACTTGACCAGACTGAATAATGAAAGGGTATTGATAGAGGTTGATCAGAAATGTATAATGGAAAGATATTAAAACGGGGTGTTTACAATCGTCATGGGTGGAGTTTCGCTCTTTCCGAGCGTGCAACAGTACAGAGTTGTAACTAGGGAACTGCTTGATTTCTCCCATACAATTAAACTGATATGGTTTATTGTCAGCTTCTTCGAAAGCTTTCGGAATGGACCAAATTTTATAACATTTTCCTTGATGTAGGTAGAGTTGCATTTTTGGAATTAACGATTAACTATTTTGCTAAATATTTGATTTTGTATTTTTTCACTGTTTCAGAGCTTGTAACTCGCCATTAATTCTTAATATTCTAAAACAACTTATGTCATTTCGTAGGATTTTTTCTGCTCTTTCTAAATATGTGCTTCGTTTTTATGTAGCATTATCGATAGTTTAGCAATGAGGGTTTTTTTACAAATTTCCGATTTTTCATTCTATTTGCTGTAACTTGAAAATTATTGAGATCCGGCCAGGCATTATATACTGATTTATGCTCCGTGTGATCTCCTCTATTACCCCTATTAATATTGGACCCCTTTAACGGAACACCCTGTATATTTCCATCCATTGGTAGAAATTGCTGAACATGAATTTTCAACCAATTATGCATTTTCATACTAAACTAAATTTTAGCATGCTATGTAGAATCTATACGAATCTATAGATCAAATACAAGGCTACACAAAGTAATTCGCGTAATTTTCCGACTATGGAGAGTATTTGCTGATATCGGGTTTCAAATGTGTTACGAATTTTCAGAAATATTTGCTTAATGTATCTTATTTACCTTGTTAAACATCGAAGTTTCGTTAAAGTATTCTGGAAGTGTGGAAAGTGTTTCATGACGCAGGATTTTTCTTTCTTGTTAAACCATAAAATCAATGTTTTCTAATATTAAATCTTATTCTTAAATCTTGACATTTAATATCGTTTATCTATTGTAATTACATACCTCTTTTATTTAATCTTCAGTTTAATCTTCTTTGTTTCAAATGTTGAAACATTACAATTATTTCTTCCTGAGCGATTTTAATGCAGATATAAATAATCAGTTTCAAATGAATGTATTTCAATTCGTATTTGTAAGATGTTTAAGATGATTTCGTAGGATTTAATTTTCGAGTATTTTAAAATAACTTCACCAGAAAGAATTATAGGTCTTTTTTAAACGAATTATTTATGAGATACCTAACTTTTTCTTCCAAAATATTTTTTTAATCAATTCATATCTATGTTTTTTCATTTGTATTTTAGTAAATAATTTTTATATTTAAATAAAATTTAATCGTGAATTTTCGTGAGGAAATGTAATATTCAATTTTTTTTCCAGGGTCGAACCCTATCAGAGTAAGTTCCAAAGGCAACAACATTCTTTTACGTTTTTGGTTGAAATTAAATTTGTAATGACGATTTTTATCGAATTTTGACCACGACTTCATTGTCTATTGCAATGTATATTTTAATACTTTCAGAGCAATAGGTTATTATAGTCATGGGCCTGTGGGGCCAAATTTTCTTTTAAATTTTGAATAGAAATCCTATATCTAAAAAAAAAACTTATTTTGTTCAAATTTTGCATACAAGCCCCTTTATAAATGACAGTGCATTAAATTATGGATTAAAATCATGTTACTTAAATTTTCAATTTATGTTTACTGTTTATCTTATGGAAATGGTTTTTTTCATTATATTACACTAGTTTACAAAAATTTTTTTTTGTTCATGAAATGAAACATATATTATTTATGTAGGCTATGGACGGTAGTTAAAAAAATATTTTTTTATTTTTTGTAGCACGTCACAATTCTGAGATATGAAGGTCTTTGCTTTATATCTACCTGCAATTGTTTAACGATTTCCGGCACAGACAAATTCTGTTCGTAAAATGAGAAATTACTGACTGACACCGGAATTTCCAAACGACTTTTTTAGTAAATAAAAGCTCGTTAAGGGGACAGATCACCTTTAAAATGGTCAAAAATTCAATTTCAAGGTTTTGAAGTCAGTAAATAGTGCATTTTATTCTGAGTAGAAAGGTACCAATGTTTTTCGGAAGCGGTAATTATTGACGAAGATATAAAGTAAAACGCAATGGCCATTCTTTGTTTTTGAATGGAGAGTAAAAATTTTAATGCATTTTATTCACAACAATGATTTTCAAACTTGCGCGCACGATTTCTCCAAAAATAATTTATATAGAACCTCAATTTTTTTCAAACTTATTAATGTTGCAACAACGAACAAAATGAACTAGAATCATTTAATTTGGTCAATAAATTAAAAAATAATTAACTGTAATTCATCGAAAAGCGCATTCAAAATGCGTTTTTAATTTAATGTCTGTTGTTTATTTGGATGTAGTTTTTTGTAAAAATCTTCTTAATAAATATTTCAAAAATCTGACGTGCTGGGTTTTTTTAAATATTTTCTTCCTAGATGTAGATACCCAAAGTAACGTAACCGTATATCTTTTATTTCATGAACAAAAATCATGTAAACTAGTGTTATTTATCTTGCTACATTTACATTGTTAATTTTGTTATTTTCCTTGCACCCTCAGTACATATTGTAACATATATGTTATATACCAACACTGACGATATATTCCCTCATGTGTATGCATCTGCACAATGACTGCCTTGTTTCACATCTAGTATAATAATTAAAATGCACTAAAGGTTTCGAATAATATATACTTATTGACAATATTATACTAAATATTGTAGATTTTAAGGTAATGTGAACTACGCATTATTCGTAAGATTTCAATTATTATTATTTTTATTAGAAAATACTCAAATATCGAAAGTAAATATTATCTGTTGAATGTACCGTTTTATTAGTATTATTTATGGTCTGTGCTTATCATCTTATTCCTATATTCCTCAAATAGGTATACTGTAACTGTACTTTGCGAACTGTCTTTCTTGTAAAGAAAGAAAATCGACTGAGTGAAAGGTTGATCTTGCATAACATAATTTAAATATTTTTTCTGTTTTCTTATTTGAGGTGAATTGATACATTTGAAATAATAATTTGTTCTGTGAATATGAAAAAAAGTTTTTTTTAATTTTTTTTCTTTCAAAAAATAGCTATGTTCTTTAGAACATTGTGAAGTTTTTTTTTATAGGATAAATGCGAGAGTAAAATAAAATCAAAATATAAGAAAATTCACTTAATGCTGTGAAAATCATGCATTCAATCATGCATTCAACCAAGCATTCAATCTTCTTTACTTAAAGATAGAAAGTTTCAGATTTATCATATTCGACTTAAAGATTGTTTGAAGAAATCGTTAAAAGAAATTTTCACGGAGGTAACGTTGCAAAATGATTAAAAAAATGTTTTGGAATTGAAATGAGATTCTAGAATTTGTGTTCGGAATTGCAATTTAAAGTTCTTTTTTTTTTTTTTTACTACGGCATACTAATGGAAATTTTTAGGTATTCTACACATTTTGTATCTATTATAATGTGTATGTTGATGAATTGGAGAGTATATTTTGGTTTAAAAAAGTTTCACTTTATGCCTTTCAAAGTTTTAAAAACTAATTCTCAAAATAAAAAGTGCACCCAAAAACATGTGATTCACATTACCTAAAAGATGATTAAAACTTTAATTAGATTTTAAAATTTAAAACATTAAAATCAAGCACTTTCGGCTATGAATCCAGCTTTCATCAGGATTTATAAGAACAGGTGTTAACCCTTTCCGACACAGAGAAAGTCTGTTCGTAAAATGAGAAAATGTTGACTGACAACGGAATTTACAAACGACTTTTTTAGAAAATATGCACTCCTCATTTTAAGCTTTCATTATAGAAACAAAATTTTGTTAAAATATTCTTGGTGCCGAATGCAAGTTTGGAATTAAAATTAGGTGTGCCGGAGTGGGACCACTGTGCCGAAAAGGGTTAATGCACAAACGTCTAGATCACATTTACATAACAGTATGTCTCTGTACTGCGAATGTTCATGAATTTAATTCTTTCAATATTATTTCTTGAGCATAAATACGTATTATTTTTTTTTAAAGGGAATAATAATCTTAACCATAGCTAAATTTTTTACAGTTTTTTGTTAATTATTAAAGTGTGTATTGTTTCGTTTGAATTTTAATAGACCTTGTGAGTGAGAATGATTTTCTCACATACAAAATGCAGAAGAAAAAAAGAAAAAGGGAATAATCAGAAGCAAGTTACCACTATAAAAAGTATGCAGCGTCGTTACTCAGAGATAGGAAGTTTCAAAGTTTCCGTATTTGAGTTTAAGATTTGTTGAAGAAGTAATCGAAAGAAGTTTTCTCAAAGATAGCTTTGAATAATAAATATATTGTCAAGGCATTTAAATTACATTTTAAAACATCCTATCGCAACTATTGTTTGAAAAGCTATTCTTCTTTGGCATATTAATGGGAAAATTAGATTTTTTTTTCTGGCGCTTGTTACTTATCATAAGATATATGTTTCACATTTGTATATTTTTTTCTGGGTTTATAACATGTTATTTTATAATTAATTAACCCTTTCAGGGGCAAAGTACAGTCAGTACTAAAATGTTGAAATAAATGACTGGCACCCGAATTAACGTAGAAATTTATTTGTAAATAAGGAAAAAGCAAAAAATCACGTACATATTAAACGGGAAAGATTTTAGCAAATTTCGGGTGCCATTGTGGCGTTTGGGAGTTAAAATTAAGTGGTTTCATAAACATACCACTGCCCCTGAAAGGGTTAATCGTTTCACAGAGATGCCAATTTCCCACTAATCCTCTGCAACATGTGGTTTAATGTGACCCAGTATAACAACGCTTCGAACCAGAAAAAATATTGGATGAATCTTTTTTTTATTTAACCCTTTGAGGGGCGGTGGTATATATTATATACCACCTAATTTTAATCAGATTCAAACCAGAAACTTTTAATAAAATTTTACTTTTTTAACTTTGACGGGAAAATGTTGAAAAATTGCTTTTCCTTATTTTGAACTAAATTCTTTCGTAAATACCGGTGTGAATTCAACGTTAAAGGAACACAATTGCTTGCCCCTGAAAGGGTTAATTCCAGGTTTCAATGTGGTAATAATTTGATTTAATTTCTTTAAAATATTTCTGGTGCGAAACGTATTAAACCTGGGTCAAATTAACTCATATGTTATGGAAGATTAATGAGAGCTTGGCACTCAGGTTTCATGACGAACTCTTGACTATTTTTATACTCAATCATACCACAATTTCTACAAACATTTCTTTGTGGTATATTTCTCTTAAAAGTTGCCTGATAAACGTCCATAGCAGATATTATTTTTCAATAAGTGGTGCTCAGAGAATAAATAAATAGTTCAATCGGACTCCTGTGTCCCGACCCCTAGTCAAGGGATTAAAGCTTCTAAAAGGTAGTTTAAACTTTATTTTTTAATTATTTATATGCAGTTAAAGAAATACATTCATATGTTTTAGTTCTGAATAATTTATCACCGTTTCTGAAACAATAAATATTTACACAATTCGTTTGCATTATTATAAACCTTCTTGATGTGAATGATTTTCTTACACAGCAGAAAAATAATAAGGAAAGTGTAGAAACCATAATACAAGTTTCGTACTTCCTTTTGAATGCCAGTAATTTCTAAAATAATTTCTCTTTTATTTAATTGGAGGTCCCCGTGATAAAATAAGGTGAAGTTTTTACAAGTACTGAAAAAGTTTCTTTTATAAACCATAAAATCAATCTTTTCTAACATTAAAACTAATTTTCAAACCTTGCACATAATAACATTTATCTATTGTAATTTCCTGCCTCATTCATTAAACTTCAATTTAATCTTCTCTGTTTCACATTTTCAAATATTATAATGATTTCCTCCTGAACGATTTTAATGTAGATATAAATAATCAGTTCCTAATGAACATATTTGCATTCGTATTTATAAAATGTTCAAGATAATTTAGTTAGAATTCAATTTTGGGAGCATTTTAAAATAACCTCAACAGGAAGAATTAGAGATCTGATTTAAGAGCAATTATTTTTGGAAATTGTTAAAGTTCTTTCTAAATATTTTTTAATCAATTCATATGAATTTTTATCCTCTTTGAAAATTTTAATGAATATCGGTTAGATTTACGTACAATTAAATCATGATTTTTTTTTTGGGGGGGGGGTGGAGGGGGGCGGGTGTTGAAGCATCGAAAAAGAAATAATCGGGGACCATGTAAATGAGCAAACCAATATATCTCAGTCACATTGTTATTGTTATACAATTATTATTATAATTACTAGCTGTTTAACCCGTTCTACGCACGGGAGTTCCTGAATTTAATTCTTAAACCAAAATTAAAAATAAAAATCAGTATAACTAAACTACAGTTTATCAATATAAAAATGTGTTATGTCTATTAAAAAACAGTATTTACACAACCAAAATTCCGTAGTAAAAAGTAGTGGTATGTAAAAATTTCATGTCAAACATAATAATAATCGAATATGAAACGAAACTTAGCATAAAAACACAATGACAACAAACAATTTTAAAATATCTAAATAAGAAATAAGAATTACCTTTAAAGTGTTGAGTTGTTCAATAACTATTCGATTTAGAAAAATATTTTTCTACTACTGTGCATTTTTTTTTAATGAAATTTAATTTATCATGTTGCTATGGCAGCAGACGATAAAACGATATCTTTGGAATAAGGGAATAAATAGAATAAAAAGTTTTGTTGATGTTTAATAAAATGTTTTTCGTTATTTTTAAAAAAAAGTAATAATTAAGCGCAATTAAATAATTACCCGCGAGGATGGCGCGCAGTCAAGTGCTCAACAATAAATCACTAACTTTGACTGTTGGTATGCATCAACTGAATACGGGCTTTGTACTTTTATTAGGAACATAAATTTAATTTTTACGAAGACTGTTATTCTAAATTAGCCGTATTATCTTTATAAAATAGCAATTAAACTTTACGGGTGCAGCTAAAAATGTTAACTTTGTTAAATGTCATTAGTTCTGTTGAAATCAGAGCAAGAGATTTGGACTTATTAATAAGGAGGGTCAATTAATGAAAAAGCCGCCGCCCGGTGGCGCGCGGTCAAGTACAATAAATGTGATATTTAATAAAACTTCGTTTACCCCCACTACTCCCCACCCCCGCAAATTTAACAAATAATCTGTTAGATAAAGTTTTCTGTATTAATAATCTCTATCATAACTAATATATGTCATGTAAAAACCCCTTTAAACACAGCTAATTATTATTCATTAAGACGATAAAATCCTTTAAAATTAATTTTTTAGCATTTGGCAACGGTTAATAATTAAGTTGATTGTCTACATTTCATATAATCTGTGATCCATCGATTTTAAACACTCGACTCGCAATTGCAATGATCCCTACCTTGATTCATTGATTGACTTCTGCGGAGATTTTATACAAACAACCAACCGAAGATAAAAAATCGTATTTTCTATAAGATCTCTTTGTGGATGGATTTTAATTAATATTTAATCTTTCAAAGATCTATTTAAAATTTTCAAATTTTTTGCCCCAATCGTTCATGGGCCCCCTACCAGCAACCCGTATGCCAAATTTCGTAGTCCTGTGCCCTGTGGTTTCCGAGTTTTTGAGGTTACATAGATACGGGCACGGATTTTAATAGTATAGATTATTAAACTAAGTGTATGAAAAAAAAAAAGATTAAAGAAGTTGTAAAAAGCCTGTAACAGGGTTCGTACGGGATCTTCCTTTTGAATACCAGTAATTTCAAAAATATGTTTTCTTCGTATTTAATTGGAAGATCCCGCGATAAAACAAGATGAATATTTCTTTCTCGTTAAGCGTTAGGCCCGTGTTTTTCCTTACTAGAAGTCAAGTTAATATGGCTGTAGACAAAAATATTTTTAACGCAGTTCTTTTTTGGACCGTATATAGAATGAAGGGATTTTAAAGATGTTATAGCATCAAACTATTATTAAAAAAATATAAACATCCTGGGATTTACAAGCATACTTATGAAAATATAGGAAATCCCTCAAACGCTGAAAAGGTTAAAAAGTACTGTTATTCAAAAGTAAGCATCGGTACGAACCCTATTGTATCACTATAAAAAAAATTGCAGCATTTTTATTCGGGAAAAGGTTCCAAATTTCCAAATTTGCTGTAAGATTTTATGAAGAAGTAATCGGAAGAATGTTTTCAGAAGATAGCTTTGAATAAATAAAAATATTGTCTGGAAATTTAAATTACATTTTATAACTTCCGTCCGAAAGTCGAATTTGAAAAGTTTTTTCACAATGGCATATTGATGAAAAATTTAAATTGTATATAACGCGTACTGTATCCATAATTTTGATGTGTGGAATATATTTTGAAATAAAAAAATTAATAGCAATTTTGAGTGCAAAAATTTTGAAATGAGGGTCCATTGTACTATGTAAAATATATTTTGTACTAACATCATTTTAAAATTACATCACACATTTAATTGTCTCAGTTTATGCGGACATCACTAATGCTAACAGAATCATAAAACATCAAGATCACGTATTGTTCTTATTATTTACTATTCAGATCAATCCTTCTTGACACGCTGAAAAAAAAAAAACACAAAACATAAGTCAATTATTATTCAATTATTCAATTATTAGTCAATTATAAGTCAATAATTTTAAACGGTCTATGTTTGAGAGGATAAAAAAAAATAATCCTTCATTTATAAAATAAATAAAATAACACTTTTGAATTATCAAAAGTATTCCACGTATAACCTTTTTAAAATGTACCGTATAACGTATGGAGTGAAAGAATCAAGCCCTCCACTCTGTCAAATCTTTAAATACAGCCTTTTTCTTAAAAAAAATCTTTATTTCAGATTTTTCTTTCAAATTTTGTAGTACGCTACCCGAAAGGTAAATTTTAGTTCAAATGTACCTAGTACGAAACATTTTCTTCAGAAGTACTGGAATTCAATCAACAAACCGGTGGGAACACTGAAGAATGTATTTAAAAAAAATTAATGTAATCCATGCTATTATACTCCAAAAATATCAAAAATAGAACAAGGAGCTAATGATTGGGTTGCTCAAAGAATTCAAGCCATTTAAGAAAAATTAATTAGCACCAGAAAATTGTACCCGTTAATTGTACAAAGAATTAATGTCTAAAAATTAAGTGATATAATTTTCCGGTACGAATTAATTTTCTTGAACGACATGAATTTTTCAGACAATATTGATCATAAAGGGATGAAAAAATAAAAGTTCTCTTAGAAAGTTTTTTCTATACGAAAATGTGTATTTATCTGTTGTTTTATCTCATATACTCGTCTTTAAAGAACATTGACCTTTTTCTTTCGTACGGACAAGATATTTGTTCACATAAATTGTCGATTTTCTTAGGAACAAAAAGTTTTCGCCTCCCTTTATGCTTTTTTAGTGTTTCAACAAATGGATAATGGAACTTACCTATAGGGTTACATCAAATTTAACACTTTTTACTATAATAAAATATTTTATGCATCAATTTTTGCCACTTGCATTACCACTATCTTAAATATAGAAAAAATTTTGATTGAACAGGCATTTTCAATAATAATTCCCCTTATTTCATCGCACGAGTAAATAATAATAATTTTTCCATAAGAAAATGCTGGTATATTCTTGGAAAAATTCCCTGACCGGTTAACCCTGTAGTATGCAGTCAGGTTTTTCAGTGCGAAAAGGTTTATTTAATTGAGATGAGACTCAGTTGATATAAGGACTGACAATAACGGAGTGGAGAAAAATTACTTTAATAACATGCAAAATATTTTTGATTGAACAGGCATTTTCAATAATAATTACCCTTATTTCATCGCACGAGTAGATAATAAGAATTTTTCCATAAGAAAATGCTGGCATATCCTTGGGAAAATTCCCTGACTGGTCCACCTTCAGTATATAGTCAGGTGTTTTAGTGCGAAAATGTTTATTTAATTGAGACGAGACTCAGTTGATATATTAACAGACATTAACTGAGTGGAGAAAAATTCCTTTAATAACATGCAAAATATTTTTGATTGAACAAGCAATTTCAGTAATTATTGATAACAATCCATTCCATATATCTTATTAATAATGCAGAGCTGAAAGTGTTTTTAAAAATAACATAAACTGTTTGCCAGAGAACAACACGATGGACTACCGTAACGTTTCCATGCAACAAAACTAGCGAAAAATCGTAGCTCTGAGAGCGTGCAGAGAAATTTATACTGGCGCGCATACCAACACAGTGGAACACACACATACAAAAAAAGGATTAAAGCGGAATGGAATTTCAGTCAATTGGCGAAATGCAAAAGTCGATTAATGCCGCGTTCGAAACAAAAAAAAAAAAAAAAAAAAAAAAAAAAAAAAAAAAGAAAAGAAAAGAAAAGAAAAGATGTGAAAAGGGCATGGGAAGTACGGGAAAATATTTTAGCCCGCGTCCTAAAAAAATAAAAGTCAGGCGCAAGAACAAAGAAATTAGAAATGGGATGATTTAAATACGAAAAACTAAGATACAAGACATAGAAATAAGGAGTTTCAATATAGGAAATGGTAGAAAAAAAAGTATTTAAAGAAGGAATAAGTACATTACTAGGTAAAAAACACTCCAAAAAATTAAAAAAATATATATTAGCTCATCCTAAAAGTTCTGTTTTTTTTTGGTTTTTTTTTTTTAAATATATATACAGGGTGATTTTTTTTAAAGTTGTGAAAGTAAAACATTATAACAAAAGAACCACTGATCCAAATGTCCTAAACATTCACCAGTATGCTCCCAAAGCAATGGGAATTTTTTTGGCATGGTTTAAAAATTAAAATCGCACCGACAGATGGCACTGTAAGGTAGCAGAAACAAAGAATATCGTCTGTGGGAGGAAAACAATGGACGGTACTTTGAGAAACCATCTTCCGTAGACCCTCTGTCGTCATTGGACCTTTTCTTAAATTCTTAAATGTCCTAAATCTCCTAACAGCAGTTGCTGCGCTGTCATTATTCTGATAATACAGTTTCACTAACAACGCACGGTCCGTCAATGGCGTAGACATTGCGAAGATTTCCGTAGAATAATGAAAACGAGATGTGCGTACTTCACGTTTTTATCGCCAATGTGCGTGTGCCGGGCGCAAGTTCGTCTCCCGACTTTACTGCATGTACAGAGCCATCTGTCGGTGCAATTTTAAGTTTTTTTAAACCATGCCTAAAAAATTCCCATTGCTTTGGGAGCATACTGGTGAAATTTTAGGTCATTTGGATCAGTGGTTCTTTTGTTATAGGCACAGTTGCCAACCTCCCGATTTTTATCATACCAGTAAAATCATACAAAAATTTTCGTTTTCTTAAACAGCAGAAATTGCACTATTAGATAAAACAAATATGTTTTCATAAAAATACTGGTATGGAAAAAATCGGGAGGTTGGCAACTGTGTATAGGGTTTTACTTTCACAACTTTAAAAAAAATCACCCTGTATATATTTTGAATCCATAAATGCCACATTCCCAGCGGAATTTTGGAGTAAAACTTTGCTTTTATATATTACGTGAAGTAATATTATTACTTTAATTTATTTTGAAATAAATTTGCTTTTTACAATTTTATTTTGTACTATAATTATTGGTTCGCATATATTGTCGATTTTCATGTGATTTAATGATAATTTTTAAAAAAGGTTTTATTACTATATATATATATATATATATATATACAGGGTGTAACTGAAATGCTTCAACAAACTTTGAGGGATGATAGTACTCATGAAGATGAACAAAAAATGCAATAGAACACGGGGTCGCAAATGACATTTAACCCTTTCAGGGACAGTGGTATGTCTAAAAAACCACTTAATTTTAATTCCAAAACGCCACAATGGCACCAGAATTTTGCTAAAATCTTTTCCATTTAATATTTATGTGAAATATAGCCTTTTTCTTATTTACAAACAATTTTTTTTTTTGTAAATTCCGGTGCCAGTCCATTTTCAGACGCATTTTCTCTATTTTTATCCTTTAAGCCTTTTAGGGGCAAACTACTTTTAGTACTAAAATGTTGAAACAAATGACTGGCACCGGAATTTATAAAAAAATTTGTTTGTAAATAAGAAAAAGGCTATATTTCACATACATATTAAATGGAAAAGATTTTAGCAAAATTCTGGTGCCATTATGGCGTTTTGGAATTAAAATGTAGCGCTTTCATAAACATACCACTGCCCCTGAAGGGGTTAAACGTCATTTGCGACCCCATGTTCCTTTGCATTTTTTGTTCGTCTTCATGAGTACTATCATCCCTCAAAGTTTGTTGAAGCATTTCAGTTACACCCTGTATACACTGCTGTCCAAAAATTAACCCTTTTAGTGCCATACATATGTTACCAATATATGCTAAAAATGCCACTAAAAAAGTGCATTTTTATAGATAATTTATATGAACAAGAGAAATATTCACCATTTCTGTTACAATATACCAATATTCATAATTTTTTCAACATTCTCTTCAGAAGATTTTATACTATGATAATAAAAACACAGTAGAGAGAGCAGCACGACGGCGCTCCTTGGCACTAAAAGAGTTAAGGGGCAGTGACCAGACGAATTCGCTTTTTACACGGTTTGTCGAATATCTACTGAAATTCTTGACAAATTTTCTTTGAAATTCGAGGAAGTAAATGACATGTTTGACTTGAAGAACAGTAGAAGCAGTATATTGCAATTAAAAAATTAATATATTTGATGATTTGAATTTTTGATGAGATATGAGCAGTTGTATGAAGTAATTTAAAACTGTGCATGCGCGAATTATACCAAAGATTTTTTGTTAATGATTTGGCAGTTAGTTCTATAGAATAACTTATATAAAAAGACCAGTCAAATATCGTAAAAACTCAGAAATATACCAGAAATACAGTGAAATAATTGACAAATTCGGAAGGAAATCCCTTTATAATCCAGTGGGTACCCTTATTAAATTATTTCCCCTTATTTATACTTATGTATACTTAATTATTTTATTTATGTTTGAATACATGTGTTCACACATTACATATAATATATGCAGCACATTTCAATGTATACTTTGAAAAAAAAAATTAAAAGGGAACAATGATTATTTATCAAGTTTTAACTAGAATATGTGTTTATCTGTGACTTCGCCTCTAGAGAGCATTGATAATTATTTCTAGAAATAAGTTCATATAAATCGTTACTTTTCTTGATACATAAAGCTTTTGTTTCTCATCTTTCTATTCGATGTCTTTTTAGTGTTTCAACAAATGGATAATGGAACTTTACCTATCAGGTTATGTCGCAATAGAAACTTTTACGATACTAATATCTCTTTTTGCAGCACAATCTACTTTTGAACTTCAACAATTTAATTTTAGTTTATTTTATTTTATTTCTGTAATTTTATTGACACAACGTTTTTATTCTGTTCTAAAAGAGAGATGATTTAGTATTTTTAGTTCAATAATTTCCCCTCTGAAAAACGTTGTTACTTTTTGATAAGGAAATAAATGAATCACTATCTTACAAAGGTTTTTTTTTTTTTTTTTTTTTTTCCAAAATAGCCAAAAAGAAAAAAAAAATCTCGATGCTTGCATTTATTTTATTTATGTTTGATTATATGTATTCACATATAAAGATAATTATGCATATAATATATGATGCATGTTTCAATTTATAATTTGAAAAACGATCTAAAGGAAAAAAATGACTTTTTTATAAAGCTACAAAGGTCTTAAAAAGTACCCGAAATAATATATATTTTACAAGTTTTTAAACTAGAATATATGTGAGATGTAATCTTCCCAACTGAGCAAAAAATCCCTGGCCAAGATTCGAACCCGGGATCCAGAGTTGCCAAGGCTCAGGCTTTTTGAACACCAGTAATTTTTTTGAGAAAATATTGTTCTTTTAAATCGCAAAATGCTCCGATTCAACAAAACAACATTTTCTGTACTAAATTACTGGTATCCAAAAAGCCGGAGACTTGGCAGGTCTGGGGATCCCTTAGCTGAAGCTGTCAATGCTCTACCAACTGAGAAATCCCGGGCGAATATGGCTAACCTAATTCATCCAGTTAACCTTGATCATAGCATCTCGTCTGATATCTGAATCAGCACATCAGGATAAATCACAGGTAATGGGACCTCCAGTAAACGCTGGAAACGTGACTACACTAGATTAATTTTGACATAATTATTCAAATTGGTAAAGAAATCATATGAGATGTAATCGTCCCAACTGGGTGAAAAAGTCCAGCCCAGAATTTAAACCCGGAATCCCTTGGCATCCCGGTTTCAAATCCTGGCCCATTTGGGAAGATTACATCTCATATGATCAGGGCTCGCTTAAGACATAAAAGTAGGGGAAGCCCGACTTTACTGTGGGGCCCCCCTCTACCAATTGCTTTGATATTTATTAAATTCATTTTTGGTATGCTACAACAATCTGAAATTTTACCATCAAAATTTCGAATGAACAACAATTTAGAAAGAACGAGTTTCTTAGATAAAAATTTCGTAAGGAAAAAATGCATTTTTTACCCTGATTTATTTATTTATTTATTGTAAAAAGTTATTTTGAAAGGTAAATATGGGGCCCCTTTGTATTTCTTTGTGTAAACACCGGCTTCCTGGGCATATTCGGTAAACAGGCATTGCATATGATTTCTTTACCAATTGGAATAATTGTGAAAAAATTAATCTAGTAGAATATATCTGTTTGTTAGTATTTTCGCCTCTAAAAAACATTAACCATTATTTCAGAAAAAAAAACTACTGTGACATGTTACTTTATTTTAGAGACATATCTTTTGGTGTTCATTTTACTGTTTGATGCCTTTTCAGTGTTTCAGCAAATGTATAATGGAATATTAGCTACAGGATTATATCGCATTTGAAACTTTTACTAAGAACTCCTTTTTTTTCAACAATGTCTACTTTTTGTGCTTTCAAGAATTCATTTTTTGTGTATGTTTTTTTAACTGTCTTTTTTTAACTGTCTGTTTTTTTAAACTGTTTTTCTTCTAATTTCACCTTTGTTATAAAAAAGAGATGATTTAGTATTTTTATTTCAATAATGTTATCTCTGAAAAACGTCGGTAGTTTGAGGTAAGGAAATAAATGAATCATTATATTGCAAGGGGTTATTATTATTTTTTTTAAATAGCAAAAAATAGTCAATTCTTACATTTTTTTTATTTGTGTTTGATTATTGGTGTTCATATATAAAAATAATTGAACAAATATTATATATGCTGCACATATCAATTTATAATTAGAAAAAAGATCTAAAGGAGAACAATGACTATTTATAAAGCTATAAAGGTCTTAAAAACTATCCGAAATAATATATATTTTAATATATTTTTTATTTAGAATATATGTATTTGTCTTTTAGTATTTTCGACTCTAAAGAACATTTATATTTATTTCAGAAAAAAGCTCATATGACTTTATTTTAGACTTTCTATAAGACTATGCAAAATAATATATATATTACAATTTATTTAACTAGAATATGTGTGTTTGTCTGTTACTAGTTTTGCCTCTAAAGAACACTGACTATTTCAGAAAAAAAGTTCACATGACTTGTTACTTTATTTTAGACTTTATTTAAAAATTATCCGAAATAATATATATTTTACAATTTTTTAAACTAGAATATATGTGTTTGTCTGGTACTATTTTCGTCTCTAAAGAACATTAACCATAATTTCAAAATAAAAAATCTCATATATGTTACTTTATTTGAGAGACATATCATTTGGTGTTCATCGTACTGTTTGATGCCTTTTTAGTGTTTTGTAATAATGAAACATTATCTACAAATGTATAATGGAACATATTCTACAGAGCTATATTGTATTTGAAACTTTTGCGATACTAACAGCTCTTTTTTTTAAAAATCAATATTTACATTGTCAGCTTTCAAGACTATATGTTTAGTGTAGATTTTTTAACCTGTCCTTTTCCTGTAATTTCACTGACACGAATTTTTTATTCTGTTCTAACAGAAAGATAGACGATTTATTATTTTTAGTATAATAATTCCCTCTTTGAAAAATGTCCTTAGTTTGAGATAAGGAAATACATGAATTACTATATTGCAAAGAGATTTTTTTTTAAATGTATGCTTAATTTTTTTTATTGATGCTGGAATGTATGTGTTCATATAGAAAAATAATTTTACGTATAACATGCGCGCATTTCAATTTGTAAATAGGAAAAAAAATATATAAACGAGAACAGCGACTATTTATTAAGTCCTAACGGGCTTAAAAACTATCCGAAATATATATTTTATACATTTCTTCAACTAAAATGTATGTGTTGATCTGTTACATTTTTATTTTATAACCTTGTTTTTTTAAAAAAAAAATAACTTTCGTTTCTAAAAGCAAGTTCATTTAAAGTAATTTTTCTAAAGTAAGAAAGCTTATTGTCTTCAAATTCCTGTTCAATGCATTTTACTGTGTAAACAAACGGATAATGAATCTTTACCTACAGGGGTTATATCATATTTGACATGTTTTACGATACTAGAAAAGTTTTAGACACAGCATTCTCAAATCCACATTTTACACTTTTATGATTTTTTTTTCTTAAATCTTTCTTATGATTTTCTCTTTATTTTATTGAAAAGTGTTTTTCTAATGGTATTCGGAGAGACATTTTTATTGTTTTCAGTGTAATCATTTCTTATCTGAATTTTTAAAGGAATGAGTTATTAATGTCAAAAACGTTCTTAGTTTGAAATAGATTGAAAGATAACAAATGATTCATTACCTTATAAAATGATTATTATTTATCAACATAAAAAATATTTCATGTTTAACGCTTTTTTACCCGACTGCCAAGAAGGGCTATGTGATTGAAGCGTATCTGAGTATGTATGTATGTGGATTTCTTTACACCCTCGAAACATCCCAACGGCCAGATGGATTTTAATGAATGTGGTCTCTATCGATTCGTCTTAATCGACCGATGGTTATAGGCTAGATTTGTATTCCATAAATTCAAAATGGCGGCCATAAAATACAAAATTTTGGTAGAGAAGAAAAAAAATACGCACCATATTGAGTGCCATATAATTGGATAGGTCTTTAACCCCTTGGGGACGAGCGACACGTATACGTGACGCATAAGATGCTCAGAATCCATGATTATTCCCACCAGTTACTTTTTATTGTAAACTCTGCCTTTTTAAATGACAGCATTTCTGCGATTCGATTAGAAGAAAATACAGTAGCCTCCCTTTTAACCGGCCTCCTCTTAACCGGAACTCCGCTTTAACCAGCCGACTTTTTTTTCCAAATCAGCCAAAATTCAGATCGAAAGGGAAATTTCGGTTATAAATGGATACGCGTTGACCTTCACAGCAAATTGGAATGACAGGATTCAAGACAGGATCTCATTCGACCGGGAGGGAGAGTTTGGAAGAATACCTCTACAAGTATCTGACCTTGAGAAGACGAATGGGAAAGTAGGGTCTTGCTCCCTTTTCACTGAACAGAATGTAACTTGCACTGTTTCACATTTTCTTTCTGTCTCCTCATGAAAAGTAATATTTTTTCACTCCTGGTGTTTTCAGTTTTTGTTTGAGATGGATAGTTGCGGGAAAAAAAGGAAACGTGTTGTTGTGTCGATGGAGAAGCGATTAGATGCTTTACATAAAATGGATAAAGGTGAAAGTATAAAATCAATTGCGTTGGAATTTGGCGTCGGCGAAAGTACTGTCGGCGATTGGAAAAAGAAAAGAAAAGAGATTGAGACATTTTCTTTGAGTCTTACGAAAACTGCGCTGAAATCCCGATCCTCTTTGAAAAAGCCCAAACAAGAGAAATTAGATGAGGCATTACTGACATGGTTTAACCCGTTGGGGACGAGCGACACGTATACGTGACGCATAAGATGCTCAGAATACTCGATTATTCCCACCAGTTAATTTTTACTTTAAGCTTTTTGCCTTATTTCATCATAGCATTTCTACGATTCAATTAGGCAAAAATGTCTGTTTTGAAGAACCGGTGGTAAAACATTAAAAATTCTGTAAAGGGCACTCTTCGCGAAGGGGTTAATAAAAAAATGAACGGAAAGCTAATCAGTAGACCGATACTAGAGGAGAAAGCGTTTATTCTGTATCTAATTTACAGCAAGTGAGGGTTGGCTAAATAGGTGGAAGAAGCGTCACAGGATTCACCAACTAACGATTTCAGATGAAAAGTTATCTGCAGATGTAGTAGTGACAACAATCTTTCAAGAAACGCTCGAAAACCAAATACAGAAAAACGGTTTTAAAAAGAACAAATTTATAATGTAGATGAAACCGGTCTCTACTACAAAATGTTACCATCCAAAAGTCTAGCCTCGAGGAATGAAGCTGCTGCACTAGGCTTCAATGGAACCCATAAGCTACCACTCACGCTAATCAGTAAATCAGCTAAACCTAGAGCATTTAAAAATGTAAATATGAAATCTCTTCCTGTCTGCTATTGCTCCTCGAGGAGTGCATGGATGAACCAAGAGCTATTCAAAGAATGGTTTAATTTTCAGTTTGTTCCATCTGTCACAAAGCATTTACAATAAAAAAATTTGCCAGTAAAGGCACTTCTGCTAACAATTCACCACCTCATCCAAGTGATGATGAACTTAAAACAGGAAAAATTTAAGCAATCTTTCTACCGCCAAATGTAATGTCACTCGTACAGTCAATGTATCAAAGCATTATAGAAAGTTTCAAAAGAAGATACAGAAGAAAACTATTGACTACTTTAAGCTAGGAAGATGATGCCAATGATTGCCTTGTCGATTCTCTGAAAGCTATCTCTATCAAAGATGTTGTGTACCTGGCAGCTGCAGCGTGGACAGAGATTTCTGAATTAACACTAATAAAGTTTTGGAGAAAACGTTTTACCCAGAACAATTTGAAATTAAAGGAACTCTGATGGAAACCTGAGCAAACTGAAGGAACTTCATATGATACTTATTTATCTGCAAACTGTTATGTAAAAACATTTAAAAAACTTGAGGGATGCGAACAGATCACCGTAGAAGATGTAGAAAAGTTGTTTGAATCTGACAAAGATCTCAAGCATGAAACATTATTTGACAAGGATATAATTGGGACTGTAACTGATGTTGTTCAACACGAAGACGATCCTGAAGATGACCCAGATGAAGTTGACACTGCTGAAATTCCTCATACGGAAGGGGTAAAAGCATTAGAGTTGGCTTGAATCCTCGGTTGAACTTATGATGTTAAAGAGATGGAGAGATTATGCTGCAAAATGCCGGGCATCTTGACTTCAACAGAAGAAGCTCACTGATTTCTTTATGGTTGATTAACTCAAATTTACATAATGTAGAATAATTTCAACTTCTTATAAAGATATATGACATGATTTTCAGCAGATTAATTTGTATTAAATGTTTTTCAATATTTGTTATTAGTGATAATTTTTCTTTCAATTCAGTTAATTACAACTTGTATTCATTTAAAATATGTACAGAAAGTATATACCTTTTTAAACTACACAAAGTAAAAACAAAATACATCCTACGCATTTAATTAAGTAAATATGCAGCTACTTATTTAATTTTCTTTTACTTCTCCGGTTTAACCGGTTTTTCTCTTAACCGGTTAACGGTCGGTCCCGTTTAGGCCGGTTAATCGGGAGGCTACTGTATCTGTTTTAAAAAACCAGTGGTAAAAGATTAAAAATTCTGTAAAGGACGCTTGTCGCGAAAGGGTTAAAAATGAATACGATTTTGAATGAAGACTTTTTATTTCGCTTTATACGCAGTCGGATTATTTAACTTACTTTATGAAAAAAAATCTGGTTCCAATGGAATTAAATAAATTATAGAAGTGGGTCGATTCGACCCATTCAGGGTAGGAAGGTTAAAGAAAACATGAACTACCCATAAAGCTATAAAAAGCTTGAACATTTTCCAAAATGTAACTTATTTTATAGATTTTCATCAACGAGAAAAATATGATTATTTTGTTCGGTGTAACCATTTCTTACCTGAAATCTTAAATGATATTATTTACATAAAAAAATCAGTTATTATGATTAAAGTAAAAATATATTTGTTTAAAGTGATAACAATACACATAAAGGATTATAAATACCTTTTCATAGATAGACCAACAAGTTATTGCATGACATTATTTAATAATGTCAAAAAATTTCTTAAACTGAAATATTAAAATAAATTATCCCTTACCTTACAAAATGATATTTTTTAAAAAAAAGAATGCCATGTTTAACACTTTTTTATTTATATTAGAAGAATGCATTCATATATAGAAATAATTTTATATGCAATGCATGCTCTTCCACTTCAATTTCTTATAAAGCGACCTTATAGAAAACAAGAAATAAAAAAAAAACGTACAAATTAATTGAATAACATTATATCTAATTATTATATTATATAACACACTATATATATGTTGAAGGATTTCAGTTACACCCTGTATATATATATATATTATATTATATTATATATATTGTACAAATAAATTTCTACAATTTAAAATTTTTTTAAAAACGTACAAATTTTCAAAATATAATTTATTTTATAAATTTTTACGAGCGAAAAAGTATATGATTATATGTCGCTTTTATCTTATATCGTCACCTCTAAAGAACATTGACATGTTTTTTTTATTATTATTTAGACAAGATATTTGCTCACATAATGTTTCACTTCTTTAAGCGAAAACATCTTTGGCATTCATCTCATTGTTTGATGCCCTTTTAGCGTTTCAACAAATAGATAATGGAACTTTTCCTCCAGGGATACATGGCATTTGAAACTTTTATAAAAGTAAAACTTTTTGTACAACGCTTTCTAAAATCCACTTTTCGTGGTTTTAGGAATTTACTTTTTATTTATATTTAAACTTACCTTTTTTCTTTAAATTTTAATTCACACTGAAAATGACAATTTTTTTTCAGTCGGAATATATTATACATATATAAATGCGTATCTATTTTAATTAAAGACAGATTAATTGTTTAATACGTATGGTTGGAACTATAAACAATTTCTATAATGAGAAGTAATTTCCTCCAAAAAAAAAACATACCGGCCAATCTTTTGGGATTTTTTAATCAAATAAACACGCTTTAAAACAGAAATTTCATTTTATTAAAACCCTCTGACTGTCCAGCAAAAGGGCAAAATTTGTAATGTTGTTTTTTGGTTTTAAATGATAACAAGTTGGAAATTGTACGTCAAACGTGACAAATGAGGTGCGTTCGTACTATAGCTAGTTATATAAATATTCAGATCTAGATGATTTTTAATTCTGTGAAATGGATTATATCGTCTGCAGATTCATTTCTGTCATAAAATAAGTATCTCGGTCGCTTGACGATTAAACTTCGAAAGCTCCTATAAAAAGAAAGCACCGATTTAAAAAAAAAAATCAAATTTCTTAATAAATGTTTTTATTAATATTTTCTAAAGTTTTGATTCGATTTTTAAAAAAATTGAAATGTCTCGACAAAATTGTGCAAAGATAATATATCTTAAATTTTAAACCATTCGGTTGGGTAGTTTTTGCGTTGTTATATGCGGACGGACGGACGGACGGACAGACAGACGGACGGACGGACGGACGGACGGACGGACGGACGGACGGACGGACCAGACGACGACAATAAGTGCTACGTATTTATATAATTACGAACGCACCTAAAAAGGGATGATTTTTTCAAAAATTATATAAAAATTTTAATTTTGTATATAAATGCAATCCTCCAGAATATTAATCATTACTCAATGTATTAAAATTGCATTATAGCCATAGAATTATATTAACTTAAATAATGCTTGTATTGCAGTGAAACCTGGAGCTTAGTGAACGTAATCACATGGGCGTGGCAGCGAGAGGGTTGTTATGTGGTTATAATTTTATTTCAAGTTGATTTCTTCTACTAAATAAAAAAAAAATTGTTTAAATATGTTTATTTGTTTTAAAAAATACAGGAACTCTGACAGTTATATAAAAAAGTACGTAATAATATACGATGTTTAGAGGAGATATTTGGACTTCAAGTCTTACGTTGAGTTTTAAAAAACGTAAGTTACACATAAAATACATGGCTCAAGATTCTGAACTCTTTGTGAAGAATTTCTTTGAAATAATAAATATTAAAATAGTGTTCTTCTGTGCCGTTGCAAACTAACAGAGCTGAAATTCGCGAGTTTTGAGTTGAATGTAATTATCGTTTTGTAAAGTCAGCGTGTTTTGAGCTGGACTAAACAAATATGTGACTTTGGGTACAGCGCCTAGAATACATAGTGTGGAAAACGGTTTTACGGTTTTTAATTCAAAATTTTCGAATTCAAACCGGAAATTCTCAAATAAGAATTTTTATTTTAAGAAGTCACGAAATATCTGCCATTAAGTAACGAAAAGAACATTATAGAGAATTTCTGGTATGGATGCGAAATTCCGGAATTTAAAAGAGGCCAAAGTGGTAATGCCTTAAAAAAGTGCTAAAAAATTGTAGCCGATAAACGTGCAACGATGCGGTGTAACAATAGGGCGATCGCAGCGACATCTGCGTTAAAAATAGATTTACCTCTAGCAAAAGTAACCGTTCCACTATTGACAACATGAACATAATTTCTGTTAATA
The DNA here is from genome assembly GCA_963931845.1 of Maratus michaelseni. Classification (NCBI taxonomy): domain Eukaryota; kingdom Metazoa; phylum Arthropoda; class Arachnida; order Araneae; family Salticidae; genus Maratus; species Maratus michaelseni. The sequence goes on along the minus strand of OZ007595.1, from coordinate 77,868,996 downwards.
AAATCTTCTTGTAAATGTATATTTCAGATGTAACTGATTTTGAAGTTAGTTTTTTATCATATCAGCAAATTAATCTTTTCCACTCTTCTAGCAAAGATTCATCTTTTGGTATGCTAAATAGAGATAATTTATAGTTTGCTGTTTTGTATCGAGTACTGCAACCAGGCGCTAAAGAATGCGTATCACGTTTGTTTTTTGGCCATGATAAATATCATTCATATTTTCAAAGCTTGTGAAAATCACTATCCAAAACAGAGGAAATTGGGTATAATTTAATTATTTAAAATATGTACCACCAGCTGAAACGTTTCCTCAGTTCGATTCTTATACAATGTTTGCGTTGAAAAGAGCTAGCAGACAGTGGCGTAACCAGAGAGGAGTGTCCAAATGCTCTGGAAAATAGTAATGCTATAAAGTTTTATTCGCCTTCAATATCGCAAAAAATTCTCCAATTAGATAAGGCAAAAAAGATATTTTTATAAAATTAGTGGTATTCAGACCATCTGGACCTCCCTCCTGTCTACGCCACTGCTAGATGTCGCTTCGATCGACCGGTTATCTTTGCAGCATCGTTCTACATTTATCGGATTAAATTTTTTAGTACTATTTTGTATTCGTTTTCCACACTATGTATTCTAGGCGCTGTAATTGTGGTACCTGAATATAAAAATAGTCGCTTAAATATAATAAATAATGACGAATATAAAAATAGCAATAATCAAAGTGTTAACTGTAAGAACATATTTCTAATTATTTGAAAGGAAATATGTATGTAAAAGATACTTCTCTCCCAAATAATCTGTGGTCCTGGAAGATTACTTTTATAGCAAATGTGCCAGAAATCTAATACGGAACTTTTTTAAAGGAAATTTTGATATTGAAAATACAGATCATTTGGAATAATTGAATACATGTATGAACATTTGTACTTTCGAACATTTGTATCGTTTGAGAAGAAGTTCAAAACCGGTTCCAAAAAAAAAAAAAAAAAAAAAAAAAATCCGCAACCTAAATACAAAAAGTTGGAAATTGTACTTCAAACGTGACAAATGAGGTGCATTCATACTATAACTAGTTTTTCAATGAAATGAATTATGTCGTTTGTTATTATTATATGATTAATTTCCGTAATAAAATAAGTACATTTTAAGTTTGCAACATTTTATCTTTTGTTGACATTTACTGAAAATTCCAATAGGAAATTTAAGCCTAGCTTTGAATATTTCAGAACTTGAAATTCATATTTAGCCTCTTTTCTATTTAATATCTATTTCTGCGGAAACATCTATCCAAAAACTGTCGGTTGTTGCACGATTGCTATAATTAAACAATTTTAGTATAAAAATTCGGTTTTAAAATTCAGTAATACGAAAATAATAGGACTTCATCTTAAATAGGATGTAATCACCATGGCAACCTAGAATCATTATTTATCATGGTATATCAATGAATTAATTATATATGATAGGATTTAATAGAATGAAGAATGTGACTGTATCTTGGTCATAGAGGTTATAAAATGCCAAATACGTCATATATGCCTATAACGTCATACATGTCAGATAACTGGGCAATACATCTCTGTCGCTCGACGATTAATCCTCTGAAGCTGCTATAAAAAAGTACTATCGATTTAAAAAAAAAAATCAAATTACTTAATACATATTTTCATTAATATATTTTAAGTTTTGATTCGATTTTCATTAAATTTGATATAACATATAATGTCTGTACATAAATTGTCTGTGTAACATAAAATGTCTGTACGTCTATCTGCATATAACGGCACAAAAACTACCAAAAAGTAGTTTTTGTGCTGTTATATGCGGATAGACGTTCAGATAGACGTACAGACGGACGAACCAGACGACGACTATAAGTGTTACGTATTTATATAATTGTGAACGCACCTAAAAAACGAAAAGACATCTAACTGCAGCTATCCCATGCAAAAAAATAATCATTTAAAAACATTGAAATGCAAAAAAACTGTGTGAATGAGTACGAATGATTGGGGAACTTATAGGGGTTGACTGTAAATATTTGCAAAATGCTCATAAACTGTGATACAAATCTTTTACATAAATATCAATATGTACAAGCGAGAAAAGTGCTTGTGATATCATGTACAATCACATATTTTTTCTAGTTTTTCCTGTTATCTTTTTAAACAGTAGCAGCCTGTATAAATTTCGGTTAATCGAAATAGAAGAACGAGCTTTTTGGATATAATTAGATACATCGTTTTGCTATTCATGGAGGAAAATAATCATTTATGAATTGTAAATGTGAGTTGTGATACATATTAAACTTCTAACACACTGCGATATTTATTTCTCAGTTTTACCATTTACATTTTTGTAAAAGTATGTCCTTTGTAAATTTGACGAAATGACAGCAATAGCATTTATACTGTAAAAATAAAGACTGCTTATTCTATGTAAATAAAATATGATCACGAACGAAAATATAGAGTAATCACTTCCGAGTTACCCATGACTCCGAACAGTATTATTTATCTTTAGAAACCTTATTATTTAAAGCCGCATCTAAAAAAAGAAAAGTTTCTTTTGCTGCCATTGATTTTCAGAAAAGTTTTCGACTAGTTGCCGAAACGTCAGTGAAGGCTCACTGTGGATACGCGAAACGATTTTAGTTTCCGTCTCTCTGTTTGTCTGTCTGTCTGTCTGTTCCGCAATAATTGCCGTAAAAATCGTTCTATTAAGTTGATTTTTATTGGGTATGTTGTTAAGGTACCCGGAATTAGCTGCATAGTTTTTAGTTACATTCGGTTCATTCGTTCGAAAAATATAGAACTTTTTTTCGGGTCATAATGCTTTCCTATGGGAATGCAGGCGATTTTAAAATTTCATTTTTAACTGAAATGGAAATCCCATATTTGAATAATGGATTTAAACGTAAAATTACGGATGCACCATTTTCTATATGGATGTCTTAAATATATGCAACAGCTTTGAAAATTTGCCGATATATCTATTAGAATTTAGAAATTAATTGCTTAAATTATTGGAAAATTTTTTGAAACTGTTCGGGAAATATAAAACATTTTATTTTCCTATCTTTTGTAAATGTTAAAATACAATTCTTTTTCTTTCCTCTTTATTTTATTAGTTGCTTAGGAACCCTATTTCAAAGAATATCAAAATAAGAAATGCATTTTTTTATCTAAAAATTTACAAGAATAAGTAGTTAATAAGAATTTCAGAATATCATTGCATAAATCTTGTTTAATTTAACGATTCTAATTTCTGAAACCTCCGAAGTATTTTATCTCTATATATAAAAGCCGTTCTTGGTATGTATGTATGTATGTATGTATGTTCCTTATACAAATCTACAGTTTTTAACCGATTTGAACGACACTTTCTGTACATATGCTTTAGAACACAGGTAAAATGACTGTCATTATTAATACTTAAAAATTTTCTCAGACCATTCTTTACCACTTTTTTTAAACATTTCCCATAGTTTATCATTACAGAAATCTATTTGTTTTTCAATTTCTAATGCATTTTTTCCCGTTGCCATTCAAAGGAACTGCGTATGGACAATATTTTTATAAACCAATTTCACATTAACTCGCTATAATTTGAGATCCGAAACTGATGTCAATTTTGGCAGATGTGATTTTTTTCGCATATTACAAAGATTACTTAAGTGCTTTAAACGACATAGTACATATATTTAAATGTGTTTGGAGAAAAATAAATAACTTATCTCTTAATTTTACGAAGGCAAATTATTTCCACTGGTTTGTTAATATTAAAGTAAATTTTCTAAGAAAGAAAAACATATTTTTGCGTATTCAAAATTCCTGATTCAATTTATTCGACATAATCAAAAATCGTCTGTCAAATATTGACATTTAGAAATCATTACATCGTAACTTTTTTCAGCCTGAGCCTCAGCCAAGGAGGCATACTTAAACTTTTCTTCAAAAATGGGTGTTAAAATAAATGGGATTAAAAGTAAAATGGTTTATCGGAAAAAAATTAAATGCATTTTTTTTTAAATATAAAACATCTATTTTAATTTTAAAAATTAATGCATTTTTTATAAGTTCGACAACGTGGCAACATTTTTATTTCACCAGCTTCGAAATTATTATCCAATTCGTAAAAGAACACTATATTTATAATGTTTTGCATCAAAAATCACATAATTTCAAAACGCAATTTTAACAAATTCTGTTTAAATTGCATAGTAAATATAATTTCGGAGTTAAATTTAGTATTTAATAATATTGTTTAAAATTTTCTATGAGTTCAGTAGTAATGGATTTTTTTAATCACTTTCATGTTTTAAATACAAATGTGCATGTGACGTCACGCACTCGAGTAAAGTCGTTTTTCTCAATTAACTGTAATAATTCTTGCGGAGTTAGTCATTCATAATGTATTATTTCCTACACATAATATAATGTATTTTAACTATTTGAAAATTACGAGAAACTTGGCGAAACATCAAGCAATTTAGCTCAACGTTTTGCCTACGTTAAGTAGACAAACATGCACATTATCTATAAATATAAATGCATATTTGTACATGATTCATGAAGTGAAAGAATTTGTTTTAACTAGACATGTATAGGTTCAGAGGAAAATCTATAACCAGTGAAAGTGGCGTCATATTTTAAATCATGTACCGGTTTTCATTCACAAAATGTTAGTATTTTATACCAATTACACAAAGTAGCGTAATTTCCACAGAAAGTATTGGTCACCAAAGTATATGTTTAACATCCGTTTACCGTACAATTTTCCAGAATATTAAATTACTTTAAAATCCAGAAAACATCAGTAAATTAAGATACGCTTTTCAAACGAATAACATTGAGAGTACATTTATTTTATTCGACCGCATAAAAATTAAATGTGCCATGTTTAGAAATAAATGTCTTCACTTTATAAAGATCAAATAAGTTAATCTTTCGTAATTGGATTGGACACAGATTAAAAGATATACATGCTTTAAAACTACTTTAAAATCCATAAAAAATCAGTAAATTGAGATAAACTTTTCAAACTACATTTGAAAGTGCATTTTTTTTTCTAATTGATAGTTTATAAAATGAAATTATGCGATAAGTAGTAGTTACAAATATGCAGTACAAGCAAAATTTAATGGTTAGGTCGTTGCTACCGTCAATATGATGTCGACGTTACTCACGGATATGTTTTTGTTTTATAATATAGAGAGATGCCATATGAAAGCGAATTTCGCAAAATATTACGAGATTTGTTAAATTTTTTTTTTCATTGTCACAGGAAAATCGTATATTTTTATATTGTCTGCGCAAAGAAAACGCGCATTCTCATTTATAAAGCTGATAAATTTTACTATGGTTGAGTTAAAGTAACGCTTTTTTTTTCTAATTGTCTTTTTTAGCGATTGATGGTTGAGTATTCACAAATCATATTGCCGTCATTGTTATTGTCGTATTATTGTATTTTAGTTTATGTTAACCCTGGCAAAGCCGGGTGATTCTGCTAGTATGCCTATAAATATCTAATGTAACATTTAAAAAAAAATTGCGAATTGTAAGGTGCTAAATAATATGAAAAATGAGATTAAAAAACAATGACTTTCAGAGCTGGTGTTTCGGCTCCTAATCTGCAGATTTACTAGTTTTTATAATATATTAACCAGTTTTCTCAAACCAGAATATCGGTTTTAAGATGCTATCAATTCTCAATTAAACATTTTAAGCTCCATAACTGAATTTATTCATGCAAGAGCAACAAAATAATATTAATTTTAATGTGATGTTAATGTTGCTAATTAATCATCTTTATCTCTAAAATTTGTTTGTTCAGCATGAAAATTGTATATTTTCTTTTGCGATTATACCATATTTTAGTAGATTAAGAAACATTTGTCTTTTTTGTATAACGTAGCGCAATAACTTAGATTTCGAAGTTGACACTTTCATTAGAATCAAATTATATAATAATTACTGAAATTATGGGTCACCTCAATATAAATCCATATATAGTGTGTAAAACAGAAATTGAAGTTTTTAACATGATTCATCATAAACTGAATTTTGGAAAATATTAAAATATATTTAAAATTAGAATTAAAAAATATATTTCGACATATTGTTACAAATACTTTATATATATATATCGTTACTTGAAACATTCAGTAAAATATGTATTTCGACATTTTCTTTATTTTACGGTCCCGTGACATATGTGTAAGATTTGTTTACGTGCATTTGAAATTTGTTTACATACCGATTATTTCACTGTCTCTTTGGTATTTATTTTATACACTACTAAACGAAAATAACGAGAATATAAAGTTCTCTAGAAGGAAACTTGAACAAAATATATATCAACAAATTTTTTTCTCTGCTTTAGGGAAACAAGGGTGCCGAATGAAATATAAACATTTCTATCTGTGTCAGTTTATGTGTATTTTACATCTTTCATGTATAGGAAATTTCAAATGAAAGTCTTATTTATGAAAGAATACGTCAAATTTTCAGGAACATTTTTAGAATTTTTCACACCGCCATGTTTTTGTTTGAAATTATAGGAAACGTATGCGCAATATGTAAATGGTCATATTTTCCAAGCGTATAGCAATAATAAATCATTTAAAATATTAATGGAAGTATTTAGTTTTGATTATAAAATGAAGATACGACAGCAAACAATAACAATTTCTTAAACACTTACAGAAACCAGTAAAACAAATTTATGTATTTTTATTTATTAATATGTTTTACTTATTTTTTACATGGAATTTACGTATCATTTTTTATGTAAAAGTAAAGAAAATATAAATTTAAATGTTAGCCATGTTTATGTTCAATATAACTTAAGGTCAACTCTATTTGCATGTCTTTATATTTCAGTACATAAGAGAAACAATATAATATATTAATTTGTCTGCATTAATTAAGAAAATTAAAAAATATTATACATATATATATATATATATACATTAAAATCATTTGGTAAAATAATTTTGAAAAAATCATATTTTCAATTTTTTTTTCTCAAAACGAAAAAATTTGAAATCTTTTAAAGAATATACCAGATGAATAGAAACTGCAAAACGAATGCTTGTATTTGCCCCGACGTTATTCGATTTTTTTTTTGGGGGGGGAGGGGGAATTTAGTTGTATACTACATTTTAAAAAGTTGTATAATATTAGGGGGGGGGGGTATTTCCTATAATACGTAGAAACTTGCTAAGTACAGTGTAGAATGAAATTTTCAAAACTTACATTGCGAAAATTACGTGAATTCGCTGTAACTATAGTAAAATGAGATTTTTACTCAATGCAATTAAACAATTACAAGGCCATTTTCAAAGATGACATAATATGCCAAAACCGTTACTTAATTCAAGATCTAGACTTCAATTTTAAAACTGATGGAAAATAAATGACTTCACTTTTACGCAATTATAATACATTAATTATGTGCATTAAAATGCATGGTTTCTTTTTTATATTGTGCCATTTTCACTCTCAAAATAATTCTTCATTTAGTGCCTTGAAAACAGTCTTTGCATCATCCATTCAGTTTATTATTTTTTTTAATTTAAATTTTCTAGAGAGTTTTGCATTATTAAAGACATAATTGTTCTCATTACTTATCTTATTTTTTTCAGAAAAATGAAATAACCAAATTGCTACCAAATTATAGATACTAACCAAATTAGATAAATAGCGACAAAAATAATAATAATGTCCCGAAAATTAATTTTAAGTTAAAAATTTCGAGTTTTATTTTAGCATTGTTACAATTAATTGATTTTAGCTTACAATTAATTGATGTTTCTTTCAACCCGCAAAGTTACATTTAATGAAGATTATACATACATATGTCCATTTCAAATAATTATAACTTTTTAATACAACAGATGTTAAAACATTAAAAAAAAAGTTTTACCTTTTATCGACTTACGGTTTTTCTAAATATTTTAACATATTGTTTAAGGAATAAATAAGATTATGAGTGTTTATTTAGAATTTTGAGTACGGGATAGTTAAAAAACGAAAAACCAACGCATAAATCGCATCACTAACAAGTACAAAACTCTGATATTGCAACGGATATTATAATTATTCTATATTAAAATATTACACAAAAATTTACATTAAATGTTCCATTTTTTTTTTAAATTATCGTTTTTTCTACTGTATTTCACGTATATTCAATTTATTTTTCTATGACCCGTGTTTTTCCCGAAGTGGATGACGTCATCCTCTAATACAGCTACAATACGATTATTATTTTTTATTCTCGTGCGTGCCTTTTTCTATCTTCGATCAGTTTTTTCTTTAAATTTGATGGTATAAATGAGAATATTCTGGCTTGATTAATATTGTTTGTAGATATAATTATCTTTAATTTTTCTTTCGAAATTTAAACCTGCATAAAAAGTAATACATCTTACTACAAATATTCGAAGGCGGTGCAAAATCCTCACACGGGTCCTCTAATTAGTAAGTAGATTTTTTTTTTATCAGTTTTATATTTTCTTCGCGTATATGTTATGTTAGCGTATTCTTTTTGTACAACAATTTTTACGTTCGTATAATTATTTATAAAATACGGGAACTGGATTTCACAGATCCAATAAGGCTTTTGAAAATCCTTAAGGACAGCCCCCTCACAACAACAAAAGTTTTATTATCGATTATATTGTAATGATTTCTTTTTAATCTAAATATTCACGAATTTAGCTATAGTAAAAAAAAAAAAAACTACTTTTCTATATGTATGAATTATATTTTATATGTTATCAAATTTTTAGTGGAACTTCCAAACAACACTACTGATAAGTGAAATTTCGATATTTTAGCATAATTTAATTGTTACAAGTGTGTTAGAATTTGAAACAAAGAGCTAAAGAAAGATTTTTATTTTATGTCCCTGTTTTCTTACCTCTATTTCATTATACGGTGATTTTTACTTTATTCTATCTATAATAGAAGAAAGTAATGTAATCGACATTTTTTTCGACTTCCGGTTTTCGACGGATTTACACGTTTTAGGGGTCAGAGATTCCGAAAAACTTGTTTTTACAAAATGTCCGTCTGTCCGTCTGTGTGTCTTCATTGTATCATCGAAAAGTGTATTAAGTTATGCTTCAAATTGAACCTAATATTTTTCTATGTTTTTGGCTATGGCAAGCAGGTTCTATTAGAATTTGGGGATATTTCGACGAAAGGGGGCGCTGTGATCGATATTTTTGTTCCATTTTCACTATTGTACCATCTAAAAGTGTATGAAGTTATGCTTCAAATTGAACCACATTTTTTTTCTATGTTTTTGGCTATAGCAAGCAGGTTCTATCAGAATTTGGGGATATTTCGACGAAAGGGGGCACTGGATCGATAGTTTTGTTCCATTTTCACTGTTGTATCATCGAAAAGTGTATGAAGTTATGCTTCAAATTGAACTACATTTCTTTTCTATGTGTTTGGCTATGACAAGCAGGTTCTATAGGAAGTTGGGGATATTTCGACAAAAGAGGGCGCTGTGATAGCCATTTAAAGATTTCAAATTCAAAAAGATGTGCAAATTCAAAAAAATTAGAAATCTGAATTTTTTTTTCTGAATCTTGATCCAGAAAATCCGGAGTAATTTTTGTTTTGCCTCTATCTTAAAAAATGGCTGAGATATAGCGGTTTGAAATTTTAGGATGGCTGACATTTTCAAACAAGACAGCAGAATTCATCCATAAACGGGTTTAATTTATGAGTTTTAGTTAACATGATTTTGGCAATTTTTTTTTCATTGTTGTTACCATTAATCCTATTATATGCTTTTCACTATATATTTATATTCGCCGACGTCAAATTCTCGCCAAACTTGACGACAGTTGGTGGAATATCGCCACATTTGGCGACCAAAATAAGTTGCTGCCAACTTGGAAAATGAAGCCAACTTGGCTGTAGAGGACTAATTTGGCGATATTCTCATTCAAATTCAATGTTGACGAGAACTGGGATTGAATCTTCTTTATTTAGGTTCCACGCATTTTACCTTCGTGTTTTCCAGTAAAATTAGCTAAAATCGTAAAACCAAGGAATAAAGAGGCTGTCTATTCCTGTCGGTTCAGGCCAGAAGGACTTTTCGTAGTTTAGTATACATCGGTTGTTCGCATCCCTGTGACCCGACGATTCGCAAGCAGCTGACGTACAAGAGAATGACGAAAAATATTGATTTTATTGGCGATGTGATAGCGAATTTTGAAGTATTAACATGACTGAGATAGAAGAAAGTTTTGGGATTGGCATATCCGACTAGTTTATGAAAGCTTCCGGTTTCACTTATTGATTTACTTATATGGAACTTTCTAATTGATTTATTCAAAAAAAAACTTTCCCCACGTTACACAAACATTAAATAAAGATCTAGAAATCTTAAACACATTATTTCTGAGTACATGAATATCACAACCTTGAAAATGGCGACAGTGGGATTAAATGTTTGGTTGATTTATGACGGCCGATTATCTACTCAAGGGATATAGGACCTAGGTGGGAGTGCCCTCCTTGGGGGGTCTTTCTACGGGATCCTAACCCGTATTTACTGCAAGGTTCGAAGAAAACCAAGGATAACTCTAAATCGTTAGGTCGACGAGCGCGACAGGGGTTTGAACACAGTACCTCCCGTCTACCAATTTTGAGAGCAGAACATCCCAGCCACTGGTGGTGCGGATTAAATGTCTGACAGTAATTATAAAATGATCAAATAATACGTGTTTTAAAATTGGCACAAATATTCCCAAAATTTGAAATTTCGTATATAAGATCTGGAATAATAGTAGGATTATTTTGTAAGAAGACCTTTTCTGATATGATGTGAAATGGAGAAAACGTATAGTTCATTGGTTCGAATTAGAGTTGCCAGTTTGCGCTACTTTATAATTCTGAAATTTAGAATTCATATGACAAATTCAGAAACAAGAATTTTTACTTTACGTAATCACAAAATTTCTGTCATTAAAGAAACCAAAAATTACCATTCGAATTTCTGGTATGATGTCGAAAGTTGAAAATAAATGTCAAACTGGTATCCAATTTCGAAATGTACGAAAAACTTCCATTTTCTATTTTTATGAATTTTGTATTTTGAACTGAAACCTTAGTTCATCTTATTTGAAAAGGTATTAAATTGCTTATTTACCTATTACAGTGATGTATAGGTTCTGGTGTCCATATACCTGGTGTCCATTTATACTGTCCATGCCTGCTAACCTTCCCGTATTCGTCCTTAAAATGTGTGTTAATTTGATCTCAGTTAAACACGTTTCAAACCAGAATTTTTTTTAACCCATTCGCTGCCCATTTTGTGGTATTTTTGATGAATAAAATAATTTGGTCAGATTTATCTCACAGATACCTAGCGACTTTCCGTCCGTCTCTAAGAGTGGCGATATTCGGAGTGTTAACTAAATTCTGGTGTCCATATACCTGGTGTCCATTTATACTGTCCATGCCTGCTAACCTTCCCGTATTCGTCCTTAAAATATGTGTTAATTTGATCTCAGTTAAACACGTTTCAAACCAGAATTTTTTTTAACCCATTCGCTGCCCATTTTGTGGTATTTTTGATGAATTAAATAATTTGGTCAGATTTATCTCACAGATACCTAGCGACTTTCCGTCCGTCTCTAAGAGTGGCGATATTCGGAGTGTTAACTAAATTCTGGTGTCCATATACCTGGTGTCCATTTATACTGTCCATGCCTGCTAACCTTCCCGTATTCGTCCTTAAAATATGTGTTAATTTGATCTCAGTTAAACACGTTTCAAACCAGAATTTTTTTTAACCCATTCGCTGCCCATTTTGTGGTATTTTTGATGAATAAAATAATTTGGTCAGATTTATCTCACAGATACCTAGCGACTTTCCGTCCGTCTCTAAGAGTGGCGATATTCGGAGTGTTAACTAAATTCTGGTGTCCATATACCTGGTGTCCATTTATACTGTCCATGCCTGCTAACCTTCCCGTATTCGTCCTTAAAATATGTGTTAATTTGATCTCAGTTAAACACGTTTCAAACCAGAATTTTTTTTAACCCATTCGCTGCCCATTTTGTGGTATTTTTGATGAATAAAATAATTTGGTCAGATTTATCTCACAGATACCTAGCGACTTTCCGTCCGTCTCTAAGAGTGGCGATATTCGGAGTGTTAACTAAATTCTGGTGTCCATATACCTGGTGTCCATTTATACTGTCCATGCCTGCTAACCTTCCCGTATTCGTCCTTAAAATATGTGTTAATTTGATCTCCGTTAAACACGTTTCAAACCAGAATTTTTTTTAACCCATTCGCTGCCCATTTTGTGGTATTTTTGATGAATTAAATAATTTGGTCAGATTTATCTCACAGATACCTAGCGACTTTCCGTCCGTCTCTAAGAGTGGCGATATTCGGAGTGTTAACTAAATTCTGGTGTCCATATACCTGGTGTCCATTTATACTGTCCATGCCTGCTAACCTTCCCGTATTCGTCCTTAAAATATGTGTTAATTTGATCTCAGTTAAACACGTTTCAAACCAGAATTTTTTTTAACCCATTCGCTGCCCATTTTGTGGTATTTTTGATGAATTAAATAATTTGGTCAGATTTATCTCACAGATACCTAGCGACTTTCCGTCCGTCTCTAAGAGTGGCGATATTCGGAGTGTTAACTAAATTCTGGTGTCCATATACCTGGTGTCCATTTATACTGTCCATGCCTGCTAACCTTCCCGTATTCGTCCTTAAAATATGTGTTAATTTGATCTCAGTTAAACACGTTTCAAACCAGAATTTTTTTTAACCCATTCGCTGCCCATTTTGTGGTATTTTTGATGAATTAAATAATTTGGTCAGATTTATCTCACAGATACCTAGCGACTTTCCGTCCGTCTCTAAGAGTGGCGATATTCGGAGTGTTAACTAAATTCTGGTGTCCATATACCTGGTGTCCATTTATACTGTCCATGCCTGCTAACCTTCCCGTATTCGTCCTTAAAATATGTGTTAATTTGATCTCAGTTAAACACGTTTCAAACCAGAATTTTTTTTAACCCATTCGCTGCCAACCACGCGCATACTCGTGGTTTTTCGTTCTAAAATTACGAATTCATACCGGAAATTTCGAAAAAATAATTTTTATTTTATGTAATCACGAAATGTCTGTAATTAAATAAACTAAATCTTGCTATTAGTATTTTCTGATCTGAATGCGAATTTTCTAAATAAAATAAAGTTCCGGTAATTTTTACCCGGCAGTGAATCTGTTAAGAACAAAGCCATTAAATAATAAGCCCAGTCAGATAAATGGGAAACTTTTCGCAAGTTGAAAATAGCGTCATCTAGCGGTTGGGAGTGCTGCATTCGGCACCAAGAATATTTTAACCCTCTAAGCGTGTAGAACGTAATATTCCGTTCACTAAGCTCCAGGTTTCACTGCAATATATGCAATGTTTAATATAATATAATTCCAAAGATTTAATGATTTTTCAAAACATTGAAGAATGATTAATACTCTCAAGGGTTACATTCATATTTGTAATTAAGTTTTATTTATAATGCTGAAAGAATCATATTTTTTTAGCACTTAAAACAAAATACAGAGAAAACAACATTACAATTTTACCCTTTTTCAAAACACTCAGAGGGTTAATAAAATTTTGCTTCTAAAATTAAAGCTTAAAATAAGGAGTTCATATTTTCTAAGAAAGTCGTTTGTAAATTCCGGTGTCAGTCAGTAATTTCACATTTTACGAACATAATTTGTCTGTGCCGGAAAGGGTTAATTGCATAGTGATGTAAATTTCCATCACTTTTTATTTAACTTTTAATAAATAAATCAACTTCTTCCCCACCACTATATTTATATAGAAATATTAATCCAGTAAATTTCCACATTTTTTTTTCATTACAGTTTTAGCTTTAATGTAAGAGATCCCAATAATTAGCAAGCTTTTAATGGAAGTGCAAAAACAAAACATCGATAAAAATCGTATAAAATATCGATATGAATAAATCGTATCTTTTCTCTGCGACCCACTTCTGTTTTGTCATCCTTCCGCAGCGGAGGTTTGGCGCTAGTGTGTCGCTAACAAATTTAACACTATCTGACTGGGCTTATTATTTAATGGCTTTGGTTAAGAAGGAATTTAAAAAGGTTTAACGTAGAATCACAAAATTAGCTAAATAAAGAAATTGAATACATTTTCTGGTTCGAAACGAATTTAACCTAGGTCTCATTAAATTACATTTTACGGAAAAATAAACAGACGTTGTCATGTATGGATGTCCTACTGTGAAATTTCAGAATGGAAACAGAAGAAGTAAGTATGAGAAACAAAGCACTTTTGTGAAATCTGATGAAAGTAATAAAGTGCGATGTACCTATATTCATCTGTGATGATTAAAATGAAATCTGTATCACATAAAGTGTGGTATAGATTTCATCTAAATTGAACAAGAAGAAAATTCAAGTATTCGTCTGTTTATGTTTAAGGAAATAAATTACAGTAATATGTAATAATGCAATCTTGAAATGCACTCTTAAATTTATGTTACTTAATTTATAACTTTTACGACGTATGTTATACAACTTGATTAAAAACTATTCATGAATAAGAAAACACAACTTTCTTCTTCCTGTATTGTCACCCTTATATCATGTCAGACACGTCAGTTTATACTTACAACAAGCATACTACAATATGCAATTGTTTATTTCCTACAAAGTAGACTTTAAATTTCAATTCAAATAACTAGAAATGAAAGAGCTGAACAAGCATATTCATTATAAAATTTGCTACAAGAGTGCGATTTAAACGAAGAAAATATTGAAATTTACATCTCCTTCTCCTGTACCTATATTAAGTAATATTGTGATAATAAGATTAAAGTGCTATTACATAATTAGAAATGAGGATTACCATATATACTCGTGTATAAGCCGACCCCCAAATTCGAGATGAAAAGACATTTTATACCAATAATTTACAATGGTTTTCTCCATCTTAAATAATTTAGAATTAAATGAGATTAAATAAGTTGCAGAAAACCACTTTGAATTACTGGTATTAAACGTGTTTTTGTCTCGAATTTGGGGGTCGGCTTATACACGAGTATATACGGTAGTTTAATTCATCGTTAGAAAATGTTAGATAGACATTCATGTAAGATGTGATGGGAATATATCATTACGAATTCGATAACATTCGAAAAGAAGATTAAATGATTCACATTTAGCTTTTGTGATTTAACAGTGTACAGTACCTCTAACAGACCTGCTGTATCTTATAAAATAAATAAATAATAATAATATTTCCTTGTTTCTGGAGCGTATTAAATGCCTACGTTGGTAGGTTGGTAGGTGGGTAGGTGGTAAGTTGGTAGGTGGGTGGTTTAATATTTAACATTCAAAACAGAGATGGTGAAAAATCCTTATAATTAACAATAATAACTTTGAAATATTATAAGAATAATAAAATAATTTAATATTTTTTTTAACAAAATATGAAAACCCAGTAATTGCATCGTATTTAAGAAATTTTCATTTGTCGTGCACTTAACCCCTCAGCCGTGGCGTAATATTTGGAAAATTCCTTCAAAAATCGTCGATATTTTATTATTACTCCATTTTATTATTCATAAAATTCTGAATTAATTAGTAAAAAAATCAGTATGTTTTTTTCCCTACATTTAAAATAAAATGGATTAAAAAATCACAATTTTAATTCGCATATATTTGGCTTTTTTGTGTACAAAACTAATTTTTTTAAAATTAGTCTCACATTATAATGTGAGAATAAGGCAATTTACACTATTTAAAAAAAATGATGGGAATCAAACAATCTGAATTTTAAAAAAGTAGCCTGACTACCCGTGAGGTTCACGGGCGCAATAAAATTGGTTTACAAATGACTGCCTGTGAAGGTATCGCGCGCGGTAGTCACAAAATCATTGATTAAGTCATATCACGACTACCACTAACGATTATTTTTATAATCTATTCGCACCACTTTTCTTAAAAAATGATTTTGTATTGTATTTCTCTTGCAAGTGCTATTAAGTCGAATTAAAAGATTTCGTATTTGAAATGCTCTTGAAACTGTGGTGCGGGATAGAATTAAAATTATGAGGAGTTCATACAGTGTCACAAGCACCAATTTTGTCCGTGTATGTGACAATAATAACTTTGAAATATTAAAAGAGTAATAAAATAATTTAGTATTTTAAGGCCCGACGATTAAACCATTAAGTAAAATGATATGTGGCATTATTTTAATACCGAATAGCATTCCATCAATAATCAGGTTTTTCCGGTGCAGAATATATTGTTATTTTCAGTCAGAAAATTTACAAACAAATTTCAAAAGTTATGCGACACCTACTGTTTAAGTTAGATATAAACAACAGCAAACAATAGAAGATATGTTTATCGACCTCACTAGCATTCTAAAATATAAATTATTATATTAGGTAATTTCAGAATTTAAAAAAAGCACGAACCAAATAGTGCATGGATGGTATATTGTATTTTTTTAATATTAAATTTATTGTCAATATAATAGCGGAAAAAATATTAGTTTTTTATTAACATACCGCTAGACATTTACAAGTGTCTTTAACATTTTTCCAATTATCTATACTGAATATTTTCATTTTCATCAATAAATTGAAAAATGTACTTATTATGTTTGATTAGGATAAAAGCTTATAATAATTTATTGTGAGAAATTGTTTTTAGTAAAACACGATTGCTAATATTGCATATTATTAAAAATGTATATTGATTTGTAGTAAATGATCAACTATTAAATTGAGCTTTTAGAACGTTAAATTAATGAGAAATAGAAGCTTTATGATTTTAACTTCGTTAATTCAAATCGGTGTATGCTATCTTTATTATCCCAAAGTATTTATATTAAATTGATAACCTAATTTGGAAATCACGTTTCATTCATAATTATTAAATTTAAAGAAACGGGCATTCAGTCTAATTAATATGAAATTTAAAGCCATTACATATAAAAAACAGCAACAACATAAACAAAATGTATTCAGAAACCTGTTTGATAATATGACAAAAGACATATTCCGCTATCACGAACATTTACCCCAAACATGTATTCTGAATTCTTTGCATTTTTCCTTACAAAAATATATTTATCATAGCGACAACATATGTTGAGAATCTCTAAATTAATACATTTCAAAAATATTAAAGTTTTTTTTCTGAGCAGGGAACAGATAATATTTGATGTAATATTATCAAACATTTCTAAAGTAAGGAAAACAGACCGTTCCAATTCATAGTATTCTATATTTGCTTTGCTGTCGTGATTTTCTTTAGGAAAAATATCTATTGTATAAATGCGAAAATATAATTCCTAAGAAAACAAAACAGATTTCCTTGGAACCTAATATTAGTTGAACACAGATTAAAAATTTATGATGAGACTGACACTTCGGAATTCAGAAATTCTCGATAAATTGTTCGTATTATATGAACAATGTTTGTTACATTGTAGTAAGATTATTCTTTGTTATATGACTATTACTATTTCTTGAGGAAAAACTTTTATTATACAAACGCGAAAATACAATATTTTATAAATTTAAGATAGTTCTATTTTGGATTATTTTAAATTTAGCCGTAGTGCTCAACAACTTAAAACTAGAAGTTAAATGAAAATTTTAGTTGTACTTCAATAAATGGTGCATTTGTTATTTCTTTATAAATCTTTTAGACGCTATTTACTTTTTCCTACTACAATATTTTTTTCAAGTAAAAATGTAGACATGAAATTATATTTAATGTTCATTGCAATATTTTCACTAAAACTTTTTAAATTATTTCGGAAGTCTTTAAAAATCGCATCGGATAGACTAAGTGGAAAAAGCTGATTGGGACAGCTTTTGCCTGTCTGGAGCAATCTGTTGTAGGGGGAAACTGTCCCAAAAAGACACAGCTTATGTTTCTTAATATTGTCACTAGAGGCTAGTGCTTAGCAATAAACAATTATGTTGTAAAATCCATCGGCAATGATAAGCATTTAATGGCGAAGATTTCAAGTTTACATCTTCGTCAGAAATTTCCTGGGACTATTCTTTTGCGGCAATTCTCATATGTTTCATTTCAATGATAACATATCTGAAGTGTAAGTGAGTACTTGTTTTAGATTATTTTCTGTATATGCAAAAATTTATAAATGTATGTGTTCTCGAATACTGCCTCTGTATATATAAAACTAGTCGTTGGGGGCCACCGTAATGGATACCCATCATGGATATGCATAATATAAAGTATTAAAATAAAAATGCGTAAACTACTTATAAAATTCATTGCAATTCAAATAAAATCGTGGCTTGATGACGTCACAAACTTTAAAGGCTCGATTACTGAAATGCTTGAAAGAAACATCTTTATGACTCCAAAAATAATGATCCTATTAACTATCGGTTTATTGCATCTGATTAAGCGTCAAATTTCCAATTAAAATATATCTTTGAAGTGAAATTTGGATGAAATACAGGGTCATGAAAAATCGAAGAGTGTGGAAAATAGGATTCCAAATATATCAGCAACTGAGTATCCGATCGACTTCATGCTTTATGCAAAATTTATGTTTTTTTATTGTATTTTATATTCATTTCTTAAAATAAACAATTTCGAAAATTTTTATATACCTTTCATCAGAACGAATATTTCGAGAGTCCGAAAAAAGTAGTTCCGATTAATCGAGGTTATTGAAATGAAATAGGCTTCTTCCCATCATTACATACTAAGTACATACCAAATTGCAAGTTTCTATCTTAATTTTTTCGGGAGATAGAGCGTTTACAGACACACAGACACACAGACACACGGACACACAGACACACAGACGGACGGCAATTTTTTTTTCTAAAAATATGTTTTTCGGAATCTCCAGTGTCTGAAACGTGTAAATCCGTCAAAATTTTTTTTTCGATTTTCAAAACGATTACAAGACTTACCCTATACTACGTATGATGGGTAAGTAATAAGTGATTGTAGGTAAAATGACATGCCTCCAGACATATTTCCTGATCATGTTTTCCGTGATTCAGTTGTGACATAAAGTAGACTAAAAAATAAGGAAAGCTGCGACAACAACACAAGTTCTACAGATAACAACCTATTTAGACCTAATTGATTTTCACAGTTTCAATATCACCTCTTCCAATTCCAGCGCTAACAACATCTGTTTTCGATACTTCGAAGACGTGTTTATCTTTTCAACCGACAGCATATTCATTTATCAGACAATTTGTATCTGCACTTCCTTGTGCATGTCCATCTTATGTTAGATCGTCCTCTAAAAAGAGGAAGGATGAAGGTGCAAAAAATTAGACTACCAGTCCGAATATTGCTGAAGCGAAGGCAAAAGAGGCTGAAAAACATAATTCACACTCAAAACGTGCAGTTCTACAGGCTAAGAAGAAAATTCGCTTTGTTATATCCAATGATGACGACAAAGACATGGATATTTCTGCCGAAACCTGCATTTATTGCAATGATTTATTCAGTCACTTGAAACAGAAAGAGAAGTGGATAAACGTGTTAAGTGTTCAAACTGTCAGGGCTCCCACTGGTCCGTTTTTTGAAAACCAGTATTTTTTTAGAAAGAAAATTGTGGTAGGTATTTGCAACAATTGCAACTAAAACGAAATTTGAAGCTAGTTTCAACAAAATTTATAAAGAAGATTTTTCTTTAAAAAAAAGTGGTGTTCAAAAAACGGACCGAGTGGGAGCCCTGAACTGTGCACATACTGATTGTGCCGTTGTTTCTTAGTGTGCAAAAAAAAATATTTGTAATATCTGCAAATAAAATTAATAGCAATTTACAGGTGTGTCGTTTTAGGACAGCACTGTAGGTAAAATGACATAGTGCAGCCTTTTATATAAATTGTTATTATTACGTTATGACTTTATTTGTTACCTTCTAAAAGGCACCATTACATTTTGTATACTTTGCAAAGTCAATTTGTAAAAAATAAAGGTCATGAGAAAAAATTTGTATGAATAGAAGCATTTTCCCTACCGAGGATGGAAAAGAAGTTCTGTATTATTAAAATTGTTTGACATTATTTCGTTTGTTTAGGCGCTTGGTAAAAGGTACACGATTCTGAAACCTGACGAAGGCCTGCATTATTTACCTATCGTAAGAAGCGCAGTTCTTGAACTAAGTTTTATAGTAATTCTTACACAATTTAACTTAATTTTGTTTTTAAATAGATATATCTTTTATTTGTTATTTCATTATTTTCTTTGCTGTCATAATTTTCCTTGGAAAAGTACGTATTTTAGAAATGTGAAAATAGAATTGTTAAAATAGTAATAATAATAATAAAACACGGATTGTTCGAAGAATGGAGTAACTTCTGAATACTCGCTCTCCTTAGACGAGTGAGAATGTATAGACGAGTATTGTTAACTTCTGAAATGTGGGACGCCATAGTTTGGACAAAAACTGTGCATACGCATTGTGCGCCTTTCGCCAATGTTATGTATAAAGGCATTCTACCTATTCGATAATTTTCCAAAAGCAGTGCCATCTATGAGAAATTTTTTGAACTAATTATTTTTTTATTTGTTGAAAAAATTTAAGATTATAAGAAGCATTTTTGTCCAAACTGCACTCCCGTATGCCAATTGCTTGATCTTTTATAGAATTTAAAATGTGTTAAGGACTTTTCGGACACCCTGTATTTGTATTTTGAACTTATTTTATTTATTATCCAGAAACCTACAAATTACAGGTTCGTTTCTTGTATATCATTTTTACTGCATGTAACATTTATCATAGTTTAACGAATTTGAGCTCTTACAAATCATTCCTCTAAAACAATTCCATAATACTAACAAAATGTACAGTTAGATAGACGATATCTATAATTGTATTGACGAAAATGCCTGTGATTAGTACTCTGTATTTGCTTAGCTGTAGAAAATGTCAAAAAAATATTTATTTAGTGACAAAAAAATTTATTTCTGAGAAAAATACAATTTTTCTATGCAGAAATTTTTTTAATGAGTAGCTTGTTCTTTAATATCGTAGGATGTTCCAAAATTTGCCTTGATGTTAAATATAAAAGTAAAATATATCGACAAAAGTAGTTAAAGCATGGTTAACAATAAATGCTGAAGTACATGTAAAAATGTATAAAAATTCAAGTGATTATATTTTTCAAAATAAAATTTAATATTCCATAATTTATTTTTTTGTGATTTTACGATTTATGTTTAGATGATGAGGTACATTAATATCCAAGAGAATCTAAATACAAATTTCCCAGTTTCTTATTCAAAACAATAATAGACTGAAAACTAACAATGTTCTGCAATATTTACATTAATATATATATTTATGTAGTATTTGTATGTCTTCCTTGGCATCGATACCATTTTCATTGTTTGTATTGAAACAAAATGCATCATTTCATCTATTTAAATATCACCACTATAAAGAATGCACTGTTAAAATATTATAGTTTTGACTAACGCGACAAGAGACATCTCTTGCTGTCATAAACATTTATCTCTGCCATGTATAGCAAATAGATGCGTTCTATTACTGGGTCATTTTTATCCTGAGCTATTTAGACTTGTACAGAAATCCCACGTCAATACATTTCGCAATACTCTATTAATTCCCCCTCATTCTTTTGACAACAAGTAAGATGATATCTGCAGAACCATGAATAAACATTTTCATAAATAAATATAATAGATTTGTCTATTGCAGATTATTTTATATTTCTTTCGCTGTCACTTTTTTCTGCGATTGTAGAAACATTGTATAAATGTGGAAATATAAATTTTCATCAAAAAATGCTCATCTTTTAAAAAAGTTTAATTTAAGTCAAAGATGAATTAAAGGTTTTCAAATAACGTGAATGTATATATATATTTAAAAATTAAAACACATGGATGAAAAACTAAGGACGAGATATTATAAAAGAGATTGCAGGAATGAAACTTAATAAAACAAACAAAAAAAAACAAAAATGGAAAACTATGAATATTTTATGGAATTGTCAGAGGAGCTTCATAAAAATATTCATAGTAAATATATGTTAATTCATCAAATATTGACAGCATTATGCCTAAAATTGACAATATAAAGCTAACATATATAAGAAACAAAATAAAAGTAAAAACTTATGTATATCTATATATCTATGTACATATATATATATAATTCTGTGTTAAATGATCAATAATGTATGTGGAGTTCCGGGGTGGAATGGGGTCATTAAACTTCTATGCCATTAATAAACTCAAAATCCTACACCCCTTCTTTACAGAAACAGAAACCTCCCACTCGTGGACAGCCAACCTCTCGACATAGGACCTATGAGTCCACGAGGGGAAAACCTATATCTACCAGGAACCCCAGTGTCCAAAGACCCAGAGTCCCCAGCAACTTTAAAAAAAAAAAAGAAAGAAAAAAAAACAATCACATGAGCTACCCAATACTGCTTATTGCTGGGTGAGCCTAAAGTTATTACATGTATATAAGTTCTATATGAATATACTGATAAGATTACATAATAATATTAAAGATAAATATTTACAGATATTTACAATAATAATATTGTACTTAAAATTTTCAATTGTATTATGCACATTCTATTAAGTCTTTTAAAACATAGTTTTTAAAATCTATAGATCTAGAATTTTATATAGGTTATAATAATTCTTTGATATATGAAAATTTTTTATTTAGGACATTATAGTTTTTATCTAACTTTTCGTAATTGGAAGCGTCTAATAGCACACGTTGTAGGTTTCTCTTTAATGTTTTATTTTTATTGAAGTTAAAATGGTATTCCATAAGAGGGCAGTTACGAAGATGTAGTGTATAGGAGTTCCAGAGTTTTTGTCACAAGGACATCTATCTGTGGTTCTGTTACCAATTTTATATAAAAAGCTTGGGAAGCTTCCATGGCCGCTAAGATAATATGCTGCTGATTTCTGAACACATAAAAATTAAACATCTACCTTATTAAGAATTTTATACGTTTCTCTTCCTTTCGTTGAGTTGGTCCAATCATTTTGCCAATCTGTGATGATTTTGTTTTTAAAATAACTCTTTTGAATGGATTCTGGAAATCTATTCTAAAGAGTTTAAAAAAAATTGCTCTTCAGCGCATTGTCACCTGCATCGTTGCGATAAAGCAGGGGTGGTCAAACTGTGGCCCGCCAGATACCACTATTTTTTTAAAGAAATAGTCGATTTCTTGAATCACAGAATTTCGATGATTACATAAGGCAAAATTTACTGTAAAATTTTAGTGGTATCCACAGTATATCCACAGTGGACCACAGTTTGACACCCCTGCGATAAAGGATTTGTGTGATTAAGATGTTCTCTCTCTCTATCTTCTTCGCTTTTCAGAGAAAAAATCGATGGCACTACTTTCTTCGATCACTAACCAACAAAAAACAAATATGTTTGTTTCTTTACTGAGAATAGTCAATCTTTACTAATTTGCTGTTGAGAAACCCGAATATGACCTCAATTTCTTTTTATTAGTTCTGGTTGTTAAGATAAAGTTCTACTGCTATACGAACTTAAATAGTAAAAACCTGCACGGTGTTATTATAATATCTGTAAATCAGTTTTTGCTTTCTGTAGTCTATAGTCAGTCTTTACTAATTTTGGTTAGATAACATCAAATATGACCTTAGAATTTCGTTATTGGCTTTAATTTAGTAAGATATAGTACTAGTGGTATTTGAACTTATGTAGTAAAAACCTTTACGATATGAATATTGATAGAGTCAGAATTAGCAGTACTTTTAATCCACTAAATGTACAGGTTAATTATAATTAAGTTATAATTATAATATATAATGTATATTATCTTATAATACATAATTATTATAAGATAAAACAGAAAAAGTAATTGTTTCATACGATGGACTATGTTATTAATGTGTGCAGTTACTTTTTGCTTGTTGTTTTTACTGTTGTTCTGGAGCATCCTTTCTTACCATCCAACAGTAGTACGCAAGCATTGAAGAGTCCCATTAACCCTGGTGCCTGCGTTCAATGATTGAAATATCTTGGTGAAATCTTTCCCCTTGCTCATTACTTACTGCAGCAAAATTTGAAAGAAAGAAGTCCAAATAAGAGTAAGAAACGATTTTTTAAGAGACATGTTGCAGCCTAATTCATTATACTTCTGTAGAAGCTTATTTACAATATCAGCATGTTTTTCATATCTTCTGTTCCAAAAAAAACATTTTACAACATCTCTGAATGCTTGCTAAGCAACGTTTTCATTACCCTCGAGGACTCAATCAAAATATTCGTCCCGAAGAAGATGACAAATTTGAGGGCCAAAGAAGATTCTTCCTTTAACTTTAGCATCACTGAGACGTGGAAATTACCTTCGCAGGTACTTGAAATCTTCTCCATTAATATCCAAACCCTTCACAAAGTTCTTCATAAGTCCCAGTTTGACATGCAAAGGGGACAGACGAATTTTGCTTCTGTCAACCAAAACAAAAGTACGACACAGTAGTGTGTCGTACTTTTGTTTTACAGGGCACAATGTCTTCTCAGCTAGCTACACTTTTTTCCTGTAATGTGAATACCTATCCCTGCTGTCCCATAAACACAGAAAACAGCAGTACTCTTCGTATAACCCAACTGCATGAACAATAGAATCACTATGACTTTTAGATCTCCACAAATTTGCCATAGATGAGTATTGTAGCCAATTGTGTCCATAAGGAATTTCATATTCTGATATGATTCCTTGATATGAATAGCGTGTCCTACTGGAATTGAAGGTTTGGTATTGTGTAAGAGTACAGCTTTTAAACTAAGCTTTGAAGCATCAATGAACAGCCCCCAGTTCTGTGGCGTGTACTCGAAATTCAAAGCAGCCATCAAACCAATTATATTACAGCAGTAGACGAGATCAATTTGCTTTTTAAAATATGAAATGAAACCTTTTTACGATCCTTGTACACAGACACTCTGACATTTCTTTCTAGAAGTTCCACTATTTTAACCTTGATACTAGAATCTAGGATTTTGCTTTCTTCAGTTCCAAGTATGTCTCTTATTAAATCATTTATTTCAGCCTAGTTAGGTTTATGTGTCTCATTTTGTATTGTAGACAAAAGTCCTGATCCTGTGATGCTGATGGTTCAAGTGAGCAATGGTTGTGAGTGATGGTTCAATCTAATCATAGGGAGCTCAACGCCATCGTCATCTGACAGTAAACAGTAATCTTCTGGAATTTACAGGTAGATCATTTCCATGTGGCAGTGGACGGAAAAGCTGATGGTATGTTCAGGTATTTCTCAGTTCTTTTATTTTTTTTGATAGGTCATGCTTAATAGAAGGTGTCATGCAACAATAGCAATCACCTACATCGTTCGAGGACTCTCTTCACACCATCGGAACTGCAAATGATAATGCACGTATTTTTTATTTAACTATTGACGTAAGTTTAACGAACAAGTATTACAACAAATGTAGGGTTCCCATGGTTTATACATGACTCCTACCTTGACTCTAAATTAATGATAGAACGCAGTCTTGAGAAGTGAAGTAAATAGTCGTTTCTGGTTTGAAAATGTCACATCACCATACACATAGCAGAAACTGTCAGTATTATTCACACATCTGCGTGGCATGTTTAGTGTTATTCCAGGAAATTACAACCTAGAATAAAGGGCAATATAGGTTTTACGTATAAAAAAGTAACAGAGACATGATTAAAAAAAACAGAAACAATAAACAACATGTGAAACAATTTTTACCATGCTACACCCACAATAAAATATTTTCGTATCAAGAACAAAATTTACATGAAACTTCCCAAAACTATGTAAAAATCCATAGTTTTTCATTGAAATTTCAACATATTTCATAACACTTAGCTAACTCAGTTTTTAAATGTTATATTCGTTTTTCTCATGCCCAAATTATATAAAAACAACAATTTTCGTGTAAGAACCTGAAACTTCCCTAAAATATATAAAAATCCATAGTTTTTCATTGAAATTTCAACATATTTCATAACACTTAGCTAACGCAGCATTTAAATGTCTTATTCGTTTTTCTCATGCCCAAATTATATAGAAACAACTATTTTCGTGTAAGAACCTGAAACTTCTCTAAAATACAGGGTGTCCATAATTAAACGACCGGACTTTAAAGCTGTCTACAGACGAAACCATTGATCAGAAAGTTGTGAAATTTTATGAAGGACTTAATGAAGGAATGGGAATTTGTCTAAGCGAAAAAAAATTAGTTCAAAATTTCGCCACCAGAGGGTGTTTTTTAATTAATTACACATTTAACATACATTTACCATGGGTTACAAATTTTATTACAACAAAAAATGTTGAACAAAATTTTTTCCTAACACGTTTCTAGCATTTCCCAGGACACACTGCGGTCAACTGTGGAACATGCTATCTTACCATTCCAGATGGTAGCTGAAAATGATGGCCGTCATATGAAACATTATTTGTTCCAATAAAATATGTAAACTATCAAAAATGTATGCTAAATGTGTAATTAATTAAAAACGCCATCTGGTGGCGAAATTTGGAACGTTTTTTTTTTGTCTTAAACAAATTCCCATTCCTTCATTATGCCTTTCACAAAATTTCACAACTTTCTGACCAATAGTTTCGTCTATAAACAACTTTAAAATAGGGTCGTTTAATTATGGGCACCCTGTATGTAAAAATCCATAGTTTTTTATTGAACTTTGAACATATTTCATAACACTTAGGTAACTCAGCATTTTAAATATTATATTTATTTGTCTTCCACATGCCCAAATTATATAGAAACAACCGTTTTCGTGTAAGAAGCAGATTACTGTATGGATTTCGAATAACCTTTATTAAAAGAGAACAAAATTTACTATACCGGGCTAAAAGATTGAATTTGGTTTACTTTTATGTGTGGCTAAAAACCGACAAATTTGGAAAATCAACGAAATACGCGACCTTTGTCGTTTAACAAAAAAAAAAGTAATTACAAAATCCAAAATATGATGCTCAGTTGCATTCGAATTTGTTTTCTTCTATCGGGAATTAAATTTGCAGACTTCTTCATGCAACAGATTCCCTAGCCCTCGCCCACAAACGACAAATCACAAAGATACAAACATCTTTCTTTTATTAATCCCTTCGCGACGATCGTATTTTATATTTCTTTTAATTCTTCGGTACTTTTTCCCTATTGTAATGTTTGTTTAAATACGCTAAGGCGGAACATTCTGTGCTAGTACAGTGGTATTAAAATTCAAGGATTTCGTGAACCCGTATAAGCGTAGATTGTCCCGAATGAGTCAATATAAATTACTGATGTTGCATGCGACAAACTATAGTTAAATGCAGAAAAATGTTTGAAGGTCTTGGAAAATTAAGAACATCCAAATAAGCATCAATGCTATCTATAATCTATAAGCATTCGATTATAATTCAAATACAAATCATCCAAAAATCAGAGTCAGTCGACTATGCATAATGTCCTATTCACTGAAGGGATCGAAGAAAAGATATAATTAAATTATGAATGGAAAATATTAAAAATCTGCCTCAGTCCTCGGCGTGCCCAAATCTGGAAATTTAATATTATTCATTACTAAGGCTTGTCAAATGTGGTCGCACACTCGCCACTGGCGACCAAGTTTATTTATCTGGCAACCAATTTATTTAATCTGGCTACCAAGTTATTTAATCTGGCAATTTGATTTTCTTTTTTTCTTTTTTTCTCTTTTGTTTTTTCTTTTTTTTTTTTTTTTTTGTACAAAAATTGATCTAAAAAATGAGCACAAACAGCATTTATAATAGTTACCAGGGAATATTTCCTGTTTCAGAATTAAATTGTCGAAACATCGGCGCGAAACGTGACAGAATGTTAAAATTCAATAAAATATTCTGAAAAATTTTAAAAATCGCAAAGAACAAAATTTACTTTATTAGGCAAGTAAGTATTAAAGTAAGCATTAAAGAGAGAGAAACCTGATTTCCTATACGAAAGTCAAAAACTGCCGCTAAACGCAAAAAAAAAAAAAAAAAAAAAAAAAAAAAGCTACAAATTGCATAAAAAATCGCTAAAACTTCAGAAATTGCAAAGGACAAAATTTATTATATTGGGTTAAAAGATTGAAACAGGATTCCTTTAAATAATGTGAAAAAATTGCCGTGGAACACGAAAAAATGCTAAAAATCGCATAGAAAATTAAATAAAAAAATCTAATTAAAAATATCCAATTATTATTCTAAACTGTGTAACTAATAAATATAAACTATGCTTGTTATTAGTTTTTCACAATTAATTCATGAAACACTTTTGTTGTTTTTCAGAATCAATAATGGGAGAGGGGCGATGTAAATATTCTTTACTGGCGACAACACTTTTTTGCTGGCTCTCAGATTTTATCAAATTTATAAAGCCCTGTTCTCTAAAATGTTTTAATAAAAAACTGCCTTAAACAGCAGAAATAACTTGATATCATACTACATACAAAATTTAAAGATGCCCATCACTCAACGATTGAAACATGGGCAAAATTTTCTATAAAAAAATATGGGTATTAATCTCTACCATTATTTGATAAAATATGTTTTGCAGATTATACATTTGTACATTTCTTTAATTTTTTTTAAAATTCAATAACACACAATAAGATATATTTCGTTTATAGGAACAATAATTAAACAATACAAAAAAGTCACTAGATTAATTTAGCACATTTATTCAAATTGGTAAAGAAATCTAGGCCTGGACATTTTTCGCTCAGTTGGGAAATTACAACACATATGATTTCTTTACGAATTTGAATAATTGTGTTAAAATTAATCTAGTGTAATTACATATCCAGCGTTTACTGGAGTTCCATTACTTGCGAATTATTCTGTTGAGCCGATATATATATCATTCCAGATGCTATGATCAATAAGGTTAACTGGGTGCATTACGTTCCCCAGATTAGTCTGGGATGGCTTATTTGGTAGAGCAGTGGCAGCTTCAGCCAAGAGATCCCTCGTTGGAATTGGCCTGGTCATATTTCGCACAGTTGAGAAATTATAATACAAAAAATCGTATTTTCACTAGCACGCCGAAAATTTGTTTTGAACAATTGTTTAAATCTATCGAATAGTTTTTGCTGGAATTATTCATATGATTTAAAAGATCAAACAGCTTATCTTGATGCTTACCCTAGTAAATGGTTGGGAAGCGTATTTAAAATCGAATTGACCCGGACACTTTTCGCACAGTTGGGAAATTATAACACAAAAAAGATCGTATTTTCACTTACACGCCGAAAATTTGTTTTGAACAATTGTATAAATGTATCGGGTAGTTTATACATATTTATATTTTTATGCATAAGCATATTTAAAAAGCTTTCTAAGCTAGCTTCTGGTGAAACCGATCAACCAGTCGATGTAGATCAAATTCTGTTTTTTTTAACCTTAAAAGCCTGTTCTAATTCCCGATTTCAGCTTTTAGGATCGCTTCTTTTACTTCATGTAATTCGAGTAGTTTCACCTGAATAATAGTAATAGTAATAAAATATTATTCACCTGAATAATAGTAAGAATGTCCAGGTAGTCAACAAAATGTAACT
Source organism: Maratus michaelseni (assembly GCA_963931845.1). NCBI lineage: Eukaryota > Metazoa > Arthropoda > Arachnida > Araneae > Salticidae > Maratus > Maratus michaelseni. The sequence goes on along the minus strand of OZ007595.1, from coordinate 77,839,335 downwards.
TTTTTACCCTCTAAGACAAAAATAGGCCTGTTCTATGCAGTATTTTTTAAGTGCCAACTTACGGATGCATGTAGTTTTTTTTTTTTTTTTTTTTTTTTGCTTAAAGCAAGATACATATTCAAGAAAAAAGTAAGACAAAATGCCTTCGAAGCTAACTTCTGATGCAACCGATCAACCATTCGATGCAGATCAAATTCTGCCTTTTTTTTACCGTAAAATCCTGTTCTATTACCCAATTTCAGCTTTTAGAATCGCATCTTTTGCTTCATGTAATTCGAGTAGTTTCACCTTCTTTAGGCGGTACTTTTCTCTCATAAAAACCAATTTTTGTTTACTTATTTTCAGTTGTTTTTCTGCTACTTTATGTGCATCTAAGGCATGGATATATTGCCTTTTGTATTTTCTAAGTCACCCTCTATAGCTAATTTTGGTCGTTGGGACGAAAATGTTGCATTATTTAATACAATCCTTGCATTTACAACCTTTGCAGTCACAAGTAGCAATGTACTATACCTATACTACAGCGCCTAGAATACGAAGTGTGGAAAACGGTTTTACCGTTTTTTAATTCAAAATTTTCGAATTCAAACTGGGTATTCTGAAACAAGGATTTTCACTTTCAGAAGTCAAGAAATATCTGGCATTGAGTAACAAAAAGAATATTATAGGAAATTTCTGGTATGAATGCGAAATTTCGGAATTTAAAAAATGCCAAACTGGTAATGCTTTAAAAAGTGCTAAAAATTGTAGCCGATAATCGTGCAACGATGCGGTACAATAACAAGGCGATCGCAGCGATATCTGCTTTAAAAATAAATTTACCTCTAGCAAAAGTAACCGTTTCACTATTGACAACATGAATATAATTTATGTTAATAAAATCTTGTTGTAAGTGTATATTTCAGATGTAACTCTATTTGAAGTTATTTTTTTATCATATCAGGGAATTAATCTTTTTCACTCTTCTAGCAGAGATTCAATCTTTGGTATGCTTAAATAGGGATAGTGTCTAGTTTGCTGTCTTGCATACAGCACTACAACCAGGCACAAAAGAATGCGTATCACGTTTTTTGGCCATGATCAATATCATTCATATTTTCAAAGCTTATGAAAATCACTATCCAAGTCAAAGGAAATAGGGTATTATTGAATTATTTAAAATATTTACCACTAGATGAGACGTTTTCTCAGTTCGGTTCTTATAAAATGTTTGTGTTGAAAAGAGCTAGCAGGCTTTAGAGGGGTGTCAAAATGCTCTTGAAACTAGTAATATTATAAAGTTTTCTTCGCCTTCAATATTGCCGAAAATTCTCCGATTAGATAAGGCAAAAATATTTTTATAAAATTAGTGGTAACCAAAACATCTAGACCTCCACCCTATTTACGCTTATGCTAGAAGATGTAGCTGCGATCGACCCGTTATCTTTTCATCATCGTTCTACATTTATCGGATTCAACTTTTTCGTACTATTTTGTAGCTGTTTTCCACACTTGGTATTCCAGGCGCTATACCTGTACTAATCCATTTACTATCCCCTCTCATTTACTAGGGTTAGCACCAAGAAAAGCAGTTTGATCTTTTAAATCATATAGATAACAATTCGAGCGAAAACTACCCGATAGTTTTAAACAAGAAAGCGGGTAGGCTTTAGCCCTTCTAAACTCGCTTGCCACTATGACTACTTGTTTTTCCTGTATGGATGACTTCAAATCAACAACCTTTTCTTTTCTAACCGCTTTAATATCCCATATATGTTGAACAGATGTAGTTGGTTGCATGAATGTTTCTTCACTTAGAGATTTCCGAAGTATTAAATTTAAACTTGGCGTTTTCCTTGCAAGATTTCTTGCCGCTTCAACAAGCTCTATTTTACTTGCTTCAGGGCCAATTGTGCATACAAACAATCTATTTTGAAAATGTAAGTAAGAGGTTATATATTATACTTTTTAAAAATGTTATTCAACAAATATATTAAGTGTTTTGAACAATTGCATTACATTTTGTTATATTTCTATAAAACTAATAAAAGAAGTTATTTTTAACTTAAATTTTTTTCTCTATCTCTAGTGTCTTCTCTATATTTCTCCATTAATCAGATATAAACAGAAGTACGCAAAATCCCGGGGTGAAATATATCCTCTTAATGTGAATTTGGGCAACAAAAAATAATTGTGCATTACTTACCTCAATGAGCCCGACATATTCAAAAAGTTTCATAACTTTTTGAATTTCCGGGTGGTGAACGTTCTCTTGTTAGTCTGAAAGTAAACGTTTATAGCGACATTTCAGATTGAAGCAATGTTTGTTATATCGTTAATATTTTATGAACGATGTTTGTTGCATTGTAAACAGTAAACAGTTGAGTGTTTCAATTGGATTCCCAGTTGCAAATCAACCCCTCTTCTTGTATATGAGTAATTGTATATCACATCATAGAGGAGTCAAGAAAAAAAGTATAACTGCAGCACATTTGTACTACATTGGAAAAAACTAAAGGATTGGACCAAAACCATTAAATAATAAGCCCAGTCAGATAAATGGGAAGCTTTTCGCAAGTTGAAAATAGCGCCATCTAGCGGTTGGGAGTGCTGCATTCGGCACCAAGAATATTTTAATAAAATTTTGCTTCTAAAATTAAAGCTTAAAATAAGGAGTTCATATTTTCTAAGAAAGTCGTTTGTAAATTCCGGTGTCAGTCAGTAATTTCACATTTTACGAACAGAATTTGTCTGTGCCGGAAAGGGTTAATTGCATAGTGATGTAAATTTCCATCACTTTTTATTTAACTTTTAATAAATAAATTAACTTCTTCGCCACCACTATATTTATATAGAAATATTAATCCAGTAAATTTTCACATTTTTTTTTCATTATAGTTTTAGCTTTAGTGTAAAAGATCCCAATAATTAGCAAGCTTTTAAAGGAAGTGCAAAAACAAAACATCAATAAAAATCGTATGAAATATCGATATAAATAAATCGTATCGTTTCTCTGCGACGCACTTCTGTTTTGTCCGCCTTCCGCAGCAGAGGTTTGGCGCTAGTGTGTCGCTAACAAATTTAACACTACCTGACTGGGTTTATTATTTAATGGCTTTGGATTGGACTGATAACTACATCAGCCAATCAGGCGAGAGTAGCCAGCCAACCAAATTTAACTAGCACTAAGCAAAGAGACAAGAGAGTAGCCAGCCTATCAAATTTAACTGACAATACTGTTCTAGACTATGTTATATTTTGTTTGCTATCATGATTTTTCCGGGAACACATATTTTATTTACAATTACGAATGCACGATGTTTTGTAGAAATCGAAGGTAGAAAACCAATTCGATTCCTAGAGTTCGGGTATCAAATAAGGCAAAGAAAACTTTTAGATATTATTGGTATTGAAATTCGAGGGACCGTTCAAACGCTGAAAAAAATCCGCCTGCGACAGCCGTCATCTAGTATTCAGGGGACGGTGCATCAATGCTTAGTGGCGTCAGCTTCGGCCTCGACTGAACGGAAATCGTTATCAGTTCCATCTATTGTTTACAATGCGAACTAAAATCAAGAATTACAGTAAAAAAACTCCTGACATCAGTGGCGTAGCGTCAGGGGGGGGGCACGATCATTTTACTACCAGTATAATTATATACTACATTTAGTCTTATTAAATCTTTGAACGGTATGAATTAAATAAGGCCAAATATAGTGTATAAAAATACTGGTAGTAAAGTGATCCGTGCCCCCCTTGACGCTACGCCTCTGCCTGACATCATACGTAGCCCTCGTACAAGAATTTTTTAAATATCACCGTTTGCAAGTTATGGAATTTTAAAATCCATCAGTCATTTTTGGCACACCCAGTATATTAATATCATTTTGCAACGTTTACACAAATTTTCGAGTTTAAGTGTCTGTTCTGAAACAAAAGTCATCTTTGTGGTAACATATATTTACGTAAAATAGCATAAAAATATTTCTTCTGAAAGGAAATGGCAAATGTCGTTTTCGATTGAATGTGAAACATCAAACGAAAGTAATCGTGACAACATTCACGGTTCTTGAAGCAACAGTAAATAGCACCTAAAGGTTCTTTAGAACCATTGGAAGTTGAAAAAGCGATAAAATCGTCTAAGTGAGGTTCCATTATACGTTTGTTCAAAATCCATAAAAGCATCAAAAGAAAAAAATACAGTAAAACAACAGTTCAAACATGCTTTTGGTCTTAAGGAAGTCGCATTACATAAAGTATTTCATTGGAAAAAAAAAGAGAGAGAGATAGACAGATAAGGGTAAATCATTTTTTAAAAGTAAAAATATGAGATTAAAATCTGCGTATACGTTTTCTCCTATAAGGGGATTCATGAAATCAATTTCTCGTTTTGCTAGTAAATTTTTTAACATTTATATACATTATAAATATAACAGCATATCATAAGTTTTATGAGTGAAAATATTGGTTTTAATCATACATAATTATGCTCATTTTTCTTTTAAAATGTACTGAAAATGGTATATACTAGGTGGAAAATAAAGAAAATAAAGGTACAAAAAGAAAAGGAATTTAAAGAAGAAAAACAACGTGTATTCTATTTAAAAACAGATTGAACCACTAGCTATGTTCAATCATGAATAGGTATTTCAAAATATCTTTTACTTAGATTTTAGACTTTTTATTTTTTTTTTTAACTAAATTTTTATTTTTGTTCTTGTTTTTGATAAAATTGTAATACTGATTCCGCGATTTCTAATGTAACTTCTAGCTACATTTTATATTGTTTTTCTGTGAATTCATTTTACTTTTTTTTTGTTTACCCTTGTATTATGTTTCTTATTTTATATTGTTCCCAATGTAATAAAGCAAATTTCTTTCGATGCTTTATGCATTTAATGTACGTGGTAATTATTTCAAATTACAAATTTTTTAGGTTTCCTTTTTCTGTCTAATTCAATGAAAGATAATTCATATTGTTGGATTGTTTCTACATTTACTTCTTCATACATACAACAGCGAAATATTCAATAACAATATTTGCATCCGATTTTATATGTAAATTTAGGATATTTATGCAGATTGTGCTTACAAGTTATATCTCACATATATGTTTGAAAGATAAACTGAAATCGTATTAAACCATTTATTTAATAGACTAAAGTTTATGAGTTGATTAAGTTATTTTTGTTGATATATATAGAGATTTCTTATGCTATTTTTTAAAAAATAACATGCAATAAAAGTTCTTATTTGTCATTAATTGTAAACGTATTCATCTGTTAAAATTTTTATCAATTTTTTATGTGTAAAATTCTTAAATGTCATTAATTGTAGACGAATTATGACTTTAGCAAGCTAGGGTAAAATACGACTGTTGTTATTTACACAAGTTGTACAATTTGTTTTTATTATAACATCTATGATTTTAAAATATATAATTTTTTCCTTTTGAAGATTATGTGTATATTAATTAGAAAGTAAAATGTTTAAAATGGCATTAAAATTTTTAAAGTTACTAATGGCATTAAAATTTTTAAAGACTATTGACTAACCTCAAAAATTAATGCGATAATGCAAATATATTAATCTTTATTTCTGATAAAAGAAAACAAAACTGTCTGTATTTTAAATACGTTTTATTAATTTATACAATGTATTTCAAGCAAAATTAGAATATTTTTTACCACTGAATTAAGAAGAAATAAATAATATTACGTTTGCGGTATAAACAAGTATTATATTATATTGTTAGAATTTATTAATGCAAAAATAGTAATTAAGTACTGCATATAACAACGAAATGTAATATGAAACTCACAATTTGTTAATATAGGAATTTTTAAATATTACAATGACTGTTTAAAATTAACCTATAACTTTTTGAATAAAAATTCTTTTCTTTCGCTAAGCAATTAAGGAAAATTATTTGCTGATGAAAATTCACCATCCTTTTCTCTCCTCTCTCCATTGAAAGTAAGTAATTAGGCAAAAAGATAAATCTAATTGTCACTGAATGATTTTTCAGAAATTGTCTTCAGAGAAAGGGTTTAAGTTAATCTTTGAATAAATAAAGAAGCAGGCAAACAACGAAAAAATAACAAAAACTAGTGAAAACAGTGAGGATGTTCTTAATTTATAAAGCATTATTAGATCCCAAGCTTTTAATTATATATTCTACTGCCAAATGCAATAACATAATTAGGCTTTAAAATATATAAAATATGATTGAATAGCTTTTTGAATAGAAATTCTTTTATTTCACTAATAGTGTGTAAGCAATTAAGCAAAAACTATTTGTTGTGGCAAATTAACTTCCTTTTCTCTCCTCTACCCATTAAAGATTAGTAATTAGGCAAAAGATAAATCTAATTGTCACTGAATGGATTCTTCAGAAATTCTCTTGAGAGAAAGGATTTAAGTTAAGCTTCGAATAAATGAAGAAGCAAACAGCAATGAAAAGAAAAACCAATGAAAACAGCAATAATGTTCTTAGATTATAAAGAACTATTATATCCCAAAATTTTAATTATATATTCAGCTGCGAAATACAATAACATAATTAGGCTCTGAAATATGTGAAATATGGTTGAATATAGTTTTGAATAGAATTTTTTTTCTTTCTCTAATAAAATGTAAGCAATTATGCAAAAATATTTGTTGTTGCAAATTCATCTTTATTTTGTGTCCTCTCCCCATTAAAGATAAGTAATTAGGCAAAGAATAAATCTAATTGTCAGGAATGGATTCTTCAGAAATTCTCTTGAGAGAAAATATTTCAGTTAAGCTTCGAACAACTGCAGCAGTAAACAACAACGAAAAGAAAAACTAGTGAAAACTGTGAGAATGTTCTTAAATTAGAAAGCGTTATTAGATCCCAAATTTGTAATTATGTATTCGGTTCAAAATGCAATAACATAAATAGACTCTAAAATATGTGAAATAAGGTTGAATGCCTTTTTGAAAAGAAATTTGTCTCTTTCGCTTATAGAGCATGGTTGCCAATTTTTACGCTTTGTTTAAGTCAAATAAACATAATGGAACCAGAATTTTTACTTGAAAAGCCAAATAAAATCCGAATTACGTTTCATTTGAAGACGCAGCACTAACTTTATTAAATAATTTTTTTCGGTTCAAAACATAATTATATGATTTAACAGGGCATAGTAGTTGGCAGCTATGATAGAGTGTAAGCAAATAAGCAAAAGTATTTCTTGCTGTACATTCACCTTCCTTTTCTCTACTCTCCCCATTAAAAGTAAGTAATTAGGGAAAAGATAAATCTAATTGTCACTGAATGGATTCTTCTGAAATTCTCTTGAGCGAAAGGATTTAAGTTAAGCTTCGAATAAATGAAGAAACAAATGACAATGAATAATAATAAAAAAAACTAGTGAAAACAGTGAGGAAGTTCTTAATTTATAAAACATTATTATATTTTAAGTTTTTAATTACATATTCTAATGCGAAATGCAATAAAATAATTAGACTCTAAAATATTTGAAATGTGGTTGAGTACTTTTTTGAAGAGAAATTATTTTCTTTCGGTAATATAGTGTAAGGAATTAAGCAAAGATATTTCTTGTTGTAAATTCTTCCTTTTCTCTTCTCTCCCCATTAAAAGTAAGTAATTAGGCAAAAGTTAAATCTAATTATCACTGAATGGATTCTTCTGAAATTTTCTTGAGCGAAAAGATTAAGTTAAGCTTTGAATAAATGAAGAAGCAAATAACAATGAAAAAAAATAGTGAAAACAGTGACGAAGTTCTTAATTTATGAAACATTATTAGATTTTAAGCTCTTAATTATACATTCTGCTGTGAAATGCAATAACATAATTAGACTCTAAAATATTTGAAATGTATAGTTGAGTACTTTTTTGAAGAGAAATTCTTTTCTTTCGCTAATAGAGTGTAAGGAATTAAGCAAAAATATTTCTTGTTGTAAATTCCCCTTCCTTTTCTCTACTCTCCCCATTACAAGTAAGTAATTAAGCAAAAGATAAATCTAATTGTCACTGAATGGATTCTTCTAAAATTCTCTTGAGCGAAAGGATTTAAGTTAAGCTTCGAATAAATGAAGAAGCAAATAACAATGGGAAAAAATTGTGAAACAGTGAGGAAGTTCTTATATATTCTGCTGCGAAATGCAATAACATAATTAGACTCTAAAATATGTGAAATGTGGTTGAGTACTATTTCGAAGAAAAATTCTTTTCTCTCGCTAATAGAGTGTAAGGAATTAAGCAAAAATATTTGTTGTTGTAAATTCACCTTCCTTTTCTCTAATCTCCCCATTACAAGTAAGTAATTAAGCAAAAGATAAATCTAACTGAAATGGTCACTGAATGGATTCTTCTGAAATTATATTGAGCGAAAGGATTTAAGTTAAGCTTCGAATAAATGAAGAAGCAAATAACAATGAAAACAAAAACTAGTGAAAACGGTGAGGATGTTCTTAATTTATGAAACATTATTAGATCTTAAGCTTTTAATTATATATTTTGCTGCGAAATGCAGACTCTAAAATATGTTAAATATGGTTGAATAGTTTTTTGAAGAGAAATTATTTTCTTTCGTTAATAGAGTGTAAGCAATTAAGCAAAAATATATGTTGCTGCAAATTCACCTTCCTTTTCTCTCCTTTCACCATTAAAAGAAAATAATTAGGCAAAAGATACATCAAATTTTCAGTGAGTGGATTCTTCTGAAATTCTATTGAGCGAAAAGATTTAAGTTAAGCTTCGAATAAATGAAGAAGCAAATAACAGAGAAAAGAATGCCCAGTAAAAACAGTGACAATGTTCTTAAAATATAAAGCATTATTAGATGTAAAGCATTTAATTATATCTTCTGCTGCGAAATTCAATAACATAAATAGACTCTAAAATATGTGAAGTATGGTTCAATTCATTTAATCCAGATTTAAAGATGGTGCAATATTGTAGACACTCGTACCAAAGAAATCAAAAACTTGTTTCAGTTGCTTTTTTTTAAAAATATAATATGGAAAATTGCATAGAAAGTAATTGCGCGAATGCAAAGTATTCGTGGTAAATTACGAAATTATTAATTTGTAGTAAACTACTAAACTATTAATTTGTAGTAAACTACTGAACTATTAATTCATAGTAAACTACTAAACTATTAATTCACAGTAAATTACTATATTAATTCGTATTAAACGACTAAAATATTGATTCGTAGTAAACTACTATATTTTCAGCGATGTTTAATTACGCGCTTTTCGCATAGTTACAGTGCGAATTTATGTTCTGTTTACGAAAAAACATACATTTTATTACGAAATAAAGTTTTAGATTTATGCGTATTTTTTAAAATTTTAGAAAATAAATTAGAAATGTTATTTAAACAAGACAAGAGTGTTGTTTATTCTCATTTATTTAATGACTAGCAGATCCGCTCGGCGTTGCTCTTCCAGTTAAAACATTTTACCGTTTTTGGGGATTACTTTTAAATATATCTGGAATCGCTAGTCAGTTTTTCTAAACGAACAACGCCTCTTTACAGTTGCCTAATTAAAAAAAAAAAAAAAAAAAAAAAAAAAAAAACGCTCTTGATCTCCATGTTGCGTTTATCGTCATAAAAACGGTTTTTGCCAAAAAAAAAAAGAAAGAAAAAGGATTACTTAGCAAACCAACGTTGCAATTCGTTTGCCTGTCTCTTTGCTGCGTTAAAGAGAAAAAAAATCAATGGCCTCACTTTCTTTATAAATTAATTTAAAAAAAAAACTATTACATATATTTTTTAATTATTTTAATCGATTCCTGTAAGACAAAAACGTTGAAAAAATTAATATTTATTTATTTATTTAATTTATTTTTGAATTACATTTTTTTTCGCATCATAGGTTTAAAAAGAGGTAGAAAGATAAGATTTTTTTTTCACCGCAATAAGTTAAAAAAATCTTATTTTCTAATATATTTTCATACTTAAAGTCACTCTCATTGCTTTTTTGGACTTTTTATTTTCATTTATTCTGAACATATTATCGTATAAAAAACTATTATAGTATGAACGTTTCATATCGACAAGAATTCAAGCTTATATAAATGAAATACGTTAAAATTTGTAACCTATGTTTTTCATCTTGTACGATAATAATAATCAATCAGGCAGGCAGTAAATACAGATCCTAAAATTCTACTAAAAAAATCTAAACATTTTTTTTTTTAAATATGGCAAAACTGACATTTAAACATTCTTCAAATAGAAACAATCAGAGAGGCACAAATATACATGCAAGTTTTATTAACATTCGCATCGGGCGATTTTTATTAAATCTGTGTTTTAAAACCGTAGAAACTTCTCCCTCATAGCATAAATTATGCATATTTTATGCATATAATAAACATAGCAAAATATGTACAACATGATATAAATGCATTTTTTTGTAAGGTAGAAGATACGCCCTTTGTCAATGATTTTTTTGAACTAAAACGGGACTTCTCGTTTCCGATCAGGGTTAACAGTTTGGCCTCTTTTTAATTCAGAAATTTTAAATTCCTACCGAATTCATGAAAAAAGAATTTTTACTTTAAATAATCACGAAATGTTTGTCATTAAATTAAATAAAAATTTCTATTTGATATATCTGGTAAAAATTACGAATTTTCTGAATTTAAAACAAGGGCAAACTGGTAACCTTGTTCCCGATGCGAATGTGTTCAAGCAATCAAAACGTATTTTTTAAAAAGAAGACAAAACTGACATTTCTCTTTCAGGGGCAAGTAATTGTGCTTCTGTAATACTGAATTCATACCAGTATTTTTGAAAAATTTGATTTGAAAATAACAAATTGCAATTTTAGCACTTTTTTCAAAATTTTTAAAGGAAAATTTTGTTTAAAAATTATGGTACAAATCTTGATTAAAACTAAGTGGTATAAGGAATATCTCACCGCCTTTCAAGAGGTTAACCCTTTTCTGGCACAGTGGTCCTACTCAGTGGGCACACCTAATTTTAATTCTAAACTTGCATTCGGCACCAAGAATATTTTAATAAAATTTTGCTTCGATAATGAAAGCTTAAAATAAGGAGTTCGTATTTTCTAAAAAAGTCGTATGTAAATTCCGGTGTCAGTCAGCAATTTCTCATTTTACGAACAGACCTTGTCTGTACCGGAAAGGGTTAAACAATCTTCGAAAAAAAATCAATCAACTGACATTTACTATCTTCAAACAAAAATAAATCAACTGACATTTACTATCTTCAAACAAAAATCAATCAACTGACATTTACTATCTTCAAACAAAAATAAATCAACTGACATTTACTATCTTCAAACAAAAATAAATCAACTGACATTTACTATCTTCAAAGAAATATCAATCCGAGAGGCAGTAACTATACACCCTAAGTTACATTTAAACATTCAAAACATCTTTTTAAAAAATGTAAAAAATGATCGTATCGGAGAGGGGCGGACAATTGATGCTTTTCTACCCACCTTTGCTCTTGCAAAGTCTTTTTCTTTCTCATCCTACTTCTCAGAAGAAATTAATTATGGAAAATATAAAACTTCCCTCTCCTAACTTGGACTGAATGAATTCGATAGACAACCGCTTAACAAAACTTTCGTTACGCTTCGAGCAAACAAAAATTACAGTATTAGTATTTTGTACTTTTTTTAACTGCTAAATCATTGTCAGATCGCAAACGTTTAAATTGTATCTACTGTGACGAAATACAGGTACTTATTTAGACTCTATAATATTTTGAGATTTAATAAAGTGTTTAATTTTTAAGATTAAATAATGGAGTAATACGCATGTACATATTCAAACAAGGGACCAATTAAATACATGATCTTTACAAGAGGAAGCTGTTTTTAAAAGGTCATTTATATATCTATATTTTTTGTATATAAAAATATTTAAATTAATATAGAATATTGAATGTAAATGATCCGCATAATAACTAAATACAAATAATTTTAATTACGCGGCTTTGACGTAAATACACATGGGAAACAGATCAACATTTATTTATATATTTAATTTTGGTGTATTCTTTTAGGAATTATGAATTTTTGTTCGTAGTCACGTTTCAGTTTTATTCCTTTTACGCACAATATTTACGCAAAATGTGTAAAGGGAATTTTTTATGATCAGAAGATGGAAAAATATATCGAAATACAGTATTTCTGTTGCAAGTTATTTTGCACCTCCCGAGAGGACTTTTGGTCTTACGCTAAATGTAACTAAACGTCCGTATTTCGACACAATCTTCTTAGAGCATCTTGTTAGACCAGATTTACATTACTTATAAGAATTCCGAAACGTTCGAACGAGAAAAATATTTGTTTATAATAAAATCTGGAAAATTTTCGACGAAAACGCATAATAACGGGGTTTACTGCGCGGCCACGCTCGACTTCTTGTAATACTGACTTCTTTCAATATTTAGTATGCATGTATTATCACAAAATGTTTTAGAGGACTTGGATACAGTTTTATTTATAAACTACTAAAATTTCTGAGAGTTTGGACGACGAAAACTATTTCTTTTTCGTTTTTGTTATGTTAACGAACCTGACGTGAAAACTAAAAAAGCGAAAAAGAAAATTATTTTTACAACTAAATAACAATATTTCTAACGTAATTTTTATACGAGCTGTAAAACCGTTATATTTATAACCATTAAAAAGTTCAAAGAGTTAGTACAACAAAAACTATTTTTTTTTTTAACTATGAAACGATCCTACATAAAAAAAAGAAAATGTTTTCTGACGTGTACTTTTATAACTAACTGCCAGTAATTTTTTACGTTTTTGTCATTAAAAATATAAATTCACACAAAATCGGGTTAAAGATATAAAGTAATACAAATTTGAGGTTAATTTGAGGTTATTATCACGGAACTGGGTATCGCCGGGCGGGTCAGATAGTTTAAAATAGAAACAGACATTTTCTACCGTGAAAGTGAAAATATTAACTCGCTCAATAAAAATATAAGAAGTAATCATTAGGAAACAGTTGCATAACATTAAAAAAACATTTTCATACATCCAATAGGCAAACAAATGTTTCGATTGAGTCACTAAAATGAAGAAGTAGTCATAATGCGTTTTTTTTTTTTTTCCTTTTCTTTTCTTTTTTTCTTTTTTTTTTTAAGTATCATTAAGTGACATAAAAGTTTTTAGTGCCATGAAAGTTTCAAATGTCATAAAACTATCGCACTGAGTTCCATTATGTATTTATTGAAACGCTTAAAAGAACAACACACGGGAAGATAGAGCCGTAAAAGTTTTCGAATATATTTCTAATCGTAACAAAACGTTAAAATGCATTTTTAAAGTGTTTTTTTTTTCCTCGGAAAATTTGTGGGTTAATAGTTATTTTTGAACGGTTAATTTTCTGTGCCCTGGTAGTTTCAGTTATACAAATTGTATTAGTTTAAAAAAACTTTTTTTTAAATACATACCAAACAGTAAAATTGACAATAATAAAAAATTACTTTTGTAAAATATTGAATGAATGCATTTAACTAAAAATAAAGTAACAACAAATCATCAAAAAGATAAAATATAAATGTAAACGTTTTTACTTACCCATCATACGTAGTATAGGGTAAGTCTTGTAATCGTTTTGAAAATCGAAAAAAAAATTTTGACGGATTTACACGTTTCAGACACTGGAGATTCCGAAAAATATATTTTTAGGAAAAAAAAATGCCGTCCGTCTGTGTGTCTGGAAACGCTCTATCTCCCGAAAATTTTGAGATAGAGACTTGCAATTTGGAATCCATTGAGTATGTAATAATGGGAAGAAGCCTATTGAATTTCAATAACCTCGATTAACCGGAACTATTTTTTTCGGACTCTCGAAATATTCGTTCTGATAAAAGGTATATAAAAATTTTCGAAATTAGTTATTTTAAGAAATGAATATAAAAGACAATAAAAAACATAAATTTTGCATAAAGCATGAAGTCGATCGGATAATTAGTTACCGAGATATTTGGGATCCTATTTTCCACACTCTTCGATTTTTCATGACCCTGTATTTCATCCAAATTTCCAGATATATTTTAATTGGAAATGTGACGCGTAATCATATGCAGTAAACCGCTAGTTAATAGGATTAATATTTTTGGAGTTATAAGGATTTTTCTTTCAAGCAATTCAGTAATCGAGCCTTTGAAGTTTATGACGTCATCAAGCTACGATTTTATTTGAATTGCAATGCATTTTATAAGTAGTTTACACATTTGTATTTTAATATTTTACATTATGCATATCCATGATGGGTAAGTATTACGGTGGCCTCCAACGACTAGTTTATTTTTTATTTTAAAAAATTTAATTGTTTATTAACATTAATTAGTTCATAATTGAAGAAATTATATAATTTTTCTTCGTTTTGTCTAAATATTTATCCCACCAACTGCATTTTGCAATAGCTAGAAGAAGTGCACAATCAAATAGAATTTTCTGGCAACAGAAATATTTTGAATCTAGTCTAATTAAAGCTTTTCTCTGTATGAATTATATTACATCGTTTCCAAATAAACAGAATGGAGTGGGTGAATAAATTACTTTACATGAGAAGTTTGTCTACACATTTTCATGCAGCTATCACAATTAATTTGCGTCAACAGAAATGAAATCACATATGTTAAAATAGCATTCCTCTTATAAGAAATTCACTTTTGATTTGAAAAGTTCAAAAGAGAAAAAAAAGAATATGTACTATGGATTATCGATATGCAGCATGTTTGTAAAATATTTTAGTAAAATAAGAGAGATAATACTATTCCTTAAGACAAGCAGTTTTTGTATAGGAAACTAATATCACTCCCCCCTAAACACTCCCAATTGAGTCCAAATTTTCGTTTATAAGTATTTTTTTTCTTTTACTAAAATGTTTAACAGAATAAATTTTCTTTGCATGAATTGAGTTGGAACGCACTCCAAATCTGTTTAACTTGCATGCAGATGATTTTAGATGATTTCTTGTGATATCATCCAAGATCTATAGGGCGAAATATGATGACATGTAATTTCTTGAGAAATGATTGTTTATTCGATATATTTTTTTAACTTTAACTACTTAAATTTTACAATTTGCGAAAGTAAAATTAAGCATCTTTGAGCTAAATAGTTTATTATGTTAAAAGAAGCCATCAAACTGTAAATTGAAAAACTTTTTAATGTATACCACTTCTGTTTTAGGATTTTTCGACATTATAACTTAATATCTTCTTATTCTTACAAAATACATGTGATAAATTTCACAATTAACCCCTTCAGTGGCAAAGTACTCTTGCAGCTAAAATATTGAAATGATTGATTGACACCAGGATTCACGAACGAATTTATTTTAAAATAAGTAAACGCTTTTCCTCATATATCTTAAAAATTCAAAATTTGATTATAAAATTCTGGTGTCATTGTGGCATTTTGGAATTAAAATTAACCGTTTGAGTGCTATGAAGCGCGATAGCGCCGCAATGTATCTGCGGTACAAACAAATTGTGTTTCAACCCAGAAATTTTATCTTATAAAATGTAACTCACTAGATCGCTGTAAATGCTTCAACTGTTGAATAAAAATTAAATGATTTCAATTATTGAATAAAATTTCTGGGTTGACACAAAATTTTTTTGATCCGCAGATACATTGCGGCGCTATCGCGCTTCATAGCACTCAAACGGTTCAGTGGTATATATAATATACCTGTGCCCTTCAAGGGGTTAAGGTGCATTGCATATTTCTCATAGATGTATTGTATATTCCAACGTATAACGAATTCCGTAATCAATTATATTTTGACCCAGACTTTTGTTTAATGAAATATTACTTATTACTTCTTCATAGTTATTTAATTTTATTTATGAAATAAAAATTATGTGTAGGTTTGTATGAACTGCGCGCTATACGCAAACATATAGGGTAATTATTAATTTTTGCACTCGAGGTTTTTTAATCTTTTTGCATAAACATCTTAAACACACAATGCATTGTTAGATAGGTACATTGTAAAAAAAAAAATTTAACTACGCAACACATTTTTTTAATAAAATTCATAAAAATCACAGAAATTCACACATAATTAATTCAAATTATTACCAAGTTGAATGTTAAGTATAAAATATCGCATAGAGAGAAATTTGTTCAGATTTTTATACTGCAACAGAGAATTTTCTATAATGGAAACAGCCATAAGTTGGTTTCTGATCGAAATGTTTTATCGACACAGGCAAGGATGTATAACCAATTGAAGATGATAAAAAATGTAATATGGTATCATTAAGTCACGAATAAACATTATGTGCACATTGATACAAATGATAAAGTGCAGAAAGACGAAATTTATATAAAATAAATAAATATATTTATAAAAAATAAATGAAACAAACATCTATCACATACCGAGTGTCCCAAAAAGGACTTATGGATTTTTAAATTCAATAACTTGCAAACGGTTACAGATATTTAAAAACATCTTGCAGGAGGGCTTCTGTGTGATGTCAAAAGTTTTTTTTACTCTGATTCTTGATTTTAGTTCGAATTTCAAACAATAGATGGCGCTGAGAGCGATTGGCGTTCAGTCAAGTTATAGCCCTGAGTACTAGATGGCGGCAGCCGCAGGCGGATCTTTTTTTTTTTTTTTTAGCTTTTGAGCGGTTTCTCGAACTTTAACACCAATAATATCTAAAAGCTATCTTTGACTTATTTGATCTCAGAAAAACTAGGCGAAGAAAACTTTTAGAAATTACTGGTGTTGAAGTTCGAGGAACCGTTCAAACGCTGAAGAAATAAAAAATCCGTCTGCGACAGCCGCCATCTAGTATTCAGGAGACGGCGCATCAATCACCGCCCCCTGAATACTAGGCCTGTGTGCTGAGAAAAATGGCGGCTATCGCAGGCGGAATTTTTTTTTCAGCGTTTGAACGGTCCCTCGAACTTCAACACCAATATTGTCTAAAAGTTTTATTAGCCTTGTTTTTATGAGATCAAACAAGTGAAAGATAACTTTTAAATATTATTGGTGTTGATGGAGGGACTGTATAAACGCTGAAAAAAAATCCGCCAGCGACAGCAGCCATTTTTGTCAGCGCGAAGGCCTAGTATTCAGTGGGCGGTGCATCAATGATGAGTGGAGTGAGTTTAGGCTTCGACTGAACGCCAATCGCTGTCAGCACCATCTATCGTTTGAAATTCGAGCTAAAATGAAGAATCACAGTAAAAAAACTCCTGACATCAGACATAACCCTCCTGCAAGATTTTAAAAAAAATATCTGTCACCGTTTGGAAGTTATTGAATTTTAAAATCCATCAGTCATTTTTGGGGCACCCTGTATATAATATATTTATTAGCCTTTTTATTACGGGGAAGGAATGGTGGTAATTTTTATATTCAATCGTATCACAACTTAGAAAAAAAATTGCTGTGGTAGATATCTCTTGAAATTTCCTTTGAAAAATGTATGGCAGAGATTACTTCTTAAAAACTGGTACACTGGGAAGCATGTGTGCCTATCCGTATAATTTACATGGTGGATTTGAATTTGATATTCTATTATTCCATATAATTTTTTTGGTGTGAATTTATATTTCGAATCTAGCTCAATTATCATACTAGTCTACGAATGTTTGCACGTATGTATAAGTGCGTATTCTGTAATTTGTTAAAAGAACCTATTTATTTAATATTAAATATTTTTTTAACAAAAAACGTAGTTTCTTAAAATAAATTTCCATTATAATTTTTGTTATTAAAATATTGTATCGATTCGTACTCAAATGGATAATATTGATTAAATATTTCAAATACAGTGACCGCTCACTTATACGTGATGCTCAGTAATTACTTTTTCGTACCACTATTTTAAAACAGTAAAATTTGATTTATAATTTCTGCGATTAAATAAGGAGGAAAATTACTGGTGCCGAAAAATAATTACCGTCTATCGCGTATAAGTGAGAGTCACTGTAATATTGCCAACTATTTATTTCTGTGCTTAATACTTTGCCTACGGGTCGGTACATAACTTACCAGCGGATTATTTTTGATTCTATCCGTACAACCGTTTTAAACTTAATGTCTGTTATACACTTATTCTAGGATATTTTCAACGGAAATCTACCACAAATAAATCTTTTTTAAATTTTGGTACGATTGAATACAGAAATAGTTGCTGGGCTTGACCCGTTATCAAAGGGTTAAAGTGTTTATTTAATGCTTTTATTTTATTTTAAACACACACAAATTAGTTTAGATTTGTGCAATTTTCTGATATTTTTTTAGGTTTCCTTACATAAAAAGTAAAAACGGAACCATTATAAGATCACTCCTGTGTCTGTCTGTCTGTCTGTCAGAGCACTTTTCTAATAAACAATGAAAGTTCAAACTTGGGAAAGTTATAAAGCCTTTTTACCCACATATTTTCACATTATTAGCCAGTCACAAATATATTTAGGGAAAAATTAGGGGACTGATTAAGTTACTTGAAAAGAAATATGTTTAATTTTTGTACATTGTGTGGGGTATCGTGTGAAAGATCTCGCAATATCCAACTCAAAAATAAATTTGTTTTAATTGTAGGTATTATATTTTTAGAGATATCGTCGAAAAAATATGTCCCCGACCCTCTATTTCCGAATCTACTGAAATTAAAATTATGAAAAGATAAGGGTAGTAGCATTTCATTTAAACGTTGCAGGAAAACTATAGGATTTCCCTAGATAACATGGTTTTTGAGAAAAAAAGCATTTTTTGGTTACACACAAACTATACGGGCGCTTTAGATATCTATCGACGCAGAATCATCCAAGGATATTTGATAATGATTTTCGAAAGAAAATTGTCAGTAATTAGCCGAGATATTAATTAAGTTACGCGAAAAAAAATTGTGTTATATATCGTGTAGGGTATCATTCGGAAGATCTCCTAACATCTAACTCAAATATATATATATATGTTTTAATTTTAGGTATCATATTTTCAGAGATATCATCCAAAGTATACTGGAAAAATATGTCCCCCCCCCTCTTATTTCTAAATCTTCTGAAACTGAAATTATGAAAATGCTAGGGGTAAAACGAGTTAGTTAATTAATAAAGAGTAATTAATAAATTTATTGTACGGAACCCTTTGAGCGCGAGTTATACTCGCACTTAGCTGATTTATCTTTATTTTAGTCTGACATATGATGATTGGTATACTCTGAAATATAATTTTTTCAAGGGAGCTGCCACCCTCGCAATTCTCCACTAAATTGCACCAATGCCTCTCCCCCCATCCTTCAGCAACATATTATTATTATTATTTAAAAAGTAAACCCTTATTCACACGGAGAAAGCCTAACAGAGTTTAATAATCACAAGTCATTTCGCATTTTTTAGCTTATGAACAGGTAAATGGCAAAGATGACTTCTCAGAAAATTGATACTGATAGAATAAAAAACAAGTGGGTACGTGTGATCGAAAATCACACAAAGGGTTTCGTTAAATATTCCTTTCAAAACACTTTATCCTTTCTTTAATAAATCCAAATAAAGTTTATTCCCCCCCCCCCAAAAAAAAGTCATGTTTTTTATAAAGTAAAAATTTACCGGTCTATTTTTCTCGTATTTTTGTTTAGCTGAACCGGCCAGATAGCTTGCGAAGCCCACTATTATACCCTGTCATAATAATACTTGTCATGTGGACTAAATGCGATATTTAAAAAAATTAATTTCAAAATTAAAAATTATATATTATTAACCTTTAAAATGTTAAAATAAGCCAATATTTCCATAATCGGGTTTTTATCGTGATTCAATACGTTCCTCAAACTCATATGACGTTATTATCAATTACTGACGTCATATCTACTTGATTTCTCTATTACTCATATTGATACTCTTTTTGTATTATTCTCAAACATTTGAAAAAGTCCGTTAAACTTCCAATATGACGTCAGATTAATTTTCTTTTAATTTTCTACTGACGTCATATTAACCTGTTTTCTGTACTTACACATACTCATACTCTTTGTATTATTGATAAATGTTTGAAAATTTCCGTTTTATTACCGCTATGACGTCATGTTAATCTTTTTTTCAATGGTTGAAAATTTTTATTTCATTTTCATTTTTCATGTTAAAATCTTTCAATAGAAAATTAATTATTGTAGAAAGAATTTTACTGTGGATTTTTCATTGTTGGCAACTTCTATAACGAAATAATGTTTAAATATAATAGGAAAAGGCTGTTAGATTTTTGGTTTTTTATCTCTCTATCTTAAAATAATACTATTTTTTTTTTTTTTTATAATTTTTAGCGTGACAACAGGAATTCAGCTTTAAGTACACAAAATTTCAAGTCTGTAAGTTATACAGTTTCTGAGAACCGGCTCTGTGACGGACAGACAGAGAGGCGGGACGAATAGAGTTTCGTGAGATGAACGAAACCCTAAAAGCTGTCGTTGGGACGTATGGTATCCCAACACTTTAATCAGAAGGTCAACTGTTATAATATAGATGTTTCATTCAGTTTCTTATAAAACATATTTTGTAGTCTTAAAAAATATTGTAATTTTGTATTAAAAAAATATGTACAAAAGCAATGCAAAATGCTTTTAATTTAAAACAAATGAAAAGGTGATGATTATGTCTTTACAAAACAGGCTAAAATAAACCAAACTCCATGTCAATTTTATACCATTATATTACTCCCCATTGCTTCCTGTACGTGTATCCTTCACTGTAAATTATCCGTTATTTCAAAAAAGAAAATAAATAAATAAAAAGCAATGCTTCTGATTACTTCTCTCCAAAATGTTATTTTATATATGATTATATATATATATTTAAAAAAAACTTTTCCGATGCAACATCTCGTAATGACCGTATCACTTGAGGAAACAGGGTAAAATCTTGGATTTACTTGTATTTTAAGTTATGCGATCAAGCTATACTTGTGATTAAGCTATAGCTGAGTATTTTAAGCTATGTGCTCAAGAATAGGGTAAAGTGATAATTTTTAGAACTACGGTAAATAAATGATTCTTCTCTTTTATTCTTAAATTCAATTTTAAGTACTTTATAACAGTAATATAAGGTAATGCAAGTTTGGCCTACCTGAAAAGTCCGCGTAGGTGTGATAAATATCCAACTTGCGAATTAATCCAGCGATAATGCACATTTGAAGTAGATATTAACAAACACAATCTTGTTAAAATAAAGTATAGCTTCATTGTATAATTTCTAAGTTAATTATTTAATTACTGTTGAAGAAAAAGAAAGATTAATTTTACATTATAAAATTTACATCACACTATAAAAAGTTAACACATTTAATTTTAAGAGAAGTGTTCAGTAGTTCTGTATTTTAAGAAGGTTGCTCAGAGACTGAAGTATTAGTTCTTGGATGAGAGAAAAAAACACAGTCAAGTCTACGTCATTTAGCCTTGAACTCTTGAGGTTACACGTGTAAGTTCTTTAATGAGAATCTCACAGAAAACAGAAAAGTACTTTGTCAGCGCACACGTGTTTCGTTTCACCAGCTTGAAGTCGGATGGATGAATATTCAGGCTCACAATAATAGATGAAATGTTTATATCAGAAATCACTCTTCTAACACCCCTGCTTGATTTCTGAAGTATAAATGTTCTTGAGATTTAAATCTGTTCTGTGTTTTGTAAAGTCAGGTTTGGGAAGGGGCTTCGTTAGAATGTCAGCTGTCATAGTTTTGGTTGGGCAATATTGTAGTTCAATTATTCCCTTTTCCTTAAGATCTTTTATGCTGTTGTATTTTATATCGATATGTTTAGTTTTCGAATGATGTTTATAATTTTTAACCATGTTTATACAAGCTTGATTATCTTCGAATAAAGTTATGGGCAAATTTTGTTGTAGATCAAGGTCCTTTAGAAGATTGATAATCCAAACTGTCTCTTGTGCTGAAGTTGCTGCTGAGATGTATTCAGCCTCAGCGGATGATAAGGCAACTGAATTTTGTTTCTTAGTTGACCAGGAAATTGGTGTATTTCCTAATTTACATAAATTTCCCGTTGTTGATTTACGGTCATTTTTATCCCCTGCCCAATCGGAGTCAGCATATGTTGTTAGTATTGGCTCATTTTCTTTACTAATAATTAGTTTTAGTTCTTGTGTTGTTTTTAAATATCTAATAACCCGCTTTACTGCGTTCCAATCCTTTTCTCTGGGTTTTTCGTTTCTACGACTCAAAATGTTCACAGCGGCGGCTATGTCTGGTCTGGTTATTGTAGCTATATATAACAATGTTCCGATAGCTTGCCTATATTTACTGTTATTAGAAAGTAAATTTTCCTCATCAATTATGTTTAAGTACCCGGGTTCCATCGGAGTATCACAGGGTTTCGCTTCCTTTAAATCGAATTTTTCGATCAGTTCTTTTATTTTGTTTCTTTGATCAAGTGCGAAATTTCCTTCTTTACTTCTTTTTATGTTTATCCCCAGATAATAATTTACAAGTCCTAAATTTTTGACTTCATATTCCTTTTTTAGTTGTTCTATTATTTCATTTATTTCTTTAGTTTCCCCTGAAATTAATAAATCATCAACATATATAATGATGTATGTTGTACTTTCCTTTAATTTTCGTGTGAAGAGACATGGATCGGAGGTGCTTTGCACAAAACCAAGTTTAGTTAAACTTTCTTCTAATTTAATGTTCCATGCTCGTGCGGATTGCTTCAATCCGTAAATTGATTTTTTTAGTTTGCAAATTTTATTTTCCTCTCCCGGTATTACATGCCCTTCTGGTTGTGACATATAAACTTCCTCTTCTAAATTTCCGTGGAGGAATGCAGTCTTAATATCTATATGATTAACATCTAAATTTTTATACGCTGCACATGCTAGAAACGCTCTTATAGTTGTATACGTTACTACTGGAGCGAAGGTTTCAAAATAATCGCTTCCGTATTTTTGAGAAAAACCTTTGGCTACAAGACGTGCCTTATATTTTTCTATTTCATTATTTTCATTATATTTTTTGGTGAATACCCATTTATTCCCAATTACTTTTATTCCAGGTGGTGGATCAATTAGTTCCCATGTTTTGTTTTTTCTTAATGAATTAATTTCTTCATTAGTTGCTTCGTACCATTTGTTTCTATCATATGGGTTTTCGATTTTCGCTATATCTTTCCACTCTGTTGGTTCAATATTTTCTTTTTGTATTTTAGTAATATAAGAGAATCTATCGGGTGGAACTCCCCTATTTGATCGTTGAGATCTTCTAGGTTCGTTTTCGTTTAAATTTTCCTCATTGTCTGTTTGTTTATTTTCCTGCATGTCTATAAAGAATTTTGAGGAATCTCCCCCTGCTTTTTCAGGTTGTTTCTGAACTTCTAATTCTTCTCTCATATCAATGTTTGATTTTTTTTCGTTTTCATTTGAATTAGAGTTTTCTATAAATTTAACAGTTCTCGCCCTTATTACTTTATTATTGCCAATGTAGATCCTATATCCTTTTGATCTATTATCATAACCGATAAATGTTCCTTTTATTGCTTTATCATCGAGTTTTCCTCTTTGGGATTTATCGAGATAAGCATAAGCTTTGCAGCCAAATATTTTTATGTTTGATAAATTCGGTTTTTTGTTTGTCCATAGCTGGTATGGAGTTGAATTGTGTGATTTTGTTGGTAATCTGTTTATAAGATACACAGCTGTATTTAAAGCTTCGGCCCAAAATTTATTTGGCAGCTGCGCTTCCGATAATAGGCACCTTGTCATTTCGACTAAAGTCCTATTCTTTCTTTCCGAAACACCGTTCTGAGGTGCACAATGCGGAATAGTGAACTGGTGATGAATACCTTCATATTTTAAGAATTTTTCTAATTCTTCGCTAGTGTATTCACCCCCATTGTCTGATCGGATTTCTTTAACTGTGCGACCGAATTTATTTTTCGTTATGGCTACATATTCTTTCACTTTGGTAACTACCTCACTTTTATTCGATAAAAGAAATATCATTGTGAATCTACTAAAATCATCTGTGAATGTGAGAAAATATTTCTTCCCTCCTATGCTTTCTGTTTGCATCGGACCACATACATCCGTATGCACCAGATCGATCGCCTTCTTAGCTCTGTTCTCACTCTGTTTTGGATACGGTGCATTTGTTAGTTTTCCCTTTATACAACTCTCACAAACTATGTCATGTTTGCAATTTTTAATTTCTAGACCTGTTGCTAAATTGTTGGATAAGAGTTGTTTAATTGAATTAACATTTCTATGACCTAATCTCTTATGCCAAAGCTCAATGCAGTTTTTATTCTTGCATTGTTCAGCAAAATTGACATAGATTTCTTGCTTAGGTTTATATAGGTCAATTTCATATAAATTTTCTCTCTTTTTTCCTTCTAAGAGAGTTTTTCCATTATAGGATAAGTTACAGGTGTTATTTTCAAACATGAATTCATAACCATACTTTGTGGCTTTCGTAACCGACATTAAATTTGATTGAATATCAGGGACATATAAAACGTCCTTTAAAGTTATGTCATTTGATTGTGTCCGTAATTTTATTGTACCTGTCCCGTGCGATTTTAGTGTTGTTCCGTTTGCTATCGTGACAGTATTTTTGTTGTTATTGTCAATGTCAACAAATACATTTATGTCATTACAAATATGTGAACTGCTTCCAGAATCAACAATCCAAGTAGATTTAGATTCATTATGTGCGATTAATGATAATTGCCTTTGAGACATTGTTTTTTCGTTTTGATTTTCTTCGCTTTTACTCTCTTGAATTTGTGTGTTTTTTTCTGCTTTAGTTTTCGGAGTAAAATTACTTGCTTCAAAGCATAAAGACGAATTTTGTCTGTATTTTTCATTTGTTTGGTTCTTAGAATTTTTATTCTTAAGAAACCAACAATTTTGTCGCACATGGTTTTTTCTTTTGCAATTCGTGCAAAAAAGGTTTTGTTCTCTTTTTGGATATGCCCTAGTGTTTTGTTTTTGTTTATTAAATGTTTTGTATACATTTTCATGCGATGAATTGGAGCTTTCTTGTCTCCTTTGAAATTCATCTGTTAGTTTTCCTTTTATAAATTCCGAATTTAATTCTGTCTCTGATCGGGCCTCTAATGCCGTGATCAGAGTATCATAGCTAGGTGGAAGGGAGCACAACAAAAGTGCAGATAGATGAGAGTCCTTAATCTCTTCTCCTATAGATTTTAACCTATCAGCGGTTTCTAATATTTTAACAATATGGTCGTTCATATTACCATTTTCAACTAGTTTTATACTATATAGTTTTCTTAGCAAATATAATTTACTAGATAAATTCGCGCGCTCATGTATTGTTTTTAATGCTAGCCATGTAGCTTTAGCTGATGTTTCGTTTTTAACATATATAAGCTGGCAGTCTTCTAAGCTTAAATTTATAATAGCCCTGGCTTTATTGTCTCTCTTCGTCCATTCGCCTGTTAAGGGGTTTGGCGGATCATCAGTTATTTGGTTGATTAAATCCTCTTTCATTAACAGCATCTCTACCTTGAACTTCCAAATCGCATAATTATTGGAGTTCAGTTTTTCTATGCTACACATTTCTTTCATATTTGAAGCCATGATGTTGTATTTTTATTAATTTTACTAATACTTTTATAGTTTCTATTATTTAAAATATAGTTTTTTATTTTATTTATTTTTCTTATTAGAGAGCGGTTTTACCGTGTTCAATCCTCAGCGCTCATAATCTGATAATTTTTAGAACTACGGTAAATAAATGATTCTTCTCTTTTATTCTTAAATTCAATTTTAAGTACTTTATAACAGTAATATAAGGTAATGCAAGTTTGGCCTACCTGAAAAGTCCGCGTAGGTGTGATAAATATCCAACTTGCGAATTAATCCAGCGATAATGCACATTTGAAGTAGATATTAACAAACACAATCTTGTTAAAATAAAGTATGGCTTCATTGTATAATTTCTAAGTTAATTATTTAATTACTGTTGAAGAAAAAGAAAGATTAATTTTACATTATAAAATTTACATCACACTATAAAAAGTTAACACATTTAATTTTAAGAGAAGTGTTCAGTAGTTCTGTATTTTAAGAAGGTTGCTCAGAGACTGAAGTATTAGTTCTTGGATGAGAGAAAAAAACACAGTCAAGTCTACGTCATTTAGCCTTGAACTCTTGAGGTTACACGTGTAAGTTCTTTAATGAGAATCTCACAGAAAACAGAAAAGTACTTTGTCAGCGCACACGTGTTTCGTTTCACCAGCTTGAAGTCGGATGGATGAATATTCAGGCTCACAATAATAGATGAAATGTTTATATCAGAAATCACTCTTCTAACATAAAGTACAAAAATACAGCTATCGTAGTTATGATTACTTTGACATAATTCGAAAATTTTCAATTAGCAACATCCACTTTTTTTTCATCGCAGAATGAACTTTAGAGAGCAAAATTATAAATTGCGTTGAATTGGTACATGTAGCACTAAATACGGTGACTTAAGAGGCTACCTCACATCACGGAAACACCCGCACGCTAATATTAATCCTACTAGTATATGACCCCGTCAAAAATGACGGATTGTTGATCTGCGTTTCATTTTCATAAGACTTCATACAAACAAACATCATGAAGATTTATTATTGAAAGGTTTGTATTGTAGTAAAATACATTTTAAAAATGACAAATGATTTCTACAAATATAAATAATGAGGATATATATATATATATATATAATTTACACAAATTAAAAACATCTTTTACTTAAGCAAGGTGTCAAATACATGTAAAAACAGAATTTCCAAACTTTACATGTTTCGGTTTAAAGTATAAAACCACAATCATAAGCACACATACATCGTCAAAAACAATCCCGAATGACACTGGACGCTACAATATATACAAAATACAACACAACAAACAACGCCATTTACAATCAAACACATAAAGTAACAGCACAAAAAGACATTAAACATCAAATCAAGTTTGTATACACAATTGCCTTCCTCTTTTCAAGTTAACCCCATAATATTTATTTAAAAGCTCTAACTATAAAGGTGGAATAACAAAAGAGAAAGTATCATTACAGATTAAGCCTTTCTGCAAATAAATTTCGATGGACTCTCTTATAAGGGACTTGCGGTAATAATTCGAAATAAAAATCAATTTAATATCTTCAAATAAAATGTTAATCCCCCCCCTCCAAATATAACCTAGACAAAGCTGTTTTCATGCGCCCAAATATACAACCTGTGGCCAGAAAGTTCGGTGAATGAATTTTTATTTCAAATACAGTATTGTACAGCATCAAATACAATTTGCTGTCCTTCAAAAAATCTCCATGGATGGTAATGCACTCTTGAGAACGAGTATATAAAACCTGGAAACTACTGTAAAACAGTTCTTTCGGAATGGCGTTCAGCTCGGCCGTCACGTTGCGTTGAATGTCGGTGATGTCCGTAAATTTCTTTCCCTTCAGAGCTGACTTCAATCTGGGGAAGAGGAAGAAGTCTGCAGGTGCCAAATCAGGTGAATAAGGGGGTGATCAAGTGTCACAACTCCATTCGTGGCCAGGAACTTCCGTACAACCAAGGCGGTGTGTGGCCGGGCATTATCACGCAGAAGAGTCCGGGAGCCTTGCATGGCGTACTCAGGGCGAACGCAACAGATCCGTTGCAGTAAACGCTTCAGAATATCGGCGTAGGCAACAGCATTCAATGTGGTACTCTCAGGGAGGAATTCTTTGTGAATGAGACACTTAGAGTCGAAGAATCCGATGAGCATTGTCTTTATGCGCGATTTTTCTGACCGTACCTTGTTTTTTTTATGCGACGACGGACTCCGCCACTTCAAACTTTGTCGTGCCAAACTCCAAACTTTGCCCTGAAGGGAAAGAGATTTATGGACATCACCGACATTCAACGCAACGTGACGGCCGAGCTGAACGCCATTCCGAAAGAACTGTTTTACAGGAGTTTCCAGGACTTATATACTCGTTCTTAACAGTGCATTACCATCCATGGAGATTATTTTGAAAGACAGTAAATTGTATTTGATGCTGTACAATACTGTATTTGAAATAAAAATTCATTCACCGAACTTTCTGGCCACAAGTTGTATAAATATTTAAACGGCAGAATCGGATGTAGCATAAGTTTTTCATTAAGCCTAACATGGCGTTTAACTATGGTCGATTCGCAGACCAGAGTGGTCGTGCCCGGAAGAGTTACAGACAGTTTCTTGCCATCGGATTTTATTAAAAGTAAGATGGGACAGTTCTTCTAATATATCTCGTTCGCATTTCAAAATTATTTTTTAAAATAATTACTAGCTCGCGCTTTTTAACCCTACAGTGCATAGTGTAGCCAATTGGCAACACTTTCTATTTAATTTTTAATAAATATATTAAGTTCTTTGCAACCATTATATTTATCTAGAAACATTAATCCTGTAAAAATAACTTAAATATGCTACTAAATAAATTTACAAATCTATCTTAAAATTTCTGGTGTCGAATTCTTAATATAAGTATAAAAAATACAATTCTAACAGAAAAATTCATGCCCTGTAGGGTTAACAAGCTTAAATCAAAGCGGTGAATTTTCAATTATCGGGGCCCACCCAAATTAACGTATAGTAACGAAAAAGTTTGGAACTACATTAATTGCAGTCATGAAATTAGGCTGCATTTACGATAATTACTGGATTGTTACATAAAAATTTTAATTAACGCAACATATTTTTACTTTTATTTTAAAAATCAGTTTCACATTTTTAATTATTAATAGAAAGTATAGTATGTAGCTGTGTGAGGGAGGAGGGCTTTTATTTGAATTTAACATGGAATTACAAAGATCTGTGAATATAAAAATTTACAGAACAAGTCCACTCCCTGTCTCGTATTCAAATACAAAACTTGACCAAAATATACTTTTAGGTAGCTTTCAATACAAAAAAGTATAAAGCTACCTATTGCAGCCGTTCGGAGGAAAGCAGTTCCGGAAAATTTTCACCGATCATGACCCCCAGACCCCAAAACCACCCTCCGTTCAAATGTTGATATATATATATATATATATATATATATCTGACCTATGTCATACGATAACGCTCGTATTTATAAATCAATTTTTATGAAACTAATTGTGTGTATTGAGCTAACCAATGTCTCGACCGAGTTCGTTGGCCAGCTTGGTCCGCCATTTTGTTTCAAGATGGCGGCCATTTAAAAATTTAAAACTAAAATAAATATACAAAAAAATTTAAAATTCAAATTTATTTTTTAATTACGTGTTAGGCCTTGATACAAGGATTCCAGAGCATTTTTTGGTTTACCCCTATCTCAAAAAATGGCTGAGATAGAGCAATTTGAAATTCTAGGGTGGCTGACATTTTGAAACAAAACAGTACATTAACGCGATTACTCGCAAATTATTTTCTTTCATTGTTGTAATAATTTTCCAAATCATACGCATAAAACTATATATTCATATCCGTTAGCGCCAAAATTGGTGACATTGGCCCCAAAATTGGCAAAATTGGCGACATATCGCAAGTCTTCATAAATGAAACCAATTTGGCTATTGCTCAATAATTTGGCGAATTTCTTATTCAAATTCAGTATTAACGAATCTTTTGTAAACGTTTCTTTGCATTTTAACTTGCTGTTTTCGTGTAACATTAGCTAAAATGTTAAAACGAAGATATAGGAAAGCTACCTTTTCCTCCCGGTACAGGCCGGAAGGACTTTTTTAATTACTAGTCTAAATTTAAAATTTTGTTGCATTTCTAAACAATAGAAACTGAGACATAAGTTTTATGTTTGTCTTAAAACATTGCAACTCATCGTAATATACCCCAAATCTGATCAATATTAATTTATGTCAAACTTTAAATATATATATAAAATTCCGGTTACAGCGTCCAACTTTCTTCTGTGTCACAGTCTTTCGTTCCAAAATAGTCAAAACATATTTAGGACGGCATTAAACGTGTAAATCTTTCAAAAAATGGTAAAAACTCAAATATTGTATCAATAGAATACCTTTTTCTAATGGGAAGGTTGGCGGTTCATTGGAAAAAAGAAATATTTTTTAAAATGTTTTTTTTTTTTTTTTTAAATTTGAATAGTGTGTACAATTAGCTTCTAGAACGGTTAGTTGAAATTCAAAATATGTAAGAAATTACAGTGAAATGAAAGCGTAATAATCGTCGCTACCATGTCAAACTATCGAATGTGAAAAAGGGAATTTTTCATTACTTTTAAAAATGGGGCGATTGACACCACTAAATTTCAATAGTTTTCTCTATCAGGGTTGCTAGTTTAGCCTCCTTTTATTTATAAATTTCGAATCCATACCAGAAATTTCAAATGGAATTTTTTTATTCATTTGATGACAGACATTTAGTAATTATTTAAGAGCCTACATCAATCATCGAAAAAACGCTCGCATTTTGATATTTTTAATTTTTTTTTTTTTTTTTTTTTTTTTTTTAAATTTGCATAGGATAGCTGAGGTCGATCTCTAACGTTGTTAGTTTTTACTTTTTTGATTTTGGTTACAGTTTTTTTTACAAGCGAACATTTTCAATTTTGGAACCGGTCCTGAAAGTGAAAGTACCCTTATATAAAAAAAAAAAAAAAAAAAACTGGACTTAAAATCGAAAAAGTAAAAACTAACAAAGTTAGAGATCGACCTCTGCTATCTTATGCAAAAAAAAAAATCATTTAAAAAAAATTATGATACGAGCGAGAAATCTGCCATGAACCTTCCCATAGACTTAACATTAGCTTGCACGTTTTTTTACATGACTGTTGTAAGCAAAGCCATTAAATAATAAGCCCAGTCAGATAGTGTTAAATTTGTTAGCGACACACTAGCGCCGAACCTCTGCTGCGGAAGGAGGACAAAACAGAAGTGCGTTGCAGAGAAACGATACGATTTATTTATATTGATATTTTATACGATTTTTATCTATTTTTTATTTTTGCACTTCCTCTAAAAGCTTGCTAATTATTGGGATCTTTTACATTAAAGCTAAAACTATAATGAAAAAAAATGGTGGAAATTTACTGGATTAATATTTCTATATCAATATAGTGGTGGCGAAGAAGTTGATTTATTTATTAAAAGTTAAATAAAAAGTGATGGAAATTTACATCACTATGCAATTAACCCTTTCCGGCACAGACAAATTCTGTTCGTAAAATGTGAAATTACTGACTGACACCGGAATTTACAAACGACTTTCTTAGAAAATATGAACTCCTTATTTTAAGCTTTAATTTTAGAGGCAAAATTTTATTAAAATATTCTTGGTGCCGAATGCAGCACTCCCAACCGCTAGATGGCGAAATTTTTAACTTGCGAAAAGTTTCCCATTTATCTGACTGGGCTTATTATTTAATGGCTTTGGTTGTAAGCTATTAAAGTAAACTTTTTTTCTCAAAATTTCCGGTATTAATTTGGCATCTCTGAATAAAATAGAAGCCCAAACTGGTAACCCTGTTCCTCAAAGAAATGATATTACTATTTTTACTACACGAAGAATTCTAATAAAATTTAGTGGTGAAAATCGGCCCATTTTTAAAAGTAATCAAAAACGCATTTTTTCATATTCGATAAAAAAAAAAGAAGAAAAGAAAAGAAATTATTAAAATATATAAAACCAATACTAATCTGAAGAATATTCAAACTTTTCTAAATAAAAAAAATAATCTAACATGAATTACGCGATGTGACAAACACACGTAATCTTTATAAATTGTCTAAAGTTATAGCCATAGAAAATCGGATATAATTAGCATTATTGAATATCTTTCTGTCCCACGAATGAAGCTGTAAGGATAAGATTATCTTTTATTGAGGTAGAAAAGAAGCAGAGTTCTAGAAATATTGTTATATGCATGGATTACCACGTATATTAAATGGATCAAGCATCGAATGGGATTTCATTTTTATGTTGTATTCTACGTTCAGTCTAGATTATTAAAATATGACTATCTGTTTGAACTAGTCTTTCTTTCAGATATTACAAATCTTGTGATGAAACTAACGTAAGTTATTCGCATGGTTCTGAAGACGTCATATAATACCTCTTAGAATTTCAAAATTTCAAATAGTTTCCAAGAAATTTAAGACTGTTTCCGAATTTTAATAACATTTCTGTAATGGTGACAACCAAATCACCCCTTTTGTTCATAAAGAAAAGTGTAAATTATAGAAATTTTCAGATTTTATATCGACATCATTCTTTCATTCAAGTTGAAAAGATTTTCTTTCTCAGTTTATACAGATTGGGAAAAATACTTTGATGTATATATATATATATATATATATATATATATATGCAGGGTGTCCGAAAAGTCTGGAAACGGTCAAATAACTTGAGAAATATACATCGGATTGAAAAACAGAAAAATGCATGTTCAGTATTTTTGAAAAATCTATTTAGGGATATAAAAGTTGCCCCCCCCCCAACTCTTCCCCATGGGGGAAAGTGGTGGCAACTTTGAAATCTTAAATGCTAATCCCTTTTTTTATTACAGATTCGGATTCTACGGGAAAATATTCGTAACTTTTGTATTGAACAAAGTCATAGATGGCGCTGTAATCGAGTAAAATGCAGTGAGAATCGTTTCCATTAAAAAGTGTGGAAACGGTCGAATAACTCGAGAAATATACATCGGATTGAAAAACGAATAAATGCATGTTCAAAATTTTTGAAAAATCTACTAAAGAATATCAAAGTTGCATCCCAAATCTGACCCGGGGGAGGGGGAAGGGGGCAACTGTAAAATCTTAAATGACAACCCTCCTTTTTTATTGCAGATTCGGATTCTACGGGAAAAATACGCAACTTTTTTATTTAACGTTTTTGTTTTCGAAAAATTGTAGTTATCGCTGTAATCGAGTAAAAGTCATCGAGAATCCTTTCCTTTATAATGCCTGGAAACGGTCGAATAACTCGAGAAATGTACATCGGATTGAAAATCGTAAAAATACGTGTTCGATATTTTAGAAAAACTTTTATATTCCTAAATAGATTTTACGTATAATAGGTATAATTACGATAATTACGTATGATAGGATTTAACAAAATGAAGAAAACTTTCATTAATATCTTTTTAAGTTTTGATTCGATTTTTGTAAAATTTGAAATGACTCTACAAAATTCTGCAACGATTATAGAAATTAAATTTCAAACCATTCGGTTGGGTAGTTTTTGCGCTATTATATTCTCTCAGGCGGACAGACGGACGGAATAGATGGCGACTATTAGGTGCTACGTATTTATATAATTAGCCATAATTGCCAACCTCCCGATTTTTTTTCATACCAATATATTTTTTTAAAAATACTTGTTTTATTGAAGCGTACAATTTCTGCAATTTAATAAAGCGAAATTTTTGTAAGATTTTACTGATATTTAAAAAATTGGGCGGTTGGCTACTATGATACGAAAACACTTAAAAAGGCTCCAGTAAATTCGTGTATTTGTATGGAAGAAACTATCTATATATTTTTTTACAATAATTATATAAGTATTACATAGTTTTCAAAATGATATTTCTAAATTTTCATTAAACCTACGTTTTAAGTAGGATTTTTTATTTATTCTAAAAAATTTAATCCTGCAAATATTTTAAATCTTTTTAAAATGTTGTATAAAATTAGATTTCTTTCACACAAAATCGAAAGATGCCATGTATTGCTAATGTAACATATCGGGTTCCCATTCAGCTAGTATATATAATACATATTTTAGGAACACACTATCAGAGAAAAAATACATTTTATGAATCCTCATGTAGAAAAAAACTACATATGTTTCAAAAAAAAAAAAAAAAAAAAAAAAAAAAAAAATGTTGACCATTATCATTTTTTTTTCTTTTTCGTTTGCAACGAACTGTTTATACTGATGTAATGCAATTTCTTTAAGATCGAAAACAACTTTTTAAAAACTTGTGATACTACATTTTTCCAGTTGATGCTTTTCTGGATAATAGAACCTAACTTAGGATGTTTTATCCCGTTTCAAACATTCAAATTTTCCCAAGAACTTTCAAGTACTACTTACTTTGCTTCATGAAACGTGTATATTTTGACGATTGCGCTCACGTGATGTTTCACATTCAATCGAAGCTGATATTTGCAATTTAGTTTCAGGAGGAATATTTTTACGATTTTATGTATGCATATGTATACTGTAACTATTATTTTTTCCATGCAGATTCTACAGAAGCTTGAAAATGCAAAAGTTAAGTTTATTTTTAATACTTAAATCAATATAAATAGTTCAGCATATCTTTCCGACAAATTAAGAATTCATCAATAAATAATCATAATCATATAAATTCAACATAAATTTAACAGATATGTAATTGAACTACGCGCAATAATACGGAAATAATCAGAGTTAAAAAGATTTGTTTTAAGTGGTGAAAATCTTTGAAAATCTCTAGGTTCTGTAATATTTTAAATGTTCTGTAACTCGGGAAGCCCGGGTAGGATCCCCTGTTTTTAACCCATTCACTGCCAAAAGTATGTGGGTCGAGTCTTCGATATTTTTACTGAAATTCGTTTCCCACCAAAAATTCTGTAAGATAATATGTGGTAACTTTCAAAGCAAAGTTTTTGTCATTAAATAAAGTATTTTTTAACATATTAAAGTAGTAGTGGCTAGGCAGGTATTTTTTATCATAAACTTTTATTTTGAATGTTGACAACCACAAGTATACTCGTGGTTGGCAGCGAATGGGTTAATTACTATAAAAATCATTTTCAGTATTTAATATGAGAAACATCTGTTTTAACATTGTCTTTAATCTAGTAGGCAGTGTTTCAATACTATATCATTTTTTTAAATCAATATTTTATACATGTCATTTTTATTTGATATTCTTTTTTAATTAGGTTAATGTTTTTTTTGTTATTTCAGTTTCATAGATTATATTTTTAAAGTACTTTGTTTAACATTATATGATTCACATAATGAGCATCTCTGGCGATACTATAAAAATTGTAAAATTGTAGCATAAAGGCTTACTTTTAATCAAAGTTCCGGATGCTAGACCAAAGTTCGTGTCCTGGAATTTTTTTAGACTGGGTACCGGTGTGCATCCCAGATTCCCGGCTGTTCTGGAAAATTGATATGATAGACAGACACACACACAAACAGATACGCACGGATTTTAACACTAGAACCGCGATAAGAGGCCATTTTGGACTGTAACAGATGAATAAATGTCGATTCAAACCATAATTTTCTTCATAAAATTTCTTCATAATTTGTTAGAATTTTCTTCATGCTTGTGGAGTTATTCTTAACTAGGCATCCCCTTAACCTCTTGGAGGGCAAGCACGTGGTCTAAAAATACTAAATTTTGCGGTGTTTCGACACCAGTAATTTTTAGTAATGAATGTGTATCTTCTCAATCTGCAAAAAACAATACTAAATATTTTTATTTAATAATACTGGTGGCAAAGTTATATATTATAAAGAAGTATATATTATATACCGGTGCCTTAAAGCGATCAACTGTTGACTGTTATATAGTTTTCAATAAAAATTTTGGTTTAATATATTTTTTTTTATAAAACATGAGTAAAATTTCCTTTGGTTCTAGTGTTAAAAGTATACACCCTTTGAATTTTCTTTTAGGAAATTTGTTAAATGCAAAATGGAGTCATCAAAGCTGCAAAATGTTGCAGAATGAAAAAATAATCATAACTGATGGTTTTGCTCGTGTTATAGAAGACATTTTGGCAGCAACATGAAATTGTACTGAGACGTAATGTCTAGTCACTGCATATCTTTTTTATACCTTTAATATATAGAACTGAAGTGTTTTTGAGCGTTTTTTGGAAAAATACACATTTCTATATTCACTCGGATTATTTAGACGACGTATAGTCAAACTTAACATTTAAAAATTTTTGTCGTCAACATTGTCTGTTTCTCCAGAATAGGCACAGAGACAGCTGCATAACAAACTTTTAACTTATCACGGGCTGATAGAGAATGTTTCTGGATAAAAAATATAGTTTATCGCATTCCGATATCTAAAATACTTTTTAAGAAAGCGGGGGAAAAGATCTGGTAAATCAACCAATCTTTTTCAATGCTCAAAAACTCGAGAACTAATTATTTGAAGAAATCTTACGGCTATCGAAAGGTCTAATTAAGATTTATTAATGATAATTCTCAATACATACTGCAGTTTGTCGCATTTTGATATCTTGTTTTTATTAAAAAAGGGTAAACTCTGGAAAATCAATCAAAAAACCAATATTTTAATGGTGAAAAACTCAAGAGCTAATTTATCAATTTTAACCGTTTCTATCACAACCAAAGCCATTAAATAATAAGCCTAGTCAGATAGTGTTAAATTTGTTAGCGACACACTAGCGCCAAACCTCTGATGCGGAAGGAGGACAAAACAGAAGTGGGTCGCAGAGAAACGATACGATTTATTTATATCGATATTTTATAAGATTTTTATCGATGTTTTGTTTTTGCACTTCCTTTAAAAGCTTGCTAATTATTGGGATCTTTTACATTAAAGCTAAAACTATAACGAAAAAAAAAATGGTGGAAATTTACTGGATTAATATTTCTATATAAATATAGTGGTGGCGAAGAAGTTGATTTATTTATTAAAAGTTAAATAAAAGGTGATGGAAATTTATATCACTATGCAATTAACCCTTTCCGGAACAGACAAATTATGTTCGTAAAATGTGAAATTACTGACTGACACCGGAATTTACAAACGATTTCTTAGAAAACATGAACTCCTTATTTTAAGCTTTAATTTTAGAAGCAAAATTTTATTAAAATATTCTTGGTGCCGAATGCAGCACTCCCAACCGCTAGATGGCGCTATTTTCAACTTGCGAAAAGTTTCCCATTTATCTGACTGGGCTTATTATTTAATGGCTTTGATCACAACGTTGCATATCTGCAACATATATAAAAGTCAATGTTACTTATACAGCGGGCTTTAAAAGGGTCCGTCGCATGTGCTCCCTCCTTGGAATCCTCTAGACCGGGAGGCGGCAGCACAGACAATCACCTCATCGAGTTCACGCCTGAAATTCCAGAATTAGTTAAAACTCGAATCGCATAATAAAACGCAACCGGTCTACCAAGTCATATCTTGGTGGAAAACACCTTAAAACCCGATTTTAGCGATTGACTCGTAGGTTTACCATTGTATTTTCCTGCACCCAAAGGTATGAAAACATGGAGGACTGAGAGCAGGAACACACAATGGTAAACCTACGAGCCAACCGCTAACATCGGGTTTTCGGGTGTTTTCCACCAAGATATGACTTGGCAGACCGATTGCGTTTTAATATGCGAATCAAGTTTTAACTAATTCTGGAATTTCAGCCGTGAACTCGATGAGGTGATTGTCTGTGCTGCCGCCTCCCGGTCTACTCCTAATATTACTACTCTCAATCCTTTTAAAGGTTATGATAAAAACAACTTGGCTCCTACTGTTTTCCAACAATTATTTGCTGTACATCGTGCAAAATTTAATAAATATACTGATATTTATACAGATGGTTTCAAGAGTTTTGATATTGTTGGCTGCAGGGTTTTTACTGATAACACTAGTTTGAGTTATGGGCTTCATGCGTCAATTTCTGTCTTTACAACTGAATTGATTGCGATACAGACAGCCATGTTGCACATATCTTATCATCATAATACATACTTCATCATATATATTGGCTCAAATAGTTCTATTGATGCAATAAAATCTTTTAAAACGCATCCTTATGTCTCAGCCATCCTGGATTTTTATAGCAAATTGACTATACGTGGTTATAATATTTAATTCTGCTGGGTACCTGGACACATGGGTATTCCTGGAAATGAAAAAGCAGATGAGGCGGCAAAACTTTCTCTTAATCCGTTATGCCATAAAATTCCATTCTCAGATATTAAACTACTTATAAAAGACTTTATTTATAATAAATGGCAAGAAAGTTGGAATTTAGAATTCAATAATAAACACCATGATATAAAACCTGCTATCATGACCTGGCCTCCAAGGTATCCAAGGAAAACTGATGTTCTTCTGACACGTCTGAGAATTAGACATGCACGGATGACTCATAAACATCTCTTACTTCGGGAGGATGCACCCATGTGTCCACATTGTCATTTTGATACCCTGACTATTTATCATGTTTTAACTGACTGTCCGGGTCTCCGGCTCTTGTATAGAATATATTTTAATTCATCATCACCGCTCTTGACAAACCTCATTGGGGAAACACCTCATGGGGCACTCTATATTTAATTTTTTAAAACATGCAGGATTTTATTTTGAAATATAATTTTTATTGCATTCATTGGTTTAACAACCCAGTTTTATCTTTTACACTTTTGTTACATCTAGATGTGAACCCCATCCGTATTGCAATTTTTTAAGCAATTTTATTTTTTAAATAATTTTACAGTTTACTCTACTGTTTTTTTGGACCTAAACGTTTTTATTCTTCTACACTTTTCTTACGATATCTGGATGGGAATCCCATTCAGATTGCTTTTCCCATTGCTCTCTTTGATTTTACTTACATTGTTTCTGTTTCCCTTTTTGGTGTTTTTAGTCTTTTTTGGCGCAGCATGTTCCTTAAGGGACTTTGTGCCATGAAACCTTATACAACCAACCAATCAACCCAAACACATCAGTGAATATAAATTGTTCATAGAATTCTCAAGAGATGGCGATACGGAGTTAAGTTTCCATGCCAAAGTTTTATAAATCAGTTCAGCAGTTTTGCATCGTTATTACTTAAATGAATTTAATGTAAATTTTGTAAAATTAAAAAGGCTGGAAACGTTATAAATGGCACATGACGTTCAATAATGCTTGTGAAATATATCAGCGCATGGTAGAACCATTTCCAATGGGAAAAAAATTGACATATTTGTTTCGTGTCTGCATGAGAGAAGAATTTTTCAAATAGTGTCAATTCTTAGATTTAAATAAAAACATTACCAAAGTTTTTTTTTGTGTGTGTGTGTGTTTGTGTGTTAATGAATCCAAAGATTATATTATCAGACAAAAATATTTAATAACTATTAATAACTATGTTTTACTGCTTGTAAACTATTTATGATCGTCGTATTGAAATTTTAAAATGTAACATTTTTTTGACCTTAGCAATAGATTTAAAATATATTTTAATTATTAAGAAATCTGAAAAAAGCCAAAATGTATTATAAGTGCTAAAAGTACTAAAAATCCAAGTTTCATTTCACGGATTTAATTAAAAAATGACCAAAGATTTTTTTTTTTTAACTTTCTACTTTATTTATATATGTAATGTCTGCATTATCACAAATAAACTATTCAATAACTATTAATAATAATCTTTTGTTGCTTCTATTAGGGTCCTACATGCTTGTACATTCTTTTATTAGGGTCTTTTATAATATATTTTTATTATTCAGCATTATTGGATCTAACAATTCATTTAAATTACATTGCAAGTGCTAAAAAACCTTTAAAAAGTTAAAAAGTTCTTTAAGTGCTAAAAGTACTAAAAATCCAATATTCAATTTTTAGATTTAATAAACATGACCAAACTTTATTTAATTTTTACCTTTTCCTTTGTGTTAATTAATCCAAAGTTTACATTTTTCCTAACAAATTAATTAATAACTATTAATAACTCTATTTTATTACTTGTAAATCAGTTATGAGGATCGTTTTTTAATTTTGTAATATTTTTCCAAACTTCAACAGTACTTGCTTTAACAATCCGCTTAAAATACATTGTAAGTGCTAAAAAGTATTTAACAAGCTAAAACGATCTTTAAGGGCTAAAAGCGCTAAAAATCCAAGTTTGAATTCTTGAATTTAAATCAAAACATGGTCATTTTTTCTTACTTTGTACTTTGTT
The DNA here is from genome assembly GCA_963931845.1 of Maratus michaelseni. Classification (NCBI taxonomy): domain Eukaryota; kingdom Metazoa; phylum Arthropoda; class Arachnida; order Araneae; family Salticidae; genus Maratus; species Maratus michaelseni. The sequence continues at coordinate 77,799,457 of OZ007595.1, read as the reverse complement.
TATATATCGAAAGTTTACATTATCACAAATAAACTATTTAATAACTATTAATTAAAAAATATATATTTCTTGAAAACTTTTTATGAAGATCGTGTTGATACTTTGTAATATTTTAAAGCTTCAACATTATTTAAAAATCCATTAAAAATATTTTTTAAGAGCTAAAATGTCTTTAAAAAGCTAAAAAGTCTTTTAAACGCTAAAAGAAATCTAATTTTAACCCCTTCGGGACCGGCGATTTTTACACAAATTTTATTCAGTTGGCACCACTTTTTTTTAGAAAGCTACCTTTACTTAAACTATCACAAAAATGCTCTAATTAGAGAAAGTAAATATTACTTTTATTTTTTACTGGTGCATAAAACAAATTCTGTATGCTCTTTTTGAGGGTACATATATACACCCATGGTCCCGAATGGGTTAAATAAATAAAAAACATAACAAAAGTTTTAAAAGTTTTTCTTAGTTTTTTTTTCCTTCAAAGTTTTACTTTTTATCTTGGATATCTATTGGAAGTTTACATTATCACAAATAAACTATTTAATAATTATTAATAACAAACTTGTATTGCTTGTAAACCTTCTATAGCTTGCGAAACTTCGTTTTGTAATTTTTTAAGATTTTTAAAAATTTAGCATTACTTAATCTTAACAATCCATTGAAAAAATAACATTTTAAGTGCTACACATATTTTTCATTCATTTATAAATAATTCATGCTTGAGGAGGATTTAAGAGGCAAACAGTTTTTCTTTTTAATTCTCTTTATCCTGTCACTTGAGTGTTACATTTATTTTTATTACTTTATTTTCCTTCTAGAAGTGAGATGCTTATATTTGTTCCTCCATTTTATTTACATTGCAAGAAACATTTATTTGACTTTGTTTGTCAAATTCAGTCATTATTATACAAAACAAAATATACGAGGGTAAGATTTCTTCAGAATGGAATTTTTACATATACCTTTTAAAGAATGTTTTCGAATGCATCAGAAAAACGAGAATGTCGCTGCAAACATCTCCAGCTGTGTCTATTTGAAAGATATTCTATTTTCGGTTGTTCTGAATATATGAGAGAAAAAAAAATTCAATACTGACAATAAAATGTAGGAGAGGTTATTTCTTAACCCAGTTTCTCCCTCTACATTTCTATTCTTAAACGTGAATGGAACTTACAGTAATATTTGTAATAGACTAAAAAGTTTCAATCATTTCTTTGTCTGCTGTTTTCAAACTTTTATTGCAGATGATAAAATATTCAGAAGCTCATCTTTACTGAAATGTTTCGAGAATTACGGGGTAGATTTTGCTTTTTACTTTCTCCTTTTTTAAATTATATAAATAAGAATCAAATTTAAGTAAAAACATACAAGTTTTAATTTTATATGATAGCATATAAGTTAGCGTGATTATAATTTTGTTTTAGATTTATACGATGGAATTTTCATGAATATTTTTTTTTATTCGTTAAACTAAAATGTCTTGTGTAAACATTGCTTATTGCTTGTAAACATTTTATGAGGATAGTTTTAATCTTCTGTAATATTAAAAAAAAATCAACTTCATTTAACAATCCTTATAAAATATTTTTTGGGTGCTAAAATGCTAAAAGTGCGAAAAAACAAAGTGTTAATAAATTAAAACACAACCAAAGTTTTTAAATTTTTTTCTTAGTTTTTTTTTTCGAAGTTTTACAATTTACTTTGTTTATCTATTGCAAGTTTACATTATCACAAATAAACTATTTAATAACTATTAATAAGAATAACATATTAACAAATATTTAACTTTGTTTATCTATTGAAAGTTTACATTATCACAAATAAATTATTTAATAACTATTAATAACAATATTTGATTGCTTGTAAACCTTGTAAATTCATAATAGCAATAATAATATTGTAAACGTTTTATGACGATCGTTTTAATCTTCTGTAATATTTTTATAAAATTCAACTTTATTTAACAATCCTTATAAATATTTTTTAAGTGCTAAAATGTGTTTAAGAAACTAAAAAGTCTTTTTAATACTAAAAGTGCGGAAAAGCTATGTTTTAATAAAAATAAACAACCAAAGTTTTTAAATTTTTTTCTTTGTTTTTTTTCGAATTTTTACTTTTTACTTTGTTTATTTATTGCAAGTTTACATTATCAGAAATGAACTGTTTAATAACTATTAATAACAATCTTGTATTGCTTGTAAACCTTCTATGGCTTGCAAAAGTTCTTTTTATAATATTTTTAAGATTTTTAAAAACTCAGCATCATTTAATCTTAACAATCCATTAAAAAATACATTTTATGTGCTAAATGTATTTTTCATTCATTTATAAATAATTCATGCTTGAAAAGTTTAAAATAATTTTTCAGAGGTAAACATTTTTTTTTCTTTTTAATTCTCTTTTCCTGTCACTTGAGTGTTACAATTATTTGTATTACTTTATTTTTCTTCTATAAGTGAGATGCTTTTATGTGTGCCTCCATTTTATTTGCATTGCAAGAAACGTTTATTTGACTTTGTTTGTCAAATTCAGTCATTGTTATACAAAACAAAATACACGAGGGTACGATTTCTTCAGAATGGAATTTTTACACATGCCTTTTAAAGAATGTTTCTGAATGCATCAGACAAACGAGAATGTCTCTGCAAATATCTCCAGCTGTGTCTATTTGAAAGATATTCTATTTTCGGTTGTTCTGAATGTATGAGAGATAATAAAATTCAATACTGGCAATACAATGTAGGAGAAGTTATTTCATAACCCAGTTTCTCACTTTACATTTATATTCTTAAACACGAATAGAACTTTCAATAATATTTGTACAGTCTAAAAAATATCAATCATTTCTTTGTCTGCTGTTTTCAAACTTTTATTCCAGAGAATAAAATATTAATAAGCTCATTTTTACTGAACTTTTTCAAGAATTAAGGGGTGGATTTTGCTTTTATGTTTCTCCTTTTTTTAAGTTTTAAAAAAGAATTAAATTTAAGTAAAAACATACAAGTTTTAATTTTATATGATAACATATTAGTTATTGTGACTAAAATTTTGTTTTAGACTTGTACGATGAAATTTTAATGAAATTTTTTTATTCGTTACACTAAAATGTTTTATGTAAACATTGTTTATTGCTTGTAAACATTTTATGAGGATCGTTTTAATCTTCTGTAATATTTTATAAAAAATCAACTTTATTTAACAATACTTATAAAATATTTTTTAAGAGCTAAAATGCCTTTAACAAGCTAAAAAGTCTTTTAAATGCTAAAAGTGCGAAAAATCTCAGTTTAACAAATAAAAACGTAACCAAAATTTTAAAAGTTTTTTCTTAGTTATTTTCGAAGTTTTACTTTTTAACTTGTTTATCTATTGAAAGTTTACATTACCACAAATAAACTATTTAATTATTATTAATAACAATCTTGTATTGCTTGTAAACCTTCTATGACTTGCAAAACTTCATTTTGTAATTTTTTAAGATTTTAAAAAATTTAGCATAATTTAATCTTAACAATCCATTAAAAAATACATATTCAGGTCTAAATATATTTTTCATTCATTTATAAATAATTCATGCTTGAGAAGGTTAGGTGATTTTTAATGTGACAAATATTTTTTTATTATTATTATTCCCTTTATCCTGTCACTTGAGTGTTACAATTATTTTTATTTTTTTATTTTTCTTCTATAAGTGAGATGTTTTTGCTTGTGCCTCCATTTTATTTACATTGCAAGAAACATTTATTTGACTTTGTTTGTCAAATTCAGTCATTGTTATACAAAACAAAATGTACGAGAGTACGATTTCTTCAGAATGGAATTTTTACATATACCTTTTAAAGAATGTTTTTGAATGCATCAGAAAAATGAGAATGTCTATGCAAACATCTCCAGCTGTGTCTATTTGAAAGATATTCTATTTTCGGTTGTTCTGAATATATGAGAGATAAAAAAATTCAATACTGGCAATAGACTGTAGGAGAAGTTATTTCATAACCCAGTTTCTCACTTTACATTTATATTCTTAAACACGAATGGAACTTACAATAATATTTGTACAGTCTAAAAAATATGAATCATTTCTTTGTCTGCTGTTTTAAAACTTTTATTGCAGATTATAAAATTATAAGAAGCCCATCTTTGCTGAAATATTTCAAGAATTAAGGGGTAAATTTTACTTCTATGTTTTATGCTTATGCTAACTTTCAATAATATTTGTACAGACTAAAAAAATATGAATCATTTCTTTGTCTGCTGTTTTAAAACTTTTATTGCAGATGATAAAATAATAATAGGCCCTTGTTTCTCTTTTTTTAAGTTATATAAATAAGAATTAAATTTAAGTAAAAGCATTCAAGTTCTAATTTTATATAATAACATATTAGTTACTGTGATTATATTTTCATTTTAGAATTATACGATGAAATTTTAATGAAATTTTTTATTCGTTAAACTAAAGTGTGACGTTGTATTTAAGAAAAATATTGTAATTGTAATTTATTTGTACATAATTATTTTTTAATGTAGCAAATGTATTTTATTTATATGTACAATTGTGAAACATGTAGTAATGTACTTTATTTGTACATCAAATTATGAAAAAGGTAGTAATTGTATTTTATTTATACTAAAATTTGTGAAAAATGTAAGACATGCGTCAATAATGGGTCATATGCTTGTGTTTTCTCAGAGCAAATAAATACAATAAATGGTGTATTATACTTATAGGAAAATAAATAAATAAATAAATAAACAATACAGTTTTCTGTTTTGCATTTGAAAGAAGAAACTTCAAAATTTCAGGTATGCACGGGTTAAATGTGAATTGTATGTAATTCAAGTATTGAACAACTTGAAAATGACTTTAAAACGCCTTGGAATAAAAATCAAAAAGTGGGATTTTTTAATTTAAATTTTAAAAAAAATAATAAATTGAATAAATAAATTTCCAGGTGTGCCCCATTGTATCCATTTCTGCTTGTAATCCATTATTTGTCTGCGATGAAAAAGAAGGGTTGTTATACAAAGGAAGAGTTTTCGGATTCAACGATTTGAAACCTCTGACCATGTGAAGGTGCCTGCGAATGAGCGGGCACAAATTTTAAAAGAAATGTTGTGGACGATGATTCGAGATTTTGGTTCGACGTTGGCGCAAAAGTATCGCTTGTGATGGAGAGTAGATTAAGCAATATACAGTTAAACTCCAGATAAACTTTACCTGAGTTGTACGTTTCCCTCAGTTATACGTTTCAACTCAGTGGTTCCGGCCACTTGCCTTTAAAAATTAGCTGGGTTATACGATTTGAGTTATATATTTCCCTCAGTTATACGTTACGTTTTTGCGTCCCTGGACAAAATTGTGTCTCATTTATACATTTTGTAACCGAAAACACTGACAACGCGTCGGATGAGTCAGATTTGAAAGATCTCACTCAAACATCTTAGCTGATCTGAGGGCTTTTGACGTAGTAAAGCGGTTCGTTAGTAGTAAAAGCAGCAGAGCTGCCAAGTCTCCGGCTTTTTGGATACCAGTATTTTAGTACAGAAAATTTAGTTTTCTTTGATCGGAGCATTCTGCGATTTAAAAGAACAACATTTTCTCTAAAATTATACTGGTGTACAAAAAGCCGGAGACTTAGCAACTCTGAAAGCAGTAACGATAAGGCGGCTGCATATGCATTATTAGCAGAAATGCAGTTTGCTGTTCAATGTTGGCAAAAGAAACAATCGAAGATTAGTGATTATTTCAACAAGATTCAGTAAACTACTGAAAATTCTTTTGATAAATGTTTTACATAAAAAGGCGATTCCAATGATTGATTTTAAGGTATACTATGTGTGTTAAAAATATTTTTAATAAAGATTTCATAATAAAATAACTTCATGCGTACTTTTCTTATGTGCCTTTTTTCTACTCTGTTCCATTTCCGAAAATATATGTCATGTGTGCAGTAATACTTAGGAAACTTCTGTTTTCGATATTAAAGGTAACGAACTCCTTAGCGGAACAAAGTTTTTACGATATATTTAAAAAATGGTTCCGAAAGACTATTAATTCAGTTGTGCGTTTTTCTAAGTTATGCGTTTTGCTGTTCGGTCCCGAGCAATACGTATAACTGGAGTTCCACTGTATTTGCATTGTGAAAGAGTTTCTCTATAAACATGTAGAATTAGAACGATTTTTGTAAATATATGTGTTAATAAAGTAATAAATTATGTATGTTAATAAAACGGTTATGGAAACTGTTGCATTCGTTTTGGTACAACGCGCGTATATATATATCACTTAATAAAATACAAGAAATTAAAATTTCGATAACAAGACTATGCTAAATATATATTTTAGCGAGAAACCTTCGTCCTACAAAATGTACGAAAACTATATTGCTCAGGGTATAAATATACATATTTTTGTACAAATAAATAAATATGATTCTAATAAATAAATATGTTTAAATAAATAAATATATTTAAATAAATAAATATGTTTAAATAAATAAATATGTATAACCGTTTAAAAAAAAGTTCGAAGAAGTCCATATTTTTGAAAAAAATTCGCACACTTAAACTGCATAAATGTATTGCTATTATTTTGCTGAAATACGCTGCTCAAAACAATTAAAGGATATTTGAAGTTTTATATAAAATAAAGATATAAACGAAATTTTTTTTGCCGAAAATAGAAGAAGAGAATCACAAATGCAAATTTTTCTGGTTTTCAAACTGTGGAGTATGCAAATTTTGAGTTCGACGTCAAAAACGTCGCTTCAGCGGCAGCGAATGAAATTTGACTTTCAACTGGATAAAAGAGAATGAAGACAAGGATGATCGGCATTCAGTGATTGCTTTGTTTCGATGAGTACGATGTCTCAGCGAAGTCATTTGACAGATTCAGAAGCTTGGAGAATTGTTGGTAGGTTAGAAGCGGGCCAAACTCAAGCCGAAGTAGCGCAAGCCATTGGAGTGTCACAAAGTGTCATTTTCAGGATCTGGAACCGTTTTTTGGAGAGTGGATGTGCAGGCCGAAGACCAGGGCAAGGTCGTAGACGGGCAACAACGCCCAATGAAGATCGGTATTTAGCGTTAACAGCTCGGAGACGCCGAAACATGAACGCTACTCTTCTCCAACAACACCTTCGCTCGGCTACAGGCACCACGATTTCAACTCAGACTGTTCGAAACCGGCTCCATGCTGTAGGTCTGTATGCTCGCCGACCGATGGTATGTGTTAGATTAACATCAAGGCATCGTCGCGACCGCAGGGAGTGGGCAACCGAGCATGTCAACTGGAGGAGAAATGAATGGAGCAATATTCTGTTTTCTGACGAGTCCCGTTTTTCTGTGTATCCGGATAATAGGCGTATTTTCATCTGGAGGGACCGTGGCAGTAGGAATAATCCTACGTTCGTGCACGAAAGTGTCAGATTTGGCGGTGAAGGAGTGTTGGTGTATGGTGGCATCTCCATTGACGGGCGCACTGACCTCTACATCATTCGAGATGGAGCTCTGACTGGTCGCCGATATAGGGATGAGATCCTCAGACCTATTGTAGTCCCTTACGCTGCAGCAATCGGAGATAACTTCATTTTAATGGACGATAACTGCAGGCCACATCGTGCAAACCTGGTGGAGGATTTCCTTTTCGAGGAAGGAATCGTTCGAATGGAATGGCCAGCGTGTTCTCCAGACATGAATCCAATCGAGCACGTTTGGGACGCTCTAGGAAGACGAGTTTCTGGCCGCCAACAACCCCCACAAACTCTCCAAGAACTGGAAAGAGCTCTTCTGGAAGAGTGGGGCAGAATACCCCAAGTCATTAATAGCCTCATTGAGTCCATGCCTCAAAGGTGTTCAACGTTGCTGGCCGCCCGTGGAAACCATACCCCCTACTGAAAATGATTTTCTTTGAAGAAAACACCTTTTCTTATTATTTTTTTCTCATATGCACAAATTGTGTTTTTTTCCTTTTGTACACAAATGCGCAATACAATGCATTTTTTCTGCCAAACATGTGTAATTTATTCTCATATAACCTACTATGTCTGTCGACCATGTATCAATCAGCTAAAAAGTTTCCCAGATACAAAATCCACCTAAAACTGCAATATCCTTTAATTGTTTTGAGCAGTGTATATTTAGGAGTAACCTGCTCATATATTCTTATAATTTTGTCTGCAGATTTACAGGAAAATGCTTTAACCCTTTCCGTCAGAGTGGTCCTACTGCGGGCACACCTAATTTTAATTCCAAACTTGCATTCGACACCAAGAATATTTAATAAAATTTTGTTTCTAAAATGAAAGCTAAAGTAAGGAGTTCATATTTTCTAAAAAGGGCGTTTATAAATTCCGGTGTCAGTTAGTAATTTCTCATTTTACGAACAAACTTCGTCTGTGCCGGAAAGGATTAAAGAACAAAGTTGTTTATGTATTTCCTACTCACCTTTCTCATATAATTAATAAAGTGATGTACAGATGATAACAGGTTACAGATAAAAGATAATACTTTTCAGTTGGAATTTTTTTTAAACAGAAATTTTATTTGGCTAATTAGGATAGGTATACACAAACTGATTTTAACATATTCGGAATATATTGGATTGTTCGAAAAGTTTCTACTGTTTGTTAACCCTTTCAAGGGCAAACAATTTTGTTCCTGTAACCTCGAACTCACACCGGTATTTACGAAAGAATTTAGTTCTAAATAAGGAAAAGCAATTTTTCAACATCTACCCGTCAAAGTTAAAAAAGTTTAATTTAATTAAAAGTTTCTGGTTCGAATCAGATTAAAATTAGGTGGTATATAATATATACCACCGCCCCTCAAAGGGTTAAAACGAATTCGTAAAGAAAATTCTGCCAGTCAAATATAAGACTTTAGATATCGGAATTAAAGTTTAATAATTATATGATAGAATTTTCCGGTACGAACCAATTTTCCCAAACAGAAAGTACTTTCCGATCAACCCAGTATTATGCGTTTATGTAATGAAGACTGCATTTTCTAATTCGATAACATATCATACGATGAAGTATGAAAACATAACATATTAACATCTAATATTTCATCTAGTAAAAAAAGTATAGAATTCGATGTAAATCTGTACTGCCTATATTTATAAATATTGGCAGGTCTTACATATAACTAACACAATATTAATTAGTACAGAACTGGAGTTATAAATAAATTTGTATTTCCGAAAATGCAAAATATAGCATTAATGAAATGAGACAGGCAGTTTCTGATAACTGGGAATATCAAGTGAAATTTGGAAATTCAAATTTTTTTTTATTATTGAGGGTAATGTATTAAATTTTTAGTAGTTTTTTTTTGTCATAATTTTCTCTCTCTCACTTAAAAAAAAAACAACAAAAAAACAAAAAAAAAACCTTAGTAAAGCAGGCACGTAAGTTTTCTTTTTGACACGTCTTTAAAACAGCAATTTTAGAAGCAGTGACTGATAAATATGCTAAACTAAAGTCCAAAATATCTTTAATAAATGATGAGTATAAATTATTTAACGTAACTCAGGTGCTTTGTAAATTTTATTTATAAAGGTTGTTAAAAATTTACATTATCATTAGTAGTTGATATTTTTATTAGTTATTATTTTTCAAAAAATATGCAGTTTGGAAGTTTACATCTTTATTTTTTTAATGTACAGATCATCTATGATTGCTACGTAAATATTTTCTCGGAAAAAATTCCTTCATATAAATGCATAGAAATACCTTTATAATAAAACTTGTATCATTGTGCTATTTTTTCTTATAAAAAGATTTTTCAATTACATACAAAAAGTAACAATGTATTTATCAAATTGTGAGACTTTGATGAAAATCATAAATTATTCTGACATTATATTTCTTCTCTTCCTATATGTCAGCTATAAATATGATCCTATAATCCAAAGGCAGAATTCAAAAGACATGACAAGAATAAATGTTCGAAGTGGAATATACATTTCGTGTTACACGTCAAAATACCTTTGGGAAGTATTATCTACATAATTAATGATTCCCGAAGAGATTTTGTGTCAAACGCAACCTAGTCGCCCGGAGGAATATACCTTGATTTAATAATACATTTTCGTTAGGTAACAGAATATTTTTACGAATATAAGTATGTTCCGAATGAGTTTATAAATAATCTTATAAAGTTATTAAATTACATTATAAAACTAGGACGAGAGATGCGAGTCCTCTATTATTCAATAATCAGTAAATTTTTATGACTGTCAATAGTCTTGCCAGTGGGCTACTCTTTGTTAACACGTTCACTGCCGGTTTAAAATTACCGGAATTTTATTTTATTTAGAAAATTCGAATTTATACCAGAAAATACTAATAGCAATATTTACTTTATTTAATTACAGACATTTAGTGATTACATAAAATAAAATTGCTTCTTTCGAAATTTCCGGTAGCACTACGAATTCGTAATTTTAGATTGAAAAACCACGAGTATACTCGTGATTGGCAGCGAATAAGTTAATTCACTTTTCTTGATTACCACCAGTTTTTTTAAGAAAGTAAAAGTGGATATATTTAATGACATATTAATTAAGGTGAAAACAAGGCGAATTATACAATTTCAAAAAAGTAGTGCCGATTAAGCAATCTGGATTTTAACCCTTAATTGCATAGTGATGTAAATTTCCATCACTGTTTATTTAACTTTTAATAAATAAATCAACTTCTTCGCCACCACTATATTTATATAGAAATATTAATCCAGTAAATTTCCCTTGAACTCCGTTACTGAACAAAGTTAAAAATCTATCTTAAAATTTCTGCTGTATAATATTTAATATATGTATAAAAAAACACAATTGTAAAAGAAAAACTCATGAAAAGAAGGGTTAAAAATAGTTGCCCACTAACAACACACTGATTGTCATTACGAAACATTAACCCCTTAAGCACCATGACGTACCTGCGTACGTGATGAACTCTTCATTTGCAATATCAGCACGTATATGCGTACGTCCTCATTTTAAGTCCAGATTGCAATGTTTTAACCGATTGCAGAACATTCAATCAATCAGTTATTAGACATTAATTCCGATATCTAATGTATAATAATTGGCAGGCCGAATTTTCGGGTATGAATTCGTTTTGCCAAACGGAAGGAACTTTCCGAACAACCCAATATCGGGTATTCAGTATACTATTACTAAATTGAATATGGTGCTTAACCCCTTCAGGGGCAAAGTACTCTTGGAACTAAAATATTGAAATGATTGATTGACACCAAGATTCACAAACGAATTTATTTTAAAATAAGTAAAAGCTTTCCATCATGTACCTTACAAATTCAAAATTTGATTACAAAATTCTGGCGTCATTGTGGCATTTTGGGATTAAAATTAAGTGGTATATATAATTTACCGGCGCCCTTCAAGGGGTTACGGGGTTAATGAGATTTCAGATTTATTTTATATCATTATTTCAAATTATCTCATATTCTTCATGTGTAACTTATGTGATTTTTTAAAACATTTTTTGTAATCATTTCTATTGAAGGTTTGGAGGGTGAAAGATACATGGGGGAGTAAATAATATGAGTGAATAAGATATTTTAAAATTATTTCTAAATCCGTTATTAGCATTGCTTTTTCGTTTAAGTAGACAATTTTTTTTAAAGAGTGATTAAACCATATCATACAGTTAGTTGTCCAGATTTGATCAATTTGTTGGCTCTTTACTTTTTAACTTCCATTACCATCGTTCACTCTTTAACAAATTTCGTTGCCACATAACGTATGGTATATTGTAATTTTTTTAAAAAACTTTTTAAAATTATTTCTTTTAAAGGTTGGGAGAGTGAAAAATACGTGAGGACGTAAATAATACAAGTGAATAAGGTATTTTTTAATTATTTCTAAAGCCGTTGCCGTCATTGCTTTTTCGATTGATTAGACAATTTACATTTTTTTTAAGAGTGATTAAAACATAGTGATTAAACCATATCTTAGAGTTCGTTGTACATATTTTATTCACTTTTCTAGCTCGTTTTTCTGCTAGAATAATAATGTGTATCTACTTTGTAACTTCCATTACAATCGTTCGCCCTTTAACAAATTTCGTTGCTATATAGCGTAATATACATATGTAGCATGATACATAGTGTGATCGTTGCCATGGTTCGTACGCCTCCTGGAATTTTGCGACCAGGAAATTCTTCGGTAACAGTATTTTCTTACAGAAAATCAATCCTTAAAAGAAGGCAAAATTTCGCGAGTTTAATCTAGATTTCTTTTTCTATAAAAAATATACTGGTAACTCTCCTGGAAAATTCTCTGATCCGTACGAACCCTGGTTGCTATATAGCATATTATATAGCGTGATATTAAAGCCCTTTCCCGTAAAGTCGAAAAAATATTATTATTATTTTTTATCTGATTGAAATTTCAAATTATGTGGTATATTTTAATCAAGGTAGCAGAATAGTTTTAAATGGCAATACTTAACTGGCGTATGATCGTGGATTGTAATTAATTTAGCCTATTACTTCTCTTCACATTTATTAATTTATGTTATATGGAAATAAAACTATATTTGTTAAATTGTAATATATATATACAGGGTGTCCATAATTAAGCGACCCTACTTTAATTGTCTATAGACGAAACTATTGGTCAGAAAGTTGTGAAATTTTGTGAAGGACATAGTGAAGGAATGAGAATTTGTTTGAGCGAAAACAATTTAGTTCAAAATATCGCCACCAGATGGCGTTTTTAATGAATTATTTACACATTTACGAAAGTTTACATATTTTATTGCAACAAAACATTTTCCACATGACGGCCAGCATTTTCAGCTAATACCATCTGGAATCATAAGATAGCATGTTCCACAGTTCCCGTAGTGTGTTCTGGAAAATGTTATGAACATGTCGTGAAAAAAGTTTTGTTGAACATTTTTGTTTAAATAAAAATTTGTAAACTATCGTAAGTGTATGATAAAAGTGTAATTCAGTAAAAACGCCATCTGGGGGCGAAATTTTGAAATAACTTTTTTTTCGCTTAGACAAATTCCCATTTCTTCATTATGTCCTTCACAAAATTTCACAACTTTCTGACCAAAAGTTTCGTCTGTAGACAACATTAAAGTAGGGTCGTTTAATTATGGACACCCTGTATATATATATCAGTACAAAACCCCTTAACGGGTTAAAAGTTGTGACGCAGCATTTTCTTTTGGCTCTAAGAATTTTAAATATGGGTCTTAAAAGCAATGATATCAAATTTGAGTGACGCTATGTTAATAATATTTTTAAAAATCATCATTTTCTTTTTAGTTTTATTTATATTCACAGGTGCAATTATTATTTTAACATGAAAAAATATATAAAATTTATTCGCTGATGCTTTTTCATTCAGATCTCTCAGGAATTCAAAATATGGGTTTTAAAAGAAATGATATCAAAATTTGAGTGACACCTTGACGGGAATTTAGTAGGATTGTTTTAAAATTCAATTAAAATTATTTTTCGTTTGTCTTCTAAAGTATATTTACACATACAAACAATACTTTTAATTTTTCAATACACTGTTAAATATATTACTTTCACTGAGCCTATTTTATGTATTGAAATGTATTTATTTCAATAAACTGATTTATGTTTTGTGCCACGCTATCCAAAATCATAAGTAAAATTTATGTAAATGATTATTTTGCGTCATATTATTCACTTGCATACATTTCCCTTTGTTTGGATAATATGACGCAAAATAATCATTTACATAAATTTTACTTATGATTTTGGAGGCTGTCGATTTCAAATCGAATGAACTATACCTCATAATGATGGGGCCCATAGAACCCGAGATAGGAAAGCGCCCCCTGGTGGTGAGACTTGAGACTAAAATCGATATATCATGTCGATGTCGAGTTGAATGAATTAAAGTGCATTGTGATGGGACCCATAGAACTCAAGTTAGCTGAAAAACCCTTTAGTTCCACGTTTCACCGTGAGGGGGCGCACTCTGTTCTATACGAACATAACCGAAATCTGTAAAGCTATCGAAATCCAGTTGAATGAGACAATTTTTGTCGTAATCGGGCCCATAGAACACGAGATACGAAAGCGCCCCCTGGGGGCAAAACTTGGAACTAAAATCGATATATTCTGTCGATGTCGATTGAATCAAACCGCATTGTGATGGGATCCATAGAACTCGAGTTAGCAGCAAAATCTGTTAGTTCCATCTTCCACCACCAGGCGGCGCACTCTGTTCTATACAGACATAGCTGAAATCTTTGAGGCTGTTGATTTTGAGTCGGATGAGCCATACCTCGTAATGATGGGGCCCATAGAACCCGAGATAGGAAAGCACCTCTGGTGGTGAGACTTGAGACTAAAATCGATATATCCTGTCGATGTCGAGTTGAATGAATTAAAGTGCATTGTGATGGGACCCATAGAACTCAAGTTAGCTGAAAAATCCTTTAGTTCCAAGCTCCACCGCCAGGGGGCGCACTCTGTTCTATACGAGCATAACCGAAATCTGTAAAGCTATCGAAATCCAGTTGAATGAGCCAAACTTTGTCGTAATCGGGCCCATAGAATCCGAGATATGAAAGCGTCCCCTGGTGGTAAAACTTGGAACTAAATCGATATTTCCTGTTGATGTTGAGTCTAATGAATCAAACTGCATTGTGATGGGACCCATAGAACTCGAGTTAGCTGCAAAATCTGTTAGTTCCATCTTCCACCACCAGGGGGCGCACTCTGTTATATACAGACATAACTGAAATCTTTGAGGCTGTCGATTTCGAGTCGAATGAGCCATACCTCGTAATGATGGGGCCCATAGAACCGGAGATAGGAAAGCGCCCCCTGGTGGTGAAACTTGTACCTACAATCGATAAGTCCTGTCGATGTCGAGTGGAATGAATCAAACCGCATCGTGAAGGTATCCATAGAACACGAGTTAGCTGCAAAATCCGTTAGTTCCATCTTCCACTGCCAGGGGGCGCAATCTTTTCTATACGAACATAACTGAAATTTTTGAGGCTGCCGATTTTGAGTCGAATGAGCCATACCTCGTCGCGATTGGGCCCATATAAACATAGATAAGAAAGCACTTCTGGTGGTGAAACTCTGAACTAAACTCGGTAAGTTTTATTGATATCGAGTCGAATAAGCCAAACTGCGTCGCGATTTGGGATGCACAACCTGTGGCCGCGGGCTAAACGTGGCCTGTGATGGTTTACTCGTTGCCCGCGGAGACCATACATGCCAACATATCCAGAAATTTCAATTTCCTTAATAATTCGTGAAAAATTGCAAATTTTGTCCATTGTAGGAAAACATCATGAATTTCGTCAATCAGGTGCATGAAATCATGAATTGCGTCGACTGGATGCAAATTTTGTTGAATGGGCATGGAAAAATCAAAAATTTCTCTATTTTATCACAAGAAAAAAAAACCCCGCAAATTTCAATAATCGATCTACAGAAACCAGAGATGCCAAAATCGGAAATTCCGGAGTTGTGAATTTTCTCAATCACGCAAAAAAATCTTGAATTTTGTAACCACAGGAAAACCCCCCCGAATTTCTTTGATAATGCACGTAAAATCATGAATTTCATGGATCGAGCACAGAGTAACAGCGAATTTCATCGAATGGGCGTGGAAAAATCGTAAATTACAACGAACAGTCACGGAAAGAGTTTGCAATTTGTCCATAGATTGTAGGAAAACATCATGAATTTTGTCGATCGGGTGCATAAAATCATGAATTGCGTCGACTGGGTGCGAATTTTGTTGAACGTGCATGGGAAAATCAGAAATTTCGCCATTTTGTCGCAAAAAAATTGCAAATTTCAATAATCGGTCAACAGACACCAGAGATGCCAAAATCGAAAATTCCGAAAATCACTAAAATCTTGAATTTTGTAAACCACTGAAAAAACCCCGCGAATTTCGTCAATAAGGCATGTAAAATCATGAATTTCATGGATCGAGCACAGAGAAACAGCAAATTTCCTCAAATGGGCTTTGAAAAATTGCGAATTTCAACAAACAGTCATGGAAAAAATATGCAAATTGTCCATAGATCATAGGAAAACATCATGAATTTTGTCTATCGGGTCTGTAAAATTATGAATTTTGTCAATAGGCATGGAAAATCGCGAATTTTGTCAATTGGGCATGGAAAAATCAAGAATTCTGTCGAATGTTCATAGAAAAATTGTAAATTTCGACAAACAGTCGCAGAAAAAAAATCGCGCATTTCACCATTGTCAAGAGAAGAAAAATTGTGAATTTCATTAATCGGCCGATGGAAACTATAGATGCCAAAATTGGAAATTCCAGAGTTCCAAATTTTGTCAGTTTGATGCGAAAAAAGTAATTTCGTCAACCACTTACGGAAAAAATTGCAAATTTTTTTTCAATCCCCCCCCCCTTCTTCCACGAAACAAAACATTGTCTGCGCTACGGATGTTAGCCCTTGACAAACCAGTCATTCTTGTGACTACCCCTATTCTTATAAAGGTTCTGCACCCCTATTCTTGATATATCCTTGCCAACAGCATTGTATATATTGACTGGAAAGAGGGAACTTAGGGGGCTAAATCTACCCTTCTGAAATAGATGTTTTTTTAAAAATCTGATTATTGGCTTAGATTCCCCCTCCCCCTTCCTCCCGAAACAAAATTCTCTGTACTACTGATGGTGGCTCGCAACAGCCCAGTTATTTTTTAAAAGGCCCTTTGCTTAAAAAGGTTGCGCACCCCTACATTATATTTTGCATTTTCAAAAAATTGTATTGTAATTATTTCATTAAAAAATGTATCATATTTATTCCTCTAAAGAATTGCAATTTTGGAACAGCTGTTGTAGATGGACAAGGGTTGGCGTGATTTTTGTTTTGCACCATTTTGGCGAGAAAACCCTGTTTTTGGATAACTGTTAGGCCTAGCTTGCTTAAAAGCATGTTAGTTTTATTTTACTTTGAAACAATTTATTTTATTATGAAAAACACATTTATATTATAAAACACACACAATTTTTATTACAAAACACACACATTGATTAATTTATTAAAAAATACACAATATTTAATTTAATATAAAACTCACGGAAACTGCTCTGCCATACAAAGCAAAATCTCACCAATTTCGAATTATTGCTCAGGCATAAAATCGCCATTTTGGTACCAAAAAGACACTCTGGTGCATTTGCTACAGCTGTATTGCAATTTTTTCCAACTAAAAATTTTAATTTGATGTCTAAAATATTTACAGTAGACATCATCACAGAGTAAGGAGATTTAAATAGAGAATCAATTCTCATACACTGCAATGGCAACTTTTTTAACATGGGATTACACATAGACAGTGCAGATTGCTGTAGGTGATGCAAGAACTACGGCCATAACAAAAGCGAGATTTCTAATACGGCTATATATCGCTTCCTTGAAGCCAAATGCGGGAAAGGAAAAAAAAATGGCGATAGCTTGTTGCTGCTTGTTTTTTAAATCTCATTTTTCATATCATTTAACATCGTAAAAATCCACAATTATTGTTTTTTCCATTGCATGCATATTTATCAGCAGATAAAATTCTTCGAATGTTCGAGAAATTAAGAATCCTTAAATTAAACACTGTGTTATACAATAATATTCTGAAATTCTGATTAATTGCTTATTCTTTGGAACATATGACATATTACATAAATATGCTTTACACTCACGCAGCGATGTTTGGCGACTCTTTGGTAAGCGCGATTTTCAAGCTCTCGCCAAACCAATAACTTCATATAATGGCTAAGTTGCCATTAAAGGAAAAAATCCCCTAAATTTGGCGACTTTTTCCTTTTTATAATAGTTTTTAAAAAAAGAAAAAAACTTGTGCGTGAGTGTATGACATCATAGCCAAAAAAAAAAAAAAAAAAAAAAAAAAAAATATTTCACCAAAACAGTGAGATTTCCTTGAATTTTATTATTTTTTATACTCTTTGAAATATGGCTGCTAAGCAGCGAATAAATTAAAGAGGAAAATAAAAAGTAAACGCTTTTAAAAATTCCAAAAAATATGAAAATAAGATATTTATATTTCACGAACATATGCAAAAACATTTTCAAATATTTTAAGCAATTAATTTCTGAATTCTATTAAATTTATTGACAAAATTTTAAAACTATTGGAAATGCATATCGAAAATTTAGTATTCATAATTTTACGTCTAAATCCATTATACAAATGTTCCATTTTCATTTCAGATAAAAATGAAATTTGAAAAATCATATGCATCCCCATAGGAAAGCATTATGACCTAAAAAAAGAACAAAAATAACACATGAAAATAAATCACAACTTACCGATCATTGGAAATTAAAAAAAAACTTTTCACTCTTGTTCTTACAAACAATACACTTATCTCTTCCTAGCATTTTGAATAATTATAATAACCTATTTGATCTTCAAAGCATAATTTTAATAATAAATATTAATCAAGATTCAAAATTCAAATAGAGAAAGTCGAAAATTTGCATATTTGCAAATGACAACAGCAAAAGACGACAAGCAGAATAGGGTTACAATTAAACAGAAATCACGAAGATAAAAATCGCCAAAGCGATGATTTAGTTTTTAAGTCATCCGCTGCAATCGTTCTTTTCAGGCGAAGTTGGGACTCTGTTTAAATTTTCTTACTCGGGGGGCATCATTTTACACATACCTTTTATTTCCCAATTTCTATTACTGGTTAAAACTTAGTGTCTTGTTTACATTAGAGAAATTGGGAAAAACATGAAATATGGTCATTGATTAAAAAATATAAGAATTTTTTTATATTTATAGAAAGCAGTATGTAAAAGACTATAAAAATTCACTCGCCTGGTCAGAAAATCCAATCACCTAGGGCAAGCAAATTAATGTATTCATTTCTAAATAGCAAAACTCGGAATTTTCATTAGAGACCAGTGGCCAATAGTAGCAGTTTTATAGTGGCCACTTTTTTAAGTACTTTTCGGTTAGCCGGGCGACAGTGATATATATATATATAGACACACACATACACATATCTACATGTACATATATATACATACACATATATATACAGTAGAACTTCCTTTTAACGAAGTCCCTATTTAACGAAGTTTTCTACTTAACAAAATTTTCTGCAGAACTTTGACTTTGAACACCATTAGCATGTAAATTAATCTCCATATTACGAAAAATATATTCTATATAACGAAGTTTATTCCACTTTTGTACGTGTAATTCACACTAAGAGGTTGCTGTTGCGATGGATACGCGAATTTATTTCAGCGGATTGCACGAAAATGAGCATATTTAAATAATTTATATTCTGCTTGGTGCCAAATAAAACATTTTTTTTCACACTAAGAAAAACACTTGTTATTATTACTTTCTCAAACCGAGACTCTAGCGCTAACAGTCGGGAGATGTCAAAATCCATTTCTTTACATTCAATCGTATAGAAGATGCAGTGACGTAATGGCGTCAGATGCATTGAAACAAAAAATAATAATTAGACATTAGAGTCGGACAGTTACCATTCTGACCTTCCATTACTCATAGACAATTACTTTTTGCATCCACAAGAATGTGCTTCAAAATGCAAATAGAGCATCAGAGTTATTTTTGTTCCTGCTAATACAACTTCAAACCTTCAGCCATTAGTCTAAGGAGTAATAAAAAATCTTGAAGTACATTATCGAAAAAGACAGAAAAAGGAGAATATAGTGAAAACATTAGTTTGAGAACCTGTGTATCAGAACTGATGAAAGCTTGATCCAAAGCTTGGGAATGTGACGTGATTTCATCGACCGTACACAACTGTTTTGTAAAAGACGGTTTCATAATTGAAACTGAATCAAATGCTTCTGAATCCAATACCTGTTTGTCATATATAAAGGAAAAATTTCATGAATTTAAATTAATTTCTATTTAACGAATTTTCTTCATAACGAAGCTTTTTAGTGTAACGTTGAGACTTCGTTAAATGGAAGTTTCACTGTATATGTACATATGACTGTATATGCATATGAATTTATATATGTACATATATCACTGGTGCCCATCTAACCGAAAAGTACTAAAAATTATCTGTCAGCGGCGCCCCTTTCCTATAAGGAGAAAAAAAAAATTTGGCATTTCATCAAGGATTCTATTTTTTTTTTTTTTTTTTTTTTTGGTTGAAAAAATGTTTATATTAACATATTTATTTGGACTGTTTAATTTTTGATTAATACTAATTGAAATTTTAATAAAAGTTTACTGTTTAGAACTTTTAAATAAAAAATGGTACTTCTCTACTATCCCGTCAGCCGCTTTTCATAAGAAAAAAATATCAAACTGTAACGCCAAATAGACGGGAGAACGTTGCCATTAGAATATGAAAATAAATAAAATATAAGAATTTAAGGACACAATTGTTATTTTAATTAATGAAATAACTCATAAATCAGTGAAACATAATAAAAAATACACACAAATGTTGAATTAAAAACTACTTAATGACATAACAAACACGTATAATGCTTCTGACATCAAGTAAATGGGACTGCATTTTTGGCCTTTAATCTTACAGTTTTGCGACAGTTTTTTGTTATGAAAAGTGGTCAATGGGATAATAGAGAAGTAATCTTCGACCACGAACAGAAGGCGGGTGAGACGTCAAAGTCACGTGGTGCCAGACGGGTCTATTTGACTGATTTAGCGAAAGAAGTAGGATTGAGAGAAGAAACTTCAGGAATAAGTTATTTAAACTCGGATTACCATATCTGGCTAGTTAGCGCCTTTTGATGTAGAATGAAAATAAGATTACATTTATATGTGTTATACAAGAATACACATTCGAAATTCTTTACTATCGTGATATGGCAAAAAATGCTTGGAAAATAGGAAGTAGTGAATTTTTATTGGGTGAATGCATTGTTGAGAAAAATTTTTGTTAGGGTATTTTAGGTAAGGACAGTTTTTACACAGTGAGAGACCTTGTGAATTAAATATACAAGCTGATCCATAAGCAATAAATAAAAAATTTCAGTAAAATGTGCTTTTTTATCCAAGATACTTTTCGCATAATGTTATATCATATATATATTTTTTTCTGTTTTTTTTTTTCAAATAAACCAAAATTCACCAAACGAAATCCACCATTCAAATTCACCAGTGGCTGAGAGGTTCTGCTCTCAAAGCTGGTAGACAGGAGGTGCTGCGTTCAAACCCCTGTCGCGCTCGTCGGCCTAACCGTTTGGAGTTTTCCGTGGTTTTCTTCGAACCTTGCGTAAATACGGGTTAGGATCCCTTAGAAAGACCTCCACAGAGAGCATGCTCCTCACCGGGCTACATCCCTAGCGCAGATAATCGGCCGTAACAAATAACCAACCAATCAACCTAGAAACATTCTCAAAACGAGTATTTCAATATAATTTAAATTGATTTTGCATAAACCATATAGGTTCCGGGATCGATGCAGAGATTTTTTTTTTTGAGGGGGGGGGAGGGGGGGGTTATTTTGTGAAAAGTAAGTTATTTTTGTGATATATTTTGTGAAATTTGTTACATCTTTGTGGAAAATAACATTTTGTTACGAAACATACAATCCAGCTACTCAAATTCAAACCAAGCATTTTTTAATAATAACTTCTTTATATCCTTCTGCCAGTGTTGAATTCAGACACTTTTTTCCGGGATTTTATTTTACTTTACTACGGAAATTTATCTTACTTTGCAAAATTGGCAACAATAATGAAATAGTTGGAACTTTTTTATTTGCGTTTGCGTAAAAATCATTTACTGTATTCCGAACGACGGATAAATCAAAAGTATCCAAAACTGCATTCCGCTTTGCAGGGCGACTGCGATTTTTTCCTGGCGTTGAAAGCCTTCCATCAGGAGCAGATTTTGACTCAGGTTTAATTCTTTGGATAGTTCGAAGAGGAACGCCAGTAGCAGCAGACGTACGCTCCTGTGCTTTGTGAATCGGAATGGAAAGAGACGAAGATTTTGCTTCAGTTTCAAAAAAATTAAGCACATTATTAACGATGTTACGTTCATCAGAACGCAAAGTTTTCCCTGTACGAGACATTTTGTATTGTTCTGAAAAGAACAGTTTAAATAGAGAATAATGATAATAATAATCAAGAGCGCTGAGAATATAACAACCTTCTAGGACAAAAGAAATTATATCAGTGAGAGGAGGGGACAGACGAGAAACAGAGAGGGGAATGTATATCGCCAAAGGCAGGAACGCTCGAATATGTTACAACCCTAAATACTTGCACTTCCACCGTCCTAACCTTTGAGAAAATGAACTCTTCTTCCAAGCGGCGATCTCACCCGCCTTCTTGTTGCGGTCGCATTATACCTACCCAATTGTTTTCATTTAGTGGCTCTGTGGCTAGTGTTAATTTTGCCCTATATCAAAAATCTGAATTACTTACGTGTTTGTTTTATAAGTTAGGTATTTTGTAAACTGTATTTACTCATTTACTGATTTTGACTTGCTGGGTGTTCATTAAGAACTGAATTTTCTTTTCATTTAGTATTGTCAATAGAAACGTTGAAGTCCTTTTTTTTTAAGCAAATAATTATTTTTTAGAATCATTTTTTGTGAAAACTAAATCCTCAGATGTAATTTAATAATAATAATAATAATAAAATCTTCATTTATTTCTTTAATTTACATTGTGCATAATGTGTGGATTTGTAAAAGTTGATTGTAAATCTGAAAAGTGGGGATAAAATTAAATTTGGGTAAAATATGTGGAGAACAATTATTTTGGTGCTTAATGTTTCAGATGTAGGCACAATGTAGGCTTATGAAATTAGCACTTGAGATAGCATAATAATATTGTGAAAGTGTCTGCTGAAATAGTGGAATTCGCCGATTGGCTGCGGAAAATATCGCGAAATTTGTAAATATTTTAAGTTTTCTTATTTAAATACTGTGATTCACTTTTAAAATTTTAATTTTCAGTCTCGGTGTTTCCACATAAGTTTTTCATGCTTAATTTAACACGATTTTTTGTAATATGATTCAATCGCAGTTATTACTCGTGGGTTAATATCCACTATTATAATACCAACACAAAATAATTGTTCTCCACATATTTCACACAAATTTAGTTTGATCGCCCTTTTTTAGATTTACAGTCAACATTTCAAATGTATAAAGCGATAAAAAACTAAATGAAAAGAACAATTAACAAGTCAAAATAAATAAACAATAAATAAATAACAAAATACCTATGGATATAACGTATTAATCCTTAAAGCGATCTTCGCGAACGAATACATACATGCGAGAAACGAGAAATTGTTTGGGATTGGGAGATTAATTTATTGGGAGCTTGTTTGGTTGCAGCTGCGCAAACAATGCAAAATATTTTATCCTTAAAAAATTGAAAGTTTATTTAAAATAACAGTAAAAATGAACACAAATAATTAAAAAATATTTCCTCATTATGAAAAAGGAATTGAAGTAATTTTTCGACTATATGCTCGTTTAAAATCTGAAATTATTTCTTTGTAACAAAAAAGGAAAACATATAGACAACAATTGAATTTAATAAATATGTATTACATGTTTCAAATATATAATTCATTGTTTTTGCATTTAAGAAAAATCTAAATAATTAGCCCGTTCAGAAGCTTGATTGGCTTTAACGGCGAACCGTACATCCATTTTAACTGTAATTTCCGGCGGAAGAAGGGAGTGATCACACCATTGCATTTGTACAGCTTGGCTTAAGAAAAAAGTCCCATTTTTTAAATCGGATTATATAAAAAACTAGAGTTTTCCTATTTAAGCGGATAGGGGGATTCGCTTCATCTAAAACCGATTAATATCATATATTAATTAAAAAAAAAATCCTTCGGGCGGATTTCGAGATACGCTTTTTACACCATGACACCATTACATGCAGAGCGAAAAACTTCCCATTTTACTTAAAAATGGATTTCCAGATCTTAAAATCTATTGCATGTAGAAATCTATAAATTTCAGGATAGAGTTAGACCGGAGATATAAGACAGCTGTCAAAAAATCAAAACGATGTGCCTCATATTTGCTGAGATATTAAATGTCGGCTTTTCGCTTTTCCTTTGAACTCAAACTACGTGTATATATAGAGTGACGGAAATCTTCGGTTTAGGGATTTCGGTTTTCGGTTTTTGCTGCGTCACTCGAGAAACTACCGTCTCTCATGATGTGTGTGTGTGTAACAAAATGTTCAATTTCTACGACAAAAGTAATCTCGCAAAACTAGATTTTACACGTTTTTGAAATAAAAGTTTCAGATTTTCGATTCGTTATTTCTTCTTCCTGCTGCTCATTAGGTTGCCTATCAATTATACCTGAAGAACAAAATAAAAAATTGTAAAAAATCAAAATTAAAATTAAAGCACATAAACAATATATATATTTTTAAGTAACATTTAATCAAACAAAATTAATATCACAATAAGGCCTCGGAGCGTCCACCGGTAATTTTAAAAACTATTTTGGTGTTAGATTTCTACAACAGCTGCAAAAAAAAATATTTCAGGATGTGGGTTTCTACGACATATGCAAGAGAAATCTAAGCAAAAAATTTTCGCAAGGAAAAAGTGGGGGACAAAATTTTGATTTAGTCTCTTTTAATGGAGACCGCTTCGAGCCCTGCACAATAATAATAATACAATAAAAATAATAACACAACATTAAAGCACATAAACATTACTTTTCTTAAGTACAATTTAAGAACATATAAATTCAGACACAATTAAATACAATAACCCAACATGAGTAAAAATTGACCTGTGCCAGGACTCGAACTTGGCCAGTCCTTTTAATTGTGTCTGAAATAATATGTTCTTAAATTGTACTTAAAAACAGTAATCAGACATATTGTTTATGGGCTTTAATATGTTATTACAGACCGATGAATATTTATTAATTCATCGTTGCTACTGTCATCTATTGCTGCATGATTTGCTGGCCGGTGACTCTTTCCAACATGTATAAATGTGAGAAATTGCCGAGCTAGAATATCGATCAGGGTGTCTCAGTAGCCAGAGTAACAGCACGTTGCGCTGAAAGTCCCGAGTTCGACTCCTGGCACAGGTCAAATTTTCACTCATGTTGGGTTATTTTGTTTAATTGTGTCTGTATTAATATGTTCTTAAATTTAAAAAATATATTACAAAAAAATCAAATTCAATAAAAATTAATAATGCTGTTTGTTATAAATAGAAAACAAAATTGTTTATTTTTAAGATACAATTTCTAGAGAATTTAATTTCCTTTATTTAAAGGAAGAAACACGTAAATCGGTTAACTTGTTCAAAAATTATCTTGGCAAAACCGCTGTAAAACAGTGTTTTGAGACAAATGAGTTTATTTTTTTGCCTTCATCACACATATCAACAGTCTACTCTGCTCAACAATTAAGGCTCGTACGACCATAAATTTAGGAATTTTTCTATCAGATAAAAAATACGACATTCTTAATCTTTTATTACGAGATTGGGACACCATAAGTCCCAAGGACTATTATTTTTATTCTATTCCTACCACTTTTGGAAAAATAATATCTACCATAGACTTATACTAGGTTCCTTTCAATTGACATCTACCACAAAGAAAATTTTGTAAATTGTAGTGCCATATTAACAAAGTTAGAAGTTCGAACATTATAATAATAATAGCAATAATAAATACATTTATTTAGTCTTTTCAATCATTTCTAGCCTCATTAACCCGTCAGCACACGCGCCGGGATAAAATCTACCCCAGCTCACAACTATTACTTAATAATGTGCGAAAATCGTTCGTGACCATTCTGAGCTTTATAATGCCTTTCAAGCTGAAATATATCATGATGTGGCCAAAAAGAATTTACATCCGGTTGTGGATTTTCCATTCTT
The DNA here is from genome assembly GCA_963931845.1 of Maratus michaelseni. Taxonomy (NCBI): domain Eukaryota; kingdom Metazoa; phylum Arthropoda; class Arachnida; order Araneae; family Salticidae; genus Maratus; species Maratus michaelseni. Next base: position 77,773,561 of record OZ007595.1, on the reverse strand, counting down.
TTGTTATAAAAATGTCACGTTGGAGGAAATTTACCCCACGCGTGTTATAACGAACCCATAATGATTGGAAAATGTTAATGCAATGCAAATAATAATATAATTGTTCTTTTAAACGTTAACAACTCTTGCACATACAGTTTCTATATATCAGTTTTATATATTTTTTTTGTATTTTCATGGCTGAATTGGGATTGTAAATGCTTTGTATGTAATGATATGCAGAAAAAAAAAATCTCAGTGCTAGATTATATATATACAGTGGAACTTCCATTTAACGAAGTCTCATCGTTACACTTAAAAACTTCGTTATGAAGAAAATTCGTTAAATAGAAATCAACTTAAATTCATGAAATTTTTTCTTGAGATATGACAATTAGGTATTGGATTCAGAAGCATTTGATTCAGTTTTAATTATGAAGCCGTCTTTTACAAAACAGTTGTGTATGGTCGATAAAATCACGTCACATTCCCAAGCTTTCATCAGCTCTGATACACAGAATCTCAAACTAATGTTTTCACTACATCGGATTTTTTCTGTCTTTTTCGATAATGTATTCGATAATGCAAGATTTTTTATTTTTCCTTAGACTAATGATTGAAGTTTAGCTGTATTGGCAGGAACAAAAATAACTTTGATGTTTTTCGATTTGTATTTTGAAGCACGTTCTTTTGGATGTACAAAGCAATTGTCTATCAGCAATGGAAGGTCAGAATGGTACCTGTCCGACTCTATTAGATATTTTTTGTTTCAATGCATTTGACGCAATTGCGACACCTCATCTTCTATATCATTGAAGGTAAAAAGGGGATTTTGACTCCCAACTGTCAGCGCTGGAGTCTCAGAATGGGAGAATAGTGATAACAAGTGTTTTCCTTAGTGTGAAAAAAATTGTTTTATTTAGCACCAAGCAGAATGGAAATTATTTAAATGTGTTCATTTTCATACAATCGAATCCGCTGAAATAAATTTGCATATCCTTCGAACAGCAATCGCTTAGTTTGAATTATGTACATGTACAAAAGTGGAATAAACTTCGTTATATAGAATATATTTTTCGTAATATGGAGATTAATTTACATGCTAATGGTGTTCAAAGTCAAAGTTCTGCAGAAAATTTCGTTAAGTAGAAAACTTCGTTAAATAGGGACTTCGTTAAAGGGAAGTTCCACTGTATATATATATATATATATATACAGGGGTGCAAAAATCTAGGCGCCAATTGGCTGAATCCCACCACTAAATTTTTAGTATTCTTCGCCTAATAAGAATACTGATAAAATTTAGACGAAGTATAGTAATAAAATTTGACGAAGAATACTAGTAAAATTTAGTGGTGGGAATCAGCCCATTGGCGCCTAGATTGTTGCACCCCTGTATATATATATTGCTTAAAATAAGAAGTTCTTTTATATTTAAAGTTAAATTACGTTTTTTATTGATTTACAGTTTATTGTCGGAGCAAAGCTCCGGCTTCCCATGAAAAATTACACTTTTGTGTACACGATAGCGGCCAAAATATTTGCCGCATTGATACCAAAATTGGACTGGAAGTCGGTAGTGGCAAAACCTCGCCGGGGATTGAAAAACAGAAATATTCGTCAACTCTAACGCCCGGAATCGTCTGCTCTAGAATTTTCCATTTCCCCATAGAGATAACATTGCGATTGTTTGAATTAAATAAAAAGAAAATTGAAATAATTTATATTGTTGCCATTTTTTATCATGAAAAACTTTTGAATTAAATAAAAAGAAAATTGAAAAAATTTATATTGTTGCCATTTTTTATCATGAAAAACTTTTGAATTAAATAAAAAGAAAATTGAAAAAATTTATATTGTTGCCATTTTTTATCATGAGAAACTTATTTAAATAACAATATACTCGGAAACAACCTTTTAGTAAAAGCTCTTAATCTCGGTCCCATATATTTTACTTTTATATATTTTACATATATTTTACTTTTCTGAAATAAGGACCCCATACATTTTTATCTTAAAACACGTGGAATGAAGTTTAAATCGTATTAAGTACATGAATTTAGTTTTTTTTAAATCGAACTCAGCAATTGGTGTAATTAAACTTTTTGTTTCCATTTCAAAATATTTTTTTTTCTTTTCATTCAAGCTTATTGTATAAAAGAAGTATGAGAGTAAATCTGTTTATTTTGATATAGTCCAGCTAATCCAGGATAAAAAAAAATATATATTAAGAAACAGTTTATATATGAACGGATTATATGTTTTTATTATATAGAATTTGCAAGGATGCCAGTTAAGAGAAAGCAATCAGCTGAAATGAGAAGAATTGCGAATCGTAATTCAATGCGGAGAAGTCGCACAAGTCAGTTACCTTCAGATTTTTTGCCGAGTACCGGTATACTGACAACTCAAATGTAATCAGCTTTAAACAAAATATTGAGAGTTTTATTTCGTGCCTGCCTGTCAATCCTTCAGATATGACTTCAACTGTGTTAGTGACAAAAGATACTTTATCAGGATGTGCAGAGTTTTTTGTTCGCTCACAACGACTTCTAGAAGCACTCAGGTGGCTTAAAGCTCACAATCCTTATTATTCAAATATCACAATTGATGAAGATTTGATCGCTACATTACCTGAGAATGGTGACGTATCTCAAATGTTACCAACAGCAACCGATATTACTGAGGATATTGATACTTTGAACGAGGAAATAAGGCGCGAGTCATTTAGACCACTACTTGAACCGGTAGATCAAAACAACTTAATAAATGACGCAATTCGTGTGCCTCACCCTTCATTAAATTCACAGCCTATCAACGAATTTCAAGAAGAGGGTTACATAGCACGTGCTTTTCCTCATCTTTTTCCACATGGTACAGATGACTTACGACAACCTCGTCAAAAAGCAGTCTCTCCTGATGAGTATTTTAAGTTCCTAATGAAGTATGAAGATGGGCGATTTGCTAAAGACCCCCGATTTCGTTACTTTGCCATGAATTCAATTCTTCGGTGGCAGTCTTTGGCTAAAGGGCGTTTTTTCGTTCAGCGAAATAGGTTCAGCAATAAGACGGTAGAGCAGATGCGTGATATTCTGAATAGGCAACCAGAAATGGCAAAACACATTATGATTTATGCTAGCAAATTAAGATCCACAAAAGGATACTGGCGTGCACGTTTGTGGGGAACTCCTTTCCATGGTAGGACAAATTGGAGCACCAACAATTTTTTTTACACTGTCTGCAGCTGATTATCACTGGCCTGATCTTTTCAGACTTTTAGAGCCTAACAGAGATCCAAATGAGCTGACTGATACAGAACGCAGACAATTAATGCACGACAACCCTCTGTTGACTGGTTGGCTCTTTCAAAAACGTTGTGATATATTTTTGAGAAAAATCTTGACGCCGTTGTTTTTAATAGACGACTACTGGGTTCGTTTCGAATGGCAGTGGCGTGGAAGTCCTCACATGCATGGATTGTTGTGGTTAAGAAGGGCGCCAAACATGGAAACACTAGACATGACTAACGCTGAAAAACTATGCAGTGCTGTTAATCCTGACAAGGACGTCCTCGTAAATGATATACACCGCTGTCGAGTTTGCTTTTCAGACATTTCCAGTGAAGATCGTGAAAAAGATCTCGCTCAGCTCTTAAATCAAGTCCAACGTCACACAAGACATGGAGATTATTGCCTAAGGAAAAAAAGAGGTACAAATAGTTATAGCTGCAGATTTGGTTTTCCAAAAGCAGAGTGCGACTCTCCAAAGCTTCAAGTAGAAAATGACATAATTAGCTTTTTGCCAAAAAGAAACGATTCTGAAATGAATACCTACAATTGCTTCGTGTCACAAGTTTGGAGAGCTAACACGGATTTCAGTCCTATTACATCAAAGGATGCGGTTTTGCATTACATTGCCAAATATGCTTCAAAATCAGAAACAGCTTCTGTTCCTTACAAGGAATTGTTATCTGAGATTTTAAATAAGATGAACGAAACAAATCCAGCGGTTCAAGCAGTCCAAAAACTTATTTTGTCTTCTGTTTCTGAAAGGAATTACTCAGCCCAAGAGGTAGTACACATATTAATGGGATGGCCAATGTATCACAGTAGTCGGGAAGTAGTTACAATACGGCTTCATGATAAGAACAGGGAGGAAATCAACTTTTCAAGCGACGAAAGACCATCAAAAAGCATGCTTCAGAAATATTGCGCGCGGAGAAACTTATTTCCTGCACGCTTCTTAAGTTTGCAAAATCTTTCTCAATAAGAGGAGTCGATTATCACCAAAGAAGAAAAGATGCAGTTGTCAGAGTTTTTCCTCTTACATCACTCAACCACGACCCAACTCTAGCCGAAGAATACTATAGGCAACAAGTATTACTCAATTATCCTTGGAGAGGTAATTCTGACTCTTTATTGCAAGAAGGCCTGCCGTCTGCGTATCACTCATGGGAGGAAGTATTCAATGATCTAAATATTGATGCACACGAAGAAATAAATTTTCCTGCTGTTAGCAGTACACATGAGACAGAAATCCTGCAAGAAGAATACCGCGAGATTGATCCATATATGGCAGCAGCTGCCATAGTTCCTGTGCAGACAAACGAGGATACTTTGGGGCAACGCGTGATTGATCATGCATGTGAGTGGAAAAGTGAGAGTTACAAGTACCCTGATCGCAATTTTACTTCATTTTTAAATTACTGTAAAGAACAACAACTTACAGTGCATAAAAATTACGATACGTCTGAGATCAGATTTACAGATGAGCAGCAAAAAATACTTCACTTATGCACGCAACAGCTTTCGTCTTTGAAATCAAGATTTATAAATTGCCCAAAACGTACTTTTAATATTGGGAATGCCGGAGCTGGAAAAAGTACGGTAATAAAAGAAATTCGTAAAAGAGTTACCGAGCAGTTAAGACCGGAAGTTATTATGGTTTTGACTCCAACAGGTGCTGCTGCAATTAATGTCGAGGGCAAAACAATTCACTCTGTACTAAAAGAAACCAACATGTTTTAAATCGTTTGCTGATTTAGGAAGTGAAGCAGCAAGAAATCTACAGCTCAGCATGAATCCAGTTTCATTTCTCATTATTGACGAATTTTCAATGATCGGATGCCGTCTGATGGCTGCACTTGAGCAAAGATGTCGCGAAGGTAAACCAGACAGCATTGAACCTTTTGGAGGCTTATTTGTTTACCTGATTGGAGATATTAGGCAGCTACAGCCTCTAAAAGACACACCTCTATATAGGAGACATTCTATAAAAGACATTTTGGCTTTACGTGGACAAACACTTCTTAAGATGTTTGAAAAATGTTTCACCTTAACAAAGTCAATGAGACAAAGCGACGATCAGCAAATACAGTTTAGAGAGACTCTTGATTCGCTTTCCGTAGGCGAAGTTACAGGCGACCAATACGCATCCCTTATGCAACGACGTAAAGCTATACAGCCTCCGGCTGAACTTGAAAGATTTCAAAATGCCATACGCCTGTTTCCCTCAAATAAGCAAGCTGAAGAACATAATCAAGAAGTACTTCGTAAATCAAAATGGCCAGTGGCAAGAATATTAGCAGACCACAATAATCAAATAGCAAGATGGAGTGAAGATGAGCACGTATATGTTGCGTACCAATCTGTGGACTGAGGAAGGATTGGTCAACGGTGCACTTGGTACGGTAAAAGATATTGTCTACGGACCAGGATTACGGCCTCCAGGCTTGCCACAGGCAGTAATGGTTCATTTTGATGATCATCGGGGACCATTTCTCACTGAAAGACTTTTTCCTGTCACACCTATTACAAAGTCTTGGAAAGAAAACAATGTCTCATGCTCCCGTACTCAGTTACCTTTAACAGTTTCATACGCTGTCACCATACACAAATCCCAAGGTTTAACTTTGTCAAAAATAGCTGTGGACATTGGTGAAAAGGAGTTGTCACTTGGAGCAACTTATGTCGCGTTTAGCAGGGTTCAACGTTTAGAGGATGTTCTGATTGAAGTGCCTTTCGAAAAGGATAGGCTAGACCAAATTAGAAGAATGGGGGCACTTGCTGATAGATTAGCATTTGAGCAGTATCTGAGGCAACTGTTGACCGAATAAACACTTGAAGATTCAACAGCAGTTATTGTAATTTTTCTTTTATACTATTAAACAGTAAATATAAAAATAAAATATATATATTATATATTGTTCATGTTATATTTTATGTTTATCCCACTCAATGCTCCGACATTTCGGCCTGACGGATTCTAGTTTCAAAACATAAATTTTTGTTTATAATCAAACCGTGGATATATACATTTTTTTTTTTGCTTAAAATAAGAAGTTTTTTTTATATTTAAAGTTAAATTATGTTTTTTATTTATTTACAGTTTATTTCAAAATATAAATTTTAGTTTATAATCAAACCGGGGGGGGGGGAAATTGACACAAGAAAACCCATTGGGGTAAAATTTATCCCGCGCGTATAGTAACGTAAAGAAAAGGGGTGCGTGTGCTGACGGGTTAAAGGTATATCCCGTAAATTAGAAAGTTTATTATTTATTTATTTTTAACTCTGTATGCAGTTAGTTCCAGGGATATATTTATCGGAAGGCGTCTTCTTTACTACTTTGTTTTGTATATCTTCGCATGTCATTAATTTCCGCGTCTTTATAGATGCGTTAGTAATTATACAAATACGTAATACCTACAGTCGTCGTCCGCATATAACAGCGCAAAAACTATCCAACCGAATGGTTTGAAAATTTAATATATATAATGGGTGCAGAATTTTGTCGAGTCATTTCAAATTTTATAAATATGGAACCATGACTTAAAAAGATATTAATAAAAGTTTTCTTTATTCTATTAAATCATATCATAAGTAATCTATATAACAAAACCTCAAGTCATGTGACTGAGGAAAACAAATACGGGCTAACCACTTTATTTTTCATATGCCAAGTGGCCAGTTTTATTCAAAATTATTTTTTCGAATAAAATTGCATAAAAGTTACATATTTAGAAAGATCGTTCAAAAGAATTGTTTGCTTGAGAGATGAGTTACATTAAAAAAATGTATAGATTCCTAGATAACTTCAGTGGAAATTAGGTTAACAGCCGAATATCTCAACCCATTAATGTAAATACACAAACGAGATTCGTTTATTGTGAGTCATAGAAATATTAAACCATGGATGTAATCATTCGCAAAGTAAGATCTCCATGGTGAATTTTGCAGCGCTGTCTGGTGTCGAAAAAAGAATTCGCATCTGTAAACGTCGCATACGTAATAAGAAAAAACAAGAAAGAAAAATCATGCATCAAGCATAGATTATGTAACACTTTCCAACGCTTCCAAAATAATCTTACAAATCATACCGTTTAATAAGCTAAAAGATAACATCTAAGTAAACAATTTGGAAAACGCATAAAATATTTAAAAACATAATTTTAGGAATTTCCAACATATACAATATTCGGAAAAATATCCGAATACTTTTATTCAGCCCTGTATATGATCTATAGATTTGTATATATACTACATAGGATGCTAAATTTTAGTTCAGTTAGGAAACGCGTAGCGCAGTTTAAAATTCTCCGTCAGGAGTTTCTGTCAATAAACGGAAATGTGTTCGCGAACTTTTGTGCTTCCCTGTATAGGATCTACAGAATTTATACACACCACGTAATAGAAAAAACGAGTTAAAATTAAAATTGCGTTCAGTAACTTAAAACGCACTTCCAGGAATTATTGTTAACAGACAGTAGATAATTCTTTTGTGTGTCCCTGTAAATAAACGATGACTGCTCTACACACAATATTCTTTAGTAAGCCTCTTGTAATGAACCTTAGTGATATATATAAATTGCAATGCGTTTAAAATAGTGAAACATAATTTAAATAAACCGCAGACGATTTTTCTCCATAGACGTAATGTAACGGAATTCTTTTGACTGTCTCTGTAAAATAACTATAAGTGCTATCCACACCCTATTCCATATTAACCTTCTTCTAATGCACCTTAGTGATATATATAAATTGCAATGCGTTTAAAATAGTGAAACATTATTTAAATAATCCGCAAATGATTTTTCCCCATAGACGGCAATGTAACGGAATTCTTTTGAATGTCCCTGTAAAAAAACTATAAGTGCTACACACTTCCGTTGAAATAGGTAACATGCTATAGATAACGACAATAACATATAAAAATTGCAGAGCAATCCGAGCATATTTACGGGAGTTAGAACACGGCCAGACTGCCAGACGGCAGACGGCAGACGGCAGACAGCCATCCGGCCAGACAAACCGAAGTCATAAACACTTTTCAACTAGGTTGGAAAGTGTTAAAAAAGGCATGCTCTTTTCGCTCATAACAGACGATATAATTCATTTCACTGAAATAATAACGTTGATTTTTTTTTTTTTTACTTTGTAAAACTAGTTATAGTACGAACGCACCTCATTTGTCACGTTTAACGTACAATTTCCAACTTGTTTATTTTATTTTCATGGTCTTCCTTTTACAAGTTTTGCTGCCATATAATATCATTTCAAAAATTTATTAAATAAAAAAATCCTGAAAATTTTGTGAAATAAAAAGGAAAAATTGATTCTTTTATATAAGTTTATTATTATTTTTTGTTTTTCAGTCAACAATGAAAAATAAAAGAGTTTTTCACAACTAACTTTTAAACACGAAACCATTACTGGGAGTAAAAGACCCTTAATCTGAGAGCATTTGGCACAGTTCCAAGTAATCGTGCTACTTTTTGTACCATCTTATATTAAAACTTTAACATTAACTCCGTAGAGTACTACTTTGAAACAGTTTTAGTAGCTCCAATTCTTTTCCCGCAAATCACAAAGATTCTCAATGATCTTTAAATAGTCGCTTTTAAAAAAACGGTGCCATTAAAAAAGCAATTCGAAACGTACTTACGAAATGGTAAAAATAAAACGTTCGAAAATTACTACAATGATTTTTTTAACTTCATAAATAATATTAACCTTCATAAAATAATTTTTAACCTTCACAAGCGGAATGTAAACAAGTTTTATTTAAACGAAATGTATTATTATTGTACTGTTTCATTTTAGTACAGAATAAATTATAAGCGGAAAAGCATTTTAGTATTTTTAGAAAAAATTCAACCGGAATTCTTCAAAATGCAAAATAAAAGATTTATTATATTAATGTTCCATAATTCGCTATTGTTGAAACATACAATTAAGATCTCAATGCCTTATAATACCACATAATGAACTACTTACTGAACTATGTAAATTTAATACCAACAAAGGGCTGGTAAAAGTCTTTATAAAACATGTTTTCATTAGAAGAAAAGTAAGTTTTTTATCTTCCTTATCGAAACACTAAAATGCACCAAATAAATATTTCAATGAAAATTATAAACAGACTTTAATAACAAAGACTGGTGAGATGCATATCCAAAAATGTTCATTACATTTATTCGACACATATAACCTATTTTCATCTGTTTTATACCAATTCACTGAATTTAACCATTCTTTGATAAACGAAAATCTACTTTCAAAGTTTGTCAAAAACTAATGAGGAATTCATGTATTTATTAATTATTATTTCACATTCATCTATTTCTATATACATATCGATAGTTAGTACCTGCCGATTATGAAACTCGCGATCATATAAACTTTAAGATGAAATATATTCTAAGAAAGGTCGCTTAACCCTTTCAGGGGCAAGCAATTGTGTTCCTGTAACGTCGAATTCACACCGGTACTTACGAAAGAATTTAGTTCAAAATAAAGAAAAGCAATTTTTCAACTTTTACCCGTCAAAATTAAAAAAGTAAAAGTTTATTAAAGTTTCTGGTCAAATTGATGGATTTAATACTACAGGGTATTCAGCTCGGGCCTCCATGTTTACAGAACATAGGTGAAAACCACTTTTCTTTAACTTAAAAATACTAATAGATTTTTTGGTACTTCTCTATTATCCCGTCGACCACTTTTCATAACAATAAATTATCGCCAAACTGTAAGAGCGCCAAAATTGCAGTCCAAAATTTACTTGATGTCAGAAGCATTATACATGTTTGTTATATCATCAAGTGGTTTTTAATTCGACATTTGCTTGTATTTTTCATTTATTGATTTATTCGTTATTTCATTAATTAAAATAACAACTGTGTCCTTAAATTCTTATATTTTATTTATTTATTTATTTTGATATTCCAATGGCAACGTTCTCCCGTTTATTTGGCGTTACAGTTTTGCGATAGTTTTTTGTTATAAAAAGTGGTCGACGGGATAATAGAGAAGTACCGATTTTTTACACTTAATATATTTTTTAGTTCATCCACTAACAACACAAAAAAGCAATTTTATGTGAAAAATATCAATTATGCATTCAAATAAAGTTTTGAAATTTATAAAATGAAATACTTTCATATTAGCTGCATGCCAGCGGTTACTAGCCAAAAAAATCTCCAACGAGTTCACTATTCAAAGAAACTTTTCTTTATTCTGATTATTTAAGTGCTTTAAGCGCATAGCTCGATTACACGTGTGTTAAATTTCTGTTTCATTTACATTATTTTGTTTTCTTATTTATTTACTAGCTGACCCGCGCGGCGTTGCCCAGGTCGGTGATAATAACTTTAAATAAATTTCAAATTTGTATGACTTTATGTATTTAAACCGATGTGAAAAACTATACTTTTAAACAAAAATCTTTCCAAACGAACCTCGTATCGGGACCTCACAATATTTATATATAGGGTTATTACAAAAGAATCATCGGGCTTCCGAAGCGTTTATTTCGGAACATAATTGGGTTACAACAATGAGTTATACATGAGAATAAATCGAAAGTATACAAGATTGACGACATACTACAGATTTTCAATATGTGCTCCTTAAGTGATACGGCAGATGTCAAGGCGATAATAGTAATCTTTTTCTCAAAATTTTCCACACAGTTGGCTATGGAATGGAAAGTTCGCGGTTAGCGCGATTTGTTGATTTCTTAGGGCTACGGATGAAACTCTCTCTAACCGCGGCCTACGTTATACACGGCCGGTGCATGACGTTTAAAACGTCACATGAGTGGATCATGTTTACACGGTATTTTAAACGGTGGGCGCGCCGCTTTGCACCAATCGCCGTGTAAAAATGATCCACTCCATGTGACGTTATAAACATCATGCGCCGGCCGTGTATAACATAGGTTGCGCTCAAATTTGGTTCACTGTTTCTTCATTTATGCTTGGTCGGCCAGAACTTTTGCCTTTACATAAACAACCGGTTTCTTTGAACTGTCGATACCAGCGCAGAATGTTTTGTTGGGTTGGTGGTTTGCATTTGTATGCCTTCCGAAATGCTCTCTGAGCGGTTATAAGCGATTCACACTTTGAAAATTCTAGTACACAAAACGCTTTCTGCTGTCCAGTCGCCATTTTGAATATGACGTTCGCGCAGCAACCATGGCAACCCACACCATGACACATACGCAGCGCAAAACTGTAGTTACCCCCTCTCGTTTGAGTGGTCATGGAAACATATACGTTCCCTAGTTCGCACGCAGTAACGTATCAAAAATCGATGATTCATTTGTAATAACCCTGTATTTTAAAACCGAATGTATCCTTTTAATGTAAAATGTCCACTCTTTAACTGGGTGTAATACGGTTTACCAGATTGCGAAAAAAATAGCGGATTTAAAGTGTGCGGAATATTTTTTCTCACCGAGTCATTTAATATTTAAAAAAAAATAATTCTTATTGTCTAAACTCTTTGAAATTATTATTAATTATAAATATAATAGTTTCGAAACCTGTGTAAAAAATGCATGAATAAATATTAACGAGCAGGGAAGACCGAGCTAAGCTCGTTTAAAATTAGGTTTGAGCGATATTTTTTCATTTGGCGCCAAGCAAGTGTTTTGGCATTGGTAATCTTAAAAGTCAATTTTCCCTATCATATGTACCCTGATTGGTTGAATTGTGTTTTCGAGAAAGTTCTACGGAGTCTGATTGATTGAATTGTGTATTTTGGCTCCAATTGGGAATTTTTAGAAAATTCCTTCAGATTTTGAAAGCCAACTTTTTGCCAAATGTCGCCAAGTTTGGCGAAATTCTTTCATTTAGCGCAAGGCATGTGTTAAGTATGTTCTATGTACCGTGATTGGTTCAATTATGTTTTAAAGAACTTTCTATGGACTCTGATTGATTGAATCATGTATCTCGGCTCTTATTTGGAATTTCTAGAAAATTCCATCAGATTCTGAAAGGCAATCTTTTCGCCAAATATCGCCAAATCCGCCAAATTTGGCGATTTTTTTTTCATTTGGCGCCAAGCGTTTTGGCAATGGTAATCTTAAAAGTTAATTTTCCCGCCAAATCTCGCCAATGTCACCAACACATTTTAAGATTAAAATAGCTTGACCCATAATGACCCATGACCAAAATGACCCACTAATCGAATTTCCTGGAGCATGTGACCTAGCCCAATAATTTTCTCGTTCCCTAAAACTGTAGGATGCTAAATTTAGTTCAAATCCTCTGAGCCTTTTTAAAATAAAAATAGCTTAACCCATAATGACCCATGACCAAACTGACCCACTAATCCAATTTTCTCGAACATGTGACCTAGCCCAAGAGTCTTCTCGTGCCTGAAAACCATAGGATGCAAAATTTAGTCTAAATAGTCTGAGCCGTTTTTAAATAAATTTAGCTTGACCCACAGTGACCCAAAAATGACCCGCTAATCGAATTTTCTCGAACATGTGACCTAGCCCAATGATTTTCTCGTGCACGAAACTCGTAGGATACAAAATTTAATCAAAATCCTTGGAGCCATTTTTTAGATAAAATTAACTTGATCCGCGTTGACCCAAAAATGACCCACTAATCGATAGTTCACGAACATGTGATCCAGCCCAATAGTCTTCTCATGCCCGAAAATGGTAGGTTGCAAAATTTAGTCAAAATCGTTTGAACCGTTTTTTAGATACAATTAGCTTGACCCTGACCCATGATGACCCAAAATCGAATTTTAATCGAACATGTGACCTAGCCCAATCATTTTCTGGTGCCCCTAAACGGTAGGATACAAAATTTCGTCAAAATCGTTAGAGCCGTTTTTAAGATAAAATTTGCATAACCACACACACAAGATTTGCTCTTATTAAAATACTAGCCGCCACTAGCGACCAGTTTGGTCTCCCTTAAATGTATGTTAAACATTGCAACACGTTACATTTATTCATAATTTAATTTTCCCTTAATCCTTCGCCAAATCGGAAGATTCTAATAGACAAATCATGAACTTTTGCGATCATGGTAGCATTTCGCATTTGTTTTGGGCACATGTGTCACATACGCACGTCGGCGCGATCCCCCCCCCCCCCCCCCGCCAATTTGGCGAAATTTTTTTTATGGAAATTGTTGTTTATTTACTTTTATTTTTTTGTAGTTCTATAAATTATTTTTGATATGTATATCAATATTTATTTATATCAAACTATCATTTATTTATTTTTATTTCCTTTTTTAATTATGAGTATTTTTGTTAGCCGGGAGCAGATGATAAATCGCTAAATATTGTTCCCATCACCATCATTCATACTACATTAATTTAATTTTAAATTATAAACCTGTCACTCATTTCATTTAAAATACTTAACTTTAATCCAAAATGCTTACATTACATAAACTAAAAATACTTCATACTTTTCATTTAAATAGAAAATAAATAAATAAGAAATAATATCATAAATCAAGATAAATAAAAGCTGTATTAGCGATTTTACAAATGCTAAAAATTTGATTCATTAAATATTATTACATGAGTTCAATTTACGACAAGAAAAGGTCCGGAAGGAAGTTTGAGTTATATAGCACATAATTATGGTAAACTTTGATTGTCTCACTGGTGCGAATTATTTTTTTGACGCGAGGCAGCGGTCCAAAAATTCATTTGCGGAGAACTTGCTTTGCGAATGATTACCTCCATGATTTAATATTTTAAATGCTCACGACGAATCAATCTCTTTTTTGTTTTCTTTCCTGAATAGAGAATTTGAACTGTGGACCTAATTTCGACTGAAGTTATTGCAGAATATATATATAATTGAACGTAAGTCATCTCTCAAATATTAATTTATTTTGAACGATCTTTCATAAAATGTAACTTTTATGCAGTTTTATTCAAAAAAAATAATTTTGAATAAAAATGGCCGCTTGGCACATGAAAAAGTGAAACGGCCATACCGGAACTGTTGATGACAGTCACATGACTTACGCTTTTATTTTAGAAGATATGATATTTTGCTATAAAAGAACTTTAGTTCTGACTTTTTTTCCGCATCGAGTCGTTTAATCTTAAAAACAAAATAGTTCTTATCGTCCGAACTCTTCAAAGTTTTTATGAGTTATAAATATAATATTGCAGAAGGCTATAATTTTCGTACAAAAGTATGGATATTTAGTTGCAAAAACCACCCGCGCATTGCCGTTCCGAGCGAAGATTTTGCAGATATAATTTTTTTTAACAGTACTTCTATTACTTCGAATGTCTTACGATTTTTACACGTGATGTAAAACCAAATGTATGAAGAACGTGTAAAAAGTTTGTGTTAAAATACTGATATTTAGAGATTTTTATCGTAAAAAAAAATATCCCTGGGAGGCGAGATAGGACTTCAAGTTGCAAACATTTTTGAAAGTGTTAATCGTATTTGTAAAAACAGATTGCACCGTCGCACAAAATCCTGGTAAAAACTATGTTTCATGTATTTTTTAAGTTAAAATCATTGCTGTTTTCTTACTATTATTAAATACACTTAATTAATGCTACATACACTTAAATTTATGCATTAATTCAAAGAATAAAAATACAAAGTTTGCTAAACTGTTTACTGTTTACAAGAAGAAAGTAATTGTTAAGAGATTTGTTTTAGTTACAAGTAATGTTTAATTAAAAGGGGTTACATTTACAATAATTATATTAAGATATCACCTAAGGGAATATTATTTCCAATCTACGGCTCATTTTATTGTAGTATACATGTTCATAATTGTTTTTAAAGATTTTTCATGAAAGTTTATATAGAAACTATAGCTATTTAAATTGAAACTTTTCCTTGGAGGAACATAAAAGAATAAAAAATACTAGGGAGCTAAAAAGGTAAAGTGTAAAAAAAAAAAAAATGTAATCTTTAAGATACTGGGATATGATAGGAAATTAAACACATGAGATATGCAGTAACAATCAAAATACATATCAAACTAAATTTAATGATATTCGTCTCTCTCGTTTCAGCCTAGAAACGCTAAGCAAATAAAATATCAGAATGCAAATATTTCAAACGAAAACAAATTTTGAACAAAACTTGTTTTTTGTTCTTAAAACATTACAAATAAAAACAGAAATCAACAATATTAATTTCACATTTCTTTCGTAATTTAACATAGATATAAAAGTATTTGCAGTATTTAAACAAGTAAATACTTACAAATTATTATAAGAAAGTATTTCTGTTTTATAAATAAGACTTTTTATAATTTTGTTGTAAGAACATGTTAATGGTATAAAAGACATTTTTGATAAATATTTATGTTTTGTAATTCTGAAGAATCATGAATTTAACCCCTTTAGTAGCAGGTTTTTAAAAGTAAGTAATTATAAAAGATGTGTTAGATGTATTATCTTGGTATTAGTAAAACAACCTTTTTTATGTTTCATTATAATTTATGAAAAAAATTTAAAAATGTATTAGAAAAAAAATTCAACTAAACATAAATTAAATTCAATATTCAACATAATATTATTTAGACTTACAAATAGAAAAATCAACAAAGTGTTAATTAAACATAAGCACAACATCATAGAGTAAAACGTTAGAATTTTTTTTAGTTGTAAATAAGAAAAAATTCTCACCATTTAATAAGAGATTTAGAAATTTGAAATAAATTAAGACAATGATGTAGCAAAAATATCAATCAATGTGCCACATTTCAAAATAAATGTTTTCTCGTGATGTTAGTAACGTTAAAAATTTTCATTTCGTATTCCGTAATTTATAAAGCAAATTGAACATGAAGTTAATAATAACGTGATTAATAATACAAGAGAAAACAAGATGTTATCTAATGGCAATTTCCTTTCCGTGAATTATAAACAAAAAATTGAAGCATACAATTCTGAAACGTATTGATTGCATGATATTATAGTGCCGTAAAAATCAAAGTCATTTTCAGTGCAAAGGTAACGTATAATACCATATTATGTCACATTTCCGTTTCTACATCAATTTCGAATGCATACGAATTACTTCAATATCTTTGTATGAATTTTTAAAAAATATACAGTCACCTCTCACTTATGCGCGTCTCAATTATACGCGTTTCTCAGTTATACGCGAATTTCGTAAGGTCCCACCACGAGGAATAGAAAATTAATGCTATAGATCTCTCACTTATAAGCGCCACTTTGATTTGTCCCTCTCAGTTATACGCGGAAATAACAGCGAAAATCAAAAACTCCTAGTTAAGTGCGATTTTTTTTTTTTAATCTATAAAGAATTTTCGGCACGTGTCGAGGTCAAAAGACCTTTCCGCAAAGCGCCTGAGAGGATGTAGAGGGTGTTTCAATTATTCTAATGATTCCTTCTTTTCTTTCTCTTTCATTTTTATCATTCCCCGTGCGTGTTCCCTCCCCTCCTTGTCTTTACGGTAGCATCTGGATTATTATTATTATTATTATTATTATTATTATTATTATTATTATTATTATTTTGGAATAAAAATGAGAAAAAGAAAGTTGACAATTTCGTTCAAAATGGAAGTTATAGAAGCAGCAGAAAATGATCCTAAACTGTCAAAAATAAGTTTAGCTCGAAAATTTGATTTGCCAGAATCAACGCTCAGGGGGATTTTAAAGAACAAGGACTCGATCAAAAAATTGAACAGTGAATATTCTACACAAGCTAAGAAACAATGAAGAATTCAGAATTAAAAATTTGAGATTTTATAAACAACTTTAATTCAATGGTTCAGAGAAATGAGAGTTCCTAATTTACCCATTAATGGTGAGTTATTCAAAGAAAAGACACTCATTTTGTCATCAAAAATGGGAATCTTAGAAAAACTTAAGAAAAAACACGGTTTGACAAATCATTGTCTGAGTGGTGAAAGCGCAACCGTTTCAGATTCAGCTGCCAATGAATGGATCGAAGACCTTCCAATTTTAATTCAAAAGTTTGATTCAAGAAAATTTGCAATTCAAGAAAATTTGGATTCTGGATGCTATGCATATGTTGGTTTCCTATTGGAATAACGTAACAGCCACAACAATTTCTAACTGCTTTAGAAAAGCGGGTTTTGTTCATTCAAAGGATGCTGAAGTTATTCCATTACAAGAAAATTAAAACAACAGCAATGATTTTAACATAGACGAAGAAGAATGGAATAGTATAAACCAAGACTCTCTATCTTTTCAAGATTTCTAGAATGTTGATGAAAACTTAATATCAACTTCAATAAGAGATATTGAAACTGTTTTTGATGACGTGACAGCTGGAAAAAAAGGAAAAGATGATAATAATGATGAAACTGATACTTTAATTGTCCCATCTTATGCTACTGCTTTAGGATCCCTGAACACTTTGAGATGTTACCTTCAATATGTTGATGTAGCATCAAATACAATGATGCACTTTAATGCATTAGAAAAAGTCGTTGTGCAAACGCGGTCTAAGCAAAAGCAAACTAGCATTGATGACTTCTTAACCTAAAAGTGCATGAAGTTTTCTTTTAGAATTGTGTTTTGTTATACTTATATTAAGAATTCGACACCAGAAATTTTAAGATAGATTTTTAACTTTATGTAGTAGCATAATTATGTTATTTTTAGAGGATTAATATTTCTATATGAATATAGTGGTTGCAAAGAACTTGATTTATTTATTAAAAGTTAAATAAAAAGTGTTGCCAATTGGCTACACTATGCACTGTAGGGTTAAAAGAGGACTAATTGGCTTTTTTTTATGTAAGTATATCTTCTTCTATGTAAAATGAAATTTTACGTTTATTGTACTTTTTTAAAACAAAATTTTATAGTGAAAGTATAAGGAATATTTTTAAAGTACACTATACTAATATTACACCACATTTATTTAATAAAATGTTATGAATCATATTTCTTATATTTCAAAATGTTTTTCTTTCACATAATGTGTATAATGTGTATAAAGAATTACCACATACAACATCCTCTCAGTTATGCGCGATTTTAAATCAATCCCTTCAAACGCGTATAAGTGAGAGGTGACTGTATTTCTTTGTGTTTAATTTTTTAAATAACTTGAATAATAGAAAAAAGTTTTATGCACTTTATGAAATCGAATTGATCTGTGAGACACCGTATGCACAATTAAGAAATACATTTTGTTTTCTGTATTGAAATTCACGCTTTTTTGAGCGTTTAAATTCGTAAGCACAACATGTTTTAAAAATTTGTTTTAAAGAAATGTGTCATAGTTATTTTGTTATTATCCTTTTATTAATTATCGTTTTATTATTTACATATAACTTTTTCCGGACAGACATTTTCCCATTAGAACATGTATTGCAACTAAAAACAGAGACCTACAACTAGCTTAATAACAATAAATTTTTAATTTACTTCAATCGTGATGAGAGACTACCCAAAATTGCATCTAATCATAGAACAAACCAAAAGAAGAAACGAGGAAGACCACGAAAGACCTGGATGGATGGTATAAAAAAAGCCATGAGGTATAGGGGCCTGGAGGAAAAATGGACCCTTGACCGGAAGTAATGGAGTGGTCTCTTGAAGATTTTTCGGATGGCGGCACCTGACGCCATAAACCGAGTTTATATATATATATATATATATATATATATATATATATATATATATATATATATATATATATATATATATATATATATATATATAATGCATATCATATCATTGTATAATATAACATTAAAGTTTAAACTACCTTACACTATTATAATTCCTATGATGTTTTACAACACTTAGTTAACTTTCGAAATGTTTTTGATTTATCGACAGTATTTTCAATATTTAGATGAAAAACGTCGCAAAATATACTTTGTCATGCATTACCGGTTAGCAGAATGGCATTTTCACATCTCAGAAACACAGTTTATATATTTATACAATGATATATTTACTATCTCGGACATTTAACCATAACATTTTCTAGTAATAAAACTTAATCCAAACTTAATTTAATTTTCTCGGCTTGACAAAAATTAGTAATAACTTCAGATAGTTAGAATTAACCAATTTCAAACTTCAAAAATCTAACTCTAACATACTATTGTGACTATGTAAAAAAAAAAAAAATCTAAAAATATTCTTGAAATATAAATTGATAACATAAATATTTCGCGGGTTCTTTTTAAAAAAAATAATAATACATCTGAATGAAAAGTTTAAACTGCCAGATGTTTTAAAATAAACAGTCATAAAAATATTTTACCTAATGTAACCTACAGTTAAAAAAAATAAATTCAAGTTCATTTGCGTAAGATACTTATATAATAATATATACATGTATACTAAATTAATATACTGTAATAATAATGATAAAAATGCTTATTATCCTCACATATTAAATGGAACATTGACACTTTTAAAGAAACTTTTCTCTACTACTGCGATGTTAACGACAGAATACGGTGAAATTCATTTTATCACCACTCTACCCAACTATACTAATTTCCAACGTAATTTAGCAAGATCTTCAGATCAAGATTCAGATATCGGCACAGCTTAGGATTATTCTGGTTTCTCTGTTATCCATTCAACTTTTATTACTCTTCAATTACTCTCTAGCTCGAATTCCTAGGAATTACTTTTGGAATGGAGTTGAATACCCCGAATAAAGCCTTAAATGCAGACGTTTTGGATAGTGGTTTAAAATATTGCCGACATTTAACCACAATTTTTATAGTTAGAAAAGCATAAATTTGTATTCGAATCTGCTGTTGTTCATTTAATTGGGTAAATTAAACTTTAGAAATAAAATGATTTGTATATACGTCATATAATAGAAGATAACTACAGAATAATATATCATGTTTAAAAGATTGAAAATAAAGAGGTTTCAGTTTAATTAATATACAGGGTGTTTCAAAAAGGACCCCTAACTTAAAAAATCAATAACCCGGAAACGGTGATATATAGAAACATGGAACCAGTGGTATGTTTATTAAAAAAATCGCATGAAACTTATACATAAATCTCAAAATTTAGTTAAAAATACCGCCGATAGATGGCGCGGCGATAAATAGGCGTATCGCATTAAAAGTGATTCAATATGTGCACCTTTTACACAACAGACATGTCTCAAACGCAGAATGAAATTGTCAGTGACTCCCGGAAATCGACACACACCCTTGACAAATAGCCTCTTCGAGCACGCCGAGTATTAAAGGATTCTTCCGGTAAACAATGTTCTATAATGTGCCCCACAAAAAATAATTACAGGGAGTGAGGTCAGGTGAATACGGAGGCTATTCCATGCCTTTTCCCTTCACTGTCGAATAGTTCAAAGCAATAATTAATCGTCGAAGTATTCGTCTAGAAAGTCAAAAACGTCTTGTGTAGGACGCGACGAGTCCCATCTTGCACGAATCACGCCTTGCCTGGTCTATCGTCTGACGCTTGTTGAGTGGCGACAAATTATTTCAAAAGCGCAAGATACCGCTCAGTCGTAAACGTTTCTCGCAAGAAAAAGGGCCCAGTAATGCCTTTGCGACAGATTGCAGCCCAAACTGTAAGTTTTTGGCCAAAATCGTCAATTGTGTCTGTTAACGACACCATCCAGATAAAAATGGACCTCATCCGTAAACCATATTCGCCCGACATCGAAACCAGAACAATCAATCTTCTCGAGCATCTCGTTAGCGAAATGATCTCGTTGTCGTACAGCTTGAACTTGTATGGCGTTCCGGCATTGAATCTTGTAAGAAAACATGTGTAATGATTTTCGCAGGATTCTGTACGTGCTGGATGGCTTGATTCCGGATTCAGCTGCAAGTCTGTGGACAGATTTATTCGTATTACGCTCAATAACTTCAGCAAGTGTCGTTGAATTTTCAGGAGTAACGACGGAGTGGGTCCGACCCACATTTCCGACTAACGCATCGACCACGTTGCCTGTCTGTTGAAATTTTTTGAAAAGCCTATGAATTGTTTTATCATCTGGGTCTTTTGCGACTTGAAATCGCGTTTGAAAATTTCTCCTTGTGGCAGTAGGATTCTGATTTAATCGGTGGTACTCCAAAACAATAAACACACGTTCCTCCACGGTAGACATCACTTTCGGAATTATTTTCACTATACGCTGATACTGGTCAGATTTGAATGGCGAAATCTTCGACGGCTAATCTTTCTATGCTTCTGAACTCTCTTTAGAAGGATTCTTAACGCTCTCAGTGCCATCTATCGGTGCTATTTTTAACTAAATTTTGAGATTATGTATAAGATTCTTACGATTTTTTTAATAAACATGCCGCTGGTTTCATGTTTCTATCTATCACCGTTTCCGGGTTATTGATTTTTAAAGTTAGGGGTCCTTTGTAAAACACCCTGTACATTTACTGATAAGTAAAAGAAAGCATTTCGTCTAGAAAATATATCTGTATGCATACCAAATATTGGGGCAAAATGTCGTGCCCACATTCACAATATTTGTTTCAAAAATTAACCGATGTATATCCAATAATGTCTCAGATATAACGAACACAAGTAATATTAGCCCAACACTTTGCTATAGGGCATCTTCTAATGTATATTTTTCCCTTCTTTTCATTCAACTCTTTCAAGACGGCGTCATTTAATGACATTTAAATTTTTAGTACCAGTAATTCCGTAGAGTATTTTTTACTTTATTTTCCGAGAAAATTACACCTGAACTCTACGATTACACAAAGGAAAGTTTACTACTGAAATAGGCTGATTAAAAAAACAAACAAAAAAAACACCCTATATTGCGCAGTTATGCACACATCAGTAAATTATAATTTAACATTTAATAAATAAACTCAGTTTCCCTGGTACCACTATATTTAATTAAAAATATTTGTCTTATGTAATCACAGAAATCTGCTATTAAATAAGGTGAAAAATAATTCTTTAAAAATTGTGGTATCTAACCATAAATACGAGTATAAAAAGACATACAAAAGAAAAATTTGTGCAATGTAAGGTTAAAAAAAGAAATTATTCGCTTTACATCATAAAATCCATAAATGTATTTAATTTTACATCTTAAATATTTTTAGGTGAATAAGTTTAAATTTAGGCATTACAATAATTACATAAAATTTTTGAAGGATAAACTTTCTCACACTAAGAAAATGATTCTGCTAAAATATTATTTTCGTTTTAAATTGAGGTTGCATTCATTTTATTACTCTATATTGGTATTAGTTTCTTACTTACCCATCATACGTAGTATAGGGTAAGTCTTGTAAACGTTTTAAAAATCGAAAAAACAATTTTGACGGATTTACATGTTTCAGACACTGGAGATTCCAAACAACATATTTTTAGAAAAAACAAGTTGGAAATTGTACGTCAAACGTTACAAACGAGGTGCGTTCGTACGCACGTTTTAGAATTAAATTCATGATATCCCGTGCGTAGAACGGGTTAAACAGCTAGTGAAGTATATATTTTATGACACTGTTCATACAAATATCTTAACTAGTTATATAAATATTCAGATATATATGTATCAGCTAGTTATATAAATATTCAGATCTTGATGATTTTTAATTCTGTGAAATGAATTCTATCGTCTGCAGATTAATTTCTGTCATAAAATAAGTATCTCGGTCGCTTGACGATTAAACATCCATCGGAAGCTCCTATAACAAAAAAGCACCGATTTAAAAAAAAATCAAATTTCTTAATAAATATTTTTATTAATATCTCCTAAAGTTTTGATTCGATTTTAATAAAATTTGAAATGTCTCGACAAAATTCTGCAAAGATAATATATTTTAAATTGCAAACCATTTGGTTGGGTAGTTTTTGCGTTGTTATATGCGGACAGACAGACAGACGGACAGACAGACAGACGGACGGACTGACGGACGGACCAAACGACGACTATAGGTGCTACGTATTTATATAATTACGAACGCACCTAAAAATGCCGTCCGTGTGTGTGTTTGTGCGTCTGTAAACGCTCTATCTCCCGAAAAAAATTGAGATAGAGACTTGAAATTTAGTATGTACTTAGTATGTAATAATAGGAAGAAGCTTATTGAATTTCAGTAACCTCGATTATCCGAAACTATTTTTTTTGTACTCTCGAAATATTCGTTCTGATAAAAGGTATATAAAATGTTTTGAAATTGTTTATTTTAATGAGGGAATGTAAAAGACAATAAAAAAAACATAAATTTTGCATAAAGAATGAAGTCGGTGGGATAATGAGTTGGCGAGATATTTGTAATCCTATTTTCCACACTCTTCGATTTTTCATGACCCTGTATTTTATCCAAATTTCAATTCAAATATATATTTTAATTGGAAAAAAGACGCTTAATACGACGCGACAAACCATTAGTTAATAGGATTATTACTTTTGGAGTTATAAGGATGTTTTTTGTACGCAATTCAGTAATCGAGCATTTAAAGTTTATGACGCCATCAAGCTCTATTTTATACGAATTGCAAGGCATTTTATAGGTAGTAAAACACATGTTTTACTTTCCTATTTTATACTATGCATATACATGATGGGTAAGTATTATGGTGGCCCCCAACGACTAGTTCTTCAATGTAACAGTCTTTGATTACTAACAGAATTAAGTTGGGATTGTTTTGAGTTCCTTTCTTTTATTATCCACCTCTTTCCTTATACAAGGTGTAACTGAATTGATATTCAGAAGTGTAAGGCGTGGCAGTACATGTCAAGACAAGCAAATTTTGTATGGGAAACCAGGGCCGCAATCCACTCAATAAATCAATAATACAGGGTGTTTCGCATCAAGCCCAATCCATATTTTTGTTCATAACTGTAACAATAATAAAAAAACATTTTAGCGATATCTTCAACATAGTTACTTTGCTTGCTAGTAAAAATGATAAAAACACATAAAGTAATAGAAAAGGCAATTCTCCATGTCCATGTTACACTGAGACAGACGCTGCAAAACTCGGAAGGTAACTGACAATGCATACGATGTCACTGGTCGAATTACAGTGAAATTCCAACAATACCCTTGATGTCACGTCATGTCACAAAAGTAAATCTTATTGTGTTGCAGATTTCGCTAAAATATTTTCATTATTGTTAAAGTGAACGAAAATGTAGATTCGGCTTGGTGTGAGACACCCTGTATTATTGATGTAATAAGTGGACTCGTAATTTGAACGTCCATTATCTTCTGAATAAGAATATTTTATAAAACATTTTCTAGTTCTTCTGAAGACGTCTTGTATTGTATTAAAGATTCTATATGTAAGGAATTTAAAAAGAAATGAATGAAATAAATGAGATAGATTAAAAAATGAAAAATTTAATTACATTAAAATAAATATTTTATGATTATCTTTATATATCTAAAGGAAAATCATTCAAATTTGATTGAGAATATTACGATGACGTAATCTGAAATTATTCTAGTTTTCGTGAAGCAATAGAGAATTCTCAAACGTACAATTTATATGAAGATAATTTTCTTTTCATAGAAAAGAACAAGTTATTAACGTAATGGAATACACTTTGCGTTTCGGGAATGTAATTAACATAATATTTGCTAAGACATGTGTTGCAAAACTGATTAACGTAAGCGGTTACGGCGGTTTAATGCCTGAAACTAACTTCCAAAGATACCTTTTTATATCTTGTTATTTTTTAATGTTATTTAAACAAAAAGTATGATTTTAGAAAAATTATATTTTTTAATGTGATTTGTAAGAGGAAAATTTGTGTAATGAGTAAGTTATTTATATTAGATTAACAGCTTAAGAAATAATATGTAATTATATTCGATAGCATCGCTTAGGAAATGCAATTAATGATACTATTTAAGAAGAAAAACGTTTAAGTTTATTTATACAAGGAATATTCGTGCAGTGAATGTAATTTAATTAGATTAAATTATTAGCTATTAATTTTGTGTACTGTTAGTTTTTATGGTATTTGTATAGAAAATGTCAGTTTAAAGTATACTGTATGCAAAAAAATACATAATACGCCTTCTGTTCGAGTCTATACAAAAATCTATGCGTGTACGGTGAAATGGGAAATAATTCCGTGATTCTTTTTTTTATTGCTTTTGTTTGTTAACGATATAAAAGTTAAATAGAACTTCACTCAGGTATGTTTTGAAAAGTATAAAACTTTTATATTTTAATGCAAAATATTTTTATACAAATAATGATGTACTAAAGTGTTCACATGAATTTACATTGCGTTATAATTTTTTTCTATATAAATATATAATATTTGATTCAATTGAAAATGATTTATTGGACTGAATCGATCACATTTTGTTATTTTTTTTAAATACTAGTCAATATATATGTCAAAAAATAAAAATTCGTTAGCAAGTGATCAATCTTCCTGACATATAACAGAAATATTTTATTATTTTAAAAAAGACGAATAAATCAGCTTTTCTATGAATTATGTAACTAAACATTTCAAGTTTTTCTATCTTTTAATAATGATTCATAATAAAGTTAGTCAGCTTCGCAGCGCAAGATGGAATGTCATACGTGAGCACGCTATTTAGTGGCGTACATGAGACGAATACGTTCTCAGCATTGGATAACATATCTAAATTCCTAATGCAATTAAATTTCCTGCAGGACTGAACTTCAGTCCAGCTGAAAAGTTAATTAGAAATTTAGATATACTATCCGATGCTGGGAACTTATTCGTCACACGTACGCCACTACATAGTGAGCTCATGTATGACATTCGATCTTGCTCTGCGAAGTTGTAGCTTTGCCAACATATATGAGTGAAAATGCCAAACTGGATATCGCCCTGGTGGTGGCTTAAATGGAAAAGTATTTGGTGCGCTATACCAATATATCTGGGTTCGCGCCCCGGTATGGACACATTTTTTTCATTCTCTCTGTTTTTTGTACGTGGTTGAGCAAAGTGAAAAGAAATTCACATCTTTTGTCAGTGTTTCGGATTTATTGTTAATCGTATTTATATATGTATTGTTAAAAGGAACTAAGTCCATATTTTGAAATTTCTCTTTTTAAGATGGTTTCTATGTTTTTCGTGTTTGTTGATCATTTCATAAAAAAAAAGGATTACGAGTACTATCTATGCACGTTTGGGAGAGAGGAATATAAATGTTGAGCGTTGAAAGGCACTATGTCCACGACGAAATTAGAAAACTAGGACTACAAAACTAGGTTCCTTTCAATAATCACCAATTCATATATTAAAATAGACATAAAAATTTCAATCATCTATTTACAAAGAAAAATAAGTTTTTTTTTAAACATGAAGTCTGCTCCTAAATATGCAATTTTTCCACTACACTGTGGATACGGCATCCAATGCTTTTAAGCTGTTTGTTCATGTGATATGGATTTTAAAGTAATTCCACCGAAGATTCATCAATAGGATATGATTAAAGTACTCAGATAAAAAAAAATCTTCATCATAACTATAATGTCATAACATTCGACACATATAATGTTAGTTTGCTAAAAATTTTACTAAAATACCTTCATCATTGTACGTTTTGTGCTGTAAAACATTCGGAGAATATATTTTCGAAATGTAAATATACATGTTTTAAATATTTTCTGTTAAAATTTAAATTATATAAAAGTGAAGTTTTCTTTATTATTTTTAAAACACCTTCTTCATTTTATTGATAGTAAATGTTCATTTTTAAGCAGCCTACATTATAATTATGATAATTAAAATTTAGTTCGCATCTTTCCACTAAAAATGGTACTAATTTTAGTTTATATTACTTACTTTTATGGTCATTTACTTTTGTTTTCTCGTCACAGGAATTCCTGTCCTCAAATATTTCTTCTATAAATTCAGTTAAAAAATGTTTGTGTAACGGAAAAGAAATTCTGACATCTGAAATTCTTTCGTAGAAAGTTTATTCAAAGAAACCAATCGGACGTAGAATCCTTCCGTCAAAATTCAGCAGCCTTTTCTGATTTGTCAAATGTAACTGCATTTTCCTTTTAAATCCTTTCAAAATGAAATGAATATATTCTTCGCTTTCGCTAGTCCTGGCATAAAAAAACGAATTTAAGAAAACTAAGTTACGCTTTTCTGAACAGATTTAGAATGTCTATCAACAGGGTTTCGATAGTTTTCAGAAAGGATGTTTGAAATCTAACTGTTGTGTAAGATATAGTTATCTTTTTTAACACTTTCCAATATAGTTGAAGCGTATTTATGAATTCGATTTGTGTGTCTTTTTGCCCGTCTATCTGTCCGTCAGTCCGTGCTCTAACTCTCGTAAGTGTACTCGAATTGTCATGAAATGTTTATACATTATTGAATTTTACTATAGAATTTTCGGTACTGAAAATGAAGTGTTCAGAATTAATAGTTTATTTACAGGGATAGACCAAAGAATTCCATTATATTATCGTGTATGGGAAAAAATCGTTTGCGGCGCCTTTTATATATGTTGCGATATTCCAAACATAATGAAATTAATATGCATTACAGAGGGGGAATACAGCATGTTTTCACCGGAAAAAACAATTAGTAACATTTATAGTTCAATTACAGAGACGTACAAAATAATTCCTTTACATTATGAAGAATGGGAAAAATCGTTTGCGGTGCATTTCGAACATGTTATGATATTTGAAACATAATGAAAGTTAACAAGTTGGAAATTGTACGTAAACGTGACAAATGAGGTGCTTTCGTACTATAGCTAGTTATATAAATATTCAGATCTTGATGATTTTTAATTCTGTGAAATGAATTATATCGTCTGCAGATTAATTCCTGTAATAAAATAAGTATCTCGGTCGCTTGACCATTAAACCTCGGAATATCCTATAACAAGAAAGCACCGATTAAAAAAATCAAATTTTTTAATAAATGTTATTATTAATATTTTCTAAAGTTTCGATTCGATTTTCATAAAATTTGAAATGTCTCGACAAAATTCTGCAAAGGTAATATATCTTAAATTTCAAACCATTCGGGTGGGTAGTTTTTGCGTTGTTACATGCGGACGGACGGACGGGCGGACGGACAGACGGACGGGCGGACGGACAGACGGACGGACCAGACGACGACAATAGGTGCTACGTTTTTATATAATTACGAACGCACCTAAAAAGATCTCTAAGGCTCAATACAACTTATTTTCTATAGATTATGTAGTGCGTAGGATTTATCGTTCATGTACAGAGATGCACAAGATAATTCTGTTAACCCTACAGTGCATAATGTAGCCAATTGGAAAACACTTTCTATTTAACTTTTAACAAACAAATTAAGTTCTTTTCAACCACTATATTTATATAGAAATATTAATGCTCTAAAAATAACATGAATATGCTATTAAATAAAGTTTAAAATCTATCTTAAACTTGCTGGTGTCGAATTCTTAATATTAGTATAAAAAAACACAATTCATGCACTGTAGGTCTGACTCGAATGGTAATTGCTAGAAGTGCTCTTTCCGCTGGGGCATGCAATTTTGTGAAAGTTTTAGTGAATAACATATTGTTTACAAATTCATCAAATCATATACAGAGCTGCACGAAATACTTGGAATATGAGCAGCAATTGCTGAAAATGAATTTTTACTGAGTTATGTATTTTTTAAATTGTTTATTTAGATATTTCATTTTATCATATGAAAAAAATTAAATTACTTAATACTATTTTGTTAGTGTTGGAAAGTGTCATGTAGTCTACACTGGATGCATGATTTTTGTTCTTATTATATCAATCCTTTGGAATTAAAAGATTGTAATATTGATTTATATTACATAGACTTAAAAACACCCAAAAAGGACAACATTGCACAATTTATATATAACAAAGGAAAATATATAAGAAGCTATTCAAATAAATTTCAATGAAAGCAAAATAATTTTTCCCTCCAATCCATACTATATCCATTATAAGAGAAACCAATGAAATTGTAACACGTGAAAAAATGCAATATCTGACGATACAGCATCATTTACCTTACCAAAATTATGGGTTGAGTAACTGTATGTCTACGAGTAGAGAAATAAACATCAAAGTAAAAATAAAATGAAATAACGCTAATAATATGAAAGAGACCATGGAAAACATGAAGGAAGGTGTTTCAAATCATTTCATTATAGATCGCACAACTGTAAAATATTTGAATTTGTCTGTAAAAAGGCTTAGGTGAAGCTAAAACCCGTAGGCAGTTTGTATACAAAAAATATTTACTGTATGTATGTTTGTATTTAACACCTTTTAGCAATTAATTAAGCATATGAAAGAAACCGTAGAAAACATGAAAGAGGTTGTTTCAAATCATTTCATTATAGATCGTACAACTGTAAAACATTTGAATTTGTCTGTAAAAAGGCTTCGGAGAAGCCAAAACCCGTATAGACAATTAGACAGTATAAAATAGACAGTTTGTATACAAAAAATATTTAGTGTATGTATGTTTGTATTTAACACCTTTCAGTAATTAATTAAACATATGAATGTAAACATTTTATAATTACAGTTGTATTATAAACGAATGCAAAATATGCTTATATATAAGTCACCGTACATGATTAAAAAAAACATTTTGATACAGATACACTGTAAAAAAAAATTCCGTCAATTTACGAAAAAAGGACTGGCAGCAGAGTTGCCGGAATGTTTCCGTTTTTTGAGGAAAGTTCTGTCTTTGTAGTCCGTAAATTTCGTAAATGGCGCAATTCAGACGCGAAGGAGTTGAAGCGCATGCGTGGCGATCAAAAATACTGCAATCCCCATGGATGATAGATTTTTACAGTAATAATTCCGTATTTGAAACTCTGAAATTTTAAAATGGCAACATATGTACGGGAGAGATTCCATTTTTCTAACAAAACGGAAAATTTCTGATAAAAATTCACGGAAGATAACCTGTCAATAAACGAAAATTTTTAACAGTGTATATGTAATCTCATACTACTCCATTTTATATATTACAGATTTAAAGAGAAATTGTACAAGAAATTTGTGTATATATTTTTCTGAAATATTTTTAGGAATAAATGCTGTGCCTTTCGGATTAAGTGAAACATTTTTAAGTCATGTCTAGTGGTTAAAGTTACAAGTTAAAAGTTATGTGTTCAACTGTCTCTTCAGATATCCATATCCGTATAGTTTGTCGGATGTTAATTATTTTAAATGCAAGTTTAAGTCAGTTTACAACATTGTATAAAAGTATAACCGCACTTTTATAAATAAACCAATAGTGTGTGACTGTATATGTCTCATTTTATTATTATTATTATTACTAGCTGACCCCCGCCGTCGTTTCCCGGGCCCGTGATAATAAATTTAAAAAGAAATAAAGTTTTTACTATTTTATATATTTAATCCAATTTTGTATGAAATTATATTTTAAAATGAAAAATATTGATGTTTAGCGATAAAAGTGCTCATTTTCTTGTTCTTTTTGTCCGAACTCTGAAATCTATATTGGTTACAAATAAACGGTTTTACAGCCCGTGTAAAAATTTCGTGAAAAAATATTATTATCTAGTTATAAAAAAGATGTTTTCTTCTCGGTTTTTCGTTTGTTTCTTTGTTTTCGCGTTGGCTCATTTAACAAAGCTATAAAAGAATAGTTCATATCTTCCGATCTCTCTGACATTTCAGTCGGTTATAAATATAACTGTATCCAAGCTATCTTTAAAATTTTGTATGAAATTATATTTTAAAATGAAAAATTCGCGAAAACATTTAGTGATACAAGCGCTCATTTTCTGGTTTACGTGGGGTCGTTTCATAGTTTTAAAATAAAAAGTTATTTTTGTCCGAGCACTTTGAAATCTGTATTGGTGATAAATAAAACGGTTTTACAGCCTATGTAAAAATTTCGTGAAATTTAAAATTTTGCCAAAAAATATGCATATTTAGTAGTGGAAACATGAGTTCTTAAAAAAAAGCTTTAGCTTTCAATATCAGAGCAAATAGATATTAGAAGATCTATGCTTTCAATGCAATGGTGACTCCATCTGTTTTCAATCAACCCTTTGTAATTCCCCTAGGCTAAACAGGTGATGGCTAACCCATCAGTTTTTTTCTCTTTTCTGAGAGAAGTTTTCAAAAAACGTTGGCGCATGCTCAAAGAGACGATATTCGTGTGGAAAATTTGATAGAATGCGCTTTTCGTTTTAAATATATAGATTATTATGAATTCTTATATCTCCAAAAATATGCACATATGTTTTTTTTTTAAATTGACACTTAATTACTTGTAGTTACTATAAGACTAGAAAATTATGTAAAAAAAAAGTACATTTTCCTAATTTTTAATCAACAATCGTTAATATTGTGACAAAATGATTTGCAATAAATAAAATGGCTTTCTAATTCTACTACCATATAATTATGTTTGTTAATATATGATACATATTCCTTGAAAGAAGCTCAATATTTTACAAAGCGATCTTTAAGAAAATAATGTCATTTCTAATGGTTATTAATTAAGTGCCCAGAATTTATTGTATATGCATGGAGAAATTTTAGATTTAATTTTATCAATTTTGATAATTTCTAACATTTCATTGTCATAGAAAATTTTCGAATAAAGTCTTACTGATTACTTATTCCATTCGGCTGAAAATCTCAATTATTTTCTTTAGAAATATAGATTCACATATCTACAATAAATCCTTTTTACAATTAATATCCTGACAATAAATAAAGAATAGAATAGAATAATAAGTAATAGATCAATATGTTTTCCTTATACATAAAAATATTCACTTATGTCATATCGATAGCATTTATTTTGACACCAAGGGGATGCTTCTGATAAATTAATTGAATTTTGGGAAATGTGTTGACATACGCGTCTTTGTATGCATATTAGTGATAAAAATAATATCGTAATTTAAAACATTTATTAACATACAACCGGCAAACTTGAGAACACCCCATAATAACTATGCGTCAAACAATGGTATAAAATACTGCTACCAATCGATTAGTAACAACGCCTACGAATTCATTCTATGCTTAAATTTTGCTGAGGGGGTCTTCTATGTATAGAGATTGTACCAAACTCGAAAATTTCAAATTTTAACATCTAACATTGACATTATATTTGGATTTTACGGTAAGTTTTACCTTAGGATACCAAATGACAGTTTAGGAATTGTTTAGGAATTATGCAGGATTCAAATTTGGAACTCCCAAACTTCAATTCCTTTTTAGTCGTTGCAAAATAGATTGCAATTCGAGTAGTTTTAAAGCATAACAGAAAAACCTCTTTTCGAAATGAGTTTAATTTTTGGTTTACAAAAATCGTCTAGAAATCGATTATGGTTTAAAAATATTCTTAGTCTACAATTTAAATTTCCTTTTTCACAAAATAATTTTAAAATTACATATATTTTGAAAATATCTTTCAAAAACAAATATTAATTCTAACCTGCATTTTTTTTAACAGGAATCAGTTTCTGGAAGCTTTAAATATGCTGGCTCAAAACTACAGTTCATTTTGCTAAACAATTTTTGAGTTATGCTTTAAAAATTAATCGCATTGCATGACGTTTTTCAACACTTAAAAATGAATTTAACATTCGAAGTTCGAAATTTTAAACATGCATTATACCGAAACTACGTGACCTAATTGCTTCCCGCTTGGTATACCGTAGTAAAATTTTCTGCCACTATTAACCCGTTGGGCACGAGCGACACGTATACGTGACGCATAATATGCTCAGAATCCTTCATTATCACCACCAGTTAATTTTTATTGTAAGCTTTGCCTGATTTAATCATAGCATTTCTGTGATTCAATTAGGCGTAAATTTCTGTTTTGAAAATCTGGTGGTAAAAGATTTAAAATTCTGTAAAGGACGCTCTTCGCGAAGGGGTTAAATATGCCTAAATCAGATGTTACCAATTGAAAATGTCAAGGTTTGATAGAATTTCATTAAGAAGACGACACGCTAAACTAATTTTTAAACATATATTAAAAGGAGATATAATTCCAATTCAATAGCAATTACAAGTAAATTCCAATTATTTATTCAATTAATTTTTCCTGGGTGAAATTCGCTCGAAGCTAATGATTAACAAACAAGTGAATTTTCCATTGATAAACTGAGCGTTAAGCTGACAGATTGAAAAATGTCCCAAGCCGGGAATTGAACCCGGGACCCCAGAATAGTACTCTGAGGCTCTACCACTCAGCTACAAGGAACGATATCCCAATGCGGCATCTCTCACTCTTATATATGTCGGATAGGCTGCAACCGCAGCACATGATGGAAACTGTCATCCAGAGCACACAAACCCTGTGACAAATTTTAGACAGCTCAGTGGCTTCAGAGCCCTATTCTGGGGTCCCGAGTTTGCAAAAAAAATGTCCCGGATCGGGACATTTATCACTCTGTCGATTTAACGCTCAGTTTATCAATGAAAAATCCACGTGTTTGTTAATGAATAGCAATTTTCGCCTTTCTCTGTGAGAGCTTGACGATTAAAATTTGTGCGGAGTTTCCTTTTCTTTGTTGTTGTTGCTAGCAATAGATGCTACTATACAAATACAAAAACATTAATCTCGGCTTTTATTCCTTAAATATTGATCATAGACATACATTAAAAATTACAGAGTTACGTAAAAAAGATGCAGACATTTATGAAGTCGATTAAAATTTTCAGGTGAAAAAATTTTCCCAGTGAGTAAAATATGCACGTAGGTCATGACTTTATTGGTGTATGGAAACATTTTACTAATTGGGAAATTTTTCGATCAATATTTAAAGAATAAAAGCCGAGGCCACAGCTTTTGGAACACCCTGTATAGCAAATTTACTTAATCAAATTTGAATAACAAATTTACTTATAAAGTGAGCAATTTCAACATATATATTGTTTTTTTTTTTTTTTTTTTTTTTTTTTTCATCTTAATATTAATGAATTATTATCTTTCCTTTAGTTTGTATAATACAAATTTACTTATAAAGTGAGCAATTTCAACACACATATTGTTTGTTTTTAGTTTTTTCTTCTTAATATTAATGAATTTTATCTTTCCTTTAGTTTGTGCAATGCACAATTGAAGATAGAAGCATGTGCTGATTGGGTTATTCTCGACCAAATCGAAAAAATTGTATTTCAAATCAACCCAGAACGCGACAAAGGATTTCGTCCAATCCGAAACCCTACTCGATCCCCACGTTTTAGCCTGAACGGAACCCGTAATTAAAGGAAATTATTCATGTTTGAATACATTTATGTAAAAGTACACTACAAATATATATCTAACGTCAATACTATCTTTTATGTTAAAAACTAGCTGTTTAACCCGTTCTACGCACGGGAGTTCATGAATTTAATTCTAAAACCAAAATAAAAATAAAAATAACAACATCTTTAAAATATCTAATTAAGAATTATGAATTTCCCTGTTAAGGTGTTGAGTTGTTCAACTATTCCATTTAGAAAAATATTTTTCTGCTACTGTGCATTTTTTTAATGAAATTTAATTTATCATGTTGCCATGGCAGCAGACGATAAAACGATATATTTGGAATGACGGAATAAATCCAATAAAAACTTTTGTTAATGTTTGTGATAAAATGTTACACCGCAGCGCGGATAAAACCGCAGCACATGATGGAAACTGTCATCCAGAGCACACAAACCCTGTGACAAATTTTAGACAGCTCAGTGGCTTCAGAGCCCTATTCTGGGGTCCCGAGTTTGCAAAAAAAATGTCCCGGATTGGGACATTTATCACTCTGTCGATTTAACGCTCAGTTTATCAATGAAA
This sequence comes from Maratus michaelseni, assembly GCA_963931845.1. Lineage (NCBI taxonomy): Eukaryota > Metazoa > Arthropoda > Arachnida > Araneae > Salticidae > Maratus > Maratus michaelseni. Next base: position 77,738,571 of record OZ007595.1, on the reverse strand, counting down.
AATCCACGTGTTTGTTAATGAATAGCAATTTTCGCCTTTCTCTGTGAGAGCTTGACGATTAAAATTTGTGCGGAGTTTCCTTTTCTTTGTTGTTGTTGCTAGCAATAGATGCTACTATACAAATACAAAAACATTAATCTCGGCTTTTATTCCTTAAATATTGATCATAGACATACATTAAAAATTACAGAGTTACGTAAAAAAGATGCAGACATTTATGAAGTCGATTAAAATTTTCAGGTGAAAAAATTTTCCCAGTGAGTAAAATATGCACGTAGGTCATGACTTTATTGGTGTATGGAAACATTTTACTAATTGGGAAATTTTTCGATCAATATTTAAAGAATAAAAGCCGAGGCCACAGCTTTTGGAACACCCTGTATAGCAAATTTACTTAATCAAATTTGAATAACAAATTTACTTATAAAGTGAGCAATTTCAACATATATATTGTTTTTTTTTTTTTTTTTTTTTTTTTTTTTCATCTTAATATTAATGAATTATTATCTTTCCTTTAGTTTGTATAATACAAATTTACTTATAAAGTGAGCAATTTCAACACACATATTGTTTGTTTTTAGTTTTTTCTTCTTAATATTAATGAATTTTATCTTTCCTTTAGTTTGTGCAATGCACAATTGAAGATAGAAGCATGTGCTGATTGGGTTATTCTCGACCAAATCGAAAAAATTGTATTTCAAATCAACCCAGAACGCGACAAAGGATTTCGTCCAATCCGAAACCCTACTCGATCCCCACGTTTTAGCCTGAACGGAACCCGTAATTAAAGGAAATTATTCATGTTTGAATACATTTATGTAAAAGTACACTACAAATATATATCTAACGTCAATACTATCTTTTATGTTAAAAACTAGCTGTTTAACCCGTTCTACGCACGGGAGTTCATGAATTTAATTCTAAAACCAAAATAAAAATAAAAATAACAACATCTTTAAAATATCTAATTAAGAATTATGAATTTCCCTGTTAAGGTGTTGAGTTGTTCAACTATTCCATTTAGAAAAATATTTTTCTGCTACTGTGCATTTTTTTAATGAAATTTAATTTATCATGTTGCCATGGCAGCAGACGATAAAACGATATATTTGGAATGACGGAATAAATCCAATAAAAACTTTTGTTAATGTTTGTGATAAAATGTTTTTCTTTATTTTTTTAAAAATGTAATAATTAAGCGCAGTTAAATAATCTCTAATTTGTATGCGAGGTAAAATAATTATCGTAATACCCGCTACATCTTCATAGTATTGCAGCGTGGCGTACGTAATATGCATATCTCACATTGAATTTAGAACTGGTTAGAACTCGCGAGATTACGGGTTAAACATAAAAAAGAGAACAATTCGTCAAAAACATAAAAAAAATCTATTTAAAATTTTCGAATTTTTTGCCCCAATCGCGCATGGGCCCCTATCAGCAACTCGTGTGTCAAATTTCGTAGCTCTGTGCCCTGTGGTTTTCGAGTTTTTGAGGTTACATAGATACGCGCAAGTATTTTAATAGGGTAGATACGCGCACGGATCACAAGTGCTCAACAACAAATCACTAACTTTGACTGTTGGTATGTATCAACTGAATACTCACTGTACCATTTTATTAGGAACATAAATTTAATTTTTACGAAAACTGTTATTCTAAAATAGCGGTATTATCTATAAAGAGTTTGCTGTTTAAACCGTTCTACGCACCGGAGTTCATGAATTTAATTCTAAAACCAAAATTAAAAGTAAAAATCAGTACAACCAAACTAAAGTTTATGAATATAAAAATTTGTTATGAAAAATAAATTAAGCATAATTTGTTGTTTGAACATAAATTTAATTTTTACGAAAACTTATTCTAAAATAGCGTTATTATCTATATAAAACAACTATTAATTGTTACGGGTGAAGCTAAAAATGTTAAAGTTGTTAAATGTAATTAGTTCTGTTGAAATCAGAACAGTAGATAAGTATTTATTAATAAGGAGTGTCAATTAATGAAAAAGCCGCCCCCAGGTGGCGCGCGGTCAAGCAAAATAAATGTGATTTTTAATAAAAAGTCGCTTACCCCCACTCGTCCCTATCCCCGCAAATTTATCAAATAATCTGTTAAATAAAGTTTCCTATATTAATAATGTGTATCATATTAATATATGTCATGTGAAAAATCCTTAAACCCAGCTTATTATCATTCATTAAGTCGATAAAATCCTTTAAAATTAAGTTTTTAGCTTTTGGCAACGGTTAATGATTAAGTTGATTGACTACATGTCATATAATCTCTGATCCATCGATTTTAAACACTCGAGTCACAATTGCAATTATCCTTAATATTGATTTTGTCATGCCGGTGACGTCAGGTTTATGGCAACCTTTTTTTTTTCTCTCGTCTACTGCAGAGTAGGAGAGACGGGGAGAGTTGTTGGCGGGAGGCCAAAGGATTCGGATGTGTATGTGCGGTGGGCACGGTATGAAAATAAAATATAGTTGGTAAAAGAACGAATAATAATAGTGTAACTGCGGCTACTGGTATTCCTTATATATTTATGTGTGTCCATGTTTTGTGTGATGTTTCGTCCTATTAAATAAACTTGTGTTTAATCGTGAAAAATAGTTGCATTCCTGTGGTATGATGAAAGCAGAAAAACAAAAATGGGACTAATAAAATATCGGTTCTAAATTATAAAAAGCTACGGATTTGAAAGGACCAGGAGTAAAGGTTATTATTAAAAGTGTATGACACGCTCCAGTTCGTCGAACCAGTGACTGGATTTCTGAATGAAGTAAGTCGCATTTCTTTTTTTACGTTTATTCCTGAAGTAATAAGAAAGAACTTGAGTGAATAATGTTTGAGAAATATTTATGAAGATTTATATATATCATTATTGGTAGCATGAACTTTATTTGAAACGAGATAGTATAGATATCTATAGAGTATATTTATAGTATTAATATATAAGTGCTAAGACTAAAAACAAAAATATTTAATATTAAAGGATTAAAGAAAGAAGACTTAGTTGTTGCCACGGAATTGGGCCTAAAAGTAGAGAGTGAGCACAGGATAATTGATTTAAAAGCATTAATTGAGGGAAGTGATCAGTATTCAAAAGATAGCGAATTTATAAAAGAATTTTTAAATACAACGATGTCAGACCGCATAGAAAGAGAGAAGCTTGATGCAGAAGCCGCGAAAGTCGACAAAGAAAAGTCTAAGACAGAACAAGATACGTTATTAGAAATTGAAAGAACTAAGCTTCAACTAGTTAAAGCTCAGATAGAAATGGCTAAAATCCAGAACGAATATAAAAATTCTGATACAGGGGTGGATGGACCTAAGCCTAATTCGTTAGAAGCACTAATCAAAAGCGTCAAAACTTTGACTATTACAGTCCCCAGTAGGCCTGAATCGTGGAATTTATTTTTTACGTCGCTCGAGAAAGCATTCGAAATTAAAAATGTCGCAGAGGAATTAAAGGTCGAGATTTTGTTTAATTTGGTGAGTGAAAAAGCAGCGCATTTGTTAGTGTACGCAAACACGGAAGAAATGAAAGATTATCAAAAGGTTAGGGCGTTAATCTTAAAAGAATTTCAACCCACACCAGAGGCCTGTCTCGAAAACTTTCTTTTTGCAAAACGATCGAGAAATGAGAATCATATGCAATTCGCGAGTAGACTTAGAGCCAATTGGGATTTCTATTGTGAATTGAGAAAAGTAAATGATTTTGACACGCTTAATGAGTTAATTGTAAGCGATAGATTATTAAGTTCACTAGATTCGGAGACGCGAAGCTATGTCAGGATAAAACAATTAGATAATTGGTTAAAACAACGACAAATCGCGGAAGTATGTGATAATTGGTTTTCGTCAAAGGGCAGAACATTTTCGGAATTATATGATAAACCGGTAAAACCCCCCCGCAATCATGACGAATCCGGAACTGGAAATTACAATAATGGAAAATATATACCACCCCATGTTAGAAATAATTTCACTTTTCGTAGTGATAGAAAATCAAACGCGTCAAAAGAATGTAGACTTTGTAAACAAACGACGCATTTGCGTTTTTGTCCGAATAATAGACAAAAAGATAAAATTGGAAGTTTGTAAAATCAAACGAAAAAAGATTCTTTTGTCGGAAAAAATAAACACGATGATAAAATAGTCGCCAAGGTTGAATGTTTTGGAAACGAGCCAATAAGTACGCAACCACTTCAATTTGAACATTTGTGGATAAAAGGGAAGGAAGTAAAATGTATTTTAGACCTGTAATAAACTCTAATCAATTACCGGATTCATTTAGAAATAATGGAAATCTTATGACACTATCTGTAGCCTTAAAATCCGGAGAGTCAAGTGTCATATTTAATAACAATGTAGACGTACTGTTTGCCGTTACGGATAAATTATATGGGACATGTATTATAACACCGACAGTTTACGAAATCTTACAGTTAGCTAGTAACGAGGGGGGAAAGGAATGTTCTTTGGAAGATGATAGACAGAAATGTTCTTTGGCGCCAGTAAATGATACGCGATCGAAAAAGGGAAATGAAATTGAAAGAAAAGAGGGAGAAAGCAACCAAACAGAGGGGGATGATATAAATATTGAAAATTTATGCTGGCGAAGCGAAAATCAAAACGCGGAGAGAGAATTAACGATTAGTTGTATTGAAAGGAAAGATGATAACGGAAATTTGAATGCAGGTCAACGATCAGATGCAAGTATATACAGGGAGCAACAGAAGAGTTGCGAAACGTTACAGGGTGCTTTCAAAGACGCGGAAAAAGGTAAGAACGGGTTTGTTATAGTAGATAATTTGCTTTATCATAAAGAAAGAGTCACGGGGGATTGTGTTACGCAATTAGTTGTACCAAAGGTAAGGAGGGGGGGAATTTTAAAAATTGCTCATGAATCAATTTTCGCTAATCATCTCGGCATGAAAAAAACAAAAGAAAGAATTCGTTATTCATTTTATTGGCCGAATATGTCACGGGATGTAGAGGACTATTGTAAATCTTGTAAAGACTGTCAGTTAAGGAGTAGAGAAAGGGCTAGCGATCAGATACCCATTGTCCCAATTGAGAGGCCGGAACTTCCGTTCGACGTTGTGAATATTGACATAATTGGAAAAATTGAACCACCTTCAGCGCGTCGACATCAATATGTACTTACCTTAGTGGATCAACATTCGCGGTGGCCGGAGGCGGTCCCGTTAAGAACAATTACGGCTAAAGCTACGTGCGATGCATTATTAGAAATATTTATGCGAACAGGGATACCCCGCGTAATAGAGAGTGACCAGGGCAGGAATTTTGTTTCAGGTTTAATACAGGAGTTTCATGCTAGGCTAGGAGCGGCTCCTAGATTTGCGAAGCCAGGACATCCGCAGAGCTCGGGATTAGTGGAGCGATATAACCAGGTTCTGAAACGCATGTTACACCATATAATTCGGAGCGATTCCAAAAATTGGGATAAACACATTCCTTATTTATTATTTGCCTATAGAGAAATTCCGAATAGTACCACGGGGGTATCGCCATTCAAATTAATGTACGGAAGGGAGGCGAGGGGCCCATTAGCAGTATTGAAATCTACATGGTCAGGAGAAATACCATTACCTATAAATCTTGGAAAGAGCGCGACCGAATATCTTCAGGAGCTAAAAATTAATTTAGAAAGGGCGGCGGAGCAAGCGGCGATGGTAGCAGAATTTAAACAAGGCTCGTATGCGAAGTACGCTAATCGGAGAGCGATTTACAAGGAATTTAGACCAGGGGACCAGGTATATCTATTAATCCCGGATTCCACGAACAAACTTTATGCTAGGTGGACCGGACCAGCCGAAATTGTAGCACGCTGTAAGCCTGATTCTTACAAAGTAAAATTAATAAACGGGAATGTTAAGAATATTCATGTAAATAAAATAAGAAAATTTATTCCTAGGGTACGGGCGGTGGGAGTAATCTTCGAAAATGAAGAAGAATTAGGAGAAGTCCATCCCACCCCCAGTGTGAAAGATAACTCAAATTTATTTGACATAGAAGAAGTAGATTTGAAGCATTTAGGAAATGTAGAAAGAAAACAAATGTTCGATTTATTAGACAAATATAAAGATTTATTTTCAAAAAAGGTACAAATAGCTAAGGTAGGCGAGCACAAAATTAGATTAAACGGTGAAGAAATGAAAAAGCCATATGTTTATCGAATCCCAGAGGCGTTGAAGCCACAAGTAGATAAACAAATCGAAGAAATGCTAGAGTTAGGACTGATTGAAGAGAGTGATGCGAAGGCGCCACACCCGGTAGTGTGCGTGATGAAGAAAGATGGGGCCCTCCGACTGTGCGTAGACTTTAGAGCTTTAAATGCAGTTACTAAAACTGACGATTTTCCGATGGAAAACGCAACGGACCTTTTGTTCAATATTGGCAGGGCTAATGTAATAACTACAATCGACTTGCTAAACGGATATTGGGCCATACCGCTGGAAGCAGAAAGCCAGGGTTTGGCATGTTTTAAGACTCACAGGGCTCAATATCGTTTCAAAGTGATGGCCTTTGGGCTCCGGAATGCAGCTGCGACCTTTCAGAGAGAAATAAATAAACCACTTTCAAAATACAGAAACTTTGCTAGAGCGTACATCGACGATATCGCTGTTTTTTCGGAAATGTGGTCTGAACATATGACGCACCTTGACACGATATTTTCAAAATTACGAGAATTACGGTTTTCAGTCAACCTAAAGAAGTGTGACTTTGCAAAATACCAGATTAAATATTTAGGACATGTCATCGGTTCCGGCAGCCATCGAACCGACCCAGATAAAGTGGAAGCCATCAGAAAATTAGCCGTCCCACAACCAAAAAAACAACTTAAGAGTGTCTTCGGATTATGCAATTACTACCGCGATTACCTGCCTAAGTATGCTGAAACAGCATACCCTCTGACAGAACTTACTAAAAAGAACAGTCCTGAGAAATTGTGCTGGTTGGAGGAACATGATAAAGCTTTCAACGAACTAAAGAGGGGTCTCGTAGAGGCACCTAGTCTTTATACACCAGTTATTGGACTTCCTTTTACCATTCAATGTGACGCATCTGCAATAGGCATCGGTGCATGTCTATCTCAACAGAAAGATGAGAGACTATATCCAGTCAGTTATGCCAGTCAAAAGCTCACCAAAACTCAACAGGCTTGGCCGACCATTGAACGGGAGGCCTATGCGGTTATCTGGAGTCTAAAGAAGTTCGAGACTTGGATTTTTGGTTCGCCCGTGGAACTTATCACCGATCACAACCCACTGACTTTCGTCACCAAAAATGCTCCCCAGTCTTCCAAACTGCAGCGATGGGCTTTGGCTTTGCAGAAATATGACATTATTATTTCGCATTGTCCTGGTGCTAAGTTGACAAACGCTGATGCACTATCGAGAATGGAAACAACAGACTAATAAATTGACTGTTGACTTTATGAACAATTAATGACTTAAAAAAAAAAACTTTGATAGTTCACTTTTATTTATGCGGCAGCTGTAATTGAATTTCATATTAACTGTATTCTATATTCCATTTGTTATTTGTATTTAAGTATTTAGTATTATGAAACATTAATTGTATTTTTATATTGCAGTAGCTAGCAGGAGTTTCCAGAATTTTTCCGGAAAAAGTATAAGTATTGTTGTTTTGTATTTCTTTATATGTATATTGAGTTCCTCATGTTCATTAGTAGTTAATAGAAGTAGTAGTTAAAAAGAAGGAAGTGGTGTGACGTCACCAATCTGGATTTCAGATTTTCAAAGTGGCATACCCCTTTTTCAATCTTAGGTGGGGGGTGTCATGCCGGTGACGTCAGGTTTATGGCAACCTTTTTTTTCTCTCGTCTACTGCAGAGTAGGAGAGACGGGGAGAGTTGTTGGCGGGAGGCCAAAGGATTCGGATGTGTATGTGCGGTGGGCATGGTATGAAAATAAAATATAGTTGGTAAAAGAACGAATAATAATAGTGTAACTGCGGCTACTGGTATTCCTTATATATTTATGTGTGTCCATGTTTTGTGTGATGTTTCGTCCTATTAAATAAACTTGTGTTTAATCGTGAAAAATAGTTGCATTCCTGTAGTATGATGAAAGCAGAAAAACAAAAATGGGATTAATAAAATATCGGTTCTAAATTATAAAAAGCTACGGATGTGAAAGGACCAGGAGTAAAGGTTATTATTAAAGGTGTATGACAGATTTATTTAATGACTTCTGAGGAGATGTTATGCAACCAACCAACCGAAGATAAAAAAGCGTATTTTTGATGAGATCTCTTTGTGGATGGATTTTAATTAATAATTAATCTATCAAAAATCTATTTAAAATTTTCGATTTTTTGCCTCAATCTTTCATTGCCCCCCTACCAGCAACTCGTGTTCAAATTTTGTAGCCCTACGCTCTGTGGTTTCCGAGTTTTTGGGGTTACATATAGATACGCGAACGGTTTTTAATAGTATAGATTGAACACAAGTATACTCATTCATGTTCAAGTGCAGGGGTATAAAAATCCAGTCGCCAAGGGGCAGATTACGACCACAAAATTTTTAGTATTCTTCGCCTAATAAAAACAACTGATAAAATTTAGGCGAAGTATACTAATAAATTTTAGTAGAAAAATACTAATAAAATGTAGTGGTGAGAATCAGCCCATTGGTGCCTAGATTTTTACAAGTGTATAATTTTTTCCTCCATACAAATAGTATAGATTATTTTTTAAATTGGGCCAGAGCCCGAACCCGACCCGCATGAATCATCTCCCAATTCGAAACCAACCAGAACACAACCCGCAACCAACAAAATTAAAGTCAAACCGACCCTACTCGACATGATCCGTGGATAGTTTCGGGTTTAAGTAAATTGGGTAATCTGACCCTAGCTGGAGAATTAGCGATAAAATCGTGTCACTGTTAATTATATCAGAGCCTAAACCTTTTTGCCATTTTAACAGCATTTTCATACTTTTAGAGAAGATATATTTTAAATGATATCATATTATTTCTGTTGTCAACATCCCTTTTCTATGCATTTATAAAACACACAACAATGAATGAGGTATCATTCGAAAGGCTTTTCAACCGGCTTCTGACATACTACACTCACATTTTGTTAAAACAGGTTTTTCGATTAAATATTGATGTTAATTAAAAATTTAATCAGCACTGTTGTCATAAATGAAATGAATTTTTTTCTCAAATCAATGTTGCCAAAAAATTAAAATACTGCTTAATATCATGCTCAACAATGACTATAAAAAATCAGTAGTAGAAAGACATAAAGTATTCATGTCTCCTCCCGTGTTTATTGTATATTTATAGTTAAAAAACAAAATTGAAATTGAAATTTTTAGAAGAAAATGACACCAAAATCGATTGAAGCAATTGTATATCACGTATTTCCTAAAATGTATGTTTTTTTTATATTAGATAAAATTGTATTTTATTTGTATACAATTATTTTTCTTTGTCCTAAGTTTTGCCTTTTGTAAAAAGTGCTCTTTCAGCTGTTATATGCAATTCTACGTTTTATGTAATTTTTAGTGTAGTTGTTTACAAATTGTGTAGATCATATACAGTTCTGTACGAAAGAATTGAAATGAAAATTGATTTTTACCGAGTTATGTATTTTTCATTGTTTATTTAGGTAGCTCATTTCATCGTATGAAAAAAATATATTTCTTAATAATATTAAGTTACTAATGGAAAGTGTTTCATAATCTCTGCCGGATGCATGATCTTCCACACTTGTTTTATTTATGATTATTTTCATAATAACTGTATAAAATGTACTTTAAGCATTATCTTTTATTGTTACAATTTGTTTCCCATAAATTAATATCTGAGGCGTGATATTAAAGGAAGTGCCACGGAGTCAGAAATGCTAACATTAAAATTAGAAAATACTAAGTTCTGTTATATCTCCTCAGAGAATTAGAAAATGTGTTGAAATTATGGAAAATCTTTTAATCGATATTTCAGTAAAATTTTAAGTATCTTCATTTATTCATAATCATAATGCATTTATTAGAAATTGGAGAATCGTATTTACTCAGACTTCTCCCGGAAGGAAATGATTTACTAAGTTTTATAATCTGTGTAGGAATGCACATTATCTTAACGACATAAAACTGCAATAAACGATAAATATCCAATGGCTTCATTTTATAGCTTCAATCGATTTACAACACAGATTGTTCAAATTCAGCATCATTACATTTGTGTGATACATTGTTTTTAAAGAGGGTTTGGCATTAAAATACTAAGCTCTATATCTACTCAGAGAATTAGAAAATGTTTCGAAATTATGGAAAATCTTTCAATCGATACTTCAGTAAAATTTTAAATATCTTCATTTATTCATAATCATAATGTATTTATTAGAAACTGGATTGCTCAGACTTCTCGCTAAGGAAATTATTTACTAAGTTTTATAATCTGTATAGGAATGCACATTATCTCAATGACATAAAATTGCAATAAGCGATAAAAATTCAATTGCTTCATTTTATAGATTCAATCGATTTACAGAACAGATTGTTCAAATTCAGTATCATTACATTTATGTAGCATATTGCTTATTGCTTTTAAAGAGCGTTTTGGATTAAAATACTAAGATCTGTTATATCTCCTCAAAAAATTAGAAAATGAGAATTTTGAAATTATGGAAAATCTTTTAATCGATATTTCAGCAAAATTTTAAATATCTACATTTATTCATAATCATAATGCCTTTATTAGAAACTGGAGATTCATATTTGATCAGACTTCTCGCGGAAGGAAATGATTTACTATGTTTTATAATCTGTATAGGAATGCCATTATCTTAACGACATAAAATTGCAATAAACGATAAATATCCAATGGCTTCATTTTAAAGTTTCAATCGATTTACATCACATATTGTTAAAATTCAGTATCATTAAATTTATGTGACATATTGTTTTAAGGAAGGTTTTGCATTAAAATAATAAACTGAGTTATATCTTCTCAGAAAATTAGAAAATAAGAATTTTGAAATTATGGAAAATCTTTTAATCGATATTTTAGTAAAATTTTAAATATCTTCATTTATTCATAATCATAACGTATTTATTAGAAACTGGATTGCTCAGAATTTTCGCGGAAGGAAATGATTTACTAAGTTTTATAATCTGTATAGGAATGCACATTATCTCAACGACATAAAATTGCAATAAACGATAAAAATTCAATGGTTTCATTTTATAGATTCAATCGATTTACAGCACTGATTGTTCAAATTCAGTATCATTACATTTATGTAGCATATTGCTTATTGCTTTTAAAGAGCGTTTTGGATTAAAACGCCTAGATCTGTTATATCGCTTTAGAAACTTAGAAAATGAGAATTTTGAAATTATGGGAAATCTTTTAATGGATATTTCAGTAAAATGTTAAATGCACTTCAAATATCTTCATTTATTTAATCATAATGCATTTATTAGAAACTGGAGAATCGTATTTGCTCAGACTTCTCGCAGAAGGAAATGATTTACTAAGTTTTATAATCTGTATAGGAATGCACATTATCTTAACAACATAAAATTGCAATAAACGATAAATATCCACTGGCTTCATTTTATAGCTTCAGATTAGCTTACTATTTAGTACTAGATTAGCTTTATAGCTTACAGCACAGATTGTTCCAATTCAGTATCCTTAAATTTATGGAAAATATTGCTTTTAAAAAGCGTTTTGCATTAAAACCTCAACATTATTTTCATTTTGTTTTAAATCGGTGCAGGAAGTGTATTTTTAGTGCAACGAAAATTCCCTACTTATGTGTTTTATGTAAAAACTTTCATTCCACTAAATTATTGTAATTTCTAGATTAACTAGGTTATTAGACACTAAACTGAAAAAGGAAACAATGAAAAATTAAAAAAGATTAGACTTCGAGTACTATAGATTTTTAAAAAACTTTGAATAATTACGAAAACAAAATTTAAAATGGAAAGGTAACGAGGAAAATTCAATTTATTCTGTTTATCTTTTGCACTCCTGTGGCTCTTACTTATTTATAAACTACATTCTATACTGATTGTAATGTAGTCTAAACCAGTAACATAGTTTAATTATTTTTTTACTATACTGTATTCTTTTGTATGTTAAAGTATGTATGATGGAACAGGCTAAATTTCAATCTAATGTATATATTAATAATATTTGTCCCCTAAAATGTTTAATGTTTTTGTTGAATGTAGTGAAATCTCAAGAACCCAAAATTACAAATGAATATTGATAGTGAAATTTAATATTTTGATCAAAGAAAATAATTTAAACTGTATGTTTGAAATACACATGACGTATTTTTTTTAAGTAAGAAAATTACTCAATTCTTACAAATTTAATATAAGACTGAAATTCTACATTAGTATTATTGTATCCCTACAGTACTTACCATTAAAATATATACACGTCAGAATTCCTTTGAGCACTATCTCTGAACAAAATATGCTATTTTCTTTTGACTAAATACCTTATATCCTATGTTATGATTCTTTGAATAAAGATCGGCGCGGCAGTAGAATGCTGCTGTATGGTTTTCAATTGTTTAGTACCAGGATATCTCATTCGTAATCTTTGCTTTGTCTAATTGTAGAATTCTTTCATTAAATAAATCGAAAAATATTACACGCAATTGCTGGTATTAAAATTAAAATGTCATTAAACGATGCTTGTCCTGAAGGGGATAAATAATAAATAGTATCACATAAATTTTAGTAGGAAATATATACTTAATCATGTATAATAATCATGATATGTATCAAGGGATATGGATATTAACCGAATTATTAACTAAAGAGACCTAAACAACCTTTAATAAGTGACATTTTCATAAATTGTAAGATCTTAATTAAGTTTATCTAAATGCGATATTTTGCATTAATCTGAAATCCACTGAGGATATCCGCATGGTATAAGAATGTGGTTATTCAAGAGAAACTTTCAGATTTTTCAAATGAGGAAATGTAACTGAGCAATCTTAGAAATGATTATATGATGCTTTATACCCTTGGGTCCCCCGTATTATATAAGCGTGATCTCAAAAGAAACTATATCTTAAATTAAAAAAACCCAGCATATATTAATACGAATCCTATTCATTAAATTATTAACATTAAATAAATTTGATTGGGGTAACAAATAATCAGAGGATTTGTTAACTAATAATGCTTTACTGTATGTGTTTTGTATTATTAAGAAAATAATAACTTGGTAATCTTTAAGTGGCGTAAAAATTAACATAGTACTTGAGTGTTTAGTTGTAAATTTGTTTTTTTTTTTTATCGTAGAGGACATAAAGGGCAGAAAATGTATTTTATTTAATGTCTATTTCAAATAGTGTGACACATAAGGCACGAAGCCCACTCATTTTATTAATAGTTATATATTAACACTTATCGGCTAAAAGGTCCGTTACGGGAGCATAACATTTGCACAATGCGTATCAATTACACTTCTGTTATTTTTTTGGCACAAATTTTTCTGATAAAATTATTTAGCATTGTTTAATTTTTGAAATTTTGAGATTGAAAATGCCGAAATTTTCTATCCAAAAATATTGGTGTCTTAATTCAAGGATTTTGTACACTGTATATGGCACGCATATGTGCCGCTTGTTGTGTAAGGGCAAACTAATGCTGTATCACTTTTGCTGATAATGCTGTATTCATAAAAAAAGTATTGAACTAGTACAAATTTTTTACTCTCGAGTTTTGATGGACTTACCATTTTGAAGATGTTCTGAGTACGATTTAACTATACTTGGCCTATGACTGTCTGTCTTGAATCTCTGTGTCTGTTACACAAATTTTGTGGCCCCTCTAGCTCAAGAACTAATGTACAACTTTCCATGAAATTTCATATTGAGTTAGACCTTGACATATGTTTTTTGATGATTATATTTCGTCCGACATGTTGCTATACAGTATTTTTCATAATTTCCGTGGTAGCTATATCTGGAAATCGTATAAGTCAGATTTGCATAAAATGTACTATGAAAAATTCTTATTATGAAAAACTATACTGTTTCAAGTTTGGCTTTCATTCCTCAACAAGAGGCGTTGCTAGATCGTTTTTTTTTAAATATCAATTGGAAAAAATCTTACATCTAACTTTTGATTCACACTATATTTTGACAAACAAAATTGAGCATTTATCAGTGTCATACGGTATACATAATTGGTGTGGATTTCATAAATCTGATTACTCTTGACGTGGAACAAATTTCACTTCTTCACTTTCTTTACTGCATACTGAGCATTTATTGGTATGCATGACATATAAGATACCATACAGTAGGGTGCTAAATAACACCTGCTATTTCGCAAACAAATCTGTAAAATATAAAACAAATAAAACTAATCCATTCACTTCGCAATATCTGAAGTTCGCAACATTGAAGTTCGCAATATCTGAAGTATGAATGTTTTTATACATTTTTAGCATGTAATTATTTTTTTTATAATAGATTAACTTCTCTTTTCTACCATAAAAAGTTGATTAAGGTGAAATATTTCAAAAGATGAATTCCGAAATACAGGATAGTTTGCATATTCTGGATTAAGTTCAAAAGAAATTACGTGAAAAGAAAATTCTATTACAAAATCTCTTAACGAAAAGTATTACTTGATCGAAAATAGAAAATTTGCATATTGTATCTGGCTAATAAAAAAAAAAGTAACTAATGCTGTTGCTTTCGTAATAGAATTATTGAATTTATTCTCTGTTTGTATTGCAACAACTATTTCATATAAAAACATGAAAAATGGTTTTTATAGAGAAATGTAAGATAAGCACGTTGAATTAGACATTTTAAAAATCGAATTATTGTTTTAAGTGCTATTTAATATTGAATTCGGACAAGTTACCCAAGTTTTACAAGATCAAGCTATTCATAGGAATTTAAGCATCTTTGCAGGCATATAATTGACAAGATTGTGGTATGCAGTATCCAATCGTTTTTATATTTGTCTAATTTTTTGAGGTTTGTTTTTTCAAAGTCTTTATTTTAATATTTATTATTTGAATAAAGACTTAATTCATATTCTGGAATAGCCATTTTTTACATACTGTTGCAATGATTTGAAAAGCCCAAATAATAATTTTTCCAAACACTTTTCATTTGAAAAAAAATATATTTACACATGGATATTAAAAAAGAATGAAATTCCTTATATTATTACGTGGTAAAGGCATTTAATGTTGAAAATTACATACCATTTGTAACGATTTATTTCGAACGATTTTCTTATAGCGTCTAAAAGAAAACTTTCCTTCTACACGTTATAAAAGTGATGCACCAGGATTTTTTACTTAAACATTTTAAGCAAACTGATTTTCAAATGTGTAATTGATCTTATTGAATCAATCAAGAAAACAGCCGTCAGATGTCGCGACAGCATTGGATGAGAACTTGGAAACCTAGAAGTCTCACAGTCGAAGGTAATGGCAACCCGACTGCAGAATATCACTGTTGGTAGTAATAATCTCATCCAAAATTCCATAATCGGCTAATTAGAAAAGAAAAGGACAAATTTGTGTAATTTTAGAGCCTGCGAGTTCTGGACGGAGGTGTGGTGAGCGTAGCTCGTAGGGGGGGGGGAGAACCCCTTAGTCACTGCCAAGAAAAAATAATTATTAAAACTTTATACTACAATGTATTTTATACAATGTTATTTATTTACTACAATAACAATTTATAAAGTCGCAGGATAAAACCTTTTGTGATAGTTTCTTATTTATATATGAATTTTGAAACGTTTAATATGAATTTTGTACATGAAATTTGAAAAGTTCGATTAAAAAAAAATCTATAATTATTATCTATTTTATTCAATTTCTTAAGCTACATTTTCACTAAATATAAATTTTCATTCATGTATCTTAATACACTTGTTTAATATGAGCACAAACGTTGGAGCACAAACTTGGTTTTTGAGGAATGTATCACTATTGAGAAACGCCTTTTAAATATCGCGTACAATTTCGTCTAAGAATATTAAAATAATCATTATAGCACTGAGTAACGAAAGTATCATTGCTTTGCTATTATTTAATATTCTTGTTGTGTACAGGAGTTTTAATTTTAATTTAATTGAAAGCACGGAATTACAAGAGAAACTCGAGTTCGGTTTTGATTTTTACACTGTTAGTTTGAGAATTAAGTACAACATGATTAATTCGTTAAATTTCTGGAAATAAAAACAAAGATTTTCGAAATTTTCATTTCTAGAAATCTTAAAAGCTTAATTACATTTATATCAGTTTATTGTCTTCCATTTCACTAAAATCAAATAAATATTTACGTATAGCTGATTAATTCAGTTCATTGTGTATTTAAGACTAATTAAAAGGAATTCCAAATGAAAAAAATGCTCTCCAGCAGTTCCTTTAGTAATTAGATTATGACTTTATTTCACATTGTTGTACTATGTTATATTATCATTTGGCGTTTTTGTAAAATTATGCTAGAGAGCATAATAATGGAAATGTATCAGTAAATACTAATCAGAATTGTATTCATTGACTTAAAAACATAATGGGGTCTTGGATAAATTAACAATTTGCAAAATACCAGACTGGGTAATTTAAAACGTTACTGTCTCTTATGAGAAAAAAAATCAAAGGTGAACAATGAAGAACTTTAATACATTTTACATTAAGTATTGCAAATTCTATTGCTTCCTTAGATTTCAAAATTTGCAGAAAACTCTATCTACAAAAACAACTTTTCAAAAGTTAAAAAATAAAAAGTTCTGGCTAAAAAATGGTGTGATATCAAATTTCCAAGCTATTATATTACTTATTTCACTTTTTTTCCATTAAATAAGTTATCATATATATAAGTCGAGTGCCTACGTATATGTTAATAGAAATCGTTTTCTCCTGTACTAAATACATCCTAACGAGTTTCTGAAAATTCAATTTTTTTCAAATTATCCATTCCCCGAAATGTGACGCGCCATTCTTTTTTATAATTTTTTTATCATGTGTTATAAACTATCTTAAAGTTTAAAACAGATCGCATTGGAATTTAATATATTTGCTGAAATTACTATTATATATGTTTTATTATATATATATATATATGTGTTATTATATATAGAATAATATAGAAATAAACCCTCCTTTAGCTTGTAATTAAGATATAGGAACAATTTTTAGAATTTCAGAAAGCTGATTTTTATTTATTTATTTATCTATTTATTTATTTATTTATTTTTGGTTTATTTATTTATTTATTTATTTATTTATTTATTTTTGGTTTATTTATTTATTTATTTATTTATTGCGTTGCCCTGTGAATGTTTGGAATTTCTTAGCAATTTCTTAGATTTACATTATTTTATTCAATTAAACATTGTACTGTTACAATAAATTTAAATGGAAACTTCACTTCTAAAACAAAAATAATTTAACAACTGGATTTCATTAATTTATAGGAAAATGACGTGAAAGGTATTCCTGCGAACAAAATGCCTGTCCTTTACCGTTTTTTTTTTTTTTTTTTTTTTTTTTTTTTTTTTTTTTTTTTTTTTTTAAAGAAATAAATGAATCACATTTAATTTATTTCAAAAATTTTGTTTACGTTTGGAAAGAAATTTTAAATGCCCATAACTTTTAATGTATACATTTTAGAAATTACATCTTCCCTCAAAAACTAATTTATTTGTAAAGATTTTTCTAAAAACGTAAATTATATGTTTAAAATATTTTTTAAAGCATAAACACTACGTCTGATTACATTATTTTACAATATTATAAGAACACGCATTTTATCAGACAATTAAATACACTAAACAAACATGAGTGAAAAATTGACCTGGGAAAGGACTCGAACCTGGGACCTTGTGCGTGCCGTGCTGACGCACTGCGACCGAGCCACCCAGACCGATATCCTTGCGCGGCAATTTCTCATACTTATTCATGTTGGAAACAGTCATCTGCCACAGTTTGCAGTCATATTTAATTGTCTGGTAAAATGTGTGTTCTTATAATTATGAAGTTTTATTTAAAAAAAAATATCATCAGAAGAAAATGGCTGACTTGCAGATGAAATTTGATGTGGTTATAACCTGTAACTGATTTGTGCTATTATAATACAGATGGTACATGGTCGTTGGCGGGTTTTATCTCTGTTTTGGCATAATTTTTTAATCGCCAAGTTAATTAACAATTTTTTGCTAATTAAGGATAGAAAATAATTGTTTTACACTGGATTTTATAAAAGCACATAGATTACGTAATTACTTGTCCAAAAATGCAATCCTTTTTTTATTCTGCCCAATATTAAGGCCTGTAGGTTGTTTGAAAAAAAAAAGTTTGACGAAGAAAAAAGTCATCATTTTAAGTAACTCGACGATTTAAAAAAAATCTATATCTCCGTTTATAAATCACTTATGAAGATGAGTTTGGTCTTAAATTGAAGAAATTCTTCCTTAGATTGTTCTAGTTCTCGTTTTTTTTTCTGCGACGCTTGGTTTATTTGATATCTGATATTTTAATCTGGCATGTTTTATCGATTTAACATTGCGAAGTTGCTTTCTGTAACTAAGCAGTAGCGGTTTTTAGTCCAGTTCTTGGCCTTGTTTGGGTGGCGTTTTTTTTTAAAGCTTGGCTTGGCAGAGCCACCGCCCTGCTTGATTAATATGGTAAATATTTTATCAATATTTAGTAGAACCAAAATTTTGGAAGTTTTTCCGTTATTTTCAGTTACCATTTTTAGAATACCATTTGAGAATACCAAATATACACAATAGCGAACAATAGGTTTTTAGAAAAGTTTTTTTTTAATTAGAGAAACTTATTGAATTCTAGGGTTCTGTTTCGTTCTTCTTCTGCATTTTCTGCCGACAAGGGAAGAGTTTCCAGAATCGTGGGTACCTGCGAAGTTACACTAAACCTTCGTAAATGTTTGCATATTTCTTGCAGAGAAACGATTCATATGTCGACATCATTTAAAGTAAAATTAACTAATCATGTATAAAATAGATTTGAACTTACAGTAATTACACTCTTAAAACTGTACCGCTTATTTAAAAGGCACAAGCACATTGTGCCTTCTATTACTTTAATGTAAGAGGCACGTAGACAGTGTGCCTCTGATTAGGAGAAAAACGTTAGAGGCAACATGAAATGAAAGGCACCCATAACACAGCGAAATATCTCAGAGGCACACAGTTCGGCTCTGACAGATTGGTGCCTTTAAAAAAAAAACCATGTCGAGTTTCAGAGGTACACTCAGAAACAGACATGCGCTACAGCCGTTTACCCGTCATGCATTGGGATCAGTGGAAGGGAAGCGAAGCAGAAGCAATGGCCGCCAATGTAAATACGCCTGTGAACAACGTTGAGTGGAAGCAAATAATGAGTCTGGAATAAGTAAGTAGTATATTTAACTTTGTATTCCTTTCTGTGAATGTTACAATGTAAAACATGATTCTTTATACATGGAGACACGCGTGATTAGGGAGGGGCAACGATAATTACTTCGTCAAACTCTTAGTTATTCAAGTTATATCTTACTATTTTCAAAGGCTTAGGGGAATGGCGGCATTACCCTGCACCCTCTAGCGTACATGCATGTATATGTATATGATATGTATGTGTATCTCTCAGCAAATCTTTGTTTTTATGTGCATATAAATAGGACTTAATAAATAATAAAATGAATAATACATAGTAAATCATTCTTTAATCATATATAGTATTTCTAAAACCGTAGTCAGATTTTTTTTTTCTGGTGTTTGTGTGTGTGAGGAGGGGGGAGGCTACCTTGTAGATGTTAAGCTACAGTGCCTTTCTTTTAAATAAAAGTATAATATGAATTGATCCTTCCCACTCACCTGGCTACAGCCCTGAATACTTTCTACATTTTATAAAGTTTCACAAATCGCAATGTTGATTCAAATTTTACACTCTAAAATATTATTTGTATATTTCAAGTAAAAGTTCCTTAAAAAAATATTATTTGTTTAAAAAAATAGAATTTAATTAAACTGTCATTGATCATTCTCCCTGCTGATAAAAATGAGTATATTTTTATTTTATTTTTATTGCATTAAATTTCCGTATAATAATTTATTGAAATTTTGAAAAATCACCGTTTCTTGGCTTCTATAAATGTTTGCAATTTTAAATATCTCAAGTTTTATCAAATGTAGAAAATTTTATGATCCCTCATTTTAAAGAAGGGTTTATAAATATTAATTTAATATTAAAATTGACTATGTTTAGTTTTAAAAAGTAAATTTTGATTTTAGAAAAAAAAAATTATGTTTGTTGTAATATTAATAAGCTTAAAATTATGAAATTTTTTGAATGGGATCTCAATGGGATCAGGAGTTATCAAATAGAAGCTAAAAAATTCCCATTTAAATAACAATCTAACGCGCCTGCATCATTTTTCATGTTTTTAATGTTTGTCTTATTTGTTTTTAATAAAACTTTTATGCTTTTTTATGTATTTTGTTATGCACAAAATAAATTAAAATGTTGACAAGGTTCTTTATTGAACCACAGAACTGACTTAGGCCACATGGACACACATTTTAATATTTATTTCATATTTATTTCAATAAATTGGGGGTGAGAAAATTTTCTATTATAGTATTCTGCCTTAGACAAAATTAATCTATGTCTTCGGATATGCCATGCTGGGAAATCTTTCTGCAGTAGACAGAATTTAATGTAAAGATATAAATTTAATATAAAATATAATTAAATTACAGTCTGCACCTCTTATAATGGTGGCACATGCATGTGCCACCATTATAACAGGCACAGAATGTATTTTTAAATAAGAGGCACTTGAATATATAAATTCAGTGGCACACTGTGCCTCTTAATTTCAAAGGCACTTACGCTGTGCCTCTGAATCCCAAAGGCACTATGTACCTCTTAATTTCAAAGGCACCACGTGCCTCTTAATATTCAGAGGCACAAAAATTCAGAATGTACCTCTTAAATAAGAGGCACAGTTTTAAGAGTGTATATAAACTGACTGATATTTTAAATTTATTTCAAAATGCTTATCTATTGACATCTTCATCTATAAAAATTATTTTATTTTTTGCTTCATATTTTCTTTGTTAATAATAATACGTAAACGAAATTTCAAAAATCATTTGCATGTATTCATTACATAAACGCGCCCTTTGCAACAATCCTTTAATCGAATCACTGTTTGAATTATGATCATGAATTATCGTACGGTTATTTGCAGTTTCCTAATTTTGTACGAAATCCCCTATACATTTGTAAGTGTAATTTTCAAACATATGCTTTAAGACTAATTAACACGAAATATGTGGTTTAGGACTTTGTAAAATTAATCAAACAATTGGCAATTATTAAAGGTAAAAATTAAAATATAATAAAATATTAGTCGTGCAGTTCCAAATGTTTTTAATTTCCATTGTAACTGATGCAGACGTGTTGCAGGTGCATGTACATTTGTTTCATACTCTCTGTAAGTTATCGTCACATTATTCAATACAAAGTAACCTAAATTCCTGAATTGATTATTTATATGTTTGAATTTAATATATGTGAATGTAGACTTTTTTAATGTAATAAAAAACAATTGTGAGAAAGGAACGTTTCTGCAGTAAACATGGATGTACGCTACATGGCGATATATTTAAAAAAAATACACATGCTTAACACCAGAACCGCGATGAGGTGTAATTTTGACCCGCACCAAATGAAAAAAAATTTGATTTGAACCAGAAATTTCTTCATAAAATAAGTTAGATCGATGCCGCAAAAAATAAGTTAAAAGTTTTAAATTAAAATTCTGGTGGGAAATATTTTTATGAAACGTGAGTAAAATTTCCCGCGGTTCTAGTGTTAACACGTTCACTGCCGGGTTAAAATTACCGGAATTTTATTTTATTTAGAGAGTTAGAATTCATACCAGAAAATACTAATAGCAATATTTACTTTATTTAATTACAGACACTCCGTGACTACATAAAATAAAAATTCTTCTTTCGAAATTTCCGGTACGAATTCGTAATTTAGATTAAAAAACCACAAGTATACTCGTGGTTAGCAGCGAATGGGTTAAAGAACAAAAAAAATCGACAGCTCTGCTAAATTTCTCTAATACATGCTTGTTTCCATCCATAGAAGTTGAGAAAGCTTAATTAAATTTATCTCATTCCGATATCTTCTATCAAATTCAAACCCACTTAGGATTTACGTATCGAATAATAATTAAATTCTTCGAGGATTTCCAAAGAGAGGAGAGAAATGCTAGAGAGAAAATGCTATTCAGCATTTCCTACAATAATTAAGTTATTCTCTTGTCTTTTCTCATATTACACTGTCACATCGTACTTTGACAGGTGTGTATAAGACAATTCAAACATCAAAACGTGCCCGTTTGTAATTATAAGAAATTAAATAATTGATTTAAGAATGCTGGAAAATTGTGGTAACTTAAAAAGCGATTAATAAATGGGTTCGCAACTAAACAGTGTTAATTAGCTATATTCAAAAGTTAATTAGTTGTATTCTGCTTTCTGCTAAAAAGTGTTTTATAAATAGTTTAATTTATAACTTCATTCATCCATCCATATCTGCTAAATTGATCTAATACATGCTTGTGTTCATCCACAGAAGCTTGGAAAGCTTAATTAAATTTATCTCATTGCGATATCTTCGATTAAATTCAATCCCACTTAGGATTTACGTATCGAATAATAATTAAATTCTTCGAGGATTTCTAAAGGAGAAAATGCTATTCAGCATTTCCTACAATAATTAAGTTATTCCCTTGTCTTTTCTCATATTACACTGTCATATCGTACTTTGAGAGGTGTGTATAAGATAATTCAAACATCAAAACGTGTCCGTTGGTAATTATAAGAAATTAAATAATCGATCTAAGAATGTTAGAAAAATGGGGTAACTTAAAAAGCAATTAATAAATGAGTCCGCAACTAAACAGTGTTAATTAGCTTTTTTTTTTCTTCTAAATTGTGTTTTATAAATAATTTAATTTATAATTACTGGTGATTTTCTCCCTTAGAACATTGACTTATATGTTAATATGTTTTTCCTTAAATGAAAGATTTTTTGGTTTATTTTTATTTTAGGAGTGCTTTTGTTTTCAGTAAAAAAATAGGATTTCAGGGAAGATAGAAGGCTTATAACCGAAAGAGGAAACATATGCCGCAGTAAATAGTAATATTTACTCATTTTTGTTTGGAAATAATGATGAGAAAGCCTAAAAAATATCAATGTAAATTTTACAGTAATGTTACACAGAAGTTTACAAAAAAGTAAAGATAAAATTATTATGTATTATACTATTGAGTTATTTAAAAGCATTAAAACTTCATGCAAATGAAGAACGATGTGCATTTCATAATGTGTATGAATATGTAACTCATCTTTTTTTTTATTGTTATAAGGACAGATAATTGTACTTTTCTGAAAACTTTAGTATTTGAGAGTTAGAAAGTTAGTTTTTCTCTAGAACTTACTTTATAGCATTATAATCGATATTCTCTAGTTTCCAAACTAATTTCATAGTTTTGAAAAGAAAATATTAAAGTAGGAGTTTATGGAAGAAATAAATTATTCTTTTTAAATTATATTACAACTTACATACAAATGATCGGTAAATAGGCGCAATGTCTATCTGTTATTGATGGATTACAATTTCAACATTCTTATCTTTCACAAATTTATGAGCATAAAATGGATCTTTTTGGTATTTCTATGAAACCTATTATGAATTTTCTGGAGGTTCCAAGTGCACTTTCAAATCTCAAAATGTTTCACGAAAAAAAAAATATTGCTTCTTAAAATAATTACTATTTACATAAAAATAATGCGTACACAAAAATATTAATATTAATGGAAACATGGTTTAGAGATTCAAAATACATTTCTGTGATGAATTTATAAACATAAAATAGACTATTGTAGTATCATGTACTAGTATCATCATGTCATATTAATGACAGGTATTATAAGTGGGTTTTGGAGTTTTCAAATGTACAGGAGCTGTTATAACATTTTACAATTTCAAAACAAAAAATAGTTAGGAAACAGAAGATAACTTATACTGTCACGCTTGTATTTCTGTGAAAATAAAATTCTGTCAGAGCAAACGGTTAACTTTACAATTAATTAATATACTTCAAAAACTGCCTGAAAATCTTCTGAAATTTCAAAGCACGAAATTTCATGCGGACCTATTTATAATACTTCCATACTATGTTTTCTTCCATTTGAACTTAAAAATTCTATAAAAATTAAGGTGAAAAACAATTTTGCTTAACTAATGAACCCTAGTGTACATTTATAAGCATGAAATGGACCATTGTAGTATAGGTGATTTACCACTTTAAAATTAACTTTCTCGAAATTTTCAAAACTCGTCATTTTATCATGTGAAAATTGTACTCTCTTTTATATATCATTATTCAGATACAAATGATCGTAACCATATAGTATAATTTTTATCTCGAATTGAATTTCCCATCCAACATATACTGCTATCATGAATATTTAATGCGTTTTTTCATATCTAAATCATCTCTTTGTCACTTTCATAAAACGAAAGCAAACGTTTATGACGAGCTGAATATTCTTTTGTTTTCGCTAAAGTATCATTCAAGCAAGATAATAGATATAATCTGTTCACATATCCGTAGATATTTCTAGAAGTATAACTGTTTGATTGATTATCTACGGACGCAGACAAATTCATATAAGTGTATCGGGTTTCTTGAAGGGATATTTATAATGAAATGCAAGGAATTTCAGGAAAATAATGCAATGCTTCAGAGAAACGTATTATAATCTTGCTATTTTGTCATATTGATCATATTTCTTAGAATGTAGTTGTGCCTGTAGACTAAAATAATCTTTTTTCCCTCCAAAAATGAAATAATAACGTGATTTAGTAATAGTGAAAAACAAATTCTGCTCAACGCTGTACTTTTATAGTGAAAGTGAACACATGTAGAATAAAAAAATAAATGTCCATAAAATGGAATATTAATAAATATCTTATTACCAAAACACATTTAAACTTAGATTGAAGATATTACAAAGCTTGAAATTAACGACTCTTATATCCCTTCTTTTCTCTTTCTTAAGAATATTCCTTAATTTTATATAATTAGAAATATGCCACATCATCTTAAGTTAAATATAACCGAATCATACATAAGAATGTTGATGCGTGCTTAGGGTATATAAACAGAGTGATTAGTTAAACTGCATTAAGATATTGGTTATTCAATGTCATCTTCATTTGTAGAAGCTTGATGTGAATATTTAATTAACTATTTCTTGAATCAATATTTTCCATTAATGAAAAACACATTGAGGATTTGAGTAACAAAGATTAATAGAATTTGTCAGTGGTAGTAATAGATTTTTAAAAGTATTTCCAAAATGAGAGAAAATTACTTAGTACGTCCTGTGATAATTAATTTATTCATTTATTTTACCACATTACAATCCTATAATGTTACTGAAATTAAAGTAAGTTCTGAAATTTTACTTTATGCAAAAGTTGCATTTATTGACAAAAATATCTCAGATTAAACACAGTGAGCGATGCCAGTATATGTGGAAATTTCTAAGCCGAAAAAACTAAACGTTGTCACACGCAGTAGGGGACTATTTATGTAATATGGGATTATCTTTAGCGGAATTTACTTAGATGAAAACTTTCTGAAATATCTGCCTGAGACACTAATCCGACACCTAAAGAATAAAATTACTTCCCACGATCCAGAGACAGCAGAAGTCACGCAACTCTTAGAGTTGGAGACCAATTTTGACATTAGCTGACGTTTTTGCGATAGGTGATTTAGAATACGTCTAATTTTCTGAAACTAATTTTACATTACTTCTGCGCCTGTTTGCCTATCAGCATTTATCTGTTCCTGTTAATTCCAGTTCGTTCTGGAATATTCTAGAAATTATTTTGTAATATTCGTTATGTCGCCCTACAGACGATATATAGTTTACTTGATTTTATATAATCATATTTCTACACGAGCTCTAAAGTGTGAACAATATTGTGTTTTGAAGGAAAGGCTGCAAGATAGTAAACCTAGTTGTAAAACGATATTTCACCAATATTGATTTTACTGTGGCTGTATAATGGTAAATATTAGCTATATTATAATATAGGATTTCCCGAAGCTTGGAATATATACCTTTTTTCAATATTAGTAATATATTGCCAAGGACATTTCGTCATTTAATTTCAAATGTTTCAATAACAATGCTAATCTTTTTGCAATATTGGAGTTTTATTGGATATATTTCCAACGTAAATCCAATATTTCTGTAATAGGAAAATTTCGTTGTAAATATTGTCAATGTAAAGCCAATACTACACCACTATTGTATCACATTAGAAGTATTTCTGATTAGTGATATATTGAGTCTAGTGTTTAGAGATAGGAAATTAACAGCATTATTGAATTTCAAAATTGAATATGGTAAAGTTTGGAATAATTTCTTTTTTACTGTTGTAGGCATCAAGATTTTGTCTATTTTAGATATAAAACTCTTAAGTAGATAAAGTGTACAGTTCAACGTCCCGACTATTCAATAGCTTTGAAAGTTATAGATATTAATAATACACCACTTTCATCTACATTCCAAAGTCTTATATGAAATACAAAATTAGAAGGAATATTTTATTAATTGCAAAACGCATGGACATCATTTATAAAACAGGTCAACGCACTTTTGACATCTGGCTATTTTCTGCCAAAGCACAGCTAGAGGTCTGCACGTGACGACATACAGGTATTCAGGCCCGTGCCTGTTACGCATGAAAGCTCTCTTGGCCCGGCCCGGTCCTGCGTAAAAAAAGAAATTTTGACAATGCCCGGGGCAGCCCATTCATATTTCCGCAGTTCATGGCACAACTCGGTCCGTGCAAAAATTAATGAAATCAGGTCCAGCCTGAATAATTTTCTACAAAAAAATCCGATTTTTTTAAACATAGAAGTAAAATTATTTCAAAGAATACTCTATGCATATTTCTGCAAAACATTTATGGTATGTGTCACATTAATTTGTCAGCAATTTGTAGAATATAAAATAACTACATTAAGTGTCTCTTAGACTCTTAGACTATTACATTCCATTACAGACTCGCTATTGATTAAAAAAATCATAACTTTTGAAGATAATAAAAAAAGCGGATTTTTAGAAATATTCCTCTGTAATTTATGAAAGTATAACTCCAATGATTACTTTATACAAAATTCATTATTAATATTATTTTTACAAAAACACAATTGCTTGTCCGACACGTCCTGCTAACAATTAAATCCAGGTTTGGCCCAGCCAGTGAATGTAGAAAAAATGTAAACCTGAGCCCAGCCAGAGTCTGTCAAAAGAGTTAAGCCCGGTCTCAAACATAATGCAACTGTTTGATACAGATGTCTACGCTGGACGTGTTAAATTTCTGTATTTATGTTGTCAAACTATCTCGTGAAGCACATTTATAGCTTATTCTCGACCCAGACACTCAATTGAAAACTGTTCATATATTTTTGGATTAGTAAGGCCCTTTTAAATTAGTTATATCGTGCCAGTCGGTGCGATAAATTTTTTATCGCCCAGCCCGACCGATAATTTTATTTTATGAGCTTGGGCCGGACCGTTAAAAAAATGTTTTTATTCTGCAGGAATACTCAATAATCATCTAACAGTCTATCGCTTACTTTTCTGTTTCCCGATAAACCTCTTGAGACACCGCGTCCATTCTATTGGACATTTTTATTTTTTATAAAAAATACTTAATTTCAGTTCGAATTTGTAAATACTTGCTGTCCATTATACTAGATAGTTTAATGCTGCTATTTGTGCACCGAAATAACAAAAAAAAATTGCAGCTAAATACGTATTTTAATCATTTGAAAGTGGCAGAGAACAAGAAAAAGACTGTTGAAGGTAAGCAAACAGTTTTAACTCTAATTGTATATATATTTTTAAAGTATTTTGATATGAATTCTACACAAATCTAATTTTAAATGTTGTATCAATGAAATGACATCGCAGTTTAAGTAATTTAATGTATATTTTAGAGAATAAAACAAAAAATTTGTAATGTCCATTCTATTGGATGTTGGGTCTTAATCAGTTGTTTTTATTCATATTAGAATCTTGTTGTATACCGAAGAAAGATAGTTTTTACTTAAAAATCAAGACAGCATTGAAATAAATAATAGATACAGAAGTAGATAATGTTTTTTCTTAACACGTTGACGGACAGTAGGAAATAGTGAATTTCTTAAATTGACACTATATGTTTTTGTAATTTTTAGTTTTAGAATATTAGAAGTATAGTTTTACTGTTTCTGTTTAAATTAACTTAATTTTTATTAATTTAGCACCTTTAATTAGGTCGCACTACTCCCTTCACAACCACGCCAGGGTGACTAGTGGTCAGGAAAAAATACAGCCAAAAAAGTGATAAACAGCAGTATATTCTTATAGAAAAATGTATGTTGATTATTGTATCAAATAATTAATTTGAATTTTTCTATAAGAATATACTGGTAATTACCATTTTTTACTGTATTTTTTCCCACTGTATTTATCCACCTGTATTTTGACCACTAGTCACCCTGCACGTGCATACTGAATCTGTAACTCGTATAACAGGTGGAAAACGAACTTCAACCTAAAAAATTGTCTCCAAAACATGACACTGGGCTTCTACTTGTACGCCGGTAAATTTGTGCTGCTATAGCCGTAGTGTCTAAAAACGACCATTTCGTTTTGGGCGGCTATAGCCGTCATGCCACACTGTGAACTTCGCTTTGGCGGCTATAGCCGCAAGTGTCCGTCAACGTGTTAAATAAATAAAAAAAATATTTAGTGAAAGTTTTTTTTTGCGGCATTTGGTAAATACAGATACTTAGAATTAAGCTTTTATTATAAGTTAGTCTTTTTCATTGTAACTATTTTTGGTATTATTTTTCTGTTACTATGCTATTCATAATTGAATTAATAAATTTAATCATATTTATATAACAACAAAATTTTAAAGACAATATATTTGAAGATAACAATATAAGATTATAAATAAGCTCATTTTGATTTCTTTTACATTTCTTCTGGGCATTTACTGGGCAATTGCGGTAGCTGTGCCACTAATTATCTATATTATTCTAATATTATTATTCTAACAAACAAATGACTGGTGTTGAGAACAGTTAAAAAACAAAATAAAATATTATTATTATTTTGAAAATTAGTACATTGATCAACACGTTTTGTATTTAAAGTACACTTTTTCAATTTAATGATGCAAAAATTTAATTTATACAATATTTAGAAGTGACGTATAAACGATAAAAACACACTTCCGATGATAGAAAAGTTTGTAGAAATAAGAACTTGATGCTTTTTTTGAGTGTTTTGTTTAAAAATCTGTTTTCTAAGCCTATGTAGCGATCTTATCTTACTTGATAAGTATTATAATATAAAGAAGGTTGTGCACATGAAATGCAACTTGTATTCGTATATTCGTTTAACTATAATTAATAATTGACTTGCATAAGCACATTTATAAACTACTGAATTTCAGGTTCATCTATTTATTTTTTACGGGTAATGAACTTTTTAAAACTCTTATTATTATTATGTCTAATTAAATTTTGTATCATTATTTTATGTAGAATTCAATTTTGTCTCATTATTTTTTCTCAAATATTAAGAATTTTGCATTCTAATTCAGTAGCAAGTTTTTTACAGGACTAAGACCAATGTTCATTCTATTGGACACAATAAAAAAAAATGTTTAATTTTTTTAAATAAATGAAAATATGTATTGATTTCTAGACTAAAAAAAACATATAAATCTCAAAAATTGTTAAATTTTCTCAAAAAATATTAGCTTGGGTCTCAAGAGAATAAATTAAATTGGCTGATTACGTTCAATTATAGTGACCTCTCACTTATACGCGATGTACAGAAATTACATTCTAATACCAGTATTTTTAAAAAGAAATACTTTACTTAAAATTTCTGCCATTAAATAAAGCAAAAATTGACGTACAAAAATTGTGGTACAAGAAATATTTTACACTTAATCGCATATAAGTAAGAGGTCACTGTATAGGTAAAGTAATTGCAAAATATTTCCTTCCATTGTTGATACAACATTGGTATAATGCAAACACTCAATGTTGGGGAAATATTCCATTCCATAATAACACGATATTACCAAACATATACCTAAAACAAACAAAAAATGCATACCATTGTTTCTATAACAGATTTCTTTTACGTCGATTTATATAAATTCCTTTACTTCTATATACTAAAATTCAGTTATTCTTTCGTACTAAAAATAAAACAAAAACGTTTTTCACTTTATTTTGTTACTGCATTTAATTAACTATAGATTTCATCTCTTTTTTGTTTCTTAACCACCTAATAGTAAGATACTTTTTCTGCCTTACTTCATCTATCTCTCTCGTGGGCTGTGAAAATAGAGTTATTTGATTAACTGTGAGATAATTTATTTTTCTTTATCGGCTGGTGATTTCAGGGATTACTTAAAGGTAAATCGTTTTCAAGATTATAATAGATACGCATGTTTTATTCTTTAATACTTATTTATGTAGTTCTGCTGTTATTTAAATTTTTTTGGAAATGCATTTATATTTTTCTGTAGCAAACTTATAGGAAATCTTAATTTTATTTTATAGAAAATATATTTTTTTAATCTTTATTTGTCATGTCTTTTTTTCAAAATTGTTACAAAAATTTGGGAACACATTAGCTAAATAAATAATTGAATATAATATTAAAGCAAATAGCATTTGTACAAACTTATGTATCATCATACAAATTTTTGATTGAAACTGCTGTTAAATTTGTTTTTCGTTGAGAGATAACTAATTAAATAAATTGATTTTTACTTTCTATACAACAAATAATAAATTTTAACAAGTTGGAAATTGTACGTCAAACGTGACGGTCATGCGGTACCTTCGTACTGTTATTATTGCAATTATTTAAGCGAAATGAATTATATCGTCTATTATTATGATATGATTAATTTTCGCAATAAAATATGTACATTTTAAATTTACAACATGTTATCTTTTGTTGACATTTAGCATTTACTGAAAATTCCAATGGGACACGTAATCCTAGCCTTGAAAATTTCAGAACTTGAAATCCATATTTAGACACTTTTTCCCATTTAATATCTGTTTCCGCGAAAACATCCATCAAAAAACCGTCGGTAGATTATAGGATTGCTATAATTAAAGAATATTAGTATACAAATTCAGTTTTTAAATTCAGTAATACGGAAATAATATGACTCCATCTTAAATATGACGTAATCACCATGGCAATCTAGAATCATTACCTATAGATATCATTGGATTAATTACGTATGATAGGATTTAATAGAATTAAGAACACTTTTATTAATATATTTTGAAGTTTTGGTTTGATTTTCATAGAATTTGAAATGACTCGACAAAATTCAGCTACGATTATATATATTAAATTTCCAGCCATTCGATTGTGTAGTTTTTGCACTGTTATATGCGGACAGACGGACGGACACAGCGACGACTATAGGTACTACGTACACTAGTGTGCAAAACTTAAGCAACAAACACAAAATGCTAATTTCTGTACACATGAGAACTCAAAAGAAAATTCTACAAACAGCGATTGTAGAAAATAGGTACTACCCTAACAGCACAGGCAGTCGATGTGAAGTCTTCTTGACATCACAAATGGTCACAATTGTCACAGTCACTACAATGAACAGAAATGTGATATCTTTCACTCGTCTCATTTTTACTCTCATTTGGTCACACCACTGAACAGTCACCATGACTGCTGCCAGTGGCGTAGCGTCAGGGGGGGGGGGGGCACGATCATTTTACTACCAGTATAATTATATACTACATTTGGCCTTATTTAATCTTTGAACGGTATGAATTAAATAAGGCCAAATATAGTATATAAAATTAAAATACTGGTAGTAAAGTGATCCTGCCCCCCCCCCCTTGACGCTACGCCTCTGACTGCTGCTTTTTGACCAGTCACCAGGTGACTTTACAATGAAGTCATCTTATAACTCTCGTGTGACTGTCATTTTGACACTCCATTGTAAAGTCATCATGATAGCTGTTCTGTGACGAGTCCCCAAGTGACAGAAAATGAAATCATCTGGTGATTTTTCACAAAAGAGTGCAATGATGACATCACAATAGAGTGTTGATCACCGGAAAGTCACCATGCGACTTCATTGTGACATTATTTGGCGACTAATCACAATGCAATGCTCACAAGGACTTCAAAGTTCAGTCTTCAACTGACAGTGACTTGAGAATCACAAGGTAACTTCATTGTAATGTCACCTGGTGACTCATCACAAACCGACAGTCACAGTGACTTTTCAGCGTAAACAATCATTTGAGTGAATAATGAGACATTGAAATATCCCATATTTTGATTCACCGAAGCGATTGTGACATTTCTAACCATGTGTGACGTCAAGGGGACTTCACATCGACTGGCCGTGCTGTTAGGGTAGTACCTCTTTTCTACACTTGCTCTTCATAGAATTTCCTTTTGAGTACTCGTGTGTTCAGAAATTAGAATTTTGTGTTTGTTGCTTAAGTTTTGCACACCAGTGTATTTTACGAACGCGCATATAAAAATGAGCTATGAAAACTGAGGTTGATCCATCACTTCGGAAATAGAAATTTTATATAAAAGTAATTTTAGAACTTTATAAAAATATAGATTTATCAGAATCATGCTAATTTATTGCACGGCGAACAAAGAAAGAAAGGACCAGCTCTAATATTATATGAACGCATCCAACCGAAACAAAATGCATCATATTTTAAAAAAATATTGTATTTATAAAATCTGGAGACAAAGTGCATTTTGTGACTTTTACATTCTGCTTGAATAGACCAATATTAAAATAAAATAGTTCCATGTTTTGGTGTATAAGAGAATCGGTAAATAAAAGAATGTGGTAACAATTTGGTGTTTTCAGTGGAATTCTGGTACATAAAATGAAGTCCAAGTTATCAACTGTCTATGAAGGAGTTTAAATGTTTAAAATCTATCCAAGTATATATATATATATATATATATATATATATATATATATATATATATATATATATATATATATATATATATATATATATATATAAGTTTTTTTTTTCTGTCTGTCGACCAAAATATTTAATCTGGCGGGTTTTTTTAATTTGTTTAAAAATAATATATTTCTTTTTTGTACAAAAATTGAAATAAGAAATGAGTACAAACCGCATTTTTTTCTCCCCCACTCCAAATATTCCCCACAGAAATTCCTCTTCTCTTGTACTTTTAATGGTAGACCCAAGTTTAAAAGCATTTTCCACATCTCATACACAGAAACCTCTCTTCTTTTCCGCTCTAGCTGACAAGTATGTTATGTAATTAGAATGTTGAGAGGAGAGAGGAGGAGCCAGATTTCAATAAAACAATAAGAAATGGTGTTAATCCTGCTTTTGTGCCAGATAAAATTAGATACAATGCGGAGAAATGCACATCATCAGATATAGTTTTTTTGTAGCACTCAAGTACATTTGAAGCATTCGTCAATAAGCATTTTCCGAACATACTGGTTAATTCCGCCTTCACAGTATTTCTTTTATTTGTTTTCCGGAGATATATAAATTTGATAATTTTCAATACGGAAATTAGTTGATATTATCTTTCTAAGTTGTGTACTATTTTGGACTATGTAAGTAATAGTTCTAAACTGTTCTTGTTATTATTTTTTCTCTAGTTATTCATTAAAAAACCCTCTTTTTGCGTTATGAAAATCATGGACGGTGAAAGGGGGAGGGGGGGGGGCTAAATATTTTTACTGGTGAATAGAATTTTTTGCTGGTTACCAGATATTATAATTTATTTAAAGCTTTGTATATATATATATATATATATATATATATATATATATATATATATAAATGAAAACATATGTGAAAAACAAAGGATGAGATATTATAAAAAGCAATGGAAAGGATACTGCAGGAATTAAACTTAATAAAACATAAAAGCAAAAATTTGAAAACTATAAATATCTTATGGAATCGTTAGAGGAGCTTCACAAGAAAATTCATAGTAAATATATGGTATTTCATCAAATATTATTAGTATTATGCCTAAAATCGACAATATTTAGCGCCTAATAACATATATATGAAACAAGATATTAAAAAAAAACCTACACGAGTTCAAGTAACACAATAAATAAATAAATAAACTATTATGCAACATAAACAGTAATAAAATCATAAAACAATGTGCAAAATTCACCAAAAAACTAGTATCAATGAAGATTGAACAAGATGTAAAGTTTTTTACAAAGATCATGTCATCATTAAGCTCAAAATGGCTTCTAAAGACACAGTCATTACATTGGAAGAAATTATTAGAAAATGTCACAGTGAATGTGATTACACTTTCACATGATGATGCCGATCAAGTTCAGGTACCACATGACCATTGTGCTGGAGGACACAATCCAGGCGGTGCACGACTGTATCAATTGCGGAATCTAACGCATCAGGAGTGAGTTTCGTTCATATTGTGATATGCAATCTTTTAAGTCATTGGGGTATGCGACACCTCCACGGTACACATTAGATTTTAAGTACACCCACAGCCAAAAATCACATGGTGTCAGATCAGGGGATCGAGGAGGTCACGCCATACGAAAATACCGGCTTATTACTCTATCTTCTATGAAATGTTACCATAAGAACAGTTTTACTGTTCGTCCAATATTGGGCGGGGCTCCATCTTGCATAGCATGTGTTTCAGAAAGACACTGTCTTAGCTGCAGTTCAGGAACTACGAAAGTTTACAACATGCACAGGTGTCTTTGTGCAGTAACCGTATAAGTTACCGGGTCTGTTGGCCGTAATCGTAAAAAAATAAGGACCAAGATTGAAACATGCAGTAAAGCCACACCACACAGTGATTTTTGGAGAGTGGAGGGTATTTCGTGAATAACATTTGGTGGCTCCGAAGCCCATATTTTGCAGTTCTGCGTATTGACTGGGCTTCATTTGATCATAAAATTCTTCCATGGGAAGGCATCATCCACCTCCATTCATGCTAAAAACTTTAGAGCAAAATCCAGTCTCTGCTGCGCGTCACCTGGTAACAATTGCTGATGACAACTAATTTTATACGGATAAAATTGGATTACTTTTCTCAGCACTTTCGAACTGTCGCATATTGAATATCCAACTTTCGAGCAACTCCACGTGCACTAGGACCCGTTTCCAGAATCCCTGGATGGCTCTACAATTACAATGGTAATTTCTTCTTGTATGTGGAGAGGTACTGGTGTTCTCTCCCTTCCACAATTTATAATACACGATCCAGTCTCTTCGAATTTTGTTATCATTCTTCTCACTGCACACGGTGTCAAAGGACCTTTTCCTTTACGCTTTCCTTATTCACACGCCTAAATTCACGTAAAACAGCTATAGAGTTTGAGCTGTTAACGTAGAATAGTTTTAAAATTAAAGCGCGATCTGGCTGACTGAGAGGCATCTCATACAAAGTTACTGGCAGATGGCAGAAATGACCGCTTCTTCATTTTGCTGATGATTACAGCGGCGTTTGCACCGACAGACTCCGTAGTGCCATCTGTTGGCGATTTTTGCAGATATTTTTGATCGTTCCATTCCCCCCCCCCCCCCCATCTCGAATAGTAAGTGTACTGATTTTGTTTCACTTGGGTTATTCCTTCAAGCTACAAACAGCTCCAAATAGAGATACTTATATTATAGTCCCCTGTATACAGAATGAAAATCAGCTAAAACAGATTTCATTTTTTTACCTTGAAGTACACTATGGACCTACTTTTCATAATTCGAATCTCATTCCGTTACTCATCTTACATCCTAATACACTTTTGTAATTTAAAGGAGCATTTCTTTATATTTATTTTGATTTTGTTTTCTATCCAGTAAATGAAGTTTTTTTTTTTTAAATTATTTTCATTCGTGAAGACATTAAGTTGTGTCTTGAAACATTTTTTAGGTTTAAGATAGATATTTTAAACATTATTAAGATATGTTATATATCCTCAGAGTTCAGACAGTCCCTATTTGAAGTACCAATACCACTATTTCTGAACAGTAATCTTCTACTTACATCATAACAGAATTTCTGTCAGTAATTCAGGCGAAGATTACTATTTGGAAATGGTGATGCATTAAATTAGATAGAAACAATGTGCACCTCGGGCATATTTCCACCCCTGTATTGTACGACTGACTAAAGTTGAACTCTGAGGAAAGAGAAATGGTATACGGTCAAAATAGTGTTACAGACGTGGATGCATTTTTGCTCTATTTTCGGTTGAACCAAGCCAGTGAAATAATACAGATCTTTTAAGTTGTATCACCATGAAATGGTATTGAATAGGCAATGTCTGGGAACGTGTTTCGAATTAGACGTGTAGACGCTTAAGTGGGTATGGAGAAAAGTTATAATATCCACTATAGTGTGGAGCTTTAATTGAATGTTCTGCACATGGCCGTAGTTAGAAAGTTGGCAAGAAAGACCCTCGGCAGCGTCACAGGACACGGGTAGGAGGAATGTCTCCTGACTTAACCTAGAAGTGTTAAAATATACCATAAAATATAATCAATGTACCTTCGTAAAAAAAGGTTTTAAAAAGAGATGTACAATGTTGGGTTTATAAAAATCAAAATTATATAGCATATTCTCCTGCTTATAATATATAGTGTCGTATAATGCCGAAGTACCATTTTATTCCTCGCAAGAAAAAACTCATGTATTCCGCAGCATGGTTTCTCTGGAAGGGTGGGGAAATAAATTACATGGTAAAATGTGTGAGAAAACCAAAGGGTTAATTTGGAAGGACGGGGGGTATTATAAACGGAAAGATAAGTTTGATTCATGACTGCATGATGCAATCTATATCATTCCGCCAGACGCGTCAGATCATCTAGCTAAGATCACCAAACTATCGAGAAGTGGTAGACTGGAAAATTACTTAATTGTATGTAATGCATTTTTCATAAATTTGTAGCATGAGTACCTTTGGTATTCGATTTCGATTCCTGGTATCTTATTTGGAATTCCGTAGCATTATTTTTACCCAAGGAACGAAACATATTTTATCGTAGCCTTTGTACGCCCTATATTGTTACTTTTCTCTTATTTTTAGCTCTTCACTTATTTGCGTGTGTGTGTGTGTGTGTATGTAGTTGTAAGCAGGGTATTACAAATTTCATAAAATTTGGTAGCCACCAAAAAAACTAATCCCCCCCCCCCCTCACCATCACTAATTTTCAAAAAACACATTTTTTTATGCATTAATTGAGAAACAAAATAAGAAGAAGCATTGTTTAGAATTATTAGCTATATAGTTTAGAATAGTACTCAAACTTTATATAAACCGAATTTCGTATTGAAAATTATCAAACTTGTATATCACCGGAAAAAATAAAAGAAATAATGTAAAGGATAAATTTACGATATGCTCGAGAAATTCTTATTGCCAAATGCTTCAAAATGCAAACGAAATCAAGCAGTAAAATTTTAGTTTATCGCATTTCTTTTCCATAATAATGAAAACGGAAATATTGATAAACGAATAATTTCTAAATTCTTCACTGAATGTAGTACTTTGAAACATTATAATTAAACATGTAAGAATTCCAATTAATTTCAGATAAATATTTCACAAAAGATACTTCATGTGTAAGAAGCGATAATTGGTATGAATGATTTTGATAATTGTGAAGAAAACATTGTTTTGTGGGATTAGAAATATCTCTGAAATAATTAATATTTAATCTAGCGCAATCTTTGAAGATTTTCTGTTTTTGCAATCGATAAATGAAATTAGTATGAAAGACCCTTTATTATTTTATTACTTTATTTAACTAAACGATACAAATGGAATGTTTGTGAATCCGCGAATTCTGCAGCGGTCGTCCCCAAAGCCATTAAATAATAAGCCCAGTCAGATAGTGTTAAATTTGTTAGCGACACACTAGCGCCAAACCTCTGCTGCGGAAGGAGCACAAAACAGAAGTGGGTCGCAGAGAAACGATACGATTTATTTATATCGATATTTTATACGATTTTTATCGATGTTTTGTTTTTGCACTTCCTTTAAAAGCTTGCTAATTATTGGGATCTTTTACATTAAAGCTAAAACTATAATGAAAAAAAAATTGTGGAAATTTACTGGATTAATATTTCTATATAAATATAGTGGTGGCGAAGAAGTTGATTTATTTATTAAAAGTTAAATAAAAAATGATGGAAATTTACATCACTATGCAATTAACCCTTTCCGGCACAGACAAATTATGTTCGTAAAATGTGAAATTACTGACTGACACCGGAATTTACAAACGACTTTCTTAGAAAATATGAACTCCTTATTTTAAGCTTTAATTTTAGAAGCAAAATTTTATTAAAATATTCTTGGTGCCAAATGCAACACTCCCAACCGCTAGATGGCGCTATTTTCAACTTGCGAAAAGTTTCCCATTTATCTGACTGGGCTTATTATTTAATGGCTTTGGTCGTCCCAGCCCACCCACCCTCGACCGCACCCGAGATGAACATAGAGCTCCAAGCCGCAAGGGTCGTTCGAGTCCCGAGCGCAACCCTTCCTACTTTTCGAGTTGTTTAATTTGTTCATTTTTCCTTTTCAATTTGTCCGGTTTCAATTTTCAGATATCTTTTTCCTTTATACCTGGCTTCCACAAGAGTCTCGGCATAAAAGGGATCTTTGCTACGTACCTTTTATACTGAGACACTTGCGGAAACCAGGTAGAAAGGTACTTACGGCGGTATTAAAGCGCATTGGTTCTTTCCTACGTCCCTTTTATACCGAGACTCTTACGGAAGAAAAAAAAATTCTGAAAATTGAAACCGGACAAATTTAAAAGTAAAAATAAACAAATTATACAACACGAAAAATTGGAATCGTTGCTCTGAAGCTACCAAATGACCCTTGCGGCTTCGAGTTCTATGTTCGTCGTTCTTGATCAATTGAAAAAAAAATGATTTTTTTAAAATCAGCTTTGAAGTGTTTGTAGAGGTTGGAACTCATTTTTAACACTTTCCAACCTAGTTGCAAAGTGTTTATGACTTCGGTTTGTCTAGCCGTCTGCCGTCTGTCCGTGCTCTAACTCCCGTAAATATGCTCGGATTGCCCTGCAATTTTTATATGTTATAATCGTTATCTATAGCATATTCCCTATTTCAACGGAAGTGTGTAGCACATATAGTTTTTTTACAGGGACACTCAAAAGAATCCCGTTACATTGCGGTCTATGGGGAAAAATCATTTGCGGTTTATTTAAATAATGTTTCACTATTTTAAACGCATTGAAATTTATATATATCACTAAGGAGCATTAGACGAAGCTTAATATGGAATAGGGTGTGCATAGCACTTATACTTACTTTACAGGGACAGTCAAAAGAATTCCGTTACATTACGTCTATGGAGAAAAATCGTCTGCGGTTTATTTAAATAATGTTACCCTATTTTAAACGCATTGAAATTTATATAAGATTCATTACAAGAGACTTACTACAGAATATTGTGTGTATAGCAGTCATCGTTCATTTACAGGGACACACAAAAGAATTATCTACTGTATGTTAACAATAATTCCTGGAAGTGCGTTTTAAGTGTTACATAATCTATGCTTGACGCATGATTTTTCGTTCTTGTTAATAATTTTGTAGTTAAGTGGTTATAGAGATATCTGTGCAACTTAACATTTCTCACAAGGAAGGTCTCCTTAAAGCGCATACTCAGAATATTTTCAAAAAAATGCTAATGAAGCTACTCATGTACGTAATAAAGGATCAGTCAAATTTAGCTGCGGAATCGTAGTAAAAAATGTGTAAAAAAATAAAATACTTTGAAGTATTTGGCGCTACAAGACGCGATTTGGCGAGCAAAACTTTTTCTTCGCCAAATGCAAGCGACTTGAAAATACCTGGTTAGATGAGTGTTTAAATGCATAGTACTTTATGAATTTAAATTTCAACGATTAAATAGTTTATAATTTTTTCTATAAGTTTATATAATATAAATACAAATTAAGTATTGCTGAAGTTATTTAATTTTACAAGGTGTCGCTGGATGGATAAGATTTAAGTGTATTTTAACAGTAAATCTAGGATTAAGAATCCTCTCATTATACATTTTGATATTGAATAAGCCATTGTTTCTATGGCAACAAGACTTTTTTCTTGTTGTCTCCGGCACTAACAATTTCAAAGTCAAATTGACAGCGCTCAGAATCGGACAATTAATTTTTAGTTTGAAGCATTTTTATCAATTTTAATTTTGTTCTAAACCGTAGAATACGATCGTTAATTTTTTTTAAATGTACATATAAATGTACATGGCAAAACTGTAGTTATAGAAGTTTATTTATTTAAGTTAAACTTACTCAAACTATTTCAGTATAAAGAGTAGAAAACGTTTTTCCTTAAAGCGTATTTATCGTAAATGCGCATTTTAAAAATTTCATTGTGTCGCCAACCCAGCGATAAATCGCCAAAACACGAAATTTTCATAATTTTTTACGGACGTTATATCGAGGTTCCGCAGCAATTTTTTTTATGAACGTATATATCCTCATGAGAAGAATATTCTGTGTTTTTTAAAACATTTTCTGAGTATGCGCTTATGGAGACCTTCCTTGTCAGTATAATTAGAAAAAGTGTGTAGTGGACTAGCAACTCTCTTATAAAGTGTCTCTCTTCTAGTGTTTTGAATGCGAACGTCCAACCTGCGTGCGCAGCAGCGGCATGTATACTGTCTTCTACTCTAATTTTTGGAAGTAAGTTGTGGACACTTCGGAGTTTTCTTTTTCGATCTTTCACTGTAAGTTTATGCAAATTTTAACTTCGTTGGTCAATCGACAAAATATAAAAGATGAAACGAAATGTTGAATCGGCGGATTTGGGATGAATCTTTACCTGTGTGGTGAACAAGGCCTGCGCTGATAAGCTAAAGTTAGGCTGTCAACATGTGTCAGTGAATTGAAGTTCAGTTGAGTTACAATTAGCCGTTTTGGTAAGATCCTTTGAGTTATAGTTTGAATAAAAGTTATTCGGCAGCAACAGGTTGCTAGGTCATTAGATGTTAGATTGTATTAATGGTTTTGTATAATGGATTTTGTATTTGGATAATGGATTGTATAATAGCGAGTGTTTCTTGCATTTCTGCTTAATGTATTGATTGGCCGTTGGCTCTGTTAGTGATTTAAACTGCTAGTGATTTAACCGTTTCAGTGCTGAAAATTCGGCCTATATATAATGAGCGGAACAAACAATTGTGTTTCAACCCATAAATTTTAACTTATAAAATGTAATTCACTAGATCGCTGTAAATACTTCAACTGTTGAATAAAAATTAAATCATTTCAATTATTGAATAAAATTTCTGGGTTGAAACAAAATTTGTTTGATCCGCAGATACGTTGCAGCGCCATCGCTCTTCATAGCACTCAAACGGTTAAACTGCTAGTGTACACGTAAGTGGAACCTTGCTATTTTTAGTAAAACTTCTAGTCATTTCTCGTGGAGATAAACCCATTAAAGCCTACTGTTACCATATGGTACCAGTATATTTTAAGAGAAATATTTTCTTTATCTGGTGACAGAAACCCCGCAATAAAAGGAGACTAAAGTTGTAACTTTGAAAAATTGGTAAGAAACGCATTATTTCCATTTTAAAGATTAAAGTAATTCCAGCTTTAATGGGTTAAGTTAGTGTTCCATCTTCATTACTCGCCAGACGACATCGGTCAAAATTTGTCAATGGACTCTGCCACTGTCCTTACCCTTTTACTTTCAATAAAACTGTTTTAAAACTTAAATCTGCATGATGACTGTGAGCTTGCCGAGAACGGCCTTGACACGCACGCTACAAGTTTATGACTCCAATTTCACAAGTTCGTTGTCCTCCATCTAACACATATAAGATCATAGAGCCACAAAATTTAAACTTACTATGGAGTTTGACTAAACTTATTTTATATCGAAATTATAACTTTTTCATTTAACTTTAAACAAATTAGTATGTAATGTATATATTAATGATTTTTAATAGAATCGAAAAAGATGATATTTCGCTATTTTAAACCTTTAATATACATTACAATACTCTTGTTTCTTATACATACTCATTAATAAAAATAATCATTGGATAAGAAAGATTAATTTGACTTGTTTTCTGTAAAATTCAGTGAATATACATAGAAGTATTGCAAACATTTAGAAAACGTGCAAGGTTTCACAATTCTATATAATCTCATGAAATGCCATGCTATAAAGATAACATATAGGCATATTTTAAAAGTTTAAGTAAAAGTTAAGTTCATAGTTTTTTATCATATTCTTATTACTATAAAAGAAATTTATATTCATATAGTCAAATCATGTACTTTGAATATTACAGGTGTATCAGAAATGCTACGTAAACATATTTCTGAAAGATAAAAAAATAATATGTTTTAAATAAAGTTTTCTAACAAAAATGAAATCCAATACATATTTTATTGGTGTATATTTTTGTAATACAAATTTCGATAACGAAAGTTAAAAATGATGCATTTTATCTGACATTATATGGAATGTAATTTAGTTTATAAGATATGTGATATTTCTGTATTCTCATAGTTATTCTCTCTTCGTTTTTCTAGATATTCATCTTTTTATTCGACATTTACGAGGCTTTTAATTTTTCTTCTCAACAGTTTTGTTTGATATTTTTGTTGCGGGAAATAATATAAATATAATAGAGCAAAGCAGCAAATGTCAGAAAAACGTTTTTCGTTTATTTTACTTGCATTTTACTTTTTTTAAATATGCTGAGAGACTTTTGAATGAAATTGGAGGAATTCTTATCTCGTAATATTTAAATGATTATTATTATGAGAAAATTTCTTACTAAAGAAAATACGATTTATAATACTATTTATAAAATAGAAAAGCGGTTTTATTTTTAAAGAGCTATTTCATAATTTTTGGAAAGTACGGAAAATTACATTTTTTTCATAATACTCACTCATAGTTCTACGCTAAAATTTTAGATAATGCATTTTTACTTTTGGCAATAATAACTAATGAATAGCTATTTTTGTCTATACATATGAAACCGTAAGACTTTTGTTATAAATACAATATAACAATATGAAAAGAAAATTAACATCACATGTTAAATAACCAATGTTTTACAATACTGCTTTATATAAATAAATCTTACTTGAGTAGGTCTGCGAAAGAAATTTTTGAGTCATAATACTTGCCTTATAAAGGGGAACTATATAACATACATCAAAATAAATTAATTCCTAAAATCGAGCTAATATCTGCATCAAAAATTCAAAAATAAACTATTTTAGGAAAAGTATTGTTCATTGACTCAATAGCATGAAGTATGAACATGAAGAATTTGACTGTCCCATTCTAGAGGAATTTTTTTTAGAATTATTAATAGACCGTTTATGAACAACAAAATATAAAAATACCAAGTTGCTTTACGAATTATGGTCTATATTTTATGGTCCTATTTATTCTGTATTTTATTCCTATTATGGTCTTTATTTTTCCTTGATAACGTGACTAGGTCGCCGTCGAACACCACATTCCGGTTTTTGTATGATTTTTACATTCAAATACCAGTATTTTAAATTAAAATTCAGTAAACATTTTAATGTATACATTTATGAACCATAAAGAAATGTACTGATATTCGTTTCAGCAGTTTTAAAATTTTCTTTTCAACGTGAAATATGAATTCAAAGATGTAGACATTAAGAGCATACACTAGTTATCCGAAGACACTTGCAAGTTCATGTTAAATAAATGGCAGTATTTTTTTCAAAATTTTCCTTTTCTTTGCAATATTGTAAATTATTCTTTTGCATAAGATATCTGAGGTGTTAACGTGGTACATATTGCTTTTTCGATTTTGGTTGTAGATTGTTTTATAAGGTCACTTTCCATTTTGGAACGGGGTTCCGAAAAAGAAAGTATCTACCTCTGGTCTAACAGTAGCTTGAGAGTATTTTCGCGAGAACCT
Organism: Maratus michaelseni; assembly: GCA_963931845.1. NCBI lineage: Eukaryota > Metazoa > Arthropoda > Arachnida > Araneae > Salticidae > Maratus > Maratus michaelseni. Next base: position 77,694,346 of record OZ007595.1, on the reverse strand, counting down.
AGTCATGCAAATAAACGCGCAAGCTAATGTTAAGTCTATGGGAAGGTTATTTTCAAATTTTTCGCTCGCATTTTAATTTTTTTTTTCTTAGGATAGCTGAGGTCGATATTTGACGTTGTTAATTTTTAATTTTGTGATTTTTGTTGCAATTTTTATTTATTTAATAGGCAGTAATTTTCAATTTTGGAGCCGATTCTGTAAGTGAAAGTACCCTTATATAAAAAAACTAGAGCCAAAATCAAAAAAGTAAAAACTAACAACGTTAAAGATTGAGCTCAGCAATCGTATGCAAAAACATTTAAAAAATCTTAAAATGCGAGCGAGAAACTTAAAAAAAAAACCTTCCCATAGACTTAACATTAGCTTGCGCGTTTCTTCCCATGACTAGTGTAGGCTCTTAAGAGCCTACACTAGTCATGCGAAGAAATTCGAACGCTGATGTTAAACCATTCGGAGAAATCTTTGCAGATTTGACGCTTGTATTTTAATATTTAAAAATTATTTATTTTATTTTTTGCATAGGATACCTGTTAGTTTTTTTTTATATGTCGATATTTTCACTTTTCGAACCGGTTGGAACAGGTTCTGAAAGTAAAACTACACTCAGCACTCAGATTGGAAAAAAAAAACTGTAACCAGAATTAAAGAAGTACAAACGCACGATAATACATATCGACCTCAGGTATTCTATGAAAATTAAAAGTCATTTAAAATATTAAAATGCAAGCAAATTATTTAAAAGATTTTTCTTATAGGTTTAACGTTAGCGTGCAAGTGTTTTCGCGTGACTATTGTAGGCTCTTAAGAGCCTACATCAGTCCTGCGAAAAAACACTTAAGCTAATGTTAAGTCTATGGGAATGTTATTGCGCGATTTCTCGCTCGCATTTTAATATTTTTAAATGCTTTTTTTTTGCATAGGATAACTGAGGTCGATCTCTAACGTTGTTATTTTTTACTTTTTCAATTTTGGTTCCAGTTTTTTTATATAAGGGTACTTTAATTTTCAGAACCGGTTCCAACCGGTTCCGAAATAGGAAATGTCCGCTTTTAAAAATCAGTAACTAAAATTAAAAAAGTAAAAACCAACAACGTTAGTGATCGGACTCAGCTATCCCATGCAGAAAAAATCATTTAAAAAATACTAAAATGCGAGCGAGAAATCGCGCAAGAACCTTCCCATAGACTTAACATTAGCTTGAGTGTTTTGTGAGAAAAAACACTCAAGGTAATGTTAAGTATTTGGGAAGGTTCTAGCGCTATTTCTCGCTCGGTTTTTAATATTTTTAAATGTTTTTTTTGCATAGGATAGTTGAGATCAATCTCCAACGTTGTTAGTTTTTACTTTTTCGATTTTGGTTCCAGTTTTTTTTATATAAGGGTATACTTTCAGAACCGGTTCTAACTTGTTCCAAAATTGAAAATGTCCACTTATAAAAAAAACTGCAACAAGAATCGAAAAAGTAAAAGCTAACAACGTTGGAGATTGACCTCAGCTATCCTATGCAAAAAAAAAAAAAAAAAAAAAAAAAAAAAAAAAAAAAAACATTTAAAAATATTAAAATGAGAGCGAGAAATCGCGCTAAAACCTTCAAATATACTTAACATTAGATTGAGCGTTTCTTCCCGTGAATAGAGAGTGTAGGCTCTAAAAATTGCAATTTATTTGAAAATGACTTACACAATTCGTTGAAAAATTTTATAGTGGTTTTGCAATGAATTCAAAATTTATTGAAAACGTTAAAAACATTTCAGAAAAAAATATTAGAAGAGGAACGAAAATATCACAAATGACCAAACAAGACTTTTCAATTTTAAGGTTTTCTAGTCATATTTTCGGCTGTTGCATGCTTTATCAAAATTTTGAAATATATAGTAGAATTAAAACTGCTTAATATGCTTATTTTTTTTACGGCAAATATAACCTTTTTATATCATACTATATGATAAACAGAAGGTGTTTATCATATTAATAGGATATAGGGAATAATTTAGATTTATTTTGATGAAGGACTTTTTATACTTTATATTAGATTGTAAAAATAAAAATATTCCTAGAGATTTTATTTTTAATTTTACTCCTTCTATCTAATAGTGTGCAATGTTTTGGAAAAATCTAACATAAAAAAAAAAGAATTATGAACTATGTAAACTTCGAATCGTTCGAATGGAACACTTTTCTATGCAATTAATAAACTATGAGACAAAATACATTGCCAGTTCGTTGGAAATTTCTATTATATTAGGATTACGTTAAATTCAAAAGCTCATGTAATAGCGTGGCACAATTTCGAGAAAAATATTACAAAAATATCACATGAGGCCAAACAAGGACGCTCAATTTTTAAAACTTTACATTCTTCTTTTTTCCATGTAGGTTCAATCCAAAAAAAAATTAATAAAATAAGATAATGCAATTGAACACTTTAAGATGCTTGTTGTTTATTCTAAATGAAATAACAAATTTTTACTTATAGTGTTCTAAATTCTAAAAAGAAAAAAAAAAAAAAAAAAAAAATCGCCAAAAAACGTAACAACTACAGGCAGCCAGTTGCCATGTTATTGGAAGCGATTTCTTTGTTATTTGAAGACATTTCCGGCTTTTAACTGAGGAATTTCAAGACATTTTGAGCTTCGGTTGGCTCGAACATACGTATAAATTCCTTTTCTGATACGTAAAAGTAACTCGCAACGCAGTTCCCGAAACACCTCCGAGATTTCACGAAAATGCAGCTTTAGCTTAAACATTAGTAGGTAATTTTTACACTAGTTTGGTGAATTTTCTGTATTTGGGTAGGGATTGGGGTTGGCCAAATTAAGGCGATTTTTTTTTTTTTTTTTTTTTTTTTTTTTTTTTTTTTTTTGTATTTTAAAGAAAAGAAAACCAATGGGAAAAATCTTTTCAGAATGTATGTACCAAAAGACTAGAAATTTCTTCGTATAAAAGCTGAATAAAAGGAGAAACGCTGGTTTAATTTTGATGAATGATTTTTAATATTTTACATTAAACTGCATGAAGAAATAATCACAGTACTTTTAATTTTCATTTCTTCTGTTCTTACACGTGCAGTGGTTATGCGAAATAAAACATGCAATTAATAGTTTTAAACTCTGTATGTTTTCATACGTCTATATTCTTATAACTTTAGTTTCAAAAGATAATTTTTCAAATAGCTTAGAACATTTTTAATTAATTATTTAATTATGAAAGTTACATTAAATATTAATTAATCTTTATTTAAAAGAATATTTAATACATGAAAAAAGTTTCATGTGCCGCTATTTATCAAACATAGTATCACGAAAATCTCTTTATCACTGTGTTTCAATCTCATATTCTACATATTTAAGCCGTTGAAAATTTCATATTATATTGATTCAAAATCTCTACATATAGTTAATAAATTTTTCAAAAAATACCACGAATGCTTTTAATCATATTTTTCAGATTTTCATAACTAACATATTAGTGTGCATCACGCTATATTTTGTTTTAAATCATAATAAATATTTATCAGAAAATATATCAAAAATGTTTATTTCATTTTCTAACCAGTCATGCATGATAAACCAATCATCATCGTTGGAGAATTTAAAAAAAAAAATCTGGATAAGAACTACATTAGAATGCAATGCATATCTATATATGTAATAAAATATTTAAGAACATACTCGCTAGTTCGTTGAAAAATGTTTACACTGGGATTCTATTAAAGTTCTTCAAATTGCTAAAGAAAAATGTTAGGAAAACAAATTATAACAAAATAAAAATAAACATGTATGGCCGAACAAGGCTTCTCAATGTTTGCGACTTTCAACTCTTTTATCATTACACTATTATTATTTTTGTGTGGATTTATTATTAAAAAAAATAAAATGAATAAAAGCATTGAGTTTAGACTTTTTAACCCTTTATATCCTGAATTAATTTTCCAGCTACTTTTTAATTGTATTTTTGCATCATTGGATAAGTTTTGGTGCAGAATAAACATAGGAAAGAGGAAAATAATTGTTGTAGTGTTTTAGTGGTTAATTATGCAACTGTAATCACCATAAATTTTTTACCCTATGATATAAAATAAAATAGTAAATTTCAAATAGTAAACTTCAAATAAAATATAGGAAATGTTCACCTGTAGAGTATAGAAAACAATAGAAAATAATAGTACTAAATAACCGGTAATAAACCACTAAAATGACTCAAATGAAGAACAACATGCATGTCAATTCTATTGCAAAATGGATTTCGAATGTAGCGTGGCAAATGTAAAACTCCTACAATGCAAAGAAAGAGGATATGTGCTTGAATTTGCCATCTCCTGCCTGCAGTCAGAAACACACTATTGTGCCATTGTGAATACCGTTAGAAAAAACGGTCATATTACGAATATATAGGTGTTTTATTAACCCCTTGGGGACGAGCGACACGAATACGTGACACATAAGATGCTCAGAATCCTCGATTATTCCCACCAGTTATTTATTTATTTTTTATTTTTTGTAAAGTTTTCCTTATCTAATCATAGCATTTTTGCGATTCAATTAGGTGAAAATTTCTAATTTGAAAAACCGGTGGTAACAGATTAAAAATTCTGTAAAAGACGCTCGTCGCGAAGGGGTTAAAGTGGTACTTATAAGTACCGTCAGGATAAAAAGGGTTAAGATGATTATTTTCACCAAACATAATAACAGATATCCATCTAGCCTTTTTTATAGTGAACTATAGTATAGGGGATAGTATAGGGGAACAAAGAATATAATTTATTTTTATGACTATTTTGCCTTATTTCACATTGGACTAAATATAAAAATATTCAGAGAAAAAGAAATAAATATCACATATTGCCGAACAAAGTTTCTCGATTTTTAAAGAATTACATTCGATTTTTTCCCTTGTATAGTGGACTTAATAAAACTCTTTTAAAATTAAGAAGTGAATGGAACTAAAATTTTGTAAAATGATTTTATTCGATAAATATCCTTCTATATATATAAAAAAGTAATGGTTTAAAACTGGACCAATGAAAATCTGCGTTGATATTCCGGGTTATTCTCATCGTTTTTTTACTGGGGACTTTTTTGAGGAGCGATTACTTTTTTTTCTAGCCATCCTGCGGATTCGAAAATCGTACCACCAGACGCGAAATATAACAAGCTTACAGAAATTCAAAAAATTATCACGGTCGGACAGTAAAAACTCAAAAAAACCTTAAAAATCGAGTAAAAATCTTTTATTGAAAAAGTCATTTTTTTATATTGTTGCCAATTTCTAAATAAGCGCAAATGATTGAATGCCTAAGGGGGGCCACTCGGCCCAGCAAAGCCAGGGCGTAGAGCGTTAGCACCTCCCCCGGGATGTTCCCCGGCACGCGGGGATTCGTTTTGGGTGATTCCAGCCACCGGCGGAAGGGAAGGCACGACGCCGAGACCGCCAGCGCACGCGCAAACGGCCCAAACAACAACAAAAAAAGAAAAGAAAGAAAATACAAACTAGGCCAAAGGCCGGCACTGCCAGGACAAGCCTAAGCGCGACAAGGGGCAGGCAAGAAAGCTAAAAAAAAAAAAAAAAGAAAAAGAAACTGAAAAAAGCCTGAACCGCTGGAGCCTGCACCCCCTCGCGACAGACAGCGGCAGGTGCAGTGATGAAGAACTTGTAGGTGAACAGTCCTTAACGCTCCTGCGTCATGACACACAGTTCGCGGCCAAGGCGGTCCTTGGATAATAATGATGCGCCGGAATCTGAGAAGCTCAGTTCCCACGCGACAGATGGCGCCACAAGTTGTTGCGTTGGAGAGATGAGGCCTCTGCTAAAGACTGCGAAGGGAGCACAGCAAGGTGCTCAAACACTGACAAGGTACAGCCAAAATAAGGAAAAGTCAGGAGAAGGAGGGTAGGAAGATCAATTACAGTACTGATTGGTGGTGAAGAATTTAATATGTTTAGTTAAAAATTTGATAAAAGCTAGAGTTGGTTACTCAATTTGTTAAGTTCGATAAATCCATTAAGAAATTAAAAATATTTTTTAATTTTTTTAGTAAGATTGGTCTTGTTAGAATATTGGTTAGCCAAGAGGGTGGGGGAATTTCGGGAGATCTGAGATGCCAGGCAACGGTCAGTGGGCAGTCAAAATAGTAATGAGAAGGCAAGCCCCGCTGGCCACATGGACACACATTGGAGGCTGCACGTTTATAATATTTGAGGTAAGTAGGGAATGGACCATGTCCTGTGAGGAACGCTGAGGTGTGGGGGGCGAGGTTAAGCAGGTTTAGGGAGCTGTATTTTATCTCAAATAAAAAAATGTATTTGCGCGAGACTATTAAAAACAATAATGAAAGTTTAAAATTATAATTAAAGGATCACGCAGGAAATAAAGAAAATTACGTCAACAAAATTGTGTTTACACATGAATATTAAAAATAAAAAAGATGAATTAAATGAAAAAGCATTATAACCAGTTAAATGAAAAAGCATTATAACCTGATTACAGAAGATAGTCGCCGTTCGTGATATCATCATCATCATCTTTTTAAAACAGGATACATTGCATTTACCAGGTTTTAAGAGGCTGTGAAATCAAAACGGGGGTTAGTGAGCGTAGCGAGCAGGGGGCAGAGCCCCCCAGTAACAACAAAAAATTATATATCGTTAAATAAAATAAATAGATTAAACTATGTTTTCGGAACGTCGTCGTATTAAACTTGAAACTACCGTAATTTCCGGCGTATAATCCGCAGTTCAAAGAGTCGTTTTTTGACCCAGAAATATTATTTTATAAAATGCAACTTAAAAGATCGCTGTAAATATTTAACTACAATTATTGAATAAAATTTCTGGGTCGAAAAACGACTCTTTGAGCTGCGGATTATACGCCGGAAATTACGGTATATAAAAACACTAGCAGGCTTCGCCGGCTACGCTGGTCGGTTTCTCCAAACGAATCTTGAATCAAACGAAATATAATATATGAAATTCCTCAAATGATAACATTTGTTAATGTATTTTTGCATGTTGAGTCGAATGGTACCAAACAATTTCTGCCAAGTCCAAGTTCGTGAGATATTTCCCATTTACTAATTTGGCGATGTCTTTGGTGCCAATACCTCAAAATGTCTAACACTAAAATATATATGTTAATATATATTTCGTTGCTACATTAACCCATATATTTTTAGAAATTATCTTTTTCATTGTTAGGATTATTTTGTTTTGGTGCTAAAGACATTGCCAAATTAGAAAAATATGCAATATCTGACGCACTATTGGGCATAGAAGAATGTACTTGGTACCATTCGATTCAGCATACAAAACTACATTAAAAAATGTTATTATTGTTATTATTATAAAATGTTATTAAAAAATGTATATATATGTGTGTGTGTGTGTGTCACTTTTTTACGGACACGATAACTCCAATAATTCTGCACAAATCTTTTCCAGATTGATACATAAAATCAAGGGGCATAAAATCTCGGTCAAGTACGTTGACGGGCAAAATCGAACCAGGGGGGGGGGGATGGAGAGCTTTTTGTGAAAACAGAAAAAAAACCATAATTTCCTAATTATGATACGTATCGAATCCGTTTAAAGTTATTATTACTTCTAGGAAAAGGGCCGAAAATTTATGTATGAGAGATTTTTGATATTATTAAAAATTGCCCCAAGGGGGGGGGGGAAGGGGGTTTTAGAAGAAAAAAATTCATAACTCCGTCAATTCCCAAGATATCAAATCCGCTTAAATTTATTGTAAATCTACTTAAAATTATCTACAACTTTTATATTGACAAGTTTTTTATTGGACCAACTCTTATGGCAAATTTTTTTTTAAAACAAATCCCTGCTTGCTCCACCTACAAGCAGACGTGAAAAAAGAAAAAACCCATAACTTCTTAATTTTTATACATATCGAATCCGTTTAAAGTTATTATTACTTCTAAGAAAAGGGTAAAAAATTTATGTATGACAGATTCTTGATTTCATTAAAAATGCCCCCAAGGAGGGGGAGGGGGGGGGAATAGGGGTTTCAGAAGAAAAAAATTCATAACTTCGTCAATTCCCAAGATATCAAATCCGCTTAAATTTATTATAAATCTTCTTAATATTATATACAACTTTTATACTGACAAGTTTTTTATAGGACCAACTTTTACGGTAAAAAAAAAAAATAAATAAATAAATAAAAACCAAAAAAAATTCCCTGTTGGCTCCACCTACATGATGAGGTATATTTCGAAGTGGGTGATCCCAACTGCCACATCATGGCAAATAGGTCTTTCTTCTGCAATTCCCAATAACAGGTGAAAATTTGTATATTTCTAGGCTCACTAGTTTGGTCTATGTGTTGATGATACCTCAGTCAGAACAGTTCTTTTATATATATATACAGATAGATTGATAGATTAAACCATACAAAATCAAAATAAATTATTTTAATTTACTGAAAAGGTGCTAAAAGTAGTTACATATAGGTTTTAAAAGCTTAAAATCATCATAGATACGACTACACATACTCAATTTTGACATTGTATTCGTATCTACGATAGTTTTGAGCTTTTAAAACCTATATGTAACTACTTTTAGATTATTTTTAGTAAATTAAAATCATTTATTTTGATTTTTGATTTTTTTGAGCGGCTGGACATATCGTATTACAAGGAAAACGATCGGTATTTCTTCATAAGATTAGTAGAAAAATGGGACGAAAAAAAAAGATTTCATTCAAATAAATGATTTGTTGAAATGGCATAATCAATGTTGATGCAGTGTGGCCAGTAGGCTACTTTTTTTAATTCAAATTTCTTGATTGGTACCACTTTTTTAAAATGATAAAATTCGCCTTATTTAAAGACATATTAATCAAGTCGAAAATGAGGGAAATTTTATCATTTCGAAAAAGTGGTGCCAATCAAGAAATCTCAATTAAAATATGTAGCTCACTCGCAACACTGTGTTGATGATCAAAGTTGAAATCAATTTGGAGATTGAATTACGAAAAAGATTTTTCGAAAGTTGAAAAGAATGACACTGTGATCCACCTAATTGCTTTCCACCATTGTGAATGATTTAACTTTGAACAAATCTTTTAAACCATGTATTAAGTTTAAAAAAATGAGCGTAATAAAATTATTATTAAATAAAAATATTTTAAAAATAAGTAAAACTAATGTAACAATAGAAGCTTAAAATTCTGTATATTCAATGTAATCAATGTTGATGATTAAAGTTGAAATCAATTTCGAGATTGAATCATGAAAAAGATTTTTCGAAAGTTTAAAAAAATGATACTGTGATCCACCTAATTACGAATTCCACTGTTGAATGGTTTAACTTTGAACAAATATTTTTAACCATGTATTAAGTTCATGTACTAAGTTAAAAAAAAATAAGCGTAATAAAATTATTATTAAATAAAAATATTTTAAAAATAAGTAAAACTAATGTAACAATAGAAGCTTAAAATTCTGTATATTCAATGTAATCAATGTTGATGATTAAAGTTGAAATCAATTTCGAGATTGAATCATGAAAAAGATTTTTCGAAAGTTTAAAAGAATGATACTGTGATCCACCTAATTACGAATTCCACTGTTGAATGGTTTAACTTTGAACAAATATTTTTAACCATGTATTAAGTTCATGTATTAAGTTTAAAAAAAATAAGCGTAATAAAATTATTATTAAATAAAAATATTTTAAAAATAAGTAAAACTAATGTAACAATAGAAGCTTAAAATTCTGTATATTCAATGTAATCAATGTTGATGATTAAAGTTGAAATCAATTTCGAGATTGAATCATGAAAAAGATTTTTCGAAAGTTTAAAAGAATGATACTGTGATCCACCTAATTACGAATTCCACTGTTGAATGGTTTAACTTTGAACAAATATTTTTAACCATGTATTAAGTTCATGTATTAAGTTTTAAAAAAAATAAGCGTAATAAAATTATTATTAAATAAAAATATTTTAAAAATAAGTAAAACTAATGTAACAATAGAAGCTTAAAATTCTGTATATTCAATGTAATCAATGTTGATGATTAAAGTTGAAATCAATTTCGAGATAGAATCATGAAAAAGATTTTTCGAAAGTTTAAAAGAATGATACTGTGATCCACCTAATTACGAATTCCACTGTTGAATGGTTTAACTTTGAACAAATATTTTTAACCATGTATTAAGTTCATGTATTAAGTTTTAAAAAAAATAAGCGTAATAAAATTATTATTAAATAAAAATATTTTAAAAATAAGTAAAACTAATGTAACAATAGAAGCTTAAAATTCTGTATATTCAATGTAATCAATGTTGATGATTAAAGTTGAAATCAATTTCGAGATTGAATCATGAAAAAGATTTATCGAAAGTTTAAAAGAATGATACTGTGATCCACCTAATTACGAATTCCACTGTTGAATGGTTTAACTTTGAACAAATATTTTTAACCATGTATTAAGTTCATGTATTAAGTTTTAAAAAAAATAAGCGTAATAAAATTATTATTAAATAAAAATATTTTAAAAATAAGTAAAACTAATGTAACAATAGAAGCTTAAAATTCTGTATATTCAATGTAATCAATGTTGATGATTAAAGTTGAAATCAATTACGAGATTGAATCATGAAAAAGATTTTTCGAAAGTTTAAAAGAATGATACTGTGTTCCACCTAATTACGAATTCCACTGTTGAATGGTTTAACTTTGAACAAATATTTTTAACCATGTATTAAGTTCATGTATTAAGTTTAAAAAAAAATAAGCGTAATAAAATTATTATTAAATAAAAATATTTTAAAAATATGTAAAACTAATGTAACATTAGAGGCTTAAAATTCTAAATATATATTTAGTTTACTTTAAAACATTTTCCCGAAATAGCTTTAAATTTGGTTTCTGGGCATATATTTTATGATGAAAACAATATTTTGCAAAACTGTCATGCTGCTATTGAAAATTTAAAAGCTACTTTAAATTTATATATGCAGATGTCCCCTAAACTTAATCCATACTAATTACATTATATCCCGCAAAATAACCGATTCTCTTTTGTAAGCTTTTGAGGAGTGAGAAACATTGAGAATACTTGTACCCAGCTATGAATTTGGTAGTTAGCCGTGAAAGTCCACATAAAAGACATACTGCTACACCAAACTCATATTTTTTATGATACTTTTTTGTTTAAAAATAACTCAAATTTGATATTTGCAATTAAAAATGTATAAATTTAGCATTTTGTATAAAATTAATAAAAATTATCGTGATTGAAAACTGTGAACCAACTCAATAAAATCTGAAAACTTCTTTGCGTGTCAATTAAGCTACTTCGTCACATTGTGCGACCCAGCATATCTTTGTTGGTACGTTAAAAAAAAATGTTTTATTTCTTTTCGAAAAACTGTGAAATGATAAAGAAATCTGGTTTTTTTTCTTTTTTGTAGATATGGCGATATTTAATGCGAAAATTCTATATACAAACAGCAAAGATAAAAAAGTGTATTTTCTCAATTTTCGAAAGAAGCTGATAGGTGAAATTGTAGAAATTTATCTGAAAGCAAAGAATAAAACATCTCCTACTACGCATGTAAATCGCCGTTTACGACATGTTACACAGCATTTTCCTGTACAATGTTTTAACAATAAAGGGGATAAATACATAGGAGGTGTGCGTTTTGTTCGAAAACAAATACAAACTTTCATAAACATATTCAGTATGAATTTAAAACACGTCCCGTTGTATTATATAGTGTTTTGGGAAAATATTTCGCAATAAAACAAATATTTTTTTACCATGTTATGAATATAATTTAATAATTTGAAAAGTGTTTTTAAAATGTTAGTATATGTTTTGGTTTGTATATATTTTTTCACTAATGCTACTTATCTGAGTTTATCTTATAATTGATTCAATATATAAAATGAATTTGAATATTTGCAATGCTGTTTATATTGAAAATAATGTAAAAACATACATAAAAACAGTAGGATTTATATGAACGGTTGAGTTTTTATGAATTTTTGTTTAACCTTCTGGTAGGTAGTACCACTTACTTTTTATCAACGAACCAGAATTTTTGAACAAAATATTATTTCTATTATACCTTTGGTGAAAAAAACAAAACGTTAACATTAAAGTACATTTTCTCATTTTCAAACAAAGTTTTTCGAAAATTCTGGTGTAAATTTAACATTACAGAGAATTTAACATAACAGTGAGTTTAACATTACAGTGAATTTAACATTACACTTGCCCTTAAAATAGTTACACTAGTCACGCGAAAATGCTGGTAAACTAATGTTAAAAAAATGTCCATACTTTTAAAATTTCTAACTTGCATTTCAATATTTTGAAACGAGTTTTCTTTGCACAGAATAAACATTCGCCTGCGAGTGTTTTTGCGTGAGTAGCCACTCGAAGGCACTTGTAAGCTATTGTTAAACCTAGGGGAGCGTTCTTTTAAAATTTTTCGATTGCATTTCAATATATATAAATGATTTATTTTTTCATAGGAAAGCTGAGGTCAATCTCGAACTGGACCTTTTTTAGCCACACACAGGGTGGCTTATTCTTTCAATCTCTATCATTTTTCATGTTTATGAAAAGTCACAGCAATCCATCGTTGCCACAGATTAATCTCGGAAAATGAAACATTTGAAGTTACTTAAAAAATTAATAACTCGAAAAGTATTTGTCACAAAATTGTTTTACAAACTGCGTTAGAATGGTAAAAAATTGTATTTTTCTTGATATAAATTTCAAATCTAATGATTATGTCGTTTTTCAAATATTAGATTTCAAAAATTACAAAACTTCACAATGGAGTACCGCAGCGAAACTTTTACGCGTAAAAAGATAATGATAAAGGCATTGTGGCTCGACGTGTATCGTGTATACTGGCCATAGCATGAATAACGAATTATAGTAAACTTATTATTCTGTTAAAATATAAAAGTGAATTATGTATATACATTTTTAAAAAATAAAGAAAATCATTTTATCACAAACATCAACAAAATTTTTTCTTCTATTTATTCCCTTATTCCAAAGATATCGTTTTATCGTCTGCAGCCATAGCAACATGAATTAAATTGCATTAAAAAAAATTGCTCAGTGGTAGAAAAATATTTTTCTAAATCGAATGGTTATTGAACAACTCAACACTTTAACAGGGGAATTTTTATTTGTTATTTAGATATTTTAAAATTGTTTGTTGTCATTGCGTTTTTATTCTGAGTTACAGCTAGTTTATTTTTTAAATAAAAACCGTGTGTGGCAATCTATATTCGGTCTTATAGCAGAATTTTCCCCTCTTGTTTTTTTACTTTTTTCCATTTTGGTTGCAGATTTTATTTTATGGGGTCACTTTCCATTTCGAAACCGGTTTCCGAAGTGGAAGTACCTTTCATAAAAATAAATTTGTAACCAAAATCAAAAAAGTTAAAAGTGTACGGTAAGAGATTGACCTGAGCTATCCTATGCGAAGAAAATCATTTAAAAGTAATGAAATGCAAACGAGAAATTTGAAAAGAACGCTCAATAGTATTGGTAATAGCTTGCACGTTTTGCCAAGTGGTTCCTGTTCTTCATAATAGGAAACACCTGCTCACTGTATCAGGAATGAGATTTCTCCGTTTTTTTGCATACCAGTATAATCTTAGAGAAAACGTTTTATTTTTAAATCGCAGAATGTTTCGATTAAATAAAAAAAACATATTCTGTAAGATTATACTGGTATGCAAAAAAGCGGAGAAATCTCATCCCTGCAGTATGACACTGTACAGTAGGTAGACATGGATATAGTTGAGTGTTTTCGTTCGTTCTCTTTGGGACCGAAGAGGTTAATATACGATTAAAATAGCTTAACAAATTAAGTAAAAGTATCAGTTTTTGTACTTTTATAAATTTTCTTATCCAGTTGTATACTGTTGGAAAATTCAACTTTTTTTCTTATTATTCAAAAATATTATCAAATTAAAATAGTTATTATCATCAGTAGCGTAGCCAGAGAGGGGATACCAGTAAAGTTGTAATGTTTTCTTCGCCTTGATTATCGCAGAAAGTTCTCCGACTACATTAGGCAAAGAAAACTTTACAAAAGTAGTGGTATCAAGAGCATCTGGACACCCACCCTGGCTACGCCACTGATTATCATAACTTAAATTTGTCACTGCAATTTAAACTGAGTTTTTTATTTAACGCTAAAGAATAAATAGGTACATTTCCTATTTGAACAACATTTTTGCATTCAAAGCAGAAACTTTCTTTCACACAATAGAAATATTTTCTTATTTTAAATAAAAAGAAAATGGATAGGGAAAACAATGCCAAACTTACAGTTTGACCCCATTGCCTTGTCCCGTGTATATTTAACTAGATGGAAATAGATGAAATAAAAAAAAATCCAAAATCCTCCGGAAAAACTTTTTTTCGTTTTTTTTTCAAATTCCAAATATACATAGTCGTCTAAGTTCTTATTGCTAACTATTAAGAACACTTTTCGATTATTTTTGTCGAATTGTATTTTTTATGTCACATACAGGCGATAATGAAGAATGGTTAATCATTTAATTCCATTTAATTCTTAGTACTAGTTTTCCCTGCTAGTTCCAAAGATAATTAGTGCAAACCAAACATTTTTAAAAGACATTTTTAAACATTTTTTTTTGTTTTTATAATACGGCTCAATATATATATATATATATATATATTAAATACGTGCTTTTTCAATGCGCCAATCAAACAAAACCTGGAATTAATTAAGAATGAGTATAAGAAAGAATTGTTCGAAAAAATTCCCCAAAAAAGTGTTTTTTATACTTTCTTCTGTATCTACAAGAATAAAGTATTGGATTCTTGAAAATTTCCAACTTCCGCTTTTCGACGAATTTATACGTTTTCGAAGGTCCTGAATACGAATTAACTGTTTTTAGAAAATGTCTGTCTTTGAATCTGTCTATCTGTGTGTCGTGTATCTGTGGTATCTGCATGTGACAAAATAATTGTGGGCGTGCTATCTCAAGAACTAATGAACGGAATTTAATAAAACTTTAGATTCAGTTATACCTTGATATAAAATGATGCTTATTAATTTTTTCTGTATTTTTCTGTATTTTTTCCAATAGGTGCCGCTGCTATGATACAATTTCCACGATTTCCACTACAGCTCTATCCCAAGAACTAATGCGCGAATTTTATTCAAAATTCAGATTCCGTTAGACATTGACATAAGTTGTTGCTGATTAGGTTTTGGATGTATACAGCCCAAAAGATATCGCTGCTATGCTGCATTAGTCACGATTTTGAAGATGGCTATATATGAAGACCCAATAAACTGATTTTCATAAAACTTCAGATTCAGTTAGACGTTGACATAAGTTGTTTCTGATTAGGTTTTGGATGTATACAGCCCAAAAGATGTCGCTGCTACGCTGCATTAGTCACGATTTTGAAGATGGTTATATCTGAAGACCCAATAAACGGATTTTCATAAAACTTCAGATTCAGTTAGACGTTGACATAAGTTGTTGCTGATTAGGTTTTGGATGTATACAGCCCAAAAGATGTCGCTGCTATGCTGCATTAGTCACGATTTTGAAGATGGTTATATATGAAGACCCAATAAACGGATTTTCATAAAACTTCAGATTCAGTTAGACGTTGACATAAGTTGTTGCTGATTAGGTTTTGGATGTATACAGCCCAAAAGATGTCGCTGCTACGCTGCATTAGTCACGATTTTGAAGATGTTTACATATGAAGACCCAATAAACGGATTTTCATAAAACTTCAGATTCAGTTAGACGTTGACATAAGTTGTTGCTGATTAGGTTTTGGATGTATACAGCCTAAAAGATGTCGCTGCTACGCTGCAGCCCCACCAGTGGCTGAGAGGTTGTGCTCTCGAAGCTGGTAGACGGGAGGTGCTGGGTTCGATCCCAATCGCGCCCGTCGGCCTAATCTTTCGGAGTTTTCGTGGTTTTCTTCGAGCCGTGGATTTATCCATGTGTAAATACGGGTTAGGTTCCCTTAGAAAGACCCCCACGAAGGGCACTCCCCCCGGGCCTATATCCCAAGTGTCGATAATTGGCCGTCAATAGTCAACTCAACTCAACAGCTACGCTGCATTAGTCACGATTTTTAAGATGGTTATATATGAAGACCCAATAAACGGATTTTCATAAAACTTCAGATTCAGTTAGACGTTGACATAAGTTGTTGCTGATTAGGTTTTGGATGTATACAGCCCAAAAGATGTCGCTGCTACGCTGCATTAGTCACGATTTTGAAGATGGTTATATCTGAAGACCCAATAAACGGATTTTCATAAAACTTCAGATTCAGTTAGACGTTGACATAAGTTGTTGCTGATTAGGTTTTGGATGTATACAGCCCAAAAGATGTCGCTGCTATGCTGCATTAGTCACGATTTTGAAGATGGTTATATATGAAGACCCAATAAACGGATTTTCCTAAAACTTCAGATTCAGTTAGACGTTGACATAAGTTGTTGCTGATTAGGTTTTGGATGTATACAGCCCAAAAGATGTCGCTGCTACGCTGCATTAGTCACGATTTTGAAGATGGTTATATATGAAGACCCAATAAACGGATTTTCATAAAACTTCAGATTCAGTTAGACGTTGACATAAGTTGTTGCTGATTAGGTTTTGGATGTATACAGCCTAAAAGATGTCGCTGCTACGCTGCATTAGTCACGATTTTTAAGATGGTTATATATGAAGACCCAATAAACGGATTTTCATAAAACTTCAGATTCAGTTAGACGTTGACATAAGTTGTTGCTGATTAGGTTTTCGATGTATACAGCCCAAAAGATGTCGCTGCTACGCTGCATTAGTCACGATTTCGAAGATGGCTATATATGAAGAACCAATAAACGGATTTTCATAAAACTTCAGATTCAGTTAGACGTTGACATAAGTAGTTGCTGATTAGGTTTTGGATTATACAGCCCAAAAGCTGTCGCTGCTACGCTGCATTAGTCACGATTTTGAAGATGGCTATATATGAAGACCCAATAAACGGATTTTCATAAAACTTCAGATTCAGTTAGACGTTGACATAAGTTGTTGCTGAATCGGTTTTGGATGTATACAGCCCAAAAGATGTCGCTGCTACGCTGCATTAGTCACGATTTTGAAGATGGTTATATATGAAGACCCAATAAACGGATTTATATAAAACTTCAGATTCAGTTAGACGTTGACATAAGTTGTCGCTGATTAGGTTTTGGATGTATACAGCCCAAAAGATGTCGCTGCTACGCTGCATTAGTCACGATTTTGAAGATGGTTATATCTGAAGACCCAATAAACTGATTTTCATAAAACTTCAGATTCAGTTTGACGTTGACATAAGTTGTTGCTGATTAGGTTTTGGATGTATACAGCCCAAAAGATGTCGCTGCTATGCTGCATTAGTCACGATTTTGAAGATGGCTATATATGAAGACCCAGTAAACGGATTTTCATAAAACTTCAGATTCAGTTAGACGTTGACATAAATTGTTGCTGATTAGGTTTTGGATGTATACAGCCCAAAAGATGTGGCTGCTACGCTGCATTAGTCACGATTTTGAAGATGGTTATATCTGAAGACCCAATAAACAGATTTTCATAAAACTTCAGATTGCATTAGTCACGATTTTGAAGATGGCTATATCTGAAGACCCAATAAACGGATTTTCATAAAACTTCAGATTCAGTTAGACGTTGACATAAGTTGTTACTTATTAAATTTTGGTGTAAATCTACCAAAAGTTGGCTGGTACTTTTCATTAGCATACTTTAATTTTCGGAACCGGTTTCAAAAGTGAAAGTATCGACATTAAAAAAAAAAATTGCAAACAAAATAGGAAAAGTAAAACTAAATAGCCATCGACCTCCGCTATCCTATGCAAAAAAAAAAAATAAAAAAAAATAAAAATAAAAATATTGAAATGCAAACGAGATATTATCAAATAACTCTCCTATAGGATTAACATTAGCAAGCCGGTGTTTTCGAGGGAGTGAAGTGGCCTCTTAACAGTATAACGAAACTGCATGGGAATGTTTTTATTAACCCCTTAATCGTCGCGCCCGATAAGTGTAGGCTACTTTAAAAAAAATCAGATTGCTTGATTACCACCAGTTTTTTTAAAGTAGAAATATTCGCCTTATTTAATAGGCAGATAAAATAATGCGAGTATAAAGCCAATTGTACTATTTTAAAAAACTGGTGGGAATGACACAATCTGAATAAAACAGGCGTAGCCTAGGATGCCCGTGAATATCTCAGGCACGACGATTAAGGGGTTAAAGTCATAAAACGAAAGCACAGTACATCAGATAGTGCACCTAAAAATACACAGATATTCCTTTATATAGAAACATATATTATAACCACGGACGAAAATATGCAGTGACCTCTTCCGAGTTATCAACGATTCCGAAAAGTATTTTTTATCTTTATAAGCCAAATATATAAGAAATAAATGCATATTTGATATTTAAAGAAACATTTATAAAAACAAAGTTTCTTTTGCTGCCATAAGCTTTCGGAAACGTTTCCGAGCAGTTTTTATGGTGTAGAAACTCGTTCTCACAACCCGGAAAATAGGTTTTACAGATGATATCAATTTTTAAGTAAACATTTTCATGTTCAATAAACTTGTTTACAGAAAAAAATATTATAAATTACCATAATTACTTTAACATTAAAACTAATAATTTTGTGTTCCTCTGGTAGATATAAATTCAATTACATTAATAGCATCGTACAACCAGATTTCTCGGTTTGAGAAAACTGATTAATATATTATTATAAACTACTCGAGGATATTTCCAAAAAAAAAATATATATATATATATATATATAAATGCTTTTTTAAACCGCGATATATATTGGTTTCTGATGTTTCTAAAGATAAAGAACGATTTTCGGTATCATAATAACTCGAAAGATGTTACTGTGTTCTTTCGTTCTTAGATAACTGTTAAGTGGTTTATGTTTAATTTTGGTTAGTTGTAAATTTTCGTACTCTAAGAAATAACTGGCTGACCCCCACCCGGCGTTGCTCAGGCTCGTGATAATAAATTTAAAAAAAATCAAGTTACTATTATTTTATATTTTTAACCCGATTTTGTATGAAATTATATTTTAAAAGGAAAAATTCGCGAAAATATATTGATATTTAGTGATAAAAGCGCTCATTTTCTTATTTTTTTGCATAGGGTCATTTCATAGTTTCAAAGTAAAAAATTATTTTTATCCGAACTCTTTAAAATCGTTTTTGGTGATAAATAAAACGGTTTTACAGCCAGTGTAAAAATTTCGTTAGAAAATATTGTTATCTAGGTGTAAAAGAAATGTTTTCTTCTCGCTTTTTTGTTTGTTTGTTTGTTTTCGCGTTGCTTCCTTTAACATAAGAAGAAAAAATAGTTCTCGTTTCCGAATTCTCTGACGTTTCAATTGCTTATAAATATAACTGTATCCAAGCTCTCTTTAAAATTTTGCTAAAAATTTGCATATTTAGTAATGAAAACATGAGTTCTTAAAAAAAAGCTTTGGCTTTCAACCTCAGAGCAAAAATATATTAGAAGGTCTATGGTATGAATGCAATGGTGCGTCTTCATCCATTTTCAATCAACCCTTTTCAATCCCCCTATGCTAAACAGGTGGCGGCAAATCATGTTTCCCGTTTCTGAGGGGAGAAGCCTTAAAAAAAAACGTTGAAGCATGCGCAAAGAAATCATTTTCGTGTGGAAAAATAATGTTGGAAATTGACAGATTGCGATTTTCGTTTTAAATATATGGATAATTGTCTGTTTTTTTAAGTCTAAGTCTGACTTCTAATGTAATTATTTGCCTCTATAAAAATTACCTTTAGCCAAAAATAAAACGATATTTAAAGCTAAAATAATACGTATTCATATGATAAATCATCTTCTCAAAATTTGCGTAAAACCCTAAAGAAAAATAAAGAGTTCGTTACAAAGTTTATGAATTATTAAAATTGTAAAATCTATTGCGAATAATGTAATTTTAAAGATAAAATTCACATTATGAATTCGGGTTAGGAACAAACTTTGAAATACGAATTCCAATATGTCGGTATCATGAATGCTAATATTTTGGTTTATTTTTATATCTGCAGAATGGAAGAAAACTTGAAAAACTGTTGCACTCTTTAATGAAATCGGAAAACGTGACAAGGAAAAACGTGGAGTCAGATGTTGAACATATCTCAGGACAAGTATAGGCAAAAAAGAAATATATATTTGGAAAAATATATATATCGGAAAGAGTTGCTAAATTCGATTTAAAGAGACTATTTTGTCTGCTGTTAGAGATTTCAGAGTATGTATTTATTGTTATTATATGCAGAAAAGATTTAGAAAAACGTGCGAGACGTGATTATATTGTTGATTTCATGTATTTCCATCTAAGTTTTGCAATAGAATGATTGGAAGATAAAAGAAACACAATGGTGGCCAACATTGTGGGCACCTTTTGGGAAAAATGCTTTTTTGAGGTTTGATGGGTCATAACACCAAATATTTCTTAGTAATATCATAAAAGCCATGCACCACTGGAAAGGTAATTTTATCAAGAATATTATGCAATACAGTTTGCTGAATTATAATAATTTTTATCAAACGTTATAGTCTAGTAATCAGAAGAAGGCAGGGTTGTTAAGGTTAGGTTGATGATAATTATTTTTCCTTTTCTTGAATGTAGCCAATGCATATGAATGTTTGGAGTGACAAACATATTCCATTTTATTTGGTAATATGCAATCAAAGCTAGGGTAGGATTTAAAAAGAAATATACCACATTTTGGTACTTATAGGAGGACTTTCATCACTATTTTTAACACTTTCCAACCTATTTGAAAAGTGTTTATAACTTCGGTTTGTCTGGCCGTCTGCCGTCTGGCCGTGCTCTAACTCCTGTAAATATGCTCGGATTGCTTTGGAATTTTTATATGTTATTGTCGTTATCTATAGCATGTTCCCTATTTCAACGGAAGTGTGTAGCACTTATAGTTTTTTTTACAGGGACACTCAAAAGAATTCCGTTACATTGCGTTCTATGGGGAAAAATCGTCTGCGGTTAATTTAAATAATGTTTCACTCTTTTAAACGCATTGAAATTTATATATATCACTAAGGTGCATTACAAGAGGCTTATTGTGTGTATAGTAGTCATCGATCATTTACAGGGACACACAAAAGAATTTTCTACTGTTTGTTAACAATAATTCCTGGAAGTGCATTTTAAGTTACTGAACGCGATTCTAATTTTAACTCGCTTTTTGTCTATTACGTGGTGTGTATAAATTCTGTAGATCCTGTACAAGGAAGCACAAAAGTTCGCGAACACATTTCCGTTTATTGACAGAAACTCCAGACGGAGACTTTTCAACTGTGTTACGCGTTTCCTAACTGAACTAAAATTTAGCATCCTATGTAGTATATATACAAATCTATAGATCCTATACAGGGCTAAATAAAAGTATTCGGATATTTTTCCAAATATTGTATATGTTGGAAATTCCTGAAAATTTGTTTTTAAATATGTTATGCGTTTTCCAAATTGTTTACTTAGATGTTATCTTTTGCTTATTAAACGGTATGATTTGTCAAATTATTTTGGAAGCGTTGGAAAGCGTTACATAATCTATGCTTGACGCATGATTTTTCGTTCTTGTTTATGATTACTATGAAGTTGCTAAAGTTCTTCGCCACATTTCTATTTTTGAGCTAGTAAAGCATAAAGTAAAAAAAAAAAAAAAAAAAAAAAAAAAAAAAAAAAAAACATCATAAGATGTTGATTAGTTACCTAGAATCAATATATAACAATATTTTAAAGTGTATAAAGCTACGGTTATGATGAAATTGGAAGTAAAATTGGAAGTAAATTAACGAAGGGATGTCTGAGTCATGCAAAACAAGACTAGTAAAGGCAGGAAAAGGTGCAGGAGAGCAATTGGCAGTAGAAGAGTAAGGTCCCTGTGTATAGGTCACACAAAAGAATCATCTTGGTGTATGCAACATAAAATGGTGCACTGCATTGGAGAACTGAATCAAAGCACAGATCTAAAGAGAGTGCAGCATTTTGGACTAAATGCTAGAATTTCATGATTTTTTTTTAAATAAAATAAAGGTTCAAATATTAAACTGAGCTAAAAGTCATATTTACCAGACAGAGAAATAGTAGGGTCATGTTATTGGTAATGTTAAAATGTTTTTTATGGAATTCTAGAATTTAGACCAAAATACTGTACTCTGCACAGAATTGTATTTTGGTTCAGCTCTCCATTGGCACCATTCCATGTTGCATAAACCGAGATGATTGTTTTCTGTGACCTTGCTCTTCTACCGCTAATTGCTCTCCTTCACCTTTTTTTTGCCTATTTGATTCACTGATACATATATTTTTTCAAAGATGTCTTGTTGGAATATATAGAAGGATAATTCTAATATTTTGAGGTATGACGAATGTTCCCGATGTTGAAGCTATATTAAGATTTTATCTATTTCTCTGTAATTAAATTCACAATCTTAAATAACTATGATCCCTTCTCGCAAAATCATAAAAAACTCGCAATTTTTGGAAGCCACTTAAAAATGTTAGAATAATAACACCTATGATCATGTTATATATCTTTTAGGAAATGAGGGACTTACAACTGTTGAAAATTTGTTTAATGTTACATTTAAAAATTTTTAACAAATGAAATATGCTGTGTAAGTACTTTTTCACACGAAAAAAAAAAATATTTTTATTTTTAAAATGTTTATTATTATCTTATACGGGAAAATAATGTATGTTTAAACGTACTTATTAAGTATATAAAGTAACAGAAGGTTACTAATTATTAACTACACACATGAAGGATGCAAAAAATGTTAACAATTAAAAAATCTAAAATTTTGACCGAAAGAATAATATCAGTAATGAGCAATACCCCCTTAACAACTGAAATCGTGAAGTAAGTTAGAGTTTTCAAATTTTTAGGGCATTTGTTACCAATATATCTGTACAGTTTTCTTCGCCTTATTTATTTGCAGAATTTATAAGTGTCGCGTAGCCAATAGCTGGTTTAATCGCACAATTTCAGCAGTTAAATAAGGGGAAGTGCTGAGGGTAATTAATGCTATAAATACTGGTAAATAGTGATCCACCAGTGTCGGAAAGAAAATTCTTTTTATTACTTTCTCGAAGATATTTCATATTATTTTCAAATTTTCTGTTTTCTACATTGAGTTTTAACTCAATAAGTTTTCGAATAAATCTTTGACACATCTAAATAATTAAACACACAATAAGATAGCTTCGATACTGCAGAAAAAAACAACTAATATTTTTCATACAGGAAAAAAAACGATTTCTCCAGGACGAGAAAAACAAAAACTTCTTTCCACAGGTTTACAAAAGTTACTTAAAATAATTAAATTCATCTGTTTAAATACTATACAACTAAATTAATAATAAACAAAAATAAATATAACTTTATCAAAATTATAACTGCGCGAAGGCACATGCCTTGAACGCATAGACTATCAAAAGTTATTATATAAACTATACTATTGCAAATATTTCTGTAAAAAATAAAATAAAATAAAATAAAAAATAAAAAATCTTTTGTTAAAGAGTTAGAATTTTAGAGATCAAAACAATTTTAAGGAACGATTTCTGCAGATATATTTGAAAGTTAGCTATTTAAAACTTATGCCTCCCAAATTTCATATAAAACTACATATATAATAAAAATTCAAAATAATTTAATACGATCACATTAAATCAATGAACAAAAAACATATTTTTGAATCATTGAAACATTTTCATAAATTAATTTATGTTAAGAAATTCCAAAATGCCGGAAGTAAATTTTTTCAGATTTTATTTTTATAATATTTTTTCATGTGGTTTTCACAAAAACTGTACTAGAATTTGAAAAAATAAAATAAAGATTTTACATTTCCTAACTATAAGAGATTTTGTTTTTAAATCTGCCTATTTTAACTTTAATTTTATCAATTCTTATTCTAATCATAATATTAGGGTGGATCAAATGAAAACGGAACAGAAGCGACAGAATGAAATGACATTGTTTTCAAACGTAATCTCCAAAGTAACAGGAGACACTCGATTTACGGTTTGAGCAAATGGTGAATACCCTGATCCAGAAAGTCTATTGGCTGAAATTGGAATCAGTTTCGAACATCATCCATGACTTCGATGTCCGAGTAAAAACAGCGACCCATCAAGTTCCTTTTCATCGGAAGAAAGATGTGACAACAAGATGACGATGTGATTATGTGGTGACGAGGTGATCATGACCAAGTCCTGTATCATCATTCACAGATTTACATCCCTTGCAGAAATCTTTGAGACAGTCCTTCAAACAAATCAATAACAGTGTATGTTCTCCGTACACTGCCTTCCTTCAACGATGCACTTTGCAAAACCTTAATCCGTCTGCCACTAATAAACGAATAACAAACACTACGTTCTCTTTACTCTGCAGACGTTGATGAATAACAATCGACTGCCTACAGGACGATACTGTTGGCCGACCCCCAACACATATAGCCTGCCTCAGCGAAACTATTCACAAGTAGAGGGTCATTCTTGGTAATCACAGATTTTGATTATTTTTATATATGTTGCACGGATTTTATACAACGCTCCTTCGTTCTTGAGAAATAGGGGGTCTAATTTTGTAACACACTTTAATATCGTAATTTCCCGCCTATAATCCACGAATCAAACAATTATAGACAGAATCGGAAATTTTACTTAGTAAAACATAACTTACTAACTAGCTGTAAATATTTTAGTTCAATAATTGAATAAAATATCTGGGTACAAAATGTTATTTTATAAAACATAATTTACTAAATCTCTGTAAATGTTTGACTTCAAATATTGAATAAAATTTCTGTGTCAAAATATGATTTTGTGGTCCGCGGATTATAGGCCGGAAATTACGGTATTTAAGTTGTGTGGTAATATTAGATCCACTATTTCTCGAGAACTAAGGAGCGTTGTATAAACTCCTTTGAACCTGAGACTAAGGGTTTTCTACCCTACAACATATATAAAAATAATCAAAACCTGTTATTACCAAGCTTAACCCTCTCCTTGTTAGTTAAAACAAATATTCTGTATTTAAACAAATTGAAATTTTTTGTACTAAAATACTTGTATCCATTACAGTTATATATATATATATATATATATATATATATATATATATATATATATATATTCATACACACATACATACATAATAAAAATAAGCATACACATATATATACGTACATAGGATGATATCCCTTCAATCATCGACAGTTTGATAATGCCTAAACCATTGGTTTTGGAAATAGTTCCAATTATAATTTTTTTAAATGTTCTTCATCATACGAAAAATCTGCTACGAAATTCAAATTATGAAATTAAAATTTTATATGTTCCGTGAATGCTATAATTTTCCCTTAAAAAACTTTCTTCTTGCTAAAAAAATGTAAAATAGTAAAAATTTCAATTTGTACGAACAAAACATATCAAGGTATGATATTTCAAATTTTATAATTTCAGAGTTTTTTAAATTAAAAAAATTAAAATTTGTGTTTTCGAAATATGAAATATACCTTCATCAAAATAATGAAAATTTGAAAAAAAAAATTAAAAAAAAACCCTCAAAAGCTTAGTTAAATAAAAATAATAATTACACACTGGACACCGCAAGCTTGTCAGCTATACCCCTCCAAATTATGGTTAAATTACTACGCATAGTTTTTGTTCCTATAAAACTTTTTTAATAGAACTATTTTGACCGACTTCAATATGAAATATCTCTGAAGAAAATTCTTTTAAAAACTGATTCGATTAAAATAGTTGACGGTTGACAATTTTTAAGCAGCTATTTTTATTACACATATGATCTCGTGGTTTATGTTTTTTAATTTTATTTTCAAACATTTTTGCGAGAATATTTTTTTATCATGTAAATCTTGATAATGGCGACATTTGTGCGTTCGAAACATGTAGATTATTATATTAAAAAGTTTTCATAAGCCTTTTTGTATTCTGTTTTTATCACTCAAGCATTTATATCTGTATTATAATAAAATCAAAATTATTAATAAAAACAATGTTTGTGAGATACGGAATCCCTTTGATGCTCAGTCATTTTCCTTTAAGGGGGTAACAGCAGTTGCGAAATACCGTGGGAGCTGGACTTTGAAGATTTTTATGAATTTTCGAACTTTATCAGAGCATATTTTAGATCTTTACTTTATTTCCTTAACCCCTTCGCGACGAACGCCTTGTACAGAATCTTTAATCTTTAAACCATCGGTTTTTTAAAACAGAAATTTTCGTCTAATTGAATCGCAGAAATGCTAAGATTTAATAAGTCAAAGCTTACAATAAAAAGTAACTGGTGGGAATGATCGAGGATTCTGAGCATCTTATGCGTCACGTATACGTGTCGCTCGTCCCCATGTTTTGAAGGGCACTTAATTTTAATTCCAAAATGCAACAATGACACCAGAATTTTATAATCAAATTTTGAATTTATAAGGTACATGAGGAAAAGCTTTTATTTATTTTAAAATAAATTCGTTCGTGAATCTTGGTATCAATCAATCATTTCAATATTTTAGCTACAACAGTACTTTGCCCCTGAAGGGGTTAACATACTTTTAACCTTACAGTGCATAGTGTAGCCAATTGGCAACACTTTCTATTTAACTTTTAATAAATAAATCAAGATCTTTGCGACCACTATATTTATATAGAAATATTAATACTGTAAACGTACCATAAGTATTCTACTAATTAAAGTTAAAAATCTGTCTTAAAATTTTTGGTGTCGAATTCTGAACATAAGTATAAAAAAACACAATTCTAAAAGAAAAGTTCATCCACTGTAGGGTTAAGCAGTAGGGGATTTTGCTTTCTTCCCAAAATAGTTCTTCTAAAAATAATATTTTAAAGCTATTTTTCTGAAAATAGAAATTTTCGAATCACGTATTCTTTAATTTTCACATTATTAAAAAATATATACTTGAGCAACAAAATATAGCAACCGATCGTGATTTTTACACTGTAACTAGTTTTCTTTTAAATTGGTAGAAAATGTAACTATCACGTAACAGTTTCTGCAGAGTGGTGCACTACAGAACATAAGTTTAGCTTTATTATGGGGCAAATATAGCGTATTAGATTATATATATATATATATATATATATATGTGTGTGTGTGTGTGTTTTAAGAAAATAACAACAGCGGCTTTCCGCGATATTCTTATACTTTTGCAATGAATATGCTCTTACGTCAAGCTATCTTTAAATTTATCAAAAGTTACCTTAAGTTTCAAATCTTTGTGCTTTAAAACTATTACTAGCTGACCCCCGCCCGACGTTGCCCGGGAGCTTGATAATAAATTAAAGAAAAAAAAACATATTTTTTTATTATTTTATATGAAATTATTTTGTATGAAATAATATTTTAAAATGAAACATTCGCGAAAAAATATTGATATTTAGTGATAAAAGCTCTCATTTTCTCGGGTTTTTTTACCTAGGGTCGTTTCCTAGTTTTAAAATAAAAAGTTCTTTTTGTCTGAATTTTTTGAAATCTTTATTGGTGATAAATAAAACGGTTTTACAGCCCGTGTAAAAATTTCGTAAAAAAATATTGTTATCTAGTTGTGAAAGAAATGTTTTCTTCTCACTTTTTTGTTTGTTTGTGCATCGGCTCCTTTAACATAGCAATGAAAAAATAGTTCTCATCTTCCGAACTCTCTGACATTTCAATCGGTTATAAATATAACTGTATCCAAACTCTCTGTAACATTTTGCGAAAAAATATGCATATTTAGAAAAGATGAGTTCTTTAAAAAAAAAAAAGCTTTAGCTTTCAACCTCTGAGCAAAAATATATTAGAATGTCTATGCTTTTAATGCAATGGTACAGCTTCATCCGCTTTCAATCAACTCTTTTCACTCCCCCTAGGCTAAACAGGTGAGGGTTGGGTTAATCAATCAGGTTTCCCGTTTCTGAGGGTAGAAGCCTTTAAAAAAAACGTTGACGCATGCGCAAAGAGACGATTTTCATGTGGATTTGACAGAATGCGTTTTTCGTTTTAAATATATAGATACCCATTTGTACAAAACTTGACAGAAATTTTACACATTCGCTATCCTTTAGCTAGATCTTTTCAGTCTTTGTTTAAATCAATTTATTCTGTTTAATTCGATTGAGCACTTAATGCATTATACTCCAATAAGCTTTAATCAGAATCTTCTCGAGTCCACATAATACCATGTTAACGAGTAAATAATGCCAATGATTTGCATTGCCATGATTGCAATCATTTGCATGGAAAATATTAACTAAAAGTGCTTACCAAATTTTTTCCAAAAATTCGTATTGAAATCTGTGAATAAATAAAATTTTAAGCATTTATTTAGTTAATATAACGAAATTGATTTGATATTTTTGTTTTTAAAGAAATCTTTAACTTTTAAACGAGAATTAAAGGATACTTTAAATAAATGATTTTAAAAACCTTTAATGCAATTCAAGTGTGTTACCATTGACGGCATGTATAAAAAATTAGTAACAAACAACAAGAGATCGCTTTCAAACACACAATCAACAAGAAGATTTTTCATAAATCTGATTCAAGCTTGATTTTGTAAACAAATTTATTTTAAAAAAACGGTTAATAATTTGAACACAAAGACTCTATTTTGAAAAAAATCAAAAATCAAAAATAATAAAAAAGGCGACGTAAATTTTTTTATATTGATTAGTAAATATATTTTATCAGCAAACTTATTGGAAAACAAAGAATCTGTTTTCAAAGATTCAGACGATATAATGAGTTTTCAGTACTGCACTTTAATCTGGGATTCAACAGTAAATTCATTCTAATAATGCTTTTAATTGGAAACAAGTTAGATTCACAAGACTGTGAGATGCTAATCTATAAATTACTTAATGTATGTGACTTCAAAAGAGTTTGTGATTAAATTAGAATAAATAAACAAAGTGTGGATTTTGCACAATGAATAGAAGGTTACATTTTCACGATTATGGAAGAACCATATACTTAATCAAGTAATTAAAAATGCTGTAAAAGGAAGTTTGTTTACTATCTAAAGTAACGATAATCAATATTACCAATTTAGACATCAAAAAAGAAAAAATTGACTACATGTATATAAATATATGTATATCCGTAGGAGAAAAGAATTTTCCGTATAATAGTACGATCTTTAATTTATATACATAATAATAATAGTACGATCTTTAATTTAAATACACAAAAACAAAAAAATTTTCTAAAACCATTACAATGTTTGGTTAAAATTATTAATATAAAATTTAACAACTATTTAAATTAAATATATATATATAATCAATATGTCCCAGGACAACTTGCCGCAGAATTCTTCTATAATAAGCTTTTAACTGGATCAGTAAAAGGTAAAATTTTCCTGCAATATAATATTGCAAATTGTATGTAATTGGTTTAAACAAACAAACAAGAAATGTTAATCACTAGACACAAAGGAAACGTCAGTATACTTTGTACAAACATTTTATAAAATTATTTTCTAATTATTTCGGGTTTCTATACAATAAAAAATTTAAAGAAATTAAAATAAAATCGTTCTCATTAACTAGAAAAAAAGTTGTATTTAATTTATTAATTGGAAAATATTCTGATATAATCCGCTGTAAAATTCTGCTTCAAAATATAATTTTCGATATTTTGTTAATGTCTTCAATATTACTACATTCTGTGTTATAATAAATTTCAAATAATCCATGAAATTCGTTAATAGAGTTTGAAATCTTATTCTGTGCTTTTTACATCATAACAGAAATCACATTCTGTTGTTTAAATATGCATAACATTAATGTGTGAAATGAAAAAAAATCACTAAGAGAATAAATTGAATATTACAATTTGAGTGTAAAATAGGAATTCAAATATATTCTAATGATCAATGAAAAACTCACTTTTATGTCCTAAGTTTGAAATAAATGTAAAATCCGAAGATTGGACCTTTTGAATACGAAATGATGACTCAAATTACAAAGTGGTTTTCAAATAAATTAAAATAAAATTGTTCTCATTAACTAGAAAAATGTCGTATTTAATTTGTATTTAATTGATTAATTGGAAATTTTTCTGATATAATCTGCTGTAAAATTCTGCTTCAAAGTATAATTTTCGAAATTCTTCAATATTATTGCATATTTTGTTGTAATAAATTTCAAGTAATCCATGAAGTACGTTAATGGAGTTTGTAACCTTATTCTGTGCCTTCTACATAATCACAGATATCACATTCTGTTGATTAAATATTCATAATATTAATATATCAAATGAAAAACTTATTCACTAAGAGAATAAATCGATTATTACAATTTGAAGGCAAAATGGGAATTGAAAGTTATTCTAATGATCAATGGAAAACTCATTGTTATGTCCTAAGTTTGAAATAAATGTAAAATCCGAAGATTGGATCTTTTGAATACGAAATGATGACTCAAATTACAAAAGTGGTTTTCATTACTAAAGTTTAATCTCTTTCAATAAAATCCTTTTGATTTAAAAAATCTTGATAAAAGTATAGTTTTTTCGCCATTGTACGAAGATTTATTAACACGTTTGCTACCGGTTTAAAATGAACTTTATTTTATTCCGAATCTATCTATTATTATTAAAGTTCGAAAATAACATCTGTGTGTCTGCCTATTGTTTCTGTGTGTAACTCTAAAAGATTTTCTCACAGACGGAGTAGAGAGACGCTAAAGCAGGGGTCGCAGCGTCCTATATTTTTTTTTATCTATTCGATACCACTATTTTCAAACTATAAATATCATGGTAGATTTCTTTAAAATTTGCAATCGAAGGATATTGTGAATATTATACTTTGAAAATAGTGGTGGGGATTATTAAAAAATATATAGGACGCTGCGACCCCTGCGCTAAAAGTATCAAAATACGCAGGAAAATTCGAGAATTCTGTTCTTTCAGGTTTCGAAAAAATCCGCCGGTAATTAGAAAAGATGTTAATTAAAAACATTAAATACCCATTAAAAATTGCGCAAAAAGAACAATTTTTATCCAATCTGCAGCTACACGCGTTTGATAAAAAATATTTCCAAGCAAGAAAGAGACAAAGTGTCTGAAAATACGGAAGTAGGGTTTTAAAATGGGCTTGCAAATTATAAGATCTAATTTACCTACAGTTTTGAAAATAACACCACGTGAATCATCTGTCTCTTCACATTAAAAGGTTGTAAAAATTAAGGAAATCCATCCATTACAACCAAAGATATTAATTATTATTTCATTAATTTGATTGCATAAAAATTATTCCTTTTAACCTGCTGTTTCAGAGCCAGATATTGGAACGTCTAGATGTCTAGAAGGATGAAAGATATGAAACCAGTTTAAGTGGAGTTATTATAGACTATATAAAATTATTAAAAATATTGAATTTAAGGATTTGAAAATTAAGTATGCCTACGTAACATGGAATGCCGAGTCCAAAAACTTAATTTTCGTAAAAATCGGATAATAATTCCCGAAGATATCAATTGAAATTCATTAATTTTCAAAAAGAAAATGAAGTTTTTGGAAGTGAACACAACAGCTGTCTTTCACTGCACATGTTTTGATGATTTCAGTGGAAGAATAGTAGACATAGTGACGCTTTCTGAAAAAAAAAGAGATAAATTCATAAAATGATGCATTTGAAAATTGTTGCAGTTTTTATACGCTATATAAAAATTTCAAAAATATCGGTTTTTCCAATCTGAAAAATATGCATCATTGCTCAGACTGAGCTGACATTTCAGGGATCCGGAGTGACGCGATTCGAAGTTCCGTTCAGTTCATAGTTTATCATATTCGAGACCTTGATGTAAATTAGGGGCCCGCTAGCGGGCGAAGCCAGCCAGTTCATACCAATAAATACTAATAACAATATTTGATTTTTTTATTGACAGACATTTCGTAATTACTTAAAATAAAATTTTTTTTTTCAAAATTTCCGGTAAGAATTCGTAATTTCAGATTAAAAATGGAATGTCAAATGAATGACCAAGCGTCCTTGGTAGTGAATTTGTTAATTTGTAAATAATTTATTAAATTAACGGGAAAAACATCTGATGCATAAATAGATAATTAAGGTTCAGTGTAAAAGTATAGTTTGAGATATTTTCGAATTTCCCGATGATATTCCATGCAGTATTTTCCTTTTGAATCATCAGCATATATATGCATGCCTTTCAAAAATGTCGTTTTATTCAAAAATTCGGAATTTGTATCAGAAATTCTGAATCGTAACTTTTGCATTATTTAATGACAGGCGTTTCGTGATTACATAGAGTAAAATTATTCTTCCGAAATTTCCGGTGTGGATTCAGAATGTCTAAATAAAAAGGAAATTCCTGAAATGTACGGATATAACAGCGGAATGAATGCAAATGGTTTAAAATTAATTTCTTACTTACCATGAAATTCTTTAAGTAAAAGGGTATTTGAAATTTTATTCTTGATTTTGTGAGATAATATTCAAAATCATATTCCATTCACAATATTAATATGTAAGCTAAAAATTAATACCAAGAATATTAACTGTAAACGATAATTTGAAAATTATATTAGATTGGAAAGAGTATGTAATTGAAGTCTATTTAGTGGGAAGCACATTATTATGTCACAATAAGGATTAATAGTAAAAGTTAGAAAATTAGGTTTTTAAATGTCAGACAATGGTTTCAAATTTCAAATTGAGTTTACTTCCTTTGATTTATCTGTGTCAAGAAATTTTTGTATTGAAAGATTCAGACATAACTAGTTTACGTTCTCATTTACAAGAAAGAAAGTTATTTGTCTGCAAATAATTAACCCTTTGAGGAGCTGTGGTATATATTATATACCACCTAATTTTAATACGATTAAAACCGGAAACTTTTAATTAAATTTTACTTTTTTAACTTTGACGGGGAAAAGTTAAAAAATTGCTTTTACTTATTTTGAACTAAATTCTTTCATAAATACCGGTGTGAATTCGACGTTACAGGAGCACAATTGCTTGCCCCTGAAAGGGTTTTAATCAGTTAGAAGTTTTCGAAAACGGGAATCTTTTTTCACGATTAATGCAGATTTTCAGAAAAGAATTTGATAAATGAAGATCATTAATAAAAATGATTAAGGACTGTGTTTTCAAATAATGAACTATTTCATGATTCTCTTATACTGATAACTGACTGTGTGATAGCATACGAATGTTATTTTAATTACATTTCCTAGATAATATCGAGAATTACTTTCTGCTGCCTCATTAATCATGATATTAATCTATAAACTGAAAAGTTTCTTCGCCAAGGGGATAAATTGTAGATAGCATACTGAGGGTAATATTAAAATTAAGAGGGTTTAGGTTAAATTTGGTCAATAGAAAACTCTATATTATACCTCAATTTGAAGCAGCAGTAAAGTCAGAAGTTTCGGATTTTCAATGTGAGACAGTGGCTTCAAATTTAAAGAGATTTTTATTTATAAATTTTAACCCTTTCAGCAAAGGCACTGCATTGACAGATTCTAACAATGTAGACTTTATTCTAATTAAGTATAAAGTTATTTGTTTGTAAGAATGACTGAATGAACTGATTCAACTAAGTAAAATATTTTTCTTATCGGTGTAGATTAATACCAAAGGAAATAATTAATGAATGTGGCTAACGAAGATGATTAATAACTATATTCTTTAATAGTTCTTTAAAAAGTATATTTTTAGATATTTTTGAATTATCTGGATGAATTCCCGTGTAATATTAAAGCATTTGCATCGTTAGCGAATATTTGCACGCATTTTAGGAATTTAAATTTATTCAGAAATTCTGAATTCATATCAGAAAGTCCGAATAGTAATATTTGCTTTATTTAATGACAGACGTTCCGTGATTTCATAAAGTAAAATTATTCTTTCGAAATTTCCGGTGTGGATTCAGAATGTCTAAATAAAAAGGAAATTCCTGAAATGCACGGATATAACAGCTAACTGAATGCAAATGGATTAAAATTAATTTCTTACTTACCATGAAATTCTTTAAGTAAAACGGTATTTGAAATTTTATTCTTGATTTTGCTAGATAATATTCAAAATCATATTCCATTCACAATATTAATATGTAAGCTAAAAATTAGTACCAAGGATATTAACTGTAAACGATAATTTGAAAATTATATTAGATTGGAAAGAGTATGTAATTGAAGTCTACTTAGTGGGAAGCACATTATTATGTCTCAATAAGAATTAATAGTAAAAGTTAGAAAATTAGGTTTTTAAATGTCAGACAATGGTTTCAAATTTCGAATTGAGTTTACTTCCTTTGATTTATCTGTGTCAAGAAATTTTTGTATTGAAAGATTCAGACATAACTAGATTACGTTCTTATTTACAAGAAAGAAAGTTATTTGTCTGCAAATAATTAACCCTTTGAGGAGCGGTGGTATATATTATATACCACCTAATTTTAATACGATTCAAACGAGAAACTTTTAATTAAATTTTACTTTTTTAACTTTGACGGGGAAAAGTTAAAAAATTGCTTTTACTTATTTTGAACTAAATTCTTTCATAAATACCGGTGTGACTTCGACGTTCCAGGAGCACAATTGCTTGCCCCTGAAAGGGTTAATCAGTTAAAAGTTTTCGAAAACGGGAATCTTTTTTCACGATTAATGTAGATTTTCAGAAAAGAAATTGATAAATGAAGATCATTAATAAAAATGATTAAGGACTGTGTTTTCAAATAATGAACAATTTCATGATTCTCTTATACTGATAACTGACTGTGTGATAGCATACGAATGTTATTTTAATTACATTTCCTAGATAATATCGAGAATTACTTTCTGCTGCCTCATTAATCATGATATTAATCTATAAACTGAAAAGTTTCTTCGCCAAGGGGATAAATTGTAGAGGGCATACTGAGGTTAATCTTAAAATTAAGAGGTTTTAGGTTAAAATTGGTCAATAGAAAACTCATTATTATACCTCAATTTGAAGCAGCAGTAAAGTCAGAAGTTTCGGCTTTTCAATGTCAGACAGTGGCTTCAAATTTAAAGAGAGTTTTATTTATAAATTTTAACCCTTTCAGCAAATGCACTGCATTGACAGATTCTAACAATGTAGACTTTATTCTAATTAAGTATAAAGTTATTTGTTTGTAAGAATGACTGAATGAACTGATTCAACTAAATAAAATATTTTTCTTATCGGTGTAGATTAATACCAAAGGAAATAATTAATGAATGTGGCTAACGAAGATGATTAATAACTATATTCTTTAATAGTTCTTTAAAAAGTATATTTTTAGATATTTTTGAATTATCTGGATGAATTCCCGTGTAATATTAAAGCATTTGCATCGTTAGCGAATATTTGCACGCATTTTAGGAATTTAAATTTATTCAGAAATTCTGAATTCATATCAGAAAGTCCGAATAGTAATATTTGCTTTATTTAATGACAGACGTTCCGTGATTTCATAAAGTAAAAATTTTTTCTTCGTATTTTCCGGATTGGATTCGGAGTTTCTAAATCAAAAAGAAATTACTGATATGCACGCATATATGCACCAATGATGCAAATGAGTTAAGTTCCTTATATACCATGAAATAAATCAATTTAAAGAGTTTTTGAAATTGTATTCTTGATTTACCAGATAGTATCCAAAATCATTTTCTATTCATAATATAATAATAAAATAAAATAACTAAAAAAAATAAGAAGGATATTAACGGTAAACGATAATTTGAAACTGATATTAGAATGGAAAGTGTTTGTAACTGAAGTCTGTTTAGTGGGAACCACATTATTATATCTCGATTAGAAGTAATAGTAAAATTTAGAAAATTAGATCTTTTAAATGTCAGACAATGGTTTCAAATTACGAATTGAGTTTACTTCCTTTGTTTTATCTGTTTCAAAAAAATTTTGTAATGAAAGATTAGACATAACTAGATTTCGTTCTCATTTAAAAGTAAGAAAGTTATTTGTCTGCAAATAATTAATCAGTTAGAAGTTTTCGAAAACGGGAATCTTTTTCACGATTAATGCAGATTTTCACAAAAGAAATTGATAAAGGAATATCATTAATAAAGATGACTAAGAACTGTGTTCTCAAATAATGGACAATTTCATGATTCTCTTATTCTGATAACTGACTGTGTGATAGCATACGAATGTAATTTTAATTACATTTCCTTGATAATATCGATAATTACATTCTGCTGCCTCATAAGCATGATATTAATCTATAAACTCAAAGGTTTTTTCGTACATAACAAATTGAAGGTAACCTTAAAACAGGGGTGATTGTGTTCCGGTATTTTGTATACCGCTAAATTTATATAGAAATATTCTTAGTGTGACAGCGCAGAATTTATCGATTAAAGAAGTAAAATATTGCTATATAAATTTAGTGGTGTACAAAATATTGGAACACAATCAGCCCTGGCCTTAAAATTGAGAGATTTTAGGTTAAATTTGGTTAACAGAAAATGCATTATTATACCTAAATCTGAAGCAGCAGTAACGTCAGTAGTTTAGGTTGTTGATTGTGAGACATTTGCTTGAAATTTAAAAGGTGTTTTATTTATAAAATTTTAACGTCTTCACAAATGAGCTGCATTGACTGATTCAAACAATGTAATGTTTGCTTTAATTAATATGAAAGTTATTTGTTTGAAGGAATGATTCAACGAACTGATGCAGCTAAATAACACATTTTTCTTATCGATGTATATTAACGACAAAGGAAATGATTAATGAATGTGACTAATGAAGATGATGAATAACTATATTCTTTAATAGTTCCTTAAGAAGTATATTATTAGGTATTTTCGAATTCTTTGGATGATGTCCCATGTACTGTAATTTCCGGTCTATAATCCTGGGATCAAACAATTCTCTTTCAACCCAGAAATTTTATTCAATAATTCAAGTCTAATATTTACAGCGATCTTGTAAGTTACATTTTATAAAATAAAATTGTTAAAAATAGAATTGTTTGATTCGCGTATTATAGGCCGAAAATTATGGTAATATTAACGCATTGACATTATTAAGCATATTTGGGTTCATTTTAGGAATTTCAGTTTAGTCAGAAATTCCGAAAAGTAATATTTGCTTTATTTAATGAC
This sequence comes from Maratus michaelseni, assembly GCA_963931845.1. Lineage (NCBI taxonomy): Eukaryota > Metazoa > Arthropoda > Arachnida > Araneae > Salticidae > Maratus > Maratus michaelseni. Next base: position 77,657,087 of record OZ007595.1, on the reverse strand, counting down.
AAACGTTTCTTGATTACATAGAGTAAAAATATTCTTTCGGAATTTCTGGATTGGACTCAGAGTTTCTAAAAAAAAAGAAATTCCTGAAATTCAGGCATATATGCACCAAAGACGCAAATGGGCAAAACTAAATTCCTTATTTACCATGAAATACTACAATAGAAAGCGTATTTGGAATTGTATTCTTTATTTTTATGAGATACTATCCAAAATCATATTACATTCATAACATTAATTTGCAAACTGATGAGTTAATCGCTAAGGATATAAATTGTACACGATAATTTGAAACTAATTGTCTCTAATTAAAATATGTTCAATTGTTGTTCAATAAAGATTATTAGATATTTTAAATGTCAGGCAATGGTTTCCAATTAAGAATTGAGTTTCACTTCCTACGATTTATCTCTTTCAAGCAACTTTTGCATTGAAATAGCCAGATAACACTCGATTGTGTTCTCATTTACAAAGCGTTTAAAGCTATTTGTTTACAAATAGTTAATCAGTTGAAAGATTTATAAAACGTGAAACCTTTTGCTAATTAACGCAGATTTACACCAAAGAAAATGATAAATGAAGATGAGTAATAAAGACGTGCCAGAAAGCAACGAATTCGACAAATGAAAATGTTTAAAAGAACTGTTAGCTTAAATACTTATAAAAAACTGACAAAATATTTATATATATATATTTTTTTCACATTGGCTGACGTAACTCTTAACACTGCTGAAAAAATTATCACACGTAACATTGTAATTCTCATAATTAATATCACTCACTACTCACATATCTGATTTTTCTCTGCCCTTGATCCTCATTTTTTTCCAGTATAAATTTATGTTTTCAGTGCATACGAAGTATTACTGTCACATAAAGGCCGTATTTTTATCTCCTTCTTAGATGGTTTACATGGCATATACTGTTTGAAAGGACATCGGGCACGAAAACGTACTAATCGTTCATCCATAGTAACATTTTCATTCGGATAATACAATTTTGGTAGAATTCCTACACACTTTTCCCAGATATCTCGCACAGCAGCTATTTATTCACAGAGATTCTTTCTTGACGAGTGAATTTAGTATTAAAACGAATAACTTTCGATATGGTGCAAAAGATGTGGATGGACATTGTCGCACGAAATGTGTTTGCCAGATTTATTTATCCTACAAGCTTTTTCTTGATTCTTCATATGATTTATAAACACCAGCTAATAATAATCTCCCGTCATGTGACCAAACACACATGTCAACGAACTTTAACCCTTTCAGGGGCAAAGTACTTTTGTAGCTAAAATATTGAAATGATTGATTGACACCAGGATTCACGAACGAATTTATTTTAAAACTAAGTTAAAGCTTTTCGTCATGTACCTTATAAATTCAAAATTTGATTATAAAATTCTAGTGTCATTGTGGCATTTTGGGATTAAAATTAAGTGGTATATATAATATACCGGTGCCCTTCAAGAGGTTAAACAAGTTTTGTAAAGGAATAAGTTAGAGCAGTTATCGTTATTCTTTTTTGTTGAATTATTCCCAACAAATGTGAAAGTGTATGAGTAAAAGTAAATACCTTTTTGAATTGGGTCATATTGACCGAACATTACATTAGGAATAAATTTAAAAATATTCCTTGTAAATACAAGTAAAGGTAAATCCTTCTACGTTTACATATTTATATTATTTACCAACAAAGTCATAAAATTTCATGAAAATATCTTCAGGCTATATTTTTTTATAAACTAATAAAAAATATATTTGAGTCAAATAGACCGGAACAGAACAGCAGGGTTAAAACAAATATTATTTTAAACTAAAGTAGCGAACCTGTTGTTTCCGTTAACTTCAACTTTTCAAATCATTGAAAAAATATAATTTATTCCTATATGTCATCTGTAATACGTCATCAAGATACGTAATTATGAAGTTATCTATTGAGCTTTTGATATGTGTTATTACACAATGATAATACAGCATGAATTGGGCGACTTTGACCCAATCAGACTTTTTTTTTTTTTTTTTTTTACAAAATCTAAACCTGACGCCATTTTTCCACTCGCAAAATATACATCTTCATATTCGCTATTTTAAAAATATTTCTCATATAATATACAACATAACATGATTAATTTTGCATGTGAATATTCGTATTCTTGACTTGAGATTCCAATCTCAGTATCGCAAAAACCAGAGATTTATTCTTTTAGATGCATTCGTAGTAAAATATTTAGTTTTATCAAAGTAAATACTAGTTTTTTTTATGACGTCATTTTCAATCACTGAAGCATTTCACCTCAATCTGAGATTAACGTCTCAAACTGAGTATCAGCGGAGAGGAAAAATATTGAAATGTAACAGCTTTTAAAGGAACAGCGGGTGCTGTTTCTAAGCGTAACGTCATTTCCTGTGCACGTTAAAACAAATTTATGTATTTTTAATTGAAATGAGGAAAAGACATCCGTAAAGATATAGTAATTCCTATTATTTACTTTACTTATTCTTTATAATAATGGAAATAACCTAATTGCAATATTGTGAAGAAATTTAATTACAAAAATTGAATAAAAATAAAAATATAAAAATGGGATTATTTAAAATAAAAGCTAATTCGTGCACATCTACAAATAAAGAACTTCCATATAAAAGTAATTATCAAAATTGATTCTGTAGAATGCTCAGACTCAAGGCAGATGATTGAAAATAAAACATTGTGTTTTAGATATGTAGATGATTAAGAACTGTGTTCTCAAATAGTTAAGAATTTCATGATTCTGTTATTCTAATAACTGACTGTGTGCAATAATATACGGATGGTAATTTTAATCATATTTTCTTGATAATATTGAAAATCACATTCTGATGTCTAATTAATCATGTTATTAATTTATAAAATGGAAAATTTCTTCGATAAGGGAATTAATTGTACGTGGAAAATTGGGGAAATCTAAAAAAATGGAGAGGTTTTACTGTAAATTTGGTCAATAGAAAACTCATTATTATATCTCAATTTGAAGCTGCAGAAATGTCGGACGTTTGGACATTTGAATGTGAGAAAATGGCTTCAAATTTAAGAGGAGTTTTATTCATAAAATGTTATATATTTTAACAAATATACTGCACTGACGTATCATAATAAATGTGGAGTTTGTTTTCATTAACAAGAAAGTTATTTGTTCGTAAGTTTTATTAATTGAACTGATTCCATTAAGTAATTGTTTGTGTGGTATTGGTGGAGATTAATACCAAGTAAAATGCTTAATGAAGGTGACTAAAAAAGCTTATTAATAAATATATTTTTTAATAAAATCATTATTTCAGGATTACCTTATTCGGACAATTAGTTCACTATGCGATAATTTGAGAATGTTTTTAAAACATGAACAGCTGTTTTATTTTCTAAGTTTTGGTTAAACAGCTTAATGTTTGTTAATTAGTTTCGAGACTAAGATTGGAAATATATTATAAGACTCATACAGGGTGGCTAGTGGTCAGGGAAAAATACAGTATAAAAAAATGATAATTACCAGTATATTCTTATAGAATAATTCAAATTGATCATTTGATCCAATAATCAACATAAATTTTTCTATAAGAATATACTGGTGTTAATAACTTTTTTTGACTATTTTTCCCTGACCACTAGCCACCCTGTCATACTAGTTTATGAAACGCTGAAACAGACTTGAGCAGCATATTTTATTAATGCTAATTTTCTAAACATTTGAAAGGATTTACACTTTTATCGGCTTTTCCTTTTTTTAAGAAAAGCGTTGTATGAAAATCGATTTTGTGCTCATTTACTTGAAAAAAAGTAACTTATTTTCAAGCAAGCAATATTTATTAGAACGAATTCCGTTCCGAAAGAATATTGAATTGTTTAGTACAGATTTATAATAGTTGTTTAATAAAAATTACTTTTAGACGCTCTTAATTATTTGGTTCTGTTTTTTAATTCTCTGCATACCAAAAAAAAAAAGCTGAGTCAAATCAAAAAGTTATTGGAAAGCAACTAAAGGCTTAATCCGATAATTTCTTTACTTGATTTTAAATTTTCCCCAAGCGTAATTCAAATATTTTTCGGATAATTTGTTTTGGAAGAATTTGCGTCAAAGAATTTAACAAACATAAATTTACTTAATTTTTTTTTAATCGTATTTTATTACTTCAGATCAAAAATACGATTTATAAGTTATTATTTACATGGTATTAATTTTGATGTTTAAGTTTGATTGAATATTTCATGTTGATGCCGCATTTAATGATTTAAAAAACTGTAACATGTGGATAGTACTCTATTAATTATAAATGTTTAAGTTTAACCCTTTTTATCCTGACGGTACTTATAAGTACCACTTTAATAAAACACCTATATATTCGTAATATGACCGTTTTTCCTAACGGTATTCACAATGGCACAAAGACTGTATTTCTGACAGCAGGCACGAGATGGCAAATTCAAGCACATGTCCTCTTTCTTTGCATTGTAGGGATTTTACATTTGCCACGCTACATTCGAAATCCATTTTGCAATAGAATTGACATGCATGTTGTTCTTCATTTGAGTAATTTTAGTGGTTTAATACCGGTTATTTAGTACTATTATTTTCTATTGTTTTCTATACTCTACAGGTGAACATTTCCTATATTTTATTTGAAGTTTACTATTTGAAATTTACTATTTTATTTTATATCATAAGGTAAAAAAATTATGGTAGTTACAGTTGCATAATTAACCACTAAAACACTATAAAAATTATTTTCCTCTTTCCTATGTTTATTCTGCTCCAAAACTTATCGAATGATGCAAAAATACAATTAAAAAGTAGCTGGAAAAATAATTCAGGATATAAAGGGTTAAGATCCTAAGAATATTTTGCAAAATTGCGAGGATATGCTATTACATTCGGCATGTACTCTATACTTTTTATAACTGGTATTTTTAAATATTATATATAGTGAAATTTGTATGTATTTTTTTTAAATTATTTATACTATTAAACTTGAGGAATATTTACTTATTATTGATTGTAAATGTATTAACAATTGGTGAGTTCATATTTATTCTGTCTTATGCTGTACAATTTGTAACTAGTTCTCCAAGCTTCGGTTGCTCACATTCAAATTGGAGTCAGATGGTAATGTAAAAGTTAGAACTGTGTTCATAATGTGGTAGAAGGAGCTGTCTGATGCTTGAACTATTCAAAAAATAAGTTCAGGAGTTTTATAACTCCCAAATCCGCAGAATGATGCTACTTTGACCGTGCAGTATCACGTTCTCAATGACCAAAGAATGCGTCATAACGTCAGAATTCGTGTGATAAAAGCAAACGCCTGTAATTTTTTACTACTGATGTTTAAGATCATAAAAGATTATTCCTGTCAAATGTGAAATTCATTTGTAATTAGCATTTCGTATGCAAGGATTATGCGGCCAACATAAATCCATAGACATATTGCAGAGGTGTGCGGTGATAAAGTTTTAAGTGATGGAATGCTTAGAAATTGAGTTTTGCATGTTCAATTGAAGAAATAGAAACATGTACAATGAAAGGACGAACATCCGTCCATCTGTGATTGTTTCATCCAATAAATAAAATAGTGATCTTTTGTTATACGTCTTGTGTATCTGTTGTTAAGTATGAAGAAATTTTGGATGGCACCGTTTTAGATGTCAAGGTGAAAGATGGCGTAACATCATTACTTATCTCAGATGCGGCCATATTCTTCGGGGATGGAATACAAACGCTCTTATAATGGTATGACGAATGACTTAAAGTGACTGTGTGGAAAAATAGGGTAATACGTTTAAATAATTAATAAATATGTATCTCTGCGCATACCTATCCCCACATTCTGTCAATAAACTATCGGAATTTACTTTTAGAATGGCCTTCGTATATACTTGCACATATTTAAAGTGTTAAATTAAAGTGCCATACTAGAATTTAATTTATTTCTACCGCATTATATCAAACACATGTCAGTGAAATTTCCACTTTTGTTTTTTTAGCAAAAGAAATTTACTTTGCAGATAAATATTTGCATATAAATGCAAATATCGTATCTCTGTATATAAATATGGATATTTAGTAAACAATATTCAGTCAATATGTATTTTATAACAGAATGTAAACAATTTTTATTTCAGTTTCTGTAAATACTTGAACTACGTACTTAGGGTTTGTCGGTAACAAGTACAGAATATTTTTTCTTAAAAACAAGTTTATTATAAATCTTTTGTTTAATTACATTCCCTTAAAATAAAATCTAACTAGTTTCTAAACAAAAAGTAATTTCTCCTTACATTATTTCACATTCTCCTATTCATTCCATTCAAAAAGATAATTGCCTCAGACCGAGCAGCACATACGAAAGATATGCAAATCTTATTCAAACGCAGTGATTGAAATTCCGATTGGATTTATCCTGTATAAACAGCTTTTATTAGTAAATATTTTTCTCAGAAAAATGGAATGCATAGCTGATCGAATATTTAATTTTGAAATTATTAATGAGGTAAGTAAAAATTTTTATTATTGCATGCATTTTGGCTTTTCATTTGTTTTTACAAAGAGTTTTATGTACTTCTTTACATTCCCGTGCGATAAACAAATGTTATCCGCAAATAATGTGATTTAATGTCACATATTCACAATCATAATGTCATGATCAGCCAATGCTTGCTGCATGTCACACGCGATGTAAATATTCCATTTCCGTACTTCAAAAAGAAAATAAAGGAACACTTATAGTATTGCTTTGTTGTCCGTATCTGTGTCAAGACCATTTACTTTTAACGAACGGCTGAAGATATTAAGTATGAAATAAATATCAAATAATAAGGTTCACGGAACCAGTTTGTTTTAAAAAGTTTGAATCTCTAAGACAATGCATAAAACAGTTATGACCTTAAAACACCGTTTTTCACACAAACTCCCTCTGAAAATGTATAAGGTACTTCCCAATGATCTAGAATCTCGAAATTTAGTATGTTGGAAGGTCTTTTAGTGGTAAAGAGAGATATTATATATCTTACAGATGAGCGGAGGCACCGGAGCCCACAACACAGTAGTCATCCTAAACAAATCTGATTACGATTTTATTTAATAAATTATTAAACAAATTATAGATTTACGACAAAACAATTACAAGAAGAAACAAGGTATAAGTAGGCAGCTCTTTTTTTTTGTAAACGTGCAATGGAATTTGGTACTTACTAAGTTTTGCGGTAAAATGACATAACGATGCAGAACACTGAAGGTGCACTTGTCGTAATCACTTGTCCTTTTTTATTATTTATTTGTGGATAAGTTAATACAGTTTTTACAATGAAACATAAACGTTAAGTGCTATTTCTCTGTTATTTTCTCGCATTTTGAAGATAAAATTAGGAAGTTGCATCTACAAACAAAAATTTGGTGAAATATTTTCATCATTACGGGATTCTGATAGCAGTAAAAGTGACCATTAATTTCAAGATATGACACTTTATATAACAAGTTGGAAATTGCACGTCAAACGTGACAAACGAGGTGTGTTCGTACTATAGCTAGTTATATAAATATTCAGATCTTGATGATTTTTAATTCTGTGAAATGAATTCTATCGTCTGCAGATTAATTTCTGTCATAAAATAAGTATCTCGGCCGCTTGACGATTAAAGCTCGAAAGCTCCTATAACAAGAAAGCACCGACTTCTTAAAAAAACAATTAATTTCTTAATAAATGTTTTTATTAATATTTTCTAAAGTTTTGATTCGATTTTTTAAAAAATTGAAATGTCTCGACAAAATTCTGCAAAGATAATATATCTTAAATTTCAAACCATTCGGTTGGGTAGTTTTTGCGTTGTTATATGTGGACGGACGGACCAGACGACGACAATAGGTGCTACGTATTTATGTAATTACGAACGCATAGGCAACGGATAGGCAATGGATGTGCAATGCGAATAACTGGGACCAGTTAATCAATTAAAAAAAAGAAGGACTCTAAAGTTTCATTTGTAAGTACACATTATATACCGTTGCTCAAACAAAACAAAAAAAACAGAGTAAATGGGAAAAATATATTTTCCTTCAAACTCCCGTCATAATTTAAGTTACATCAAATTATTTTGTGACATATCTTGTTTATTATCTGCACATTTATTAGAAATATTTAAAACTTAGGTTATCGAAAATTAATCCAGGTAACCTAAACATCATAGAAGCTAACTTTTACGTTATTTCGTACCACTAAAATTTAACAGAATTTCTTTGTTATTTAGTAGCCTAATAGTAGATGTTGGTTAAGGGGCTTCCGAGTTGCAATCAACTTAACTCCGAGTCTATTGCAAGTAGAGTGCCTTGTATTAAATTCAACTGTTGGGAAAAGTTACGATGTAGATTTAGCTGACATAAGATAAAAATTAATATTAAATTTTAGTGGTATAAAAGCGTAAAAGTTCTCAGGTATGCAAAACCAAAGAAAACATCTTATATTCAGACGCCATTTTTATCCATTATTGGCAATAAGTCACACTCTGTACCGAAATATCACTTTATGGAAATTAGTCGACAGGAAAGTAAACAAGTATAAAGTACAAGTTAGAAATTAGGTTTTAGTAAGTAAGATATTGTTAAAATTATCTATTACTGTGCATATTTTGGAATTCCATTCCCTTTTACAAAGAGTACTGAACGTTTGCCCAATATATTCAAGATATTTTGAACAACAAGGAAAAATTTCTAATTATCCTAAAAATAATTTTGTCGATCTATTTAATTTGAATTTTGTTACATTATGAAGCGTTAATCTTCACTTAATTCTTGATTATGTTTTGTAGTATACATGGGGAATTCCCTTATTAAATAAAAATTGAATAATTGAAAAAGTATAGGCAGTCGCATGATGCAGTTTTCCCATTACACTGACAAGAAGACACGATATTGTTTGATAGCGAAACGCATTTTGACAGAATAGAACCATTTTTCACCAACAGATGGCATTATAGAGATCCCAAAGCTGTCGCTTGTTGTTATATAAGCTATGTTGTGACAAGAATTTCAATAGAAATTACTATGCAAAAATTTCTGTTGCGTCTCATAACTATCTCAATTAATGGCATCCGTCAAATTAAACATCTGCAATATTATTTGCGCTGCGGACTGTGCCGTATCATACAGACAATCTTCCCTCGTCTTATGGTTATTTTGAATAAATGCATTCGTCAAATTGAACGTTTATAATACTAGTTGCGTTGCTAACTGTGCTGCTCCCATTACACTGACAAGAAGACACGACATTGTTTGATAGCGAAACATATTTTGACAGAATAGAACCATTTTTCACCAACAGACAGTGTTATAGAGATCCCAAAGCTGTCGCTTGTTGTTATATAAGCTATGTTGTGACAAGAATTTCAATAGAAATTACTATGCTTTGAGTACTATGCAAAAATTCCTGGTGCGTCTCATAACTATCTCAATTAATGGCATCCATCAAATTAAACATCTGCAATATTATTTGCGCTGCGGACTGTGCCGTATCATACAGACAATCTTCCCTCGTCTTATGGTTATTTTGAATAAATGCATTCGTCAAATTGAACGTTTATAATACTAGTTGCGTTGCTAACTGTGCTGCTCCCATTACACTGACAAGAAGACACGACATTGTTTGATAGCGAAACGCACTTTGACAGAACAGAACCATTTTTCACCAACAGACAGTGTTATAGAGATCCCAAAGCAGTCGTTTGTTGTTATATAAGCTATGTTGTGACAAGAATTTCAATAGAAATTACTATGCTTTGAGTACTATGCAAAAATTCCTGGTGCGTCTCATAACTATCTCAATTAATCGCATCCATCAAATTAAACATCTGCAATATTATTTGCGCTGCGCACTGTGCCGTATCATACAGACAATCTTCCCTCGTCTTATGGTTATTTTGAATAAATGCATTCGTCAAATTGAACGTTTACAATACTAGTTGCGTTGCTAACTGTGCTGCTCCCATTACACTGACAAGAAAACACGACATTGTTTGATAGCGAAACGCATTTTGACAGAACAGAACCATTTTTCACCAATAGACAGTGTTATAGAGATCCCAAAGCTGTCGCGTGTTGTTATATAAGCTATGTTGTGACAAGAATTTCAATAGAAATTACCATGCTTTGAGTACTATGCAAAAATTTCTGGTGCGTCTCATAACTATCTCAATTAATGGCATCCATCAAATTAAACATCTGCAATATTATTTGCGCTGCGGACTGTGCCGTATCATACAGACAATCTTCCCTCGTCTTATGGTTATTTTGAATAAATGCATTCGTCAAATTGAGCGTTTATAATACTAGTTGCGTTGCTAACTGTGCTGCTCCCATTAGACTGACAAAAAGACACGACATTGTTTGATAGCAAAACGTATTTTGACAGAATAGAACCTTTTTTCACCAACAGACAGTGTTATAGAGATCCCAAAGCTGTCGCTTGTTGTTATATAAGTTACGTTATGACAAGAATTTCAATAGAAATTACTATGCTTTGAGTACTATGCAAAAATTCCTGGTGCGTCTCATAACTATCTCAATTAATGGCATCCATCAAATTGAACATCTGCAATATTATTTGCGCTGCGGTCTGTGCCGTATCATACAGACAATCTTCCCTCGTCTTATGGTTATTTTGAATAAATGCATTCGTCAAATTGAACGTTTATAATACTAGTTGCATTGCTAACTGTGCTGCTCCCATTATACTGACAAGAAGACACGACATTGTTTGATAGCGAAACGCATTTTGACAGAACAGAACCATTTTTCACCAATAGACAGTGTTATAGAGATCCCAAAGCTGTCGCTTATTGTTATATAAACTATGTTGTGACAAGAATTTCAATAGAAATTACTATGCTTTGAGTACTATGCAAAAATTTCTGGTGCGTCTCATAACTATCTCAATTAATGGCATCCATCTAATTAAACATCTGCAATATTATTTGTGCTGCGGACTGTGCGGTATCATACAGACAATCTTCCCTCGTCTTATCGTTATTTTGAATAAATGCATTCGTCAAATTGAGCGTTTATAATACTAGTTGCGTTGCTAACTGTGCTGCTCCCATTACACTGACAAGAAGGACATTGTTTGATAGCGAAACGTATTTTGACAGAATAGAAACATTTTTCACCAACAGACAGTGTTATAGAGATCCCAAAGCTGTCGCTTGTTGTTATATAAGCTATGTTGTGACAAGAATTTCAATAGAAATTACTATGCTTTGAGTACTATGCAAAAATTTCTGGTGCGTCTCATAACTATCTCAATTAATGGCATCCATCAAATTAAACATCTGCAATATTATTTGCGCTGCGGACTGTGCCGTATCATACAGACAATCTTCCCTCGTCTTATGGTTATTTTGAATAAATGCATTCGTCATATTGAGCGTTTATAATACTAGTTGCGTTGCGAACTGTGCTGCTCCATGCAGAGAATCTTGCCACGTCTTACAGTGATTCTCAATTATCAGAAAGCGTCAAATTTAATATTTGTAATCCTAGCTCTGTTTCGAACTGTTGCTGTGCCATGTAGATAATCCTGCCACGTCTCATAGTTATTATCAACTATTGGCATCTGTCAAATTGAAATTTTTTAATCCTATTTGCTTTGCGATCCACGCTGCGCCATGCAAATAATTTTTCCACGTCTCATAGTTATTCTCAATTAAAGGCACTTGTCGAATTGAACATTTGTAATCCTAGTTACGAGGCGAGGTGTATTGCGCCATGCAGAGACTTATTCCACGTCTTAGAATTACTTTCAGTTATTGGCATCAGTTAAATTGAACATCTGTAATTATATTTGCAAGGGTGAACTGTGCTACACCATGCATAAAACCTTTCCAGGTCTCATTGTTATTCTAAATTAATGGCATCCATCAAACTGAGCATGTGCAATCCTATTTGCGTGGCGAACTGTACTGTTTCATGCATAAAATCTTACTATGTCTAATTCTCAATTAATGGCGAGGAAGTGCGACACAACGAACGAATAAGGCTCCAGACCATTGAATGAGTGAAACACTATATTGGTGTCAAATAAAATTATTCTGGCAATAAAAGCTTCTTTAAAAGAAAATCCAATTTCTTTATATACAATTATGTGAACTCTATATCGTGTGATTGTATATACTTTTCAAATAATTGGATTTTTATTTCTTTTCAGACTTTTGGATTGCTTGGCATTTTTACTATAATGAGACCTAAAATCTACATGAAACGTTTATGTGTTGTTTGTCTTTACAAGAATCAGATTATGCATATTCGTCATCATACCTTTTAACGAAACTATTCTTATAATTAAAGTTGAGATCTTTTGTTACAATTACTAATTGTAGAAAAGAATTTTGGTTTGCTATAAACGAAACTTGAGTTTTAGTTATGAATTATTATTTATTTCCTGAACAAAAGCATTACTCGCATTTATCTTCAATTTTTATTTTTTATTCTGTAAGTAGTAAAGCAGAGTTACAACGACCTTAACTATAACAGATGGAAAATGTAAGAAAATAAAATTTCCGGACTCACAAATTGAATATATTTATTATGTGCAACAATTATCACGGATTTGTTGACGTTTTTAAAATTTAGAAAAATAGAACTCTTCACTCCTCGAAAATGTATTTGCCGAAATTTTCAACTTAAAAGTATGCTTCTGTAAATTAATGAAAACTGTAATTTACAGTTACTTAGCTAATTGTTTATTTTCTTTCCCTCTTGCAATGAGTTTTCTAATTGAAGAACGTCTATTCAAATTTTATCAGAGATATTCAAGAAAATGGGAAAATGTATATAATTAATCTTCGTCTGAAGTCTTAGATAAAAATTTTAAATTGAATCACAGTATGCAAATCCATTTCTCGAATTGACTGTCAAAACGAAGCTGAATAAAAGGAATTTTCTGTAGATCTTTTCAGAAAATTCAAAGGTTTGGAAAAGTTTTCTCTTTAATTATTTAAGTCTTCTTTTGGCAGTTATAAAATTATTTAGGAATTTTCACCTTCGATGCTTTTATGTTGAACATATTGAACTATATATTTATAAAGTTTTGAAGAAGTACGAATGCCCTAAACAATTTGATTTGTATTTGATTCTAAATAACGGTACATAGAGGAGTGTGGTTCTGTTTGGCTCAACTTATTAATTTGTCTGTTCTTGTATGAAAAGAAAAGTTTGTATTTATTTATTTATTTATGTCTTTTCTTAGCAAATACAAGTTGCGTACAGCTATACTACAATATTTGAATAAAATTGTTCGCCTTGTTTAATATAAAAAATATTAAAAATCCTGTGACTGAATTCGATATTCACTAATTCTGCAATTTAAATATTAAATAGAAATTTTCTAATCTGAAATGGATTCCTTGGATTCCTTGAAAATTCTAAGGAATATACCCCCTTTGCAAGTACTGTCATTTATTTTCAGGTAATTTCATACACAGTCGTAAAATTATTTATAATAAATATATTTTTAAATAATCAAATAAATAAAAAGGTAATGTTGTATCTCGAAATAAGGTTGCCAATGTGGCTTTTTTTCAATTCCTACTATTAGTTCACACTCTCCATATATATATATATTCATAAATCTTCTTCAAATTTTCAATCGTTAATAAATTACTTTTTATTCATCCACTCAAGTTCAAATACATTTTTTAAAACTTGTAGCGTATGCCACTTGATGTTAATACAGTTTTTTTAAATATTAATTCATTAATTAAATTTAATTAATTAATTTTAGTTTTATATGGGAGAAAAAAATATCAACACGCAGCCGACTTATTTCAGACATTAGTCCCATTTAAAAGCACTAACTCACAAGTCTTGATAGCGCAGTCGGTTAAGCTCTGAGCTCGTAACCACAAAGTCCCAATATCAAACATATCCTGGGACGGAAGGAAATTCTTCCGTACTCGAAAATAAATTTCTCTTATATAAGATATCTAGCAGGATATAAATTTAGGAATAAATACCGTCAGTGGCGAAGCATGTAGATCGCTGGAAAAAAAAATATTTTTGATCTAAGTAGGAATTGACTTTTTTTTATATTACAGTAAAACCTCCATTAACGGTCACCTCTGAAGAGCGGTCCCTTCTAACAACCGGCCACTTATCCATAAAACAAAACGAGACACATTGAAATAACATTTGATCAAACCTCCGAATACCGTCGCCTCTGAAAAGCGGCCACGGCTAGGGAAAATCACTACAAAATGGCCACAAAAAGAAGCCAAGGGCACTGCAAATTCGAAAATTCTAGTAATTCGTTTATTTTGGAAACATGCACATGTGTGAACTGCATTAATCTATTGTATACTTCTTTTTGACACCTATTTTTTTTGTGTAAGGGGATCCTGCTATTTATACAAAGGTTGTATTCAGAGGTAGAAAAGTGCCTAGTCACCTAAAGCCGTTCTTCCCTGCCCATGCAGAGAGATAAACGATATGAGTTTGGCGGTTTCTTGGGAACGCAACTAAGAGGGAGATATAAATGGGGAAAATAGGGAAAAATACTTAAGATACGGTTTTCGAGATTGACTTTTCAAATCATTCGAAGTAATAAAGAGTGAATGGGGAAATTTTTTTTATTCTGATACATAAACCAATAGTTTCTTCCCCCTGCAGTCGTTCGTCTTCTGCACTTACATTGTTACATAAAGGCGTGCAATGCGTGGCAAAACACTCTTTAAAAAATTTCGTAAAGTGGAATTCGGGGAATCGGTTGCTTCGGACTGCGTTTTTCTATTTGCGACATTACACTTTCAGGTTATATATTGATGCATAATATTTTAGTAGTTTTCAAAGTTGAACATGAGTAAAACTTATAAAAATAAATTTTTATCACTGAAAAAATGAAAGTTATTGATGATAATAAGGAGGGCATTAGTGCATGGAAATTAGCAGAAAATATGGATGCAGAAGGACTCAAATAAATGAAATTTTAATGAAGAATAAAGAAGTGCATCTTGAGAAATAGAAATATCTTACAGGTGAAAACCACATAAAATGTCAAAAAACTGGGAATAGAGTAAATTATGAAATGCTATCCTATTAGAGTTGTTTAGGAATTGCAGATCGAAAAAATTACTGAATTCAGGGCCAATTTTGCAAGAGAACACATTAAAAATTGCCAAAGAGCTTGGTATTAGTGATTTTAAAGCTTTCAATGGAATATTATCGTATCTATAGAAAAAAAAAGGTTCAAAATGTACAAAATAAATGAAAGTAACAGATTTCTTTAATATGGAAAATAATTTTAAAAAATTCTAAATTTTGGAATATTTTATTATGTTAAATAGTTTGTTTGATTTTTCTAATAAGTTGATCCAAAACCTTCATACACCGGTCACCTCTAAGAAGCGGTCATCTTTACTCAGTCCTAATGCTAGCAGATCTTAGGAGGTTTTACTACTTGTTTTTTAATTAAAATTATGAATTCATACCGTAAATTTTGAAAGAAGAATTTTTACGTTATGTAATGTAATCACGAAATGTCTGTCATTAAATGGAGCAAAAAATACCATTCGGAATTTCTGGTATGGATTAGAAATTTGTGAATAAAAATGAGACCAAACTAGAAAAACTGTCTCGATGTTTGGTAAGAGACACGCGATAAGTATCAGTCGACTGAGAACTGTATTTTTTTATTTCTAAATAAAAAAAAATTTGAAATTGCGGTTTTCTACATATTAAAATTGGAACATTTTTATTTTTCAACTCGTAACACCCTCTTCTGACATATTATTTAACTTCCTTTGACCAAATCAGGTCGGAAAAATACATAGTTTAAGCATTTTATTTTACATCTTTCTAGAGTTATAAAATAAAACATGTTAAGGGTTAAAAGACAATAAGGCAATAAGGGTTAAAATAAAACAATACTAGGGTTATTCGATTAGTACGAGAGAAAATTGTATGAAAGTCTAAATATAAAATAAACTAAACTTTTATAAAAGGAAATATAAATTTACTCAGTCAGAAATGCAAGTTGTTTCATTTCAATCTGAAAAGGTATTTTCATTTATAATCATCATCATCATGCCGAAACATGGTTTCAGGCTATAAGCCTGTTCTGGCTTCAATCCATCTTTTTCGCGGTCTTCCTCTGTCTCTTTTCCCCTTGGCATTAAAGGCTGCTTTTGGTATACAATCAGTATCCATCCTTTCGATGAGGTCCTTTTTAAAAATAACGAAGCTATTTTGATAACATTTTCAATAGATTTAACTTTTTTTGTGCACATTACAACAATAATAAAAAATTCGTGGAATAGGCTATCATCCGCATCCAAACAGTGGTAAACTACATTTACTATATTTTCTAATGTAATTCAGGTTAAATGCGGTGTCACTTACCAAAATATTTTGTTATTTATAATATTTCATCATATTTCCTCATTTGTATTTAATTCAAAGTAAGAAATTTCTCGGAAATTTAATTAAAATATACGTATTATTATTAAAGTTACGAACAACAGTCTTGTATCAGTTTGGAGAGAGACACTGCGTATTTTTTGACTGAATGTATACTCTCATAACTTAAATATAACAAACATATCCATATGTATGAAGTAAGCTCGAAGTCTTTTCTTGAATTAGTTTAATTTGAAACAAAAATCTCTTTAGTTACCGAACAAAAGGTTTCAATTACTTCTCTTTTAGGAAAGTTTTATTACATTCAGAAAGCAATTTCCACAGAATCAGAAACTAATACGAAATACACGAAAAGTACATTCATACAAGATTTTGTGGTTTACAATTCATTTATTCTGTCTATGCAACATCTACAAGAAGGATTATTTATCGTGTAAAATTTGTTAAATCATGTCCTATTATTGTGATTGGTATTATTTATTTCTCGAAAATTTGCTTGCAGTAAATTTCAATTTGAATGTATGTTTCGATAAACTAATTAAACCTGATTTCAATCTGTTGAATATATTTTAGAGACATTTAAATAAATGAGAAAATATATTATTTAAACAAATTTGCAATGAAATATTTTTCTTTAAGTGCAAGTTTTTTTATGTGCTTTTCAATACTTTCCAACGTACACTGTAAAAAATGACCAATATTTCTTATTTTATGAAAATATACTATAACCACGAACGAGAATATAATATAATCTTCTGAGTTATCCGAAATTCGGAATAGCGTGTTCCATTGTCTTTTGAATCCCCAGAAACCAATACATTTCCAAAATCTAAAGAATTATTTATAAAAACAAATTATTTTTCGCTGCCCCTATTTTTCAGAAACGTTTCCGAAGGGATTTTATAGTGTATTAATTAGTCTCCTCAGCCTGGAATACCTGTTTTTCGAATGCTATCCATTATCAAGTAAACATTTTCATGCTCAAAATATATGTTTAACAAACAAACATGCAAAATTAACAGCGTTAACAATAACATTAAAATTAAGTTATTTCTTTACTCTTTCATGTATAAATTAATTTATGCGGCTGAAAACGCTTGAGAATGGATAGCATTCGAAAAACAGGTATTCCAGGCTGAGGAGACCAATTAATACACTATAAAAACCCTTCGGAAACGTTTCTGAAAAATACGGGCAGCGAAAAATACTTTGTTTTTATGAATAATTCTTTAAATTTTGGAAATGTAATGGTTTCTGGTGATTCAAAAGACAATGGACCACGCTATTTGGAATTTCGGATAACTCAGAAGATTATATTTTCGTTCGTAGTTATAGTATATTTTCATAAAATAAGAAACATTGGTCATTTTTTACAGTGTAGTTAGAAAAGTGTTTATGTATTCGGTTTGCCTGACCGGCTGTCCGTGCTCTAACTCGCATTATACCGGGTTGTTATAATATAAGTATCTGTATTTGGAGCTGTCTGTAGCTTGGAGGAATAACTCGAATGAAACCAAAATCGGTACACTTATTATTGAGTGTGAAATGTAATGTGTAATACATGGACAAAGACTTAAGGCGTCAAACCGGATGGCATACCTAATTTATTGGAAAATATCGCAGTGAATGTGATGACGGCGGCGCTCATGTTCAGGTTCCATATGGCCATTGTGCTGGAGGACACAATCCAGGCGGTGCACGACGTGCTCAACTGTGGAATGTAAGGCATCAGGAGTGATGTTTCGCACATGTTGTAATATGCGGTAAAGTCATTGAGGTTTGCGACACCTCCATGGTACACAATATTACACATTACATGTCACACTCAAAAGCGCCATCTGTCGGCGATTATTGCAATTTTTTTTTTTATTATTGTTCCATTCTTTTTCCCTCTTCTCGAATAAAAAGTGTGCCGATTTTGGTTTCATTCCGGTTATCGCTTCAAGCTACAGACAGCTCCAAATAGAGATACTTATATTATAACCACCCTGTATATACGCAGATTGCCATGTGATTGATATACGTGTATGTTATTGAAGTCTACCATGGCATGTTCAGTATAGTAAATAAATTGTGTACCATTTTGGTTAATTTACAAGGACTCTCAAGAGAATTCCGCTACATTGCGGTCTATGGGGAATTTGTGTTTCGGTGCATTTTAATGCTGTTACACTATTTGAAATATAATAAAACTAGCTGTTACCCGTGACTTCGTTCACGTAACATTAAAAAAAGAATAAATGCATTAACTTAGTAAAACATTTCACTTGATAATTAACAACATATATAATTAACCAAAGCTTTATCACATTTTATAGGAGACCACACGGTATTTCTTTGTATTAGGGGCCTTGACATAACCCAGTCTTAAAAAAGTGAAATTTCATGCCAAATAATATATACAATCGCGAAAATGAAACTGCAACTAATGAAAAAAGGAGGACCCAGTAAAATCGTGAAAATCGAGGAATTCCTCTTCGTAAAACGAAAAACAACACTGGCAGAATTCTTCTATACAACAGTGCATTTTAGGTGGTATTTGGTGTACAATTTGTATATGTGTGCATTGCTAAATGGGCATTATTATATTGTTTATTTGCATAGACATATGTTATATATTTCTTACTACATTATCTTGTTTATGTATATATTAAATTAAGTGCTTCACGCTAAGTGGTGTAAATAGTGAACAAACTGCTTGTGGATTTTATACATTGATAGATATTTCACAAAGATATAACAATCTGATGCGATTCTAAAATGTAAATAAAGGTTGCTAGAAAGTACTTTAAATTCTGCCCAATTTAACCTCGATATTTTCTCTATCGCGTCAAGAACACTATAAGCAAATAAATACCGACGACAAAAATCTGATAATCTAAATTTACATATTTTTGTTAGTATATATAGGATTATTTTGATTTATTTCATGCGCTTGAAATTTTTTACGCTTTCTCTAGGGTTAGGTGTCGAATAAATGTACTTTCTTATTATTTTATTTTGCAATTTCTATTTATTCTATTTTCCATTCATTCCATTTATGGATATGGATATTGATTTCATTTACATATTCGTGTCAAAGAATATTCTTTAAAGTTATTATCAGGATTAGGATAGGATTCGATTAGGGTTAGGATTAGGAATAAAAATTGAACAATGGCATGACCGATTCAGGTTTAAAGTATGATCCAGGAAGTCTATTTACATCATGAAGCAATAAGAAAATTAGAAAATTATCGGCTAATATTTTTTAATATGTTTTACAGTCATAGTTGGCATCAAAGGTGAGCGGGGAAATGATCATCTAAAATATCATTAAGTGTTTACCACGCAAAAAACAAATCTGGTTACAACAATGTATTTAATTTTGCGCCAAATTTCACTTGATAAAAAAAAATCAAATTGACTATGGACCTAATTACAGACCCCTAACCTTCATATTCTCACAAATGTTCTACCTATATGTAAAAAAAATTCTACTGTATAGAACGCGCTTTCCCGTTTATAATGTTATGAATTGGCACGATCGGCTTGTTCAAGTTTACACAATTCGGCTGGAAGAAAAGATTCATTACTTTTTTATTTCTTCTTTGCTTTTGCATTACGCGAATTTGTTGGTAAAATTGATTTTCTTTTCGATAACATTGTTGTTTTTTAAGTTTAAAAAATATTGTAATTTTACTTAAACATTGCTTTAAAATCTATGCAATTTTTCTTATCCTGCAAGACCTTACAAAAATCTATTATGAAACAACTTTTAAAAAGCTATATTTAAAAAAGACAACAAAGTTTTTCCTACTTTAAAACTAAAAGAAATGTAAAATTAAATTCTGGTTCGAAACGACGATTTACAAATGTGTTTTCGATTGTGGGAAAACGATAGAGGAAAAATACTGTTACTTCGACACAATCATATTAAATCTTTAGCTTTTATGAGAAAAGCAACTTTCTTTTAAAAAATATAGTTATTTTTATTAAGATTTTCGGATTTTCGATACGGATAATTTTGCGATGCATATCATTGACATTTGCCATCCAATTTTATTTACTTTTTTGTACTTTTTATAATTTAAATTAAAAATATGGTATCTTTATGTTAGCCGTGTGCAGACGATAAATCGCCAACCTATCCCATCATTCGTATTGAATTCATTAAAAATATAAATCTTTCACTCATTTCATTTAAAACACAGAACTTTAATTTACAACACATATATTTAAAATACATATATTACATACATTTAAAATAAATCCTTTCATGTCAAAAAGAAAAAGAAAAAAAAGAGAAATTAATCACAAATAATTTGATAACCCAAGATCATTTTATTTGAACATCAAAACAAATATGTTTTATTTTTCTATATATGACATCATATTCGCTTGCTTTTTATACTTACTCGTATTTATGCACTTTGTATTATTATCAATTATTTGAAAACGCACGTTTTATTTCTAATATGACATCATTTCATATTCTGTTTAATTCTTAAATAATTCATTTCCTTTTCATTTTTCACGTGGAAAATTTTCACTTGAAAATAAATTGTTGATTAAAAATTATTAGTCAGGGGTTTTATTTTATATTGGCAACGATGAAGTATTAGCAACGGTAAAATAAATTTAACCATTTTAAAAAAAGCTGCAAAACCGGGCCCTTTGGGCCAAACCATCCAAACCAACCAACCATTGTAAAATATACGAAAAAATGTCCATTTATTCTGTATGAAAATAATAAAAATTTTAATTTTTAAGAAAAATATTGAAATAAAATAAACGAAAACCAGCCTATATTCATTTGAGGGTTATAATCAACTTATATGCAAAGATACAGGATAATTAAATGCTTCATTTTGACGCTGGCTTCAGCCTAACATTTGCACACAATCAGATTTATAATATTATTAGGATTGATATGCATCATTGAGGTGGGCGACAAAATGTTATCTATGAAGTATGGTATAAGTAGAAATTATTGGTTGTTTACAGGGCACTCAAAAGTAACCCGTTAGATCACAGTCAATGGGTAAAATTGTTTTTAATGATGTTATACTCATTCAAACATGAAACTGATATGCCTCACTGAAGTGGATGGCGAAATATTTTCTATAGGATATCGATCAACCAATCATAGTTCGTTTACAGAAACGAACAACAAGCATTCCATTACATTATGATCCATCGGGAAAAATCAGCTGCAGTGTATTTTAATTTTGTTAAACTATCTCAAACATAATGACACTGATATACAGGGTGTCCCAAAAGTCTCCATACAACTTCAAAAATTTATTACAAAAAACAATAATAGGACTACAACAAAAATAATTGCAACAATGCATAGAGTAACTTAAAAAGTTTTTTTCTACTGCCTTAGTAAACTTCAACATGAGATCCTTTCGTAGCACGAAGAATATCAAGACGATATTCCAATTCAATCCACGAACGTTTTTCATGCTAACATCAACAGTGGCTACTGCTGTTTGGATCTTTTGTTTCAATTCCATAAGACTATTAAGTTTTATTCAGATTTCATCAAACAGTTGTAACTACTGTTGATGTTAGCATGCTGAAACACACGTAGATGGAATTGGAATATCAACTTGATATTCTTCGTGCAACGAAAGGTTCTCATGTACAAGTATACTAAGGTAGTAGAAAAAAACTTTTTAAGTTTCTCTATGTACTGCTGTAATTATTTTTGCTGTAGGCCTATTATTTTTTTTGTAATAAATTTTTGAAGTTCTACGGAGACTTTTGGGACACCCTGTACATTAATGAGATGAAACACTGTTTTCTATAGATTGCTAAGTACGTAGACTTTATGAAACATTGTTTTCTACAGATTGTTAAGTACGTAGACTTTATCCTTTATTTACAGTGATACTTAGAAGATATCGGTTACTGGACTGACTATGAGCTATAATTGCTTGATCTGTGTTTTCAGCTGTGATATGCATTTTAAAATTTAATTTATTTGTTTTGTATTACGAGGAATGTAGATCATATACTACAGGGCAGCACGAAAGAATCGCACCTGCTGTAAATGAATTTTTACTGTTTTTTTTTTTTTTTTTTTTGTTCAGATGTCTCATTTTATTGTATGAACAAAACTGAAAAAAAAAAAAGAACCGCATTAATATCAGGTTGAGTAAAAAGTTTTCCGCCAAAAAATGTTTGATTGTAAAATGATAAATACATTCAAAATCATCAAAGCTAATGAGGATAGTAATCTCCGTTTAAATCTACAATCGTTTACCAACGTTTTGGTAACATTTCAACCCTTTCTGCGAAAAATTGTGGCGTGCGCGAGTCCAGAAAGAGATCGACCCCATTTATGACCTCCTCATTTGAATGGAAGATTGTGGCATCAATGATGCAGCTGCAGATGTGAAAAGAGATAGAACTCTGAAGGGGCCATGTCGAGGCTGTATGGTGGATGTTGAATCAAATCACACTCCAGCTTGTAGAGCATCCAGCCGGTCATCGTACTAACGTGTGGCCGGGCGTAATCTTGATGAAAGTGAACCACCTTCCCTCTGAACTCGTTTCTTCGTTTTACGCAAATGGTATCGCAAACTTTGATTAGCATGTTGCGGTATATTGCGCTGTTGATAGTTTGTCCGCTTTTCAGGTACTCTTTGTACAGAATTCCACGACAATCCCACTACATGCAGAGGAGCACCTTCTTGTTAGTTAAGGCACGTCTTGCAACCGAGCCAGCTGATTCCCCAGGTTCTAACCACCTTCCTTTATGGCTTGTATTGTTGTAGTATACCCATTTTTCATCCACAGGTCACAATTCTGTCCAGAATGTTTTCTTTCCTTTAATCTCTGAGCAGAGCCAAACAACAGTTTTTTCTCCTGCGCTTGGTCTTCAGCAGTCAATCCGTGAGGCACCCAGCGGTTGAACTTAAACGTTAGGTTTATGCGTTTTAGAGCGTGAACTATTGTTTTTTGGCAAATGTTAAACTCTAACGCAATAGTCTGTGTTGAAACATTTCTGTCTTGATCAATGATTTGCTTTAACTGCTCACAATCAACTTCAATAGGGCGGTCGGAACTTAGTTCATCTTCACTGCCGAAATTTCCAGCTTTAAACTACCGAAACCAAACTTTGACGGTATCATAAGAAACAGTATTGATTCCTAAACTTTCACACATCTTTCTGTGGCAATCAGTCGCACTGAGTTTTTTACGGAACTCATAGTAAATAATCGTCCTGATCTGCTGACTTGATAGCTCCATTTTAAACACTTTTTTGAAGCACAAGATAATAAATTTTTAACAAACAAATTACACAGTCATACAGGCCCTGTGCTCTGCTTTTGAATGCGAAAATTGGTTGGCTGAAAAGTTAACAACCGCACGAATGACAGCTGTTTGCGTGGAGGTATCTCCCCTTGGCGGAAAACTTTTTACTCAACGTAATAATTATCGATAATATTTTTATGAAACTTAGAATTTTATAATTTAGATGTTGCACTATTTGAAAATAAATAAATAAATATTTGTGCTTTTTTTTCTCTTTACAAGCTAATTCGCTTTATTTTAAAAATATAACCCTATTATGGATGATGATTAATGAATGAATGTCATATCATGGCCAGTGACATTGTTCTGAAATCCGCTTTCCATTGATTTACCTTTGTTTGGAGTATTTTCTGTCCCCAAGGCCGATCAACCACTGATGCGACAACTGACGGCTGTTTTGGTAAATAAATTGGTTTCACAATTGAAGTCATTTGGTATAAAATGGTTAAGTAAAAATGGCGTTGATTCTTGGACTTTTATAACGTCTAGAAGAAAAGTTTTCTTTTAAAGACTATAAGAAAATCACTTTAAATATGACGTTTTGATTATATCTTAATAAAATTTACATAATGTGCCCCATCAATTGCTTTTGGCATATAATAATTTAATTATTTAAAAAATTTCTTTGTCTTTTAAAATTCACGCGTACATATATTTTTCAACTCTAATGTGTTTGAAAATATTATTATTTTCGCTTTTTAAACTATGACAACATATGGTAAAAAACGACTATTTCAAAATATGCATTAAATCTCTATTCAAAAAGTGAAATTAAAAAATGTGGGAAATAGAGAAAAAAAGTTTCATATTTCAGTCAACAATCTGTGAAATATGCGAACAGTTTGTGATTTATGCTAACGCCAATAGATGACGCTATCATTCGTAATACGGGAAAAACTCACTAGATAGAGACACCATGGGATTTTCCCGGACTCGCAAACAGTCAGTAGAAACTGCCAATTCAGCTGTTTTCTTTTTCATAATGTGACTTTCGAACTTTGAACTCATTAATAAACACTTTTCATGTACTTTAAAAAACACTTTAGATGGGTCGTTGCTGTGATGATATGAAGACCTGCATAAATGGTCTCATTCTTTTTTACTTATTGGAAGCATAATTTCGCTCCCAGAAAATCTATCCCATCTAAGAATTAAAACTCTAAGCTGTTTCTTTTTATCACATAACTATTTAATCAAGAATTTTTTGTATCATAATTAATAATTTTAAATGTTATTCATAATGTTATATCATTAAATTAGACAAATTCTTCAGTGCAACTCGTGATGATCATTCAACGAATCCACACATTCTTTTTAAAAAAAATTACACAAATTCCAGCTGTGCACTGTGCGATGAATGAAAAATTGGATAACCTTATCACAGGCAAGCAGTTTCTTACCTATTTTTAGTCTTGTATATATAAATAGTAGAGGGTTTAACAATGATTAAATAATTATTTTATAGTGAGCAAACTCCGACCTTAAAAAAAAATCTTAAAAAGTTGGATAAATTAAAAAATGTATTGCACAATCTAGTCACGTATATATCTGCAAAAGATGATTAAATTCTTATGCATAGTTTTTTATCCTATACAGCTTTTTTAAGGGATCTTAATGTTTAATCTTGACAGATTTCAACATTAAACAGCGCTTATAATTCCACAATTCCAAAACTGTCTGCTTTAACATGTTTATCATACACTCTATAAAACTAACAATTTTCATGTTATCAAATGTAAAAGATTTTGCATTATAAGCAGATAAAGTGAATAAGCCACATAAAATCCAATTACGCCAGCAGCAGCAACATTAGTTACTTTTATTTAAAAACAGAAATACCAGTTAATTTAATTAGGTTATCAGTGGTTAAAAATCACTGAATTTTCACTGGTTAATTCCCTTAACCCGGGAGAAATCGCGCATATTTAGGGTATGAATAGTTTTTACTTTGTCACCAATAAATACAAACAATAATTCTTAACTTATTCAGTCAGTGACAAATGTTACAAATTGTAGGATAAAATACGTTAAAGATTAACGTAATTTCCGGCGTATAATCCGCAGCTCAAAGAGTCATTTTTCGACCCAGAAATATTATTTTATAAAATGTAACTTAAAAGATCGCTGTAAATATTTAACTACAATTATTGAATAAAATTTCTGGGTCGAAAAACGACTCTTTGAGCTGCGGATTATACGCCGGAAATTACGGTACTTTTCGAAAAGTAGTGATGATACTTGTAAAATCCGTACGCACTCGGGGTATGTCATACCTCATGCGACTTCTCCCGGGTTAAACTGTGTTATTCTGCATACCTTCTGCATTCTGGGTCGAAAAACGACTCTTTGAGCTGCGGATTATACGCTGGAAATTACGGTACTTTTCGAAAAGTAGTGATGATAATTGTAAAATCCGTACGCACTCGGGGTATGTCATACCCCATCGACTTCTCCCGGGTTAAACTGTGTTATTCTGCATACCTGCTTTATTTCTAGTCGTGTTCTGAGGCATCCAATAATGTATTCTGTTGCAGTGTAAGTAATCTAATTTTTTCCTCATGGCTACTGACCATCTGTGGTACGCGTTATTACTTACCCATCATACTTAGTATAGGGTAAGTCTTGTAATCGTTTTGAAAATGGAGAGATGTATTGCAAATCTTCTTCGAGTGACATCTTGTATGTTACACCACTACACTTACCTCTCGCATATAAAAAAATCTGCATTTTCTCTTCTCAGATCATTAAGTAGAATACACTGTTTTAAGAGCTTAAACCTTCCAGACTAGGAATATAAATGATGATGGTAACGTTTAACATTAGCTATATGCCATTAGATAATGTATTGAATTAAGCGTTTATAAATGCGTTTTCGCTTGTATGTATGATTAGATATGGAGAAACTTCGAAAATGTTAACAATTGGAAAGGCAGTATATGAATATTGTAGATCAGAGACAAATTATATAACATGTAAATTTCATCAGTAATTTGCCACTAAAGTAATTGTTGAAACTGCAAATTAATTTTTAAACATCTACAGTAGGCCTTCCGATTATGGGACTATTTAAACTAAGTTTATAACACGTACCGTAATTTCGCGCGTATGCGCCGTCTTAGTTAAGTCTTTTTCAAACCGGAAATTTTGTTGAAAATAAGAAGTCAAATAAATGCTAAGCAGAAGTAAGTCACATTTTATTTAAAATAAATTCTGGTACAAAATCGAATTGACTGAGGTGCGGCGTACACGCGCGAAATTACGGTAATTTATGTGGTCAGTTAAATAGCAGTATTTACTAAAAGTAGCATTTTATAACGTTTTCAATATGCCCTGCTATTCATCCGACCATATAAATTATGCGTTATAATCATACTTGGATAACCAGAACTGTGGTATATTATAATTTTTAGTTGCTTCAGATCATTTGGGCTCCTTACTGGCGCTGTTGGTTTTGTGAAAAATCTGTCCCTGTCTTGACTTCCTCCGTGTGAATAGAGTTAACATTTTTAAACAAATAAGAAATATATCTTTCAGATTGCAGGGGACATCGTGATTCTACAGATGCTTTCATGAAGAGTATCCAATAAAAGATAATGGACCACTGGTGTAATAATGCGAAGAAGTGGTCCTTTTGCTTTATTATTCCAGAAATTCTAACGACCTTTATAGGCGCAGTTAGATAGCTTGATTTGAAATACATTTTGTTTCATTTATTCAAATGTAAATTTATTTTAATATTGATATACGTTATTTTTTCATAATTTTTTTGGTGTATATTTTTCATTAGTTTATTTACCGTTATAAAAAATCAAAGTTAGATCAACTTGTCTAAATGTCATATAGTGTTCAGTTTATCGTACGCCGGCAGAATGAAATCCAAGACATTGCAGTGTTCTGGAACAGATATGACTACAATCTAAGCCACATTTTCTAAAATCTGCCTGTCATTGGGCAATCAAATATACAGTTTCGTAGACAAATATTACATCCTTTTTCTCGAATTCTATATAATTACAAAAATTGTACAGTGTTACATTTTAACAGTGTTACATTTTACAACAGTGTTACATTTTAAAATCCCTGAAACATTTAGATCTCTATAAAAAAAATAATACCAGAAGCCATTCTAGCATTAGGGTGAATGCGTGCATTGCACAATTTACATACACTATCGTGTTCAGTCAGCTAAATCTTAATAATCCCAAAGCAATTTCTATAAGAAAGCTCTTCTATAACAAAATGACATAGGAGTGATTCAGATGTTTTAAAGAGATAAGCTGATTTATGAACTTAAAATATCTTAAATCTAATTTAAAATAAATATAGTCCCGATTTCATACATTTCGCTTGAAATCATTCGTTATCGATTTTGTAAAAAAAATATTGAGATAGTGAACTATTTATTTGCAGATCTATCATCCCTCAATTTTTTATGCTTAAATAAATACTAACTTTTATTAATTTCGAAGCAATTTCTATAAAAAAGTTGTTCTATAAGAAAATGAGATACGAATGAATCGCGTATTCGAAAGGGGTACATTGATTTATGACGTTAAAAGATCTTTTATCATATTTATCACATTTATCATAACTAATTTAAAATAAATAAAATAGAATGTACATATTTCATACATTTCGTTTCAAATCATTCCTTCTCGCGTTTTCGAAAAATATTGATTTAGTAAATTACTATATCTTTGCAGATATATTTAAATATTGCTCAAACTATTATGTTTAAATAAATACTAATTCGTATTAATTTCAAACCAATTTCTGTAAGATCTCTTCTGTGAGAAAATGAAATAAGAGTTCGAATATTTCAAAAGGGTAGATTTATTTATGGAATTCAAAGATCTCGATTTCTTTCTAATTTAAAGTAATTGATAGTCAAATGCCCACATTCGTTCCAACATTCGTTATCATGTTTCAAAAAAATATTTCGACATTAAACTATTTATTTGCAGATTTATCATTTCTCAAATCATTATGCTTAAGTAAATATTAACTCTTATTAATCTCAAAGCAATTTCTGTAAGAAAAATCTTCTTAAAAAAAAATGTGATATAAGTGATTCGGATATTGTAAAGAGGTATATTGATTTATGAAATTAAAAGATCTTTAAGCCTATCTAATTTAAAATAAATAAAGTCCATATATTATACACTTTGCTTCAAATCATTCGTTTTCGCTTTTGCAACAAATATTGCGATAATGAACTATTTATTTGCAGATTTATCATTCCTGAAATTATTATACATAAATAATAACTCTTATTATACTTAAAGCAATTTCTATAAGAGAGGTCTTCTATAAGAAAATAAGATACGAATGAATCGAGTAGTTAGTTTAAATGGGAAGATTGATTTATGAAATTAAACGATCTTTAAATGCAATCTTATTTAAAGTGAATGAAGTAAAAGTCCACATTTCGTACATTTCGCTCCAAATCATTCCTTATCGCGGTTTCAAGAAATATTAAAACTAGTAAATCTGCAGATCAGGAGCCTCAACGTCAGCTCAAGTCACTGTTTTTTAATCTCACTTTTCATATTATTTAGCATCTTACAATCCGCAATTTAATTTTTTTCTATTGCATACATATTTACAGGCATATAATTCTTCGGAGGTTTCAGAAATTAGAAACGTTAAATTAAACACGGTTTGCGCAATGATATTCTGAAATTCTTATGAACTTCTTATTCTTGTAACTTTTTAGATAAAAAAAAAAAACTTTTATTAAAATAAATTCTTCATTTATGTCAATAGAATACAAAAATTTATTTTGCTAATAAATTATTGGAACAAAATTGTGCGTGTTGCTTTTATTATATCTTCTTTGAAATATCGTTGCTAGGCAACTGATAAATTAAAGAGCAAAGTAAAAAGAAATGCATTTTAAAATTTGTAAAAAACATGAAAATAAAAGTTTTATATTTCCGGAACAGATGCAAAAAAATTTCCAATCATTTAAACAATTAATATCTCAATTCTAATAAATGTATCGTCAATTTTTCTAAATTATTGGATATATTTAAAACCTCCATATCGAAAATCAACATCCATAATTTTACGTTGAAATCCATTATTCAAATATGCGATTTCCATTTCGGTTAAAAATTAAATTTGAAAATCGTCTGCAGTCCCATATGAAAGCATTATAATTTAAAAAGAAATGTTCTATATTTTTCGAACGAATGAACCAAATTTAACCAAAAACTATACAGCTAATTCCGGGTATCTCACCAACATACACACCAAAAATCAACCTAATCGGATCATTTTTACGGCAGTTATCGCGGAACAGACAGACAGACAAACAGACAGACCAACAGACAGACAGACAGACAGACAGAAACCAAAAACTTTTCGGGTCTCAACAGTAAGCCTTCACTGACGTTTCGGCAATAATGAACTATATATTTGCAGATTTATCGTTCCTCATTTATTATGCTTAAATATAAACTTACACTTATCAATATCAAAGCAATTTCATTATGGGCGTTTTGTGTCGAAAATGTGACATGCGTGGTACTCAAATATTTTTAAATGAAACATTAATATATTAAATAAATTGGATGTAAATATCTTCCCTTAAATTAAGTGAAATGGAAATATACACAGGGGTTGGACCAAAATATGGAAACACCTCGTAAAATGCATGTCAGACCTGCCAACTCTTCGGCTTTTTGGATACCAGTAATTTAATACAGAAAATGTTTTTTTATTTAATCTGAGCATTTTGCGATTTAAAAGAACACCATTTTCTCTAAAAAATTACTGGTGGGCAAAAATCCGGAGACTTGGCAACTATGCATGATTGAGCATAGATGTTGATTGTAGCCAAGCCTTCTGTGTAGTTGTGAGTGCATGATACAGGGTTGCCAGTGGGCTACTTTTTTTAATTCAGTTTTCTTGTTTGCCACCAGTTTTTTGGAAAAGCAAAATTCGTCTTATTTAATGACAGTTTAAATAAAACAAAAACAAGGCGAATTATAACAATTTTAAAAAGTGGTGCCAATCAAGCAACCTGAATTTTAAAAAAGTAGCCCACTGGCAACACTGGCATGATGTCTGAGCTAAGTGAAATCAAACGTGGACAGATTGTTGGTGCTCGTATGGTGAATGCTTCCATTACCAAGGTAGCCGAAGTGTATCATGTTTCAAAATGCACCGTATCTAAGAGTTATACCGCATACAGAAAAAGCGAAAACACATCATCCCCTAAGTCACAACGCTGTCGAAAGTATGTGTTAGATGATCGTGACAGACGGTCATTGAAGAGGATTGTGACGTAAAATAAGAAGACGACAGCAGCAAACGTCACTGCTGGACTGAATTTCGGGTTCACAAAGCTTGTCAGCACCGAAACAATAAGAAGGGGGTTCCATAAGTAGGGATTTTCAGGGCGGGCTGCAATTCCGAAGCCACTCATCAGTGATGCAAATGCCTATAAGAGAAAAACATGGTACCGACGTAAAGAAAATCTGGACTATGGAGCAATGGAAGACAATCATTTGGTTGGATAAGTCTTGTGTCATACTATTTCGAAATTCTGGACAAGTTTACGTCGGCAAACGCCGTTTCAAGCCTATAATACAGACTGTTTGATGCCAAGAGTAAGACATGGCGGCGGTTCGGTCATGATTTACACAACCATATCGTGGTATTCCCTGGGTCTTATGATTACTCTGAAAGATCGCATCACTGACCATCCCATGGTACAATGTTTTTCCCAATCCTGATGCTGTGTTCGAAGACAACAACGCCGCTGTTCATACATCTCGGATTGTCCAGGACTGGTTTTGTGAGCATGAAGGTGATTTGTCGATCTTCCCTGGCCACCACAGTCACCAGATCTCGGTATTATTGAGCCTTTATGCTCTATTTTTGAGAGAAAGGGGCGTGATCGCTATCCACCTCCATCATCGTCACTTGAACTTGCCTGTATTTTGCAGGAAGAATGGTATTGTGACGTACGTACTTAAACTAAAAAGAAATAATTCCAAAGGCCGGGAAAGAAAAGCAGCCGATAGTTAAAAACAGAACAAAACTTTTATTTACATGTTGATCTGAGAAGAGTTCTTAGGCGACTGACTGGTGCGTCGACTATTGCATACATAAGATGCGCACGCAACGAAAGGGTTACAGCGCGTGCTGGAAAAATGACCTTGACAGGAGAGGGATAATTTTCTCTCTTTCTGCAACATTCTCCCACCTTTTGAGTGGGCAGCTAAACACTCAAAATCTTTACTTATATTATGCACAAAATACACATTACATAGTACTTACATAAGAAATCACTTATACAATCAAAATACAACCTTACAAATTACAACGTAAATACAGTATATAGTATATGCAAAATAACAATAAACACTGGAATACATATAAAGAAGAAAAGTGAAATTAAGTAAAATAATTACTGAAATTAAATATTCTGAATATAAAATTTACCTTACAGGGGTTTTGACAATTCTGCCACTACTGGTCGTTAAAGGCATAGCCTCATCATTTGTTTCTTGTATTGGATTTTCCAATTCTAATCTGAACAATCGCTGAACTGGCCGTAATAACTCAGAATTGTTTGTTTTTATAAGCGCAAGTCTTATTTGGCCATCTCGACCTGGTATAACTTTTAATACGCGAGCTAGGTTCCAATAAGAACATTTTTTATTAGTATCTTCAAGTAGGACAATTTCTCCTACATTAAGTGATTTGTTTTTATAGCATTTTATAGACTGCTGTCGTAACTGCCCTAAATACTCTGTACGAAACCTAAGCCTTAAAGTTTCTCTTATCCGCTGCAGATACTTAGTTCTTTTACTCAATTTCACTTTATCTACATTATCAATATCTGGTACACCTGACTGTGGAGTTTCATGTAAAAATTTCTCTGGTGTTATAGAAAAGTCCTCATCAATGTCCTCTGATACATAAGTAACTGGTCTGGAATTAACAACTCTTTCACAGTCACACAATACAGTTATTAGTTCTTCATAATCAAGAGAAGCACGACCCAATATTTTTCTTAAGATTTGTTTTACAATCTGAATCAAACGCTCCCACCATCCGCCCCACCAGGCTGCGGATGGAGGATTAAACTTCCACTGAATTTTTTGTTCAGCAGCTTTAAAACGGAGACCATCCCAGTCTACAGTTTGCAAAAATTTCTCCGCGCCTATGAAATTTTTTCCATTATCTGAATATATGGTAGAAGGTCGTCCACGGCGAGCGATAAAACGTCTTAAAGATTGAAAGAAGGATTCGGTCGATAATGAAGTGATTAATTCCAAGTGGACGGCACGATAGACTGCAAAAGTAAACAGTACAATATATGCTTTTCTACCATCTTTCAAATAAAGTGGTCCAGCCAGATCACATCCTATAATTTCAAATACACAAGCATCGCGGACCCTATCATTTGGTAAAATTCCTGGGATGACCTCACATTTTTTTCGCTTTAAACTTTTGACATTTTAGACACTTACTAATACAATTTCTTATGGTCTTACGAGATTTTAAAATCCAATACTTTTCTCTTAAATTTGACATTAACAATGAAGTACCAGCATGTAATAAATCATTATGTACACTCATTATCAACAATTTTACAACAGAATGATCAGATGGTAATATAATAGGATATTTAAAATCGTATTTACCTTCCCGATAAACAACATTTGATTTAGCTCTTATAAGGCCATCACAATCAACTATGGGTCTAAGTTGTCTTAATTTCTCATCATTTTCTCTCTTAAAGGATTCTTTCTGAATTAGTACCATTAAAGCCTTTTCCCCTTTTTCAATTTCTGGTACAGATAAGTCCCTTGAAAGATTTTTGTCAACTTTTTTTTACATTGTCGTAAAACCCAAAAATCCAAGCGAACATCCTTACAATTTTCTTAAATGAAGAAAAATATTTATAATACCACTTAGCATCTTCATCATTTTTTACTAACGTTGTTATAACTGTTTTACGAATCTCAGAATTGACTAAATCTTCATTTGGCTCATTATTCGATTTAGGCCAATTTTCTTTTTTTTCGTGCAACCAATCAGGTCCCTCCCACCATTTCCTCTCAACTAACTGTTCAGCAGAACACCCCCTTGAAAGCAAATCGGCAGGGTTCAGAGAACCTGAGATGTGATGCCACCAATGAGGCGAGGTCAATGAATTAATTTCTGTAACCCGATTTTGAATGAATATTCCCCAATTTTGCTTTCGCTGAATCCAACATAAGGCTGTTGTAGAATCGGTCCAGCAATAAATATCAACCCCTGATAAATTTAGATCTTTAATTATGTTAGATAACAACCTAGAGCCAATATTGTAAGACAAAAGCTCTAAGCGAGGAATTGTAATGGGTTTTAAAGGAGCTACCCTAGATCTTGCTTGTACTAGATTAATTTTTACCCCATCTTCGTCTTCCGCTCTTAAGAAAACGCAGGTACCGTATGCTTTTTTACTGCCGTCGCAAAATAAATGCAAGCTTATTTCTTGATCACTTGCTTTAAGCCCAAACCATCTAGGTATATTTATCAATGAGAGTAAATTTAAGTTTTTTCTCCACGATTTAAATTTCTTTGCCAAATCATCGGGTAGGTTGTCATCCCATTTTAGTTTTGAATTCCATGTTTCCTGTAAGATTAGTTTCGGAATTAGCATCACCGGAGCCGTATAACCAACAATATCAAAAACTTGCTGT
Source organism: Maratus michaelseni (assembly GCA_963931845.1). Lineage (NCBI taxonomy): Eukaryota > Metazoa > Arthropoda > Arachnida > Araneae > Salticidae > Maratus > Maratus michaelseni. The sequence continues at coordinate 77,622,650 of OZ007595.1, read as the reverse complement.
GCTACTGCCAAAACTATTCTTTTTGTTACTGATTCTAATGGATTTATAGCCTGTTCTATTTTACACGATAGTGTATCCGTATGTGTATTCCATACGAGACCTAATAGGGAAACATCCTCTTTCGTGGAGGAATCCTCCTCAAATATTTCATTAATTAAATTGGATTTCCAACATCTTAGATTAAAATGACCTAAAGACATGATTAATTTTGATTCTAAGAAAAACTTTCTCATTTCTATCTCGGAGTTTAAACTTGTTACGCAGTTATCTACGTAGAAGGCTGTTTTCAAAATATCTGCAGAGTGCTTTAAATTTTCTGGAACCGTATTTAAATGATACAGTAAAGTTGCGGCCAATAAATAAGGACTGCATGTAACGCCGAAAACTACCCTTTGATGCCGATATACGTTCACCTGTTCTTGATTTTCTTTATCAAACCACAGAAACCGCAAAAAATCTCGGTCTCTCTCTTTTATCGCAATCTGCAAAAACGCCTTTTCAATATCAGCGGTGACGCCTACGTAATTCATACGAAAACGATTCAAAATTGAGGGGATCATTTCTATTAAATTTGGACCCGTAGCCAGACAATCATTTAAAGATGGAAAACCAGGTAAATGAAAACTAGCGTTGAACACTGGCCTTATATTCGTAGTGCTGTTCTCCTTTATTACCGCCCTATGAGGTAAATAATGAACACCCTTTAGTTTCGCAGTCGATGTCTTTTCGATTATTCTGAGAGCTAACCAGTTTTCAAAAATATCACAATAATCATTAAACTTTCCGGAATTCATCAATTTTCTTTTGGTGTTTAAAATAGATTTTTCCGCATTTATTTTATTATCCGGTAAAAGAGTGTTGTCCAGAACCCGAGGCAACGCAACTTCATATCGCCCCTCACTATTTATACTTAGAGTATCTTCAAAATATTTCTGTGTATCCTCCTGTAATTCAGCTTTCGTTTTACTTATTGGGGGTTCCTTAATTCCCAAACCATCTAACTTCCAAAGATCACTTATACACCGATTTTTAACTAAAAGAGTAGAAATAATAAGAGAAGCTGTACTCTGAGAATTTGGCTCAGTGCCAAGATTAAATTTACCCATTAATGTCCACCCTAATTTCGTATTTATCGCTGTTACGCCACATTTAAGATTTACAATGTTTCCTGTTAAAAGCTTACCTGCAACGTCTGCACCAATTAACAATTTTATTTCCTTATCAACTTTAAAATGTTTGTTTTCTGAATCATTTATTTTAATTCCGTGTAACTTAAGTTCATTTAACCGAGGACCAGAAGGAATTTGCTTAATTTCAGAACAAATACGTTTCTGACTAAGTACTTCTAATTTACACTTATATTTATCATTTACATCACTTAATTCAATTAAATAATTTTTATATACATTTTCTGGTGTTTCAACACCACCAAATAGAGACTGCTTAATTTTCGTTTCACCAATACACGTAAAATTCATACTTTGTGCAACATCTTCACAAATATAAGACTTCATTGAACCACTAACATAAATAGCACGAATAAACATTGTTTTAGAACCATTGTGAATTTTTACAATTAAAGTTTGCAAGAGTACATCTGAAATTTTAATGTAATTATTCAGAGTGCTTGTTTTGTTTTCACTTTTATCTCCAACCGAGATATTATCAACTTTGTTAGAAACTAAATCCGGACACAAAATTACAAAATGCCGATTTTTACAAATTGGGCATCGATGTTTTGACTTACATTGATTAGCCTTATGATTTCGTTTTAAGCATACAAAACAAGCATTCGTTTTCTTAACTATGTCTTTTTTACAATCTAAACTCATAGCAAAAGCATCGTTACAGTTCTCTGAATTATGAAATTTACTACAAAAAATACAATCAAATTTTTTAAACTTAGAATTTTCTTGAAAATTACTACTATTGTTACCGTTATTGGCATTAAGTAATTCATAAGCAGTTGACACACTGCTTTTAGGTTCAGAGGGCTTATTTTTCTTAACAGTTCATTTTTCAGAATTTAAGCAATCACGAGTGATTTTAAGTCTAAATTCAGTTTCTACTTCATTTTTAACAAAATCCATTAACAGATCTAAATCGGTCTTACCTGTTTCAGCTAATGTACTTTTCTGTCGCTCCCAAATTTTAATTAAATCGGTGGGGATTGCGGACTCTATTAATGGGAGCAAGATATGTGAAAACTTGTCTTGAGTAACTCCCAGAGATTCTAAGGCACGCAGCTGTGTTTGTAGTTTGTCATAGAGAGTCAGCAAATTCACTTGCGTTTTGTCCGTAATAACCAGCTTTAAAAGTTCTCGAACGTAAATTTGCATAAGGACACTTTCTTTTCCAAAACGTTCTTTTAAATAGTTCAATGCTTTATCGTAATTTAATTCTGTAGCAGGAAAACTCTCCACGATTTGTCGAGCTATTGATTCAGGCTTAGTAGACTGTAGTAGGTACTGAAACTTGTCGCGGACATCTATTCTTGGGTCTTCATTGATTTTGCTAAACTGCGTCCAAAAGGTGAGCCAATTTTTTGGGTTGCCGTCAAATTTAACTAATTCGATTTCCGGGAGTTTCTGTTTAGCAACCGGTGACGCCATAATTGAAGAAGAGGAAACAGCATTTACTGTATTGTAACTAAGCTTCGTTTTTAACCTGTTACATTTCACCTTTAATGTAGACATCTTCTCGTAGTTTTCCTGAGCTGCCTCATATTCCTTTTCGTAATCTTCTTGAGAGCAGCTTTGTTTTTGAAAAAATTCTAAAAATTTTTCATCTATAGTTCGGAGCATTTTATATTTTTCTTGTAGTTGATCTAGCAGTATTTCCACATCATCTAAATCCGGAGCATCGGCACTTATTAGTTCTTGTAGCTTGTTAGCCGTCTTCGTAAAAGATGATCTAGTGGCTTTTCTCTGCTGCTTTGTACTTTCTAGATCCGTCATTTTTTTTTTCGTAAAAAATACTTAAATACTTAATTTAAACTTACTTAAGCTTAACATTTAACGATCGGCAAAATAAGAATGTCATAATTAACATTCATCTCGGTAGTGGGATGCCAGAATGTGACGTACGTACTTAAACTAAAAAGAAATAATTCCAAAGGCCGGGAAAGAAAAGCAGCCGATAGTTAAAAACAGAACAAAACTTTTATTTACATGTTGATCTGAGAAGAGTTCTTAGGCGACTGACTGGTGCGTCGACTATTGCATACAAAAGATGCGCACGCAACGAAAGAGTTACAGCGCGTGCTGGAAAAATGACCTTGACAGGAGAGGGATAATTTTCTCTCTTTCTGCAACATGGTATAACATCCCCTTGGAAATCATACAGGACCTGTATTTATTTCTTACGAGAAGATTGCAAGCTGTTTTGAATGCTGACTGTTTTTCTACACCGTAGTAGGCTTGGCAATATGTTTTTTAGGTGTTTCATAATTTTTGCCCAACCCCTGTATATAAAACTATAAGACCTATACCATTTTAGTCCCTAATGAGCAGTTAATATTTTTTCATACATATAAATAGAGAATTCAGTAAAGAAAATATAAAGATAATGAACTAGTTATTTGCAGATATACCACACCTTTAATCATAATGTTTAAACAGTTACTTACTCGTACTAATCTCAAACCAATTTCAATAAGAGATTTTTTTATAAGTAAATTAAACGTTGACTGATTCGAATATTATAAAAAAGAACATTAATTTATGAAATTAAAACGAGATTTGAAAGTATTTTATTTTATTTTATGAAGGTTTTGTGAATTATTAATAGTAGATGAGTGTATTTTGAAAGATCTTTAAATCGTTGAAATATTTTACATCTTCAATAAGAATCATATAAATAAAAAATCAGGAGTGACTTCACTTGAATTTCTAAACACTGATGTGTGTTTCCAGAAAGTGCAAAGAAAAGGATTATTTTTAAAATAAATTTATCATACTAGGTCGGCATTAACAGACTTGGCAAACTTTTTAGGTGCGTTCGTAATTTTAAATACGTAGCACCAAAATTCGTCGTCTAGTCCGACCGTCTGTCTGCATATAACAGCGCAAAACCTACCCAACGAATTGTTAGGAATGTAATATATAGAATCGTTGCAGATTTTTGTCGAGTCATTTCAAATTTAATGAAAATCGAATCAAAACTTAAAAAGATATTAATACTAATTAACTTTTCTTTATTCTATTAAATCCTATCGTATGTAATCTATATAATAAAAGCGCAAGTCATGTAACTGAAGAAAACAAATACGGGCTAACCACATATTTTTCCGTATGCCAAGCAGACATTTTTATCCAAAATTATTTTTTCGAATAAAATTGCTTAACACCTTGAAGGGCACCGGTATATTATATATACCACTTAATTTTAATCCCAAAATGTCCCATTGACACCAGAATTTTATAATCAAATTTTGCATTTATAAGGTACATGAGGAAAAACACTTTTACTTATTTAAAAATAAACTCGTTCGCGAATCCTGGTGTCAATCTATCATTTCAATATTTTAGCTACAAGAATGTTTTGCCCCTGAAGGGTTTAAAAAAAAAAAAAAAAAAAAAAAAAAAAAAAAAAAAAAATTGTTCAAAAAAAATGTTTGGTTGAGAGATGAGTTACATTAAAAAATGTATAGATTCTGAGATAACTTCAGTTAAAATTATGTTAACAGTGGAATATAGCAATCCACTAAAGTAAATAAACCAAAGAATCATTCATCGTGAGTCTTAATCTAAGTTCCTAATCTAAGAATCTGTAACAAGGTGGTGACAGATCAGGTAAAAACGTAGTCAAAACAGTGGGTAACATTAGAATTTTCTTATGGAAAAATTCATATTGTTTATTTGAGCGATAAACAAGTCGAATTTTTCTATAAGAAAGTACTGATATCTTCTCCCTTTTTACCTAATGTGTAGCCACTCTGTATAATACAACCAAGAGCGAAAATATACAACCTCCTCCGAGTTACCCGTGATTCCGAAATGCGTTCTTTATATTCAGAAACCTCAGAAATCAATATATTTTCGAGATTTAAAGAATAAATTAAAATAACAAAATTTGTTTTATTGCCACTGACTGTGGAAAATGTTTCGCAGTATATTTTTATAGTGTATTAATCAGTTTTCGAAATACCAGAATATAGGTTGAATAGGCAGCCAATGCAATAAAATGGCAAGTGGACACCATTTTGCCCTGTATCTTACTAAAATCACCAAATAATGAACCGTGATGATAAAGCACTGTCCAACTATTGTACAGCAACAAAATTATTATCTATAAACTATTAATACTTTTTTTCTTGTACTTGGACATATTTAATTAATGATAGGTTAAAAATTACTCATATTAAAAGTGAACCAAACCACTGAAACAAATCATATATCCTAATAAAAATTTTATTAAATGACTGATTTCAAATATAAACAAATACATTTTAATTTCTGTTTATAGTTATTTAAAATATGAATGTGCCCGATTTTATTAACTCATGATTAGTCGTCAACGGCCTATACTGCAATATTTTTTATGTAAAAGTATAGCACATTACAATGTTGATAGTTATTGTGTGTGATTTTTCCATGCACTAGTTAGAAGGTTCACCATCTCTGCCCGACATTATGCACTGTAAAAAATGACAAATGTTTATAAATCAGCTAAAATATAATATAACCAAAAACGAAATTATACAACAACTGCTTCCGAGTTACCCCTGGTTACGAAAAGCGTTCTTTAACTTTAGAAACATCAGAAACCCATATATTTTCCAAATTTAAAGACGCGTCTATAAAAATAAAATTTCTGTTGCTGTCACTGATTTTCGGAAAAGTTTCCAAGTACTTTTTATAGTATCAGGGGTGATAATTCTCCAACTTTTTACATACCAATGTAATCTTAGAGAAAATGTCGTTCTGTTAAATTGCAGAATGTTCCGATTAAATAAACAAAAACCTCTAAGATTATACTGGTATGAAAAAAAATCTCATCCCTGTATTATAATCAAGGTTCACCAAATAAACAGAGACGACAAATATGTAAATCTATGTACGCTAAAGGCGCCTGGCGCATGTAAAATCCTTCGTGGGTGCAAAGTCCTCCAAGTTACTTGTGAATTATACCTCGGGGGGGGGGGGGGTAGTCAGGTGAAGGTCTCGTCACCTGATCAAGGTTCTAAATTACGATACCAATTAATTTCTCTTCCTTAATGTTTGCTTTTGTTTTTTAATCTGTCAATTCAAAAAAATTAAACAGAAACCTTGAACCGGCAAACACAGATAACTGTAGCAAACCACTAGAGAGCAAGCACTGCAGCGATGCCAGCAAAACTATAGTCATGTGGATCACAGCCATGCTGTGATCAGGACATTTCTGCCCCGCTACCAGGTACTAACTCGTAAAGCTAGGCACTCATGCCGGGCAGGTAGGAGCCTAGTTAGCGGTATATATAAAAAATAGTTTATGTAATTCCTACTCATTTTTTTCATATAATTAATAAAGGGATGCAAGTTTTTCAGTCGGGAAGTTATTTAAAAATAGAAATTTTATTCGGCTAATCAGGATAGGTATATACAATCTGATTTTAATATATTCGTATTATATTGGGTTATTCGAAAAGTTCCTTCTGTTTGGAAAAACCAATTCGTCCCGGAAAATTCTACATGTCAATTAGTGGACATTAGCTATCGGAATTAATTTCTAATAAATAAGTGCTATAATTTTCCGGTGCGAACCAACTTTCTCAAACAGAAATAACTTTTCGAACCAACCCAATACAATTTTTCATGCACCTAGATAAAGGTTAATTTGATTCTTCATGCATTGTTCAGGTTATAAGTATAGTTTGTAACGTGTTTCATTTAATAGTGTTAAAATTACTTTATGTTTAGATTTAATCATATCTTCAAACTGATTTACTTCGCTCATTTGTTACAGTTTTAACCTCGGATTTCAGGAAAGAAAAGCATGTTAAGCTAACCTCTGAAATCTATTTGTAATTAATTACCTTTCCTTTAACTATGCATTTCTAAAACAACGTAAGCAAGATGTTAATAAACATGTTGTAGAAACTTTTCTGAAAATCTTTAAAATTGTTGTTAATCTATAAAACAACAGTTAATACTTTATAAACTCTAAAAGTTTAATCAGAAAATCTACACAAAGTCTTAGCAATACCTTTTATAAACCCTGAAATTTTCTAAATATTTTCTAGATAAATTTTTCCTTTCTTAATAGTAAAATAGTTTAGTATGATTTAACAGACACTGCTTTGAGTATTGTTAAAAATGAATTACAAGTAATGCAATAAAGTAAGATTTTTAAATTATGTTTTATTATAATTTATTCATTAAAAAAATTAAATATTTCTTTTGAAACTATTTTTGCGCAAGTTAAATGATAGCTGAGCATGCATGGATACAAGAAAACAAAAAAGCCGGATTACCAAAATAATAAAATTTATTCGGAATCATTTAAAAAACAAGTTTTATTAATAACAACTATGGTATATTTGAAAATCTATTATACCATAACTTGGCAATTGGTTAACATGTTGACGGACACTTGCGGCTATAGCCGTCAAAGTGAAGTTCACTATGTGGCATGACGGCAATAGCCGCACAAAACGAAACTGTCGTTTTTAGACACTACGACTATAGCAGCACAAATGTGCATTTACCGGCGTGCAAGTAGAAACCCAGTGTCATGTTTTGGAAACAATTTTTTAGGTTGAAGTTCGTTTTCCACCTGTTATACGAGTTGCAGCTTTAGTATGCATGTGCAGGTTGGCTAGTGGTCAGTGAGACAGTAAAAAAATGATTATTACCAGTATATTCTTATAGAAAAATCCAAATTGATTATTTGATCCAATAATCAACATAAATCTTTCTATAAGAATATACAGGTTTTTATCATTTTTTTGACTGTATTTTTCCCTGACCACTAGCCACCCTGACGTGGTTGTGAAGGGAGTAGTGCAACCTAATTAAAAGTGCTGAATTAACCAAAATTAAGTTTATTTAAGCAGAAAGAGTAAAACTATACTTCTAATATTCTAAAAATTACAAAAACATATAGTGTCAATTTTCGAACTTCACTTGTTCCTACTGGCCGTCAGTGTGTTAATTGGTCGAGAAGGTCCTTGATGTCGGATTTCAACTGTTAAAAAAAAGCTGGTTTAAAGTTGTATGTTTGTTTGTTTGTTTATGTAAATTGCTATTGGAACTATTTAAGCCTTTCAGAGGCAAAGTACCGTAATGTCCGGCGCATAATCCGCAGATGAAACAATTATGTTTGGACCCAGAAATTTTATTTTATAAAGTGTTACTTCTCAGATCGCTGTAAATATTTGAGTTCAATTATTGAATAAAATTTCTGGGTTGAAACTGAATTGTTTGATCCACGGATAATACGCTGGAAATTACGGTACTTCTATTTGTAAAACGCTGAAATGAATGAATGTCATGAGAATTTACAAAAAAAAAATATTTAAAAATAAGTAAAGGCTTTTCTTTACGTGAGTGAGTAAAGAAACATTTTTTTAAAAAACCCTAAATTATGGTAACAATGTGTAATTTAGGGATTAAAATTAAGCTTTGTAAAAGTGAACCCATATTTCAAGGGATCATCAAATATTTCTTTAAGTGGAGACTTAACATATCAAAAAGACAACAGTTGCATTTTTTCTGTTTATTAGTCTTTGTGAAATGATGTTTAATAATAAATGGTGATTTATTTTTTCAGATATATTAAAAGGAGAGAATTTGCCTTTTTTTTTCATTATACACATGCCTGCTGTGAAATAACTGGTGCAAATACACCTAAAATGGGGAATTGGCATATGTAGATTCTTGAATGGTCATAGGACTTTTTTCTACTACAGTACAGAGTAAACGAAGTCATGACGCCATTGTATTGAAGCAGGTATTAGAAAATAACAAACCTTGATGAAATAATGCCTCACGTAGTATTTTTTATAGTGCAAGTACAAACGACAAAATGTGAGCAACGTTATTCATACACCCCGTAAATTAAATTGCATTTACGAGCCTACATCAGTCATGCGAAAAAACGCGCAAGCTAATGTTAAGTCTATGGGAAGGATCTTGCGCGATTTCTCGCCCGCATTCTAATATTTTTAAATGATTTTTTTGCATAGGACAGCTGACGTCAATCTATAACGTTGTTAGTTTTTACTTTTTCGATTTTTGTTCCAATTTTTTTTATATAAGGGTACTTTCCCTTTCAGAACCGGTTCCAACCGGTTCCAAAATTGAAAATGTCCGCTTATAAAAAAAATGTAACTAAAATCGAAAAAGTAAAAACTAACAACGTTAGGGATCGGCCCCAGCTATCCTATGCAAAAAACCATTTAAAAATATTAAAATGTCAGCAAGAAATCGCGCAAGATCCTTCCCATAGGCTTAACATTAGCTTGAGCGTTTCTTCGCTTAACTAGCGTAGGCTCTTAAGTTGCAATATCAAGGGGTAGACAAAAAAAGAGAGAGAGAAGAAAAATACGATTAATGTGATTTGCAATTTTACTTATTTTACAATCATGTCTAATATCAAGTGTTTGACAGCTTGCACAAAAAATTATAAAGAACAGCTGTGCTAAAGTGTAGTGATAAAATTTGTGTTAAGAAAACTTTCTCCTTTACAATTGCTTTATTTGTATTCAATTTCTTCTTATTAAATATTTTTTAATTCTTTAATTACCTATTCGTTTGAATGATTTAATAGCTGATTCAAATTTTAGTATAAACATTTGAAAACATACACTAGACAATACTCTAATATAATAAAATTCTATTCTAAAACTAAACATCATTAACTTCTTCAGAACTACATTTACATGGGCGTTCACCAATTAACAAACTTTAAAAGACTTTTACATGGCATAACAATCTTTCAGTTTTCATTTTTTGAATACTCAAAGCAAATGTATCTTTCAAAAGTAATAAGACGCAAAATAGAAACATGATTTATTTTACACTAATTACTAAACTAAACGCGTCTTCAACAATTAAACAAGCTAAAAGTGAGAAGGTAAATTTTATATTTCTATCTAAGTACCGGAATTTCCGGCGTATAATCCGCAGCTCAAAGAGTCGTTTTTCGACCCAGAAAAATTATTTTATAAAATGTAACTTAAACGATCGCTGTAAATATTTAACTACAATTATTGAATAAAATTTCTGGGTCGAAAAACGACTCTTTGAGCTGCGGATTATACGCCGGAAATTACGGTAACAGTCAAATTAATGATTCTACAAAACGGAAATAAGACCAGGAACAGTATAATGAGCAGAAATGTACTTCATGTTTAACAAGAACGAAAAATCATGCGTCAAGCATAGATTATGTAACACTTTCCAATACTTCCAAAATAATTTTACAAATCTTTACCATAAGGTGTAAGATTATATCTAACTAAACAATTTTGAAAACATATAACACATTTAAAAATCCAATTTCAGGAATTACCAACATTATTCCGAAAAACATCCGAGCTCTTTTGTGCTGCCCTGTATTTGATCTATAGATTTGTATATATACTAAATAGAATGCTAAATTTTAGTTCGGTTAGGAAACGCGTAGCACAGTTTAAAATTTCCCTTCTGCAATTTCCGACAATAAACAGAAATGTACTCGTGAACTTTTGTGCTTCCCTGTATACAATCATTACAAATTATACACACCAAGTAATAGACAAAAAATGAGTTAAATTTTAAAACGCGTTCAGCAACTTAAAAAGCATTCCCAACAATTATTATTAATAAGCAGTACTTTAACTGAATTATTTTGTGTGTCCCTGTAAATGAACGATGAAAGCTATACACAATATTCTATAGTAAACCTCTTGTAATTTACGTTAGTGATACATATCAATTCCAATATGTTTGAAATAGTGAAACAGTATTAAAATAAACTGCAAACGATTTTTCTTCATAGACCGTAATGTAACGGAATTCTTCTGAGTATCCCTGTACAGGAATTATAAGTGGTATCCACACCGTATTCTATAACTAGTCTCTTGTAGTGCACCTCAGTGATATATATCAATTTCAATATGTTTGGAATTGTTTTACATCATTAAAATAAACCGCAAATGATTTTTCCCCCATAGACCGCAATGTAACGGAATTCTTTTGAGTGTCCCGGTAAAACACTATAAACGCTAGACACTTCATTTTCAATACCGAACATGCTACAGTAAGCCTCAATAACATATATCAATTGCATGACGATCCGAGCATATTTACGCGAGTTAGAGCACGGACAGACAGACAAGCGGAATTCATAAACACATTTCAACTGTGTTGGAAAGTGTTAATAACAAAAAAAAAAAGAAAAATTATGTGTCAAACATAGATTATGTAACACTTTACAACATTAAAATCTAATTAAAATGATTGTTATTATGTGATTTATAGCTGTGATAATAAGACGCAAAATAGAAACATGATTTATTTTACACTAATTACTAAACTAAATGAGTCTTCAACAATTATACACGTGTTATTGTGTGTATAGGTTGTGATTATGTAACTTTTCAACATATTCAGAATACTGTAACAAAACTTCACCATTTAATAGTGAAAGATGATATCAAAATAAAAATTTTGAAAATCGCATAAAATATTTGAAAACGCAATTTCGGCAATTACCACCAGGAAAAGATTTAATTCTTTTGTGTATCTGTATTTATGATCTTTCGGTACTTTTAGTACATATTATGCTAAAATTTAGTTCAGATAAGAAACGCTTAACACATTTGAAAATTTCCGTCATTAAATGGAAATTTATTTGAATTCTTTTGTACAGTCCTGTATCTACATAAATTCTATACTCCAAGTAATATGTAAAGCATTTGTTAAATTTAAAAATGCATACCACAACGGAAACGCACTTCCAACAATTATCGCTCATAGACAGTACTGTAGATGAAAAGTTTTGTGTGTCCTTTTATATATGGGTCCCACCAGTGACTGAGAAGTTCTGCTCTTAAAGCTGGTAGACGGTAGGTGTTTGGTTCAAACCCCTATCGCGCTCGTCGACCTAACCGTTCGGAGTTTTTCGTGGTTTTCTTCTAACCTTGCCGTAAATACGGGATAGGATCCCTTTGAAAGACCTTCAAGGAGGGCACTACTACCCTAGGGCTTATATCCCAAGAGTAATAATCGGCCGCCATAAATAAATCAAATCAACCAACCTTTTATATGAACGATACATACTATGTGTACCATATTTAACAGTAAGTATCTTGTTATGAAAGTCAATTATATATATCAATTTCAATATATTGGAAATAGTATAATATTATTAAAATATATCGGGAATGATATTTTCAGGTAGCATAATCCCTCATAGCATGCATGGTCGCAGTGACGTCACTGTGACGTCAATGCGAGTCACAGTTTTCACGATACTTCTGTGACCAAAATGCCACCATTGAGTGAAGTCACATTGTGACTAAAATGTGGACTTCTTTGAAAATTATAAAAAAAAAAAAAAAAAAAAAAAAAAAAAAACATACAAAGCTATTTCAAACATGTAAGTAAAAGTACATCGTAAAAATACTTTTCTAGGCAATTTTTTAATTTTTGTGACGTTACTTTGACGTCTTTGTAAATCACGCATGTCACGTCATAGCTGCGACCAAAGTACTAACATGTTGGGAATTCACACTGTGACAAAAATGTGAATTTAAAAAATCTTTGAAAATGAGAAGAAACATACATAGTGTCATCTTTACGCATTTGAGAGCTTTAGTAATTTATTATGCCTCTTGGAAAGTAATTTATATTCAGTTATTCATATATCTAACTAAAATAAAATTATCAGCATAATATATATATATAAAAATCTTTTTAATTATGCAATTGTAAATTATCATAGAAACATACTTATTTATGAAAACTAGAAAATGTGATTTTTTTTATTTATTTTTAAACTTATTTTTTAATTTAAAAAATATAAAAGTTTTATTTTTTAGGAAAAATTAATAATTGTGTTAAAATAACTTCAAAGAATTTTGTCAATTATAAATTACTTGTAATCATCGGAACTGACAGAAAAATAATATAATGGAGGGAAGTGTTGTTCACTGTGAAGTGCTATAAAAATGTAGACAAAATGTGAATAGAGATAATCCGATATTTTCAGAAAAGCAAAGTTTCTTTTTTGTATGCTAGGGCTTTATTTAAATTGTTTTCGTTTCTTTATGGATGAAGTAGGTTATGAATATCATAAACATATAAAATAAGTAATTTGCTTCTGTTAGAAGGAAAATACTATTTCATTTTATTTTATCTCCAGAATTTTCAATATAATTGTTATAGCTATTCTAGCCCATATTTGGAAAAAAAAATCTCGACATTTTTTAATTTAAAAATTGCATTTAGCAAACTTGACATAAAATAAAATAAAATAAAACAAACGGAAGTCTTTCATTGTATCATCTGCAAAGCGTTATTTTGAAGCTTGAAAAACAACATATACATATTGAACGGCGGAGGGGGGAAGGAAGAAGAAAACATTTATTCTTTGGTAAAAAATTGGGCAGCTGCTCATTATTTATAATATGGACTCGTCTATCGTCTGCGGTCAAGATAAATTTGAAAAGTGGTTGTTTCATTCGGAAATCGGAAGGATTATTTATTCAAAGTGTTGTAAGCATAAGATGAATTCAAGTTTTGTTTAATTTATTTTCAAATTTTGAAGAATTCTAGCTGGGGAATTTCGTGGTAGCTGTGTTACATATAAGTGTCAGTTATCCGAAATTTCTTGCTGGAAAAGATTCCCTCTAATATGACATCATTAACAATTTGCTAAAAATGGATAAAGGAACACGCGAAGATTTTTTAAATGGATATGCATTAAGATTTGGTAAGTACAAAATATGCTAAAATTAATTTCAATTTGTCTATACTTAAGAGTTATAAATTTACATTGTTTTAAATTAATTATTTGTAATATTTTTAATTCATAATGTAAAACGATATATTCTTATTTTATTATGTTTTAGGACTTAATAGATTTTTAAACATAAATATAAGATTTTGTGAATTTCCATAGATTTGTTTACAGGTATTATTTCTTATTCGTAATGTATTTCATTTTAAAGAGACTTGATCAAAATTATTATTAATAATATATGAAAGGTCTTGCATAAAATATGAGTTTTATTATTAAACATTAGGAATTAATATCTAATATAGAACTTTGCAGCATTACGATAATAACACGATGGCTATTACGTAAGGAAGTACTTGGAAATTTTAAATATTTAATAGAGAAATTTACGTCTGAGGGATTAATGTAAAATAATTATAATTATATTATAGTAATAGGGCACTCTTTCCAGTAACGGGTACTTTTAAGTAACGTCTTTAAAAAATATGTTTTTAATTACTAGTTATCGTTATTATATTCCACTTTTTAAATTCAATGTATGAATGTATCTACAATATGTAACCAATCTCATTGTCACATTTCCACTTGTAAATGTAAATTTAATTGTACTAATAGAAATAAAGGAAAATACTTAAAATTCCAGCAACGAGCATCCACCATTCCAGTACTGGACATCCACTGTGCCAGTAATGGACTTCATGTAAAAAAGTAATAGGTAATTGTTTTATAATTGCGTTTCGAATCTGAACTTAATGAAATTATACTAAATAAACACAATATTCGTTTTAAAATACATATACCAATTAGGATATCAATAATTAATCAAATATTTATGTTAAAAATTAATTGTTCAAGCTAATTGTTGTTATTATCACAAGATGAATACTTTATGTATTTCGATAGCATATTTAAAATACTGAATTTTAGAGAAGTACATTTATTAAGATTACTGAGACAATGATTTTGTATGGAGTTTAATATATATATGTTACGGTCAATATGATTAATCTGGTCATTAATAATAATAACCGGTATTATTAATAGTAATCGGCCACTCTGACAATTCTTAAGGCTGTTCTTCAGAGAACTTTCCTACTGCCCTCGCTAATGTTAAACCTATGGGCGAAGGACGCATTCGTATATTTAAAATATCTCCTCAGGAAATTAATATTTTTAACTTCTGTTTTCCGTGTACTCTTCTTAAAGGATGTTTCTTTTTTTTTCCCTAGTTATCAAAATATTTCATTGTTCTCAAATCCAAAATAACTAATTTCTGACATATTTCTGAATTCATTTTTATTCGGAAACACATGAAATTGGCAGGTGTTCTTAATCAGAATATATTTAATAGAATGACGTTTTCCATTTTTTGGTAACGGCAGAAGATGTTTCAGAAAACACTAGCAAAGTCGGTGTTTTGAACCGAATTTCCGACGCGCAGCGTCAGAAACGGAAAAAAAACGTGACCGAAATTGATCTTAAGTATTTCATTTATCTAAAAATGGAAAACGCTATTCATTCCAAATCGCTTTAATAATCAGGTATGCAAGTGACCTGCGTTTAAATATTTGTTCATAAATGTGTCAGAAAGTTTCGTGATACTGAGCGAGGGGAAATATGGCAAAGTATACACAATTAAAAACTTCAATACTTAACAGCAAAATAGCATAGTTTTAATTATTGTCAATATTTTTGGTGGTTACATAAAACAAATGGAAGTAGAAGTTAATTTTAAAAGTTTTTATTTGCGCAATAGAAGTTCATATTATTGAAATATTCACATATAATTTTTATATTAGTATGCGTTTTTTACATATATAATTTTCTTGCTTAACGACTACATTAGCCGGTTTCCCAATCAGATGCAAAGTTTTAATTTGAATACGAGTTGCACAAAAAAAATTATTGCCGATCCAATCCTTATCGTCGATTTTATCGTAATTTGGTAAAATTTTGTTATCCGAATCTATGCGAAATCATTTATCAGGTTCGGTCGGGTTGAGGGCCAACAGATTTTTTGTTGTTGTTGTTGTTGGGTTAGGGTAAGAATACGGGTTGAATCGAAATATAATTTCAGTCAACCATCATTCATGTTCAGTCATTTTCAAGAAGTATATAACCGGATTCGTGCATGACTCTAGATCCCATCCGACATAGGAAATTGTGTTGTATTACAATTTCTGATAAAATCTGGTTACTCGGTCGTATGCAAGATTCTATTCCGAACAAGACTTACAGTAATAACATTATACCCGACTCGGGTCAGATCGAGTTCACGAAAATCAGGTCACTCGACCACTAAACCAAATCCATTCTGTAGCCAAACAAATCCAAAAAGATCTATCCGAACTTTCTGGATTGGATTCGGGTAAAATCTGGTCACCCGACCCGGTGCAGTGTCGTCACAAACGTCACAAACTTGTAGCATAAAAAAATGTTGAACCGAACAATCCGGATAGGATTCGGGTAAAATCTGGTCACCCTATCCGATGCAGATTCGTCACATTTGACACATTGAAGTCGCACGGTGACTTCACAAAGTAGTCACATTGTGAGGTCACAGAAAACCTTGAAAACGGCCATAACGACTTCACATTTAGGTCACAGTGACTTCACATCGACGTCATTTGACGTCACGACGACTGTCACAAAGTCACAGTGTGACTTCACAGTGACGTCGCCGTGACGTCACCATGTCTTACGGGATGTAACAGAATACTTTTGAGTGTCCCTGTAAATAAACTATGAATGCTACACATTTAATTTTCAATACCGAGCATGCCATAGAAAATCTCAATAACATATATCAGTTATACAGATATCCGACTATATTTACGCGAATGAGAGCTCGGGCAGTCAGGCAGACAAATTGAATTCATAAACCTTTCAAGTATGTTGGAGAGCGTTAAAATGATCTCCCCACTTTTGTTATTATTAGCTTACATTAATCAGGATCTATGACTGATTATATACTTTCAAAAAAAGAAAGTTCGGCATGACGATATTTTTATACGTTTTAATTTATTTCATGCAGCACTATAGAAGTATACCCGTAATAATATACTGATAGTTATAATATGGAACACGCATTATTGCCTAGGTATTGCATGTTTTTGCAATATTTCCAATAAGATAGAAGTATTAGGGATATATTGGTCTGCAATAGAAATATTCGTAATGAAATAAAAATACTAGAGAAATATTGCCTTTATATTACAAGTGTTTGCAATAACATGCAAATATTTCGAAAATATTGGTTTATATTGGCTTGATAACCCATTTTTTCATTCAAAGATACAGGTATCTAATTCAATGCCAAACTGAGATTGTTGTTCATAGAATTCTCATAAAAGTAATTTATTGTAATGATATAAGCATATAAAACATCAGTTTATGCAACATAAATTTTTAACTAATTGAAGTTTATTTTCTGTACCATTCAGCGCACTGTCATCAGTGCTCACTCACGACACTGAAGATGGTACGCTGAATCCAACCGAAACTAGTCAATAATTGGTTATAAAATTCTGGTGCTTAAAACATTGTCTTACCAGCTTATATTGTAATGCGCCAAATATCACCTTAATTGTCATTTTATTGTAACGATATTCTTTACACTTATTAATAACGTGTGATATGTGGTGATATTACAGGAAGTGCTGTCTGCGCACTGTAATTTGGTCAGTGACAGAATATGTACACTAGTCAGTTATGTTTTCAATATTGGGAACAAAAAACTCAGCGTGCACGAGAATGGTGGTCATTTCCAGTTCTCCTTATGTCATCACATTCTACGGAAATGAAAGGTTTTTTAAAATATCTTTATAATGAACGAAAAACCGCTTTCGGATTGGAGTGAAAAACCCTATAATTTTTACTGAACAAATAAATTATAAGCCTAGTTTTCTACAATTTTTGTCGTTGTTGTTTTGACGTGTTTCTCATTCTAAATGTTTATAGTAATATTTTTTAGACAATGTGTATAGTGTACCCGACTCACCGTACACGAGAATGATGACCATTTTCAGTTCTTCTCCTTATGTCATCACATTCTACGGATTGGAGTGAAAAACCCTATAATTTTTACTGAACAAATAAATTATAAACCTAGTTTTCTACAATTTTTGTTGTTGTTGTTTTGACGTGTTTCTC
The DNA here is from genome assembly GCA_963931845.1 of Maratus michaelseni. Taxonomy (NCBI): domain Eukaryota; kingdom Metazoa; phylum Arthropoda; class Arachnida; order Araneae; family Salticidae; genus Maratus; species Maratus michaelseni. The sequence continues at coordinate 77,604,572 of OZ007595.1, read as the reverse complement.
ATTCTAAATGTTTATAATAATATTTTTTAGACAATGTGTATAGTGTACCCGACTCACCGTACACGAGAATGGTGACCATTTCCAGTTCTTCTCCTTATGTCATCACATTCTACAGAAATGAAAGGTAAGTTTGTTTAAAATATTGCTACAATATCTTTATAATGACCGAAAAACCGCTTTCGGATTGGAGTGAAAAACCGTATAATTTTTACTGAACAAATAAATTATAAGCCTAGTTTTCTACGATTTTTGTTGTTGTTGTTTTGACGTGTTTCTCATTCTAAATGTTTATAATAATATTTTTTTAGACAATGTGTATGGTGTACCCGACTCACAGTACACGAGAATGGTGACCATTTCCAGTTCTTCTCCTTATGCCATCACATTCTACAGAAATGAAAGGTAAGTTTGTTTAAAATATTCCTACAATATCTTTATAATGAACGAAAAACTGTTTTCGGATTGGAGTGAAAGATCCTATAATTGTTATAGAAGAAATAAATTATAAGCCTAGTTTTCTACAGTTTTTGTTGTGGTTGTTTTGACGTGTTTCTCGTCCTAAATGTTTATAATAATGTTTATAATTTTTAGACACTATGTATAGCGTACACGACTCAGCGTACACGAGAATGGGGGCCATTTCCAGTACTTCTCCTGCCATCACATTCTACGTAAATTAAAGTAAGTTTGTTTAAAATATTGTTACAATATCTTTATAAGGAACGAAAAACTGTTTTCGGATTGGAGTGAAAGATCCTATAATTGTTATTGAAGAAATAAATTATAAGCCTAGTTTTCTACAGTTTTTGTTGTGGTTGTTTTGACGTGTTTCTCGTCCTAAATGTTTATAATAATGTTTATAATTTTTAGACACTATGTATAGCGTACACGACTCAGCGTACACGAGAATGGGGGCCATTTCCAGTACTTCTCCTGTCATCACATTCTATGGAAATTAAAGTAAGTTTGTTTAAAATATTGTTACAATATCTTTATAAGGAACGAAAACCCGTTTTCGGATTGGAGTGAAAGATCCTATAATTGTTATTGAAGAAATAAATTATAAGCCTAGTTTTCTACACTTTTTGTTGTGGTTGTTTTGACGTGTTTCTCTTCCTAAATGTTTATAATAATGTTTATAATTTTTAGACACTATGTATAGCGTACACGACTCAGCGTACACGAGAATGGGGGCCATTTCCAGTACTTCTCCTGTCATCACATTCTACGGAAATTAAAGTAAGTTTGTTTAAAATATTGTTACAATATCTTTATAAGGAACGAAAAACTGTTTTCGGATTGGAGTGAAAGATCCTATAATTGTTATTGAAGAAATAAATTATAAGCCTAGTTTTCTACACTTTTTGTTGTGGTTGTTTTGACGTGTTTCTCGTCCTAAATGTTTATAATAATGTTTATAATTTTTAGACACTATGTATAGCGTACACAACTCAGCGTACACGAGAATGGGGGCCATTTCCAGTACTTCTCCTGTCATCACATTCTACGGAAATTAAAGTAAGTTTGTTTAAAATATTGTTACAATATCTTTATAAGGAACGAAAACCCGTTTTCGGATTGGATTGAAAGATCCTATAATTGTTATTGAAGAAATAAATTATAAGCCTAGTTTTCTACACTTTTTGTTGTGGTTGTTTTGACGTGTTTCTCGTCCTAAATGTTTATAATAATGTTAAAATTTTTAGACACTATGTACACGACTCAGCGTACACGAGAATGGGGGCCATTTCCAGTACTTCTCCTGTCATCACATTCTACGGAAATTAAAGTAAGTTTGTTTAAAATATTGTTACAATATCTTTATAAGGAACGAAAAACTGTTTTCGGATTGGAGTGAAAGATCCTATAATTGTTATTGAAGAAATAAATTATAAGCCTAGTTTTCTACAGTCTTTGTTGTGGTTATTTTGACGTGTTTCTCGTCCTAAATGTTTATAATAATGTTTATAATTTTTAGACACTATGTATAGCGTACACGACTCAGCGTACACGAGAATGGGGGCCATTTCCAGTACTTCTCCTGTCATCACATTCTACGGAAATTAAAGTAAGTTTGTTTAAAATATTGTTACAATATCTTTATAAGGAACGAAAAACTGTTTTCGGATTGGAGTGAAAGATCCTATAATTGTTATTGAAGAAATAAATTATAGGCCTAGTTTTCTACAGTTTTTGTTGTGGTTGTTTTGACGTGTTTCTCGTCCTAAATGTTTATAATAATGTTTATAATTTTTAGACACTATGTATAGCGTACACGACTCAGCGTACACGAGAATGGGGGCCATTTCCAGTACTTCTCCTGTCATCACATTCTACGGAAATTAAAGTAAGTTTGTTTAAAATATTGTTACAATATCTTTATAAGGAACGAAAAACTGTTTTCGGATTGGAGTGAAAGATCCTATAATTGTTATTGAAGAAATAAATTATAAGCCTAGTTTTCTACGCTTTTTGTTGTGGTTGTTTCGACGTGTTTCTCGTCCTAAATGTTTATAATAATGTTTATAATTTTTAGACACTATGTATAGCGTACACGACTCAGCGTACACGAGAATGGGGGCCATTTCCAGTACTTCTCCTGTCATCACATTCTACGGAAATTAAAGTAAGTTTGTTTAAAATATTGTTACAATATCTTTATAAGGAACGAAAAACTGTTTTCGGATTGGAGTGAAAGATCCTATAATTGTTATTGAAGAAATAAATTATAAGCCTAGTTTTCTACAGTTTTTGTTGTGGTTGTTTTGACGTGTTTCTCGTCCTAAATGTTTATAATAATGTTTATAATTTTTAGACACTATGTATAGCGTACACGACTCAGCGTACACGAGAATGGGGGCCATTTCCAGTACTTCTCCTGTCATCACATTCTACGGAAATTAAAGTAAGTTTGTTTAAAATATTGTTACAATATCTTTATAAGGAACGAAAACCCGTTTTCGGATTGGAGTGAAAGATCCTATAGTTTTTATTGAATAAATAGCCTAGTTTTCTTATTATAAGCCCAGTTTTCTACAGTTTTTTTAGTTTCGACGTGTTTCTCGTCCTAAATGTTTATAATAATAATTTTTATACACTGTGTATAAAGGATCTTAAAACCCTAAGAAAATATTACAGTTATGGATACAACTTCGAGAACAGTTAATTAATGCTTCCTTCCATCAGGTAGAGGAAAATGCATTTACTAGGTAGGGCAGAAACTGTCTCTGGCACTGCTGCTGCTGTCTCTCTCATTGTTAATGTAACTACATACTTGCTTTACATAAGCTGTGAATTTTTCCAGAAATATAATTGTGGTTTTAATAATTTTTTTTGGATTAAAGTAAATGTTCTTCTATTTTTCTTTTTATTTCTTCAATTTATTTGCTATAAGGAATTGTCTAGAATTCTCCTTGTTTATATATGTGATTTATGTAAAACACTATATTTTAAAATATATTTATTTTAGATGATTTTGATTTACTGTGCGAATGTCGCCCTCTATTTTTTTTTCTTTTTTAGGTGTGGGGCTAGATTACAAAATTCTCCAGAAAATATAAAAAAATATTTTTTCTAGGGAGTTGTTTTATTCTTCAATTAATCACATAATTTTTTATCATCAATCATTCAAAACATTTTCTTTAGAACAAATCAAGTAAACGTTTGTTTAATTAATTTCATCATATATAATCCCAAACTTGTGACTTATTTCATGTTCCATTTGTTTGTATTTTTATTTTCTCTTTAATATCTATAAATAAATTTTACTTGATAACAAGATACCAGAGATAAATTATCTAACTCGTACGGTTACTATAAATCATAATAATCCCTCATTTATTTATCTCTGTGTCATTAAAGTAACTTTTTCTTCATTAAAGAAACAGCAGTTTTTTCGGTATAATTGGTGAAGCCTCAATTCTTGACTCCTTTTGAATATTTCAAATATAAAAGCTTACTTTTCTTTAATTGCTGCAATTTTTTTTCCTTACTCTTTTTTCCAATTTATGGTGGCTGGCGCGTTTCTTTTTCATGCTTTTTTCACTGTCATAAACTGCTATGAAAATAGTCATCAAGACTACGTAATTTTAGTACAGAATTATGCAATTAAACAATCACCAAGAAAGTTAAACTCAATTTGTACCACTAAAATTTAATGAAATAATTATATATAAAATATTTCTTTTCAGCATTTTTACTTCTTACGAAATCTATAATTTTTATACGCGAAATTTAGATTTTTTCTTCAGTTTCCTATAAAGAGGTAGGTAACTTAAGCATAGTTTGAATGTAAAATATATATTTATTTATTGATGGGCATTATACCGAAATTCATCCAACCATTAAGTAATTTAGATCTAGATTTTGTCATATGATTCGCGTGATTTGATTGAGACTATAAATGCAGTTACGATACTATTGAAACAGTAGAATGAGGGATAGACAACTCATTTTATGCGAATGTGATACGCTTGACTGAGACTGAGTTTACTTCCGAATAATTGTATTTTGTTTGTTTTGTAGCTGTTTAACCCCTTCATGACTAAAGTACTTTTGTAGCTAAAATACTGAAATGATTGATTGACACCAGGATTCCCGAACGAATTTATTTTAAAATAAGTAAAAGCTTTTCCTCATGTACCATATAAATTTAAAATTTGATTATAAAATTCTGATGTCATTGTGGCATATTGGGATTAAAATTAAGCGGTATATATAATATACCGGTGCCCTTCAAGGCGTTAAGCAGTGTTTTGAGTCAATTTGGGATTACGGTATTGGAATTTATTTAACCAATTAAGGACCAAATTATTTTTCTCAATAAAATACAAATATTGCGATTCTCACCACTTTTATATTATAGCAACCTAAGAGTTACTTTATCATGGTATTTCTTGTATCGAATAAAGCTAATATTTATCCTAAAAACAAACTGGTGATATCTTGAAGCCTGGTGTCAGAAACATAATATTGCGGAAATTCAACGCCAGTTTTTAATGGTTTTATAGTGTCACTAAAAGAAACTTCTATTACATATTAGTCATTTTAGGCTAGCATATTTTCATGTGTTGTTAGGTGTGAAGGTACATATTTGATATATTTTACTATTGTTAAATCCCAGATTCTTGTCAAATGTTCATACAAAAAAGTGTAACGTTCAAAGGTCGAGTATGTAGCATTATGTTTTTAGATATGTACAAAATAGATGCAGCTGAAACAAATAAATGATCTTGTAAAGATGGCGTTCTAAAATAAATATTTATTTTGTTGAACCGTGTTTCATTTCATTTAGAAACTGATTTTTTCAATGCAATAAAAAATTTCAGCTCTTCAAAGCAGCAGGACAGATGCAAAATTTTTTTAAGTATATAAAATTAGCAGCAAATATTATTTTAATGAAAATGTGTATTAAAAACAAATCAAAAACTGAAAATTTGTTACACTTTATTAAAGCTGTACTTTCTATTCTTGTAAGAAAAAAATTATTACTTCCTTCTACATAATCTATATACACTGTTTTTTCCATTACAAACTAGAAGATTTTATGCTACAATGTTTCATACATGAATTTCTTTTCTAAGGATTTTATAGATTTCATTTTTTCCTTGCAGCTTTTATCCTCGTATGTTTTATAAAAGAAAATTTTTAATATTTATGACGGTCCACATTTTTTCGCGAAATATTAGGTTTGTGAGACAGCTTAAAACTAGTATATTTAGAAAAAAAGTTAAAGCAGCTCTCCTTGGAAAGCCTAAGCTCTTTTATTATCTTTTCTCGGGAATTCTTGCTGATTTTATTTGTATATTGTGCTATTAAATTTTCGTTCTCTTGTTACTGTAGTTAATTAATTTTTTTAATTTATGAATTTATACAATTTTTACCCTTTCCTTTTAGATCTACTTAATTTTTTTTATTACTTTTTTCCTGGTTACCATCTTTATTTTTTTTTATTTTGCTTTTTTCTTCTAAAGGATCTTATATTACTATGTGTCATATTTAGCTTTTTGATTTCAAGCATAAGAGATTTCTTTTTCATGTCTTATATTTTGAACAAGATAAATATTTTCATTTATTATCTTTTACAACCCTGCACAGGAAACAGCTATATGAAGTAGTCCAATATTGGAATAGTGCCTAAAATAAAAAAGAAATTTTTCTGAGAAGAAAGTAGTAATTTTTTTTTTTTTTTTTTTTTTTTTTACAGTACTGATATTGAAGATTGTTTTTTTAACTTCATTCTTACATTATGTGAAGTAGTTAGTCGTATCTATCACTTTAGTCTACTAAAATTACTTCTGTAATTGCTGATTTATTCGAAAAAAATGGGTATTCCAATCTATTATTATTATTATTATTATTATTATTATTATTATTTTTTTTTTTTTTTTTTTTTTTTTTAGAAATACCAAGAATAATTATTTTATTCTGGAAGATATGTAATATCAAGAATTGTGAAATAAATATTCAAAAATCTATTAAAACTTTTCACAATGAACAGTCATAAATAAATATTGAACAACTGGATTCTTTCTTTACTTTCGTTATTCTACATAAATTGAGAAGCTGGCTGCATTTGATTGTATGTTGGAGATTATCTCTTGCATTATTATTTTTTTTAAACATTGTGTTTGGAAGACATAACTTTTAATATAAAACACACAATAACCGTTTGCGAATATCTTTTTCATTCATAATTTTTATCTGAAACCATAAAGATTGTTCTTCGAAAAGTATTTTAATATTTATTCTAACATCAATCTATTTTGTTGGTTGTAAAGTTTTCTTGCTGAATAAAATTATGTGTATATTTAACTTCTTGTCAAAGAGGTGGTGGGTAAGTTAACTCGTATCTATCACTGTAGTCTTCTTACATTCTTCCTTTAATTGCTGATTTTTTTTTTTTTAAAGGTTTATTTTTTTTTTAAATATTGCCAATGGCATATTTTTAGAAATATCAAGAATAATTATTTTATTCTTGAAGATATGTAATATGAAGAATTGTGAAATATTCAAAAATCTATTAAAACTTTTCACAATGAACAGTCATAAATAAATATTGAACAACTATATTATTTCTCTACTTTCGTTATTCTACATAAATTAAAAGGCTGCTGCATTTGATTGTATGTTGGACATTATCTCTCGCATTACTTTTTATTAAACATTGTGTTCGGAGGGTATAACTTTTAATATAAAACACACAATAACCGTTCGAGAATATTTTGTTCATTCAGACATTTTTATATAAAACCATAAAGGTTGTTCTTCGAAAAGTATTTTAATATTTATTCTAGTATCAATCTATTTTGTTGACTGTAATGTTTTCTTGCTGTATAAAATTATACATAAATTTATCTTCTTGTCAAAGAGATGTTGAGGAAGCATCTATTAAAGTATTGCTCGATAACAATTTTATGCATGTGGCTGATGATATTCTTCTGTTAAAGAAGATGCTATCTTCTAATCTGCAAAGATGAAGATTTCATAACAATAACCCAGTAAAAGTTTTTTATAATATATGCGTAACGATATTGCGTTTCTCTCTCCCCTCTCACTCTCTCTGTCTTTCTCTTTATTCAGGGAAAATTATGGAAGGAATATATTTTAAAATGGAAATTGTAAGATTTGCTCTCTCTAAGCTTGCATCCTGTGGTATTGTTTTTGCTTGCCAGTTTAACGATTCTTAAGATATATCCGCACACCTGTGAAACTCCAGTTTCGATTAAAATATCTATTTTTCATTTTTGCAATAATATTAAAATCCGATTTTTTTATCTAACGAATTCTGCTTTAATTGTGTCTGTATCTGAATTAGAACCCCAGTTACAGCCGTTTAAAGTTACATCAATTACAGCCTTGTTGTAGAATTTTACAACCGAAAATATCGTTCTGCAAACCGGAACTAAGCTGAAATGTATGTGTATATTCTTCTTTTTCGAGAGTTAGCATTTAAACTGGATTATATTTTCAAGAAAATACATGGAGTATATAATTAAACCTTTAAATTATAATTATTATTTTTATAGCAAGAACCGCCTTTAAAAGTTATTTTTAGCTTTTTCTCAAAATGAAGTTTTTCAGATTTTTACTGTTCGCAAAACATCCTATAGCAAAAAATTATGCATGAAATGCCTTGATTTTTTTAAAACTTATTTTAGAAATGTTTATTGAGGGAATAGACTACAATTATGATGATATATTAATTAGTTTTATATTTACACTGGTATAAATTCAAAAGTTGCAAAAAATTTTACGAATATTTCAGTACATTTGTACTTCAAGTGCCATAGCTTCTGCGATAGAGATGCTATTATAATGCGTCCAGTCTATGTCTTAGTGAAAATTTTGTTTGAAAATTGGTTGAAATTTTTGTTGATTTTGGTTGAAATTTTTGTTGATTTCGGTTGAAATTTTGTTGAATTTTTATTTTGCGATTTACAAAATGTGAATGCATTGATTTGATTTTGAATTATCACGTTTTGCACAAATGTCAATTTTTTACATAATTATGAATATTTTTAACTTTTGAAAATTATTTCTGTGTAATTTCTAAAATATTTACATAATTTTCAAAGTTTTAACTTAAATGTCATTAGAAAAAATTGGTATAAAGAGAAAATTTCAAATTTCAAAAGATCACCTGCGAAGGTATGCGGATACGTTAAAATAAAAAATAATTAATAGGATCGTCATGAGGATTTGTTTTCGAACACCGTACATATTTTGTTTCTAATGTAAGGACGAATTTCATTATTTTGTTTTATTTTTTGCATTACCCTTTGAATTGAGAAACTATTACATAACGGAAAAAGACAACTCAAACTCTAAAAGTGTTAATGCATGAACAAGCATTAAATACCATGAAAAATAAGGATGCTTGAATCCAAAAGAAGCGTTTTTCCCTAAATTCAAAGTGCAAATTTTATACTTCCTTGCGTACTTCATCTTAAAATGTATTAAAAACGCTAGAAATCCTAAGACACATCCTTTTAACACACGGTTAAAAACTGGGCGAAAAACTATAATACTTTTCGACAGCTGCATTTTGAGAAATTATATAAAATTTAAAAAGATTATAATACTCATTAATATTTAAAAGCTTTTGATTTTTCTTGCGAACTATAGACAAAATGACACGTTTTGTACTTATTAAAATAAAAACCATTTATTTTTTCATGTAAAATTTTGATGAGAATAATCCCTTATCGCGTTTCACATCGCATTTAGTATAATAAATACCTATTAGATTATCGCTTAAGTTTCATTTTTATAAATTATATTATATAGCATATATTTATTTTTATCTAGTTTATAAGTTCACAAACAAATAAGAAATATCGACTACAATAGAAGTGACGAACCTATGTCACGTGCAGCCAACGAGGCACGTACTTCAATTTCTATGGCTTGCGAAATATTTTTACTTCTTTATCATTATATAGACGAAATTTATTTTTCTTTCTGTTACAATCAAACTAAATGTTTAACATTTAGAAACTATCACAAATAAAGTAACTATTTTTGTTTGAATTACCATATTAAAAAAATCCTTTTTCTATTGTTCTGTGTCGCGTTTTCTACACTTAACTAATTTCCTTCATATTATGAATTAAAAAACTTCATTTTTTTCAAATGAATTTATTAAGACAGTTACAGCTAACATCACAGTCATAGAAAGCGACTGATTCTGTTAACCAGTGTTTCATATAAACAGAATATATTCCGATTTATTTTAGTGTAAATGCTTGGCACATTACAAGTAAATATTGTTTGTGAATTATTGATCTGCGCTCATAAAAAGGCCAGCCAGTCCCGGACTACAATGTACTACAACATATGCTATAACAATGTTTTACTTCAATAAACAGGATGCTTGTTTATTGAATCAAGACGAATCAAGAGACGTATGTCTCTTAAAAATTCATGCTGAAAAAGTTATTAAATTTTCCAAATTATTCCATACATTCTAGATGAATTTATTATATTATTATTATATTTCACTTATTTTAGCCTCCATTTATTATAGGGAATTTGTCAAAAGGGACGTCTTTAAAAACGAAATTCTAAAATCTTTTATGCATGAAGAAGTGTTACAATCCTTGGGGAATAAGAAGGCTTTAATCCAAAAAGCAGTATTTCCTCTTGAGTTCAAAGGAAGAATGAATTTTTACACATTCTTTCGTACATTATCTGAATATATGTTGAAAGATACTACAAAATAGAGAAAAATCCCTTTCACGCACGTTTGAAAACAGAAGTAGAAAGTTTTTGCTTACTAGTCTAAAATTTTATGTTGAGATATAATGTAAAATTTGCTATGATTATAAAATCTATTTCTTACATAAGCCCTAAATATAGCGACATTAAAATGAATTTCTATTTCGCTGGATTATAATCAGGTTTAATAAATAAATTTTGAACCTCCATCTATACACATTTATACTGTTTTATTCAGTATCAATAATGTATTCAAATAAACTTTTGAAAATTTTAAAAGCGGTACTTAGTCCGTATTAGCTACATGCCAAAATTAATTGCTCTAGAACGTGCCAAAGATCGCTACTTGCTGTGCAATCTTTTTGATTTTGATAAATTCAGTGGTTTAAGTAAGTAGTTCGATTACATGTCGGATAAATTTGTGTTTTATTACCAGGACTTGACAAATGCGGTCAACAGGTCGTCATTGGCGACGAAGTTTCTCTCTCTCTGGCGGCCAAGTTTTTCTCTCTGGAAAACAAGTTATTTAATCTGGCAGTTTTTTTTGTTCAAAAATATACTTAAGAAATTAGCACAAACGGCATTTTTTCTCTCCCCCACCCCTACTCAAGAGCAGCAAGCAGTGATCTTTCTCTTCTATCGTACTTTTAATTGAAGAAAGTTTAAAACGCATTTTCCATCTCATGCACAGAAAACGCCATGCATTTCCGCTATAGCCAGCTAGCAAGTCATGTGATTAGAATGTGGTGGAGAGGGCTGTTTTATTATTTTAGAGATATATAATTTCGATAAGTTTCATTAGAAAACTTAGATTATATCATTGTTCTAAATTGCGTATTATTCTAAACTATATAAACTAATAACTCTAAACTATGCTTGTTATTATTTTTCTCAATTAATTAATTAAATAAAAATTATGTGTTTTTTTAAAAATCAATAATGGGGGAGAGGTAAATATTTTTTTACTGGCGACTAGATTTTTTTCTGGCTACCATATTTTATCAAATTTGCAAAGTCCTGTTTATTGCTATTATTTTATTGTTTATTTATTTATTGATGAAGTTGCAATTTCCTTACAAAATATTAGCCGGAAACAAATGCTAAACTATTTATTTTGTTTTACGTGCAAAGGGGTTAATCCTTCGATATCGGGCTTCTGGCGATAGAGATAGATTTTTTTTTTATTATGTTTGAATATTATTTTAAAAAACTAAAGAAAAATTATATTTTTTGATACCGTTTTAAAACAAATTGCATTTAAAAGAACATTTTTTGTGCTATTCGACGGATAAAAATTGAAATTGTGTGATGTTTCGAAGTTTTTTAAAAAATTGCAGTAAAATCTAAATTTACTAAAAATTTGTTGCCGCCATCAGTATTACAGCGTTACTTATCGACATGTTTTTGCTGTATAATATAAATTAAATTTCCCGCACTTTAGTTCCAATTTATTACAGAAAACTTGTCAAAATGAATATCTTTAAAATGAAAGTCTAAAATCCTTTATGCATGAACAAGTACTACAGTCTTTTAGTAATAAAAATGCTTGAATCCAAAAAGAAGTATTTCTCCTGGAATTCAAAGGAAGCAGGAATTTTTACACATTCTTTTACACATTTTTTTGGAAATATGTTGAAATATGCTACAAAATCCCGAGAAAAATCCCTTTTATCCACGTTTGAAAATATAATTAGAAAATTGTTCTAAAACTATATTTTGAGAAATAATGTAAAATTTATTATGATTGTAAAATCTGTTTTTTATTTAAACTCGAAATATAGCAACGCTAAAATGAATAAGTATTTCTATTTCCCTGGATTATAATCGAGTATAATAAAGAAAATCTGAACTTCTACTTATATAATATTTTTTTCAGAATTGGATGGAAAATAGCATGTTTTGTGCTTTTTAGAAAAAAAATATAAAATACTTTTTTTAATGTTTGCCCAGTATAATTCTTACTCACTATTTTCTTTGTATTCTAGATAATTCTTTCCTATACTTTTTTCTATAATGTTAAATTTTTATATACTGTGTAAGTTTTTACTTTTATTCAACTTAAAAGTAAATGTTAATATACACAAAACAATATATCAACTACAGTGAGCCTATGCGCGGTTCCCAATGGTCCGAAAATTTTCATGGTGGGTTTTCACGATATTTGGAACAAAAATAACATTCGGGTCAGTTTTATACAAAAATCTCTACTATAATCCGAAAAAGAAAAGTTTTCTTTTTGAAAATGTGGACCGAATGCCTGACCTGTATATGTACAAGAAGTTATTTATAATTGGTTGAATTTAGAAAACGTAAAGTCAAACGTAAACTCTTTACGTCAAGCATTCTGGCAAATGTTACCACGCATGTGCAGAAAGATGGACAAATACAGTGAACTCAAGAAGTACTTTTCCAATAGCAGGGATGCCACTAACAATTTATTTTTTATTATTTTGCCTACCACTATTTTGAAATATAAATATCCTACTTTGGAGATTAGTATATATTAGGGTGGAGTGAAATATATATATATATATATTTTTTTTACAAAAAACGGATAGGTGCCAAAAGTTGCTTTTATACTAGTACATCAAATATCTGAAATTTTACCGCTGAAAAAAATGGCTTGAGTCTGCGCTTTTGGTCCAAATGTCGAAATTTGGGGTAACATTTGACAATTTTTCAAATATAATAAAAATTTTCTGTAGAACTGATTATGATTTAATAGTTTCACTTGAACCTTTCTTAATAAAGACTTAAAATATTGAAACGATAAAACGATATCTTTATTATTTTTAACTGGAGCAAAACTGACAAATTTCGTAAAAAAGGGGCGTTGCCATTCTGGTACAGCATACAACGACTCGTTGAAAAAAAATTAATAGAAAGAAGATTAAATAAAGAAGAACTGCAAGTAGAAGATGATACATGTGAAATTGAAATAAACGAATCAGTATGCAATCATTCAATAATAGATACAATTGAATTCCCATCTTCTTTGAAACTTTTCTAGGGCATGTGATAGCTATAGAATTTCTGATCGGTCTGCTGCAGTTCTTGCTTCAGCGGTTATTCAGGATTGTGTATGTACAGCAAATGACACTGGAAAACATTATGTACCCGTACCCGTACCCGTTACAGATAGAAGCAAGGTAAGGCGTGAAAGCCAATCGGCTTGTTCGTCTCAACGTAAAGAACAGAACCCTAAAACAGAAATAAGAGCCTTACTCTATTTCGACTCCTGAAAAGATGACACAATGTGTATAGAAAAGAGAAGTGATAAACATGCGTATCGTAGAATTATGAAAGAAGAACGTGTTACTATCTTAGAAGAGGCTGGCTCCAAATATTTGGGGATTAATTTTGTCTAACATTTCCTCATCTGGAGCATCAAAAGATTGTTTTAAATGCATATCAAAGTTTTTAAAAGATGAAAATATTGATTTGTCCAGCCTCTCATGCTTGAGTTGTGATGGGTGTCCGGTGTCCTGTGAATACGGGGAAGCATACTGAAGTAATCCGCCGAATGGAAGAGAAGCTTGCAAGACCATTGCAATGGATCATATGCCACCTCCATTTAAATGAATTGCCTCTGCATCATTTGTTAGGCATGATCGATGGGAAAACTTCTGGACCAAATGTATTAAGGAAATCCTTGTCCACGTGCCATTCACTCCCTATTGCAGGGGGGGCCACTGATGACTATTTTTATATTCTATTCGCACCACTATTTTAAAACAATTAATTTTGTCCTATATTTCTCTTTCATATGTTGTCAAAGTGTATGTGGGAAATTTTTGTTTTGAGAAAGTGGTGCGAGATAGAATTAAAAAATAGTCGCCAGTGGCAGCCCTGCTATGCAGTTTTTGAACCTAATAGTAATAGTTAAGTAAGAGTAATTTAGAAAACATATTTCTTGAAATCGATGAAAAGGCACTCAGCACAGACCACAAATACCAGCTGGACATTTGCAAAGCTATTTCATCAGGATATTGCTCTAAAGAACTAGCGAATAGGAGCCTAGGAAAATTGACCCACGCAATATGACTTCACCTTAATTATTCGCATTGACTGCGCGTCAGAGTCTCTATTTTCACTCACAAAGTATGTGATCTAAGTTTATGCCCCAGGATGGTTTACTATCAGATGTAATCCACAGCTAAAGAATGTATCTAAAACCTTATGGGAAACTACTCGGCTACTAAACAACACAGCAAACGCCATAAAACGAATAGTTAAAAAAGTTATTCAGGACAATGGTTACTTTGCACACTTAGAGCAAATTCTGATTGCAATCACATTAAACAACTAGCTGCTCATCTCATAATAAATGCAAGATGTAGAATAAATGATGACATACGCAAATTTGAAATACTGACAATCAACATTGAAGCAAATGATTATATAAATCTAATTGATTGGAAAACTATTACGGTAACAGGACCCCCAATCACTATGCATTTATCGAATGCAAGTTTGTTGAAGATAATAGACGGCTGTATAGATTCCCGTACTAACATCCCCAATGAGTTACTTTGCATGCCTTCTCATACTCAAGCAGTTGAAAGATACGTGAATGAAGTCACAGCCAGCATCATCCAAAGTCTGTGGATACGAAAGAAGAGATGAATACACCAAGACTAAGTTGATATACAGAAAACTCGTGCCAGTCTGATAAAAAATCACAATTCATTGTATAAATAAAACATTGTGTTCAGATGGTAGGATGGTTGTTCTGGTTACGGGTGGGACATGATATGCACCCACCTCCACTCCTGGGTAGTTGTAAAAGCAACTAGCGAAGAGCTGCATTCAAAACAACGATTCGTTGTATGCTCTACCAGAATGGAAACGCTCCTTTTTTACCAAAATTTGGCAGTTTTGCTCCAGTTATACAGAATAAAGATATCGTTTTATCATTTCAATATTTTAAATCTTTATTAATAAAGGTTCAAATGACACTTTTAAATCATAACCAGTTCTACAAAAAAAATTTATTTTATTTTTTGAAATTTTTTCAAATTTTACCCAAAATTTCGACATTTGGACCAAAAGCGCAGACTAAAGGCATTTTTTTTCAGCGGTAAAATTTCAGGTATTTAATGTACTAGTATAAAGGCAACTTTTGGCACCTACCCGTTTTTTTGTAAAAAAAAAAAAAAAAAATCACTTTTTTCGCACCGCCCTAGTATATATCTATCAGGAAAATTATTGTTTTAAAAAAGTGGAAGACAAAAAGATAATAATAATTTAATTTAATTGCACAAAGCTATTTTTTATTCAATCACCGCTCCCCGAATACTAAACTTGAGCATTAACACAAAAATGTCGGCTGTCGTATGCGGATTTTCTTCAGCGTTTCTACGATCCCTTGAAATTTAAAACCAAAAATTTCTAAAAGTTTTCTCCACCTTATTTTTCTAAGATTCAATAAATCAAAGAAAACTTTTATGAAATACTGGTGTGTAAAATTAGGGGACCGTACAAACGCATAAAAAATCAGTCTACGATCGCCGCCATTTTTGTCTCAGCGCTCAGACCTAGTATTCACGGGGTGGTGATTCAATCCATAGACTGGGCGTTAAGTTGATTGCGACTAGGAAGCCCCTCAATGCTGCTTCACAGTTCGGCACTGTGATTAAATAATGCAAAATTTTCTATTCAATATTGCTAGAAGGAATAATCAAGGACTCTGAGCACCTCATGCGTCACGTACACAGGATGCTCGTCGCAACAGTGGTTCACGACTCAGAGTAGACGCATATGATAGGCACTGTTTTATTAAGCATAAAAAAGAATTATGAACATCAATATGTGAAGATAAATTTACTATGTGCAGGACAAGCGATAGAAGTTCTGGAAACTTCTTTTTTGTACATAAAGATGGAAATTTATTATCGGTTTTTCACTCCCTGGTAGTCTAGAATTATACAAATTATGTACACATGTGTGTTTCCGATTACAGAACAACATTTTAATATTTATAGAATTTAATCATAACATAATAAATTCATTTTAAGTCATTTTTGGTTAGCCGGCCGTGGGTAATAAATCGCCCAATAATCTTTATGGTTACAACTGTTTACGACTTACAAAAACAATCGAGTTAGTTATGTGCCAAACTATTTTCGCCATAATAGGCCAAATGGCTGTGCAATTCTAAAAAAAAAATAGATATTTTAAACACCAAAAAGCAGAAAAAATATTAACAAAAATAGTTATTGTAGTAATTTAATAAATACCTTTTTGTTATTCAATTGTTTAATATTACTTAAATTACTATTGGCTGATTCCATGCGTGAATATAGTGTAAGTCACATGCCGCTAAAGTTTACCGTTCTTGGCCACCGGTATTTTCTTTTTAACTGCTTTCCTGTATTGAATTGAATACCGTAATTTTGCGCGTAAACGCCGCACCTCAGACAATTCGATTTCCTACCAGAATTTATTTTAAATAAAATGTGACTTACTTCTGCTTAGAACTTATTTGACTTCTTATTTTCAATAAAATTTCCGGTTTGAAAAAGACTTAACTAAGCCGCGGCGCATACGCGCGAAATTACGGTAAGTCAAATTTTCCTTTACTATGATACTGGTACTCAAACACCGCAGCCATTTACATATCTGTGACTGACACTACACACATGCATGGAATTAGCCTATTATAAGTTCGGAAAAAAAATTTACAAATCCTGAAATTGGAGCAAATGCCAAATAAAAGTAATGTAACGAAAGTTTTTTTGAACTACGGGAATTGCATTTATGAAATTAGGCGTGATTTTTAATATAAACATTGAATGCTCATTGTTTTTTCAAAGCTATTATTACTTTTAGTTATTTATTCTTATTTTTACAGTATTAATTTTCTTGCTTTCTTTATTCTGTAAGCTTTACCCCATTTATAACATGGAAACTGACAAAAGAAATATATTTAAAAATGAAATTCTAAAATCTTTAATGCATGAACAAGTATGTACTTGGGGAATAAGAATACGTGAATTTAAAAGTATTTCCACTGAAGTTCAAAGGAAGTGTGAATTTTTACACAACCTTGCGTACATTATCTGAATATGTATTAAAAAAATCTAGAAATCCAGAGACAAATCCCTTTTATCTATGGTTAAAAGTGGAACAAATTGAAAAAAAAAAACATTATTATTCTAAAGCTGCATTTTCAGGAATAATATAAAATTTATCATGAATATAACATTTATTTCGTACACTATATCTTGAATATAACATTAATTTCTTACGTTATTTCTTGAATATAACAAAAATTTAAATACTTGTTTTCCTCTGTGTTTAAAATATTATTCGAATATAAAAATTCTAGTTGTATGTGTATAATTTTAAACGTATTTATTCCACTGCTATGTATAAATTTAGGTATTTTATATTTTTAAATAAAAAATAAAACCAGTTTATTTATTTTTTTTAGTATAACTTCTACAAACGGTTTCCATCGCTTTTAAAATTCCATTTATTTTTTGTCGAAAGTTTTCCTTAATTCATGAGTAAATAAATAGAAAACTGATTGCAATTTACATATACAGTAAAATCTCGTTACAACGAATTTCTGGAGACCACCTATTAAATTCGTTGTACTGAAAAATTCGTTAATGTGAAATTTTAATATATCGTTTTTTAAAAAGGAAATTTGCATGCACAATTAATAAAATATATCATTACTACACTTATATTAAATTTCGGTTAATATGCAAACATGTCAGTAAATAATAAATGTACAGTATTAATGAATTTTGGAGTAACTAGTTAGAAATAAGATAATTCTTAAGTTCATTAAGTTTCAAGATTTTAATCGTATCTATTATAAAATAATTATAATTTATCTTAGATACCTGGCGGATTAAAAACCCAGCTGATATCTGCCGTCAATGTAACTTTATTTCTTTATCCACCCCCCCCCCCCCCCTCAAAAAAAAGACAAAGTTTTATTTCTGCACTGATTTTGACAATGCATTTTTCAAAATAAATTGCATACAATATTTTCGGAACAGTATTTTGCTAGGATAATTAATTTTTAAGAGTTTAATTGTTCAATAGCCCCTCTTGATCATACAACACAATTTTCGGTACTTGATGGACAATCATTATCAGTTTCATTTTCACTCTTGTCTTCATTGAGTTTCCGAGGAAAGTTTTCTTTCAAATTCTAATTTTTGAATACAGATATTTTTTTTCTTGTCAACTCAACATTCACAAAACTGAAATAACTACTCATTTTAAGTTTTCAATAAATTCGTTATTTTGAAAAATTCGTTAAAGTGAATATTTTTATTATGTGAAAGCATAGAACGTTTTTTAACAATCCAAAAAATATTTGTTAAACCGAAAAATTCGTTAAAGTGACATTCGTTCTAACGAGATTCTACTGTATTCTTTATTCGTATTGTTCGGCAAGCTTTACCCCATTTATAACATGGAAACTGACAAAAGAAATATCTCTAAAAATGAATTTCTAAAATCTTTAATGCATGAACAAGTATGTAGTCAGGGAATAAGAATGCTTGAATTTAAAAGTATTTTCCCTTAAGTTCAAAGGAAGTGTGAATTTTTGCACATCCTTGCGTACGTTATCAGAATATGTATTAAAAAAATCTAGAAATCGAGAGACACAAATGCCTTTCATCTATGGCTAAAAGTGAACAAGAAAAAAAAAACTTATTATTCTAAAACTGTCTTTTCAGGAATAATAAAAAATTTATCAGGAATATAACATTTCTTACGTTATATCTTGAATATAACATTTATTTCTTACGTTATCTCTTGAATATAACAAAAATTTAAGTATTTGTTTTCCTTTGTGTTTAAAATATTATTCAAATATAAATATTTTAAAGTTTTATATGTATAATTTAAAAAGTATTTACTCGAGTGCCTATGTAAAAACTTAGGTATTTTATGTTTAAAAAAAAAAATAAAACCTGTTTATTTTTTTTATATTGAGTATAACTTTTACCAACGGTTTTCATCGCTTTTAAAATTCCATTCATTTTTTTGTCGAAAGTTTTTCTTAATTCATGAGTATGTAAATAAAAAATTGACTGCAATTTACGTATATTCTTTATTCGTATTGTTCTGTAATCAAGGGGTACGAAAAGCTAAGCGCCAATGGGCCGATTCCCAGCACTAAATTTTTAGAATTCTTCGCCTAATAAAAATACTGATAAAATTTACGCGAAGTATACTAATAAAATTTGACGAAGAATATTAATAAAATTTAATGGTGGGAATCGGGTCATTGGCGCCTAGATTTTTGCACCCCTGCTGTAATATTTACCACATTTATAACAGGAAAACTGTCAAAAGAAATATTTTTAAAGATGAATATCTAAAGTCTTTAATGCATGAACAAGTATGTACTAGAGCACTGATAACCAAATGGCGGACCGCGGTCCGGATCCGGACCGTTGGCAAGTTTTGTACGGACCGCGGCAAAATTGTGAATAACAGAAAATGATAATGTTAATAACATATTGAAAATAAGAACCGCGTAATATACAGGCGGTAATCATGGATGCGGCCCGAAACGGTTAAATTCTAGAGATTAGGCGGGCTCTGCCGAAGGCCGAGCCCAACACGGGAAACATATGAAGCCATATAATAATGCAGATGTTGTAAAAGAGTGCATATGGGATGCTGGAAATGCGTTATTTGAGAACAGAAAGGATTATCGTTGACACTATTCGACATATTCCATAAACTGCTTCTTCAAGCACAAGGAATATACATAAGTTTTGTCAGAAGAAAACTGTACAACTTTGAAACCAACTTTAGCTACCACAGATTGCTATGCATTAGCTTTGGAGGAATTTTGCGATATTGCAAATACAGCACAGTTAATTATTTTTGTGCGCTATCTGGACCGAACCCGTGAACAATTTTTTTAAGAACTACTGACCATTTTGCCTATGTCATGAACTGCTGCAGGGAAGGATTGTACAAGGTTGTTACAGAAATTTCCAACCAAGCTGGATCAGACATGAAAAACGTTATGTCGGTAACAACAGACGGGTCACCTCCAATGCTTGTGTATAGGAAAGGCTTGGTTCAGTGTCTCAGCAGTGATAAAAAATGCAACGAAAATTTGATATGCTACCACTGTTCAAACAATTCATGCAGCACAATTCATCCAATTATGCAACACAATTCATCAAATTGTGTTGTGTTGCAGATTGAATCCCAGTCTTCAGAATAAAAAGCAAACGGTGATACAAATAATAAACTTCATACGGTCAAAATCATCTCTGATGCACTGTCAATTTAAAACACTTCTTGAAGAGACTGATGCTCAGTTTGAAGACTTGTTTCATCACAACAATGTGAGATGGCTAAGTAAAGGCTTGGTGCTTGAAAGATTATATGCCGTAATGCAGGACATCAGACAGTTTTTTTCAACTAATGTTTAAAAAGTAGCAAATAAACATTTATGTTTCCTCAATGACTTTGATGAAAATGTGGCAACCATCGCATATTTTGATAGATCTATTTCGGCACTTGAATCTCTTAAACCTCAAACAAAGGTAAACTTGCGTGTCAACTTCTTTCAGAAATAAAAAGTTTTTAAAAAATGATTGACGCCTTCTCCCATGATATTAGAGGAGAACGTTTTCACTTTCCACACCTTAAGTCAATTTGTGACAGTAATGAGGGTACGGAGATCAACCAATTCGATATTCTTTTGAAAAAAAAAATCTGAATTTTAAGAAAGATTTTCTGATTTTGAAAAAATGGAGAACGTTATGCAGCTGGTTTTCACTTATGCCTAATGGCTTATGGACGAGTGAAGCGGCGAATGTTTTCAAGAGCGACAAAGCTGAAATATTTGAGTTCCAAGAAGATGGTTTAAATAACAGTTTTGATTAAGTTCCAAAAACTCTTAGGAGTGACGAATTCTGAATTAAAAATGTGTATAGAAAAAAAAGTATCCAGAAATATGGCACAAGCCATAAAATTGTGTGCCATGTTTGGCTTAACTTATGTGTGTGAAGCAGCATTCTCAAAAATGAACTTCATTAAGAATCGGTACAGATCTCGACTCACAGATGACCACCTTAGCAGTTTGATGAGAATCAGTTGCACCAACTTGACCCTAAATTTCAGGCAAGTTGTGAAAAATAAAACGTGTCATTTTTCGTATTGAACATCAATAACTATGTACTTTAGTGAGCAATCTTTTTGAATTTATATGTACTTTGTATTGATCGTTTTGAATTTTGAAAATCATAATAAAAAATAATCATTTGGTATTAATGCACTGCATTAATATGTAATGCATTTCACTGGTATGTATTAAGTTAAGTATCTATAATAACATAGCATTTCAAAGAAAAGTTTTGCTAATCAAAGTAGGTGGCCTAGATTAGTAAAAGGTTGGTATCGTGATGAACCAGGGGTGGAGAGAGTAGAGGGAAACTTAAGTCTTCCGGACCGCGAAAGTTTGACAATGTTTTCAAACGGACCCACGGGGAAAATAATTGGTGACCACTGTACTAGGGGAATAAGAATGCTGGAATTTAAAAGTATTTCCCCTTATGTCCCAAGGAAATGTGAATTTTTACACAACCATGCGTACATTATCTGAATATGTATTAAAAAAATATATAGAAATCCAGAGACAAATCCCTTTTATCTATGGTAAGAAGTGAAACAAATTGAAAAAAAAACATTATTATTCTAAAGCTGCATTTTCAGAATCGTGTAAAATTTATCATGAATATAACATTTATTTCTTACGTTGTCTCTTGAATATAAGAAAAATAAAAATAGTTCTTTTCATCCGTGTTTAAATTATTATTAGAATACAAAAATTCTAAAGTTTTATGCGTATAATTTTAAACGTATTTATTTCAGGGCTATGTAAAAACTTGGGTATTTTATATTTTTAAATAAAAAATAAAATCAGTTTAGTTTTTTAGTTAATCTACCAACGGTTTTCCTCGCTTTTAAATTCCACTTATTTTTTTGTCGAAAATTTGCTTTAATTCATGAGTAAGTAAATAGAAAATTGACTGCAATTTACATATATTTTAGAATTATTCATTCTTAGTAAAATAAAATAGAACGGAAAATCATGAGTCAAGCATAAATTATGAAAGACTTTCCAACACATTCAGACTTCTGTAACAAAAGCAACGAATAACACTTTTGAAAATCTATTTCCAACAATTACTACCAACAGTCGATCAAACTATTCAAATTCTTTTGTGTAGCCCTGTATATTATCTAAATATTTGTCTGTATACTACACAGTATGCTAAAATTTATTTCAGTTAGGAAACACATAGCACAATTGAAAATCCCCCTTCAGCAATTTCTGTCAATAAACGGAAATGTATAGAGCAAACCTGTATTTGAGCAGACCTGTATTTGATCGATAGAATTTATATGCAAAATATTAGTTACATTTAAAAACGCGTACCACAACTTAGAATGCGATACCAGCAATTATTGTTCATAGACAGTACTGTAACTAAATTATTTTGAGTATATCTGTAAATGCATGGTACATTCTATGCACAAAGTATTCTACAGTAAGCGCCTTGTAGTGCATCTCTGTGATATGTATCCATTTACATACCGTAATTTCGCGCGTAAACGCCGCACCTCAGACAATTCGATTTCCTACCAGAATTTATTTTAAATAAAATGTGACTTACTTCTGCTTAGAACTTATTTGACTTCTTATTTTCAATAAAATTTCCGGTTTGAAAAAGACTTAACTAAGCCGTGGCGCATACGCGCAAAATTACGGTATGTTTAAAATAGTGTAACATCATGAAAATACGTCGCAAACAAATTTTCCCATAGACCGTAATGTAACGGAATTCTTTGGAGTGTCCCTGCAAACACACTATAAATGTTAAGCACTTCATTTTTAATACAAAACATTCCAAAGTAAACCTCAATAACATACATAAATTTCAAAGAATTTGGAGTAATTTTGCGCGAGTTACAGGACTGACAGACGGCAGACAGACAGACAAACTGAATTCATAAACACTTTTCAACTTGGTAGGAATGTGTTAAAAGAAAACAAAACGAATATTCCTTTACGTCAAGTATTTTTTTAAATGAAAGATTACGGATGTGTATGCAGAGCAATATGGAAAAGACAATATAGAAAATTTTGGCAAGTTTTATAAAATGTATAACAACGGTAAAATGTCGTATTACCGAATCTTTGTAATATTATACTCTTTTTACACGACTGCCAAGAAGGGTTATGTGTTTGACGCGTATCTGGGTATGTGGAATTTTTTATACCCTCGAAACATCCCAACGGCTGGATGGTAATGAATGAGGTCTCTATCGATTCATCTTAACAGTCCGATGGTTATAGGCTAGGTTTTGTTTTCATAAAGTTAAAATGGCGGCCGTAAAATACAAAATGGCGGTAGAGAAGAAAAAAAAATTACGCACCATATTGAGTGTCATATCATTGGATAGGTTTTTCAAAATGAAGACGATGTTTCCTAGATTATTTTACAGTCAGAAGCTCCATTTAAATATTACACAACCTGAAAATTGTGTAGGTAGGTTCTCTAACTTAAATGTAACTCTAACCTTCATAGACATCTATAGGCCTCATTAAAACAGTGTTTATAGATAGGAACTAATTATTTCGCTTTTTCCGCAGTCGGGTTTTTTGATTTTTTAAATTTAATTTTGCTTGCTATTAGAGATATATGAAAATATCATATTTTATACATATCAGTGAAAATAAAAAAAAACTTTATGACTTTTGTGGAATGTTAGTCGTGGAGAAATTTAGTTTATTAAAATACTCGTAGTAAAGTGATTCTGAACCCCCTGACGAACCTTTACTGCTTCATGTTCTGTATAAAGCTTATTCAGCGTAATCCTTAGCTTAGCTTTTTATCACATTTACAGTGATTATTTCGTATTCTATGGTGTTATTGTTTACGTACACGCAACATATCATGCGTTGTTCCACTATGAAAAGTTCGGAAACAAAAATATATTAAATTAATGGATAACTCATGGTGAAATTGGAGGAGCAAATTTTATGGCGAAAAAATGGAAATTATTTAGAAATTCCAAATGAATCTACTTATTAGTAATTTTTTATATAATTTATTTATTACGGCATTAAATCTACTTCAAAAGTTGAAACTCTAACCGCACTAAATACACTACTAAAACAAATTAGGGAAGCAAGCAAATAAAAGAAGAGAACCGCGCGAGACACCCATGCATGAGTATAAAATGGAGAGTACACGTGTATCAATGCGCAATACATAAAATAAGACGCAAAAAAAATCTAAGGGAGCTTTAATTCTTTGAAAGGATGGAAAGAACATGAAAAGATGGTTTAGGGCAACAATTTGGTTACATGTAAATGACAAAAAAAGTATTGTTTATGAATGATGCAAGTTGTTTAATACGGCGTGTGGTCCCCTCTAACAGCTAAGTCTGCTGCACACCTATTTTCCATGGATGTGATGAGGTTATCGACAAAACTTTGAGGAATACTGTTCCACTCTTCAAGAATTGCAATCTCCTTGTCCCAGACAATAAAAGAAAGCCTTCGTCTTGCTGCAATGCGTCGTCGGAGTGTGTCCCAAATATGCTCGATCTGATTCTTGTCAGGAAAGCATGTTGGCAATTCCATAAGCTGTATTGTTTCAGTTTCAACCATGTTCTCCAACAGACGAGCTGTATCCGGTCAGGCATTATCATGCATGAAAATAAAGGAATCACCATGGGTGAAGTGTAAGGTATGACATGAGGTCTCAGGATTTCGTCTGTATACCTTTGGGCCGTCAAAGTGTCATTCCAAATGATGTGCAGATCCGTACGTCCACCTATGCTGATTCCAGCTCATACCATCAACCCACCTTGTTTGTAATGTGATCTTTCACGAACAAATGTGGGGTTATTTCGAGTGCCCTTTTCTCTTCATACCAAAAGACGTCGAGTGTCACACTCCAGACTGAATAGGGAAGCAGCATTTGACTTCAATCCGTTGCCTTCAATCTTGATGTTCAGCAGCCCAACTTCTTCGGGCCGCACAGTGGCTTGTGGTCAACGGAATACAGATCATTGGCCTCCGTGCATAGAGACCACCCTGCTGAAGCATATTTCACACTGTTTGGCTGGACACCCATCGTCCTGTTGCCAAGAGCTACCGTTTTTGCAACTGAGTATCATCCCCTTTTCTGTCTCGACGAGCTGTTAACAGGATATATCGGTCATCAGTTGCTGTGGTGCACGTAGTCGACCTTGCCCTTATCGGCATCTAACATTTCCTGTTTCTTGGAATCGATTCCACAGCCTTGCAAAGGACATTTCTTGCAACTCCAACAGCGTCCGCTACACTTCGTTGTGTGTTTGCCCGGATTCAAGTCTATCTCTAATACGCCACGCCATGGATTCCAGTAAATCACATTGTTGAGACATTTTCAAATCACCCTTTCTCAAAACAAAAGCTGAGCAATTGAATTTCGCAACTCAGACAGTGAAACAGACATATCAGCGAAATCCTGATTTCTTCACTTATCTCCTTTTTCTGGTTTTTGATGTCATGAACTTTGATTTGCATGTGAAGTTTTATTTTTCTGTTTTCTGCTATGTTTTAAATTATGGTTGTTTTAATTTAAGTTACTTATTGCTGTAAGTAAGTATTTGTGTAATTTCGTTAAAACCATGTGCTCCCCTAATTGTTTTGAGCAGTGTATGTATTTTAAGGTGCGTTCATAATTATATAAATACGTAGCACTCCATAATGGCTTCCATGGATGTGATGAGGTTATCGACAAAACTTTGAGGAATACTGTTCCACTCTTCAAGAATTGCAATCTCCTTGTCCCAGACAATAAAAGAAAGCCTTCGTTTTGCTGCAATGCGTCGTCCGAGTGTGTCCCAAATATGCTCGATCTGATTCTTGTCAGGAAAGCATGTTGGCAATTCCATAAGCTGTAGTTCCCGTAGCACTCCAATAGTGTCGTCGTAGAAGTTCCCGTAGCACTCCAATAATGTCGTCGTCTCGTTCGTCCGTCTGTCTGTCTGTCCGTCGTCCCTCCGTCTGTCCGCATATAACAACGCAAAAACTACCCAACCGAGTGGTTTGAAATTTCAGATATACTATCTTTTCAGAATTTTATTGAAACATTTCAAATTTTATGAAAATCGAATCAAAACTTTAGAAGATATTAATAAAAATATTCATTAAGAAATTTGAAATGTTTAAAAAAATGTGTGCTTTTGTGTTATAGAAGCTTCCGAGGTTTAATCGTGAAGCGACCGAGATACTTATTTTATGACAGAAATTAATCTGCAGACGATATAATTCATTTCACAGAATTAAAAATCATCAAGATCTGAATATTTATATAACTAGCTATAGTACGAACGCACCTCATTTTTACCGTTTGACGTACAATTTACAACTTGTTTATTTACGCAAAAAGTAATTTGTTTTTTTCTTTTTGAATCATATTTATTGAAATACTCTTGCATTTATTTATGAACTGTACAGTTTATTGCATTTATAAATATCTCCTTAAATATTAATTTATTGCAAAATTCACTTTCAATAAGAATTGAATAACAGGGATCTATTATCATTTCAAATTATTCGTAAGAGGTATTTCACCAAATAATTTGAAACAAGAAATTCCTTCCAACTTTTGAATTAAGGAGGCAATAAATAATTTAAACTTACGAATGTGCAAAATGGAACAGTTATAATGTACATTTAAAAAATATTTTAGAAAAAAAAGTAAATTAGTGAAGAAAACCTTACAATAATTCAAGACTCGTACGGTTTTATCACAATTTTGTATATATTATCACATTTATGTAATATTTAATTAGCACAAATTGCAGCCACCTCGTTTAATAGCAGGATTTGTAATATTTTTCTGCATTAAAATAAGGCGAAATATTTTATTAAAACATTGTGGTAAAAGCGTATGAACCCTGTAAATTGCAACATAAATTGAAACTAAGAAACAAAATCCTGAAAATATTGACACAACTTATATTTTGCTATATGAATAATTTGTGTATGATTTTAATGAATGTGAAGTCTAATACATCCTGCGAATGTGATTGAATTATATACAGGGTGTCCATAATTAAACGACCCTACTTTAAAGTTGTCTACTGACGAAACTATTGGTCAGAAAGTTGTGAAATTTTGTGAAGGACATAATAGGGGAATGGTAATTTTTTTTAAGCGGAAAAAAATTAGTTCAAAATTTCGCCACTAGAGGGCATTTTTTAGTGAATTACACATTTAGCATATATTTACACGATAGATTACAAATTTTATTACAACAAAACATGTTGAATAAAACTTTTTTCGCGACATGCTTTTAGCATTTCCCAGAACACACTGCGGTCAACTGTGGAACATGCTATCTTACGATTCCAGATGGTAGCTGAAAATGATGGCCGTCATGTGGAACATGTTTTGTTGCAATAACATATGTAAACTATCATAAATCTATGCTAAATTCATTAAAAACGCCATCTGGTGGCGAAATTTTGAACTAATTTTTTTTCCGCTTAAACAAATTCCCATTCCGTCATTTCGTCCTTCACAAAATTTCATAACTTTCTGATCAATAGTTCCGTCTGTAGATAACTTTAAAGTAGGGTGGTTTAATTATGGACACCCTGTATATTCTTTTTCAAATTAAAATATTACGCGTGAAGGACATATGAAATATTCTATAAATTATTCCAAGCATATACATTTTACAATGCTCGGATATAGCTAATACATCCATCCATAATTATTATAAAGCAGTGTATATAAATAATAATTTCTTCTACAGAAATCTTCTGATAAATCTTGCAGTGCTGGAAGATCGTTATCTGAAAGAACAAAATTTTTAAATTATAAGATTTATTAAGAATGAATAACAAAAAAAAAAACTTTTTCTACGACGAAAAAAATATGATCTTTTTGTTCTACATAATGCCTTTTCGAATGTACACATAAAACATTTTTTACGTAAATAGAAAATATTTGAATTTTTTAAAGTTTTGGAAGTTTTCAGCTACGTTAGCTTAACAAGCCTGTAGGTTTCATTAAGAAAAACAATGGAGAAGATATTGTAAAAGCATATATTTAGATTATATACCAAATATTCACAAACATAAAATAAATCCTGAAAATGAAATACATTTGGTAAGAAATTCAGATACGAAAACGTTTCTTTCCAATATGCATCAGTCTATTTTTAATTAGTGCAGCGTTGTTATTTTTTCAAAAGTAAATGCAAAGGACAAATAATTAATGCAAGTTCATAAAGTTACAGTGTTTTTACTATAAAACCGTGGAATTAATGCATTTCTCTAGTCCATTTGATTATGATCCGTACGTTAGTCTAAACACCGCCCTATCAATACTAGACATGCACGCTGACACAAAAATGGCGGCTGTCGTGAGCAGATTTTTTTAACAATCTTCAATTTGAAAACCAGTATTTTCTAAAAGTATACTTCGCTTTCTGTTCCTAATATTAAATAAGGCAAAGAATACTTTTATATAATACTGATATTCAAACTAAGTGTACTGCTGAGCCAAGCTTTAAAGATTGGCCATGTGAGTAACGCTCGTATTCACGAATAACTTCGACCCCGACTTAAGCCGAAAACCCGGGTCGAAAGCTAAAATGGTATTCATCGTCTACCTGACTGGACCGGTTTGAAGCCGAAATCTTACGCTGGGTTCAGTTACTGGACCTGGCTTTACAGAGGGTTGAAGTTCAAGTTTTTCAACCGAGTATGCGTAGTTAACAAAAAACAAGACGAGAGAGCAAGTCTGGTCACATTTTACAATAATGGCGGCTTACGTACTGAATCAAGTGTCTGTGTATAAGATATAATAGAAGTTTAATACTATTATAAAACAAAAGAACAATATGCAAAAGTATGTGATCTCATATATATGTAATAGCTTCAATTTTTTTATCTGGTTTGTTTATATTTATATATAAATCCTCTATATTTTATGTTCAATTGTTTGTTTACATAAATAAGCATGGTAGCGAAGAATTTTATTTGTCATAAAAATAGTCAACATTACATTAATGGCAGATAATGTAATGCTATTAAAATAAAAACTGTTGCATTTAAGGTTATTTGTTTTTGCAATTTTTATCTTAAAAAGAATTTAAGAATGTATTTTAATAGTAGCGAAATAAATGTCGTACGTAAGTTCTAATTAAAATTTGAGACATCAGACTAATTTGCATTTTTCTTTAAGTAAAAAATACTTAGATTATGTTCAGCTATCCATCAACGCAATGTAGGTTTTCGATTTTGGTACTCTTAGAATATGGGTAAAAGTTAAATTTTGGGTCTTGTGTGAAAGATACACTATTATTATTTATGTACGATCTGTTATATAAATATAAGATTAGTTCTATAAATTAGATATTGCGGTTTTAAATTAAACAATATATCATCTGAGTTGTATTTATCTATTGAAGATTTTTAGTAGGTTTATTCTTTGTTTAAATCACGATTATCTTTATATTAATTAAACAACTTTATCATTGATTAACACTATACTATTGTTACTTCTGTTTTTGAGCTTTACGTTATATTTCCCAATTTTTGAGAAATTTGAAATATTTATTTAATTACATTTAAGTGTCAACTGTGTTTTAATTTCAAAATTATATATAATTTAAAATATTACAATAGAAGTAAAGGGCTGAAATACATTGATAAAAAATTGTTATTTTTTAAAATAACACCAGGCAAAAAATCCAGAAACACCTTTGTTTTAAAATAATGCTTCTCTTCAAATAAACGTTTTGTCACTTCCAATTTTGTCTATCATGACAGAATTGATATGACCTAAACCATTGATTGCACGGTATATAAAAAGTTATAACAGCTGTACAATGTTATAACAGCTGTTAAAATGTGTAATCTACCAACAAAACAAATTCACCAAAAAGTAAAACTTTAGCAGAAGGACTTAAAGAAGTTATTTTTAATAAATACTTGGTTGAATTTGAATAACTGAATTTCCTGTTTTGTTACAAAATGTTTTTTTCGTAAAAATATAATACATTTCACAAAAATAACTTCTTTTACTTTTCACAAAGATGCTCCCCCCCCCCCCCCCCCATCCCCCGAAAAAAAACTTGAATTTTTTACTTTAGTTGGTAAATCAAAAATACTAATTAGTTTGATATCTGAACTTTCATTTATGTAAACAGGAGTCATTTCGCTACTGTTAAAATACATTCGTTATTCCTAATTTTTTTTAAATGAAAATTTGAAAAAAATAAATAACCTTAAATGCAAAATATGTTATTTTAGTAAT
Source organism: Maratus michaelseni (assembly GCA_963931845.1). Classification (NCBI taxonomy): domain Eukaryota; kingdom Metazoa; phylum Arthropoda; class Arachnida; order Araneae; family Salticidae; genus Maratus; species Maratus michaelseni. The sequence goes on along the minus strand of OZ007595.1, from coordinate 77,574,019 downwards.
GTTTTATTAGCCCTTTAGGTAATGTTGACAATTTTTTGAGGCAAATAAACTCTACTCTTCATGATCTTTAATATTTATGTAAGCAAATAATTAAACATATAATATATGAGTTGTATGTATAAATATAAACAAACCAGCTAAAAAGTTTGCAGATAATATATATATATATGAGATTACATACATTCTATTTTTAATACTTTAAACTTTCTTTTATTTCTATATCTTACACAGAATCTTGAGTCACGTTTTAATTTACTTTAATTAACATATAACACTGGCAAAAAAAAAAAAAAAGAAAGAAAGAAAAAGAAAAATAGACAGAGAGATGCATGGGTAGGGTGCAGCAAATGGGGCACTTATTCTTCTCCACTAAGTCACATTCAAAAAAATTATATTCCTTAAAATTCGGTACTATAAAATTATCTGAAATTATCCTTAATAAATTCAGATTGTTTTATCAGATTACCAACTATCATTATTCTCCCTATCTAGTCTAGAAATCTATCGCCATTCATTCATAAAAAAATATTTAAAAATCTTTTTTTTCTCTCTCTCTCTCATAAATAAAATTGTAATTGAATCTATGAAGTGACATCTAAATGAGTGAAAAAAATAAAATTTAAAAACTAGAAATAATATAGAAAATGAAGTATAATTTTCTATATAAATACATATTTTTCAATGATGCACTGGATCTAAAAATAGATGTATGTGCATGTAAAAATATTTTGTAATTACTTAGGCTAATTTATTAAAAAATATTCAAAGGCAGTCAAGTGAATACCTTTGAACTTGTAAATCTGATAATGGAAAAATTCTTATACAAAAGGGCTGAGGGGGGGGGGGGGGAGGTGAAGAAGCTTCTAAAAGCTTCTAAAATAATAATAATAAAAATCAACTTTTTGTAATATTTTACAGTTTTATGTCCAGGTTTCATTACAGAATTTTTATACAGAATTCATTTATCATTATTTAGAAAAGACTTTACTCGATTCTGTGTTGAATGAAAATTTATATAGTAGCCTTAAAAGGTTTAAAATATTAGTGTTCATTAAAATAACATCTAATAAAATAGCAATATATCCATGGTAGACAGTTTAAACTAAAAACAAGTTTGGAGTTTATTATTTAGCGACTAGTTAAAATAAAATATTTGTTGACCGATCGGAAGCGATAATTGAATGCGACGTTGGAGCTCCTGAAAAAATTGGGTGCCTGGTGCCAGGGCACTGTTAGAACTACAAACACCACCTTTTAAACACTCTTTGAAGCTCTGTTGATATTATTTCCACTCTTTTGTTGTTGTTGTTTTTGTCAATGTGCATATTAATTACTATCTAATTGTATTAGAATTAATCATTTTAATTAGATTGCTGAAAATAAAAACAATCAAATCAATACATCTGGATATCATTTAATATATAAATTGATTCGACAAAATAAAAATAGTACTAGAGGCTACTTTCTGGAATTTTTTCTTTTTCTCCATTTTAATATTTTCTTAATTAGAAATTATGTAATTAATTACTAATTATAGCTATTAATAATAGAAATCAACATAATTTCTGTTGAAATAAAATTTTCGTTTTGATCAAATCAAGTTTTCGTTTAGCTACTAAGACAAATTTTATTTGAAAAATAAACTTATAAAATTTACTTTAGCAATTAACACATTTCATATCCCTTTCTTAACTGACATATATGTTTAAAAGTAATAATAATAATACATAAAATTTGAATAAATTGTTAAAAAAATATTAAACTTTGTAAGAAATTAAAATAAGTTGATCTCCATATTTAGTAATTACAAGTTTTTATTTTGTGCATATATTTTGTAAAAAATAAAATAAGTACTACATTTAATTTCCTTTTTTGCCGGCACTTTTCTTACAAAATATAAACAAACAAAGCTTCAACGCGAAACCGAAAACGTCATCTGATGTTTTTAACCAATTAGCACGCTTTATTCAATCGGGGTCGAGTAACTCTGAGTTGGGTAACTTTTCGTCCGAAGTAGACAGTGAATACGAGTTTTCAACTCTCGGTTGAAAACCCCAATCTGGGGTTACTGGACCGTCGGTTGAACTCTCGGTCGAAGTTATTCGTGAATACGAGCGTAAGAGGTCTGGGTAAGCCGAGTCTATTCTTGATAATAGTGAAGTAGGTAATGAAAGGGAAGTTATAAGGGGTTGAATAGGAGAATTCAGCTAGTTTCGTATTTAATAGTACAAGAACAGCCTGTGAAGAAATGACATGCGGTCAGACTAGTTAAGCAAAACCTGAACTTTCGTCTCCTCCTAATCCAATGCTTCCCTCCTTTCAGAATGGTATATGTTTTTGGCAACATGCCAAGGGCCGTCTTTTAAGTCTGGTCAAACAGTACCATATTCACGATTTAAAAAATCCGCCTACGGCTGCCGCCATTTTTGTGTCAATGCATAGGCCTATTACTCAGAGGGCAGTGGTTTAAACAAAACTCAATCCGAGTATAAATACACTAGCTCTCGATATAGATATCATTTGGATATAGCGTTCTTTTTCAGTGTCTCAAATAATCCCAGTATTAATTAAATGGATGTATTTTTCTCCAAACTTATTTTATAGATTCTCTACGCTCACAAAAAACCCAAGGTTTTATTTAGAACATTATGAACAAAAACAAAAGCCAGCAAGAAATTCAATAAAAGTTTTTAAATGAAAAAGGAAACACACTCATTCAGAAAAATGTGATACTCATGGATATGCGTTACTCAGTAAATGTAAATACAAACAGATAAAAACTAAGAAGGAAAGAAACGCTTTAGTATCTTCTTTTAAGTTCTGTCACTTGAGAATCCAGATCAAATAATCGCAATTCATGCTAAATACAACATACAATCACGATCTGAAAGAGTACAAAATAGACAGAAAAAAACTACAGATATATAGACTTACAGCCAAACAATACCAATTTCTTTGAAACTTTAATAAGCCTCCATTCATATTTTTTTTCTGTTTGAAAGGCTTTTAATATCACATGCTATTGAAAAGAAAAAAAATCGGACAGTATGTCTAAAAGATGTACTATCTCCTTTCTGTTGAATTTCCCAGAAGACTGTCTCTCAAAATTGAAAATTTTAACATGCAAGGAGGTGTAAAATATACAGATTTTTGCTTTTAAAGAGTCGATTGTATTGAAGCATATAAAGAATAGAGAAAAAGAAATTTACGATAGTTTTAACGACTGTCGTGATAAAATAAATATTAGTTAAGGTAAAAAATGAAATCTTAATATGCAACTACTTTTTTGAAATTGTATTTAATCTAACAATTTAAGTAGCGTAATCAATTGAATTTACTTTAAATTTAAACTTTTGCAACTAAAATATTGTGAATGAGTACAATTTTGATCCATTGAAAAGTTATATGTATTTCAATTTTCTAGTAAAGATATGTAAATATTGCAACTAAAGAAATACTACATACGGACAGTATATCAGATATAAATAAAGAACCGGTTAAAAATTAATTGCTTTAATAATAGTTAATCGTTACAACTGACCACAAAGAGGTACAAGAGCAACAAACTGCTTTAAAATCACGGTTTCTTTGAAACTAATAAGGCTTAAAAAATACATTTGACATGGTGGATACTTTTAGATATACCGTATATACTCGTGTATAAGCCGACCCCCAAATTCGAGACAAAAACACTTTTAATACCAGTAATTCAAAGTGGTTTTCTACAACTTATTTAATCTCATTTAATTCTAAATTTTTTAAGACGGAGAAAACCTTTGTAAATTATTGGTATTAAATCTCTTTTCATCTCGTATTTGGGGGTCGTCTTATACACGAGTATATACGGTAAATGCCCGCTAAGAGCGGTTCAAGAAAATAAAAAAATTAAAAAGATTAAATGAAACAAAAATGTTCTAAAAGCATTCTAAATTACCATTTTCTTTAATTTTAAAGCTAGAATCACAAAATTTGACAGGTTAGTTACTTTAAGACATAAATGCTAGTTCTAAAGTGTTTCTAAAAATTTCGAATTTTTGAAGGGTGAAATGAACGGAAAATGTTCTAAAATACCGATTACTTTAGAACAACCATTTCAACAGTTTTTTTTTTTTATAAGCGGACATTTTCAATTTCAGAACCGGTTCTGAAAGTGAAAGTACCATTATATAAAAAAACTGGAACCAAAATCGAAAAACTAAAAACTAAGAACGTTTGGGATTAGACAGCTATCCTATGCAAAATAAAAAGTAAATACATAAATAAATAAAAATAAAATTAAAATGCTAGCGAGAAATCTGTCAAGAACCTTCCCATAGACTTAACATTAGCGTTCGAGTTTCTTCCGATGACTAGCGTAGGCTCTTAAGAATTAAAATTCCTACATTAAAAAACATGCTATTTTTTTTTTATATTGCATGTCTCCTTCAATTAAAAATACTTGCTATTAAATTACACGAAAATACTATTATACTTTTCAATGTTCCTTATTATTATTATTATTATTTTGCTAAAATGTCATGAAGATTTATTTGCAAAGAACAGAGTATGCCTTATACGGCGATTCCAAAACTGGAAAATGTTTTCTTAAACCTTAGGTGCCCGTTCTCGTGAATTTTTCTGTTGCTTTTATTATTCGTTTAAAAAATAAATAAACAGAAGAAAACGTGTGCTCCAAGCTTGCACTATAGCGTCTAGAAGATATAGTGTGGCAATCGGCTATATGCTTTAAAAAGTACTAAAAAAATTAATCCCATAAATGTTGAACGATACTGAAGGACAAATGTTGAACGCAGCGATATCTGCTAGTTAATCTGCTCGTTCAGCCGAAACGCCGCCTCAATTGAATCCTTATACAATGTTTACGTTTGAACTACTAGATGTCGCTGCGATCGACATTTAGCATTCAACGTCGTTCAACTTTTATAGGATACAAATTTCTAGCACATTTTGGTTGGGCGATTTCCACACTATATATTCTGGGCATTATACTTGCACAAAAAAAAGAAAAAAAAACTAAGTTGTGATAAGTTTCTAGTTTAATTTAAGTCTTATATTTAGTGCTATTAAAATTGTTAATTTTTGTTGTTGTAGATAAAAATGTTTGTTATTATGTCATGTGATGATAGTTTAAAAAAATACATACCTGAAAATTGTTTTAAAAATTTCTTTTATCGGTAAGTTAAACTAAATTTCAGATCAGCTTTATTAGAAAACAGCTTTTTTTTTCTACTATACGAAGGAATAAAAATTGGAATTATGCAATATTTAGAAGAGAATGTATATCCTATCCAAATGAAAGCGATGAAGCATGCTAAGGCATTTAGTTTCACATTTGTGAGTCGGGTTAATGATGAACGCGTTTGTGTATTATAATACGGATAATCGGTATGAAAATATTCTCAATTAATTTTATAACAATGCGATAGTTGCTACAAAAGAAACCAAAAATATTTCTTAAAGAATTTATTCCTCCCTATACTTTCGAAGAAAAAAGAAAATTAATAACACCTTTCTAAAATAAAGTGAAGCCGTTTACTTTATATTTCGTAAAGAAATTAATTTATCACTCCTTATTTGTTGTCCTAGGTTATTATCAACTTCGACAAGGTTTAAAAATTAGTCAAGCTACTTGTTAGTTTTTGTATTACATGATAATGCGTATATCAGCAATGAATTAGTTAATATTTAACATGACTTTGATTTATTTATCAATTCTTTAGAGCAAATATGAAAGATAATTAATGTCTTTATTTTTACTTATTTTCTAAGATTTTTTTTTTAAAGTACATTATAGAGACAGTTTTAGTTTCATATTTAAAAAAATGTCTAATGCAAGATTTTTCCAATATTAAACAAGCACGTTAATGAGGCATCAAAAATACGATAAAATTGAACGCCTCCTAGAATTATAAAAAGTGTGTATTTCTGGAAATTGTTAAAAACATAATTCAGAAAGAAACTTTCTTCGTTCTTTTATTGAATTGACTTTAAAATTATTATCAAAAATAATTTTCTTGGACTCCAACTTGGTGCCAATCAAGAGAGCATATAAAGAATAGAGAAAAAGAAATTTACGATAGTTTTAACGACTGTCGTGATAAAATAAATATTAGTTAAGGTAAAAAATGAAATCTTAATATGCAACTACTTTTTTGAAATTGTATTTAATCTAACAATTTAAGTAGCGTAATCAATTGAATTTACTTTAAATTTAAACTTTTGCAACTAAAATATTGTGAATGAGTACAATTTTGATCCATTGAAAAGTTATATGTATTTCAATTTTCTAGTAAAGATATGTAAATATTGCAACTAAAGAAATACTACATACGGACAGTATATGTAAGCCTTTTATGTAAGGAATTTTTTTTTAATTTAAATTTATTTTATAAAGAAATTCCGGGTTGTTACGGTTTGTTTTTAAATCATTATATTAAAAAAAATCCCTGACGGCTCGGCCTACAGGCACAGGTAGATTTCGAAGACGCAGACCGTGGGGCGCCTGTTTGTTGGGAATTGCGGAAGAAATTACCTTTTTGCCATGATGCGGCAGTTGAACCGTCTACTTCGAAACCTAACTTGTTTGCAGGCGGAGCCGGATGGATTTTTTTTTTTTTTTTTTTTTTTTTTTTGCTGTAAGGATTGGTCCTATAAAAAACTTGTCAGTATAAAAGTTTTAGATAATATTAAGAGGATTTATAATAAATTTAAGCTGATTTGAAATCTTGGTAATTGACGAAGTTATGAATTTTTTTCTTCTAAAAACGCCCCCTTCCCCCCCCCTTGGGGCCATTTTTAATTATATCAAAAATCTGTCATACATAAATTTTCGGCCCTTTTCCTAGAAGTAATAATAACTTCAAACGGATTCGATACGTATCATAATTAAGAAATTATGGGGTTTTTTTTTTTGTTTTCACAAAAAGCCCCCCCCCCCATCCCCTCATCCCCCTTGGTTTGATTTTACCCATTAACGAACTTGACCGAGATTTTATGCGCCTTGATTTTATGTATCAGTTTCGAAAAGATACGGGAGTTGGAACCGCCTACTTCGAAAAATAACTTGTTTGCAGGTGGAGCCGGCACGGATTTTTTTAATTTTTAATTTTTTTTTTGCTATAAGGGTTACTCCTATAAAACTTGTCAATATAAAAGTTTTAGATAATATTAAGAGGATTTATAATAAATTTAAGCGGATTTGATATCTTGTGAATTGACGATGTTATGAATTTTTTTCTTCGAAAACACCCCCTTTCCCCCCCCCCCTTGGGGCCATTTTTAATCATATCAAAAATCTGTCATACATACAATTTCGACCCTTCTTCTAGAAGTAATAATAAGTTTAAACGGATTCGATACGTATCATAATTAAGAAATTATGTGTTTTTTTCTGTTTTCACAAAAAGCCCCCCCACCCTCCCCCCCCCCTGGTTCGATTTTGCCCATTAACGAACTTGACCGAGATTTTATGCCCCCTGATTTTATGTATCAGTTTCGAAGAGATCTGTGCACAATTATTGCAGTTATCGTGTTCATAAAAAAGTGACATAGATAGATAGATAGATAGATAGATAGATAGATAGATAGATAAAGTTTTGAACTGGGGGTGGTTTTGGGTTCTGGGAGTCATGATCGGCGTAGATCTGCAATTTTTTTTTTTTCAAAAATTCTAACTTAGGTGAGAATGTAATAGGTAGTATTTCTTACGAAATCTACCTAAATTATAAGCCTCCTTTTCCGACATCATACAGATGAAGAATAGAGAAATGCAAATATTGGGTTTTTTGGAAAGTTGGTTCGTACCAGAAAATTCTACCATTTAATTTTTAGAAATTAATTCCGATAGCTAATCTCTAAAAAATTGACGTACAGAATTTTCCGGTACGAATTAGTTTTCTCAAATAGAAAGAACTTTCCGTACAACCGAATAGATTAATTATGAAGTAAGTGACATGTTTATAAGAAATGTCGCAAATTTTAGATGCATATATTTTAAAATTAGTTCAAAGTCTAGCCAAGATATGGCACTCTGACTCCGTTATTAATCAGTGCATTCAGAAGGCAATTTCGAAGGACAATCTTTTTTTCCGTGTTATAAAACTAAACAGATCGAACTACGTGATCCAACTGCACACGTCAGCTTGAACATTCTTAAACGTTAACACATTCTAACGACATCTAATATCAAAATATCAAAATTTTAAATACAATCGAACCTCGATTTAATTATTGTTGAGGTAATTCTGAAATCATCGTTAAATCAAAGTTGCCGTTAAATAGGCAAATATGTTAAATAAACTAAAATTGCATGCATGTTGATTATTATATTTTCAAATATTTAACTATCACTAATAATTAATTATATTTTCCTTTTCGCGAATTAAATGTATACTTTTAAAATTAATAAATACTGATTTTCCCTATATACATTACCTATTGTTTTGCTTTTTCTCGTTATATAGTTAGCGACATGGATTTTCCAGCTGTTTCAAAAGCAATGTATAAATGTCCATTTATATCAACCCTTATTAAGTACGAGTATTATTTTTTTTTAACTTCTAATATAGCATTTGCTCCAACAGGAGAAATTTCCTAGATTTTATCATGTTCTCTGTCAAAACCAGAATCTAAATTAGGCGGATTTCCTTGTTTTCGTCAACAACAACAAAAAATAATAACAACAATAGTCTATAGTTCGCAAATGGCAATATATAAAGTTCACGTAATCTATAAATGAAAAATTCTCACTAGAAATGTCATACTGAATTGATGTTTCAAATTATTCTAAAAGAAACTCACTATCATCACACATACGGTCTACAGATAAACAAAAGAAAATAAAAACTGAGCATTGTTCTAATTTTAAAAAATGTTTAAAATATTTGAAATTGATCAAACTTATCTTTAAATAGAGATAAACTAACGTTAAAACGAAGATCATTCAACATAGAAATACATATAAGTAAATTAGAACCAAGGTCTCCTTATCATAGTATCAGGCCTCACAATCAGCAAGTTTCCTTTGACCGCTATATTCTCCTGCTACTAGCGCCATCAATCGTCAGTAATTAAATTTTAGTGGTAAGAAAAAAGCGTAAAAGTTGGTAGCTATGCGGTAGCAGAGCTGCTAGATTTTTCTATTCTCTTTTTGGATACCAGATTTTTAGTACGGACAATTTTGTTTTGTTTGATCGGAGAATTCTGGGATTTAAAAGAACAACATTTTCTCTAAAAATATACTGGTGTTCAAAAAGCCGGAGACTTGGCAACTCTGCGGTAGTATCCACTAGGCGGCGATACTTTCCGGAGAAAGTCAATTAATAAGTGGCAATTACCGCGGACATTTTCTCCCATAGACTTTCTCCGGATTGTCAAGTCTTATCTATTAAGGGAGTCTTGATTAGAACAATGAAATTTTATCGTTCACCTTTTAATTACGGGACAGGACTGGTGACTATTTGTATAATCCATTCGTTCTACAATTAACGTAAAAATATCCTAGTAACAGTGCATATGACAGATATTATTTTTCAACAAGTGGTTCGAATAGAATTAAAAAACGGTCAAGTGAAATATAACTCGCGCTCAAAGGGTACGTGCATTAAATTTATTAATTACTATTTATTGATTATTAAACTCCTACTACCCATAATTTTTTAGAATTTCAGTTTCAAATTCGGAAATAGGAGGCGGGAGGGGGGGATATATTTTTACAGTATACTTTCGACACTATCTCTCATAATCCATAGCTGCCAACTTTTACGCTTAATTCCTACCACTAAAATTTTATACTAAATTTTATCTTATTAAATTGACAAGATCGTGTGATTACATAACGAAAAAAATTCTATTAAATTTTAGTGGTAAGAAAAAAGCGTAAAAGTTGGCAGCTGTGCATAATCCCTAAAATTAAAACAAATATATTTTTGAGATCGAAGTTTTCGCATGATACGCTACACGATATATAAAAACAATATTTTTTCAAGTAACATAATTAATATATCGGCTAATTACCGATAATTTTCTTTTTCTAAAATCATTATCAAATATCCTTTGACCATTCTGCAATGATAAATACCTCGAGCGCCCGCCAACTCCTCTGCTGACAGCTTGAAAAGTAAAGTTTGAGTGAAACGGAAAAATGCGCTTTTCTCAAAAACTATGTTACCTAGGAAAATCGCTATAGTTTTTCTGGAAGGTTTAAATAAATTCCTACTATACTAATTTTTTTTTATAACTTTAGTTTTAGTAGATTCGGAAATATGGGCGTGGGGAGGTGCATATTTTTGAAATGAATTTACGACGATATCTCTGAAAATATAATACTTACAATTAAAACGATTTTTTTTAGTTCTGTATTACGAGATCTCTCACACGATATACAAAATTAAAACTTTTTTTTCAAGTAACTTAATTAGCTCCCTAATTTTTTTCTAAATATATTTGTGAATGGCTAATAATCTGAAAATATGTGGGAAAAAGGCTTTATAACTTTCCCAAGTTTGAACTTTCCACGTCTCATAGTTTACGAGAAAAAGGGATCTGACAGACGGACAAACAGACACAGGAGTGATATTATAATGATTCCGTTTTTAATTTTTAACCCTTAATTGCATAGTGATATAAATTTTTCCATCACTGTTTATTTAACTTTTAATAAATAAATCAACTTCTTCGCCACCACAATATTTATATAGAAATATTAATGGAGTAAATTTCCCGTGAACTATGTTGCTGAACAAAGTTACAAATCTATCTTAAAATTTCTGGTGTCGAATATTTAATATATGTATAAAAAACACAATTGTAAAAGAAAAATTCATGCAAAGAAGGGTTAAACAATTGTTGGTCTTTACAGGGCTGATTGTGTTCCGGTATTTTGTACACCACTAAATTTATATAGCAATATTTTACTTCTTTAATCGATAAATTCTGCGCTGGCACACTAAGAATATTGCTATATAAATTTAGCGGTATACAAAATACCGGAACACAATCACCACCTGTCTTTACGCATATTCTATCATCTATCTAAGCTTTTGAATTAATACTTTGGAGGCACTAACTATGCATATTTTTATTATTTCACAATTTATTTACAATAATTTTATAATTATCAAAAAATTTAAAAATAGAGAAATGTTAAACAAATACCTATTTTTTGCACCGTACACAGTAAAAAAAGATGACATATGTTAAGTACGGAATTCTAACAACAGTCGATGGTTCATACGGTGGTCTAACTACGTATTAAAGGGGGTTAAATTGGAGAAATCGTTTAATCTAGTATCGTTAAATCGGGTTTATACTATATTTTTAATGTCCCTATTTAAATAATTTACGACTTGTGTTTTATATACAATGCCGTTTATTTGCAAATTTGCCGTAGCTACTCCTCCCATTTAACTTTGTGCATGAACATTTTTCTTAGACTTATTCCAAATTTTCTATTGAAATATACTTCAATATTCCTTAACTTAATTAGGGGAGCTGGTAATACTTCCGTGAAGTCATTCGTGAGGAGAAAAATGCAAAATCAATATTATTTAATTATCTTCAGTTTGATAATTTTACTAGATAAAAATAATTAACTTGACGTGTTTATATTTATGTGGTAGATAATTATACTTGCAAAATTATTACTTGCTCTAAGTGTCTATTATTAGAAAAATTTAATGGGTACTTTTAGTAATAGATTAAGTTATATTTCATGTATTTATGCCTGCATATTCATTATCTACGAGGAGAAACGTTGTTTGAATGGAGTGATATTGATTCAACAATTTTAATTACCGTAATTTCCGGCGTATAATCCGCAGCTCAAAGAGTCGTTTTTCGACCCAGAAATTTTATTCAATAATTGTAGTTAAATATTTACAGCGATCTTTTAAATTACATTTTATAAAATAATATTTCTGGGTCGAAAAACGACTCTTTGAGCTGCGGATTATACGCCGGAAATTACGGTATATAATATGTTTTCTCTGTAATTGAATTAATAAACGCTTGTTTATTTAAAAATTATAAAAAAATATGTTAGGGACAGGGCTCCCACTGGTCCGTTTTTTGAAAACCAGTATTTTTTAAAAAAGAAAATTGTGGTAGGTATTTGCAACAATTGCAACTAAAACGAACCTTTGAGTTAGTTTCTACAAAATTTATAAAGAAAAGTTTTCTTTGAAAAAAAGTGGTGTTCAAAAAACGGACCGAGTGGGAGCCCTGTAGGGAAAATAAGACTGATCGTACAGGATAAAGGATAATATGCAATATATCTAGTTTATTTGACTTTTAATTATCAGATAATGATACAATTTATTTGTACTCCATAAGATGAAATAATCATAAAATGTGTTCTCCGCACAAAACTTGTTACATTCGTGGTGATACACATACTTTTCTACAGTTTGGCAAAATTAGGACTAGTAGAGAACCTCGACGTATTGTTTTGTTTGGTTTAATTTGCTTTTCTGAAATTATTATTAGTATATTTTATCACGAACATTTGACTGAGAAATATTATACAGATTAATCTCTGTAATACTTTTATATCACATCAAATTCTATTGAATAGTAACGGGTACTACACCTTATACATCACACATTTGATAAAACAACGTCATGCGTCTGAAAGGCATCGTTTTTTAACAGTTTCCAACAAGGTTGAAAAGTGTTTATAAATTCGGTTTGTCTGTCCGTCTGCCTTTATATCTTCTGTCTGCCGGTCTGCCCATGCTAGCGCACGAAATATACTCAGATTTCCATACAATTTATATATGTTATTGAGGTTTAATATGGAATTTACGGTATTGAAAATGATGTGTGTAGTTTTTGTAGTTCATTTCCAGGGACCCTCAAAAGAATTCCGTTACATTACGGTCTATGGAGAAAAAGCGTTTGTGATGAACTTTAATGATGTTACACTGTTTCAAACATAATCAAATTGATATACGTCACTAAGAGGCTTAGTATAGAATAGGGTGTGTGTAACATTTATCGTTCATTTACAGGGACACACAAAAGAATTCGGTTAATATTATCTATGACCAATAATTGTTGGAAGTGCGTTTTCAGTTGTGGTGCCCGCTTATAATTTAACTAAATATATACATATTACTTGGTGTGTTGATATGCTATAGATCATATACAGGACAGCACAAAAGATATATCGAATAAATTTGAGTTTAATGACAGATATTGCTGAAGGGGAATCATTAATTGTGTGATACGTTTTCTAACTGAACAAAATTTTTATCATACTACTAGCGCAAGTTTATTAACCGTTTGAGTGCTATGAAGCGCGATACCGCCGCATTGTATCTGCTGATCAAACAAATTGTGTTTCAACCCAGAAATTTTATCTTATAAAATGTAACTCACTAGATCGCTTTAAATACTTTAATTGTTGAATAAAAATTAAATTATTTCAATTATTGAATAAAACTTCTGATTTGAAACAAAATGTGTTTGATCCGCAGATACATTGCGACGCTATCGCGCTTCATAGCACTCAAACGGTTAATAGCATTACACATTCTTCAATCTGCCTGTAGAGACAAGATCGTACCAAGAACAAAACGTTACCCTTGTTGAAAAAGTAAACAACAAGAATAAAAATGTATTATTATATACAATTTAACACTTATATTTTCCGGTGACAAATGTTTTTTTTAAGGTATTATGCCTCAATAAAATAATTTACGTTTATATTCAAAAATAGAGATAATTCAACTAATTAAACTATTGTACTTTCATTATTATATTGTTAGTGTTTTATATGTCCACCGTTTCTAAAATTTTGAGGGATTTTTTAAATTTTTTATTTAAAATTTTACTTTCTCTGTACAGATTTAGTTCAGATTTCGGAAATTCCGTGTTTTAACAACTGTTGCCACATTTAAAAAAAGGCCCAAATAATAATATTTCCAAATATTGTTCAATTGAAAAATATATTTACACGTGAATACCGTAATTTCCGGCGTTTAATCCGCAGCTCAAAGAATCGTTTTTCGACCCAGAAATTTTATTCAATAATTTTAGTTTTTTAAGTTACGATCTTTTAAGTTACGTTTTATAAAATAATATTTCTGGGTCGAAAAACGACTCTTTGAGCTGCGGATTATACGCCGGAAATTACGGTATTAAAAAAAGATAGAACACAGTTCTTTTAAATTCTAAAAGGTGTAAATTAACAACATAATACAAATTAAAATAACTTTTATTAGGTTGTTTTACATGTTTCGACTCACTCCAAGTCATTAAAAAAAATATATGAGAATATTCCATAATTGCAAGGGCTTTGAAGTTATTATTTTCATGTACTTTTTTAAAAAATTACGCACGTTATCTTTTACTTTTACTTGGTTGTTTATTTTCATATCTCTGACCATGGAGTAACTTCAGCCACAGTTTCGGTAAATTAAAAGATGCGACATCGATAGAACACTTTAAAATAATTAAACAATTACGTGCGAAACGCGTTTAATGGTGAAAATTATGTCATATTTAAAAAGCCCAAATATGTGATAATGTAGACGAAACGATGTCTATGAAGAATTGCTAGTAATTTGGAATAATATGGAGCATAAATAAAATTAGAATTTACTATAACAAGTTTCCGCATATTTTCTTTATTTGAAATTTTCCTGTGAGTATTTTATTACGAGTTTTAAAAATAAATCTATATTATGGCGGCGAAAAATTCGCGTTCATTTTTTATTCGGAAGCGTCTTAGATTCGTCTATACACAATATTTTGTTTAATTCAATGGCCACAACGAATTGTATTTAATCTAAAATTAATTAAAAATATATTTGACCTTTTTTGCTAATAATTTAATATTTTACATTATGCGTATGCTATACCACGCATTTACAAATCCAGCGTACAGCAGCGCAAGCAGATAAAATAATATTACATATTCTTCAACCTGCTTGAAGAGGCAAGATTATATCATGAACGAAAGATCATGAATTCTTTTTCAACACAAGTTACACGAGAAAAAAGTATTAATGTATGTAAATTAACAGTTATATTTTCCGGTGACTAATGTTTTTTTTTAGATATTTTGCCTTATTTAAAATAATTCACGCTAACATTGCATTAAAAAATATAAATAATTCAACTAATCAATCTTTTGTACTTTATTACATTGACAACGTTTAAAATGTCCGTCGTTTCTAAATTTTTAGTTTTTTTTTTTTCAAATTTGTTACTCAAACTGATATTTTCTGAATGGAGATTTAGTTCAATTTCGGAAAATCTGTGTCTTAACAGGTATTGCCACATTAAAAAAAATATTTCCAAACATTTTTCAAATTAAAAATATACTTACACGTGAATATTAAAAAAGAAAGGGAACTTTGAAATAATGAAACTGTCACTGGTGAAAAGTATTTAATGGTGAAAATCATGTCATATTTAAAAAGCTCAAATATGTGATAATGTAGACGGAAATGATGAAGAATTTAAGAATTAATTCTAATTTAGAATAATATGGAGAATAAATAAAATTAGGATTTACTATAACATATTTCGTAAGTTTCCTAATACTTTCCTTCTTTCAAATTTTCTTACGAGTATTTTCTTACGAGTTTTAAAGATAAATCTATAGTTTGGCGGCGAAACATTAACGCGCATTTTTTATTCGGAAGCGTCTTAGATTTGACCATACACAACATTTTGTTTTATGCAAAGACCATAATGTAATTATATTTAATCTAAAATTAGTTTTTAAGATACACTTGTCTTTTTCCTAAGTATTTTAAAGTTATATTATGCGTAAAATATGCCATTCTACACATGTACTTACGCTGTATAAACTTGCGTAAGCAGAAACAAATTTTACATAAGCACCGATTTGCTTGAAGAGAAAGATTGTAATTTGAACATATGACAATCCTACATTGTGAAATACATGGCCGGTGAAAACGCTATTATTATGCATAAATTAACACCTATACTGTTCAACCACGCTTCTAAGAACCCCGGTTGGCAGAATGCCAAGCCGATTCCATTCACACTGTAGGGAGAATATCCCCGGCAAAAGAAGCTGAAATCACCGCTCTTTATCTTAGGCAGCGTACTTACGGCTTACGGACTTCCCCATTTTCGACATGGACTAGCCATTTTTTCCCATGCGCAGTTCGCTCCAGGTTTCTATCAAGCGTGGTGCATCAGTATTTACTGGTGACAATTGTTTCTTGAAGTATTTTGCCTAATTTAAAATAATTCTTATCTGGGCGGTCTTAACATCACAGTGAAAATAATGTATAGATGGGCTGTTAAAAGCGTATACAGAGCTCACCGCGATCCTAAATTTTTCTATATTTCCTACCGCTATTTCAAATCAAAATTATTCGTTAAGGATTATTAAACCTGCGCAATAAAAGTGTAGAATAAATATTATCGTATATTACTTTTAAATGCTAAAGGTGTAAAATTAACAACTATAATATAAATTAAAATAACTTTTATTAGTTGTTTTACATGTTTCGACTCTTCTGAGTCATTTTCAAAACCAAAATGAGAATATTCTAAAGCTGCACGGGCTTTGAAGTTATTATTTACATGTACTTTAAAAAAAAAAAATGTTTTTTGGTTTTACAGTACACCATATTAATAAATTAATCATAGATATCACCAATAATAAGTATTCAGAAAAGAAATTTGATTCACAAAAATACAAACTTTATACTCTGCAATATTATCCAAGCTTTTTCGAAAAATTAAAACACAGCCTTAAACGTTTCAATATCTGCTTAATAGCCAAACCACCTAAGAAATTAAAGAATATCATTTGCAGTAAAATTGACCCAATTAATTTTGAGAATTATTCAGGAGTATATGAAATACCTTTTATTAAAGAAGACGGATTCAAGAATTACTACATAGGCATGACCAGCAGGAAATTTAATTGCAGAAAAAAAGAGCATATAGCTGATATTAAATACAATAGAAAAACTACAGCCCTAGCAAGATTATATCAAGAAGAAACCATCCAAATAAATTTCAATGAAAGTAAAATAATATTTCCCTCCAGTCTACACTATCCATCCATAATAAGAGAAACCATAGAGATACTCACGCGCAAAAATACAATATGTAACGATGCGGCATCTTTTAATTTACCGAAACTGTGGCTAGAATTACTCCATGCTCAAAGATATGAAAATAAACAATCAAGTAAAAAATAATAGATAACGTGCGTACCGTAATTTCCGGCGTATAATCCGCAGCTCAAAGAGTCGTTTTTCGACCCAGAAATAATATTTTATAAAATGTAACTTAAAAGATCGCTGTAAATATTTAACTACAATTATTGAATAAAATTTCTGGGTCGAAAAACGACTCTTTGAACTGCGGATTATACGCCGGAAATTACGGTATTTTTTTTAAAAAGTACATGTAAATAATAACTTCAAAGCCCGTGCAGCTTTAGAATATTCTCATTTTGTTTTTGAAAATGACTCAGAAGAGTCGAAACATGTAAAACAACTAATAAAAGTTATTTTAATTTATATTATAGTTGTTAATTTTACACCTTTAGCATTTAAAAGTAATATACTATTACAAGGTGTTATATTTTATTATATTGTTAAATATTATCGTTTAAAATTGTGGTTGCAAAGTGAGAAAAATTTTCGGAACGCTGTGACCCTGCGTATAAGTCAAAATGGTAGTTAACGAACTGTTTTAGCTAATAATCAGTAACAGTATAGGAAAGAAATGTTCGTTTCCTTGTATATTACAGTACTAACTGCACTAAACCAAACAGTAACAAGTATTACTTTACACTACCAAAACACATTTCACAGTTAAATACATTCATATTTACCAAAACAGCCTAAACCAGTAATAAAAAAACAGGCGTACAGTTTTTTTCATTTTCCTTTAAAATTGCAATTTCGGCCTTGTACTATTAAGACCACCCATCTAAGAATTTAAATAAACATTACATTCAAAAATAAAAATAATTTAACTAATTAAAATATTGTAATTTACTTTGTTGGTGTTTAAATTGTCTGTCCAACTTCCTTTAAAATTCATATGGCAGTACGAAAAACAATATTTATCCATTTCTTATCTTAAAACCTAAATCTTTAACTCTGGGCATTCGTTTGATTTGGTTCTATCTTGTTTAGAATAGGAGTTACATACATTTAAATATTAATCTATACTAATATTATAAAGGAGTAAAGATTGTTTGTTTGTTTGTTTGTTTGTAGGGGGTAATCTCTGGAACTACCGAACCTATTTCAAAAGTGATGGTAGCATATTGATGGTGACAAAACCTGCTCCAACATAGGCTATATTTTATGTCGGTGCCAACAACCCCAGGGGGGTGCAGGAGTGAAAAACGTTCTAAAATTGCGATTATTTGTATAGTGAAGGAGCTAGAAATTTGAAATTTGGCATTGTAGCTACTTACAAGATGTAAATGCTCTCTAAGAACAAATTAAAAAAAATGAAATTTAAAAGGGTGAAATGAGCGAAAAGCGTTCTAAAAACATTCTAAATTACAATTTCTGTGGAATCTCTGGAACTATAGAACCGATTTCAAAAGTGATAATGGAAAATTGATGGTGACAACCCCTGCTCCAACATAGGATATATTTTATGTCGGTGCCACCAACCCCAAAGGGGTGAAGGAGTGAAAAACGTTCTAAAATTGCGATTATTTGTATACTGAAGGAGCTAGAAATTTGAAATTTGGCATTGTAACTACTTATAAGATGTAAATGCTCTCTAAGAACAAATTTAAAAAAAATGAAATTTAAAAGGGTGAAATGAGTGAAAAACGTTCTAAAACATTCTTAATTACAATTTCTGTGGAATATCTGAACTATAGAACCGACTTCAAAAGTGATGGTGGCAAATTGATGGTAACAGTCCCTGCTCCAACATAGCCTATATTTTACGTCGGTGCCACCACTCCCAAGGGGTGCAGGAACGAAAAACGTTCTAAAATTTCGATTTTTTTACACTGAAGGTGTTAGAAACATGAAATTTAGCATGGTAGTTACTTATAAGATGTAAATGCTCTCTAAGAACAAATTCTAAAAAAAATCGAAATTTAAAAGGGTGAGATGAGCGAAAAACGTTCTAAAAACATTCGAAATTACAATTTCAATGGAATCTCTTTAACTACAGAACCATTTTCAAAAGTAATGGTGGCAAATTTATGGTAACAGTCTCTGCTGTAACTTAGGCTATATTTTATGTCAGTGCCACTACCACAGGGGGTGCAAGAGCGAAAAACGTTCTAAAATTTCGATTTTTTTATACAGAAGGAGCTAGAAACAAGACATTTGGCATGGTAGTTATTTATAAGGTTTAAATATTCTCTAAGAACAAATTCTAAAAAAATCGAAATTTAAAAGGGATATAAACGAAAAGTGGTTTAACCCTTTATTTCCTGAATTAATTTTCTAGCTACTTTTTAGATGCTCAGAATCCTCGATTATTCCCACCAGTTATTTTTTTTTGGTAAAGTTTTTCGTATCTAATCATAGCATTTTAGCGATTCAATTAGGTCAAAATTTCTCATTTGAAAAACCGGTGGTAACAGATTAAAAATTCTGTAAAAGACGCACGTCGCGAAGGGGTTAAAGTGGTACTTATAAGTACCGTCAGGATAAAAAGTGTTAAAAGAATTCTAAATTACAATTTCTATGGAATTTCTGGAACTACAGAACCATTTTCAAAAGTGATGGTGGCAAATTGATGGTAACAGTCCCTGCTGTAACATAGGCTATATTTTATATCGGTGCGATTACCACAGGGGGGAGGGAGGGGTGCAAGAGCGAAAAACGTTCTAAAATTTCGATTTTTTTGTTATACAGAAGGAGCTAGAAACAGGAAATTTGGCATGATAGTTATTTATAAGATGTAAATATTCTCTAAGAACAAATTCTAAAAAAAATCGAAATTTAAAAGGGTGAGATAAACGAAAAGTGGTTTAAAAACATTCTAAATTTCAATTTATATGGAATTTCAGGAACTACAGAACCATTTTCAAAAGTGATGGTGGCAAATTGATGGTAACAGTCCCTGCTGTAACATAGGCTATATTTTATATCGGTGCGATTACCACAGGGGGGGGGAGGGGTGAAAGAGCGAAAAACGTTATAAAATTTTGATTTTTTTTATACTGAAGAAGCTAGAAATTTGAAATTTGGCATTGTAGTTACTTATAATATGTAAATGCTCTCTGAGAACAAATTAAAAAAAATCGAAATTTAAAGGGGTGAAATAAGCGAAAAGCGTTCTAAAAACATTCTAAATTACAGTTTCTATGGAATTTCTGGAACTACAGAACCGATTTCAAACGTGATGGTAGCAAATTGATGGTGACAATCCCTACCCCAACATAGGATATATTTTATGTCGGTGCCACTAACCCCGATGTGGTGCAGGAGCGAAAAACGTTCTAAAATTGCATTTTTTTTATACTGAAGGAGCTAGAAATTTGAAATTTGGCATTGTAGTTACTTATAAGATGTAAATGCTCTCTAAGAATAAATTTAAAAAATCGAAATTTAAAAGGGTGAATTGAGCGAAAAACGATCTAAAATCATTCTAAATTACAATTTCTATGGAATCTCTGGAACTACAGAACCGATTTCAAAAGTGATGGTGGCAAATTGATGGTGACAATCCCTGCTTCTACAGCCTCTGTAATAAAAAGCTACGCGTTGCTGACGACTGAGTTTATCGCTAATTGTTACCACAGATTAATCTCTGAAAATGAAACATTTCAATTTACTAAAAAAATAATAGCTCGAAAATTATTTGTCAGAAAATTGTTAGACAAACTGCGTTTGAAAAGTAAAAAAATGTATTTTTCTTGATATAAATTTCAAATCTAATGATTATGCCGTTTTTCAAATATGGAATTTCAAAAATGAGGAAATTTCACAATGGAGTTCCATAACGAAACCTTCATGCGTAAAAAGATAATGATAAGGGCGACGTGTCTTGACGTGTATATTGGCTATAGCACGAGTCACAAATTATAGTAGACTTATTATTCTGTTAAAATATAAAAGTGAATTATGAAATTTCAATATTTCGTTTGATTAAAAGTTCGTTAAGAGAAATTGACCAGCATAGCGGGCGTAGCTTGCTAGTCATTTATAAAGCAAAAAATAACTTTCAAATATATTTTTAGCTTTTTCTCAAAATTATATTTTTTACATTTTGCGTTAATGTAAAACATCATAACGCAAAATTTTACACATGTAATATAGTCAAACTTTACTAATTCCTTGAAAAGGGGTGATATATTACAAATACCCGTTAATTTTCATCCCCCCCAAACGCTACAATGGCACCCGCATTTTGGAATAATTTTTTTCTTTTATAATGTCCGTGAAGAAAAGCGTTTACTAACTTCCAAATAAATTTGTACGTATTTTCTGGTGTAAATCAATCTTTTCAACATTTTAGCAACAAAAGTACTTTCCACTTTTCCCTAATTCGTATTAATACAAGTTATGCATTCTATCAATTTTGAAGTTTTTTTCTGTTCGTTAAAATAATATATCGTATAACTTTTTTTTTTTTTTTTTTTTTTTTTTTTCTTGGTATGAATTTTTAAACATCACATTTTAAGTTATGAGAGTAGTTCATTCCCTGAAAGAGATTTCAGTCAGCGAAATAACATTTCTACCTTAGTAATATCTTTATACAAATCTGAATTGTTATATATTGCGTTAATTGTCAGTTTATTGCTTTATAATGGACTCAAATATTATGGATGGTTTACTGAGCAAATCAATCGTAACCATGGAGAAATTCAAACCATAGTTTTGTTAAGTTAGCTCATTCGTTGCCAGTATACATACTCGTAGTTGGCAGCTAATCTCTAAATCTAAATTTATGAATACGTACCGGAAATTTCGATAGACGAATTTTTATTTTAAATAATTACAAAATGACTGTAAATAATTAAAGTAAATACTGCTATTAGTATTTTCTGGTGTGAATTCAAACTTTATACATAAAATAAAGTTCCGGTAATTTTAACCCGGCAGTGAACGTGTTAAATCGTGGTATATATTATACTACAAAAAACAACTTTTCAAAAGTAAAAAAAACAGCCAAGCTTAAAAAAACGAAAGTTGTGGCTAAAAAATGGTGTGATATAAAATTTCCATGCTTTTATTATAGTACTTATTTAACTTTTTTCCATTAAATAAGTTATATATATAAGTCGAGTGCCTACGTATATGTTAATAGAAATCGTTTTCCCCTGTACTAAATACATCCTAACGTGTTTCTAAAAATTCATTTTTTTTTCAAGTTATGCATGATGAGTTTGGCGGCCATCTTTCCATATGTAGTTTATTTAAAAATCTATAGATCATATACATGGCTGCACAAAAGAAATCGGATATTTTCCCAACTATTGATGGTAATTGCTGAAATTGGGTTTAGGAATTTGTAATGCGTTTTCTAAATTATTTACTTAAACAACCTGTTGGGCGGGGCTAGTTGAGCTTCAGCCGAAAGATAGGCCTCCCCGCCCGGTTTCACATTAACCTTGTTTACTTAATGATCAACTGTCACCTTATTAATTTGGTAAACTTTTGTTAAGGTATTCTGGAAGTGTTAGAAAGTGTTTCATAATCTACGCTTGACGCATGATTATCAGTTCTTGTCAATTTTTTTAATGCAACTGAAATGTTTTAAATATCATTACTCGGAAACAAGATACTTAAAAGCAACACTGCTGACAAATTTTGGAAGAATAATCAAATAGTAATAATAGCTAAAATTCTTCTTATCTTTTCTTTTCTAAGCATGTAAAAGTCTACAAAATCACTAATGTGACACAGATTTGTCAGAGGCTAGAATGACATACATTTCCCTTTTCTGGCAAATATTTAACTTAAACATGACATACGTAATTAATATACAAGATGATTTCTTATGTTTGTTTCATTTCAAATAACTGTGAATCGAATTAGCAACATCTATGAATGTGGTGTCTAGGTATAGTAAAAGTGTTATGCACTCCACGACGAGGTAGCTAGCAGCCAACCCCAAAAGAATAAACTCTGGAATCAGAGAATCGTGTCTTGAAAACTATATAGTAGATGAAAATGCAAAGTCAAAATAGATTCATCTGATATAAAGTTATTCATAAACATACATTACATCTATGAAAACAACAAATTTTAACAGGAAATATAACCAACTTTAAGGGGAAGTTTTTTATTTCGTTTGTGGTAATCCACATTAGATCCCCGCAAGGATCAGGTTATACCGACCCGAACCCAAAATTTGTATTTGAAATTAACCCGAGTCCTGACGCACTTCAACCGCATATTAATTCATATTTCAATGTAATTATGAAAACATTCTCTGTAATTGTATTTTTAATATCAATTTTATCTTCAATTTTAAAAATGTATATTTATATACACATTTATATTCAAATTTATAGTTTTTTTTTTCATTAGAAACAGTATTGTGGACAATCTTTTAAAAATCGGGTTACCAAACTCGACCCTCAAGAGTCAGATTTCTGGTAACCCGACCCAGATCAATGCACGGGTAACATTGGTTAGGGATAACATTGTGCTACCTGACATAATGCAAATCTGAAATGCATTCATTTTAATTATCATTCTTGTCATTATCCGATTTTATACGCTCAGTAGGTGATGATATACAGTGATCTCTCACTTACACGGCAATTATTTTTCAGCACCAGTTTCTTTTTAAAGTAATTTTCTTCTTATTTAATCGCAGAATTTATAAATCTAATTTTACTGTTTTAAAATAGTGGTACGAAAAAGTAATTACGGAACATCGGGAATAAGTGAGAGGTCATCATTGTATTAAATTTTTGAGGGGCTCCTGTAAAACAAAACTATACACGGTCCGACAACTAAAAAAGTAGGGCGTGTACCTTAACATCATGTTAAAATTTCGTGACGATTTGTCATTTTTTAAGAAAGTTGGAGCCTATAAAGCAGTGATGTCAAACTGCGTCCCGCCAAATACCACTAAAATTTTATAGTAAACATTGTCTTATCTAATTATCGAATTTCTGCGATTGAAGAAGTCGACTATTTCTTTAAAATGTTAGTGGCATCTGGCGGGCCACAGTTTGACACCCTTGCTATAAAGTAAAATAAAAAAGACATGAAAACTGACATAAAGAAAAAAATATATAATTTTTATATCTTCATGATATTTAAACGGGGCCATCTGCAAGCCGAAACATTTTCTCTAAAAAACAAGAAAGAAAAATCATGCTTCAAGCACAGATGATGAAACTATTTTTAACACTTTCAGAATACTACACACCCTTTTAAAAGTTGAATTCAGATTTCAGAAAATACCGTCTACAGCCAAAAAGGTACTCGAATACTTTTGTGTATCCCTGTATGTGATACAGACAGGGTGTTTCACGATCGACCCCTAACTTTGAAAATAAATAAATCGAAAACGGTGACAGATAGAAGCCTGAAACCAGTGGTATGTTTATTAAAAAAAACGTAAGAATCTGATGATACAGACACCTCAAAATTTTAGTTAAAAATAGCGTCGATAGATGGCGCCACAGGAAGCATTATGGATCCCTATAAAAAAATCTCAGACACCATAAATGGTCAGTCGTCGAAGATTTCTCCGTTGAAATGTGATCGCTATTAGCATATAGTGAAAAAATTTCCGGAAATGATACTGAAGGACATTGTTTACCGCAACAATCCTCTAACACTCGACGAGTTGGAGGAGGCTCTTTGTAAAGTTTGCTTGTTGATTTCCAGTGACATACTACAGAGAGTTACTGACAATTTCATTCTTCGTTTGCGACATGTGTGTTGTGTGAAAGTTGCACATATTGAATGGATTTTGATGTGATACAGCTTACTTATAGTTATGCCATCTGCAGTGCAATTTGTTACTAAAATTTGGAGGTTTCTTTATCAGATTTCTACGGTTTTTTAAATAAACATATCACTGGTTTCATGTTTCTATCTATTCCGAGTTATTTATTTTCAAAGTTAGGGACTTCATGAAACACCCTGTAGTTCTGTACATACACTACATAGTGTGCTAAAATTTCGCTTAATTACAAAACTCATAGCACAGTCGTAAATTTATATCCTGCAATAACTTTCACCAATAAACCGAAATGCACTCGAATATTTTTTATCAGTTGTTGTAAATCATATAATCATTGTAATATCAATATGTTTTTATAGGTTCCTCGTCCTCATATTAAACTAAAATTAGATTTTTGAAAAAAAAAAAAAACGCACAACACAAGTGAAAACTATCTTTCAGAAATTATTATACATAGATGGCAATGTATCCATTTTTTTGCGTAGTATCCCTATATATCAATTTATTTATATTTTACTAAAATCTTTCAATATATTAAAAATAGTTCAGCTGGAATATCCGCAATTCAATTCGAAAACTTTCTTAAACAATTCAAGCTCATACAATGATGCTTAGATATTATTTTGTGTTGCCCTGTATATGATCTATAGAATTTATACACACTGGGTGGTAAGCAAATATTTAATTAAACATTAAAGTGGATAGCTCATAGAAAGCCTCACATCCAGCTTTTATCGCTCATTTACGATACTGTAACCGAAATATTTTGTGTACCTTGTAAATAAACGATAACTGTTTTGTGACGTCATATTTTACAGTAATTATTTTGTAATGCACCTCAATAATGTATAAAAAAGTCATTGTGTTTGAAATAGTGCAGCATTGTTAAAATACACTGCAATTTTTTTTTCTACATAGACCATTATATAACCGAATTCTTTTGAGTGGTCTGTAAATTCATGTTAAATTCTTTGCACACTGGATTATTCAGAAAGCATATTTCAGTACACTTCCTAAAGCATATCAATTTCATTATGTTTGATCACTACCTCCGTAATAACTAAATGCCAATCGTATTTTTCTAGTCTAAAAAATGGAAGTCAGCATGTCCCAAATAGTAGCGCCACGTAGGCGCTATCATCTAGGGCATGTATTATCAGTTTCTACCAGTAATTTTAATTTAATCCACTACTTTGGTATTTTGCATCAAAATTTTTAAAGCTTAGTTTTTGATCGATTAATTAAATTTTATAGTGTTAATAAATATTTTTGCTCCAAAAATGTTGTTTGTCATTTTTTATGGAAATCTATTTATAAATAAAGGTCAGTGTTATTAATTTATATATTATAATTAATTAAAAAAGAACTTTTATATTAAAAACAAACATTTTAAATTAAAAATATCAGTTACTACAGCAATTTAAATTGTTATTTATAAAAGAAAAGATAATAAATACATTTGTGAAATTCTAGAAACTAATTACAAAGTGTTTTTTTTTTTTTTTTTTTTTTTTTTTTAAGCTATATTTTTTGACTTTCCAAATATATATTCTCAATACAGCCTTTGTTTACGTTATTTACAGATCACTACCTCCGTAATATATACTTTAATGTATTACAGAAGCAGAGTACTGATATGTATTGAACGATCATGTCAGTTGTCGCTGATAGATGGCACTGTACGCCAGGAAAAAATTGACTTCCAATTTCTCTATAAGGAAAATATGAACACGATCGGCATTCAGTATTAAGGAGGTAGTGGTTTCATACACTGTAGCAGCATTAAAATATAACTCAAACGATATTTTCCAATTCACCATAATGTAACTTCTTTTGAATGTTCCCGTAAAAGAACTATGAACGCCCCATTTTTAATAGAGATTATGTCATAGTAAACTTCGGCAACATATTAGAATTGCATGGCAATAAGAGTATATTTGCTAGAGTTAGAGCACAGTCAGGCGGCATACCGACTAATCGAATTCATAAACACTTTTTAATTACTTTGGAAAATGTTAAAAAGTATGAAAATCGGATCATCCGTTTAACAGTGATGCATGGAATACATAGGAAAAAAGATACAAATGAGTTATATATACCGTATATACTCGTGTATAAGCCGACCCCCAAATACGAGATGAAAAGAGATTTAATACCAATAATTTACAAAGGTTTTCTCCGTCTTAAAAAATTTAGAATTAAATGAGATTAAATAAGTTGTAGAAAACCACTTTGAATTACTGGTATTAAACGTGTTTTTGTCTCGAATTTGGGGGTCGGCTTATACACGAGTATATACGGTAATCTATTTTGTGAAAAGTTGGATAAAACCCTTTCGCAATGAGCGTCAATTATACATACTTCTTTTGCATTTTTTGCACCACTTTTTATTTAATTGTAACAGTTTTATTATTCAAGCGCAGTAAAACAGTAACCAGTTGTAAATTAACTCCACTCCATGTAGATGAGTAAATGTACATATATCAGATCATAGCCATGAAAGAAAACGTATAACTGTATTATATTTACTGGACATCAAACGCAGCAATATTTACCGAACAGTACCGAACAATTGATGTCCGTTAAGGAGCTTCCGAGTTGCAGTCTATTAGTGAGTAGAGTGTCTTGTAATAAATTGAGCCGTTGCACAGTGTGGTATTTAGTCCCAAAACCTCGCCAAAATTATTTTATACTTCTAAAAGCTACACATATACGTTTTTATTAGCTCACAGGCTATCAAAGCCTGAGAGCTAATGTGCCCGCCGGTTCTGTATGTACGTACGTAACGCGATAACTCTTGATAGAAATAACCGTTTTGCTTCAAATTTTGTTTATAGGTCCATTGTGATAAGGCGCTTCTCTGATTAGTTTTGGGGGTTCATTGGTTAAGTATAAAGGGGGGAACGGGGTGCTAACTCCCCCTTAATTTAGATAAATGAGTTTTTCATGCATAATTATCCGATTTTCTTCCTATTTTGTATATATATTCATTGTAATAAAGCACTTCTCTGGTTATTTTTGGGGGTTCACTGATTAAGTATAAAGGGGGGAATGGGGGGATGATCCCCCTTAATATATAGTAGATTTCCTTATTTTTCGAGAGTCAAGAGTATAATATACAATTAGTGTGAAAAGCCTGTGATCTCAATGTCCTCAGTTTAACTGAGAAGTTTTCTTTTTTATTTGAATTGTAGAGTGAAAACGGTAAAATAAAGTCTTATATATAAATGAAAGCATTTATTCATCAGTTTCATCACTATTACTCTCTTTAAGAATATTAACATTTGTAATATCACTTTCTGATAACAGATGTTAAGGAAGATAAGGGCTTCAGAAGATAAGGGCTTTCTTTTCTAGTTTGTGTTGCATTTAATGCCAGTTATTATTGGGTCAGAAGTTAAAAGAAGCCTATTCAGAACATCAATGTACAGGCCACTCGCGAAAACTTTCTTCTGTAGTTTAATTTAAATGACCTAATATGTTTATTGCGAACTTCTGCAGTCACTTCAGATAGTTGGCCTATTGGCAGAATAGCTTTTTTATAAAGTCTGCTCCATGACGAAGTACGTTGTGCATTGCAGGGGACATGGGATAAAAACTGTATAGCGACACATACAGTTCAGCCGTCTCTTAACAATATTTTTCAAATTCTTCTGTATTAATTTCGTATCAGTATTGTTTTCTCCAAATATTGTCCTTGTTTTTATGAGTAGCTACCCATTTTTGTTTGAACTGATTTTTAATAACGGAGAGCTTTTGCTTCATCACAGTTATCCTTGGATCACCTTCAGAATAATTTCTCAATAATTCTTGCTGCATAAATTGAGGATTTCCATAAAATGTTGACTCATTTGAGCATTGCATGATGGTATACAACTCATTTCGAGTCATAGATCTCAATTCAGAAGGCCCTGTTACCAAAATAAATAAAAAAATAAATAGCAGTAATTCATATAAACAATTGTAGGAACCAACAAAAAAATTCGTTAAAAATAGGGGGGCGGTTTTGGGCGGCTGATTTTTTTATAATTGCCTTGTATGCTAAGTACTGCATATTACACAATAGTTTTCATCGCTTAAATATGTTTAAAAATATAACAAAATCCTTTCTAAATATTATAAATAATTATTTATGCCACTATTAACTATACCTAAGTTGTCGACCATATAGACAAAAAATCTGCAGGATATTCATTAGGTAAATGTAGTGTGTATAAAGTACATACCTAGTTCAGAATAATCCACCACAACAACAACCACTAAATTGTTTAGACAATAAACTACAAGAGATTTTAAAACACTAAAATCTGAGCGCATCGTAAAATCACAGGACCACTGGAAGCGAATGGGAACTTCGGACTGATCGCGTGGCGCGCTGCGTTGTGCTAGCGCATTGCACGTTTTGCCTTTGGATGCAGTAACTATTAAGCTTTTTGAGGAATAATATATAGGGTAGGAAACCGATTTAAAAAAATCATTTTTGGCCATGTTTTGGGACTAAATACCACACTGTGCGTTGGGAAAATTTAAGATGTAGTATTAACTACAAGATAACAGAACATTTACCATGAAAATGATAGATGTAATGTTAAGAGAGGAGATAATAACAAATGTGGAATAAAAAGAAAGCGAAGGAGATTAAGGATAGAGTCTAAAAAAATGTAAGAAAGTGAAATGGTATAGTTGTAGCCAGGGCCTGATTACCAACGGGGCACACTTCCACCAGTAAAAAAGAACAGAATTTTTTTCCTTATTCATGGCAGTAATTTTGCATAAATGAGGCGTTTCAATAACATGAAAATTTCTATTACATTTTATTGGTGGAAGTGTATCCCGTCGGTAATCAGGCCCTGGTTGTAGCTATAATTAACTACTAGTAAGGAAGTTGACAAGTTAAAAAATAGGGTTCGGTAAACATGTTCGTAAAACAGCGCATAAATTCCAGGTGGTGAAAAGGCGGCAAAGCATAAAACAAAAAAAAGCACTTAAAAGGGCCATATATATATTTATTTTTTTTGGGGGGGCGGTATAGCTCAGATGTTAAGTTTTAATTAAGAAATTAAGTATTTAGAACCAGCATTATAATTTATTATTTATTTATTAAATAAATTTAAAATAGCTATTAAATAATACTGTTATCAAAAGTTGAAATATTTTGCTCACACTTTAAGGTATGTAAATATGCAGTTCACCGCGAAAGGGTTAATAATACAACATAAATACACGTTTGTATCTTTATCTATGATTGTATTCTGCTTTTTTTAGGTTTATTCAGTGATCCACTACGTGATAAAAAGGGCCTGTTTTTATCTCCAATAACTGTGCCGTTTTTTAAATTTTCATAGCAGCTTAAGAACTTTCTAAACTCTAAATATCTTTTTCGTGTAAAATTACGGAGATTTGTCTCTCTTTTCGCCACGGAAATTGTTAAATAAAAACTCATTTCAGAATGACCCTACTTTGAATTCCTAGTGACACAGCAATATAACTCCCTATATTTTATGTGCCACAAATACGACGTCGAGTTTATGACACAGAAAATGAGTCTCCTCTCGATCGTTCACACTTTTGCGTTATAAATTTATGTACCTCTATACCAGGGTCGGCGAACCTTTTCACATCCGCGTGCCAATTTTCTTCCAAAAATTTTTCAAGCGACCATGGCGTGCCAATTCCCAAACCCCGCCTATCTGCGCCAAAAAAAGTATAAAAATAATGATTAAAATTACTTTTTTTATTATTAGATTAAGATATATATGGATAACATACGTCTGCAGATAATAATATTAACATAATATTAAGATCAGCATGCATATTAAATTAAATGATGTATAATATGGAAAACTCAAACCAAAATAACTTGTTACATTGAAAAGATTAATTAATTATAATAATAATTATAGAAAGAAGATAAGTATAAGAAATAATTAGAGCAATCGTAAAAAATATTAAAAACTCAAATCGAAACAATTTGCCAAATGACAGTAATAATTATGGTAATAGATAGTGGTGTCCCTTGGTATCTGTTTAATTTTTGACATTTTAAGTTATGTGGTGGTTTCATATTTGCGGTAATTTTATTTTAAAATTAACAATGAAAAAAGAAACACCGAACAACAACAAAAAAAAAACATTTACGAATCATATCTGCAAAATATTTGTTTTACACCTGCTATTAAATGGAAAATTATTATTTAAAAAATAAATTACAATGCATATATGAAGAAATTAGCAAATATAAAAACGTTACCTAAAAAGTCTGCGAAATATATCTGTTTTCTCTTTCGTTTTCGTTGACTCAATTTTATTTTCTAATTTCATAAGCATTGCAAAATCTTCTTTTTTTTTCAGAAGAAAATTAAAATCTTTGTAATGCAGTAAATAATAATATACGTAATGCAGCAACAGCATCTTGGACTTTCAGTGTTAGTTTCTCTTCACCGAGTTCGTAATTACTCTCATTTAACTCATTGTCATAAATGTTTGTTTCTTCTATCAATTTTCGTATCGTTTGTACAAAAAAAGATAAATCGTAAGTCGAAGATAAAGTAAGTGAAGTTTTAACAGATCTCATATTTTCGTGTCAAAATTTATTAGGATTTTTTACCGCTATTTCCTTCTTTGGTTGGGGCCTTAATAAACTGGCGTAATATGAAGAGTAATGGTTTAACAATGTCTAACTGTAGTTACATTTTTTAAGTAATTAAAAATTCGAAGAAAGTAAAGCAATTAAACAAATTAATGTAATTTCTGATGTTGCATCTTGGATGCCAAATGATGGCATCAACTCATAATTGGTTATTTTTAATAAAATACATGATGAACTCGATTAGAATTTTTAATATTGTTCATCTCTGATAATAATGATTCACAAGGATAAGTAGAGGGAGAGATAGTCAACATGGAGCAAATGCGAACTTCTTCTGGAATTGAATTCAAAGTGTGCATAATTTTACTATCACCATTTTTGTTTATGATGCCTGGTAATCTTTCTCTTCGATCATCTCCAAATCCTCTCTCAATTTGTCAAATTGCTGAGTCCATATTGAGTTGGATTGGAAGTCAATAAGCTACATTTTAATTTCTGAAATTTCCAACCAATCGAATACAATCAGTTTATCAATTGGAGTCACATATTGGTAGATAACAAATTTAACCATAAATACATGGATTTTTCTTTTAGAATTGAATATTTTTATACTTTTATATTAAGAATTAGACACCAGAAATTTTAAGATAGATTTTAAGTTTGTTTAGTAGCATATTTTATGTGATTTTTACAGGATAAATATTTCTATATAAATATACTGGTGGCAAGGAACTTGATTTATTTATTAAAAGTTAAATAAAAAGTGATGCAAATTTGCATCACTATGCATTTAAGGGTTAAATGATTCCGAAATAGGTAATTCATTGATATGACAAGTACACAAGTACTTATTATAACAATAAAAAGATATTGCCAGTCAAGCTTGTGTATTAATGGAAGAAAAATAAAGAGGTGTAGAATTTTGCAAAGTTTGACACAATTTGATTTAATCAACGGCGTGCCAAAAATATCCTCTCGCGTGCCACCTACGGCACGCGTGCCATAGGTTCGCCGACCCTGCTCTATACATTTATTCACTCGGAGATTGGATTGTTGTTCAAAGTACAGTTTGCCTCATTATGTAAAAAAAAGGAAGTAATAAAATATTTTTTTTTACATGTAAATGGCGAATTTCAAAACTCTTACGGAAATGACACGCAAAATAAAACCGACTGTAAAAAGGAAGTTAGTGTAACGTGTTTTGAGTTAATTGTGACAACGTATAATATGTCAACGTATTTCATAAGTTAGGTTTATGATACAGAAAATGAAGCTGTTTAGGGATGTTTCATTCATTTTTACGCTGTGACTTTTTTTAACTATTTGTATACCTTTGTGTGTTAATTCGCTCTAAAATTATACTACGAAGGCTTTGTTGGTGGTATATTTTGCTCAAAAAAGTGATTGAGAAAAACATATAAATTTATCATTATTATTTTTTCAATATATCGACGTAAAATGAATTAAAGAAAACCTTCCATTTTACGGCAGTGAATAAAAACGCATTTATGGGTAAGATGTGGAAAATAAAAATGATTTGGACTCGGAAGACGGTAAACCGTTTAAAGAAAATGTGAATTCAAAAGCTAGAAAAAGAAAAAGATGAATATGTTTCTAAAAAAGTAATATACATATGTAAACGGACGGGAATGTATCTATGAAAAATTCTCCCTTTCTTTCTTTCAGGTTGATATATTATAGCAATTCTTCATTTAAAATACTACTTTTTTCACATAAAGAAAACATTATATTTTATTTTTCTGGCAACTGTAACAGCTATTATAGGCATTACTTTTTTTCATGTTCAGTTATGAACATTTGCTTTCTTTCTGCTTCATAAATAGTCGAAAATTGCCGATTTGTGTATTACTATGTTTTGAATTTTTAGCGAAAAGATAATATGTTCATATACACCTCGCCATGTTGGATTTATAGCATAAAAAATAAGTCTTTTTAGAGCTGTTGACCACATGGTTTTATTAAAATATTTATGACGATAGTTGTACGCTGTGAAATTTAGCTATCCATAAAATTACTCCGAAGTTTGGATTGTTGTCAAAAGTAGGGGAAAATAGGCGAAAAGTAGATAACTTATTAGTAGTTACTTCTTGAATCTTGAATATCCAACAGAATTTAATGCAATTTTTCGTAAATACTCTGCATATAACCTTATATAATAAGATCATTATAAATAAAAGAAATAAATCCATAATACATGTGCTACAACAAATATTGTAAGCAATTTTAGTAACTTTAAATGTTTTCATATTAAATAATTTAGAAAGATATGAATTAGCGATGCAAAAAATGTAAAATAAACATTCTAAAACAGAATCTACATAAATGTCAGTATGGAGTTACCGTAATAATCACTTCTTTGACCAAAGCTAAATATTTCGCCCATCAATTGAGTTAAATGTGCGATATCCGGTTTACCCTTACTATAAGGTTTTACCCTATTTTTCCCTATATTAGGTAGATTTTGTAAGAAATACTACCAATTACATTCTCACCTAAGTTGGACTTTTTAAAAAAAATTTGCAGATCTACGCCGATCATGAGTCCCAGAAGCCAAAACTACCTCCCCCTCAAAACTTTATATATATATATATATATATATATATATATATGTGTGTGTGTGTGTGTGTGTGTGTAACATTTTTTATGGACACGATAACTGCAATAATTCTGCACAAATCTCTTCCGAACTGATACATAAAATCAAGGGGCATAAAATCTCGGTCAAGTTCGTAAATAGGCAAAATCGAACAAAGAGGGGGGAATGCGGGGGGGGGTTGTGAAAACAGAAATAAACCCATAATTTCTTAATTATGCTACGTATTGAATCCGTTTAAAGTTATTATTACTTCTAGGAAAAGGGTCGAAACTTTATATATGACAAATTTTTTATATAATTAAAAATGGCCCCAAGGAGGGGGTGGGGGAAATGGGGATTTAGAAGAAAAAAACTCATAACTTCGTCAATTCAGAAGATATCAAACCCGCTTAAATTTATTATAAATCTCTTAATATTATCTAAAACTTTTATATTGACAAGTTTTTTATAGGACCAACCCTTATAGCAACACAAAAATTAAAAAAAAAAATCCCTGCCGGCTCCGTCTGCAAACAAGTTAGGTTTCGAAATGGGCGATTTCAACTATCTCGTATTATGGCAAAAAGGTCATTTCTTTCGCAATTCACAACAAATAGGCGCCCCACGGTCTGCGTCTTCGAAATCTACCTGTGTCTGTTGGCCGAGCCGTCAGGGATTTTTTTCTTGTGTGATTGGGGTGAAAAAATGAATGCTGTGAAATAAAATGTGAGGAAACTTTTTTTCAAATGATAATGAATGAAATGTAAAAAGGAAAAAATATATAAAATTTTACGAAAACGTCGCAGAATACACAATCGCCAAGAAATTCATTAAGACTTTTGAAAAAGGAAAAAAAGTTGAAAGCTAGAACGCGAGCAGCAGCGCAACTTTTGAGTATTTTTGAGCAGCACAGAGTTATTAACCCTTTCCGGCGCGGAGCAAGTCTGTTTGTAAAATGATGAAATAATGGACTGACACCAGAAATTACAAACGAATTCATTAGAAAGTACAAACTTGCTTATTTTCCGGTATTTAAGAAAAGGAAAATTTTAATTAAATATTCTTGGTGCCGTTTGTCAGTTTTGGAATTAAAATTAGGTGTCCTTTTTTGTGGACCACCACCCGTTAAAGGGTTAAATAATGAATCTCATTATCGGAAATTAAAGATTATAATGGTACAATTTACAAATATCGTAGAATAGTTTCTTGACACTGTTAATATTTCCAGAACATTCAATCCAATCTCAAAATTAACCATTATTAAGGAAGCATTTCATTACGATCAGAAATTATTTAGATAGAAACCAATCAGGAACATCAAAAAACTAGTCCCATGTGCCAATCCCAAAACTTTCTTCTATCTCACACAGGTTTCACATACACTAAAAAGAATCAGCAACAATTTATTTCACGGTCTAACTGAATCTAAAGTTTTATTAAATTCCGTGCATTAGTTCTTGAGATATGACTATTGATGAAAACGTGTAAATCCTGCAAAATATAGCATAGCAGCGCCACTTTTGGGAGATTTAGATCAAAACCTAATCAATAACAACTTATGTCAACGTCTAACTGAATCTGAAGTTTGATGAAAATCCGTGCATTAGTTCTTGAGATATAGTTTTAGTGTTAATAATGAAAAAAGTAGCATAGCAGCGCCACCTGTTGGGCTATTTACACCAAAACGTAAGCAGCATCTCTTTATGTCATGGTCTAACAGAATCTGAAGTTCGATGAAATTCCGTGCATTAGTTTTTGAGATTTAGCTTTCGTAAAAATCATGAGAAAAGTGGTTTAGCAGCTCCACCTGTTGGTATATCTATACCAAAACGTAATCAGCATCTATTTATGTCAAGGTCTAACTGAATCTGAAGTTTGATGAAAATGAGTGTAGTAGTTCATGAGATGTAGCTATTGCAGAAATTCCAAAAAATGCCGCATAGCAGCGCCATCTGTTGGGCGATTATCACCAAAACCTAATCAGCACCAACTTATATCAGGGACTGACTGAATATAAAGTTTTATTAATTTTCGTGCATTAGTTCTTGAGATAGAGCGCCCACAAAATTTGTGTCACATACAGACAGACAGACAGACAGACAGACTCACAGACTCACAGACAGACATTTTCTAAAAACAGTCAAATCGTGTTCAGGACCTACTAAAACGTATAAATCTGTCGAAAACCGGAAGTCGAAAATGTTCATGAATCCAATACTTTCTTCTTGTAAAGATAGAATAAAGTAACAATATATTTCTTATGCTATAGAAACGTTTCTGAAATTAAAAGTCTGCTTTGCTGCCCAGGAATTAAAAAAAATTACCATTACAACCGAAAATATATTTGTTTCTGTAGATTCTGACTGGTTCTCATTGCAAAGAATTCTGGATATAAAAATAAAATTCCTCGAAATCAGGGGTTAACTAAGATATTACAATGAAATTTTGCTGAGTTTCTGTAATATCAGAAAATGCTTCTGAAATGTTGCAGCATTTCTGTAGAAGCGTACAGAAATTTGAGAACTATTTAAAAATATATATTATTGACTTATTATCCATTTTTATACATGGGGTTTAGGACTTTTCAGGACTCCCACTCGGTCCGTTTTTTGAACACCACTTTTTTTTAAAGAGAAATCTTCTTTTATAAATTTTATAGAAACTAACTTAGAAGTTCGTTTTACTTGCAATTGTTGCAAATACGTACCACAATTTTCTTTCTAAAAAAAAATACTGGTTTTCAAAAAACGGACCAGTGTGAGCCCTGACTTTTCGACTTACTCAGAATTTCTCGTAAGACTACTCAGTCTCTCTCAAAAGTAAAGGTACTGTAATCTGTGGCGGCGAATTTCAATTTTCATAGCTCATTCGATTCATCTCATCAAGCTAAGTACTTTGCTACCTCGCATAACGGCTATTCAGTTTTGATAATGACAGGAGGCCGGGTCAAAGTTTAAAATTTCGTTTATTGAAAACCAGTTCCCGTCAAAGAAAAAGGTAATATTTAAATTTATTTATGGTTCCTATACTGACATACATTGATGATAGACAATTTTTGACACATTTTTCATTCCTAAAAAGTGAGTAACACAAAATTATTTCTCACAGTGCGCACAACGAGCAAAGGCTTCTTCAGCTGACTCGACGACGCCTTCAATATTATTGACAGGATGAACAAAAGAACTACACTACTACTATCTTGCGAAAACCTGCCTGTCAGGTAGCATACGAATTCTTGCAATTACAAATTCTTATAATAACAGCAATAGTATAACCTTATACCGTAATTTCGCACGTATACGCCGCACCTCAAACAATTCGATTTCCTACCAGAATTTATTTTAAATGAAATGTGACTTACTTCTGCTTAGCACTTATTTGACTTCTTATTTTCAATAAAATTTCCGGTTTGAAAAAGACTTAACTAAGCCGCGGCGCATACGCGCGAAATTACGGTAGTAGTTACTGGCAATGTATGGCACTGTAAAAACAATTAGTAAACTTAAATCGCACTTTATTTCTTTGAAGACATCTGTTTTTCACTGAACGAAATTAAGAGCTTTGACCCGACCCCTGACATCATGAAAACTCAATAGCTGATATGCGAGGTATAAAATTACTAAGCTCGATGAGACGAATCGAATGAGCTATAAAAATCGAAATTCGTCGCCATAGTCTATACCAAGACTCCCTTAATAGATAAGACTTGACAATCCGGAGAAAGTCTATGGGAGAAAATGTCCGCGGTAATTGCCACTTATTAATTGACTTTCTCCGGAAAGTATCGCCGCCTGGTGGATACTACCGTAGAGTTGCCAAGTCTCCGGCTTTTTGAACACCAGTATATTTTTAGAGAAAATGTTGTTCTTTTAAATCCCAGAATTCTCCGATCAAACAAAACAAAATTGTCTGTACTAAAAAACTGGTATCCAACAAGAGAATAGAAAAATCTAGCAGCTCTGCTACCGCACAGCTGATAACTTTTAAGCTTTTTTCTTACCACTAAAATTTAATAGAATTTTTTTCGTTATGTAATCACACGATCTTGTCAATTTAATAAGATAAAATTTAGTATAAAATTTTAGTGGTAGAAATTACGCGTAAAAGTTGGCAGCTATGCTACCGATACTAGTTCATACGCAAATGCATAGAACAAATGAAGCTGTGAAAAAATTTCATGTCGAAAATACTCCTATTACTGACGATTAATGGCGCTAGTAGCAGGAGAATATAGCGGTCAAAGGAAACTTGCTGATTGTGAGGCCTGATACTATGATAAGGAGGCCTTGGTCTATACTATAGTATATTTACTTGTCAGGAGCGCAGGAGATATAAAGGGTTACATATGTTCTTTGCGAACGAAAAATTGACATATTTTGGAATTTTGTTTTAAGAAGTGCATAAGATTAACTGAAAAACTAATAATCCCGCGTTGTTTTTTATTTTATCAAGTATTTAAAATTAATTTTTTTTGTTAAATTTGGTCACATATTATGCCAGAAACCTGTAGCCGCGTTGACCTGCATCAAAATATCGGGGCACGATGGGCTGTATCCTAATTCCCTGTAGAAACAAAACATTAAAATCTCAGTTTATTCTTGTAAAATAAGGTTGTAGTTAAGGTCCATTGGCTCAAAATTTTAAGTTTTTAAAAATAAGAAAATTGCGCTATTTTGAAAAAAAAATATATTCATTTTTCGTCTAAAATTTTGACTTTTAAACTTATTGGAAAAATGTAAAAAATTAAAATTTTCAAAAAATGGCTGGATGGCCCTTAGACAATTTAATTATGCATATATGAGCGCAAATTTTATGCAAAAATGTTAAAATTGTTCAATTTATCATGTTGCTCATGTTGAAAAGTGTAGTTTCCAGAAATTCGCTTTTAACGTCTTAGAAAAAAATATATACTGATATATATTTTTCAACTTACACTTAATTTGCTATCCCAGCGCCATACTCTGGATCCTCCTGTCCCAGAATAAGCTTCAATAAAGGAGTAGAATCTTTAGTAGAATCTTTTCGGCGAGGTTGGTTTTATCGATCGTTAGCGTGCTCACATTTTTGCTGATAACTTTCTTAATAATTGAGACATCACTTTAAATCTTTTTGCCCATTATTCTACACACTACAGGAAGTTAATGTCCTTTACAAAAATATTTTATTTTTAAGTTGAGAACGTATGAAACACCTTAATGCAAGAAATGTTGCTTCTTAACACCGCATGTATATTATAGGAATTTATGCTTCAAACTTATGTTTATGTGGCCAAAGCACACATTTTAATATCGTAATTGTTTTTTTAGGCTTAGATTTCAATTAGACTTCAAAAATTAAGGACCGTTATCATGCTTTCTATCGTCGATCATGTCACTACATTGGAAGAAAAGTACTTTGAAGAAATGTTCTGATAAATTGTCTTTTTGCTGCTTTTGCAATTTAACAGTTAAAATCTTATTTAGTTTTAAACTTTTTTTCTGTTGTTCAATTAAATGCTGTCCTATGTTTCATAAATTCTATTCCTGCTTCAAATGTTAAATCATCAAC
Organism: Maratus michaelseni; assembly: GCA_963931845.1. Taxonomy (NCBI): domain Eukaryota; kingdom Metazoa; phylum Arthropoda; class Arachnida; order Araneae; family Salticidae; genus Maratus; species Maratus michaelseni. Next base: position 77,534,426 of record OZ007595.1, on the reverse strand, counting down.
ATCAGTAATTAACTTTATATGTAGCGTTACGTTTAAGTCATGATAAAACATTACAAATATCTTTTCAATAATTAATCAAAAGAAAATGCACAGTGACTCATACTTTTTATTTATGTAGCAAAACAAATTTAAACACTCTTTGATTGTCATGGAAAACGTATTAATATTAAAAGTATTACATTATTCAGGGATAATTACATTGTTATACAGGCTATATTTCATAACTAAAGAAGGGAATGGGATTGTAGAACGCAACTAAGTAAACGTTTCTTTCCTCACGAAAAAATCCATAGTCAAAATTATAGAGTTAAGGCATTTAATGTCTTTCTGATTTTCAAGAAAAATTTCGTTTTCTTTACAATACCGTATAAATGATAGTTGATTTTTCATATATTTTTTAGAAAATTTATAAGTAAACGCATGTTGCAGCCATCACAAAACTTTCTTCTATAGCGGGCACGCCGAACATATGGAACGTGTGCCACAAGTGGCACACAACAAAATATTTCTGGTGTAGTACTGATTGAAATTAAATACAATACACGAATTTAAACATGTTAAGTTTTTAAATTGTTTTTTTCCTGAAATTGAAAAAAAATTAAATGCAACTTATTGAATACAATTCTATTTCAGTATACGCTCAGTATTTTATCAAATTCAGCGACGATTTGGAAAATATGTAAAAGAAATATTATCAGGCACTATAAGCAGAAATGTCAATGATGAAATTACAGCAGCTTAGTATGAAATTTGCCGTTTTCGCAACTCCCGCTCTCCACTTATGCGTGCGATTAATTATTTTCAATAAACTAAATGAGTTGTTTATTTATCATTATTCATTTGATTGAAATGAGATTAGCTATATTCATATTTGAGTTATTTAGTTAGAAATTTTGATAATGGTAATAACATACAATCTTAATATGCATGGAACGGTAAATATGTACATCCATCCAACTTAATCCTGTGTTATTCTAATTATCCGACATATCATTTTGTTATTCCTACTCCGATTTAATGCTATTTCATTCCCAGTTTATATAAAAAAAAGAATAACTTTTTTTCACGAGTGAAGTATTCTAGTTGAGTGTACTTAATAACTTATCTTTAAAATGTAGGTCGCCGTAGTTTTATCAAAATTTTGGACGCAGACATTTGACTTTAGTATATGTAGATATTTTATTTAAAAAAAACTGCAATTCCAGAAAGTTTAAAGTTCTACAAGCGGATATAGTTGGAACTATAACATGGGTTATAAAAACACAGTAAAAACTCGATTCATTCGTAACTTTCGAAGTAATTCGTTTACTAAACTATTGCGTTTACATTTAAATTAATTTATTACACTTGCTCTAATTGTTACATAGCAAATGGATATCTTGTTAATACTTTAATACTATGTGAAAGAAAATAGTAGGTTACGTTGCTGATTTATATATTACTGACAAAGGATGTGAATTAATTTTCACTTTGCTAAACAACGCATAACCAAAACAGCGAAAAATGTGTCGAGACTGTGGATTGAACCCAGATACCCTGGTATAGCGCACCAAGTGCTTTTACCATTTAAGCCATCTGGACGACATCCAGTCTGGCATTTTTCACTTATACGTTTGCACGGCTGCAACATCGCAGCGCAAGATGAAGTGTCAAACATGAGCACACTATCCAGTGGCATTAATTCACATCCTTTGTCAGTATTATTAATTTACAGCGCAGTTTCAGTTCTGCTGAAAATTTCATTCAAAATTTAGATTTATTTATTGCTACTTAAAAATTAGGAAATAATGAATAATTTAAATTTTCGATACTTTTTCGCACATTATAACAATTGTTACTCTTTCTCTTCTTCTATCTTATGTTTTTGTTGTTTTAGAGACAAACATGTTTCGCGTTGATACAAAGATATTATTTTAAGGTAAATATTAATAAAAAATATTTGAGTGAAATTTTTCAATACCAATTTATAAATGGTTTCACCATGATTCATTGCTTATCAAAATCCAGAATTTCTTGTTTTTATGCTGAGCTACATGATAACATTTAAAAATTTTCCAATTTAAAAATATATCCTTTAATTTTATTTTTGTATTAAAATATGGAACACATAATTATTTTCTATACAAAATCTCGAGAAAAGCTTACTTTTCTATTAATAGTAATATTAATAATTTTGAATTCAAATTTTAATATGAGTGCTTTTGATTTCATTTCCTTTAAAACATACTGCATTCAAATTTCTGAAGAATTTCTCGAATATTCAATGTGTTATGAAAGGTCTCGAGGACATTTTTAAAATATAAATTGAAATAATCCTAAGCAATTATAAAACGTTTTCGAAAAATTTCGTGATACGATGAAAATATATATTTTTACAACTTCCTTACATAACAATGATGATTAATTATTTTTCAAATTTATAAATCGTTATCCTTCAATTTAATGTTAAACTTGGACATATTATTATTCTTTCATAATGATAGTTGTGAAATACTTTATTTTCTATTAATAGTCAAAGTAATCCTCTTGCATAATAATTTCAATACTAATATTTCCAGCTACATAACATTCTGAAATGCTGCATTTGCATTTATGACAGTAGGAAAATTTTACAGAAATAATTGCTTAAATAATACCAGAGTTATCACAAGACTTGGGGGTATGTTGAAAAAGAACTTGAAACAATCAAAAGCAATAACGAATGATTTTCGCAAGGTGGTAAAACTGCACTTGTTTTACATTCTCTTACTATAATGAGGACGATTGAAATACGGCGAAATTGCAAAGCATGATAACCAGAAGTGAAATTCAAAATAACAGTTATTTTGCAATTTCTGAAACGGGCTTGAAAATATCGATTATGAGAAAGGAAAAGTAATGTGTTTGAAAAATTGTTCAGTAAATATTTTTACAATTTTAGAGATAAATTCCTTTTAATGTGGGACGTTTCATACTACAACTCGAAGAAAAGTAATGTAATTTTTGGTTCTCTATGAAATAGTAAAATTATAAAAGTGAAAAGGAAAGGAAGTCTACAGAAAAGAAAAACGAATGAAAGAACAGAGGAAAGTTGTATTATTTAAAAGGTGTAAATAACATTCGTATATAAACTAACCAGATAAAAGGGGAAAAATATATATATTTTTCACATTTCTGAATATATTTTATGAACACTTTCATAAAATATTCAGGACAAGTTTTATCATATTTGCAATACAATAAAAAACAAGTGGGTAAGTGTGATCGAAGATGGCACAAAGGGTTTCGTTTAATATTCCTTTCAAAACACATTATCCTTTCTTTAATAAATCCAATAAATTACATTTTCAAAAAAAATGTCATGTTTTTTATAAAATAAAAATTTACAGGTCAATTTTTTTCGTTTTTTTTTTAATATCTGAACCGGCCTGATAGCGGGCGAAACCCGCTATTATACTCTGTCATAATAATATCTGTCATGTGGACTAAATGCGATATTAAAAAAAATCATTTTCAAAATTAAACATGTTATAAAGAGACCTTCAAAATGTTAAAATATGCCAATATTTCCATAATCGGGTTTTTATCATGATTCAATACGTTCCTCAAACTAATATAATTTGCTATTCTCTATTATATTACTCATATTGATACTCCTTTTGTATTATTTTCAAACACTTGAAAAATCCATTAAACTTCCAATATGACGTCAGATAAATTTTCTTTTTAATTCTCTAATGACGTCAAATGAAGCTCCTTTCTGTATTTACACATTACTCAGACTCATTGTATTTTTGAGAAATGTTTGAAAATTTCCGTTTTATTACCAATATGACGTCATATTAATCTTTTTTTTCAATTGATGAAACTTTTTATTTCATTTACATTTTTCACTTGGAAATCTTTCAATAGAAAATTAATTACTGAAGAAAGAGTTTTATTGTAGATTTTTAATTATTGGCAACTGCTATAAAAAAAAATGTTTAAATTTAAAAGGAAAAGGCTATTAGATTTTTGTTTTTTATCTCTATACATTAAAATAATACGATTTTTTCAAATTTTATGAATTTGAGCTTCATAGTTGATATTCAGCTATAAGTAAGTTCTATAGTTTCTGAGAACCTGCTATGTGACGGACAGAGGACGAAGCGGGAGTAATGGGGTTTCGTGAGATGAACGAAACACGAAAAAACATCACGGCATTAAACAAAACCCCCTAAAATGTTATAGAAAAGAAAATCGAATGAAGGAATAGAGGAAAGTTGTATTATTTAAAAGCTGTAAATAAGATTCTTATATAAACTAAGTAGATAAAAGGGAAAAATATTTTTTCACATTTCTGAATATATTTTATGAACACTTTCAGAATATATTCAGAAACAGTTTTATCATATTTGCAATACAATAAAAAAATGGTCAAGGATTTAAATAAGCCCCCCTAAAATGTTACAGAAATGAAAATCGAATGAACGAATAGAGGAAATTTGTATTATTTAAAAACTGTAAATGGCATTCTTATATAAGCTAACTAGATAAAAAAAATAAAAAATAAAGTATTTTTTCACATTTCTGAATATATTTTATGAACACTTTCGCAAAATAGTCAGAAAAAGTTGTATCATACTTGGAATACAATTAAAAAAATTGTTAAGACATTAAACAAAATCCCCTAAAATGTTTAAAAAAAAAATCGAATGAATGAATAGATTAAATTTGCATTACTTAAAAGTTATAAATAACCTTTTTATATAAACTAAATAGATAAAAGGAAAGGACATTTTTTTTCACATTTCTGAATATATTTTATGAACACTTTCACAAAATATTCTGAAAAGGTTTTATCATATTTGGAATACAATAAAAAAAAATGTCAAGGCCTTAAACAAAACCTCCTAAAATGTTACAGAAAATAAAATAAAATGAACGAATAGAGGAAATTTGTATTTTTTAAAAGCTGTAAATAACATTTTCATATAAACTAACTAGATAAAACAAACAAAAAAAAAAACATTTCTGAATATGTTTTATGAACACTTTCTCAAAATATTCAGAAAAAGTTTTACCATATTTGGAATAGAATAAAAATATTATCAAGACATTAAACAAAAAACCCACTAAAATATTAACAATTTATTTTTCAAAACCAGGAATAAAACTATAGAAAATAATGCCAAATTGTATTTTTTTTTGTTTCTTCATACAAACACATATTATGTGATTGACTTTTATTATTATTATTATTATTATTTATAATATAAATAAGTTTTCTTTTTTATTTAAATAGTTCATCAAATAATTTATATAGATTTTTTTATATATTGAAGCTCATTCTTTCTTCCGGTCCAAAAAAATTAATAAGACGCCAATTATTGATTGGTTTACCTTCTTTAATCTTTTATGGATTCTATAATGTCAGACATAGGAACGTAGAATTTTGATATGATAGATTTTAGTTTATCTGATTATAAATTCACTTTGGACTACCTTAACAAGTTTTTTTTTTCAGATTTTAGTCTCAGTTTTGTTTTAACTTCCTAACATTTTTTACTTTAAAAATTATTAATTTGTAACTTAATCCTACATTCAGAAAGTATTAAATACTGATGAAATTTTAAAAAATATTTAAAAATGCATGTAGGAATTAGTATAACATATTTAGCAATCTTTATTTAATAAATACACAATTTTGTATGAGAAACGGCGTGCAGCAAATTTTATTTCAAAGAGTTTACATTTTATTTTATATTTAATTCTTATTTATTAGGCGACAGACTTATACATTTCTTCAATCTTATTATTCAATCAAACTTATTATTGACTAAATATGTATTTTTAACTGCTTTAACTTTCGTACTCTGTTGAAATTTTACTCAACGTTGATTAAAAACATTTCATACCAGAATTTGTTTTTGAAAATCATTTGAGCATCCTACATTCAGAAAGTATTAAATACTGATGAAATTTTAAAAAATATTTAAAAATGCATGTAGGAATTAGTATAACATATTTAGCAATCTTTATTTAATAAATACACAATTTTGTATGAGAAACGTCGTGCAGCAAATTTTATTTCAAAGAGTTTACATTTTATTTTATATTTAATTCTTATTTATTAGGCGACAGACTTATACATTTCTTCAATCTTATTATTCAATCAAACTTATTATTGACTAAATATGTATTTTTAACTGCTTTAACTTTCGTACTCTGTTGAAATTTTACTCAACGTTGATTAAAAACATTTCACACCAGAATTTGTTTTTGAAAATCATTTAACATATTTATTTAACTTACTTTTTGAAAAAAAATTTGGTTCCAATCGACTTAAATAAACTATAAAAGTCGGTCGATTCGACCCATTCAGGGTAGGAAGATAAAAAAAAAAAAAAAATTCTATGTTAATAGTCCGATAAGTAGTATCGAAACTTTCATTTCGAAAAAATTATGCTGCTGTAAAAAAAAAAAAAAAAAAAAAAAAAAAAAAAAAAAAAATGATTTTAACAGAAAAATAGTGTCGATTCTCAAATTTTGTAATGTAGATCTTTAAAATGCACCAGGTCTGAATGCCGGATGCGAACTGCACCAAAAGTGGTTCCTTTGTCAAAAATGTGTCGATGATGAAGGCCACCATTTTGAACATATACTTTAACCACCATTTGGAACAATCAGTTTGACCTAGTACAGCGCCTAGAATACATAGTGTGGGAAAACGAGTTTACCGTTTTTTTAATTCAAAATTTTCGAATTCAAACCAGAAATTCTGAAACAAGAATTTTTACTTTAAGAAGTCACGAAATATCTGCCATTAACTGACGAAAATAACATTATAGGGAATTTCTGGTATAAATGAGAAATTTCGGAATTTAAAAATAGCCAAACTGGTAATGCTTTAACCCTTTTTATCCTGACGGTACTTATAAGTACCACTTTAACCACTTCGCGACGGGCGTCTTTTACAGAATTTTTAATCTGTTACCACCGGTTTTTCAAATGAGAAATTTTCACCTAATTGAATCGCAAAAATGCTATGATTAGATAAGGAAAACTTTACAAAAAAAAAATAAATAACTGGTGGGAATAATTGAAGATTCTGAGCATCTAAAAAGTAGCTGGAAAATTAATTCAGGATATAAAGGGTTAAAAAGTGCTAAACATTGTAGCCCATAAACGTGCAAAGCTGCGGTACAATAATAGGGCGATCGCAGCGACATCTGCTTTAAAAATAGATTTGCCTCAAGCAAAAGTAACCGTTTCACTATTAACAGCATGACCATAATTTATGTTTATAAAATCTTCTTGTAAGTGTATATTTCAGATGTAACTGATTTTAAAGTTCGTTTTTTATCATATCAGGGAATTAATCTTTTCCACTCTTCTAGCAGAGATTCATAGTTTGGTATGCTAAATAGGGATAGTTTCTGGTTTGCTGTCTTGTATCGAGTACTGCAACCAGGCACAAAAGAATGCGAATCACGTTTTTTGGCACGTTGTCATTCAGATTTTCAAAGCTTATCAAAATCACTATCTACGTCAAAGGAAATAAGGTACAATTTAATTATTTAAAATATTTAGCACCAGCTGAAACGTTTTCTCAGTTTGATTCTTATAAGCTCGATGACAGTGGCTTAGCCAGAGAGGGTGGGGGGAAGGGGTCCAAATACTGTGGAAGCCAGTAATATTATAAAGTTTTCTTTGTCTTCAATATCGCGGAAAAATCTCCGATTAGATAAGGCAAAAATATTTTTTATAAAATTAGTGGTATCCAAACCATCTGGACCTCTACCCTGTTTATGCCACTGCTAGAAGATGTCGCTGCGATCGACCCGTTATCTTTTCAGCATCGTTCTACATTTATCGGATTCAATTTTTTGGTACTATTTTGTAGCCGTTTTCCACGTTATGTATTCTAGGCGCTGTACCTGAATGTACACTTATTTTTTAAATTGCACTATAGCCTTCGTTTTTCTTGAAATTTAACCTTGTACGTTGGAAAATAAATTGTCTATGACAGTTCAAAGTGTGTATATATTTTTCTGACGCACCCTGTCTGTATGTATATGTAACTATATAAAACAAATATAAGATGTAAAGTATATATATGTAACGATAAAAGTCAGGAAAGGATGTATACGTATGAATATACTGTATTAAATATGACGTATTAATTATGAATATAATAAAATATGTAAAAAATATGTATCCCAACCACTCTGGCGGAAAAATGAAATCTGCCAATATGACTATTTTTCCCGTGCTTTAATTTTAATTTACATTTAAATCAAGTTTATTTTGTGATATTATAAACAATATATCTAAATAATTAAGCCAAAAAAATGCGTGAATAACGCTGACGTCATAATGACTATGACAGCAACCTAAATAACAAATTTCGCTTTTTTAAAAATTTATTAACTTCTTTATAAAACATCGTACATTGCAAAAAAAAAAAAAAAAAAAAAAAAAAAAAAAAAAACAATACAATCAATCAAATACAATTTGTTTGATCCCAGTGTGATATCTAAATTTATTGTTTTTTAATGGTGTTTAAAAATTTTTCTAGAGTGTTTAAAAATATATATATATCTATATTCCTTACAGCTCAATTACGAAAGATTAACTCGTTTGCACGTAAAACAATATAAACAGTTCAGCATTTGTTTCCGGATCATATTCAATAATGAAATTAAAATTTCACCGAGAAATATATAAATAAATAAAACACCAATTTAACGTACATTAATCTATTTATGCGATTAAACCAATGACATTACAAGAATAAAAAAATTCTGCTGCTGTAAAGTAGCGAAATCTTTGTCGATTTCTTCTTGGTATGCAGCTAATACGAAAGTATTGTTTTAATAAATTTCAAAACTTTATTTGTATACATAATTGATATTTTTATATGAAAAATGCTTTTTGGTGAACTAAAAAAATATATTAAATGTAAAATTAGAATTTACAATAATAATAATAAAAAAAAGTTCTAGTTTTATTCTGTAATTTGTGTTGAATCCCCTTACAATTTATTGAAAGCTAACTGGTGATACACATTACGTAGCATATGATGATTTCATATCGATTGTTTGATACATATTAATGACGTAAGATGTCAGAAAGATTACACGTACAAAAGAACTATAACTATCTTCAAAAATAAAAATGTTAGGTAAAACTACACTTTTGAAAAGAAATATTTTATTAAAAATGTGGTCTAGGAATAATAATAGAAATAAAGGAAAAATTCAAAGTTTTTGTATTCGTTTGTATTATTAAAAAAATATTTTTGAGTTGTACTTTATGAATATGTAACAATATTTTTTGTCAAGTCCTTAGATAAAAATTTATGAGATAAAGAAACCCCAACAGTAGTTTATAGACATCCTGCATATAAGATGGATATAAGTATGCAAAATATATTAATGTAACGATGAAATTAACGAAAGCATGTATATAAGTATGAATATAGTGTGTTAATTAAAAGTACATTAAAGTATTGAATAAACTGGTGTGATACAATAAATCATAAAACACTACATAATAACACAATAAAATGAGGAATGCGTAGCATAAAAACTTATAAATAACACCATAAAATAAGGAATGTGTAATTTTTATTGCCTTATTTTATGGTGTTATTACGAAATCTTTTATACATTTAATTAATTTAAAAATTACAAATTTTTTTATTTATTTATTGTAGTAACTTTTTCTTTTTAATTTATAACTACTCTTCCGCGAAAATGAAATTATATTCGTGTTTTCACTTAAATTTAACTTTAAATCTTGTTCAGTTTATATCATAAATAATACATATTTATTTAAAGCTGACTTTTGATAGACATTACGTAACATACAATGTTACGTAACATATCGATTATTTAAAACATATATAAACAGCATAAGAAGGTGCCAAAAAGATTACAATATGATACATAACATCTACAAAAGAATGAAAACTATCTTCTAAAACTGAAATGTTGGATAATACTTATCTTATCTTTTTCAGAAAAGAAACTTCTTCATTAAAAATGCGGTCTAGTTTCAGTAAAAAAAAAAAAGGAAAGAAAGAAAGTAACAAAAATTTTGAAGTTTCTGAAGTATATTTTAGAAGTAGAACACTGGAATGATTTTATCACGTTTCTGTCAAGATAAAAAGTATGTGTACATACATACTTTTTTCTCTTTTAAGCCGAGTTTTTTCGGCCGAAATACTCAGGGACGTGTAAAAAATTTGTATTCTATTTTCAACATCATTTTATAAATGTATATTTTCTTACAAATAGGGGAAAAAATCTATGTTTTCGTAAAATATGATTTACTTTTCCCTCCTATGTATTACTAATACTTCAATTTCATGCCTTTAAGATAAGAGTTATTCGTGTCTCAGGAAAAACTAACTAAAGCAGGAATCTGAACAAAAAAGTGAAAGAAACCCTTATTGAACCTGATTGAAAGGTGAGTAAATTTTAAAATTTATCTTGTTTCAATTTCTTTTATAAAATAATATGAATAATAATATCGATAATAAGGACTTTAAAATTGAATATTTAAAACACACAGGAATTCTATTTTTTATATACTGAATAATAAGTCACACACTTAACAGGTTAAAGGATGATATTTAACAAAAATAAGTTTTTTATTTGTTATTTCATACGCTTATATGTAAATCACTTTGTAAAAAAATAAATAAATAAAAATAAATAGTTTACGAAAATATAATATAAAAATGAATGTAAATATAGAAGAAGTTTCGGTATTATAGAAAATCATTTACATTTTGATTTGTCAAAATACAACAGGTCAACATAAAAAATTCGAGATACATCAAGAGTTAGTAAAGTACAAATTTTGACTGTTTCTTCACACATTTTTAATGCGTTTAAAATGGAAGAAAATAATGCATATCACTATTTAAATTTTAGAAAATAATTACAGTTTTCGGGTAATATGAACCAGTCTGGCAATGAAAAAGTGTTATAAGGAATATTAAAAATGCAAGTAAATCAATGATTTACAAAAATAACAAAGATTATTTAATAATTTAACAGCAGTACATCATCTACAAATCAGCAGATTCTTTGATTTTTTTTTACAAAAATGCACAATTGTAGTCTGTTGTTTCGGCCCAACCACAGTCCACATTTGTCGCTACCATGTCAAACTATCGAATGTGAAAAAATGCATTTTTCATTACTTTTAAAAATGGACCGATTGCCACCACTAAATTTTATTAGAATTCCTCGGCTAAAACACTAATAAAACCTATGGGATGAGCAGTATTGTCAGTTTGGGCTTCTTATTTGTTTAGAGATGACGAAATCGTGCCGGAAATTTGTAGAGTAAAATTTTTACTTCGGAGTAATTGCAAAATATCTGTCATTAAATAAATCAAAAATTTCTGTTTGATATTTCTGGTGTGAATTCGGAATTTTTGGGTGCGAAAACAGGACAAACTGGCAACTCTGGTAGAGGATACTATTAAATTTTAGTAGTGACAATCATCTTATTTTTAAAAGTAATGAAAAATTTATTTTTTCACATTCGATAGTTTGACATGGTAGCGACGAATGTCCACATCGTACACATCAGACATTTTATCCATCTCTTCACTCTTTCATCCTCTGAATATTTTCCATTGCAAAATAGGCACACTGCAACTTCTTCATTTGGTGTACAAGCTGGTAAAAACTAAAAATCCCATCTCACTATCAGATGATACGTCGGAGTGCGATGATTGTTCATCTTCACTAGACTCGTCTTGAAACAGTTGTCTACAGTGCTTACGTATAACCCAAGCTTCATCTTCTTCTTTGGGACACGCTGTTCAACTTTTGACAATTTTGTCTTAACTACCGTTGCAATTTTCATATCTTTATCTTTATCTCCATTCTTGTTTTTTTTATTCCTTCTTAACTGTCAGATCTAGCTCTAATTTCGTTTTATGTGGGGCTGCTTTTAAAATGCTTAATGCTCTGCTATTTCATTTTTGTTTCTGGCAGATGCGATGATATCTCGAAGTGTAAGACAAATTTGGAGCAGTATACTAATTATGCCTTATTACTAGACACGCCATTTTGAAAACAATAATCTCTTCACTCATCAACAAATTAGCATATGACAAACACAGCAATAAATATAACTGTTCAACTTAATACTGAACTTGGTTAACCCGTTGGGGACGAGCGACACGTATACGTGACGCATAGGATGCTCAGTATCCTTCATTATTCCCACCAGTTAATTTTTTTTTAAAGCTTTGTCTTATCTTATCAATAGCATTTCTGCGATTCAATTCGGCGCAAATTTTTGTTTTAAAAAACCGGGGTGAAAGATTAAAAATTCTGTAAAGGACGCTTGTCGCGTAGGGCTTAATATCACAGACGAAGCTGTCTTATAATAAATACGAATTTTCTAAAACTTACCTGCAAAAAACTGCAGCAATTGAGAAAAATATTTGATTCTACCGCGTCACTCCAACAACAGGTATCCAAAAAGAACTCACCGCAGTACATCATGGGAGGTTTATGAAGTCGTTTGGTAGTTTTACACTTCGCTGCAGCATCGTACGGGAAAGATATTGAAATATTCCATATTGCCCAACCATTCCATAATACCCGAACTTCCTCTACAATAAACTCATCCAATGTACTCGTGATTTCGAAAAGCGTTCTTTATCTATAGAAACATCATAAACCAATATATTTTTTTCAGAATTAAAGATGCATTTATAAAAACAGAGTTTCTTTTGCTACCACTGATTTTCAGAAACATTTCCGAGTAGTTTTTACAATGTATTCATTAGAACAGATAAAATACTTCTTAAAAATATACTTAAAAGGGGCGGAAATGAGACAGACATATATGTACAAGGTATTATAACATATTTTATCCCGAAATCTTTTGAACACACACGTGCTCATTTTCAAGGGGAAAACGTTTACTGACAATAGAAGTGTTGCTTCCACTGTGCAAAACAAAACTAAACGAAATTAATAAACTAGCCCTTGTTCAAAATCCGTTATGTAACCATAACGGATTTTAAACAAGGGCTAGTCTATTAATCTTTAGGGATTAATGAAAGGTCCGTGCTGTTCAGGCGCTGGTGTCTTTGATATTTTCAAAATATTTATTTCCAGCGTCTGAACGCATGGACATTTCATACAGATTAATAGTTTAGCCATCGTTCAAAATCCGTTATGTAACACCAAACTGGAAGCGACACTTCTATTGTCAGTCACCGTTTTCCCCTTGAAAATGAACGCGTGTGTGTTCGAAAGATCTCGGGATTAAAGTATGTTATAATATCTTGTACCTATGTCTATCTCATTTCCACACCTTTTAAACCTTTAACGGACATTGTTTTCCCCACGAAACCACAAAATTTTAATTACGAAATTCAACAATGACAGCAGAATTTTAATTGAAATGTTTTCCATTAATTATGTATGTGAAATATCGCTTGTTTATTATATACAAATAAATTTGTTTATAATTTCCAGTGTCAATAATTTATTTCAACATTTTAGAAATTGAAGTGCTTTATCCGTTAAAGGGTTAAGTATATTTTTCATAAGTATTATATCTGTTTTAACTACAAGGTGAATTTGTCATTCCACTTTAAATTCTTTTGGGTTTTTCTATTATGTATTAATTAGTTTTCGCAAAACGGGATATCGGTTTTTAAGATGATGTTTATTCTCAATTTTACCATGTTTAGCTGCTTAATGTATAAGTGATTCTTTAAATCTCGAATATATATATATATATATATATATGTTTCTGAGATTTTCAAAAGATAAAGAATGCTGTACGGCATCATTAATAACTAAAAAAAAGTTATTCTATATTTTCGTTCGTGGTTATATTATACTTTCCTTGATAAAGAAACTTTCCTTTTATTCTTTTTTAGGGTTTCGTTCATCTCACGAAACCGTATTACTCCCGCTCCATTGTCTGTCTGTCACAGAGTTATTCTCAGAAACTATGTAACTTACAGAGTTGAAACTTTGTGTAAATCTAGCTGAATACCAGCTATGAAGCTTAAAATATTAAAATTTGAAAAAATCGTATTATTTTAATATATAGAGATAAAAATCCAAAATTCTAACAGCCTTTTCCTATTAAATTTAAACGTTTTTCTTTAAAGCAGTTGCCAAAACTTAAAAATTCACAATGAAATTCTTTCTACAATAATTAATTTTCTATTGAACGATTTCCATGTGAAAAATGAAAATCAAATAAAAAGTTTCACCAATTGAAAAAAAAATATTAATATGAAATAAAAATGATTGACGTCATAGTGATAATGAAACGGAAATTTTCAAAGATTTCTCAATAATACTAGGAGTATGAGTATGTGTATGTACACAAAGCAGATTAATATCACGTCATTAGAGAATTAAAAAGAAAATCTGACGTCATATTGGAAATTTAACGAATTTTTCAGATGTTTGAGAATAATACAAAGCGAGTATCAATATCAGTAATAGAGAATAGTAAATATATGAGTTTGAGAAACATATTGAATCATGATAAAAATCCGATTATGGAAATATTCGTATATTTTAACATTTTGAAGGTGTACAACATGTTTAATTTTGAAATTATCTTTTTATATCGTATTTAGTCCGCGTGACAGATATTATTCGCCCGATATCGGGCTGGTGTGGATACTCGAGAAAACGAAAAAATAGACCGGTAAATTTTTACTTTATAAAAAACAAAAAAAATATGAGTTTTTTTTTTTTTTTTTTGGTTGCTAAATGAAATTTATTTGGATTTATTAAAGAAATGATAAAGTGTTTTGAAAGGAATATTAAACGAAACCCTTTCAGCGATCTTCGATCACACTTACCCATTTGTTTTAGAAACTCTTTTATTAAAGTGCATATGAAACACATATCTACTCAAATTCCCGGGCTGGTTTGATCCTATTTTGCGGGTTGGTGTTGACCTGTCGATGCTTGTTTTGTTAACTAAGCATGCATAAAATTATAAAAAAATATTATTTCCAATTTAATTTTAAATAGTACTTCGAGTTGATAATCAAATTTATCAGAGTGTTGGGAATATACCTCACAATACACTGTAGAACAGTGGTTCCCAACAGAAACTACAGATCCCAACAGATTCTACGCCCCACAGGGGGGCAATTTGACTTTTGAGGGGGGAAATTTCAGATTTGTTATTATTCCAGTCCCTGTCAGTTGTTTTAATTTTTAAAAAAAATTGTCTTTGTCTTTTTTGATAAAGCTATTTTTGCAGGCTGAAAATACAAATAATACATGAAAATTTTATAAATAACTGTATAAAAATAAATTTTCAAAAAGTTAATTACTACCGGAATAATTATATAACTTGTTTTTAGATATTTAGACATCTTTTTATATAATTAAATAATTATAAAATTTTTCTGTTTACATTATTATTTTAGTATTACACATTTTTTATCTTTACTATTTATTAAAAGAAACTTGTATTTCTGTTAACAGAGCAATATGTCACATGAAGAAACTTTTACTTATGAAATTACTTAAGGGTATATCTAAAATTGACTATGTTCAATATATTCAACATAAAAATTGTTTGAAGTATCTAAACGAGGTACTACTTTTATAAAATTAATAATTAATCTTCAAATGAGCATCACAGAAATAAATGGGTGAAATGTCTTCTTATAGCTCTTGTGCAGAGAAAATACACAGATTTAAAATTTTAAAATTGGCTTATATATGGTGTCCAAATGACCATAACGGGAAAAAGAAAGCCTGATTTAAAATGGATAAAGGTGCTAATCCGGAAATGGTACTTGTGAATTATTCTATACATACAAACTTGGTATTAACAATTTTTTCACCTGTTCTAAATGAAGCACTAAAATCAATTATAAAATGTATCAATTCTACCAAATGTAATGCAAAATGTGGGAGTCTCTTCAAGAAATTTCACGAAGATAAAAATGCAGACCATATCACAATTTTGTGTCTGAGGTTAGTTGCCAAAGAACAATAACTTTTCTAGGTATAAATGGGAAGATGCATTGCCTCATTACATTCATCGAATTATGTTAAAAACATATTTGTACCGAAATTTTTTTAATTTTTATAAGCAAAAGGATTTGAAACGGCTTATCATAGTTAATACTCTGTTAGTCTTCCTTTGTGGGAATAAGACTTCATTTTGTATATAATAACAATAATTATATGTTACACAGGAATGGGGGGGACATCATGATTTTAAAGGTGCTTAGGTGGGGCGCGGCCAAAAAAAGGTTGGGAACCACTGCTTTAGAACTACAAGTTTATAACAATGAAATGTAATAAAATATATTTTGATCAGTGGACCCGTGGGAGGATATCGCACTGCAGTCTAATATTGTTTAGCAATATCTAATATTTTTTAGATGCAGGTTTAAACTTCTAAAGAAAAATTAAGGATAAACATATTTGCAAACAACATCACTCAAGCCGTATTCAAGCCTCATTTATTTCATGAAAGTTACAATAAAGACTGATTAAAGACAGCAAACGACAAAAAAAAAAAAAAAAAAAAAAAAAAAACACGTATTACACACTGCATTAGAAGATGACGTTACCCATTCCTTGAAAATAAAAAAGTATCCCTTTTATTCAACACGTGAAATACCACTGCTTCGATTGATGAATGGTGTCTTTTTTTCTAAGCATTTCAATTTCAATTTTGCTTTTTAACCATAAATAAAAATAAACCCGTGCAGAGAAATTATACTTTATCGTTTTTCTACTGTTTATTTATTTTTATATTCATTGTTGAACATCTCCTATAATGCGGTAATTTATTTTTGTGGCAACACTAATCTGAGGAAAACCTTTCATTTCATTTATGAAAACAATGCCAATTTAATGTTTAATTAACAGCAATTTTTAATCCAAAAACATGTTTTAACGAAATGTTATTGTACTATGTCAGAAACCGCTTCAAAAACCTTTCGAATGATACCGCATTCGTTGTTGTGAGTTTCGGAAATTCATAGAAAAGGGGATGTTGACAACAGAAATAATATATATGATTGGAGCATAAACTATTAAAAGTTTGCAAATTTAAGTAGTAAGATTTATGCATACATATTTATTATTTGTTTCTGCGTTTATGTGAACATTTCCTTTAACATTGTTTTTTATATCGTTACAGAACTAGATGAGACAACACTAGGCTAAATAGTACAATAAACAACGTACTTCAGATTCACATATATTTCTTTTATGAATTGTGTTCTGGAAAATAACGTATTTCTAGAAATATAATAAAAAATTACACCATTTTAAAAACTTAGTTATACATTCACTACTACGAAGCTGCACTCATTTGTAAAGAAATCGTGTCATCTTGTCAAAATCACTATTTATAATAATTACTAGCAAGCTATCCCAGCTAAAAATGAACTGCAGTTTTTCTACAGAAGTGAAGTATTTTTAAAGTTTTTCTACAGGCAACTGTAGATTTTCTGTAGTACAATCTTAACTGTAAAAATACTTCAGTTATTTTGCAGTTAATGTGAAGTAATTTTGCAGTAATTTATTTCAAAAATACTGTGAGCTTTTATCTGCAAAAATACTGCAGTTTACGTGAATTTATGTTATAATCATAAAATTAAAAAATAATGAGACTTTACATCTGTAGTAAAACTGTAGTAAATTTGAAGTATTTTTGCAGTCATTATTTCAGTATTATATTTTCTGATGTATCTGCAGTATAACTGCAGTTACTTTAAGGTAATTTTACAGAACTTAATTTTAGTAAATTTGTGAGATATTTTCTGCAATTTATCTGCAGTTTTAAAAGCTAAGCAATATTAAAGTCTTTCAGTTTTTGACAATATTGCGTATTTACTTTGTTATTAATAATTAACACTGTTTTCAAGACTTTTAGTTTAATGGGACTAAATTGAACAAAATTCAAAATCCTCGGGGGGGGGGGGGCGAACACTGCTTTGAACCACCCATTTTGAGATAAATTTTTAACACATAAATATATATAAAAAAAAACGTTCATGGGGAATTTAAGGGGGAAAGTCCGCCCTTCCCCCCAACGGGAAATTTACGCCTGCTACGCTCGTCAATTTCTCTTATCGCACCTTTAATCAAATGAAATATTGACATTGAATTTGACCTTGTGTTTTAAAACCATATGGACCTTTACTTGGAATGTCCTTCTGCATTTCTGAAAACGATACAAACGCCATTGCGTTATTATATTATTAATGTGTCAGACCAAATTTGTTCTGTTATTGACAAACTTTTTTTGTTGATTATTTACAGTAGGATTTGTAAAGAACGATAAAACGATATGCTATATACTGTAACCATCCTTGAAAACTCATCTAACATTGAAAGTTCCATCAAAATCCATTCGGCAGAATATTTTCATAAAGCTAAGCTTTCATAATCGGGTTCATCTGATTATAAAACTTTCCCCCATAATTCTATATCTAAGCAAAGTAGAACAATATGCGATATACTAAAACCATCTCTGTTAAATTATATAACTAACAGTTCACGTCCCGCCAAAATCCATTCCGCAAGGTTAGTAAACATTTTCTTTTTGAATCAGCGAAAAATGCAAGTTATAACTTAATAAAAAGTATTTACGATTCAAAAAATAATAAATTAAAATGTTTTGCATGCTTACGATTAAATAATAATTTTCAAAAAAAGATATTCGCGTTGAATAAATAGCGAGTCACAGCGCTTGGCACGGTTTGAAATATAAATTATTTGCACATTCAGGGTGGAAATAAATGGAGCATTAGCATACATTTTGGTATAATGTTGGTGTAACAGAAAAGTACCAAAAGGTATCCAAAAAACTTCGTTCCAAATTAGGCTAATTCTCTGTAGACTCTATTATGGAATAGGTCAGCTTAAAAATATGAATAATTGTGTTACATTATGATGTCTATGGGAAAACTCATTTCCGTTGTATTTTAATGAAGTTACAATACTTCAAATATAATGAAATTGATATGCCTCACTGAGGTGGACTAAAACATGCTATTTATCGAGAATTAAATAAAAATCATGCACTTGTGACATCATAATTCAATTTTATATTTTAACAGAATAATAAGGCTACTATAATTTGTTATTCGTGCTGTAGCCAGTATATACGTCAGGACACATTGCCGTTATCATTATCTTTTTACGCGTGAAGGTTTCGCCATGATACTCCATTGTGAAATTTGGTATTTTTTCAAATTCAATCTTTGAAAAATGGCATAATCATTAGATTTGAAATTTATATCATGAAAAATACAATTTTTTATCTTTCTAACGCAGTTTGTCTAACAATTTTCAGACAAATACTTTTCGAGCTATTAATTTTTTCAGTAACTTCAAATGTTTAATTTTTTGAGAATTATCTGTGGCAACGATTAGCGAAAGAGCCAGTCGTCAGCAACTCGTAGCTTTTTATTAAAGAGGATACTTTTCGAGCTATTAATTTTTTCAGTAACTTCAAATGTTTAATTTTTCGAGATTAATCTGTGGCAACGATTAGCGAAAGATCCAGTCGTCAGCAACTCGTAGCTTTTTATTAAAGGGAATTATTGTCATTATTATTAGTACACCCGTGTTTGAAGACAAAGTAATTTCATACTTCATATCAATACACAATGTTTTATAATTTCAGATAATCGATTTCAGATGAGAAAATTTAAGAACAAGATCGCTTTGTATAAAAATGCACATTATAAAAATGACTAAATACACAATTCTGTTTAATATTTTCTAATTAAAATTGTTTTCGAACTTATATAAATTTGGATTTTTAATTGTAGAAAGATTCGTTTTCAAAGATTACCGTTTTGCAAAAATATGCAACCGTGAATCATGATTTTGTCGATTTATACTGAAAAATCTTCTTCCCAAAAGTTTTTATCAGGAACTAATTTTTAAGAAAATGCTTACATAATAAGAATATATTTAAATGTGAATACAGCGCTGTAGTATGGCATTAATTATCTTTTTTTTTTCTCCATTGACATTAAATATTTCCTATTTCTCTAATTTAGAATCTAATTGGCAACAATGGTATTTAAAATGAGAGTGAATAAACTTAAATGGTTTCTACAAGTACACTTTGTTGTGTCAAACCATTCTCACTAAAATACGCGAACTGGCGGGCAATAAATACACTTCAAGGCACACTTAAAAAGCAGTTTCTTGAAGTCGAATTCAGTTTTTTTAATTATACCTATCACATCTATATATACGACAAATCTTCATTTCAAAAATCATTTTTAAAAAGAAACTCACATTTTTTTTTAATTGAATTTGATAATTTCAATTTTACAAGTACTAACGGAAATATACTTCAGGTTTCATCTTATTCATGTAATTTAATTAGCTTATTTTTGATGATACAAAATACATTAGTATCTTATATTTATGTCTAGCAGCGTTCCAAATACTTCAGATTGGTTCTTAAATTAATTAAAATATAACTCTTGAAATATTCACTGCATAAAAAATATAAGTAGTTACTGACAATTTAAAACGATTCAATAAAAAATGGAAAGTACTTTATTTAATTATTTAATTTAAACAATTCCCGTGTAACAAAATTAAAATTCTCTTAAAGGTTTAAAGGATTTAGGGAAAATTTAAAAGAGATTATTCAAATAAGCTTGTTTTTTAAATGTTTAAGATATATTTTTTACACGTGTGTAATTGATATAAATACCAATTTTTTATGCTTTTAGTTAAGTGCAAATTGCATTTATTTTGTCAGATGCTACCACAACTGAAATATTTGAAATTTAAAAGTAAAACAAATAATTCCATCAACAACTGTAAAAAACAACTCGTAATTCTTATACGCAATAAAAGATAATTTAAACAATTCCTTTTTAACAAAATTAAAATGCTCTTAAAGGTCTAATGGATTTAGGGAAAATTTAAAAGATATTATTCAAATAAGCTTGTTCTTTAAATTCTAAAATATATTTTTTACACGTGTGCATTGTCAATTTTTTAGCATTATAGTGTAGTGAAAACTGCATTGAATTTGTAAGATGCTACAACAACTGAAATATTTTAAATTTAAAAGTAAAACAAGTAATTCCAACGACAACTGTAAAAAAACAACGCGTACTTCCGTTAAGCAATAAAAGATATATTTAAATTAATTCATTTTCTGAAAAGGACCCTTTTTACTTTGTATTTGAACTGTTCTTAATCGTACAACTAGTCGATATGACGTAACTAGGACGTGTCAAACGACATCATAGTCACTGTCACGTTACCAGTGCTCATAGCTATCAAGTGAAGTCACATTCACCGATTTTTTAATTAATTGGAAATCGGTCAAAATGAGACATATTTATGCTTAATTTAAATTGGATACAACTCGTCATTCACATCATTTTACGATACTAATAAAAGTAAGAGTTGCTTATTGGTCACGATTAATTCACATTTTGACCATATACCAATTACGGCTATTAATGGTTGCAAAATTTTGAATGCGAAGAAACTTGCAAGCTATTGTTGAACCTGTGAGAGTGATTTTTCTTGCTTGAACGTTACTATTTTTAAAAGATTATTTTTGCACAGGATATCAGAGGTTCATCTCTAACCGGGTGAGTTTTTACTTTCTCGATTTTGGTTGCAAAATATTTTTATAAAATTACTTTCACTTTCGGAACGGAATACGAAAGTAGCCGCATTAAAAAAAATTGCAACCAAAATCGAAAAATCGAACTGGATCTGAAAGTGTAGGTATTCTCATAAAAAAAACTGCAACTAAAGTCGAAAAACTACAAACTCACAAAGTTAGATATAGATCTCAGGTATCCTATTCAAAAAAAAAAAATAAATAAATGCAAACGTTAAATATGAAAAGGACACTCCCATAAGTTTCCAATTACCGTTCGATTTTCTTCACGTGACTAGTGACTCGTGACCTTGAATTTTAACCACTACAAGGTGCGGAAAAAGTTTTGGATTTACATAAAATCCATTACTTTCGAGAAAACCGTAAATGTCAACTATTTATTAACAAATATATTAAATTAAACATTATATAAATGGAAAAGCTGATGAGATACAAAGTATCCGCCTTTTTCTTTACTGCAAGTACTTAGCCGTTTTGGGACATCATTGAGTGTGTATGCACGAAGTATCTCATCGGGAAGATTGGTCCATTCCTTTATCAATTTTGCTTTCAGACCATACAAACTTTAATGGGAAGTAGTCAAGACATTTGCCTTTATAATTCCCCAAATGGGAAAATCCATAGGATTGATGTCATGCAAGTTAGAAAGCCATTCATCAGGGGCACTGTTGAATTCAGACGCTTTTCTGCGGGAGGGATTTCTCTGCCTCTGGGGGGGGGGGGGGAGCATTATAGATTTCCGGGGAAGGAATTGCACTTTTCAACCATTAAAAACATAAGAACTCAAACCTTCCGGGGGGATATTTCAATGCTCCCGGGGGACGGAATGTCCCCCTCCGGGCCACCCCCTGAATTCGACACAGATCGGGGGAAATGAAGTCAATGTTCTCAGCCCTAAGCCAATCAAGATTGTTGCGCGCGCGATGTGCAGAATCTGACTGTAACACCCAAGTTTGTCTACAAAAGTGTTTCTGAGCACAGATTTGAACATTTCTGCAAAATATCTTCCTGATTGCAAAGCCATCCAAAACTTTTTCCGCCCTCTGTATGTTATTTTGCATAATAGATAATGCTACGTGCTTACGTGATTTCTTTGACTTGACATGGTTTGCTATTTTTCCATTTCATTAAGCTCTGAACCTTGTAAACTTGCAGGTCTTTGTTTCGTCCGTCACCATGCTCTCCTTAACACAATGCCAATTATTGGGATACATCATTGAATAATGAGTGGATAGCAGGGATTACAATCTACATTAGAAACTATAACAAGTTTTACAAAAACAAGTCATCCCTGTAAATTAAAATGCACTTTAATTTTAAGCACTTCTGTAACACACGAATAGACTGATAGAATGGTGATCTTCAAAAGAGAAAAATAAACGAACTGGCATTCGTGCCATTTTACGAATGCAGTAGATGAACGTGTATTAAAACTCAAATTATCAGAATTCCAGTCATTTGTATCGTTCTATATTCCTGTTGATATCAGAAAATAACATACTGCAAGTTCATGACTATTGGATAATTTTTATGAAATTTATATACATGCAGATAGACATACAGGTATGACGTTTTCTGATCCTAGTAAACTTACACAAATATTCATTATTTGTTCCTTATAAATAGCATCAAAAATAGAACACACACATATATATGTGTGTGTGTGTGTGTGTGCGTGTGTGTGCGTGCACACCTCTGTACAGCTGAATTTGTTCGCTATTCGAACGCTAAATAGAGGTGTTCGCTATTCGAAAGTTGAGTAAATTAAACTCTTCACTCCCAGGACGTACGCTGCGTACGTCCTCTCATTTCAGCAATCAGCGACCAGGACGTACGCTGCGTACGTCTTCTTATTTCACTAATCAATGACCATTAGTACACCAATACGTTCACTACACATCTTACGTCATTATAAGAAAGAAAATAAGCTTTCAACCATCACTGTTAAAAATATCGTCGAAAATTACCTCTGTTTTTAAAGGATATCTATTTTCTGACCAATGAGAACGCTCCAAGATTTTATTATAAAATGTTCCGAAGAAATACTTATAGAGTACAGTGACAATTATAAAGAAATGTTTTCTGCTCATAGTAGTAAAGGAGACGAAACTAAAACTATCTATAAACTTATTCAGATTCCAAACACAGATCGAAAGAAACGTCCCCAAAAGCGATGCCGTATTTATACAATTAAACATGTTAGGAAAGATACTCGGCTAATGTGTTCTGCTAGTGAAGGTTTTTCAGGACTGTGCAGTAGAAGTCATTTTGACCAATATCATAAATTTTTAAAATAAATTCCTAAGTTTTATGTACATACAGGGGATAGTGGTCAGGGAAAAATACAGTCAAAAAAAGTGACAAACACCAATATACTCTTATAGAAAAATTCATGTTGATTATTCGATCAAATTATCAACTTGAATTTTTAAATTCTCTCTAAATTTTTTTTTTACTTGCTTTAAGCACACTTATCTATTCCCAACGGCTCACATTTAAAAGTCATGTTACTCACAATCAACTGGGCGTAAAGTTGCTGCAACTAGGAAGCCCCTGAACCGGTCTCAACTGTTCCGGACTGTTCAACATGAATTTTTCTATGAGAATATACTGGTGATTATCACTTTTTTTGACTGTATTTTTCCCTGACCACTAGCCACCCTGACTGTATGTATGTATATCATGTGCAAGTTTTATATATTATTTTATACGTATTATGATAACGTTGTAAATCCTTTAACGACCTTACATTCATTACTATTGAATCACGAAAGTTATAAAATGATTTATGACACAAACATTTTGCACCGCACAGCCTGGTATATAGCAATTCACCAGCGAAATTAAGCCTGGGAGTGAAGTGGTTAAGGAGGTTTTACTGTATATATATATACATATATTTTTATACTCGTATATACGATATCATGCACATGTATAAAATTATTCATCTTTGATGCTTCATCCTCAAAAAAATTAGAGATGAGAAAAAATAAGATATGATAAAAATAACACCTTTGTTTAAATATGTTCATGATATTTTATTTTGATAACATTTATTATTAGATACAAGATATTTTGCCTTTTTACGCAATTAAATTTAAGGTGTATAGTTTACTTTTAATGCCTTATAGACCAATCGCATATTTTTAATGACCTATATGTAAAATATTTTTACTTTATCTTTTCACTAATATAAGAAACTACGTTAATTATAATTAAAAATCTCGAATCATAAAAATTCTAAAACAAATTATTCTCGGACAATTAATTACAGTATAAATTTTTCTAGAATTTTTAAACGTCCAACTTTTGTTAAAATACGACGTTCAGCAAAACAAATTACAATTTAATTTATATCTTTCTGGCATTTTAATTATTTTCAATAAAATAAAAGCATTATAAAATCTTTCTTGGAAAACCAATACTTGATCCATGTAATTAGAAAAGGGAACACAAATTTGTTGATAAAGCGAAAGATAAAATCTTTACACGCTTGCGTAATAACAGCTTGTAAGTTAAATGAACATTTTTAAGTGAATCAAATGTTTTACTTTTTATTCTTAAACAATAACTATTACTAAAACATATTTTTGTTTCTCTCTGTTAAATGAAATATTAAATTTTTTTAAGTTACATTTAAAGTTTGGTAGTCCTGTTATTTATCTTCAAATTAAGCATCATTAGTCATTTATTATTTTTTCAGAAAAAAAATTTAAAAGAATAATTTTGCGTTTATATTTCCATGCTAAAATAAATAAAAACTTTAAAATTAAACAAATATCTTCTTAAAGATACATAAATGTTTTACTTTTCGTTAAAAATTTCCTCTAGGGAAAATTATGTCGAATATACTTTTGTTATAAAGTTATTCCAAAATCAAATTATTTTTTATTGAATTTTGTTAAATTTTATTCCGGAATGTTTACTTAAAAATTAGTAAAATTCAGATAACTTAAGTATTGGGTTGTTCAGAAAGTTCCTTCCGTTTGAGAAAACCGACTCGTACCAGAAAATTCTGCCGTCAATTATTAAACATTAAATGTCGGAATTAATGTCTAATAATTAAATGATAGAATTTTCCAGTACGAACCAACTTTCCCAAACAGAAATAACTTCCGAACAACCCGATATTTAGAGTTAAATGTAATCGTTATTTTATCTTTTCAGATTAAAGTGTATATTATTTCGATAAACATACGTTATCCTTAAACTGATGTTATCATCAATCTAATGTTTGTTGACTTTTCTCATTCCTGCAATCTAACATCTCCAAGCGAATATTTACAACATCTAAAACCTGGGGTTCCATGAAAACCAGGATTGAATAAAAACAAAATCATCTAAACACAAGGGAATATGCGCCCTTTGACTATGTCGCCCCTCTCTTATTTATAAATGCACTCTATTTCCATGAACGTATATTAAATTCCATGTAGATAACACATAATTGTTTATGACTGCGCTTCCCAACCTTTTTTCTTTCACGTACCCCTTGCTTAGGCTTTTCATTTTGGAGTACTCCCTATTTATCATTAATATCCCCCCCCCCCCACCGTCTCTTTCCGAATCATATTATTAAAATCTTCATCTCCCGTGAATGAAAATACATATTTCAAAAATTATGCATTATTATATTTTCTATTTATTAAGGGATCACTGATGTTTTCAGTTTTATTTAAAGTATTAGGTTTATCAGTTATCAGAACAAGCCTATTAACAGCTAACTCAGGTTCTCTTGCAATTCTAAATAACAGATTGCTTCGAAGAACTTTTAGTTCTCGAATCATCAGGTAGAATTTCAATCGAAGTTGCAGTACTCTTACGAATTCCGGATTTCATTGATGTATCCATTTTAATCATAAAATCAAATCATTCAAAGTAAACACTTCAAATTAAATACTCATTAAAGGGAAGGAAACTTTCCAATTAATATAAGTTAATGATGTGACTCCGCCTATTCGAAAACGAAAATATAGGCCTGTTTTTCAACAAGTTTTAAAATGAAACATTAAACCCAACAGCTCTGGCGAAATTTATGCGTTTTGCAATTATTATTAAAAAGAACAATAAGAAAAAGAGGTTGGAAAAGACCATTGTGTAATTATCAATGGAAGTTTTCGAAATGATTGGGGAAAATATATAAGCACTCGTGCAATATGATTAAAAATTGGTGGAATAACGACAGTGTTATCTACGAATTATCAATGAATTATTAGGTCTAGTGGGCTTTTGCCCTCATTCTGCGTGTAAAATATTGGAGTTACACATGAGACTAACTTTGTAATTCCAAACTATCAACTTTCTTTGTTTACTAAAAATACCAACGTTTGACACACAATAACATCGTATAATAAACAGACGCACGTTTCATGAGTATCTTGGACTCACTTCCTCAGTGTAAATAAAATTAAACCCTATTGTATCCCCCCAAAGACATGAAAATGAATCTAAAAACCCAAATGAAAAACAACAACACACCGAGAAACTCCTCCAATCTGATTAAGCCGGTTGGTTGGTTGTAGAGGATTCACTATGACAAAGTAACTCAACCCAGAAAGGTGAGATGTACGGTACACTTGAAAAATCATTGACCAGGGAGTTACCAAATTTATGAATATAAACTGCCTCAAAGAAGTCTAAATCTAATGGAGTGTTACATTTCTTAATAATAGTGGCTGAGTCAAAGTTAAAATTATGTCCCTCACTCCAACAGTGACAAGCAATGAGGGACATAATTTTAACTTCGACTCATCCACTATTATTAAAAAATGTAACACTCCATTAGATTTAGACTTCTTTGAGGCAGTTTATATTCATAAATTTGGTAACTCCCTGGTCAATGATTTTTCAAGTGTACCGTACATCTCACCTTTCTGGGTTGAGTTACTTTGTCATAGTGAATCCTCTACAACCAACCAACCGGCTTACCGTAATTTCCGGCGTATAATCCGCAGCTCAAAGAGTCGTTTTTCGACCCAGAAAATGTATTCAATAATTGTAGTTAAATATTTACAGCGATCTTTTAAGTTACATTTTATAAAATAATATTTCTGGGTCGAAAAACGACTCTTTGAGCTGCGGATTATACGCCGGAAATTACGGTAATCAGATTGGAGGAGTTTCTCGGTGTGTTGTTGTTTTTCATTTGGGTTTTTAGATTCATTTTCATGTCTTTGGGGGGATACAATAGGGTTTAATTTTATTTACACTGAGGAAGTGAGTCCAAGATACTCATGAAACGTGCGTCTGTTTATTATACGATGGTATTGTGTGTCAAACGTTGGTATCTCTATAATAAAACCGTAAGTCATGTGACTGTCATCAACAGTTCCGGGATGCCCGCTTCACTTTTTCATATGCCAGGCGGCCATTTTTATTCAAAATTATTTTTTCGAATAAAACTGCATAAAAGTTACATTTTTAGAAAGATCGTTCAAAAAAATTAATATTTGAGAGATGATTTACGTTCAATTATGTATACATTCTGCAATAACTTCAGTTTAAATTAGGTTCGCAGTTCAAATTCTCTATCCATGAAAGTAAACAAAAAAAAAGATTTTCATT
The DNA here is from genome assembly GCA_963931845.1 of Maratus michaelseni. NCBI lineage: Eukaryota > Metazoa > Arthropoda > Arachnida > Araneae > Salticidae > Maratus > Maratus michaelseni. The sequence goes on along the minus strand of OZ007595.1, from coordinate 77,506,229 downwards.
GTGAACGTTTAAAATATTAAACCATGAATTTTTGTACCGCTGCCTGGTGTAAAAAAAATAATCCGCACCAGTGAGACAGTCAATGTTTACCGTAATTCTGTTCTATACAACTCAACTTCCTGCCGGATATTTTCTTGACGTAAGTTGAACTCATGTAATAATATTTAATGGATCAAATTTTGAAACGAATTGTCAGCTTTTTTTTTTCGCGTGTGCAAATTAGAAACGATACTTTAATTTTGAAATCAAATGTTTTGATTTGTGATATTTTTTCTTATTTATCTATTTTCTATTTTAAAGAAAAATATGAACGTCATGTATTTTAAACTGGAACAGCTGTCACGGACGCACCGGGGTTGGCGTGATTTTTGTTTTGTGCCATTTTGGCGAGAAAATCCCATTTTCAGGTACCTATTAGAGATTACTAAAACAGCATGTACTTTTATTTTATTATGATATTATAGTTTATTTTATATTAAAAAACACACAATTTTATTATAAAACACACACAATGATTAATTTATTATAAAGTGGGTTAAGCGGTTTTTGTCAAGAAAGATGAAATACATAACAAAAAATATGCGAAATGCTACCACGATCGCAAAAGTTCTTGATTTGTGTATTAGATTTTTCCGGTTTGGCGAAGGATTAAGGAAAAAAATAAATTATGAATAAAAATAATTTGTTACAATGCTTAACATACATTTAAGGGCGACCAAACTGGTCGCCAGTGGCGGCTAGTTTTTAGTATATTTATCTACACAAGATTTTTTCATTAACTTTCTTTGTGTTTACAGTCAAACCATTTTTGTGATTTCCGCCATTACCGATATTATTTTTATGCACCCCAGGTTGGGAACCGCTGGTTTATGACAAAAAAAATCCTGTTGTTCCAATTCACACTCGCTAAAATGCGCCAAATGATGCACAATAAGTAAATAAAAATCATGCAATATACACACAATGTGTGTTTTTGCACAATTGAGGAAGTTGGGACAAAATGCTAAGCCACATTTTTGAGGACATAAATCTAACACTGTAATCTGTTGCTTACTATTGTAAATTATAATACCCTACGTATTATTTGTTTCTACTGTCACTTGATAGCAGCATATGTCCCAATTTTCGTTTTTGCCGCAGACATTCATGCCCCTATTGCAGATAGCTAATTTACAAAGAATATAGTAATATCATATTGTTATTCAGAATATCTCAAATGTTAGAACGACATTGGCTAAAACACTTTGTTATATATCTTGATTTGAGTATTTGATCTAATTTTCAAACTGATATATTTCAGAAGTTAACAAATGTAGCTTAGCACTTTCTTGCTCCAACTCCCTCAATTGCAAGCATGTCCATGATTAACAAAACATTCACCAGAAGTCGCTTATAATTTTTTTAATTACTTCTCATAATGTAAAAAATTTATCGTATTATCACCTTTAGTCACCTTCGATACTTCAAGTGTAATTAAAATAAGCGAAACAAAAATGTTAATATTAAAAATTAATCCATGTTTAAAAATATTCACGTTATTTCCTTTGATAACATTTACTTTGATATAGAATATATTTCAAATTTCTTACTCAATATATGCTATATATTCCGACGTATAACGCGTATCTATGATTTGAAACTACATGTTTCGATTTTTAGGGACTACTTTCGCGACGCATTACTACCACCCAATTTTTTGCAAAGAAACCTTCGTGATATATGTAGCATGAAATTACAGTAAAAACATTAAAACTAATAATAATTTGTAAAAAAATAAAGTAAATCAGCAAATACAAAGTGATGACATACGCTACTGCCAAGCCACCGCCCCCTGAATACTAGGCCTGCGTGCTGATAAAAATGGTGGCTGTTGCAGGTGGATTTTTTTTTATCAGCGTTCGAACGGGCCCTCGAACTTCAACACCAACAATTTTTAAAAGTTTTCTTCGTCTTGTTTTTCTGAGATCAAATAAGTAAAAGAAAATTTTAGATATTATTGGTGTTGAAGTTCCAGGGACCGTACAAACGCTGGAAAGAAAATCTGCCTGCGACAGCCGCCATTTTTTTCAGCGCGCAGACCTTCTATTCAGGGGGCGGTAGCCAAGCCTCTTTGCTTGAATCCCCACAAAGTGTTTTTGAATGGTCTTCTCGTTCATTTAAATAATCACGTCTTCTCTTGTTCTTTAATATAGAAATCTAAATTCTTATGGATATTTTTTAAGCTTTCATTTTCATATCTGGCGTATAACGCACATCGATTAAATTTCACCAATTTTCTTGTTTCAAACGTGGGTGTTACACGCCGACATATACATTATGACTTAAATTTTTAAAGTGAAGGCATACGCTAATGTCAAGCTTATTTACTTCAATCGCTACAAAGCGTTTTGAATTATACTCTCATTCATACAAATAAACACGTATTCTCTTGTTCTTTAATATAGAAATCTCAATTCTTATGATTAATTTTTAAGTTTTCATTTTAATATATGGCGTATAGCGCACATCAGTTAATTTTGGTCAAATTTCTTGTTTCAAAAGTGGGTGTTATACGCCGACATATACGTTATGTCTAAAATTCATGTTATTTTCTTTAATAACATTTACGTTTACATAGAAGATATTACAAATTTCTCTCTCAATTAAATTTGTATAATTCTATTTGTTTTTCATTTCATGCAATTTGGTCGTGTATTCTTAGTAACTCATTTTATGAAAAGGTTTTTACCATATACATTTCCCGCATAAAGTGCTTCATTAAATATAATTATTTATTTCAAACAACAAAATTTGTAAATTAGAATCTTTTTTTGGAAAATTAATTACAGTACAAAACTATTTATACATTTTACCAATTTTTTTCAGACATTATTTATAAAGTAGCAGGGTTAAAAATTTCTATTAAAAACGTCCTTCATTTAAAAAAAATTAAAAACAGTCTCCAATAAAAACTTCCACCACCTAACAAAAGCGCTTTCACCCCCCGCCAGGGCATCATCAGTTGTGATCTCTAACCAACTTCCTCTCCATTATATACATGACTGGTGGCTGAAGAACTCCCCCTATCGGCTTTCAATATTTTCTCTATCTCTCTCTCCCCCTCCTCCAACATTTTTCTCCAGCGGCAATCAAGTAATGAGTGTACCATGTCATTGCACGCGGCTTTGGATGCATTTATTTCTATTGATTCTCGTAATAACGCGTGATGTAAGTTTTCGCAGTTAGCTATTTTCTTTATTTTTAGGGTATCAAGTTTTATTGGGGTTTTAGCGTTTAATCTTGCAAGAGCTGTTGACTGTTTATTTAGTTTTATATCTCGGATATGTTCTTTCTTTATTTCTCCTATTTTCCTCTTCGTCATTCCTATGTAAGTAACTTTTTCATTTCTGCTGTTTAGACAATTTATTTTGTATATTCCTGCTGTTTGTATTTCTTCATATTTTTCTATTTCATTTCTTATTGATTTGAAGAGGGATGGATTGGGGGTTAGTGGGACTATTTTTCTTAATTTTTAATGGAAATTTTTAACCCTGCTACTTTATAAATAATGTATGAAAAAATTTGGTAAAATGTATAAATAGTATATGTACAGACATTAACAAGTGAACACCTAATTTTAATATAGTACAAAAGTTTTCAGAACGTATATGGATCAAATTTGATGAAATATTGATTTTGAAGAATATAAAGTAACTTTTAATTTATCCTTTTCTGGTGTTTTGATAAGTATGAAAATTAAAATTAATAATAAAGCCTTATAATCTCTGTCTGGGTAAACCAATATTTGATCAGTACAATTAGAAATTTAAGCAAGTGTCTGTGTAGAAAAAACAAAAGATAACATCATTATTCATTTACGCAAGAACAACTTGCGTGAGAAATAAGCATTTAAATGTTAAACAAATGTTTTAATTTTTATCTTTTAAATAGCAACTTTTTTCAAAAAGAAATTTGTTTGAATCTGTCAAATGCTACTATATCATTTATATATATTTAAAGCTTGCTTTGCTTACCATTCTTCTTGAAATTAAAATTCCCAAATTTCCAATGTATATTCAAATTAGAAAATGAAGAAATTCATTCAGCAAATTGAACAGAAATTAATATTTGTAAAAAGAATCATAAGTTTATTTTTATCGTAAGTTTATGACAGAAAAATTACGTTCAAAATACATTTGCTTTAAATTACATCAAAAATGGAATACATTTTTATTTCATTTTGGGTTATATTTTACTTCGTGATGCTCCTTCTAAATACTTTAAATAAAACTGTTTTAAAGTATTTAAAACAAATGTGAATCATTATTTTATGATAGCATATTAAAATGTAAAATATTTTAATAAAACTTTTAATCATTTACTGTTTTACTCATTGCATTGTTTGAGTGAAATCAGTACTTTAATAGGAAATAAATGATTTGTTTTTATTCTTTAAAAACTAATTTTTAGCAAAAGATTACTTTATTTTCTCCTATTAAATACGCTCTTAAAACTATTATAGGGGATACAGTTAAAGCTTGCTTTGCTTATCATTTCTCTTTAAATTAAGAATCATCGAAGTTTATTTTTCATTATAAAAGAAGTACTAATTCTTCAAATAATAACTCTCAGCGAATATTAAAACACTCACTATGTCCTCTAAGTTATATAATTTATTCATTTTTTCCAAAAGTTTTTTTAACAGAAATCTTATGTTCAAAACTTATTTGCTAAAACGTTTTGTCCAAAAAAAAATTCTTTTTAGATTCTTTTAAATTAAGTTTTAATGCATTGTTTTTGTTTTGAAATACCAGAAAAAAATAAGAATTATTAAATACAAGAAGTTTTTAAATTAGTGTCAAATATTATTTTATTATTCCATATTAAAGTGTAGAATATTTCAATGAATGTTTTAATAATTTATACAAGTGCAAGTTTTGAGTAAAAAACAATTTAACGTTTGTAATAACGTCTAGTACATGTAATAACTTTTAGTAATAAATGATTTCTTCACTTTTCCTCTTTCTTCATATTTCATTTTTAAATACAATTTACCTCGTGACGCTTCTTCTAAAATGTTTTAAATAAAACTTTTTAAAAGTATTTAAAGCTAATGTGAATGATTATTTTATTATTGCATATTAAATTGTAAAACATTTTCATAAAACTTTTAATTATTTACTCATTGCATTTTTTGAGTGAAATAAGTATTTTAATAGGAAATAAATGATTTATTTTATTCTTTGAAAATAAAAACATCTTTTAGCAAAAGATTACTTTATTTTCCCCTTTTAAATGGCATCTTAAAACTTTTGTGGTGGTGGTGGTGGTGGTGGTGGGGGGGGTGATACATTTAAAACTAGCTTTGCTTATCATTTCTCATTAAATGAAGAATCATCGAAGTTTATTTTTCCTTTTGAAAGAAATACTAATGCTTCATATAATAACTTTCAATGTACATTTAGATACCAATTTAAAAGAAAACTACTAAATACTTTTAAAACGCTTTCTACGTTCTCTAAGTTATATAATTTTTTTTCTAAAAGTGTTTTAAACTTAAATCTTATGTTCAAAACTTATTTGCTAAAACGTTTTGTCCAAAACAAAATTTCTTTTTATATTATTTTAAGTTAAATTTTAAACCATTGATTCTTTTCTAAACTGCCACAAATTAAAGAAAATAAGAAGCATTAAATAGAAGAAGCTTTTAAATTAGTGTCAAATGTTCTTTTATTACTCCATATTTAAGTGTAGAATACTTTAAAAAAAGTTTTAATAATTTACACAAGTGCAAGTTGTGAGTAAAAAACAATTTAATGTTTCTAATAACTTCTAGCAATGGTTATTACATCTCGTAAGAAATTATTTCTACATTTTTTCCTTGTTTAATCTACCTTAAAATAATATTGTTTTGAAGGTAAAGGTACGTTTAAATATTTCTTTAATTATCACCATTCTTTTAAGAGGAAGCTCTCCCGAACAGAATTAGTCATAAGAACATGTTTAAAATAGTTGAAGTTAAGTTCGAATCCCATGTAAGAATATTCAAAGTCTTTATCTTATTTAAAAAAAATACCCTTATACGAGGGTAAGTCATTAAGTAAATCAAAAAAGATAATTAATAACTTACAATGATATTTACTTCAAAACTATTTTTATTTCTCAACATATTCTCCACCAATATTTATGCACTTATATCACCGTTTTATCAGTGCCCCAACACCAGTTGTATAACATTCTTTGGGTTGCTGTCTTAGCCACATTAGAACTTCAAGTTGAACACAGGAGACAATTCAAAAGTTTGGTTGACAACTTCTTCAACATCCACCATACAGCTTCGACTTAGCACTTCGATTTTCATGTGTTTAGTCCACTAAAAAAACATCTTGGAAGCTAGATGATGTTGACAGATGATGAAAAGGTTCAACTTGAAATCCTAATCTGGCTTAGACAGCAACCCAAAGAATGTTATGCTGCTGGTGTTGGGGCACTGATAAAACGGTGATATAAGTGCATAAATATTTATGGAGAATATGTTAAGAAATAGAAATACAGGGTGTTCCAAAAGTCTCCGTACAACTTCAATAATTTATTACAAAAAAATAATAGGCCTACAGCAAAAATAATTACAACAGTACATAGAGTAACTTAAAAAGTTTTTTTTCTACTACCTTAGTATACTTGTACATGAGATCCTTTCGTTGCACGAATAATATCAAGTCAATATTCCAATTCCACCCACGTGCGTTTCAGCATGCTAACATCAACAGTAGTAACAACTGATTGATGAAATCTGAATAAAAGTTAATAATCTCATGGAATTGAAACAAAAGGTCGAAACAGCAGTAGCTACTGTTGATGTTAGCATGAAAAACGTTCATGGATTGAATTGGAATATCGTCTTGATATTCTTCGTGCTACGAAAGGATCTCATGTTGAAGTTTACTAAGGCAGTAGAAAAAAACTTTTTAATTTACTCTATGCACTGTTGTAACTATTTTTACTGTAGGCCTATTATTATTTTTTTTGTAATAAATTTTTGAAGTTGTACGGACGCTTTTGGGACACCCTGTAGTTTTGAAGTGAATATTATTATAAGTTATTATTTAATTATATTTTGTGACTTACTGAATGACTTACCCTCGTATTTTCTAAGGAATGTGTGTTCGCATTTCAAAGTTACATCTAATGAATAAAAGGTATTTGAAAAAAATATATGCTTAATAAATACGTTTTTAGTTACATGAATTGCAATCTTTAATCCTTTACATCCTTTACTTGCATTAATATTTTAAATAATGCTCGTTCTCTTGATTGAACATTATTAATATTGATCATTGCTAAATGATCTTTCCGCATAAATGATTTCAGTAAAATAACTGTAGCGGAAAATGCTAAATGAAAAAGAACTAAATACTACTCTAATCATTAAAAAGGTATTGTTGTTTTCAAAGAGAAATAATTTGGTAACTTTAAGATACGATCAATTGAATACGCGGAAATGTCTCTAAATAGAAATGTTCTGTTATATGTTTACTTCTTTCTATTTAGTTAAACCAGTCTAATGTGCAAACTCTTGAAACGTAAATATTACATTCTCTGAAAAAAGTTAGGCTTTTAAACAGAATAAAGTAACAAAACAAGTACTATGAAAATTTTGTAGATGTAATTATACTGTTGATCAGAAAAACGTTCTTCAGTAGTTTATGGCGTATGTCTTCTTTATTTTTACTTTCTTATTTATAATAAAAGTCGAAAAGATAGTCGACTTCCGGTTTTCGGCGGATTAACACGTTTTCGGGATTCCGAACATCAGAGATTCCGAAAAACATGTTTTACAAAATGTCTGTTTGTCCGTCAGTCCGTGTGTCTACCTCATTGTATCATCGAAAGGAGTATGAAGTTATGAATAGAATTGAATCAAATTTGATTTATAGGTTTGCGACTATGGACAGCAGGTGCTTCTTGAATTTGGGGATATTCGGCCGGAAGGGGGGCTGCGATAGCTATTTTTATAACATTTTCATTATTGTATCATCGAAAAGTGTATGACGTTGTGTCCAGAATTGAACAAAATTTTGTCTATATCTTGTCTGGCTATGGCTGACAAATATGAGTTGCCTTTGGGGATATTCCGCCGGAAGGGGGGGGGGGCGCTGTGACCCACTTAAAAATTTCAAATTCAAAAAGATGTGCAAAAAAGAAATAGAAATCCTAAAAGTTTTTCAGTTAAATGTTCGGCCTTGATCCAAGGATTCCGAAGAAATATTTGTTTTGAGTCTATCTTAAAAAAAAGCTGAGATATAGCAGTTTGAAATTTTAGGGTGAATGACATTTTGAAACAAGAGAAAAAATATAAACAAATGACAGAAATGATATAACAATAAACATATAGTTTATTCTAAGATGAATGTATTTTTTTTTCAAGGATAATTGCGACTACAAATTCTACTATTAAAGGTCAGGAAAACAGTATAGTTGTAAGAAGTACTTCAGCGCAGGGGGGGGGGGGGAGTGAAATTCTCATCACAGCCCTCTGAATACTAACCCTGTACGCTGCCACAAAAATTATGAATATCGCAAGCTGATTTTTTTCAGCTTTTGTCATTATTCGATAAAGAAGAAAGGTTTCTACTTTATGGCTATAAACTGGAAAATAAAAATACATAATTTCTTATTAAAAAAAAGGTCACAGTTGAATTTTTTTTAACCCTGTTTAGTTTTTCCATGATAAATATATCGCCTACTTTTAGTTAGCTTTCATTGCAAAAAGCTACCTATTTCACTCGTTCGGAGGAAAGCAGTTCCAGAAAATTTTAGTATATTTTCACAGATCATGACCCCCAGACCTTAAAACCACCTTTCATTCAAATGTATATATATGATATTTGTCATGCTGTCTTATTTATCAGCCGATTTGGATGTGACTGAGTATGTGCATAGAATATTACAAGGTCTCAACCGAGTTTGTTGGCCAGCTTCACCCGTCATCTTCTTTCAAAATGGCGGCCATTGAGATATTTTTAAATTTTTTAAAATTCAAAAAATATGTACAAAAAATTATAAATTGGAAAATTTGTTTCCGTTAAATGTTAGATCGTTGTACAAGAATTCCGGAGAAGTTTTTGTTTTGGCTTTATCTTAAAAAATGGCTGAGATATGGCAATTTGAAATTCTAGTGTGGCTGACATTTTGAAACAATCTGATTCTTGATTTGGTGTAACCCTCGTATTTATTAACCGATATGAATGTGACTGATCATGTTTACAGAATATACAAATGTCTCGACCGAGTTTTTTGTCCAGCTTCATCCGCCATCTTGTTTCAAAATGGCGGCCAGTTAAATATTTTTAAAATTTTAAAAATTTAAAAAGATGTACAAAAAATTATAAATTAAAAAAGTTGTTTTCGTTAAGTATTAGATTGTAATACAAAGATTACAAAGCATTTTTTGTTTTGGCTTTATCTTAAAAATGGCTGATATATAGCAGTTTGAAATTATAGGGGGGGGGGGGCTGGCATATTCTGAAACAATCTGAGTTATGTTATGCTGTAACTCTCATTCTGAAATTAGCATTCAAATTCAGTATTAACGAAAATCGGGATTGAATCTTCTCTAATCTGGTTCCAAGCATTTTAGCTTCGGGTGTTTGAATAAAATGAGTTGCATTTTTAAAAACATACGATATGTACGCTACCTTTTCCTTCTGGTACAGGCCGGAATGACTTTTTAACACTTTCCAACCTACTTGAAAAGTGTTTATGACTTCGGTTTGTCTGGCCAGATGGCCGTCTGCCGTATGGCAGTCTGTCCGTGCTCTAACTCCCGTAAATATGCTCGGATTGCTCTGCGATTTTTATATGTTATTGTCGTTATCTATAGCATGTGCCCTATTTCAACGGAAGTGTGTAGCACTTATAGGTTTTTACAGGGATACTCAAAAGAATTCCGTTACATTGCGGTCTATTGGGAAAAATCATTTGCGGTTTATTTAAATAATGTTTCACTATTTTAAACGCATTGAAATTTATATATATCACTAAGGTGCATTAGAAGAAACTTAATATGGAATAGGGTGTGCATGGCACTTATAGTTACTTTACAGGAGCAGTCAAAAGAATTCAGTTACATTACGTCTATGGAGAAAAATCGTCTGCAGTTTATTTAAATAATGTTTCACTATTTTAAACGCATTGAAATTTATATATATCACTAAGGTGCATGACAAGAGGTTTACTACAGAATATTGTGTGTATAGCAGTCATCGTTCATTTACAGGGACACACTAAATAATTCGCTACTGTCTGTTAACAATAATTCCTGGAAGTGCGTTTTAAGTTACTGAACGCGATTTTAATTTTAACTCGCTTTTTGTCTATTACGTGGTGTGTATAAATTCTGTAGATCTTATACAGGGAAGCACAAAAGTTCTCGAACACATTTCCGTTTATTGACAGAAACTCCAGACGGAGAATTTTAAACTGTGCTACGCGTTTCCTAACTGAATTAAAATTTAGCATCCTATGTAGTATATATACAAATCTATAGAGCCTCTACAGGATTGAATAAAAGTATTCGGATATTTTTCCGAATATTGTATATGATGGAAATTCCTGAAATTATGTTTTTAAATATGTTATGCGTTTTCCAAATTGTTTACTTAGATGTTATCTTTTAGCTTATTAAACGGTATGATTTGTAAAATTATTTTGGAAGCGTTGGAAAGTGTTACATAATCTATGCTTGACGCATGATTTTTCGTTCTTGTTTATTATGAGTCTGATATTGGTCCAGGTCTTAAATAAAAGTGAAAAGTAAATAATTTTAACAGTTTTAATTAAATTTATTACTGCTGTGAGAGAAAAATCTTTTAAACCTGATTGTCATATTCATCTGTTTGGAAGCATTAAAGCTAATGCTTAAATTCGCCCTTTTCACATGCGTATAACGGGCATAATGCTAAATTAATTATGTTGTTTCTTTTCAAATATTTTATCCGCTATATCTTCTGATTACAACATAATTTAAAGCTAAATATAAGTATTTTACACAAATGAAATATTTTTCGTGTATGGATTCACAAAATTATTCTTTTTAAACAAATTCCACTTCGGTCTGCACTATTATTAATATCAAATCTGGATGGAAGGATATTAAAATGAGTAACAGAATTTTGACTGCAGTCTTCTTTAATAATATATATTCCATTTTAATACAAATGCAATTAATTTTTTTAAATTCCCTTTGGCATTTTCTGGATATGTTTGAATTGAAATCGAACCAATTCCTTTTCCTTTTAATAAAATATTACATTTTATATGAAATTCTTTAATCTTGAAATTCATTTTTCTAGAAAAATATTGTCTTGTACAATACTTGCATGAGCCTGTTTTTATATGATATAACGAAATATTATCCTTTTTTTATTTTACTTTTTTAGACGAAAAATTCATTGTTCAAATTTTTATGAATATATTGGAAAACCTTTAATAAATTATTATATTGCGTAATAGATATTAGACGGTATTTTACTAGTCTTTTATGTATTTTTTCTTTTATGAATTAAAAATATATGTCTATTAATTAGTTAAAACCGTTCGTGGGAAATTTAATTCTAACAAAAAAAAAATTTCAAACGTTCTTTTTTCTTACAATATAATATTTCTAATTATTAATTAAAAAATTCTGTTTATATTATAATATAAAAACAAAAATGATTGTTTCTTTTATACCCTTTGCTTATTAAGGTGCCTGAATATATGTAGAACTTTCAAATTATCTTCGTATAGTCTTTCTACTTCATGATTTTCAATATTGGTTATGTTGCTTATATTGAAGCTCAATGTTGCAATCATTGGAAATAAATACAATGCGATACCCATATTGGTTAGAAGTTGGCTTTACATTGGATATATTTGTAATGCAATGACTCTATTAAAGAAAATATTGACTTTACACTTAAGAATTTGAAAATGGATGCCAATATTTCAGACATATTGGGTTTACATTGGAAATATTCGTGATGGAATACAAAATATTTTTGTTTATTTTCTAACGTATTCATATTCTATATTTTATTGTATTTAATATTTTCTAGCAAAATAGTAGTACAGTATTTTCAAAATATAAACGCCCCAAAGTTGAGGCGTTATTTCCAATATTGTTCGAGATATCATATACATTAAACGAGCAAGCAATTCCTCTGATTACAGATATCTATTTTCACGAAATTTTCTGCCATACTAAATCAAGCACGAGAAAATGATATATTAAGGTTTTAATTCCAGAAAATTAATTTTGACAGGTTAAAACAAACTAAACACTGAAAATGCTGCTACATATCGAAACTGGTTCAAAAGATTTTCGCAAAACGTGACTCCTATATCAATTAGAGCACGAGAAAACTATCTAGCGAGGTCGCTACTTCGGCAAAATTTGTTTGATATGGTTAAAACAAACTCAGTACTAAAAATAACATCAACGATTTTCTTGAAATAACCTTCAGTCGAATACGAGAAAACTATCTAACTAGATCTCAAATTCGATAAAAAACGTTTTCATAAGTTTAAGCAATTTTTAAAGTCAATCTTCAGTAATCGGAATCTCGCTAGTAATATTGGTCTTTGATCAGCAACACGATTACGGATGATATCGAAATCGAAGAAATCATTTTCAGGAAATTTACCTTCTATACTAAATAGAGCACAAGAAACTGATATAGCTACGTCCCTAATTCGAACAAATTCGTTTTGAATGGTTAAAACAAACCCAGAATTAAATATGCGGATATAACATTTATAAACCGAAATCAGTTTGGACGATTTTCATGTCATAAGCCTTATATATACTTCAAGTACGAGAAAATCATGTAATAGCTACTCTGGAAAAACATGCTCTTTGATAGTTTTCAACAATTTTTTCTGACGTGAATCTTCCGTAACTGAAGCTCTCGCCAATACTATTTGTCATTGAGCAGCAACACGATTGCGGATAATTTCTACTCCATGGGAGTTGTAATGTAAATCAAACTTCGGGCCTCTCTACCATATTCTTAGGACAGATTGGTGTTAAATTTTTCCATAGACAGCATTTTCTTCCTAATGATGTATGAATTGTGATAATTCTCAAAGATGTAAACTTTTTTCGGTCGCCTTCCCGTCTAATACAATTTACACAAAACAAGATTTGTGTAATGATTCGAACACGAGAAAATAGTTAGATAAGTATCAACTTTAGCCAAATTCAATTTTACAAATTACAAAATCTTAATACGAATATGCTGCTGACGTACTGTCATTCTCAATAGAGTTAAAAACTATTGAGCTTAAATTTTGATGACAAAGAAATATCATTATCTAAAAATGATTCTAAAAACAGTTCTTTTAGAATGCAATAAATTGAAAGTTACATGCCAAAGTTTGCTAAATGTGACAAGCTGTTTTTTGCAATTTTTTTATATTTGATTATTACTCTTTGGTAATTTGGGATCCTCGACTACTGGTGCAATACAGCATGTATTGCTTGGCGCAAAATTACTAACACATTTCAAGAAACATTTTCTGCCAAACATCTAAGACACTAGCCATAGCTATAACATATACATAAGATTGCTGCCAGTAACAGTGCAGGAAGAAAAACGGGCTGTACCAACGCCCCTTACAAGGAGAGTGCCAAGCTTGGTAATCACAGATTTTAAATATTTTTATATATGTTGTAGGGTAGAAGCCCCTTAGTCTCAGGTTCAATGGATTTTATACAACGCTCCTTAGTTCTCGAGAAATGGGGGGTCTAATATTATAACACAACTTAAATACTTAATTTGTAACAGAACGATTACGTTGGTCGTAGCTCAGTCGGTATGGCGTCTGCTCGATGTTCAGAGGACCCGGGTTCGATTCCGGAACGTGCTACGTTTGTTTTTCTCACTTTTTTAATAAATATACTTGTAATTTTAATTTAATAATCTCAATAAGAAATTTTTTTAACATAATTAAATTTTAATTTAGCATTTTTGATTTAAAAAAAAAACACTTTTAAAATGTATTCCATATATGCTTTATAAATTCAACGATATTGAATAATTGTGTCAATTGGTGATTGTAAAGAAACATCATTTATTAATTGCCTTAACAAGGGAAGTCAATGCGATGATAATACTACTCGGTTTTTAAAGTAAGAAGCATAATTATATCAAAATTTATCATAAGAATTTAATTACAACATATTTGTTTTATTTTATTGTAACTAGAGGACGCCACAACAGACTTTGGTTTTTTCTTTTTTTTTTAGTTTGTTGCAGTTAAGTGGTTTTTGTTTTCAATCTTCATCGCACAAGTGCGTATCATTCTATAACAGCTTATAATCGTAGAAAAATGTAAAAAGCAAGCTGTAGTTCACAAGAAGATCAATCTGAAGTGTCAGGATTCGATGAAAATCAGAAAAGTGATGTCACAAATGCGTTTAAGTACTGTAAAATGTTATTGCAAAACAATGGATTTTTTACAAATAATCCAGCATCTGAAATATCTTCGTGTTCTATTGCGATGGGAGAAGAATTCTATAATTCGATAGTAAATATGCTGATTTTGTAAAGATATTTAAATTTTTACAAGTCAATAATAGATCGAATTATTTTAAAGCTCTTTAAATGATGAGAAATGTTTAATAATGTTTTAAAAAGTCAAAAATGCTAAATTAAAATTTAATTATGTTAACAAATTTTTTATTGAGATTATTAAATTAAAATTACAAGTATATTTATTTTTAAAAAAGCGGGAAAAACAAACGTAGCACCTTCCGGAATCGAACCCGGGCCCTCCGAACAGTGAGCTGACGCCATACTGACTGAGCTACGACCAACGTAGATAATTTGTTACAAAGTAAGTATTTAAGTTGTATTATAATATTAGACCACCCCCATTTCTCGGGAACTAAGGAGCGTTGTATAAAATCCATTGAACCTGAGACTAAGGGGCTTCTACCCTACAACATATGTAAAAATAATCAAAATCTGTGATTACCAAGCTTGGCACTCTCCTTGTTAGATAAGAAAGCCGTGACACGCGTCACGAAAAGGACATACCAAGCAGGCAAAACAAAGAAAAAAATTCGAACAACTTGCATGTTTCGATTTCATTGCCTCATAGAATTAATAATTATTGTTTACGACTAATAGTTAATAATTCCACGAGCCATCGAAATCGAAACATGCAATTTGTACGATTTTTTTATTTTTTTTTATTTTGATTGCTTCGTATGACTTTTTCGTGTCACGGGTTTCTTATCTAGGGTGCGTTGGCTGTACAGCTTTGCGTTTGAAATAACATTAAAACCAAGTGGGTAAGTGTGATCGAAGATCGCTCGAAGGGTTTCGTTTAATATTCCTTTCAAAACACTTTATCCTTTCTTTAATAAATTCAAACAAATTTCATTTAGCAAAAAAAAAGTCATGTTTTTTATAAAGTAAAAATTTACCGGTCTATTTTTTCCTTTTTTCGAATATCTAAACCAGCCGGATAGTGGTCCAAGCCCGCTATTATATTCTGTCATACTAATGTCCATCATACGGACTAAATGCAATATTTTAAAAAATAATTTCAAAATTAAACAAATTGTACACTTTCAAAATGTTAAAATATGCGAATATTTCCATAATCGGATTTTTATCACGATTCAATATGTTTCTCAAACTCATATATTTACTATTCTCTATTATTTATATTGATACTCGCTTTGTATTACTCTCAAACATTTGAAAAATTAGTTAAACTTCCCATATGACGTCAGATTGTCTTTTTAATTCTCTAATGACGTGTATTAATCTGCTTTGTGTACTTACACATACTCATACTCCTTGTATTATTGAGAAATCTTAGACATTTTCCGTTTTATTACTACTATAACGTCAATCAATTTTATTTCATATTCATCTTTTTTTTCATTTGGTGAAACTTTTTATTTCATTTTTCACGTGGAAATCGTCTGATAGAAAATTAATTATTCTAGAAAGAATTTTGGATTTTTAGTTTTTGGCATCGGCTATAACGAAAAATGTTTAAATTTAATAAGAAAAGGCTGTTAGAATTTTGGTTTTTTATCTCTATTTATTAAAATAATACGAAATTTTCAAATTTTATTATTTTGAGCTCTTTACAGCTGATATTCAGATTTATACACTAAGTTTCACCTCTGTAAGTTACATAGTTTTTGAAAATGGCTCTGTGACGGACAGACAACGCAGCGGGAGTAATAGGATTTCGTGAGATGAACGAAAATCTAAAAAGAGCATTGAGTTTAGATCGTGCGTGCAAGGAAAATCACATAGGACATTAACGCAAACAAAACCTTGAAATGATATCTGTACTGTGTAAAACTGTTTGTGTCTTACCGTTGTTTACATGGAAGATATTGTCATTTGTAATAAGAGCAATCATGTTGGATCACACTGCATTTCAATTAGATATTTTTTGAAAATGTCTTAAGAGCCTACACTTGTCACTTGAAGAAACGCTCAAGCTAATGTTAAGTCTATGGGAAGGTTCTTGACAGATTTCTCGCTCGCATTTTAATATTTTTAAATGCTTTTTTTACATAGGATAGCTAAGGTCAATCTCCGACGTTGTTAGTTTTTACTTTTTCGATTTTTGTTGCAGTTTTTTTTTATAAGCGGGGAGTTTCAACCGAAATTCAACCGAACCGGTTCTAAAATTGAAAGTACCCTTATATAAAATAACTGGAACCAAAATCGAAAAAGTAAAAACTAACGACGTTGGAGATTGACCTCAGCTATCCAATGCAAAAAAAAAGCATTTAAAAATATTAAAATACGAGTGAGAAATCCCGCTAGACCCTTCCCATAGACTTAACATTAGCTTGAGCGTTTTTTCGCGTGACTGATGTAGGCTCTTAATTATCGAATTCTAAACACATTATTTTTAAAGATGATATTACATTTTATTAAAACTATTTCAATTTTCCTATTTTTTTGTAATCTGGAAAAACTGCACACTTAATGACATTTGTTTTATATAACATTATATTAAGACATTGTGTTTCTAAGAAGATAGCGGTATTAAGAAATATTATCCTTTGCAAATTTTTTTTTAAACATTTATTTATCGCTCGTTGTTTTTTTTTTAATATCTTGTGAAAACAAAGCTTAGTTAGCTATATCATAATAATT
This sequence comes from Maratus michaelseni, assembly GCA_963931845.1. Taxonomy (NCBI): domain Eukaryota; kingdom Metazoa; phylum Arthropoda; class Arachnida; order Araneae; family Salticidae; genus Maratus; species Maratus michaelseni. The sequence goes on along the minus strand of OZ007595.1, from coordinate 77,489,067 downwards.
AAAGATCGTTATTTATTAGGCCATTTTCTGTTTTGTTTCTTTAATTAATTAAGGATATATCTTTCTATTAATTAAACCATTCTTTGGAAATTTAATTCTTACAAAATATTTTTCGAGAGCTATTTTTCTTTTATAAAATAAAATATCTCATAATTAATTTCACTTTTTTTCTTCAATAGATGATAAAAAACAAGTGATTGTTTGTTTTGTATTGTAAGTTTAGTAACGTGCAGAAAAAATATAGAAACTTAAACTATCTTCATAAATTTTTTCAAAATTTCGTTATTAACACTTTCCAACATAGTTGAAAAGGGTTTATGAATTCGGTTTGTCTGTCTTTCTGTTTGTCGGTCTGTCTGTCTGGCTGTTTGTCATTATGTCTGGCTGTCAGTCCAGGGCCTGATTATCAACGGGGCACACTTCCATCAATAAAAAAGATAGAATTATTTTTTGTTATTCATGGTAGTAATTTTGCATAAATAGGGCGTTTTAATAAAATGAAAATTTCTATTAAATTTTACTGGTGGAAGTATACCTTGTCGGTAATGAGGCTCTGTGTCAGTCTGTCGTCTGTCCGTGCTCTAACTCGCGTAAATATGCTCAGATTGCTTAGAAATTGATATATGTTATTGCTATTAACTATGCCATGTTTGGTATTGAAAATGAAGTATATAGCTTTTATGGTTCTTTTACAAGGACACTCGAAAGAATTCCTTTACATTACGGTCTATGGGGGAAAATTGTTTGCAGCATATTTTAATGATGTTTCACAAACATATTCAAATTGATACATATCACTGCGGTGCACTAGAAGGCGCTTACTTTAGAATATGGTGTGTATAGAATGCATCGTTCATTTACAGGAACACTCAAGAGATTTCCGTTACATTATAGTCTACGGAGAGAATAGTTTGCAGCGTATTTGAATGATGTTAAATTATTTTATACAAATTCAAATTCATACATATAACTGAGATACACCGAAGGGCGCTTACTGTGGAATATGGTGTGCATAAAAGATATCGTTCATCAAAAGAATTTGGTTACAGTACAGTCTATGAACAATAATTGCTCGTAGCACGTTTTCAATTGTGGTACGCGTTTTTTAATATAACTAACTTTTTGCATATTAATTGGTGCATATAAATTCTATAGATCATATACAGGGTTGCTCACAAGATCTCACGTACATTTCCATTTATTGGCAAAAATGCTTAACCCTTCTTCGAATGAGTTTTTCTTTTACAATTGTTTTTTTTTATATACATATATTAAATATTAGACACCAGAAATTTTAAGATAGATTTTTAACTTTGTTCAGCAACATAGTTCACGGGAAATTTACTGGATTAATATTCCTATATAAATATAGTGGTTGCGAAGAAGTTGATTTATTTATTAAAAGTTAAATAAAAAGTGATGGAAATTTCCATCACTATGCAATTAAGTGTTAAGGGGAATTTTTAATTGTGCTATATTTCGGATATTTTGTTTGACTTTTGGAAGTAATTGCTGCAATTAGGTTTTCTAACTGGTTTTGTGATTTTTAAATTTTTTACTTAGTAAATGGTGGCGTTTTGATGCAGCATTCTAAATGTCTTGAAAAGTGTTTCATAATCTATGCTTGACGCATGATTTTTCGTTCTTGTTTTTGTTATTTTTATCGGTCTATATAAGTATTTATTTTAAACTCTTGATTATTAGAATAAATCATTCTATTTTGTTTATTGTTTAACACTTTTGATTACAGGTAGGGTCATATACTGGGTTGTACTCTTTTTGATTCTATTCGTACCACTTTTTGAAAACATATTCTCAGATATATAAATAGGGATATTTTTTTGCGTACAATCTACCAGAAACAAATATCCTTGTAAATTGCCGTACGACTGAATACGAAAATAGTTGCCAGTCCTGGCCTATAATCTTAGCAGTGTTGCAGTGGTGACAGTCGGCTACTTTTTTTTAATTCCATTTTCTTGATTACCACCAGTTTTTAGAGAAAGAGAAATTCGCTTTATGTAATTACAGATTAAAAAAGGCGAATGCAAGGTGAATTATACACTTTCAAAAAAGTGGTGCCAATCAAGTAATATGAATTTTTAAAAAGTAGACCACTGGCAACACTGCAGTGTTGCCAGATTGGGGATTTTGTCCCAATTTCGGGGAATTTTGAGTCTCCAGGGGAAATTATTGGGGATAAGTTATTAGTGGGGAATATCAAAATTTTTAGGGGAAAACTTGGGGATTTTTTTTATTATTTCATGTTTTCGGATTAAATTTTACTTTTAGTCATCTGACAACATTGGATCTGGATTCGTCGATTAAACTTATTTTAAGCTCTATGTACTATATTATTGTAATATCTATTTATCTTTTCTTAATTCATATTTTTCTCTTCAAAAATGTAACTGATCACAATTAAAATGGCGATTTTCAAAATAGTTTTTTTTTTCTGTAAATGGGGATTTTTTTTAAAGGCTCGATTTGGGGAAAAAATTACTTAAATTGGTGAAATAATTTTAGAGTGGTAAATTTAAAATTCAAAATTTACCTTTTTGACTAAAAACTGATTTGGGGACTTATTCAGAAAAAAAAAAACACTGATTTGGGGAAATTGACTTTCGTATAGTTTCGAAATAGTATTTTAATCATTTACACATTTTCTGTTAATTAAATGCTTTTCATCTATCCGAAGTTATTATAGATCCCGGAACGTGGAACATTCTCAGATATATATAGCGGTAAATCATAGTAAAATGAAAGGTATTAGTTATTCTGTTTCATTAAAAATTTATTATGCTGATAAAAAGCGAAAATCAATTACAAATAGCGTAACATTTAACTGCTATATTTAACGGCACATGCCTCATACCAAAAGCAATTTCCTTAAAATTCCCAAGAGAAGATAAAAATTATCCAGAAGCTAATTTAAAGAAGAAAATGTATAGAGAACGATGCATCATGACACCTGCCAGTTACTTTACTGAGATGTAAAAATTAACCTATGAAATAAAACCTAATTAGAGTTCTGATTAGTCGTATTTTTTCAGGAGAATTTAAACAACTTTACACTTTCAGTTAATTACGTGAACCTTTTTAAAATGCGGAATTATTTCAGTTCTCGAAATGTGATATATAATTAAAAACATTTATCAATAAATTATATAATAATGAAAAAAGAAACCATCAACATTTATTTATATTGCATAAAATGATGCGAAAAAACTGGTAACAATGTATAGAATAGAAAAAAACAATTTTACACTTTCAGTTAATTTCGTGAAAAACAATTTTAATGTGAAAATATTTCAATTCTCGAAAAGTGATAAATTATTAAAAATATTTAAAAGTAAATCATAAAAACGAAAAAGAAACCGATAAGAAACTATCATCTTTAAATTATATTGCATGATAAGAAAAAAAAAATTAATAATTTATAAATTAGAAAACATTATTTGCTCATCAAGTATGCTATGAATGAAACTTTTTTGGATGTTTTATATAAAACTTCCAAATAGATGAAAGTCATGAAGCTAGATTTGTGTGTGTGTGTGTGTGTTATTTAGAGGAAATCTATGATTTTGCTAAACTATTTTAGAAACACACAATCTCATTGTTACAAAACACACTTTTTTTCCTTTAATTACAATACAAATTGACTTTCGCGTAGAAAAATGACGGTATTATTTACAGATTTGGATGGGTAAACTTAACTAGCATTACCATGTTCCACTAAATTTAATTTAATTTCATTAAATTCAAGAATTTTCAATATATTTTTGAACTCAGAAACGGATTCTTGAAATTCTAATACGTAAAACAGCCCAATATGTTAAAAAAAAAGCGCAGGGGGGGAGGGGGAGTGAAATCCTCATCACAGCCCTCTGGATGCTAACCGTGTACGCTGCCACAAAAATGATGGATATGGATACCGCAAGCTGTTTTTTTTTTCAGCTTTTGTCATTATTCGATAAAGTAGAAAGGTTTCTACTTTATGGCTATAAACTGGAAAATAAAAATACAAGTTTTCTTTAAAAAAAAAAAAAAAAAAAAAAAAAAAAAAAGTTTTCAGGTAAATTTTTTTTAACAGTGTTTCGTTTTTCCATGTTAAATAAATCGTCCACTTTTAGATACCTTTCATTGCAAAAAGCTACCTAATGCACTCGTTCAGAGGAAAGTAGTTCAGAAAATTCTGGTATATTTTCACTGATCATGACCCCCAGACCCCAAAACCACCCTTCATTCAAATGTTGATATATATGATATTTGTCATGCTGTAACTTTCTTATTTATGAACCGATTTGGATGTGACTGACTATGTGCATAGAACATACCAAGTTCTTAACCGAGTTCGTTGGCCAGCTTCATCCGCCATCTTGTTTCAAAATGCTGGCCAGTTAAATATTTTTTAATTTTTAAAAAATCAAAAATTACGTACAAAAAATTATAAATTAGAAAAGTTGTTTCCGTTAAGTGCTAGATCGTTGTACAAGAATTCCGTAGAAGTTTTTGTTTTGGTGCAGCCATTATCTTACAAAATGGCTGAGATATGGTAGTTTGAAATTCTAGTGTGTCTGACATTTTGAAACAATCTGATTTTTGATTTGCTGTAACTCTCGTATTTATTAACCGATATGAATGTGACTGATCATGTGTACAGAATATACCAATGTCTCGATCGAGTTCGTTGGCCAGCTTCATCCGCCATCTTGTTTCAAAATGGCGGCCAGTTAAATATTTTTAAATTTTTAAAAAATCAAAAAATATGTACAAAAAAATTATGAATTGGAAAAGTTGTTTCCGTTAAGTGTTAGATCCTTGTACAAGAATTCCGGAGCAGTTTTTGTTTTGGCTTTATCTTACAAAATGGCTGAGATATGATAGTTTGAAATTCTAGTGTGGCTGACATTTTGAAACAATCTGATATTTGATTTGCTGTAACTCTCGTATTTATTAACCGACATGAATGTGACTGACCATGTGTACAGGATATACCAATGTCTCGACCGAGTTCATTGCACAGCTTCATCCGCCATCTTGTTTCAAAATGGCGGCCAGTTAAATATTTTTAAATTTTTACAAATTTAAAAAGATGTACAAAAAATTATATATTAAAGAAGTTGCTTTCGTTAAGTATTAGATCGTGATACAAAGATTACAAAGCATTTTTTGTTTTGGCTTTATCTTAAAAATGGTTGAGATATAGCAGTTTGAAATTCTGGGGGGGGGGGGGGGGGTTGACATTCTGATACAATCAGAGTTTTGTTATACTGTAACTCTTATGCTGAAATTCGCATTCAAATTCAGTATTAACGAAAACCGGGATTGAATATTCTCTTATGGGGTTACAAGCATTTTAGCTTCGGGTGTTTGAATAAAAGGAGTTGCATTTTTAAAAACGTGGGATATGTAAGCTACCTTTTCCTTCTGGTACAGGCCGGAATGACATTTTTATTATGAGTCTGATATCGGTCCAGGTCTTAACTAAAAGTGAAAAGTAAATAATTTTAACAATTTTAATTAAATTTATTACTGCTATGAGAGAAAAATCTTTTAATCCTGAATCTCATATTCATCTGTTTGGAAGCATTAAAGCTAATACTTAAATTCTCCCTCTTCACATGCGTGGAACAGGCATACTGCTAAATTAATTATATTGTTTCTTTTCAAATATTTTATCCGCTATATCTTCTGAAGAGGGAACGCGACTACCTCTGTAGGTTTTCGCACCCCTCGAGTTGTGGTAAAGTAAGAGCCGTCGTGGTAGCTCGACATATGGCCTAGTGACCGTCTCCCCCTACGGGGTTTCGTGAACGAAGTCGTCGGGGGTTACTCGGCAGTTCATCAAGGTTCCGTCTCTGCGGAAGTTTCCTCCAAGTGTGAGGTTACTATCGTAGCGACCTAGGTCATCGACCTTGGTAAAATGACCTGGGGGTCCGCAGTGGGGAGTGGCCCCAGGCCGATCGCAGCTCCGGGGCGAGACAAAGCCCCTGGTGCGTTAAAAGCCCTTCAGAGACTTGGGCGCGATAGTCGTAATCGTGATGCCGATGACCCCCGTGGGCGCCGGGCGGCGCAGGCTAGTTTTTATATCTTCTGATTACAACATAATTTAAACCTAAATATAAGTACCGGGTGATTATAATTAAAGTTATGATTTCAAAAATCGATAATTTTAAAACTACTGGTCAGAATGACTTGATATTTTAGCAGAACAATCGTGAGGCAATGGAATTTTGTTTGGCGAAGGAAAAAAAATAGTTCCAAATTGTGCCGATAGATGGCGTTGTCAGGGTAATGTCAGGGGAAAGACCAAAAATGTATTCTTGAACCCTTTCCGGCGCGGTGTAAATTTGTTTGCAAAATGATGAAATAATAGACTGACACCGGAATTTACAAACGAATCCATTAGTAAAAAGAAACTTGCTTATTTTCTGGTTCTTAATGAAAGGAAAATTTCAATTAAACATTCTTGGTGCCGTTTGTCAGTTTTAGAATTAAAATTGGGTGTCCTTTTTTGTGACCACCGCCGTTAAAGAGTTAAACATAGGAATGATGTTGCCAAAAGGAAAAAAATAGAGTTCAGAGATTTACTAAAAATTTATTAGCGAAAAGACAAGACTACGTGTTTACAGCGACGACAGCGATAATGACAAAAAATGAAAAAAAAAAAGTGCTTCATGGAACAAACACCTTACTGATTATTAAGGCATAAGTTGCTCAATATGCCCTCCGCCTTGTTCCGCTACTAATTGGAAGCGCAAAACGGCATGCTCCACAACAGATCGGTGGGTATCTGTACTAATGCAATGGGTGTGTTGTGTGATGCTTGCCTTCAAGTCGGCTAGATTCTGAATGCGTCCGCTATAAACAACATTCTTCAGGTACCCCCAAAGCCAGAAATCACACGGGTTTAAGTCGGGGGAACGTGGCGGCCACGTTGTTGGAAAATGGCAGCTTATGATCCTATCATCTCCGAAATTATCACTCAGTAGCTGCTTCACAGTAGTAGCAATGTGCGGAGGAGCGCCATCTTGCATGAATATTATGCGATCCACACACTGACGCTGTTGAAGTGCCGGAAGAACATGGTTACGCAAAAGTGCTTCATACCGCTTGCCAGTAATTGTGCAGGTAACGGGACCCGCAGGTGTGATCTCCTCGAAGAAAAATGGACCGACGATAAACGCTGCCGTTATTCCGCACCACACAGTGACCTTTTCAGACTGAAGAGGTAATGGCTGTAGCTGGGACGGATTCTCGGTCGCCCATATCCTGCAATTTTGCGTATTTACAGAACCTTGCAAATGAAAGTGGGCTTCGTCAGACCACAGAATGTTCCATGGCCATCCATTGTCCACTTCCATCCGGGCAAGAAATTGTAGTGCAAAAGATTGACGTACTTCCAGGTCAGCAGGTAGCAACTCCTGCACATGAGTTATCTTGTACGGATAACAGCGTAAGACGTTCCGTAGGACTTTACGCACCGTGCTGTTCGGCATATCCAGCATTCGGCCAATTCCCCTTGCACTGCTGATTCCAGCATCACTGTCAGTATGTTCCTGTAATGCTGTAGCCAAATCTTCCACTGCCGCAGCTGAAACTGGTTTCCTTCCTCTACCCCGTTTAACGTCAAATGAACCGGTCTCTTCGAATTTAGCAATCATTGTTTGCAGACCATTTGTTGTTATTGGACCTTTTTTATGGATTTTAATGTCCGAAACTTCCTAATAGCTGTAAGTGCACAGTCATCGTTCTTATAAAAAAGCTTCAAGAGCAGAGCGCGATCCTTCATAGTCAGAGTCATGATGAAGCATTCAGGCAAAGAGCTGCTGCTCTGCATTTTTATGGTTGCTATGTCTGCGGTGCGCATGTCACGTATTAGTAATTTGCATATCTTCAGACAATGTGAACCCAGACAGCGCCATCTATGGGCACATTTTGAAACTTTTTTTTTCCTTCGCCAAACAAAATTCCATTGCCTCACGATTGTTCTGCTAAAATATCAAGTCAATCTGACCAGTAGTTTTAATTAAAATTATCGATTTTTGAAATCTTAACTTTAATTATAATCACCCGGTATTTAATTAAAATTTTCCTTTCATTAAGAACCAGAAAAATAAGCAAGTTTCTTTTTACTAATGGATTCGTTTGTAAATTCCGGTGTTTGTCTATTATTTCATCATTTTGCAAACAAATTTACTCCGCGCCGGAAAGGGTTCAAGAATACATTTTTGGTCTTTCCCCTGACATTACCCTGACAACGCCATCTATCGGCACAATTTGGAACTATTTTTTTTTCCTTCGCCAAACAAAATTCCATTGCCTCACGATTGTTCTGCTAAAATATCAAGTCATTCTGACCAGTAGTTTTAAAATTATCGATTTTTGAAATCGTAACTTTAATTATAATCACCCGGTATATCGTATAGCTGCTTGCTGTACAGATTTATCCGTTAGGGAAAAAATTATATTTCACAGATATTGGAACAAATGTTAAACAATGGTAAGAATGACACACAAAAAACATTTTTTTTCTGAAAAAAATAAAAATCAAAAAAGTAATTTTAAGGCGACAGAGGAATTTCTTCTGCATTTAGAAAAATATACATAATATATTATTGATTGCTGATTATTTTTAACAACATACTAGTCGTGAATACAAAAGCAGAGTTGCCAAGTCTCCGGCTTTTTGTACACCAGTAAATGTTTAAGGAAAAATTTTGTTTTTTCAAATCACAGAATGCTGCAATTAAATAAAACAACATTTTCTGTACCAAAATACTGGTATCCAAAAAGCCGGAGACTTGGCAGATCTGCAATCAAAGTGTTTCTTCAAGAGTCGTATAGCTAAAGCTAGCCATTCCTTCCCATTCTCGTATAGAATCTTTGAAAAACCTGTAGAATTAACCAATTCCTTTAGATGAAACTTGTAATTAAACTTAAATAAAGCTTATTTTATTATATTTGGTTTTATCTTGTTATTTTCTTGACAAGGTAAGTTTTTCTTTGCGACTAGTATGATGATAAAAACAATCAGCAATCAATAATACACTATTTATATTTTTTAACCCTTTCAGGTGCAGTAGTACGTTTATGAAACCACTTAATTTTAATTCCCAAACGCCACAATGGCACCAGATTTTTGCTAAAATCTTTTCCATTTAATTAGTATGCAAAATATAGTATTTTTCTTATTTCCAAATAAATTTGTTCGTAAATCCTACTGCCATTCATTTTTTTCACTATTTTAGTACTGAAAGTACTTTGCCCCTGAAAGGGTTAACCCCTTAACTGTGTAGCCCGAACTCAGTTCGGGCAAGAACAGTTTGCTTGTTTTGTTACTAAAAGCTTTTGCACACCAGTAATTATTTAACGCAACCTTCTCTTTATTAATCCGCAGACCATTTTCGATTACACACAGCAAATATTTTAGTACGGAAAAAGTGGTGTGTAGTGCCTATTTTTAGTTTATGGTGTCAAAATACCTCCCACAGTTAAGGGGACAGACTAACTACAGACTATAGCCTTAATGTTTAAACCACTTTTGGTAATTATATTTAAATAAGACATATTTTGTAATTTTATTTCTTTGTTGTAGTTATCATTCATGTGAGCCAACAGAAGTTTGTTCAAATGAGCGGGAGAAAGGGAGAACAACCATTTGCATAACACTGTACATTGGACATTAGGGTGGAGCGAAAAAAATTTATTTTTTTTTACAAAAAACGGGTAAGTGCCAAAAGTTGCCTTTATACTAGTACATCAAAAATCTGAAATTTTACCGCTGAAAAAAAATGGCTTGAGTCTGCGCTTTTGGCCCAAATGTCGAAATTTTGGGTAAAATTTGTCAATTTTTTAAAAAAACTAAAAATTTTCTGTAAAACTGACTATGATTTAATAGTGTCATTTGAACCTTTATTAATAAAGATTTAAAATATTGAAACGATAAAATATCTTTATTATTTTTAGCTGGAGCAAAACTGACAAATTTCGGTAAAAAAGGGGCGTTGCCATTCTGGTACAGCATACAACGAACGACTCGATGAAAAAAAAATTATAGAAAGAAAATTAAATAAAGAAGCACCGCAAGTAGAAGATGATACATGTGAAATTGAAATAAACGAATCAGTATGCAATGATTCAATAATAAATAAAATTGAATTCCCATTTTCACCCTCTTATGCCGAAACCCGAATGAAGTTTGAAACTTTTTATAGAGCATGTGATAGCTATAGAATTTCTGATCGGTCTGCTGTAGTTCTTGCTTCAGCGATTCTTCAGGATTGTGTACGTATAGCAAATGACACTGGAAAACATAATGTACCCGTACCCGTTACAGATAGAAGCAAGGTAAAGCGTGAAAGCCAATCGGCTTGTTTGTCTCAACGTATAGAACAGAACCCTAAAACAGAAATAAGAGCCTTATATTTCGACTCCTGAAAAAATGACACAATGTGTATAGAAAAGAGAAGTGATAAACATGCGTATCGTAGAATTATGAAAGAAGAACGTGTTACTATCTTAGAAGAGCCTGGCTCCAAATATTTGGGGACTAATTTTGCCTAACATTTCCTCCTCTGGAGCATCAAAAGATATTTTTAAATGCATATCAAAGTTTTTAAAAGATGAAAATATTGATTTGTCTAGCCTCTCATGCTTGAGTTGTGATGGGTGTCCAGTGTCCTGTGTATACGGGAAAGCTTACTGGAGTAATCCGTCGAATGGAAGAGAAGCTTGCAAGACCATTGCAATGGATCATATGCCAGCTCCAGTTAAATGAATTGCCTCTGCATCATTTGTTAGGCATGATCGATGGGAAAACGTCTGGCCCAAATGTATTAGGGTAAGCCTTGTCCACGTACCATTCACTCCTTATTGCAATTTTTGAACCTATAAAGAGTAATTTAGAAAATATATTTCCTGAAATCGATGAAAAGGCACTCATCACAGACCAGAAATACCTGCTGGATATTTGCAAGCTATTTCATCAGGATATTGCTCTAAAGTACTAGCGAATAGGAGCCTAGGAAAATTGTCCCATGCAATATGGCTCACAACGGCGAATAGAATTCTTCGCCGTAATTATTCGCATTGACTGCGCGTCAGAGTCTCTATTTTCACTCACAAAGTATGTGATCTAAGTTTATGCCCCAGGATGGTTTATCATCAAATGTAATCCACAGCTAAAGAATGTATCTAAACCCTTATGGGAAACTACTCGGCTACTAAACAACACAGCAAACGCCATATAACGAATAGTTAAAAAAGTTATTAAGGACAATGGTTACTTTGCACACTCAGAGCAAATTCTGATTGCAATCACATTAAACAACTAGCTGCTCATCCCATAATAAATGCAAGATATGAAATAAATGATGTCATACGCAAATTTGAAATTCTGACAATCAACATTGAAGCAGATGATTTATAAATCTAATTGATTGGAAAACTATTGCGGTAACAGGACCCCCAATCGCTATGCATTTATCGGATGCAAATTTGTTGAAGATAATAGGCGGCTGTATAGATTCCCGTAATAACATCCCCAATGAGTTACTTTGCATGCCTTTTCATACTCAAGCAGTAGAAAGATACTTGAAGGAAGTCACAGCCAGCATCATCCAAAGTCTGTGGATACGAAAGAAGAGATGAATACACCAAGACTAGGTTGATATACAGAAAACTCGCACAAGTCTGATAAAAAATCTCAATTCATTGTATAAATAAAACATTGTGCTCAGATGGTAGGGTGGTTGTGCTGGTTACGGGTGGGACATGATATGCACACACCTCCACTTCTGGGTAGTTGTAAAAGCAACTAGCGAAGAATGTATTCAAAACAACGATTCGTTGTATCCTGTACCAGAATGGAAACGCCCCATTTTTACCGAAATTTGTCAGTTTTGCTTCAGTTATACAGAATAAAGATATCGTTTTATCGTTTCAATATTTTAAATGTTTATTAATAAATGTTCAAATGACACTTTTAATTCATAACCAGCTCTACAGAAATTTTTTTTTTTTTTTTGAAAAATTGTCAAATTATACACTAAATTTCGACATTTGGACTAAAAGCGCAGACTCAAGGCATTTTTTTCAGCGCTAAAATTTCAGATATTTGATGTACTAGTATAAAGGCAACTTTTGGCACCTACCCGTTTTTTGTAAAAAAAAAATTCACTTTTTTCGCTCCACCCTATTGGACATGTTTCTCGCCATTGGGAAATTATGCCTTTTACAGCATTAATAATTCCAAATATTATCAAACATTCTTTGATAATATTTCCTTTTTCGGCTACTATTAGATAATTTTGAATGAAAAAAACTTCAGAATTTATATTTTTGACACCAGGAATAGAATTTATAAAGTAAATATGAAAATGAACTAAACAAATAACTAGAAATCACATATTAAAGTAACACCTTTACTTTTTTTCATCATGTTGATATGAAATATGTTTTAATAAAATATATTATTCTGAAACCGGAAATAAATAAAAAATTATTTTATTACTTTAAATTTCATGCTATTTGATACCGTAATTTCCGGCGTATAATCCGCAGCTCAAAGAATCGTTTTTCGACCCAGAAAATTTATTCAATAATTCTAGTTAAATATTTACAGCGATCTTTTAAGTTACATTTTATAAAATAATATTTCTGGGTCGAAAAACGACTCTTTGAGCTGCGGATTATACGCCGGAAATTACAGTATTTTAAGTAAAGATTTGGTAGATCGTGATATTCAGTCGTGTAAATCTTCGGCTGTACTTGGAAAAATGTAAACATCTTGACCGCAAAAAAATGCTTAATTCCTGTTTTCATGAGCTGCAATAGCAACAAGCACAAAAAAAACCCAAAAAGTATGAAATCATTAAAAACATCGTCCATTTACACACACTGAAATATTTAATAATAAATAACATATATATTAGATATTGCGTAACTACGCTATCTGTTTAATAATTACATTTGAGAAATTTATGTTTGTGGATACTTTTCGTAATTTTTAGCGTTTCGTACTTAAAAAGTGAAAACGGAACTATTATGAGATCACTCGTGTATCTGCCTGTCCGTCTGTCAGAGACCTTTTTCTCGTAAACCATGGAACGTGCAAAGTTCAAACTTGGGAAAGTGATAAAACCTATTAACCCAGATATTTTCAGCTTATTAGCCATTCATAAATATGTTTAGGAAAAATTAAGGGAGCTAATTAAGTTACTAATAAATTTTCTCTTTGTATATCGTGTGAGGTATCGTGTGAAGGATCTGGTCACACCGAACTCAAAAATATATTTGTTTTAGTTTTAGGTATTATAATCAGAGATGTCGTCGAAAATGCACTGCAAAAATATGTTCCACCTAACCTATTTTGGAATCTACTGAAACTAAAATTATGAAAAAAATAGGGGTAGTAGGAGTTTATTTAAACCTCGCAGGAAAACTACAGCAATTTTCCAAGGTAACGCAGTTTCTGAGAGAAGCACATTTTTCCGTTGCATACAAACTTTATTGTTCGGGCGGTTAACGGGAGAGTTGAGTGGCGCTCAAGATACTTATCGACGCATAATCATCCAAGGATAGTTAGTAATGATTTTCGAAAAACTTTTTTGGTAATTAACCGAAATATTAATTAAATTACTTTAAAAAAAACATTTTTTATATACATCGTGTATGTATCGTTCGAAAGATCTCATAACACCGAACTCAAAAATATACTTGTTTTAACCGTTTGAGTGCTATGAAGCGCGATAGCGCCGTAATGTATCTGCGGATCAAACAAATTTTGTTTCAACCCAGAAATTTTATTCAATAATTGAAATCATTTGATTTTTATTCAAACATGTTGTTAGAATTGCATGAGTTTCTAAAAGGAAACAGACATAATTATGTTTGAATCCAATATTGCAGGAATCGGAAATGGTTCAAATGAAATTTGTTAAGTATTTGTTTTACGTAGGATATTTACATTGAACATTGTTTTTACATTGGAAATATTTGTAATGAGGTGGCAAAGTATTTCTTACCAACATTGCACCAATATTAACAAAATATAAATACATAGGGATGGGGCAGTATCCCATAACAATCTTGTCACTAATAGCTAAAATACAACCAATATACAATACAAATGATGTCCTAGTTTTGTTTTGCTGCTACCAGTACCTGATTATCGCTTACGCAAATACCCATAACTTTTTTTGAAAAGAAAATATCGTCTTATTAAAAAGCATTATTTAATTTTTTTAAAAGTGATGGAAGTTTGTCTAGGTGGTAATCTGGCCCTGGTTTCTAGGTTTCTCTTATGTCTTACACGATTATATAAAATACAATATGGTGTAAGAATATGTAGAAAGAATATTGTATTATTTAAATAGGCGGGTTTAGATGATCTTAAGTCGAAAGTGCGCCTCCCCGCCCGATTTGACTTTGACCTTGTATTCTCTTAAATTACACAAAAACGGTATGTCATGAAATGACTTTCCAAGACAATCCGAAAATGAATATAATTATTAAAGCTGTAAAATATATAAATACGAAAAAGTGCGTTATACCCAGTTTCTATTTAAAAGATTTGACTGCGAAAACGTGCAATTTTATGTGATTTACGAGAATCAACAGTCCAGATTTCAACTTTACTAATCTACGTTGCCTGTGATCGGAATTTGGGCAAGGTAAACTCAGTTTCTTTTTTAAAAATTGTGTACACAAAGTAGAACAAAATATTGTGGAATTTCTACGAATAAAATATGGATATTTTCTTCGAAATGAAACTGTATTAAACAGAAATAAACTGAACTTCATTTTTTAAGCTTCCAGGTTTTCGAAATTATGTCGATTACAGATTGAATGTGTGAGCTGCCTATCATGAAGAGGTATCGTTACACAAGCTTTTTAATCGTTACACAATACTTTCTATTTAAAAAAGTGTAATATAAAGACGTTCAAATTTTTTGACGAATTTCTATAACAAAACGTTTGGACATCTTGATTATTTCTTAAACAATTGAGTTACTGTAATTTCCGGTGTATAAGCCGCGGCTCAAATAAATCTGTTTCTGACCAGAAAGTTTATTTAATAATATGTAACCTATTTGTGCATGGAACATATTTGACTTATTTTTAATAAATACAATTTCTGGTTCCTAACAGAATTTTTTTAGCCGCGACTTACACACCGGAAATTATGGTAAATAGAAAGCGAATATACTTCTTTTTAGATTCTGCGAAATGCAATTATTCTTTAGTCCTTATTGGGCAAAGCCATTAAATAATAAGCCCAGTCAGATAAATGGGAAACTTTTCGCAAGTTGAAAATAGCGCCATCTAGCGGTTGGGAGTGCTTCATTCGGCACCAAGAATATTTTAATAAAATTTTGTTTCTAAAATTAAAACTTAAAATAAGGAGTTCATATTTTCTAAGAAAGTCGTTTGTAAATTCCGGTGTCAGTCAGTAATTTCACATTTTACGAACAGAATTTGTCTGTGCCGGAAAGGGTTAATTGCATAGTGATGTAAGTTTCCATCACTTTTTATTTAACTTTTAATAAATAAATCAACTTCTTCGCCACCACTATATTTATATAGAAATATTAATCCAGTAAATTTCCACATTTTTTTTTTCATTATAGTTTTAGCTTTAATGTAAAAGATCCCAATAATTAGCAAGCTTTTAAAGGAAGTGCAAAAACAAAACATCGATAAAAATCGTATAAATTATCGATATAAATAAATCGTATCGTTTCTCTGCGACGCACTTCTGTTTTGTCCGCCTTCCGCAGCAGAGGTTTGCCGCTAGTGTGTCGCTAACAAATTTAACACTATCTGACTGGGCTTATTATTTAATGGCTTTGTTATTGGGTGCTTTTGTCGTGTTTTATGCAATCCCCGTTCTTGCTGACATCACTGATGTTTATGTCTAACTCTTGACGTCTAACCTAATAACTGCTCAAATGTAGTTCGAAAATTGAGTTATATTTCCCTTATAGTGTCTCTTTGTATCAAACAGAATATGACTTATAAATAAGTTGTGAATTTGTTTCTCTAATTTCATCATATTTATGAACATTTTCGAAACGTTTTATTAAATTTAAAGGAGACCTTTTTAAAAATTATCATTTAAAATTATTTTCTTCATTCATTATGCATGATATGTTTTTACTTTGAATTCTAATAAAATAACATTCTAATTATTTGTGTTAAAAATTACTCCTATAATGTTTTACGGAAAGTGTAATTCCATTTGTCTTTAATTTATAAAAATAAAATAAACAAAATCCATATTCTCATTTACAAAGCACATTTCACCTAGACATGTTAACACTTACTTTTAAAAGTGTTTCTTTGAAAAAAAAATTTATGTAATTAGGTTAAAAATTTGCCTCTTTTGTGCTGAATAAAATCCACTGTTTAAGCACTACCCACTGCACTTTAGCGTTCTTTAATGTTGCTATAATTTAAAAGATCATAATTAGATGTTATCTTTCTGCAGTCACATCTTATTAAAGTGCTCTCTCGTTTAAAATGCGGAACAACGGGAAAACAAATAAGAAATGATTTATACTTTTTGTGCATGTTTTATAATTACATAAAAAGTATGTATTCTAAATATTTCCATTGTGAAAATTTAAATTTTAAGGAAATGTTATTTGTTTTACTTTAAAAAAAAGAAACAGGAAGTTTATTTAACAAATAACATTTAAAAGAGACGGATAAACAATTTTGAAACTACTTCTTTCAAACACTCGCTGTAATTAGTTCAAACATTTTCTTTTATGCTGAAAAAGGTAGACGGCATAATCCTGTACATGTATGTGTTATTTTTCTGTTGCTAGAATAATAAAAAAGGATAATTAGATATTTCACATGACTTCTTGTATCCACGTCTTATTAAAGTATTTTCATTTTTGTGCAGTTAAGAGAAAAAATAAAAAAGTAGAAGTATATATGTATATTTTTTTTATGTGTGTTTTAAATATAACTTTTGACATTCTTATTTCAATGATATTATGAATTTTATTTTTCTTATTAGAAATGCGAACTTCTTTCGAAAGCTGAGCTGAAATTCACTTTTTTTGCCATACACACCCACCCACCCGCCCACACACACACACACACACACACACACATATAGTATATTATATATATACCGTAATTTCCGGCGTATAATCCGCAGCTCAAAGAGTCGTGTTTCGACCCAGAAATATTATTTTATAAAATGTAACTTAAAAGATCGCTTTAAATATTTAACTACAATTATTGAATAAAATTTCTGGGTCGAAAAACGACTCTTTGAGCTGCGGATTATACGCCGGAAATTACGGTATATATATATATATATATATATATATATATATATATATATATATATATATATTGAGTTGTGAAACAACTAGGAACACCCTTCTATGCAGTACTAGTTTCGCGTTGAACCTTTTATGGCTTTGATGGCGGCAGATATTATTTTAGACATGCACTTTATAAGTTGCTGAAGTCGTTGATATTAGCACATTCTAAGAAAATGACAACTCCTTATATTTCAATTTTGATAGTAGTGTTTTGGAGCATTTATTAGATCTTTTCACCGTCGCGCAAATGCTCAATTTGATTGATATCAGATAACGCAAGATGCCATTGAGGCAACTGAAACCAGGAATCGTGTTCCTAGACTATATCAGAGATACGTTTAGCCCGGTGGCAGGGTTCATAGCTCTTCTAAAAAAATCCATGACCATAAAAAAACATTATTGAAAAAAAAAACGGGAGTACGTGGCCAGAAACAATGTGGAGTTAACCCTTTCAAGGGCAGTGGTATTTTTATGAAAACATTTAATTTTAATTCCCAAACGCGGCAATGGCACAGAATTTTGCTAAAACTTTTCCATTTAATATGTACCGTAATTTCGCGCGTATGCGCCGCGGCTTAGTTAAGTCTTTTTCAAACCGGAAATTTTATTGAAAATAAGAAGTCAAATAAGTGCTAAGCAGAAGTAAGTCACATTTCATTTAAAATAAATTTTGGTAGGAAATCGAATTGTTTGAGGTGCGGCGTATACGTGCGAAATTACGGTATGTGAAATATATAGACTTTTTCTTATTTCCAAATAATTTTTTTTGTAAAATCCGGTGCCAGTCATTTATTTCAACATTTTAGTACTGAAAGAAGTATTTCTGAAAAAAGAACCACCCTTGGTAGTACTGAAAGGGGCTCTTTCATTTACGGATGTTTCGGAAGGAATTAAGAGATCATGTGAACACCAGTAAAATAATCACCTGACCGTGATTCCATCCCCAACCGCTTAAATAGTTGTCTTGTGACGTACTTGTTCCATGGTCACGTGCTACTAGCACCATACACGGAACACTGACATCAGTGTCATGGAGAAGAAATCTGGATTCGGCAAAGAGGACCTCTTTCTTCCACTCATGGAATGTCCAATGTTGGCGTTCTTCAGCTCAAAAACGTCGTGTTCTCCTCTTTTCAATAAAACCACTTAATGATCAAAATCAAAACTCTTATTGGCTTCCGGTTATTAAAATCACCATTTTGTAGAGCCCATGGATGTGTTTATGATGATCCTAAAATGTACTGAACGGTAATTTGTTGCGTTGTAGGCTTTCAGTTGTTGCACACAATGCGTTTCAGTCGTCTGGCCCCTCGTTCTTCACGAGTGATTTTTGACCACTATCTCGTTTTCCGCTCGAGGTTTTTTTCCTTAGTTACCATTTTTTGGAGATTCTTGATTCTATGTTATTGAAGAAAACCGCATGAGTTTAGAAAGAGAAGTGCCAAGCTCTCATTAATACTCCGTAATATGTGGGTTAATTTGACCCAGGTTTAACATGTTTCGCACTGGAAATTTTTTTAAGTCATGAAATTAAATAAATTCCACGTTGAAACCTAGAATTATATAAATAAAAAATCATCAAATTACTTTGCTGGTTTGAAGTGTTGTTAAACTGGGTCAGATTACACAACGTATTACAGAATATTAGTGGGAACTTGGCACCTCTGTTAGAAATAGACGATTTCAGAAATAGTGTAACCGACTCTTCCGGTGATCATAAAAAAGCCGCGTTCAAAATCTTTTAACCCTTTTGAGGGGCAAGCACTTGTGCTCCTGTAACGTTGGATTCCCACCGGAATTTAGGAAAGAATTTAGTTCAAATTAAGAATAAGCAATTTTTCAACTTTTTCTCGTCAAAGTTAAAAAAGTAAAATTTAATTAAAAGTTTCTGGTTTCAATGGGATTAAAATTAGGTGGTATATAATATATACCAACGCCCCTCAAAGGGTTTAATAACACGTTTCTTTGGATGAAGGGGCAATGTTCAATGGTGTTTGTGACTCGGAGAAAACTTTTTATTAGGGAATTCGGTTTATTCAGTCAGCGCACGTGCTGCACGGACGAATCGAAATTTCAACGAAGGGTCCTTTTAATGTTTTGCCCATTCAGTATTTAAATACGGTGTTTAAGATAAATGTCCAGGAACTGCATTTCTAAAGCGCAGAAACTATGTATAAATTCTAAATGCATTAAATAAAATTAAATTTTCGTAAAAAAATTTAAAATGTACGTTTACAACCAAGAACACAAGAAGTTTGTATTGTCAGAAATGTTCTTGATTTAAGATAGGGCTACTTTAGAATTGAGATATTTTAGAATTGAGCAAATGCAAATAGAACATGACAAAATAATTTTTGTTGATACAAAATCCGAACCAAAACTAATACATTCCAGCAGATACATTTCTAGCAGAGTGAAGAGTACCATACATACCAACATTAAAGACGTATTTTATAGAAGTTTTTATTTGTATCTTGCGTACATAGGTGAAACATAACTAATTACTATTTTTATTATCTATGAAAAGTTATTTATGATATAATGGAACAATAATTTCCAAAAGCTATCATTATTTCATTTGCATTAAACATACTAAAAGTCTAAAAATTATCCATTTCATATTTGGAGGTTGCAGAATGCGTTGGAAAATATTTAATATTTAATATTGAAGAACTTAAAGGCACATTTAGAACATTTAGAGAAGCTTTATTTTTGTATTTCCATTATGTATGGTCAGCTTATTTATGCAATAACTGACTAGCATCATCCAACGAGTTATTATTTTATTAAATGTTACACAGCTAATTTGGCAGTTAAGTATTATCTGGGCCAGGAGATAGATCGGCGAAAATAGTTGTGAGTTGCCCATCTTGTTTATCGTTGCCAATCATGTTCAAAACCGTAAGTTAACGTTATTAAATACATAATATTGTTAAAAATTGTAAATAATATAAAATAAATAAATAAAATATAATAAATGAGAAAAATATAAATAACAAAAATTTAAATAACAAAATATAAATATAAATTAGCTAGATACATTTATGAATTTCTGTTCTTGATTATTTGTGTATAAGAAAAGAGAAAAGAAGTGTTAACTATAATACTGTATTCTCACTAATTATTTAACAAATTTCAATAGTTAGAATAGCAGTATCGACTTTAACACATAACTTATGTCATTTAATACGCCATATTACTCGTGACCTGAAACAAGACACACTTTGTAAAAATATGTGGAATTTGAATAAATATGTAGATATTGGAAGATACCAGATCTAATATACAAAATGAAAAAAAAATACATGACATCTTAAGATTTAAACTTTAATAGAAGTGATTTAGTAGAAAACGTGAACAAATACTGTATTATTTCCATCTCACTTAAGAGGATTTCGTTATAAATCATAGAAGTAGAAATTTTCCTACTGAGTTAAAAAAATATCCAGTCCACCTAGGATCTAACCTAGGATCTCTGCCTGATATGCGACCGTTCCACCACTTCAACTATGCAGGACAACTCTGGCTGATACCATTCACTCAGACAAGCTTTAGGCATTAACATTCGGCCTGCAATTTTACGCAACACAGCTGAATAAACCCGAGGTAAATGAACTTGATTATACAAAGGAAACATAATTAACCCATTAACTGCCAAAACTATGTTGGAGGTGTCTTCGATATTTTTACTGAAATTCGTTTCCCACCAAAAATTTTGAAAGATAATATTTGGTAACTTTAATAGCAAAGTTTTTGTCATTAAATAAAGTATTTTTTACATATTAAAATAGTGGTGGTTAAATAATAATTTTCAAATTTTTTTAATTTAATTTTTTTTTATCATACACTTTTGAATGTTGACTACCACGAGTATAATCGTGGTTGGCAGCGAATGGGTTAAACTTTATTATTTCCATCTAAATCGTGGGGTCAATTGTTAACAACATGGGGCGTACGCTTCCCAGGGGGGGGATTGCACATTTTTTATTAAACGATTCTCTGTCAGTTTTGTTCAAAATAAAGACACAGCTTAGAAAAGAAATATTTAGTCAACGTTATCACTTTAGTTACATAGAGAAATGATCATTTCCCCGCGTTGGTTGAATTTTGCTATAAAAAGTAAGATATATAATTTAAATACCTAATGAAATACTTCGATTTCTTTTGAACCTTTGATAGCGTTTCTTGAGGGAAAAATTAATTTTAAAGAAGTTTCTATGAGAGAAAAAGGAAACTAACGTAACAAAATGGTTTACATTTCTTATCGAACTTACATTTCAACAACAATTAAATATTTTTGAATATAATTTTTTTATGGCGGTCGAATAATTTTCACATTCTTTCTAGCATATAATTCAATGAATTTGTCAAATCTGAATTTACAAAGGTAAAGCAGAACTATAATCATAATGGTAGTTGCACGGTATTAAATAATGATTGATTATGCAGCATTATACGTTTTTTATAATATACAAAAAACATTTTAAAATATTTTTTTTATTTTTTCATGGTTATTATTATTATATATATAATATATTTATTTATTTCATTTTTAAATGCTTGTGTGTCGCAGTGTATATGTTTGTCATACGTATTTTACAATGTCACAAAAATTGGAATATTAAAATTGTTATATCTGTACATATGAGATATGTATATATATATATATATATATATATTTATAGATATATATATATATATAAAGAAATATGTTTTTTTTTTTACATTAGTACAAATTATTCAAAGCTGCCGTTTTCAAATTTATCGTAACAGATAAATCGTTGTAAATTTTTTCTCAATAAATTTCATTATCATATCCTCATACTGCGATATCATATGATAACCATATGAACCATAACTCTTAAATAAAAATGAATAGCCAAAGCGACAAAATTGGATGGGATGTATCTCATGTGTTTGTATATTAATATATATACACCTATATATATATATATATATATATATATATATATATATACCGGGTGATTATAATTAAAGTTACGATTTCAAAAATCGATAATTTTAAAACTACTGGTCAGAATGACTTGATATTTTAGCAGAACAATCGTGAGGCAATGGAATTTTGTTTGGCGAAGGAAAAAAATAGTTCCAAATTGTGCCGATAGATGGCGTTGTCAGGGTAACGTCAGGGGAAACACCAAGAGAGAACCCTTTCCGGCGTGGTGTAAATTTGTTTGCAAAATGATGAAATAATAGACTGACACCGGAATTTACAAACGAATCCATTAGTAAAAAGAAACTTGTTTATTCTCTGGTTCTTAAAGAAAGGAAAATTTTAATTAAATATTCTTGGTGCCGTTTGTCAGTTTTAGAATTAAAATTGGGTGTCATTTTTTGTGACCACCGCCCGTTAAAGGGTTAAACATAGGAATGATGTTGCCAAAAGGAAAAAAATAGAGTTCAGAGATTTACTAAAAATTTATTAGCGAAAAGACAAGACTACGTGCTTACAGCGACGACAGCGATAATGACAAAAAATGAAAAAAAAAAGAGCTTCATGGAACAAACACCTTACTGATTATTAAGGCATAAGTTGCTCAATATGCGCTCCGCCTTCTTCCGCTACTAATTGGAAGCGCAAAACGACATGCTTCACAACAGATCGGAGGGTATCTGTACTAATGCAATGGGTGTGTTGTGTGATGCTTGCCTTCAAGTCGGCTAGATTCTGAATCCGCCCGCTATAAACAACATTCTTCAGGTACCCCCAAAGCCAGACATCACACGGGTTTAAGTCGGGAGAACGTGGCGGCCACGTTGTTGGAAAATGGCGGCTTATGATCCTATCATCTCCGAAATTATCACTCAGTAGCTGCTTCACAGTAGTAGCAATGTGCGGAGGAGCGCCATCTTGCATGAATATTATGCGATCCACACACTGACGCTGTTGAAGTGCCGGAAGAACATGGTTACACAAAAGTGCTTCATACCGCTTGCCAGTAACTGTGCAGGTAACGGGACCCGCAGGTGTGATTTCCTCGAAGAAAAATGGACCGACGATAAATGCTGCCGTTATTCCGCACCACACAGTGACCTTTTCAGACTGAAGAGGTAATGGCTGTAGCTGGAACGGATTCTCGGTCGCCCATATCCTGCAATTTTGCGTATTTACAGAACCTTGCAAATGAAAGTGGGCTTCGTCAGACCACAGAATGTTCCATGGCCATCCGTTGTCCATTTCCATCCGGGCAAGAAATTGTAGTGCAAAAGATTGACGTGCTTCCAGGTCAGCAGGTAGCAACTCCTGCACATGAGTTATCTTGTACGGATAACAGCGTAAGACGTTCCGTAGGACTTTACGCACCGTGCTGTTCGGCATAGCCAGCATTCGGCCAATCCCCCTTGCACTGCTGATTCCAGCATCACTGTCAGTATGTTCCTGTAATGCTGTAGCCAAATCTTCCACTGCCGCAGCTGAAACTGGTTTCCTTCCTCTACCCCGTTTAACGTCAAATGAACCGGTCTCTTCAAATTTAGCAATCATTTTTTTGCAGACCATTTGTTGTTATTGGACCTTTTTTATGGATTTTAATGTCCGAAACTTGCTAATAGCTGTAAGTGCACAGTCATCGTTCTTATAAAAAAGCTTCAAGAGCAGAGCGCGATCCTTCATAGTCAGAGTCATGATGAAGCATTCAGGCAAAGAGCTGCTGCTCTGCATTTTTATGGTTGCTATGTCTGCGGTGCGCATGTCACGTATTAGTAATTTGCATATCTTCAGACAATGTGAACCCAGACAGCGCCATCTATGGGCACATTTTGAAACTTTTTTTTTCCTTCGCCAAACAAAATTCCATTGCCTCACGATTGTTTTGCTAAAATATCAAGTCAATCTGACCAGTAGTTTTAATTAAAATTATCGATTTTTGAAATCGTAACTTTAACTATAATCACCCGGTATTTAATTAAAATTTTCCTTTCATTAAGAACCAGAAAAATAAGCAAGTTTCTTTTTACTAATGGATTCGTTTGTAAATTCCGGTGTCAGTCTATTATTTCATCATTTTGCAAACAAATTTACTCCGCGCCGGAAAGGGTTCAAGAATACATTTTTGGTCTTTCCCCTGACATTACCCTGACAACGCCATCTATCGGCACAATTTGGAACTATTTTTTTTCTTTCGCCAAACAAAATTCCATTGCCTCACGATTGTTCTGCTAAAATATCAAGTCATTCTGACCAGTAGTTTTAAAATTATCGATTTTTGAAATCGTAACTTTAATTATAATCACCCGGTACTTTTCGCTAGTGAAGGCTAAATTTTTTTCGGTCTATATAATATTACAGTAGATATGCAGAAAACATTTTAAAGTTTCCTAAGAATAATTTTCAGTACGTTATTGTCAATGTTCTATACTTATTTTTAAAGAAATTTATGAATTTTATTTGTTAATAAAAACATTTTACTAAACTACAACATTCTGAAAACTGGTATGTATTAGGAATGTTTGCTTTTAACTTAATTTAATTAAAGCAGTTTAAAGAGAAACAAACATCTCTTCATCTTCATAATAATTTAATGATTTTTTTTTAAATCATTGTTTTGAAAATTTAGAAAAGGGAATTATTTAAACTTTATTTCTTTAGAAAAATGTTGTTAATTTTATTAATATACTAGCTGCATATTAACCCATTGTATAAATCCCGTATATTATAAAAATTTTCACATATTTTGGGGAAAAATACATACCAGTCCAGTATTAAAAAAATAATGTATAAGTCATAAGCAAAAGATGTACTTATTATCATTTATAAATTTTAATTAAAATAATTAATCGCCGTAAGATTTCTTAAAATTGATCAATTAGTTCGCGCGTTTTTCAGTATGGAAAGATTGGTTGTTTGATTGAACCTCCAGGTATCTCCCTGTTTTCTTAAAATATATTTCAGATATGGAAATACGGCAAACTGCAGATTGTAGCCAAGATTGCCATTTCTAATAGACCGAGAGGTGGCAGCACACACAATCACCTCATCGAGTTCACGGCTGAAATTCCAGAATTAGTTAAAACTCGATTCGCATATTAAAACGCAATCGGCCTGCCAAGTCATATGTTGGTGGAAAACACATTAAAACCCGATTTTAGCGGTTGACTCGTAGGTTTACCATTGTGTTTTCCTGCACGCAAAGGTATGAAAACATGGAAGACTGGGAGCAGGAACACACAATGGTAAAAACCTATGAACCAACTGTTAAAATCCTGTTTTCGTGTGTTTTCCACCAAGATATGTCTTGGCAGACCGATTGCGTTTTAATATGCGAATCAAGTTTTAACTAATTCTGAAATTTCAGCCGTGAACTCGATGAGGCGATTGTCTGTGCTGCCGCCTCCCGGTCTATAAATCATAATTAGATCTTTCAATCGACGTAAGATACCTTTAAGTAATTAAGTCTCGAGATTTTAAAAGATTGAAAGATTGAAAGATTGGTTGATGGGTGATTCTAATGTTTTTGTCCAGTATTCTCAAAACTTATTTTAGATATCCTAATGCGACAAACTGCATATTGTTGCCAAACACGTTTTCTATCTACCCTTATAACTTTAGTGTTTGTTATGCAGCCGATCCTGGCCTTGTTTCGGACAAACATGCAGACAAAAAAAAATAACGTTATTTTTTACTATACGACGTCTATAGAGTCGAATAAATTTAGAAATAGGTATTTTACTGAAAATACCTCTACGAAAACGGTCCAATGACTGGACAGTTTGTTGCAAATTTTTAACTGTGCATATAAATGCCAGTATGCAGATATCGTAATGATCGCTTCATCGTCTCCCATAAAGTCAAATTTTTAACCTATTACACGCTTAAGGGTTGCATAAATTGAGTTAAACCTGAGATGCGATTTCAGCCGACTATACAACTTTACCCTACTTTATGCTATTCTAGCGGCCCGTCGCGTCCTCCCGGCTTCGCGCGGGTGCATAATGTGTCGACTACAATGTAGGTTAGGGATGGGTTGGTAATAGAAAAAATATTCTAAATCGGATATAAGCGGAAGTGAGACAAAATTGCAGTACTTACAAATTTTAAACTTTAAATAAAAGTTTGTAAAAATGTGACAAATATTTATTTTCTGTTTATGTACATATTGAAACAAATACATTTATTTTAATATAGGAGAACCATTCGACATCGTTCGATTTAACCTTGGCCTTCCGGGTGAAGTAAGTAAAAATTTCGTATCCTACAAATACGCCGATCACAATAACGCATTCTCATGCATAAACCGTCAAAATGACAATCAGAAAAAAACTTATATTATTTTGACGCAATCATACTAAATCTCTCAGCTTTATAAATAATTTAAAAAAAAATTCCTTTTAAAAATATCTTGCGCAAAATATCTAATTATAAATCAGCAATAGTTGCCTTATTCGTTTAATCTTCCATAATTGAGTTCATATCCAATGTTTAACCCCTTTATTGAGGGAATTTCTAAAATCCCTACAATACGTGTTTAACCATTTTTTTCGTAGATTTGTTATTTGGAAATTCATGTTCCTACCCAAAACCGCTGCTGAGATATGGCGAAATGATATAAAACTTTCGACGCCCCCATTTAAACCCCTTAATGTGTGAATTTCTAATATCGCTAAAATACATGTTTAACCATATTTGTAGTAGATTGTTATCCTGAATTTAATGCTTCTACCTAAAACTGCTGCTGATGTATGACGAAATGACCTAAAACGTTCGACCCACACTTTAAACACCTTCGGGGGAGGGGATTTTCAAAGATCATTTCTTATTGCTTTCCTAGGTGATAAGAGCAATCTACTCTCCAAATTTCGTGATCCTGACTTTAGTCATTTTAGATGGGCGTTGATGAGTCAGTCAGTCAGACGTTCTCTCTTTATATAATAATACAGATGAGGTTATCTAAAATGAAAAATATGAAAATTGGATTATCAGTATATATTATTAAAGCATATACATTTTTTTCTTTATAACAATAGGCATTATAAACAAAAATTTCTTAATGTTACATTGCATATAAAATTATTACCATTAAATGCATATAGATCTATTTTGCATTTACAATAAAAAAATCCGTGGTATACCTGACTTTTACGCGCTAAAACATAATTTAAAAAAAATTATTTCTTAATGAATGATCGATTATTATCCTATGCAGTAAATAGTTATTTGAAATCAATATAACTTGAGCACATATTTTATCAAAGATTCTTTTAAAAATAACCTCAGTTTTAATTAAAGATCTCTAATTAGAAGGACACTCGTTTCAAGAATCTAATTCCAGGATAATGAATGTTAATTGATATTTTATTTTGCGGTTCAAATTTTCTTCATTCAAATGTTTTCAGATATCAAGAACTTCAATAACAATCAAATAACAAGATTTTCCTAATTTTAAGCGTTTTCCAAATCGATATAATACAACGTTATCAGAGAATAAATTCTCTGTTCACTAGAAAACCTAACTGAAATCCAATTTTCACGTGACTCGTACAAATTCGAGACAATTGCTTTTTAAATAGGATTTAATAGAAGTAGATTAAACGAAATACCTGCTCAGTAGTATAATAATTTAACAAATGTTTTTACGAAACATTTATTTTTAATGTTCAGAAAATGGAATTTTTCTGCTTCTTTTCAATTTCGAAAAATTGTTCATTGTCTTCCTTTATTAATATATAGGCCAAAATATCATAAGTGTGATTTTTGGCTGCTGATTTTCTAATGATATCTGATTTTTAAAAGTTTGATATTATGCTCAATTTAAATTTGTAGTAACCTGTAATATATATGGCAGAATAATTATTAGTAGAATGGCACAAACTTTATTGAAAAATATATATGATATGGCAGTTTTCACCAGACAAAACCAAAGCAATTATGGGACAGAAGTGACAGGGAGAATAGTGATATATTTTGCAATTTTGCCACTTTATTTGAAAAAGAACATTTTTGAAATGTTGTACGCACTATTTTAAAAGACATCTCAAACCTACGATTACATGGCTAGATCAAGACTCCCTTATCATAGATCAGACTTGACAATCCGGAGAAAGTCTATGGGAAAAAATGTCCGCGGTAATTGCCAACTTATTAATTGACTTTCTCCGGAAAGTATCGCCGCCTGGTGGATACTACAGCACAGTTGCCATGTTTCGGGCTTTTTGAACACCAGAATATTTTTAGAGAAAATGTTGTTCTTTTAAATCCCAGAATTCTCCGATCAAACAAAACAAAATTGTCTCTACTAAAAAACTGGTATCCAAAAATATAATAGAAAAATCTATAGAAAAATCTAGCTGGTCTGCTACCGCATAGCTGCCAACTCTTACGCTTTTTTCTTACCACTAAAATTTAATAGAATTTTTTTCCTCATGTAATCACACGATCTTGTCAATTTATTAAGATAAAATTTACTATAAAATTTTAGTGGGAGGAAAACTACTACTTCATAAGCAAATGCTAAAACAAATGGAGCTGTGAAAAAATTTCGTGTGATTTCGTGTCGTAAATACCATTACTGACGATTGATGGCGCGAGTAGCAGGACAAGTATAGCGGTCAAAGGCAACTTGCTGATTGAGAGGTCTGATACTATGATAAGGAGGTCTTGGGCTAGATATTGGTTAATGTATAACTATCAATATTTAACTTAACATTGGGGAGAGTAAGTCACGGTTAAGCACATTTTCCCTATTATTTTTTAATCCAGAAGACCTTCTCTATGAACAAACAGCAAGAAATGGCGACTTTTTAAAAACAACATGTGCTCCCCTACTGGAAACAATACTGAAAATAGTTGCATATGGTCATCTGGTGGAAATATGATGAAATTCATACTCCGGGGCAGTACTGACCAAAAAAGTGAGGTACACAACTTTAAACCTAACAAAAACAAATATTAAACATTTCACTCATATAAAAAAATATATTATTTTACAGCAGAAGATTCACATTTATAATAAATGCATTGTTTGTTACGTTTTGTTTAATAATTATTGTTTGTTGATGGTTTTAATGATCAAGGTATGGGTTGGGGACAGTGGACAGAAGTGACTTTTGAGATATCGTCGCTACCATGTCAAACTATCGAATTGAAAAAAAAATGCGTTTTTCATTATTTTTAAAAATGAGCTGATATCACCACTAAATTGTATTAGTGTTCTTCACCAGGGTTTCCAGTTTGGCAACCTTTTTCACTCAGAAATTCTGAATCCTTACCAGATTTGCTGTATTAATGATAGACATTTCGCGATTACAAGTCTCGAAGTCAAAAATATTTTCTTAAACAATAACGGTATAAATTCAACATCTCTGAATAAAAAAGATGGCCTAAGTTGCGACCCTGTTGATCGCAGAATTTTATTAGTATTTTTACTTGGCGAAGAATTCTAATAAAAATTAGCGGTGACAATTGGCCCATTTTTAAAAGTTATGAAAGATGCATTTTTTCACATTCGATAGTTTGATATATGTAAACCACGATATGTAAATTTCATTTTAGAGATTAAAAAACAGGTTTTCACAGTAAAAGTAACATAACATTGTAGAACGAACACAGGAAAACATTTTAATATTAAATGAGAATTTATATTGGAAATATATTCCGCGAGACGTACTGAGGATTGTTAAATACCACTTATGAGATTTTGGCCCATATAAGATTATTTAAAGCGTTAAATATTGAAAATTAATTACAAGCATCCTATATTAGATTATACAGTGGTGGCCAAAAGTTTGGACATTTTTTGAAAGTTTCATGTTTTTCAACTTTGTGTGCTTGTAGAATATATTAATTTTCACTTAAATACAATCGTTTATATATCAAATTGAAGGTAATTTAATGTAGAATTTAATAAAAAAAAAACAGTATTACAATATATGTATTACAAAGTTATGCTCATTTTAGTAGAACAGACAAACACAAATCGTTTTGAATAATGACGTGTTTTGTAATAAAAGCGTACTAGCCAATCACAAACACTGTTCAGAGGACCAATTAAATGTCTGTAACTATAGTTAGGTTATTTGGATGGTACAAGAGTTATTGTTGTGGAAATATTTTGCGGAATGATGCATACTAGTACAATTAAATAAAGTATTGCGATTTTTGAATATTTAAAGGCATTTTTTAATTAAACTAATTTTAAACAGTTTCACAACAAGAAGAACTAATTGGACATCTACAAAAAGAAGCCGAATTGTCATATTTAGAGAAAATGGCCTCTCTTATGCTGAAATTGCAAGACAAGTTGGTGGTTCTGTGACTTGTTTTGGTGTACGAAAGCTCTGTTTACGTTATGAAAAACGAAATCAGTGGAAAATAAGGCCAAATCAGGCCGAAAAAATGCACAAGTGCTACTGCCGATAGAAAAATGAAACGGCTATGCCTTCAAGATAGAAAAATTTCATCAGATGACATTAGATGTGAAATGAATGCAGTGGGTATTGCAGTAAGTTCAAGAACAATAAGAAGAAGGTTATCAGGATTTGGACTACAAGCTAGAATTCCAAGGAAAAAACCATATTTAAATCAAAAGCAACGCGAAAAACGAGTTAAGTGGGCAAAAGAACCCATGAAATGGTCAGAAAATCAATGGAAGCAAGTAATCTGGAGCGATGAGAGTAAAATATCGCTCTTTGGTAGTGATGGTAGAAAATACATGAGACGTAGAGTAGGAGAAGCACTTCATCCTGATTGCATTGAAGCAACTACAAAAAACCCAACAAATGTCATGATTTGGGCATGTATGTCTGCAGATGGTGTGGGCCGAATTTAAGTGATTGATGGCATCCTGAATGCCAAAACATACATCGAAACTGTCCTGGAACCAAAATTGATACCTTCCATCAGGGATCTCTTCCCCAACAACGCACTATTTATTTTTCAGCAGGATTCAGCTCCATGCCACACAGAAAAAGTATGCGAAGTATGGTTTCAAAACAAAGGCATAGATATATTACCATGGCCCGGAAACAGCCCTGATCTCAATCCAATTGAAAATTTGTGGCGACGTTTGAAAATTCTTGTACGAAAAAAACGTCCATCCAATAAAAGACAACTTATTGAAGCTATAATTGATTCTTGGCACCATGTGATTACGAAAGATGCACTCCAAACACTCGTTCACTCGATGAAAAGACGCTGTGAAGCTGTCTTAAAAAATAAGGGTTATCCTACTAAGTATTGATTGTGTAAGTATCACTTTAAAAAAATGCAAATCTAAGATAGATCTTACTATTAATTGCATAACTTTTTTTTATAATACAGATATTGTAATACTGTTTTTATTATTAAATTCTACATCAAATTACCTTCAATTTGATATATAAACTTTTGTATTTAAGTGAAAATTAATATATTCTACAAGCACACAAATTTGAAAAACATGAAACTTTCAAAAAATGTCCACACTTTTGGCCATCACGGTATGTTATAAGGAAGACGTTAGTAGAATACGAACGGCGTGAATGAATGTAGACATTTTGTTTTCATAAACCAACTCTGCATAATGGACTAATGAGTTAATGGACTAATGGGTAAATGGACTTATCTTCAATCAAGGCTCTCTAATTTTCAATATATTGATTGTGTCCTGAATTTACAAATATGAAGACTTTTTGTACAATGTAGATTTAGCACTTGAATACTGAGATGGACATTTCAGCGGTAGGAGTGGTCACTTTTTTGGCAAATACAATTTCGAAATAATATTTTCCGCATTAGATACGGCAGTGTATATGAGTGCGAAATTCTTCAAAATATAACCTCAGTATTTTATAATTGCTCTAACTAGAAAGTTATTTACAAGAGTGTATTATCGAAATACTTAATTTTAAAGATTCAAATACTTTTCATTCAAAACTTTCTACTAATGAACAGTTTAATAATAACATAAGTAAAAATTTTTGCTAATTGAAAATTCTTTATAATACCATGTTTGATAAATATAATCTTATTAGGGACTACAAAATTTCATTAAAGTACAATTTTCGAACGACGGCTATAAATTTGAGGTATTTTCTTTTTAAATGGTATATAATAATACATTCTCTCTCAGTGTAGTTTAAATGAAAATTTCTTCGTTATGAAAACATTCTTTGTTCTACATAAAAGTTTAATGAAACGTTGTTCCGATGTATAAATCTGAATGCTTAGAAAATAGAAACATTCATACTTTAATGTTCACAGACGTCAACATTATTAGTTTTATTAAGAGATGTGATTTTTTGAAGCATAAAAATTGAAAATTGAATAATTATTGTTAGAAATTACATTATGTTTATGAACACATTTCGTATTTCAGGAACACATATAATAGAAGTAAACTAACTTTATTTTAAGGTGAGATTATATACATGTTGGTACGAGTGGGATGTCGTACTTAGGTGTTTGAAAGTAAAAGGACTACATATTCTTAACAATTTAAGGTTTTAATAACTATTCTACACTATGTACAAATTACTTACAAAAGGGAATTGTAAAGATAAGGCAATTTGAGGGCTTATAACAAGACATTGGAGCAACTCTCCGTAAAACATCATACATCGAACGAGTACAAGTCTCACAGACTTCCATCTTAATCCAACTTAATCTCGTCTCATCTCTGCTCAATTCTGCATGATTCTGCGTCACTCAATACTTTTACACCAATACTTATAGTTCTACATAGTATTTATCGTATATTTACAGGGGCACATAAAAGAATTCGGTTACAGTACTGTATATGAGCAATAATTGATGGGAGGCCGTTTTAAATTGTGGCACGCGTTTTGAAATATAACTAATTTTTTCATCCTATTACTTGCTGTATATAAATTCTATAGATAGTATACAGCGCTGCACAAAAGAATTCGAGTATCTTTCCGCTTATTGACAAAAATTGCTGACCGTGTATTATCAACTGTGTTATGTGTTTCATAACTGAGCTACATTTTGGTATACTATTTAGTACATACAGAAATCTATCGATCATATACAGGGCTGCATAAAATTATTCGGATATTTTTACAACTATAGATGGTAATTGCTGAGATTGTGTTTTCAAATGTGTTTTGTGTTTTCAAAAAGTATTTCTTTCGCATGCTCTTCACATTTCTCGGTCACAAGGAGACTCTCCGAAAAACAAATTACTTAAAATAGGATATAATTATGCAAAGTCTGTTACATTATGCACAAAATTCTATCTGGTAAAAATCTCAACTACTCTGGTATAGTGACCGAGTAATGTTTCCCATTGTTATAACTTTAAAAATGTTCTCAGTATCTCAATAAAAGTGTATATGTAATGTTTTAGTCAAACCTGCAAATATGAAAATAGAAAATTGAAGAAGCATCGTAAATTAATCATATGAGCTATTACAAAATAATATGTAGTCTAAGTTATAAAACAGATCTGTTCCATTCATGATACGTTATCGTTGAATTGTAATATGTTATATAAGTGTACTGTATCGTAAGTGATTTTTATAAATATGATTTAACCCCTTCAGGGGCAAAGTACTCTTGTAGTTAAAATATTGAAATGATTGATTGACACCAGAATTCACGAACGAATTTATTTTAAAATAAGTAAAAGCTTTTCTTCATGTACCTTATAAATTCAAAATTTGATTATAAAATTTTGGGGTCATTGTGGCATTTTGGCATTAAAATTAAGTGGTATATATAATATACCGGTGCCCTTCAAGGGGTTAATTAAGTACTGCTCTATAATAAGTCAATTGTAACTTGAGTTGACTATAAACCTGTTTAATTCTTCAACAAATCATAGATATTTATGTTATAATGTGAAATTCTAAAATTGTAATATATAAATTTATTTGTAACGTGAGCTGCTAGTGGATTTCGTTAGCCCTTCGGGATTGCAATATTACTCTAAAGCGCAAGCTGAGTTCGTAAGGTTGTCAGCCCCATCCTTATTTACTTAGAGATCACATTTCACTTTATTGAACTCTGAAGTTTTGTTACAGCATTTTAAGAGTGTTAGAAAGTATTTCATAATCCATGCTTGACGCATGATATTTTCTTTCTTGTTTTGTATTTTAGAATGTTAGTGTATTCTGAATTTTTAACAGCCAAAGTTTTATTTTTTTACAATCTTATTATAATTTATTTAATCGAGACATACACAAAGAAGGGTTGAAAGAAGGTATTGATATTATTTTGTGTAAAATATCTTACATGAACAGGATTCGTACGTTTTTAACACAATTTTTAATATAATTTTTCTATTTAATATTTAACTCATTAACGCCTGTCGCCAAGAAAATTTGCCACTTAAGGCGCGCGAAACATTTAAATTTGGAAACCAGTATTTTAGAAAGGAAAATTTCCCCTTTTCTAATCTGAAATTTTGACAGATTAAACAATTCAAAATTACAGCATGGGAAAACTGGTGTCAACTGGTGTTGAAGAATTACAAAAATGTAAATAGCTAATAGCTGAATTTTTTTCCTTATGTAATCACACGTTTTTGTCGATTTAACAAGATAAAATTTACTATCAAATTTTAGTGGTAGGGAAAAAGCGAAAAAGTTGGCAGCTACGCCTCGCATAATTGCAGGATTTGTAATACTTTTCTGCATTTAAATAAGGCAACAAATTCTATTAAAAATTGTGGTACCAGCATATGTCCTGACAATAGATTTTTGTTGTCTATATACAGTAACTCTGTGATACTTATAATAAACTTTCAACTAAAAACCTACTATATATACACTGTAAAAATGATCAATATATCTTATTTTATGAAAATATACTATAACCACGAACGAAACTATAACATAATCTTCCGAGTTATCCGAAATTCCGAAAAGCGTGTTCCATTGTCTTTTTAATCCCCAGAAAGCAATACATTTACAAAATTTAAAGAATTATTTATAAAAACAAAATTCCTCTAGCTGCCCGAATTTTTCAGAAACGTTGCCGAATAGTTTTTCTAGTGTATTAAACAGTTTCCTTAGCCTGGAACACCTATCGAATGTCATCCATTCTCAAGTAAACGTTTTCAGCTTGCATAAGTTAATTTATACATGAGACAGTAAAGAAATAATCTTAATTTTAATGTTACTGTTAATGCTGTTAATTTTGCATGTTTGTCTGTTAAACATATTTGTTGAACATGAAAATGTTTACTTGAGAATGGATAGCATCGGAAAAACGATATTCCGGGCTTAGAAAACGGATTAATACACTTTAAAAGCTAGTCGTAAACGTTTCCGAAAATTACGGGCAGCTAGAAAAATTTTGTTTTTCTAAATGATTCTTTATAAATCTCGAAATGCCATTGATGTCTGAAGTTTTTAAAGATAAAGAAACACTGTTCAGAATCATGGTTAACAAGGATGAGTTTATATTATAAATTTATTCGTCATTATATTATATTTTCGTAGGTTCAGAATCATTCGTCATTTTTTACAGTGTACTATCATAAAAATAGGAAATTAATTAAATATTCTTCCGAAAAAAATATCTTCATGATCTGCATAATAATTTAAATAATAAAATACTTGACATGAATGTGTTTCATTGAAATAAAAAAAATAACATATTTCATTTTGAGTTATCCTTTCGCTTTCATTAAACCTTTCATTTCATATGTCAATGGTTCAGTGAAAAAAAAATATTCTGTGCGCTAGCATACAAATGAACTTAGATTGATAATGCAAAATTTTGAAATGCTTGATTTTCATTTTTAATGTCATTACCGTTTCATATCTGAAATGTCATTCATTTTCAAATTTGTGTTTGTTTAAGAGTGTACCATGTCTCTGTCAGCTTGTTCGTGCGTCGATTGATAATTTAGAATTCCATTTAAATTTAACAGTGATTATTTCAAAAGATTTTTATTTTTTATTTTTTACAGAATATTATTTTATTTTTAATCAAAATGTGTTAAAAGGGACACAATAATTCAGGTATTTATTACATTTGCTAAGATTGTGACCTTTTCTTCTGTTAGTATTTTCATACTTAGATGTTTATTATATGTTTATTTAAACAAGAAGAAAAAACCATTTAAAAAAGGGTATTAAATATTTTATATGAAATACATTTGAAAAAGTGTATATATA
Organism: Maratus michaelseni; assembly: GCA_963931845.1. Classification (NCBI taxonomy): domain Eukaryota; kingdom Metazoa; phylum Arthropoda; class Arachnida; order Araneae; family Salticidae; genus Maratus; species Maratus michaelseni. The sequence continues at coordinate 77,452,636 of OZ007595.1, read as the reverse complement.
TATATATATATATATATATATATGTCTTTAACATGTTTGCTACTATTTGTCTCCATCAATTATTTCAAGTTGTAACATGTTTTGTATAAAATAATGTATTTAGTTCATATGCGTCATATTCATTTAAATGTATAAAAATATATTTCAACTATATTCTACCACATAAACTTTCTTTTTGCTAAATCACTGAATTTAATAGGATGCTTTCCTTCGGTCAGACATTTTTTATTTGAAATTTACAATTTAAACATACCTCTCTAAGGAAGCTTTTGCAGTCTAAACATGCTAACATTAATATATATGTAATTTTCCTTTAATCATCGAGTTGGGTTGGGTTGATTATTGACGGCCATTTATCTACACTTGGGATATAGGCCCGGGGGGAAGTGCCCTTCGTGGGGGTCTTTCTAAGGGAACCTAACCCGTATTTACGCATCGATAAATCCACGGCTCGAAGAAAAACACGAAAACTCCGAACGATTAGGCCGACGGACGCGATTGGGATCGAACCCAGCACCTCCCGTCTACCAGCTTCGAAAGCAGAACCTCTCAGCCACTGGTGAGGCCCTTTAATCATCGAAAAAAGTCCGTTTTGATTTTGTGAATTTTCCCTCAAAGTACGGGGAATTCGTCTGTCAAAGGTAAACATTATCTGAAATCCTTCAATTTAAATTGTTTTGACAATGTGTGTATGTCGTTTTCGCTCAAAGCATGGAAATTTCACAAATAAATATACCTTCAAAATATCCTGAAATCGTTCAATCAAAACTCGCAAGTCTTGTCAAATTACGGCTAGGGAAGGGGGAGGGGCAATCGGGCTTCCAGATGTTTTTGCTTTATTGACAAAAAAAATAGAGTTTGGATTAAAATAGTAAACAGCACATGATTGTACTTGTACTTTGCTGGAGTCATCAGTGACGTTATAATAGGAACAATCAAGATTATTTAAGACAGATAAAAATTAAAAATGGTATTAAAAATTATTGAATCTGTCAACACTTAAGGCTAATGATATTTGAAATGAAATTTGGATTACTTTTTGCAAGAATATAATTAACTAATGAGTAATAAAAACTGAATTTGTACTAGAAGACAAAAATAGAATATATATTTCTATTAACGTAATTTAAAAGGGATTGCTAAGACTATTCAGACTACTCAAGTAAAATAACTGAAATTAAGATGGTTCGGTACTTTTTTATTAACAATAGAGTTTTTTTTTAACGGTGTTTGATCTAATATTTCTTTGATACTAGCATATACTTTTCATTAAAATGTTTATACAATCTTCTAAAAAATAATTCAAATTTTGTATCATTAGTTTTTTTTTAGTCTTTAACTAATTACTTATCTCCACACACTATGTACAACGCGTTTTACATAAAAGTTCGTTGTTTGCTACAACAAAAATATATTTAAAACTTTACTCCATACTTTAATTTAAATTAATGAATATTATTTAGCTTTCGCAATTATTAACATTGTTTCTACTTCACAAAAAGAGAAAGAAATTAATTGACTAAAGATAACACGCAAAGCTATGTTGAATATTGCAAATAAAATATCGGTATTTTGTAAAATAAGTATTGAAAATCGATGATGTAAAGTAACATATAAAAATAATTACTTTCTTTAAAACGTAAGCAATGTCCTCTAGTTGAAGTGTATGGAAATAATCTAAGAAATTAATTACTTTGTATTGTATTGTATGCCAAGATTTGTTACTATAAAATTATTTTCGATTTAGTTTTAATTGTGTATTAAAACTTTTAGCAAACTTTTAGAAGAAAAAGTAAAATCAAGTTTATAAATTAACGTAATGCTGTAAATATACTGATGTAATTATTTTAATGTAGTAACGTAATTTACGATTGTGACTTTTTCTTTAGTTTTAATTGTATATAAAACTTTTAGATGAATATAAAAAATCAGTGTGTAAGTTAATGTTTTACCGAAAAATTTCAGCATTCAAAATCGATAAAGGTGAATTAATACATTATACACGTTGTCTCAAAATAATTTCAAGGAACATTTAGGTGTGATAACATACGTCTGGGCAGCCCTTTTTTGGTATAGGAGAACAGTGTAGTAATTCACGTATACAGTCAAAATTGCAGGATGCATTACTCCAAGCAGAACTCTTATTTTGTATCATAATGTTATCATTAATGAAGATATTGCGCTGCTATTATCGACAAATTTCTTTCTTTAACTTTTTTTAGAAAATGTGATGACATGAATCGAAAAGATGGAAATACCTAGGAAATGAAAATAAAACAGCTAGAAGTTCATTATTCAGAACAGATCTGAATCTAGACGAAATCACCGAATTGTATTACATTTTGCACACCAGTAATATTTTAGAGAAAATGTTGTTCTTTTATATTGGAAAATGCTTCGATTACACAAAACAGCATTTCCTGAACTAAATTACTGATATTCAAAAAGCCGGAGACTTGGCAGGTCTGAATATATAGAAAACCTTTCTAATGTTGGAACACTAAATTCACCTTCGTGTATAGATTAAAAACATGAAAGCATTCAAATGAATCACAATTTATTACTCATTACTAAAATAGGTGTAAAATGAAATAAAGGTTTTAAAACATTAAAAGCATTCTATAGATATTAATATAAATGCTGGACGATTACACCATGAAACAGTACTACACTAAAGACGCGAGTATAAAATATCAAAAATTTACTAAATGGTGTATATAAATGTCAAATTTAAAACTTATACATACATTAAAAACATTTTAAAATACACTGCTCAAAACAATTAAAGGATATTGCAGTTTTAGGTGGATTTTGTATCTGGGAAACTTTTTAGCTGATTGATATATGGTCGACAGACATAGTAGGTTACATGAGAATAAATTACACATGTTTGGCAGAAAAAAATGCATTTTATTGCGCATTTGTGTACAAAAGGGAAAAAACACAATTTGTGCAAATGAGAAAAAAAGAATAAGAAAAGGTGTTTTCTTCAAAGAAAATCATTTTCAGTAGGGGGTATGGTTTCCACGGGCGGCCAGCAACGTTGAACATCTTTAAGGCATGGACTCAATGAGGCTATTAATGACGAGTTGGGGTATTCTGCCCCACTCTTCCAGAAGAGCTCTTTCCAGTTCTTGGAGAGTTTGTGGGGGTTGTTGGCGGCCAGAAACTCGTCTTCCTAGAGCGTCCCAAACGTGCTCGATTGGATTCATGTCTGGAGAACACGCTGGCCATTCCATTCGAACGATTCCTTCCTCGAAAAGGAAATCCTCCACCAGGTTTGCACGATGTGGCCTGCAGTTATCGTCAATTAAAATGAAGTTATCTCCGATTGCTGCAGCGTAAGGGACTACAATAGGTCTGAGGATCTCATCCCTATATCGGCGACCAGTCAGAGCTCCATCTCGAATGATGTAGAGGTCAGTGCGCCCGTCAATGGAGATGCCACCATACATCAACACTCCTCCACCGCCAAATCTGACACTTTCGTGCACGAACGCAGGATTATTCCTACTGCCACGGTCCCTCCAGATGAAAAAACGCCTATTATCCGGATGCACAGAAAAACGGGACTCGTCAGAAAACAGAATATTGCTCCATTCATTTCTCCTCCAGTTGACATGCTCGGTTGCCCACTCCCTGCGGTCGCGACGATGCCTTGATGTTAATCTAACACATACCATCGGTCGGCGAGCATACAGACCTACAGCATGGAGCCGGTTTCGGACAGTCTGAGTTGAAATCGTCGTGCCTGTAGCCGAGCGAAGCTGTTGTTGGAGAAGAGTAGCGTTCATGTTTCGGTGTCTCCGAGCTGTTAACGCTAAATACCGATCTTCATTGGGCGTTGTTGCCCGTCTACGACCTTGCCCTGGTCTTCGGCCTGCACATCCACTCTCCAAAAAACGGTTCCAGATCCTGGAAATGACACTTTGTGACACTCCAATGGCTTGCGCTACTTCGGCTTGAGTTTGGCCCCCTTCTAACCTACGAACAATTCTCGAAGCTTCTGAATCTGTCAAATGACTTCGCTGAGACATCGTACTCATCGAAACAAAGCAATCACTGAATGCCGATCATCCTTGTCTTCATTCTCTTTTATCCAGTTGAAAGTCAAATTTCATTCGCTGCCGCTGAAGCGACGTTTTTGACGTCGAACTCAAAGTTTGCATACTCCACAGTTTGAAAACCAGAAAAATTTGCATTTGTGATTCTCTTCTTCTATTTTCGGCAAAAAAAAATTTCGTTTATATCTTTATTTTATATAAAACTTCAAATATCCTTTAATTGTTTTGAGCAGTGTATTAACGTTTCGACCAACTTCTATGGTCATCCTCAGGAAATAGTTTATTAGGATTCATTAGGTTTTATATTATTGGGCTATTATTAGGTTTAATAGGGATGGATGGGTCTATTGAGCGAGGTGGGTTAACCCAAACTAAATGCACCATTGACACTATGTACATTAAATCAGATTTTTGGAATCTATATATATATTTGTCTTACGTGGCGCGAAAATAGGGCTGAATTTGTAACTTATCGTTTGGCAACAACCGTAGTTTCCAGAGCTCAGACCAATGAACAGACTAGACTGTGTTAGATCAGCTCCGCCTCCAATATGGCGGTCAGTGTTTTGGAGCAGTGAAACCATAGAATGAAACTCAAACTAGCAATTATTAAAAATAACAAAACATGTACGTAATTCAAAACGTCTGAGATGATTCCTCATTTTAATTATGAGCAATATCGTTAATTTCAAATGAATTCTCAACTCTTATTTAGAATTCATATACGAATTTCACTCACTCAAAAGTCGGAGAAAAAAATCAACTGTGTAGATTGCACCTGCCGCCATCTGTTGCTGTATTGACGAAGTAAAAAATAATTTCTTTTGTAAAAATCTATAATCAATTAGAACAATAAAATGTCGTACGAAATTTAAACAATGATTGATTTAAACTATCTTCCTATCACGTAGTTATTTTTTCTCATGAATTTAAGTCGTGCTGTACAAAAGATCCTTTTTTCATAGTATTTAAATGATTTATATGCCCATTGGTAGCGCCAACTAAATGCATTTTCAGCTTTGTTTTCAACGGAGAATTGCTTTTTTACATTAAAAAAATTGTTAATTTCATATGTTCAAATGTTTTATGGTAGAATTTATTCCGGCTAGAATTGCTGAAAGAAGGGGTGAGCGAGCGAAGCGATCTGTGACCGCGTAGCTGTCTCAATGTGAATTGCTTCGCAATTCACGGGGGGTTGGCGAGCGTTAGCGAGTAGGGGGCTGAGCTTCCTAGTATTACATAATAACATATGATTACAATGGGTAAGGAATACCGTAATGATATCACATTTTACACAAATCAGAACGTGTCTGTGTCACATATCATTCAAATATCTTCAATATTGTTCAAATAATAAACAAGAGTCGGCTTCGACTGGGGCAGCATGAAAAATATATAAATAGATTCCATTATTTTTTATCTCATTAAACAATTGTTGGTCTTTACGTATATTATCATCTATCTAAACTTTTTCTGATAATTTGGAGGCACTAACTGAATATATTTTTATTATTTCACAATTTTTTTATAATAATTTTATAATTATCAAATATTTGGAAAATAGAGAAATGCGAAACCAAATAATTACTTTGCACCGTACACAGTAAAACAACAAGAACGAAAAATCATGCGTCAAGCATAGATTATGTAACACTTTCCAACGCTTCCAAAATAATTTTACAAATCATTACAGTTTAATAAACTGAAAGATAACATCTAAGTAAACAAATTGGAAAACGCATTACATATTTAAAAACGTAATTTCATGAATTTCCAACATAAACAATATTCGGAAAAATATTCCAATAGTTTTATTCAGCCCTGTATATGATCTATAGATTTGTATATATACTACACGGGATGCTAAATTTTAGTCTATTTAGGATACGCGTAGCGCAGTTTCAAATTCTACTTCTGGAGTTTCTGTAAATAAACGGAAATGTGTTCGCGAACTTTTGTGCTGCCGTGTATATGATCTACAGAATTTATACACACCAAGTAATAGACAAAAATTGAGTTAAATTTAAAATCGCGTTCAGCAACTTAAAAGGCACTTTCAGGAATTATGGTTAACAAACAGTAGAAAATTATTACGTGTGTCCCTGTAAATGAACGATGACTGCTATACACACAATATTCTGTAGTAAGCCTCTTGTAATACACCTTATTGATATATATAAATTTCAATGCGTTTAAAATAGTGAAACATTATTTAATTAAACCGCAAACGATTTTTCTCCGTAGACGTAATGTAACGGATTTCTTTTGACTAACCCTGTAAAGTAACTATAAGTGCTATGCACAGCATATTTCATATTAAGCTTCTTGTAATGCACCATAGTGATATATATCAATTACAATGTGTTTGAAATTGCGTAACATGATGAAACTAAACCGCAAATGATTTTTCCCTATAGACCGTAATGTAACGGAATTCTTTTCAGTGTTCCTGTAAAAAAACTATGAGTGCTATACACTTCAGTTGAAATAGGGAACAGGCTATATATAACGACAATAACATATAAAAATTGCAGGGTAATCCGAGCATATTTACGGGGGCTAGAGCACGGACAGACGGCCACAAACCGAAGTCATAAACACTTTTCAACTAGGTTGGAAAGTGTTAAAAAATGACATATGTTTCTTAATGTAATAAAATATACTATAACCACGAACGAAAATATATAACTTCTTCCGAGTTACACACGATTCGGAAAAGAGATCTTTATCTTTAGAAACCTCAGAAACCAATATATTCTGGAGATTTAAAAAAGTATTTATAAAAAATAAAGTTCTATTTACTGACACTGATATTCGGAAACGTTTTCGAGTAGTTTTATGTTGTATTAAGCAGTTTCCTTAAGCATGAATATCATTTTTTAGAATGCTATCAATTCTCAATTAAACATTTTCAGCTGCGTAATTGAATTCATACATGGAAGAGTAAAAAAATGATATTAATTTTAATGTTGTATTAAGCAGTTTCCTTAAGCATGAATATCAGTTTTTAGAATGCTATCAATTCTCAATTAAACATTTTCAGCTGCGTAGTTGAATTCATACATGGAAGAGTAAAAAAATGATATTAATTTTAATGTTGTATTAAGCAGTTTCCTTAAGCATGAATATCAGTTTTTAGAATGCTATCAATTCTCAATTAAACATTTTCAGCTGCGTAATTGAATTCATACATGGAAGAGTAAAAAAATGATATTAATTTTAACGTTGTATTAAGCAGTTTCCTTAAGCATGAATATCAGTTTTTAGAATGCTATCAATTCTCAATTAAACATTTTCAGCTGCGTAATTGAATTCATACATGGAAGAGTAAAAAAATGATATTAATTTTAATGTTGTATTAAGCAGTTTCCTTAAGCATGAATATCAGTTTTTAGAATGCTATCAATTCTCAATTAAACATTTTCAGCTGCGTAATTGAATTCATACATGGAAGAGTAAAAAAATGATATTAATTTTAATGTTGTATTAAGCAGTTTCCTTAAGCATGAATATCAGTTTTTAGAATGCTATCAATTCTCAATTAAACATTTTCAGCTGCGTAATTGAATTCATACATGGAAGAGTAAAAAAATGATATTAATTTTAATGTTAATGTTAATGCTGTATATTTAGCCTGTTTATATGTTCCCGGCATGTCTAGTGTTAAACAAAAAAATAAACACAAAACTATACTCTATAAAATATTAACTATAAAACAACTGAATGTTTGTAAGAAAGTATGATAATTTAAAAAATATATTTCAGTAAACTTAAATCTTAAAAAAAAAAAATTATAATACACTATAAAGCCAAAACTATACATACATCTTATTCATGGATTATATATAATTAAATAAATCCTTTCATTTTATTTGTATCTTAAATGCATTATTTATAAAATATTCAAGATCAGTAATTGATTTTTCTAAAACCTTTTTCACAAATAGAGTCACGCTATTTCTTGCGTTAATAAAAGTTACTTCTAAGTATGAAATTCCTTTCTATTTGGATGTTACATTAAGTACTTTTGAAGAAATGTTAAATTTAGAATGCCGTGGGAAAAAAAACACGTTAGAATGATTGAAAGGTTTAAAAAATAAACTCTAATTAAAATTTAAATACCTTGAACAAAAGCAATAAAATAAAAAAAGACAGAATTTGGATAATGCTTTTATTTGCTGGTATAATTTTTTACCATTTCGTCATTCTTTTTCATTGTCTGGAATATATTATTTATGAAAACCGCATGATACGCAATTTATTTTTCTAAAACACTTTTCGCAGTTACCGTCAGAACTTTTCTTAGTTGCTTGACAGTATAACATCCATTTCTGTTTGAATGCCGTAATAATTTGTTTTACTACTGAAATTTAGTATGCTGTCAGATGAATAAAAAAAAATTAATAAAGCATAATATTTGAAATGCTTTTAAAGATAATCCTACGTAAAAGTAGAAGTAAATTAAATTTGAAAAATCAAGCTCTTCAAAGACATTACAGAATGGTCATAATTAACTTTTTTTTACAATTTGTATACCAGTATTTTCGAATAGTAATCGTCGACTTATTTAAACTCTAAAATTTTGGATGTAGTAAGATAAATATTATTGTTAAAAAAAGTGGTTCCCGGTTTTTCAGGTGTTGTGACCAAACCTATGGTAACTAAAATTACTCTATCAACTAGAAGAACTTGTGGTATTACGGAATACTACAATTGAGTTAATTCAACATCCCGATGTTGTTTAAAACTCGAAAATCGAATACAATTACAAGCTTCAACTATATGCTAATAGTTTTTATAAGGCAAAAATTATTTTACGAAATTCCATCACTTACAAACAAATAATAATAATAATAAATATATTTTCAGAGTATTGTGAGATAGTCGGGAAATATGGAATAGAAGGTTAAAATGAAGAAAACCAACGAAATTTGATAAAAACAAGCGGGAAAAATTCTACCTTACGACAGAATATAGATTGGCCACCCACGGCTTTTATCGTTGAGATTTTTTCAGCCAAGTCTAACTCGTCCAAAAAAAAAAAGTTAGCATAAGCCAGCTTTTCCACTTTAGAATTTAGTTAGCGCTCTAAGATTTTTTGTGAGGCTGGTGGAACATATTAGGCACGAACACACCAAGTTTTAAACAGATTCGGTGACTAGAAGTATTTTTAATAAATATAATAGTAAAAAGATGTGGCTCCAATGGGCTGAGACGTGGCGAGGTAGTTGTTGTTTACAAATGTGCTGGTTTAATGACACCCTTTAAACTGTTTTTAATGGTTCAAAGCATTTTAGCACTTAATAGATAACCTAAAAAAGGTAATGAAAAGTTCTATGATAGCAGCTTTTATGATGGATACAGCTAAGAGAAGTTGGTTAACAAATGATGAGTTAGCATTAATTGACGGGATCTTGGAAAGCGGTGGGGGGGAGGGGGAGCTATACAAAACACAAGTGCTCTACGAGACCCGATTTAAAATGAATCCTCACTTGCAATTGAGAGATGGGACTTTAAAAGGGATCCCCCTTTTCGCCCCTCTGACTGGCCCCCCAAGAGAGATACGTAAAATCCGAGGGCGCCAAAAGAAACGGGGGGGAATAACCTTTAGGCGGTTTACAGCTAATTTTGGTGAAATTTTGGAGCTGTCCGGCTAATAGGAACAGAGAAAAATGGAAAAAACTAAAATAAATATGAGAAATTGAAAAAAATAAATAAGAAAAGTGCTCCTGACAGGAGACGAGAAAGAAGGAGGGGGAGAGTAGAACCAGACAAAAGTGCTTGATGAGACCAAACTTTTGATATGGTACTTGACGGGGTTTGAACACATTGAATGTCTCCCCCGTAACTCCGGTCCTATGGGAGATAGGGCCTCGGGACCCTCTTAGAAATGTCGGCCTCGACGATTTTAACTTCGTTAGATCCTTTAGAAGAGGTCTACGTCCTCTGTGGGGCTTAAAGGGGCTGAGAAAGATGGGAAAAACTAAAATTTAAAAAGAGTTGAAACAGAGTACTATGTTTCTTAAGGGAGAAGGGAGTGAGAGGCGGAGAGTAGGACCAGACCATAGTGCTTGAGGAGACCTATCGATTGATATGTTACATGAAGGGATTTACATGGGGTTTACATTTGGGGGGAGCACCAAAAAGGTCTTACTGAACCTTTCCCATGATTATGCCAAGGTTGGAGTTATGATTTCGTCAAGATCATCACAAAGCTTATATTGGCATCCTATATACGCATATATATATTCCAAACACTCCTATATGTGAAATATACGTCATTATACACATATTATTTATGTTTTATATGTTATATATACATCATATACACATGTCATATATATACATAATATATGCATCATATATGGCTATAACTTGGCCACATACGTACAGAAATGTTATATATATATATATATATATCATATATTATTATAATGACATACATGCTTTATAATTTGGCGATAAATCTTGGCCGCTTGGCAGTTCATCCTTGGAAGCCGCTATAACACGAAAGTACCAAATTTACAATATATTAATGAAAACAGAAACAAAAATATTTCATGCTTGGTGTCTGCTATAACACGAAAGTACCAAATTTCTTTTTTATTTTTCATATCTGATGATTTGCATCTATCCTTTTTTGTAATTTTAACATTTTTGTAACGATTTTATGCATTTCTATTGCTTATTCAAAGAAAAAGTCTTCTAAAGTTACAGAATTTCGTTAAAAACGGTTAAAATAGTAAAATGCGAACATCGTTTGGTCCATTCTCGACCGAAAGCAACTATACCGTTATCATTATCTTTTTTACGCGTGAAGGTTTCGTTATGGTACTTCATTGTGAAGTTTGGTAATTTTTGAAATTCATTATTTGAAAAACGTCATAATCATTCGATTTTAAATTTATATCAAGAAAAAAAAACAATTTTTTTCCTTTCTAACGCAGTTTGTCTAACAATTTTGTGACAAATACTTTTTGAGCTATTAATTTTTTCAGTAACTTTAAATGTTTCATTTTCCGAGATTAACCTGTGGCAACGATGGATTGCTGTGACTTTTCATAAACATGAAAAATGATAGAGATTGAGAGAATAAGCCTCCCTGTGGGTGGCTAAAAAAACAGATGTAATGATATCAAGAAGGCATGATCAGAAAATCGTGTGTATATAGTCAGCTAATATACTCCAGTTCGTACTTCAGATTTTCCCAAATCACAAATATAAGGATCTGTCTTTGCGCCATCCTGATCATGGAGTATTATGAGATATTGGTATTCCATATAACCCGACACCGCCGGGTTAGGACATAATTACTCGATGTTTATTGGTGTGAATTGCGAGCTAAAGAAAGAGTATTATATCATAAACTGTTAGTATTTAAATGTACATTATGCTTAATTTCAATGTAAAAATATCACTTATAATAACGAATAAAGGGGCCTCCATGGCCGAGCTTAAGACACCATTCCGCTAATCGCTTGAGAGTGTAGGAATCAGGCCAGAGGGTTCGACTCCCGCCTGCTCCATTATCTGCACTTTGTGGAGCTTCTGGTTGTAACTCTCTGGTGTTGTAAATTTCCTTGTGGCTATCTCGTCTAAGAAGATTTATATAATTGTCAAAATCATGCATGTGTTTCTGTGAATAAAATATATATGGATCATTCGAGACAACAGTCTTTGTAGCTGTAGGTCTCAATGCAACACCCCTTCAAATGTTCAAATAACGAATAAAAAACATATTGAAAAAATATCTCCTGAAACTTTCCAAAGACGAAAAACAAATATTCATTCACACAACGCGCTTTAATGCCGACCGACGAAATGTGCGTTCTGGAAGGTATACTGGAAACGTTCTTAAAAAGTTTATGATATTGCCGCTTGGTGGTAGCACTTTACCAAACATAAACCTTAGTATTCTAACCGGACTATTCCATAATACACGAAGTTCCTTTACTTGCAAAACCTGCGTCTTTATGTGCGTAGTTTTTGAAGTTGAAATGCGCAAATTAGTATTTATGTGTCTGCTAACATGAGGTGACATTTATAATGCTACTGGTAATTTTAGTATAACTAATTAAGTAAAATTATGGTGAAATATCTTTCTTGTATCTAAATTGAAAGTTTATTATTAAAAATATTTATTTAAATGAATTAAAAAATAAAATTTAAATTCAGACACTTGCAACCACTAGAAAAACGGATAAAATGTTCTAAATTTGTTAATTCATACACCACCTGTCCCACAGTATAAGAATGTTTTTAATCGGTAGTATTTTTCTTTTATTACTTACTACAAAAAAACAAACATTTCTTATTTATCAATTATTTTAAGTTGGAAAACATCAGTTTAGTATACTTAACCATCGTTTTTGTACTTCAAAAGGTAAAACACGCAGCAATTCTGTACAAAGTCGCCAAACATTCGTTGCTCATTACTATTGTTTTAAGGCTGTTCACAAATCCAAAGAGGCTGCTTTCAGACACATTTTTTAATTGATTTTTGGTCCGAAACGCGTGAAATTGGCTGGTATTCTTACTCAGAAACTATGCAACGAAATATGTTTTCCATTTTTTGGTAAACGCAAAAGATCTTTCAGAAAATAGTGTCAAAGTTGGCGTTTTGAACCAAATTTCCGGACATGACAGCAAGAGAAGGAAGAAAAATGGCTTGTCACGTCTCACGCATCGCTTATAACTCGATAAGTAGTCTATTTATCAAAAAATTAAAAACGCATTTCGATTTCAAATCGGTTCCATGGTGAGGCCGGCCAATTTTATGCCTCTGCGTTAAAAAAAAATAAGTCAGAAATTTTGTCACAAAGTTTTGCGTTGTTGAGCAGATCATTTGAAAACCACCTTATTTAATTATAGCAGATACTCGTACTTGCATTCTATCACGGTGCTCAAAAAGTTGGCGCTAATATTAGCAAAATTATATGCATAACTTTGCGCGAGAAAAATAAAGGATTTTTGTTTTCATTACAGTGTTTTAAAATTTGAATTAAATAAAACCATTATTCTGTGTCATAGAAGTCTTTTGTATGCCATATTTGAAGTTTCTATGCCTGAGAGTTTCAGAGAAGTTGTACTAAAAAATATAATTATAGAACGTTCTCGTCCTATATAAAAAATCTGAAATTCGATAATTTTTTAATTTGGTCTTTTGGTGTAAGCATCATGCCTAAAAATTCCTTTTATGTCAAATTTAATGTTCTATCCCCAACAGTTTTACAGTAGTAGGAATTTTAGAATTTTTTCAATCATTTTATCATTTTAAATTTCGAATTTATTAGCATCCGTTCTTATATTTATATCTTAACAAGAACGAAAAATCATGCGTCAAGCATAGATTATGTAACACTTTCCAACGCTTCCAAAATTATTTTACAAATCATTACCGTTTAATAAGCTGAAAGATAACATCTAAGTAAACAATTTGGAAAACGCATAACACGTTTAAACACGTAATTTCAGGAATTTCCAACCTATACAATATTCGGAAAATTATCCGAATACTTTTATTCAGCCCTGTATAGGATCTATAGATTTGTATATATACTACATAGGATGCTAAATTGTAGTTTAGTTTGGAAACGCGTAACACAGTTTAAAATTCTACTTATGGAGTTTCTGTCAATAAACGAAAATGTGTTCGCAAACTTTTGCGCTGCCCTGGATATGAAATACAGAATTTATACACACCAAGTAATAGACAAAAAGTGAGTTAAATTTAAAATCGCGTTTAGAAACTTTAAAAAAAACGCACTTCCAGGAATTATTGTTAACAGTAAGTAGAGAATTCTTTTGTGTGTCCCTGTAAATGAACGATGACTGCTACACACTATTCTGTAGTAAGCCTCTTGTAATGCACCTTTGTGATATATATAAATTTCAATGCGTTTAAAATAGTGAAACATTATTTAATTAAACCGCAAACGATTTTTCTCCATAGACGTAATGTAACGGAATTATTTTGACTGTCCCTGTAAAGTAACTATAAGTGCTATGCACACCCTATTCCATATTAAGCTTCTTGTAATGCACCTTAGTGATATATATCAATAACAATATCTTTGAAATTGTGTAACATCATTAAAATAAACCGCAAATGATTTTTCCCCATAGACCGTAATGTAACAGAATTCTTTTGAGTGTCCCTGTAAAAAGACTATAAGTGCTACACACTTTTGTTGAAATAGGGAACATGCTATAGATAACGACAATAACATATAGAAATTGCAGGGCAATCCGAACATATTTACGGGAGTTAGAGCACGGCCAGACGGCAGACATCAGACGGCAGACAAACCGAAGTCATAAACACTTTTCAACTAGGTTGGAAAGTGTTAAAACTATTTAACTTTTTAACTTTCAAAGATTAAGTGCTAAAGGTTTAAATGAAATCGCAGCTTTAGGAAGATTTTTTCGCTTGCATCCCCTTTATGGAAGTGGGACAGAGGTCAAAAGCAGTCTAATTTTAAGCAGATACTATCAAATTAACACACAGAATAATTTTTTGAAATCAGTTCGATAGTTTCAGAGTAATCGGGATTTTATAATGGCTCCCAAACTTTTCACCCTTTTAAATTTCCAATTCTTTTAAAACTGTTCTAAGGAGTATTTACGGGTAAAAAGTAACCACTATGTCTCAAGTTTCTCGCCCAACAGTTTCAAAGCGTGATTTTAAAACATTTTTCGTAGTAGCGAGATATAAAGAAGCTTATGTTTGGACAGAAAAAAATCCCCATTATTACACTGAAATTTTTATTTGAATCATTTCGGTAGTTACAAAGTAATCGCGATTTTAGAACTTTTGAATTCATTTTACGTTTTTAGATTTCGATTTATTTGAATGTGTTGGAGATAGAAACTTGAAAGCGGACATGACATGAGGGTTAAGACGTAAATGATCACTACGAATAGTTACTAAAAAATCGAAATTTGAGAAAAACTGAAGTAACGCAAATAATTTTTCTAAAATAATTTTCGCAATTTGCGTTAGTTTCTTACTTTAAGAGTACTTGATTGTAAGTATAAAATTCATTCCATGTTAAAGTGACATTAAGTATCGGATACACCGAAAGTTCGTTAATTAATTCATTAAAAAGGGACAAACCATGCAAAAAAATGCTGTTTGCAGGAATGGTATTAGAGCAGTGGTTCCCAACCTTTATTGGCCGTGCCCCACCAAAGCATCTCTAAAATGGTGATGCCCCCCCCCCATCCCCCTAAAAAATATAATTCTTATAAAAATTTAAATGAATGAACTGATAGAGTATAAAACATTTAACATTGATCCTGAAACATACCGAACGTAATGGATGAATCAAATATTTTTTATAATCATTTGATACTACTCGTGGTTTAAAGTATCGTTGGCACATAAAGGGTCCTTTTTAATCTCTTCGCATCGTCATGTATAGAGTGCTCAGAATCCTTGATTAGATCAATCAATAATTTTGAATAAAACATTTTTGTCTTATTTAATCACAGAATTTCTAATCAGAATAAAATGTGATAAAAGATTCTGTAAAGGAAGATCGTCAAGTAGTTGTTAAATATACACTCGAATAGTTTCATATGTAAAATTGATTTCCATGTGACATATTGCAGTGCGACTCATTCACTAAATAATCAAAAAAGTTGTTTAAAATTCTAAACTACTTATAAATCAGAAAAATTATAATGAATTTTTAAATATATAAAAGTATCTAAATGACTTAAATAATTTTTTCTATAATTATTCTGGTAGAAATGTATTCAAAACTTTTGAATGGAGACTTTTTAAAAAGTGAATAAAAAACTTGTTTTTTTCATTTTGTTTTTAAATTTGAATGTGTAACTTTTATTTTCAGTCTACAGCATTACTATTACAAAAATAATTCAGAGGGTATGAGTCAAAAATCTGGAATTGCCCCCCTGAAAAGTCAAATTGCACCCCTGTGGGGCTTTCTCCCCCCGTTGGGAACCACTGTATTAGGGGGTCATTGGATTTTTTTTTAGTAATGCAAAAAAATTGGTTAAAAATGACCGATAGATGGCGCTGCATACATATTATGAAGTGGTTTTACAAGAAAATGGGATCTGCAAATCGCGCATTGCGAAAATTCTATACAGTAAAATGACTGAAGATAAGAAAAAGGCTTTTTCACGTGATGGGATACTGAAGATTGTCAGACGCTTCTCAGAAATGAATATTTTACTATAAATTCAAATTTGCGTACATCTGCTTTATATTATGCATGACAGCGTCATCTGTTGGTAATTTTTGAACAACAACTATTTTGTTTATTTAAAAAAAATCCGATTTTCCTCTAATCCCATTCCTGAAAATCGCATTTTTTTTTAATTTTTTTTTTGTATGAATGTTTAAAATTTAACGAACTTTTGGCTCACCCTGAACTTCTGAAAATCCAGTATAAAAATCAATAAAAATGAAATGCATCACAGCATCTTTGAAAAATTTCAAAACATAACTTAAAATAAAAATTAAACTATTCAACTTCAAAATTAGAATGATAAAATTTAATAAAAGCTTTTTTATAGTAATATTACTTCTTAGCTCATCATTTAAAAAAATATATTATATATTGAATTAGAAAGAACATTTAAAAAGATCCACCAAATATAATATGTCTGAAGGAGATTGCATTCCATTTCTTACTATGTTTGAAAAATAAAATGTATTAAAAATGTATACATATATTTTATATTACTAAAGAAACATTAAATTAATTTTGAAAGAGAAACTTTTGCATACATCAAGTCTTCAAGAAAAAAGGATGAAATATAATAGCATTTCGCATAAAAAACCCAATTCATTTAAAAATAAAATAAGAAAATTGATTAAAATATATATATATTTGAACGATGCTCAAAAATTCCCTTTCCCGAAAGCACCATTTTATAATTAATCAGGGTTTTTTTTTTTTTTTTGCTATATTCTGTTTTTACGGCATTTACTGTTCTTTAAAATGAAGAAAAGCAATACTAAATAATGGCATACAAAAAAGAAAATAATTATAACCTAAACTTATATTTTTATGAAATTACTATTATATTTTTCAAACTTGACTTTTTAATATGATGACAATAGTATTTTTCAATATTTCAAGAAGAATATTTATTTTCTTTTAGACAGTTTAATTATAGCTTATATAAATTTTAAAAGCATATATATTTTAAACCTAATTTCCCTAATATGATGACGGTAATATTTTTTATTATATTAAGATGAAGAGTCTTCATAGTTTTCTTAGAAGAAATTTAGTTAAATATAAATTTTGAAAGTGTTTTCAATGATACAAATAGTTAACATTAAAAATATATAATGATTAAACAGTCTATAAAAAAACTATCTCAATTTTAGGGGAAGGTGGGGTACACTACCTGAGTTGCCAAGAAACATAAAAAATTGACTAAATTAACAAAAATTAATTTACATAATTGACATAATTTAGCATAGTCATACTAAAGAAAATTGTTAGAATAAAGTTTTTACTATTAAATCGTAATTACTTATCGATTAAAAAGTATCATGTTCTCTTTTAAATATTATTTTTGTTATTGTTTTTGTTTTTGAAGTACAAGGTGGCTATAATTAAACTGACGGTACTCAGAGTGTTCTGTAACGCGATCTAATTGCGAGAATGGCACCAAATTTTATAGGAAGATTAAACAAGACGGGGGACGAAGGATTCCGCGAAAAAAAAAATTAGTTCCAAAAGTCACCGCCAGGGGAATATGTGGCCCTGTGTATTCGAAAAAGAGAGTTTCAAAAAAGAAGAATCAATACTGAAATAAAATTACCGTTTATTTAACACATCCAATTCAGGTTCGATGCGGCCGCCGTTTTTGTGGACCACATATTGCATTCTGTGCACAGCATTTACAACAGCAGTTAATAACATGTCTGCAGGAATCTCTCGTACAGTTCGCGATATGTTATCCTTCACCGTAGCCAGGTCCTGGACACCTCCGTGATAGACCTTGGACTTTAGGTAACCCCATAGCCAAAAGTCGCAGGGTGTAAGATCAGGGGACCGAGGTGGTTATTCAGTTGGAAAACAGCGGCTAATGACTCTTTCTGTTGTGAATTTCTGTCGTAGCAGCTGCTGTACCCGCAAAGCAATATATGGCGGAGCTCCATCTTGCATGAAAATGATTTTCTCCAGGCACTGTCTTTGCTGAAGTGTCGGAATAACAAAGTTGTTTAGCATTTGGAGATATTTGTCTCCGGTAACAGAATAAGTTACAGATCCTGTCGGAGTAATGTTCTCATAGAAGAATGGACTTATGATCATATCTGCTGTGAAACCACACCAAACAGTTATCGTTGGTGAATCCAAAGGAATTTCCTTGAATGCTCTTGGTGACTTCTTATCCCAAATTCGGCAGTTCTGGGTATTTACAATTCCATTCAGGTAAAAGTGGGCCTCATCTCCCCATAAGATTTTCCAGGGCCAAGCATCATCCAACTTCATTCTGGCAAGAAAAGTGAGAGCAAAAGTCAATCGCTTATCATGATCGGTGTGACGTAACTCTTGTATACGGCTGATCTTGTACGGATAGAAGTGGATAATCTTTCGTAGGATTTTCCATACCGTACAATAAGGCATATCAAGATTCCGAGCTATCCCACGAGCGCTGGAAGTAGTAGCAATATTGTCTGGTGCTCTGTCGACAATCGCCGTTGCTACTTCTTCGATTGTATACTGTGATACGGGTTTTCGTCCTCTGCCTGACAACATTTAGAGAACCTGTTTTCTCAAAATTCTCAACCATTGCTTTTAAACCATTAACTGACAAAGGACCTTTACCTTTACGCATTTTTTGTGGTTTCTAAAAGCACGTAGAGCGGCTGGCACATTGCACTGGTTGAGGTAAAAGAATTTGACTAGCTCTTTGACTTTTTGCTCGCTCGACTGTAGAAGGAAGCATTATGAAAGATAACTTTCAATGAAATTGCTTCTAACAGTAGCACATTACCTTTTAAAGCCGAACAAGGTGGCACTGGGCCAAAAGATGTAACGTGAAATTTGAATAAAGAACTTCTTCTTCTGCTGTTGCTTTCTTTGGGGCTCTGTAAGTGAAATTGCAGATAAAGAAACTTTAGCAGTGTTTATGTAAATTTTTAGCTTTTTAAAAACTGTTACCATTTTGAGCTTGGATTAAATTGCTAAATTCGTTAAATAAACGATAATTTTAGTTCAGTATTGTTTCTTCATTTTTTGAAACTTTCTTTTGCGAATACACAGCGCCACATATTCCCCTGGTGGTGAATTTTGGAACTAATTTTTTTTCGCGGACTCCTTCATCCCCCGTCTTGTTTAATCTTTCTACAAAATTTGGCGCCATTCTCGCAATTAGATCGCGCTACAGAACTCTCTGAGTACCGTCAGTTTAATTATGGCCACCTTGTACTTTTTCACCTTATAATAACTGAATACTTCCTTACAATAAATATTTTTTGCGTAAAATTTATTAAAATTTTCTTTATAAGTGATCTGTAAGTTTTTGACTAACAGGAAACTAATTCATATTTTATTTTGTAATTTATTAAAAGATTTTTTTACCTACATACTTTCAGCCATGTACCTTGTTAGCCCATTCTTAATTTTTTAATTTTCCGTTTTTCTTTTTTTAAGAGAAGTGTGCGTTTTATAACCCCATTTTAAAAATTATGTTCTTTTTCAGAGTTGTGCAGTTTTTGGTGCTAAAATTATAACTTCCAACACATCTAAATAACTTAAAAACTATTTAAAGGGGAAATTGTGACTTTTCTACGACATTAGTGAGTAGCTAGCAAAAATATGCTCTGCATACAGAAAACTGACATGAAGATTTTGAAAAAGATTTCACAAAGTGATTTCACCCTAACCCACGATGTTATATCTTTGATTTATATGGAATAAACTCAATAATCTGTACCCAGGGTGTTAAACATGGCGCCCGCTAAAAACCAGTAATTTCTTTTAAAAAATGCTTTCTATTATAACCGAATTTCAAAGACTAAATATGTCGAATATTTCTATAATAAATTTCTGGTATTTCATATGCGTCGGATTGGACAACCCTGATTTATACAATTTTGTTTGATCTATATTATATAGATAAAGTTTATTTGTTTTTTAATATATGCCTAAATAAGTAGTATAAAGAATTAAAATAAACTAGCCTATGACAAAATGGAACACATTGCATTCATATGTATTTCATTTTTTTCATTGCTGATGCACTACATACATACACCTATCGTATATGTGAGAAGGCCTCGACTCGTGGAACATTCTTAATCACGGCTCCTAACTTCAAGACTGCCCAGTACGGTACTAGACCCGATAACGGAAATTCCCACCAGAAAAATTTTAAAGCTAAATTCAATAAGTTCAAGGCGTCGACCAGCGGGTTCGAGATTTTAGGTGCATTTAATAAAATGAACGGCGCAATGATAATGAACGAAAATGAATGTTCGCCGCTAAAGGAGGAACAGGTGGAAGAGCTACCCCCTTCAAGACAGAAATTACTGGGAAGGAGGATATATATAAACATAGCTGCTAACTTTTATTTTTTTGTTACCAGTAATATTTAATAGAATTTTTTTTTTTAATTTAATCGTTAACAATTGTTAGTTTAGGGCGAATAAATAAGTCAAAATTTATTATTAAATTCTTTTGGTAAGAAAAAGACGTAGAAGATGGCAGTTTATATGTATACATGGTGCTTCATAAAAGATGGGCTAAACTTTAAGATGTGATAGTACACACACAAACAACTTTCATCAAATAATGCATAATCGGAATTAAAACGCGAAGGTGCTAGAGGACGCCGACGGTCATACTGATATACAAGGCAAAGGCACACAAAGAACGATTAAGTGACACAAGCAATTTTAATGGCATGTGATTACAATAAATGTTCATAATAGTGACCGACACTGTCTATGCATGCGGTACAATGGTGAGGAAAGGATTGGTGAACTTTCTGAAAAACAACAGGAATATGGCGCACTTTCCCTGCAGCACTGAAAGTCTGGCGACGAGGTATTCTGTAGATTCAATGTAGGGTCTCATACCTAAGAGTCTTCAGCTGTACCCACAAAAAAGAATCGAGACATGAAAGGGCTGGGGAGCGCGGTGGCCAAACTACAGGCCCACCTCGCCAAATCCATCGGTTAGGAAATGTTATATCCAAATAGTTTCACACGTCTCGTACATAATGAGCTGGTGCTCCATATTTTTGGAACCATATTACCCACCGGATATGTGGGGGAACGGCGTTCAACATCTGCGGCCGCACTTGCATCAGAAACGTGAGGTATTTTTCACGTCAAGGCGTTCTGGTAGAAGATAAGGTCCGAGTAAGTGGTCTCCAATTATTCCTGCCCAAACATTTATAGAAAAGCGTCGCTATGAGCATGTGAATAAGTGGCATGTGGATTTACATGTGTCCATATATGTTGATTGTGGTTATTAACCATCACGTGGAAAGGTACATTCATTCGTGAAAAGCACAGTTGCCGCAAAATCTGAATTTATTGAAAACCAGCGGGCGAATTCCACACGACGAGGATACTCCTTTTGTGTCAGTTCTTGGACTCGTTGGACGTGATAGGGATACAAACGTTCATCCTTTAGTACTCGCCATGTCGTGGAGTGTGATACATGTAATTGATTAGCCACTGATCGTGTACTTGTACTTGGCTGATCAGCCACCATATCCAGAATGGCTTCTTATACAACTAACGTTCCGTCCGTCTTTGCACGATTTGCATCCGACCGGGAAGCGAGAAAGGATCCCGTCTTACACAACTGTCGGTGCAAGCGCTCAAATATTTTACTGTCGGACAACCGCCTGTTGGGATCATAACGAATGAATTCAGAATCGGAACCTAAGAGCAAGATTCTAGCAAGATCTCTTCCTCTAGTTTTACAATACGATGCATAAAAAATTCTTAAAATCAGACCATAAAAAGTAATTTAATCTGGGAAAATGAAACTTCATGAATGTAAAATCACCTGCAAACTTAAATACTGCTTGTTAAATTCATGTGCAGTTCTGAACGCTATATTCCGCTATCGAAGATTGTGTTGTTTCCATGGCAACAACGCATTCCATTGCAATCACATCGAATGAATTCAGAATCGGGATCTAAGAGCAAGATTCTAGCAAGATCTCTTCCTCTAGTTTTAAAATACGATGCATAAAAAATTCTTTAAATCAGACCATAAAAAGTAATTTAATCTGGGAAAATGAAACTTCATGAATGTAAAATCACCTGCAAAATTAAATACTGCTTGTTAAATTCATGTGCAGTTCTGAACGCTGTATTCCGCTATCGAAGATTTTGTTGTTTCCATGGCAACAACGCATTCCATTGCAATCACATCGAATGAATTCAGAATCGGGATCTAAGAGCAAGATTCTAGCAAGATCTCTTCCTCTAGTTTTAACATACGATACGTAAAAAATTCTTTAAATCAGATCATAAAAAGTAATTTATTCTGGGAAAATAAAACTTCATGAATATAAAATCGCCTGCAAACTTAAATACTGCTTGTTAAATTCATGTGCAGTTCTGAACGCTGTATTCCGCTATCGAAGATTTTGTTGTTTCCATGGCAACAACGCATTCTATTGCAATCACATCGAATGAGTTCCGAATCGGAACCTAAGAGCAAGATTGTGCTGGCGAATGAGACAAACTCCATAGCCTTAATCTCCTTCCTTTGCGTCAATACGGAGTGCCGTCTGTTTCGGCCTCAAATGAGCGCCAGTCACTGTGAGCGCCATCTATTGTTTGAAATTCGTACTAAAATCAAGAATCACAGTAACAAAACTCCTGACATCATACATAACCCTCCTACAAGAATTTTTTTAATATCTGTCACCGTTTACAAGTTATTGAATTTTAAAATCCACCAGTCATTTTTGGGACACCCGGTACTAACATGATATGTTGAAACTAGTCTGCATGAACATGAATAACCAGGCACATGTATGTCTACACGTTAAAGGTGGACAATTAAATTGGATCATCTTCAGCTATTAAAATGTAAAAAATAAATCATTGAATTTAAAACATGATTTTCACCTACGTTCTGTAACCCGGGTAGCTCGGATGGATCCCCTGGTAGTTGTAAATAAGACAAATTAATATTTATTTTTTCTGTAATAAAAATATATTGCATGCAAAAGGACTTATCTTTCAGCATTCATATGTAATTTTTTAAAGCTCAAACATATTACTACAAATATAAATTCTTTTGAAATGAACATTCTTTAAAAATAAAAAATATACATATTTCTTGTATTTGTATTTGTAAAGAAATGTAAAAATAAATGTACATTTCAAGAATAAAAAATAATAAACAAGAACGAAAGAGCATGCGTGAAGCATAGATTATGAAACACTCTCCAACATATTTAGAATATTATAATAAAGCTTTACTGTTTCATAAGGGGTAAAATGATATCTAAGTAAATAATTTGTAAAACGCATAACGCATTTGAAAAACTAATTTCAGCAATTGTCTGACAAATATCCGAATTCTTTTGAGCAGCCCTGTTATATGATCTATAGATTTATATATATACTACATAGAATCCTAAATTTTAGTTTATTAATGAAACGCATAGCATAGTTGAAAATTCCCTTTCAATAATTTTCATCAATAAACGAAAATATAGTGGAGATTTTTGGGCAGTCCTGTATACGATATATAGAATTTATACACACAAAGTAATATGAAAAAAAAGTAACATTTATAAACTCGTACCACAACTGACAACTCACTTTCAGCAATTATTGTACATGAACAGTAATGTAACCGAATTCTTTTGTGTGTCCCTGTAAGTGAACGATAATGCTAGGCAGACTGCATTCTATAGTAATTATTTTGCTCTTCACCTCAGTGATTTATATCAATTTCAATATGTTTGAAATTGTGTAACATCATTAAAATACATAAAAAATAATTTTTCCCTACGGAGCATACCAAACTTGCCGTAGATCTTAATGTAATGTAGTAATTTTGTGCGCCCCTGTAAATGAACTGTAATTACAACTTACTGTATAAAAAAGCATGTTTCTGCCCAACTCAGTTATTCATATTAATTTCATTATGTTCGAAACATTCTAACATCATTAAAATGCACTGAAAACGATTTTCTCCCACTAACAGTAATGTAATGGAAAACTTTTGAGCGTCCCTGTAAACTAATGATAAAATATAGTATTGAAAATGAAGTATGTAACCTAAAATGGTACATACTTAATTGTTAATACCGAACACGGCATGGTAAAACTCAATTACATATATTAATTTCATGGAAATCAGCGTATATTTACGCGAGTTACAGCACGCACAAACAGACAGACAGAGAAACAAACCGAATTCATAAACACTTTTGTTGGTAAGTGTTAAAAATGAACGTATTTTGTAAAATTTTGTACGAGGAATACATTAAGTTTGTTGTGTTACAAAGGAATACATATGTCGATTCGTAAAATCGTGAAGGAACGTTACTGAAAATTTTCACGACACACCTCAAAACTTTTTACGACATAATATTTGAGAACCATCCTATAGGGAAATAATATACAATAAAAACAAAATATCGAATTAGGAATTTAAATGACCTATAATTACATTTCATATATCACAAATTATATTGCAGAAGTATCCTGTTATTTTTCAAGAGAAGAAAATCAATTTATTGATCAAATGCAGAGTGTATTTTCTAAAATTAATGTTCCCCATTCCAGAACTCCAAAAGTTTTGCAGTTATCTGAATTGAAAGGTACCCATTTATGAATGGGTTCTCCATCTGGATTTGATTCAGAGAATTTCGTCTCAAATGCCTCTGGGATGTAAGAGATTTATGTAACTTTCTTCAACTTACAGCTAGACATCTATAGATAATGCACTATATCACTCTCTCGGGAGATGCACTATATTTTTTGTGCTGTGCACATATTGAGTGTTGTCCTTTTTCATATGATATTTTATGACATATTTTCATCCCATGACTTACTTTAAGAGAGAAGTCCTGTTTATTCATTTTGCTTAAGAGGTCTTGTACCTTTTCAACTCGCTGAAAATCAATATAAACATTCAAAGTTTGAATTAGTGTATCTTCAAACACCATTTCTGTATAAACATGATTTTTTTCTCTTGAATAAACAGATTGTGACGGCAGACAGACAGACAAACAAACCGCATTCGTAAACACTTTTCAACTATGTTGGTAACTGTTGAAAAATGAACGTAGTTTGTAAAATTTTGTACCTGGAACACATTAAGTTTGTTGTGTTATAAAAGAATACTTACGTCGATTCATATAATATTTTATGACATATTTGCATCACATGACTTATTTTAAGACAGAATTCTTGTTTATTCATTTTCCTTTAGATGTCTTGTACCTTTTCAACTTGCCGAAACTCTATAAAAACATTCAAAGTTTGAATTAGCTGATCTTCAAACACCATTATAAACATGATTTTTTTCTCTTGATTAAACAAATTGTGATGTTTAATACAATTCCATTAGAAAATGAATAGTCTTTTACAAAATTTGTGCATTGTCGAAATTAAGAAAGTTCTTTTTTTTTTACTCCGTAAGTCATTTGCGCGCATGATATCTTGGGAACATATATATGGGTTGTTATGAAATTTGATATAGATATTACGCACATATGTATTTTAAAAATTATCTACTCTTAGGTCAAAATTATTTCATTTACCATGAAAAAAAAATAACAAAATTAAAAAAAAATAATTGAAAATATAATTTTTTTTTCAGAATAAAAATAGTTATAGATAAAAATCTTGTCATCGTAACTATTTAAAAGTAGATCATTTTAAACAGACGTATGTGCTTATTAAATACTTCAAATTTCATAACAATCCATACATACGTTCTCAAAATATCATGCGCATAATGACTTACGGAGTAAAAGAAAAAAGGAGGTATTTTAATTTCAATAACGCATAAAAAAAAGTGTAAAAGTCTGTAAAAGTCTAGTACGTTTGTAATGGTATTATATTCAAAAGCCCAATTCGTTTAATCAATAGTCAAAATTTCATGTTTATACATATTGTATTCTGCTATTTTTTTTAGCTCCATCCAGCAGCTGAAGAATGTGGCAATCATCTCAAAAATTAATGCAGTCGTATTATGCAGTTGTACCAGTAGTAGACGAATAAATGTATGTAGAAGAAAAAAACAAACAAGATTGCACTCTAATCTGTTTTATTAACATCCAATCATCTTAAATTCTGGGGATAGTGCTCTCTTTTCATAACGATAATCTTAACAAATCTCCATATTAAAGAACAACATCATTTTTATTAGACACCAATTCGACGGCAAAATCCCTATGTTGAAACATATTAGAATTCTACGCCAGCAACATTTTATTTAAACACTCGGTTCAACGAAAAAATCCCTAACTCTTCTCTCTGTCAGTTTGTTTTAAGCGAAGAGCGCGCAAGAACCATTTCCTAACCCGTGACCTACTTTAACCAATGTATGTTCAACATTCGCCACACACTATCTGTAAATTAATATTGAAGAAATAAGTCTCTCTGATGTTTCTGGCAGGAAAAGAATTTCTAGAACATCGTGGAAATTAAAAAACGCGGGAAACTGATAGAATAAGTTTCGGGGGGAAGGAGGAGGAGGTTGCAAATTGAGAATATAAATTTCTAGATAACAAAACAATTTAAAAGAATGATTTTAGACCATTAGGAAAGGGTATTGGTGCATTTACACAGATTAAAAGAAATAAAGGAGATTTAAATACTCGGATAAATAGAAAATATTTAATATAATAAAGAATTTAAGAAAATAAGTTTTTTAAGAATATTCTTACAAAATGTTGATTAAACATTGATTAAACATTGCATAGAAGAATCTAGTCAAGTAAATATATGCCTGAAAATGATGACAAAATTGCTATACATAGTTTTTGATTGTGTGAAAATTATTTAACTGCACTATCTTCACAAAATTCATCATTGAATAGCGCTTAAAATAAGTCTTTGATTTGAAAACTGTGTCCTTTAACGTGTTTATCATAATTTTCACTATAAAATACTACTTTGTATATTTTTATATGAATGAATAGCTCACAACAAATTCATTTGCGGCAACAACAGCAGTTACTTCTCTTAGAATAGAGAGAAAAATTGAAGGACTTTTTATACCAGATGATATTTAAATTAGACTGAATTATTTACAGTTGGGTTTAGCACTCAATCATAATAACCAAGTAACATTCCATAAAAACTATTTATTTATTTTCATTTCTTCGTTTCTTTTTTTTGTGGGGGGGGGGGTGTATATAATGTGATTTCTGTCCCTTTACACTTAAATTTTTAGGAATGAAATTTTCAAAAATATTATTTATACTTTTTTATATTTATCCTGCATTTAAAAGTCTATAAAATATGCTCTTAAAGTTAAATAAAAAAACTCTTAAAACAATTAAAGTTGAGTAAAAAAAATTCGATTATTTATTCCAATTTTAATACAAGAACAATTTACGTAACTATTTTTGTCTGCTTCATAATTTTTTTCTAAAAAAAAGGAGTTAGAAATAAAATAACTTTTTATAACGAATAAGACTTTTTCTATAAATGTTTCCAAAAAGCATTTACTCGAAATTTGTTCTTTTGAATAATTCAGTAATTTTGAATTGCCTAGTAATGATTTTTCTAATAAAGTAGGAGATTTATTTTTTCTTGTCTCTGCTGTTATTATTGTTAAGTATTAAAAAACGAGACAGCTAAATTTCGAGAGATTTTTCAAGTTATTTTTATTTGTTGTGTGATTGCTATTTAGTTAAACGTACTTTTTGAATATTTTGTTTGTATAGTAAAAATAAAACTTGAATAAAAATTTACTTTTTCTGTTCAGTTTCTTTCCTTTTCTCTTTAGAGGAGTTTAATGACGAATTTCTTTTAGTTTATCAAAGTTTGTTTATAAATGGATATTTTTGCAAGTAAGCCTTTTCTTTTATCTGTTTTTTTCATTTTGTCGAGGCACCCTTTACTTTTGCAAAAAACAATTACAGAGTGATAAACTTACGCACATAGATATGCACGGTATATACTTGCAAGGTTCGCATCTAGCACCAATATTAAAACCCCAATAAAACTTGATACCCTACAGATAAAGAAAATAGCTAACTACGAAAACTTGCATAACGCGTTATTACGAGAATCAATTGAAATAAATATATCCAAAGCCACGTGCAATGACATGGTACACTCAGTGCTCGATTGCCGCTGGAGAAGAATGTTGGAGGAGTGGGAGAGAGAGAGAAAAAAAAAAATATTGAAATCCGATAGAAGGAGCTCTACAGCCACCAGTCATCTATATAAAGGAGAGGAAGTTGGATAGAGAACACAACTGATGATGCCCTGGCAGAGGGTGAAAGCGCTTTTGTTTGGTGGTGGAAGTTTTTATTGGAGACTGTTTTTAATTTTTTAACCCTTTCAGGGGCAAGCAATTTTGTTCCTGCAACGTCGAACTCACACCGGTATTTACGAAAGAATTTAGTTCAAAATAAGGAAAAGCAATTTTTCAACTTTTCCCCGTCAAAGTTAAAAAAGTAAAATTTAATTAAAAGTTTCTGGTTCGAATTGGATTAAAATTAGGTGGTATATAATATATACCACCGCCCCTCAAAGGGTTAAATGAAAGACATTTTTAATGAAAATTTTTGACCATACTTTTTTATAAGTAATGTCTGAGAGAAATTGGTAAAGTGTATGAATAAATATATGTACAGACATTAACGGGTGAACACCTATTTTTAATATAACAATTGAATATTTTTGGTAAAATTTTAGAGCACTGCGTTTGTTTTTTTAATTTAATTTAATAATTTTATTTCCACTGCACTTAAATGTCAATAAAATATGTTCTTAAAATTAAATAAAATAATTCTTAAAATAATTGAGGTTATATGTGATTATTTTATTCTGCGCTTAATACAATAACAATTCACGTAATTATTTTTATCTGTTTCACAGTTTCTTTCCTCTTTTAAGACATACAAATAAAATCATTTTTGCAACGAAAATGACATTCTAAATGACAACGAAAATGACAAGTTTCCAGAAAGCATTTACTCTAAAATTATTCTTTTGAATAATTCAGTAATTTTGAACTACCTAGTAATCATTTTTTAAATTAAAAATGAAATTTATCTTTTCATGGCTCTGTTGTTATTATCTTAAGTATTAAAAAAGGTGAAAGCTAAAATTCTAGAATTTTTCAAGTTTTTTTCTTTGTTGTGTGAAGTATGTGCTGTTTAAATAAACGTACTTTTTGAATATTTTGTTTGTATAATGAAACTAAAACTTGAATAAATATTTGCTTTTTCTGTTCAGTTTCTTTTTTTTTTTTTTTTTTTTTTTTTTTTTGAAGAGTTTAAAGACGAATTTCTTTTAGTTTGTCAAAGTTTGTTTATAAATGGATATTTTAGCAAGTAAGCTTTTATTTTATCTGTTTTTTCATTTTGTCGAAGCACATTGCATTATCCTTTACATTTGCAAAAACAAATTAGACAGACAGAAACTTACGCACATAGATATGCATAGTATATAATTGCAAGGTTCGCATCTGGTACCAATATTAAAAATAAGAAAATTCTCTTTAATTTTTAAAACACAGAATTTATAATCACTCCGTTTATTTATAGAATTTGTAATCTTTTTCTGCAGTTAAATAAGTCGAAAATAAACAGTTGAAAATTTGTGGTAGAATTTTGCGAACCCTATACTTTTTTATTTATTTTGTATATTTTTATTTCACAAGCACTTAAATGTTTATAAAATATGTTCTTAAAATTAAATAAAAGATTTGAGGTTAATGTGATTATTTTATTCTGCGCTTAATACAATAACAGTTTATATAAATCTTTTTGTCTGCTTCATACTTTCTTTTTTTTTTTAAATTACAAATGAAATCATGTTTTGCAACGAAAGGAATTTTTTCTAACTGTGTTTCGAGAAAGCATTTACTCTAAAATTATTCTTTTGAATAATTCAGCAATGTTGAATTTTTCAGTAATCATTTTTCAAATTAAAAAGGAGATTTATCTTTTCAAGTCTCTATTATTATTATTGTTAAGTGCTAAACAAGGAGAGAGCTAAAAAACTAGAAATTTTAATGCTTTTCTCTTTTTTGTGTGTTTGCCAAGTTATGCAATTTAGATAAACGTACTTTTTGAACATTTCTTTTGTATAGTAAAACTAAAACTTGAGTAAATATTTGCTTTTTCTGTTCGGTTTTGTTTTCGTTTCCTTTTAGAGCAATTTAATGACGAATTTCTTTTTAGTTTCTGAAGATTTCTTCATAAAATTATAATGTATCAAGTAAGCCTATTCTTTTATCTCTTTTCTGATTTTTTCGAAGCACATTTCATTATTCTTTTCTTTTGCAAACACAAATTATACAGAAACTTACGTACATAGATATACACAGTATGAACTTTGTTGTACTTGTAAAGTTTGGAAACTCCTTGGATTTACCAAGGAGTCCGGCACCACTATTAATGATAGGAAAATTTCTGTTTAATTTTTAACACTTTAAGGCCTAGACAAGATCTGTTCGTAAAATACGAAATTACTGACTGACACCGGAATTTACAAACGAACCTCGTTTATTTACACAATTTCTAATATTTTTCTGCAGTAAATGTACCGCAAAAGCTCTTAAATATTTGTGGTGATTGCGAATCTTGTATTTTTTAATTTATTATGTATTTTCATTTCCCTTCATTTAAATGACTATAAAATATGTTCTCAAAATTAAATAAAAGAATTCTTAAAAGAATTGAGGCTAATGTGATTACTGTATTCTGCACTTAATTCATTAACAATTTACGTAATTATACTTATCTGTTTCATGCATTCTTTCTTTTTTTAAGACTTAAAAATAAAATCTTTTTTTTTTTGCAACGAAAAGGATTTTTTCTAACAACGTTTCCAGAAAGCATTTACTCTAAAATTATTCTTTTGAATAATTCAGCAATGTTGAATTGTTCAGTAATCATTTTTCAAATTAAAAAGGAGATTTATCTTTTCAAGTCTCTGTTGTTTTTATTGTTAAGTGCTAAAAAAGGAGAGCTAAACTTGTAGAAAATTTAAAGTTTTTCTCTTTTTTTGTGTGGTTGCCAAGTATATGCAGTTTAGACAAATGCACTTTTTAAACATTTTGTTTGTATGGTGAAACTAAAACTTGAATAAATATTTGCTTTTTCTGTCCAGTTTGTTTCTTTTTCTCTTTATAGTAGTTTGATGAGGAATTTATTTTAGTTTACGAATGTTTCTTTGTCAATAGATATTTTATCCGGTAAATGCTTAACTCTTTAAGTAATATGGAACCTAACAAAATGTGTAAGGGATCTAATTATAACACTTTTTTAACTTTCCAACACTTAAAAGTTAAGTAAAAAATGCATCTAAAATCAGACTTTTAATAAACTAAAAAACGCATTAATATTTTAAAATAAAATTTATTATAGATGTTTCAAGATATGAGCAAGCTCCCCTGCAGTACAAATATCATTCGAAAACCAAATCTAATGATGACACATTGTCACGGTCAATTTATGCATTTAAAATAATAAATCACCACGGGTTACACTTCATAGTAAGACCACATATTCTGTTGAAATTGTACATGCTTCGTTTAGGAAAGTTTTCTGTAAACTTGTAAACAAACCTTCTAGAAAATTTCTACTTTTATAATCACTGCAGTTAGATTTAATTATTTTAATATTTTCAAAATCTGGGATGTGGTCGGTAATTATTGAGTGATTACTAAGTTTTGATTGTAAACTGCCGGATTCATAAGCATCGCTATTTCACGGAAAAGACGGTCGCGCGCCAATCAGACGTCCCTATACCATTTTCCCCCCACACACACACCTTAGCGGTGGACACGATCACAGAGGATTGCAGATCTTTGATAGAAGATCTTTTTTTTATACTGAAGGAGCTAGAAAATAAAAATTGGCATTGCAGTTACTTATAAGATGTAAATGCTCTCTAAGAAAAAATTATAAAAAAAAATTGAAATTTAAAAGGGTGAGATGAGCGAAAAGCGTTCTAAAAAACATTCTAAATTACAATTTCTATGGAATCTCTTGAACCACAGAACCCTTTTCAAACGTAATGGTGGTAAATTGATGGTGATAATCCCTGCTATAACATAGGCTATATTTCATGTCGGTGACACTACCTCCAGGGGCTGCAGGAGCGAGAAACTTTCTAAAATTACGATTTTTGAGATACTGAAGGAGCTAGATACTTGAAATTTGGCATGGTAGTAAAGATGTAAAAGCTCTCTAAGAACAAATTCTAAAAAAATTCGGAATTTAAATGGGTGAAATGGGCGAAAAGTGTTCTAAAAACATTCTATATTACAATTTCTATGGAATTTTCTTGAACTACAGAACCCTTTTCAAAAGTGATGGTGGAAAATTGATGGTGACAATCCCTGCTGTAACACAGGCTATATTTAATGTTGGTGTCAATATGTCAGAGGGGTGTGGTAGCGAAAAACGTTCTGAAATTGAAATTTTTATTTTACTGAAGGGGCTAGAAATTTGAAATTTGGCATGGTAGTTACTTATAAGATGTATATGCTCTCTAAGAACAGTTTCTAAAAAAATCGAAATTTAAAAGGGTGAAATGAGCTAAAACTGTTCTAAAAACCTTCTAAATTACAATTTCTATGGAACTACCGAACCCATTTTAAACGTAATGGCTGCAAATTTATGGTAACAATCTCTGTTATAACATAGGCTGTATTTTATGTCAGTGCCACTACCCTCAGGGGGTTCCAAATGGGGATATATCAAATCTCAGGAGGGAACCCTTGGTTAGTCCCTGGGTCCTGGTCGCTCTTATGAGCTTCCAGGAAAACCCGGGGATAATAATGTCATGAGCTCCCCCCTACGAACAGAACCTGATTCGGTCCCTTTAGTTACTATCGTAGTGGTTGGATCTCACGTAGTTGAACGCCGCTAATGTGCATCTTGCAAGGGAAGTTATTAGTTTTTTACCATCAGGGGGTTGCAAGAGCGAAAAAGTTCTAAAATTGAAATTTTTGTGAGACTGAAGGGATTAGAAACTTAAAATTGGGCAAGGTAGTTACTTATAATAGTTAAATGCTCTCTAAGAACAGTTTCTAAAAATTTCAAAATTTAAAAGGTTGAAATGAGGGAAATTACGATTTCTGTGGAATTGTTAAGGGCAGAAACTTGAAATTTGTCATGGCTGATACTTTTTAAGACACAAGTGCACATCCAGAACAGTTTGTTTTTCTTTAAACCAAAATTTAGAAGGGTGAGGAAGGAAAAACCGTTCTAAATTAGAATTTTTTTATACTGACGGGATTAGAAACTTTAAATTTGGCATGGTGGTTATTTTATTATACAAATGCTCGCTAACTATGGTTTGTAAATAAATTCAAAATTCCAAAGTGCGAAATGAGCAGTAAGCGTTGTAAAAGCGTTCTAAATTACGATTTCTACGAATTTTAAGGTATAGGAACTTGAAATTTGACATGGCTGTTGCTTTTAAGACGTAACTGGTCGCACAGAACAGTTTTTAAAAAAATTTAAATTTAAATGTGTGAAAGCGCAAAAGCGTTCGAAAAACGTTCTAAATTACGATTTATTTGGAGTTGTTAAGACTAGAAACTTGAAATTTTGCATGGCTGTTGCTCACGTAAATGATCACCCCGAACAGTTTACTAAAAATGCAAAATTTAAAAGGCAGGAGCAAGAATAAAACGTTCTAAAATTGCAATTTATGTGCTTCAACTGGTATCGATGCTTCGTATTTGGCATGGGGGTTACTCTTAAAATGCAAATGAAGAGAGCAGTTTCTAAAAAAATCGAAATTTAACAGGCTTAAATGAGCGGAAAACGACCTAAAAACGTTCTACATTATGATTTAATTGGATTTATTCGGGTTAGAAACTTGAAATTTAGTATAGTGACAACTTTTAACCCCTTCAGGGGCAAAGTACTCTTGTAGCTAAAATATTGAAATGATTGATTGACACCAGGATTCACGAACAATTTTTTTTTAAACAAGTAAAAACTTTTCCTCATGTATCTCATAAATTCAAAATTTGATTATAAAATTGTGGTGTCATTGTGGCATTTTGGGATTAAAATTAAGTGGTATATATAATATACCGGTGCCCTTCAAGGGGTTAAGATGCAGGCGCTCAGTATAAACAGTTTATTAAAAAATCGCTAAAAAACGCGAAAAACGCTATAAATTATGTTTTTTTTCTAAATTGTTAGGGATAGAAACTTAAAATTTGATATGCCTGTTATTTTTTTAGAGGTAAATGCTTGCACAGAACTATGTTTTATCTGAAATTGCTAGGGATAGAAACTTGAAAATTTACATGGCTGTCACGTTAGAGACACAAATTTATCCACAGAACATTTTTTAAAAGTTTAGAAATTTTAATGTGTACAGGAACAAAAAAGTTTTAAAATTGCAATTTCGGTGATATCCTTACTACAGAAATTTGCTTAACTAAAAGATTGGAATTTGGTATGATGCTTACTTTAAAGATGTAAATACTCGCTTAGAACTATTTCTAAAAATTTATAAATTTCAAATGAAAAGAAAAGGAAACCTTCAAAATACGTTCTAAATTACCATTAATTTGGAATTAATTTTAGCTCTTCTCATTCATTTAAGTTTTATGTTCGCTTCATGCAGTATAAGAATGAAGTTTACTCAAAATGTGGCTTAATTAGTAATTTTTGAATTATCTATGGCAGTAAAATTCCATCTCATGAAAATAGGCCCACGAATACCACTTGGCATTTTTCCACAATTTCGTGAGCAAGGCCGCGGGTTTTGCTAGTAATTTATAAATTGAAATTTCTGTGTTAAAACATGTTTGTTTCTTCCGCGAATTATACTACGGGCATCAACCCTCTAATTCCCATGGTAAAATACGTTCTAGACATTCAGAAATTCAAAAAGTTTGAATTCATACCAGAAAATTTCAATAGTAAATATAGCCTAATTTAATGGCAAAAGGTTGGTTATGAAATAGAGTAAATATTTCCATTTTAAAATTTCTGGAATGAATATGGAATATCTGAATTAAAAAAATCTACTTAATTGGAAACAGTGGTTACGTAGCATATATACTACCATGGGCATTAGAGGGTTAAGGTGATCAAAATGTATGTAGAAAGCAAGAAAAAATTTCTTTTATTTCTTTTTTCACGTTTTATAAGTCTATCTAAAGTTTAAAATATCACAAAACTACTTTTTACTTTCTTTTATCTATAAAACAAGAAAGTATTCTAATCTAAATTTTTTTCTATTTCCTGTTTTCACTGGATTTACACGTTTTAAGGGTTAGAGATGTTGAAAAACACGTTTCTTCAAAATGTCAGTCTGTCCGTGTGTGTGTCCTCTTTGTATCATCGAAAAGTGTATAAAGTTTTGCATCGAATTGAACCAAATTTCATTTATAGGTTTTTAACTATGGCCAGCAGGTCTCACTTGAATTTGGGGATTTTTCGACGAAAGGGGGGCACTGTGATAATAATTTTTGTTCAATTTTCATTATTGTATCATCGAAAAGTTTATGAAGTTATGCAGAGAATTGAACCAAAATTTTTGTACATGTTTTTGACAATGGCCTGCACATCCCAGTTGAATGTGGGAATAGTTCGCTGCAAGCAGGCACTGTGATAGCCATTTAAAGATTTCAAATTCAAAATGGCTAAGATGTAGAACTTTGAAATTTTAGAGTGGCTGACATAGAAGTCAGTTCATACTCATTTTTGAAACATCAAATATGATAACATTATGTTTTATTCTTGAGTGTATGCATGTTTTTAAAAATGAGTATATACATGTTTCAAATTTGAGTAATTTTGATTCGGAGGCATTTTGACTATGCGACATACTCAGATTTGAGTATTTTTTGCTCAGTTTTGAAAATGTCGTCTTTAGAGTGAACGTGCGACAGCTGCTATGTCCATGGAGAACTACTATTTCCGAATAGTGATCCTTCCCTTCATGAACGCAGAATTCGTGTCATAGATAAGACGAAATTTACAATTCGGAAATTGTGGTAATATCTGCCCCTGTTCAATAAACTAATTAGTTACTTCCTCGAAATTATGCCACACTTTTGAAGAGGAGAGAACGAATGTTGAAATGGAACATCAATTTAGTGTGTCTGCTTAAATGAAATTGACAAGGTTTTGCAAACAAATAGATATATAAGTTCTATGGAAGATTAAACTAGTCAGGCAAGTACTTTTACAATTTTTTCAGTCACATAAGATGAAAAGATAATCTCAATTCCAGCTTTAATCAATAATTAAGAATATTCAACATTTACAGTGTGTTCCAAAAATGACTGGTGGATTTTGAAAGTAAATAAAAAAAAGGAACGCGATAGAAATACATCGTTTGCGGCCTTATGTTTGGGAAACCAGGGAATTTTATCCCACCAATTTGCAAATTTAGTTAACATTTTCGCCAAAAGATGGTGCTGCAGATGTGTGAGAGCTGCAGCGAAATTGAATCCTTCACATCTTTATTCGGTATTTTGCTACGCAATCTGCTAGTGAGTGCTTTTGAAAGAGTATACACTAATGAAAATGTTTATTCATTGGTACAGCGGACATTCCCTGTTTTGGAGTATCACCGCTATTTTGCAGCGCCACCTTTTGGCAAAAATGTTAACTAAATTTGCAAATTGGTGGGATAAAATTCCCTGTTTTCCCAAACATAAGGCGAAAAACGATACATTTCTATCGCGTTCCTTATTTTCTTATAGACTATCAAAATCCATCAGTCATCTTTGGGACACACTGTAATAACAACCAACCATTCCATGAAAACTATCTTTTTCCCGTTTTTCTCTTTAAGAGCCTACATCAGTCATTCGAAAAAACGTTCAAGCTAATGTTAACTCTATGGGAAGGTTCTAGTGTGATTTCTCGCTCGCATTTTAATATTTTTAAATGTTTTTTTTTTTTTTTTTTTTTTTTTTTTTTTGCATAGGATAGTTGAGGTCAATCTCCAACGTTGTTAGTTTTTACTTTTTCGATTTTGGTTTCAGTAATTTTATATAAGAGTACCTTTACTTTCAGAACCGGTCCCAACCAGTTCCAAAATTAGAAAGTGCTGCTTATAAAAAAACTGCAACTAAAAAAAAAAAAAAAAAGTAAAAACTAACAACGTTGGAGATTGACCTCTGCTATCCTATGCAAAAAAGAAAGCATTTAAAAATATTAAAATGCGAGCGAGAAATCGCGCTAGAACCTCCCCATGGACTTAACATTGGTTTGAGCGTTTCTTCCCGTGACTAGTGTAGGCTCTTAACCCTTTCAGGGGCAAGCACTTGTGCTCCTGTAACGTTGAATTCCCATCGGAATTTAGGAAAAAATTTAGTTCAATATAAGAATAAGCAATTTTCCACTTTTTCTCGTCAAATTTTAAAAAGTAAAATTTAATTAAAAGTTTCTGGTTTGAATCGGATTAAAATTAGGTGGTGTATAATATATACTACCGCCCCTGAAAGGATTAAGTCAGTTATTGATGCAATAAGCCCTTACGGAATACTGCAAAGTGTGTGCTGTGCTTTTCTGCTTTCTCGTATTGGATTAGGGAAAGTTGCGTTTTCACTTATCCTAATGCATACAAATTTGTAAAACATTTAAAATCCAACAAAGTGTATCTACATATGAAAATTCCTAAAATATATTAGTAAAAATATATTACGTGTAATATCAAAAACCGTCATGTAATAAATTGATACAGTAAAATGTGACAAAAATAATCGATGAATATCCAACAAAATGAATATACAGTGACCTCTCACTTATACGACTCTCAGTTATACGACTCTCTCGGTTATGCGCCGAATTCTCTTTGTCCCGTCCACGCTTTATGGGAAATAATGCTAAACTTCTCTCAGTTATACGACTCTTCTCTCATTTATACGACGCTTTAAACGGTTCAGGCGATTTTACATTTCTCACTGCAGAATTCATTATTATAATCATTAAAGTACAAATCATTAACGTTTATTACCTTTATCCTTTTGACTATGGTTAAAGTGTTTATCAATAATGATTAACATTTCTTATCTACCTTGGTGTGTTATTAACGATGAAATATCTGGCCGGAAGGTGGTTGTATGGAATTATTTTGTGCCTGTCATTTAACAAAACTGGTTAACAAAAATTAAATGACCACCTGCAGATCACGTCTATGTATAGTACTGAGTGAGAAATCAGGGTTATTGCAAAATGCACTTTCCTGGATCCATCGCATCCAGATATAAAAGATCTACCATTTCTGCAACAAATTAAGGTTCAATTTTTGCCAGCAATTCCTACAAACAGTTTAAAGTTGTTAGATTTATGGATTATAAAAAAATTGAAGTAAACTACAGAAGGAGTTTGATTTGTCGTTTTATTTTTGATCGGGAAAACAAAAAGGAAATAAAGCAATTTCCATTTTAGATGCTATGCATCTTATAGCATCTGAATGGAAAAATGTGACATCGCAGACAATTAAAAATTGTTTTAGGAAATGTGGTTTTCCACAAGACCAAACTGCTAGGTCAACGTATGAACCCGATTTTGAGAGCGTATGGGAATCCTTTAATGAGAAATCTTTGAGGATGTCAGTAATGAAGACATGAGCGAAGAGGGTGACGAAGATGAGAGCAATGTTCCTGCTGTTATAAATTTTTCAGAAGCAAGTGCCGCTTTAAATACATGAAAGAATTGTGTCAACCAAAATTATCATTCCCAAAATAGCTTAAAAGATTTAATAAACTTAGAAAAATACATTTCTCTTTTCGTCGACGATAGAGACAAAACACTTAATTTTTTGCGAAAATCTGATCTGTTAATCTTTAAAATAAACATAGTGGTGAATGAACTATTTTGTGAACTTTTTAAAGTATATTTTATGTTTTATTTTTTAATATTATTTTATAAATTTTGTTAAAATCTGTTCTTAATACTCAAAACTTATCGTTTTTAATATAGGTAAAATAATTAATGTATATAAAGTTTGAAACTTGAATAATAAGACGTTCTCTCACTTATACGACTCTCTCAGTTATACGACTTATTTCTACGGTCCCCTGAAAGTCGTATAAGTGAGAGGTCACTGTATTTCTTTCTTTGAAACACATGTATTAAAAAGCAATTCAAATTAATCGATTTTCACCTCCTCTGTCAAATCTTTCCAAAAAAATTGAAGAAAAAACTTTTGAAATAAATTATGAAAACATTTTTGGTTCAGAAAAAAAAATATTTTAATTGCATTCAGGATTTATTTTTATTTTCTAAACTTTTCATTGAATATTTTTTAATGAGAAAAACCCTAAAATATAAATACCACCATTAAAAACATCATTATCAAATGTAGATATAAATGACAGACAGTAACAATCAGACTTTAATTAATCCGTTTATTATACAACATATATCACAGTATGAACTTACGCTAAAAGGATTACCTAAGTGTTTTCGCCCAGAATATATTATTACATTAAAATATTATTGATATATAATCTACATGCTAGTGATATAACTTAAGTATGATAGCTGTTTTGTAGTGCAATTTATGTTATAATTTAAAGCGCATAATGCAATTAATGATTTTGTAAATTAAATCATTGTTAAAAGTAGTTTTAATAACTGATAAAGTTAGAAAACTATGACCTGACAAACATGGCCATATTATCTAATATAACTGTAGGGTTGAATTTAGACATCATTTTTGTAAATAAAGCTAATTTATTCGAGGAAATTAAAAGTATATTTCGAAATGCAGAAAATATATTTATGCCTCGCTCACATAAGCGCAAAGCTGCAATTAACATTTTCTGTAGCAAAAAATATCACCTAAGAGTAGATTATTATAATTAATAGATAATGATAAACTGAGTTCAAAATATGTTTCATTAACTGAATCAATTAGAGAAAAGATGAACATAAATTACTAGAATAACAAATATTAATGGGAATTTACATTTAAAAGTTGTGTGTGTAGATAGATTTAGGTAATCTGAAGATAAAGAAAAATTGGGTTGTCCGGAAAATTTGTTCCGGTTGGGAAAATTAATTCGTACCGGAAAATTCTATGATTTAATTATTAGACAGTAATTCCGATAGCTAATCTGTAATAACTAACGGGCAGAATTTTCCGGTACGAATTAATTTTTCCAAACGAAACGAATTTTCCGGATAACCCAATCGGTGTTGGAGAATTTATTCTTTAAAATATATAAGATTATTTCTGCTACACTTAGGCAAATACAAGGTTAGATTAAAAACTTTCTGAAACAAACAGTATTGAGCAAAATTTAGATAGTAAGCCATTGGTATTGCGGCTACTGATGGATATTCTAGCATCGCATCTGAGCGCATAACAGAAAGCTTAAGACAGAACTATTTTTCGCTAATTTGTAATGATAGTATCTTATTTGAGATGTGAGTGTTTATAAAACTTTACAAATATATATTTTTTATTAAATGCAGATTGCATAGCTCAGTAACATCCGCATTTGATCCCAGGTGGTCTTCCCACCTGGTAGTCACTCTAAGAGAATAGCGTCAAAGTGACGTGACTTTGACGTCACAAATGTCACAGTCACAACACTAAGCATAATGTGACTTATTTAATTTTTCACATTGTGATTCTTAAATTACCATCAATTCGTGATGCATTGGAAACTATTTTGACCAATTTTTAAACATTTGCAACTCGTCACTAAATGAGATTTATCGACGTTGAAGGATAGACTCATCTGCTACGTCTTAGAGAGTATTGATTACAGTAGCATTTTGGTTTTCTATTGTATGTTGATCGCGGCATTTTGGATTTGAATTTTCATCTCTACGTCAAGTAATGCATATTTATTTCCCAGTATTCGTTTTTCTTAGCAGGGTTTCATTGATTTACTTCACGATTTTTTTTTTTTCATGCAATTTTAAAATTTCACGAAACGTGCTTTTAATGAACCACGGTTGTTGTGTACAAAATGTGTGTGTTACCTGCAGCTCGACACTAAATGCGATATATCGACATGGAAGGATAGACGCATCTGCTACGTCTTTGAGGGTATTGATTACATTACAATTTTGGTTTTCCGTTGTATGTTGATCACGATATTTTGAGGTCGAAACTTCACCTCTACGTCAAGTATTACATATTTATTTCCCAGTATTCGCTTTACTTAGGAGGGTTTAATTGATTTACTTGGCGATTTTTTTTCATGTAATTTTAAAAATCCACGAAACCGTTAATTACGGTTGTTATGTACAAAATATGTGTGCTACATGCAGCTCGTCACTAAATGCGATATATCGACGTGGAAGGATAGGCTTATCTGCTACGTCTTTGAGAGTATTGATTACAGTAGCATCTTGGTTTTCCGTTGTATGTTGATCACGATATTTTGGGGTTGAATCTTCACCTTTACGTCAAGTAATATATATTTATAGCGATATATAGTATTTGCTTCTCTTAACAGGGTTTCATTGATTTACCTTGCAATTTTGTTCATGTAATTTTAAAATTCACGAAACGTACTTTTAATGAATCACGGTTGTTGTGTACGAAAGATTGTGTGTTACCTGCAGCGAGCTTCAGAAATAATGATTCCCTACACTCTAAGAAATTTCCGTAAAATTCGGAGATTTGACCGTAAAATTATACGGGCAACTCCCTTCTTTGAAAAAAAAGTCCAATAACCGTATTTTATAACAAAATGCTGTAAAATTCAGAGTGTCCGCAGCTTAAAAAACGGTCACTGCCATTATTCTCCAAAAAAGGCCTCTTCCCGTAAATTAAAACTACTACTTTCGCAGTGAGCACCTGCTATTGGCTGTTACAGATCATACGTCACGAGGAATTCAAGGTCGGCCTTCGCCAAAGCCAAACAAGAAGGACGCTTACTGAAAACATTTGTATGGTGGCGTGGTTGTGAACAACGTTTTGTTGGATATTATATATAAGTATGTTATTTAATTTTCTTTTGTTATATCATGCACAATATTCAGCTTATCGTTTAATGTATAGCATCTTGTTTCTTAATATATATTTGTGTGTCAGCATCCATGTAAAGAGAATATGCCTATATGTCATTCCATGAATTCCGAAATGTCCTGCACGTGACACTTATATAAATAGATATATTTATTTACTTGTTAGAATATCAACAATGCATTACAACTAACAGAAAAACCATGTATTTTCATATTAGCATAGTTGTTTTAATCTGAGGGTACAATAACATTGTTAAAATAGCAGTAATATGTTGTAAAAAAGTTGTTCCACACGTGACATGGAATGCCTAATTTGTTTAAACTTGAGAAATAAATAGCAATTCGTAGAAATACAGGATTCGGTTTTATAAGTTATTTTAGTTCAAAAATTGATTCAGTTGTTTTGCTAACGATTTCCTAAAAAGATTTCAAATCTAATCGGTGTTTATATGTCGGTAAATAATATTTTGCCGCTAATATTCATTTCAATATATTTTTGTTTACATAAATTAAGTTACGATGAAGGGGAGAGCGGGGTACAATGGACCACCCCCTAATGTTTTATTTTTATTTATTAATTAAAGGTTGTATATAAGATAAATAACTTTTTTGCAAAGGCAAAATTGTTTTTATTTAAAGTTAATATGCATAAAAGAACTTTCAATAATATTTTTATCAGAATAAATTGAACTTTCAACATGGGGTACAATGGTCCACTATTCGCATTGCTGCTATAATGTAGAATTTTCAAAATATTTAACAATGCGTATTCTCTATGAAATATTTGTAGTTATTAATCTATTTAGACTCAGTGTTATTGTAATGTTGCCTTCCCCCCCCCCCCCACATACACACAGACTCAAAAGTCTCTCAAGAAAATTTCAGGCTTATAAATAAGTATTTTATGATTTGCAATCTGCTATTATTTTAAAAATATGATAAATTTTGGTTTTTTTTCTGTTTTGCTTTTTTTTTTTTCCCCTCAAAATGTTACTTGCAAATTTGCATTATGTTATTTTAGCAGACCACTGTGCGGGGTATGCTGGTCCACTTTACGGATGTTTTTCCACTTTTTTTTTTCCTTTGCTTCAGAAAGACTAAACTTTGAATTTTATTTACTTTGCGAATTGAACTTCTTGTTTATTTAAATGAAAATAAGTCTTCCGATTTTGAAAGATAGTTGTGAAATAACATTGTTATTTAGCTCATGTTGTTTACAGCCAAACTAATTTGAAGTTTTCTTGATTATTAACAATCAGCTTATTTTATTAAAATATAGTAAAGAAAATTTCTTGTTTTATAAGTTATAATGCATTTTAATTTATTAAGAATGTGCTGTGAAAAGCAGAATGTGATATTAATACATTATCAAGCCTTGAAATTCATTTTTTCTTGAAGCGGAGTCTTATCTCTTAACATTTATAAATAGAGGGAAGTTGAACTGTTTGGGAGAAAGAAAAAAAAAATCTTTAAACTCTACTGTTAATTTACATCGTTTTTGAAAAATTTGTGTTATACAAACATTGCAAAATTTCATTGAAAAAATTTAAATCGACAGCTCAGAATAATTATGCAAAATGTTTATTTTTATTAAGTCAACTCCTAATTTCTATGAATGACAATTATTATTTACATTTCTGTTCCTATATATGTAACCTTGGAATGAAGAAAATTTTTGGTACTTTTCGGTTAGCCGTGCGCGAGTGATATATCTACATATATAAATACATATGTATATGCATATATATGGATATTCATACATATATGTGTGTACATATATGTATGTATATATAAATTCTGTTTAAAAAAACTTTTTCCTTAAAAAATCAGATCGCAGTGTTCCATTTGCACAATTTAATGTGTCTGCATTGATGGCATTAACTGATGGCATTGGTACTATCCTTTGATCTATTGTTATATTATCTAGTACTGTTAAAACAGACTGAAGAATA
Organism: Maratus michaelseni; assembly: GCA_963931845.1. Lineage (NCBI taxonomy): Eukaryota > Metazoa > Arthropoda > Arachnida > Araneae > Salticidae > Maratus > Maratus michaelseni. Next base: position 77,408,520 of record OZ007595.1, on the reverse strand, counting down.
TTACCTTTCAGACTATCACAAAACTTGCTTAATTCACTAACTATAATTTGAATGGTGCTGGCAGGAATATTGTGTTTACACTGCAATCTTAAATAAAATTGATTCAAATCTTTAATTCTGTTATTTAGTTCATTGTTAATTTTAATATCTAAACATGGCTGACAGTCATTTGATTGATCATCTACAGTTGGAATAATATTGCTGCTATGTGCCTGTTGATTACAATACAAAATTTGTTTCTTATAGATACATGAGAACAAAATGATGTGTAATGACTGTATTGTCTTGTACAAGCTTCATATGGACAGTTAATGGTGGTGAAAATCTAATTGGATTTTCTTTGAGATATGCATTTGAAAGTGCAATAAAGGAAAAGCTAACAGAACTGATAAATTATGCGAGAAGCATAGATAAAGAAAAAGAAATTTGATTTGAATCCACCACATGTCTATCAGCTACAAATGTTGTGTATGCTGTTTTGAGAGCTTCTTATGTGTGAAAATCTGAGGTAAGTCATATATGTATGTGTGTGTGCATGCGCATTTGACTTTTTTCTGAGAAGTTAAGGACTTTCTTTTTGGTAAAAATATTTTCACTTAATTTTCTCAAAGAAAAAAAATTCTATATCTTTTTATTTTGTTTTGTCCTTTTATGCAAATTTACACATTTTTCATTTATTCTTGAAAAGAGGATCGTCAGTTTAGTAGAAATAATCCAGGAGGTGACCGCATAAAAACCAGGGCTGGGTTTTTGCTGGCAGAAACTGGCAACAACTGGCATAAACATATTTCGTGACATAATCAGACTTTTTTAGTTGTATTAAATTTCCTAAGTAAATTTTAGTATGGATAAATAACAAATAAAATACTGTGGATAGTTTTAATTTAAAATAAATAAATTTGCATTAGAAAAAATGAGTAATGTAACAGATAAAATTTTTCTTATAATATGGTTGTGTAATTTTATATATAAACAATTATTAGAGTATTTAAAATCTCAGTTTAAAATTCAAAATAGAAAACTATATATCCAATACTTATTTTAAATTAAAAAGAAAAGAAAAACAATCAATACTTGCTCAAAATACTTTTCTGTAATTTAACATAATTTAATAATAACTGTAAAATATCTTTCTCATAGAAATATTATACAGCTCCAAATCAAAAAATTAGAATAATTAATTCCATTCATATTTGGAATTGCATTTAGCTTTATTTCACTGTACTACAATTGAAAAAGAACAGCGATGGATGTTTTAATACATTTGCATGTTATTAAAGAAAATTAAAACTGTAAAATATTAAACTATGAGTGAATATTTTATTTTGTAAAATTATTTTCATTATTCAAAATATTATAATACTAAAATAGGTGGTTCAAAAAATTAGAATACTTATGAATTATCTTGATTGGTTCAGAAGGTTGCATAAAATAAGCATTTTTGACACAATAGATATTGCGCCAGAAAACAAAGTTGAGCTTCTTTCCAGCATAAAGTCGCATGGTCATGTCTGGGCAGAAAACATTGTGAACCACCTGTAGCTAGCTTGGCAAAGCGAGTTCGTGATGTTATAAAATGTAAAGGTGATGCTACAAAATATTAAAGAATAACCATTTTTCCTTTTTTTTAACACATATTATTTACAATGCAATATTCTAATATTTTGAACCAGGTAAATGGTTATTCTAATATTTTGATTTTTTTCTAAGTGTGAATAATTATTTTATTTTTTGTATTATTTTCTTTAATTTTAATGCTAAAAGATTCTACAAACAATGCAGATTCTTACAGTATTAAGTTTTATCATGTATTACTTTTTGTATAAGCGATACTACATGAAAAACCTTTTTTCACAATTCCTTTTTTCTATTATTCTAATTTTTTAACTTGGAGCTGTAGTTATATGTGGATCTTGTAATTCCGTGGATTTAAAAACATTTCATTTAAATACAGTATTCAAAGGAACAAATCAGACTTTTTTTTTTTAAATTTAAGACTTTTAGTTGAAAATGTTCTAACCATATTCCATATAGTAGATAATCTTTAAGTTATTGTATTATATTATTTATTTAAAAATTCTCCGAACAGTGATTAGTTAATATTAGCCAAATTTACAGCAATAAAGGAAATACCCCATATCCTGAAAATGTATAATGATTATAGTGTTTTTGTACCATAATTTGCCATACAGCAAATTTAATTATTTTTTTTAATAGCATTTATTGTATTTTCTGTTTCTACACACACTGCTTCTTTATCCAAAATCAGTCTTTTTCTACAGTTTTAAAAATGACTTTTAAAAAATATAAATATAAAACTAAACTTAAATTTACATTAATTTTGCATGTGGGTTTTTCTTACCTTTTTCTATGTTTTATAGATAAATTTTTATGTATCGAGTAAATAGTTTTTATGAATTATGGCATATATTATGCATTTATATTCAAATAACTTTTTATAGATCACTTATAAATTAATTTGTCTTTAAATATGCTTAAAAAATGAAATATTTGCAACTACTCTGTATTAGCAGAGTACTCGGCTGAAATTTGGCTGAGTACCGAGTACTCTGCAAATTGGCAGAGTAGGCCGAATACCGAGTATATACCGAATACTCGCTACGGCTCTATATTCTATTATATTTTCATATCATCTAGCAATGCATGTTAATGTATGGCCTGGTAGCAGAAAGTTCGAGACAGGCGACGGGTGTTGCAGTTTTTTCTCCTTACTGCAGATTTCTTTTCCATGGAATTTTCTTCGGCTCTCTGTGGCAAAATTTGTCCACAAACAAGTTTTAAAAAGGTGAGTTTCGTAAATTCTCTTATTGGTTTGGGGAAAAAAGCGTCAAATTTGCCAATCGGTAATAGGAAAATATCACTAATTTCGCCAATCGATTGAAGGAGAACAGTGCGAAATTTGTCAGTCTGCGAAAAAGATTGCGAAATTTGTCAGTCTCCGAAAAAGATTGCGAAATTTGTCAGTCTGCGAAAAAGATTGCGAAATTTGTCAGTCTGCGAAAAAAATTGCGAAATTTGGCAGTCTGCGAAAAAAATTGCGAAATTTTGCAGTCTGCGAAAAAAATTGCGAAATTTGGCAGTCTGCGAAAAACTGCGAAGTTCGTCAGTCTGTGAAAAAAAAAACTGCGACGTTCGTCGGTTTGCGAAAAAAACTGCGAAGTTCGTCGGTCTGCGAAAAAACTTCAGACATGCGTCGGTCTGCAACAAAAATTTCGACATCCGTCGGTCTGCAAAAAAATTTCAACATGCGCCGGTCTGCGAAAAAAATTTCGACATGCGTCGGTCTGCGAAAAAAACTTCGACATGCGTCGGTCTGCAAAAAAAACTTCGACATGCGTCGGTCTGCGAAAAAAACTTTGACATGCGTCGGTCTTTTTAAGTCTATATTTGTATTGATTTAATAAAATAGTTTGTGAAAATCTGTACTTTTCAAATATTATATTTTTAATTGCTCAATCATTTATAAGGCAGTCTCTTGAGTCATGCCAAAAGTGATATTTTGAACTGGTTTGGTAAGAATGTTCCTACCCTGCAGCAGCACTTTTAAAACTAATTTTCGGTGTATTCTCTGACAGAATGCCAAAAAAAAGGGCCTAAAACAAATGTTTATTATTAATACTTAGACTTTTTGATAAAATTGAACATGAATTTTTTATTAATGGCTATAAATTCTAATTATTAATTATGTATTGTCTTTAATAAATCAAATTGTAAAGTAGTAAAGTCTAGTGTGCTATATGTAGCAGCAAACTATCTTGATAATGAAAATTTTATGGCACTAAACATTTCGAAGCAATTAAATTGTGGGAAATAGAGTATGTCTAAATTACTTTTTATTTTCAATAAAACAGTTAAAAATGGAGAATCCAAAATAGTGTTCTCTGTGGAATCTAAAATTGAATAAAATGCTAAAGTTTTTTGTAATGTTTGAAGTTAAATTTTTGTTCTGAAATTAAATTATCACATTCATTTTAAAGAATAAAAATTAAGAAATTAATAAAGATTAATTATTAAGTTATTATAAATTTCTTTGAGGTAAAGCTATAAAATAGAATTAAAATTTCTAGAATAACTAATTGTAATAAATTAAATATGCATTTTAAAATATTTTTTCTCGCATTTAATGATTGGCACCTGTGTGCACCCACACACATTGCACAATAGGTCGTCTCATCTCTGGCAGGTCATGTAATTCAAGAGCCCTGTTTGTGTGTAATACTATGCATTTAATTTGTTTGTCTTTAATTCTGTTATAAGTTATTCAAACTTTTTTTTTTTTTTGTTTATTCTCATTGTATTTCTTTGTATTTTTATAGAGTCTTGTTTGGGATAAATCCGCATTCTAAAGGAATAAAAATGGAAAAGAGATTTGGAAAGAGGGTTGATGTTCATCCGAAAGTTTTAAAACTCATTAATGAAGTGGAGTATTTTCTAAGTGGAGTATTTGAATGTAATTGTTATTGTAAATATTTGTACATCATTTATCATATTTGTAATATTGTAAATAAATTTTTTGTCACTTTCAATTATTTGTCTTTACTGTTCATATATATAGAAATATTACTTTTTTTTCTGAAAGAATTTATTTTAAATGAAAAATACTCATCATTTTTCAGAAATTTTGTCCAGATTTTAATTTGTCAGTTTTTCTGATAGTTCCATGTTAGAAGATTTTATTGTATTTCCTAAATATTAATTTTCATTTTTAATAATTATATTCTGAAACATCTCTATTTCTGCCAGATTATTACACAAAAGTGGAATTGTTGAATGAATTAATTTACAGTGAATTGTTTAAATTCAATAATTTTTTTAAATGGTTAAATTAACCAATTAGTTTGCAACATAAAGGATGGTTCGTATCTATGTATTTATAACATTAAGGAGCACAGTCTACTGAAAAAAAGTAGACTGCTCAGTTAATTGTGCTCCAGTAATTTATGCTCATTATATCGTTGATAAATTTAAAATATCTAGGCACAAACTTCGTTAATGTGTGAACTCTTAACCTCTTGGGGACAAACGACTAGTATACATGCTGCTAAAGATCTCAGAATACTCGATTGCTCTCAACAGTTATCTTTTATTGTAAACTTTGGCTTATTCAATCATAGCATTTCTGCGATTCAATTTGTAGAAAATTTCTGTTTACAGAAATCAATGGCAAAAGATTAAAAGTTCTGTAAAGTGTGCTCTCGTTGCGAAGTGGTTAATAACCAAAAAGGGAAGTTTTTGCAATTATGTCTTGCAGAGCACAATAGATGCTGCATGCTTTATTCTTTGCAATGGATGTACAATTTGAGCTTTGTTTCACTGCAAAGACAAAAAATCCTAATAGCAAGAAGTTAAACTTGAAAAGTCTTATCACCATGGAAATGATTTGTCCCACATTCACCTGATTTGGGAGAGAGGTTAATTAAAAATTTACAGGCACTACCATTTGTCTCCTGTTGTGAAATAGTTTTAAATTACATCCATCTTGTCCAAATCGTAAATACGATTGAGATCTTAATAAAAGTTGTTCTATATATAAGTTAGTTAAATAACATAATAGAAAATAAGTATTAACACTTTAAAATTCAGAAATTTAACACTATTTTGTTTCTAAGAAATTCGTTTTAAAACCAAAATTTATAAAATAGTTGTGAAGTACATGTTAAGCCTTATCTGATTGTCTTTCTTATTTGGCTAAAAGAACTCCATAATTGATTCTTTCTAATTGTTGGGATATATTTTTTGCTTAAATATGCATAATGTTTATATGGTTATAATTAAACATCTCTCATATTGAATTTGTTATTTATCATGGGAAAATTGATTGCAATGTGGTTAGTTTTTTCAACATAAAACAAAAATTAATGAATATAATGAGTTGAAATTTTGAATTTGCATATTTAAAGCTTCTAGAAAGTTTATCAATCATTTTTATAGGTTACAATTCAAATATTTTTTTAAATATCTGCTTTTGAAAATTTTGAAATAAACATGAATTGTCACATATATTCAAATATTTTTTGAAAATATCTGCTTTTGGAAATTTTGAAATAAACATGAATTGTCACACACACACACACACACATATATATATTGATTGCAGAAATAGATTTCTAGAAGCTTTAAATATGCAGATTCAAAACTACAGATTACTGCAACCTGTAACTTTTTCCCAGCGATAAATAACAAATTTAACGTCATTGCTAATCTCCTCATACCAGTCATATATTTATCCGATCAGAGTATAACTGCTTGAAGAAGTAAGCTGAGCAGAGCCCAGTTTATACCCTGTCAAAGGCAGCAGTGTCCCCAAACTACCCACTTGGGGTCTCTGAATTGCCCAGGTGAAGCCCGGCTATGCAAGTCCAATGACTTGCTAATTTTACGGGCAGTGATCTTAAATTAATAAGGACCATATTAATTTATGGTCAGTGGACATAAAAAAATGAAGACAACTTTTACGAGCATAATGTTAATTTACAGTCACTGAACATTAAAAAATGAAGATATATTTTACGAGCATAATGTTAATTTACGGTCACTGAACATTAGAAAATGAAGATATATTTTACGAGCATAATGTTAATTTACGGTCACTGAACATTAAAAAATGAAGATATATTTTACGAGCATAATGTTAATTTACGGTCACTGGATATAAAAAAATGAAGCCATCTTTTACGGGCATAATATTAATTTACGGTCACTGGCCTTTAAAAAATGAAGCAAATTTTTACGAGCATAAAGTTAATTTACGGTCAGTGACTTTAAATTTTACGGGTAAACTTGTTAATTTACGGTCAGTGACTTTAAATTTTACGGGCAAAAGTTTACGGGTAAACTTGTATTTTTATGGTCATGACAGCTTTACGGTCATAACATTATTTTTACGGTCAGTGACTGGCACACATTTTGCCAGTCACTGACCGTAATTTAGCAGTGAAATTTCTTAGAGTGTACCCCATATTGTCAATTCAGTGAAAAAAATTATTTTCAATACAGTGGGTTACTATCGAGTGATAAGATCGTTTAGTGAATCTCATTTATTAAACGTCACCTCCTTCAGTCATTAGAACTGTCTTTCTTAGATTGTTGGAAGTAGAGTTATTAAATACGCTTCTGCTTAATTTACCTTTCCTGTCACATTTGCGGAAATACAAGATGTCACTCAGGGGACCTTTCAATAAAAAGTATTAATTAAAAAGTAGAGGAAAAATAATTTCAAGAAAATATTTCTCATTATTCTATTTTTTTCCATAAGATAAAGTTGAGAAATTAACACATTAAAGCCTACTGATACCATTTGGTATCAGGATAACTGCCCTCCATTTATGTTGTTTGTATACCAGTATATTTTAAGAGAAATATTTTCTTTATCTGGTGAAAGAAACTCCCTAATAAAAGGTGTCTAAAGTTGCTACTTTGAAAAATTGGTATGAAATGGAATTTTTGCATTTTAATGAGAAAAATAATTCCTGCTTTAATGGGTTAAGAAAACAAACAAAAGGAAAACCCAGAAAAAACAGCTTTAGTTTTATAAATTAAAAGAAAGATAAATTTTCGAGAACAAGCAATTACAAATACACATTCATTGCTTTTGCCCAAACTAAATGACAGCATAGATGATAGAAAGAGTCCTTTTTCTGAAATTGATTCTTTAGGAGAATGGTAATTTAGGTTCAAAAATATGGATCTAAAAGTATTAGCACCCTTAAAATATGAATTTAATTATAAGTAACCTAAATTCACGCAATAACAAATTGAAAAGCTTTAAGCAAGTGGATGATTTACAAATCCTCAAACTTTTTTATTGTAAAACTCTCAAGTTAAATATGAAATTTTCTTACTTTCTTGGCCACAATGTCTTGAAGGAATTTCGGAAACTCTGATAGAAATAACATTTATTTGATGACGAAATAAGCATCATTGCTGTCATACGTTGGTTTTGCTCCAAAGCAAAAAAACATTCAGCTATATAGAAGTGAAGTAGAAACGTAATAATATTAGTTTTTGAGGAAAATAACAGAGGTCCAAATTTGTGCACCTCAGGTTAGAAGAGGTTAAAGTAACATTTCGGGAATTACGAGGTATATCCACAAAGAAAGTTCCGTTTCTATTTCTATCCGCAGAAGCGCTGCGATCGCAGTTCCGAGCATGCGCGGCAGTTACTCTGACTGAAGGAGAAGAAATATACGCCATTTTCAGATCGCTGCTGCCGACTTGTTATTTGTAGTGCTGCTTTAGAATGTCAGCCTTAATTGAAAATGCCGCCGCTTGTGAAATCAGATCTGTGATTTGTTTTCTCAATGCAAAGAAAGTTAAACCAAGTGAAATTTATCGGCAAATCTGCGAGGTTTACAGACAAAGTGCTATCAGTGATTCAATGGTTAGAAGCAAGACCTCCTTATCATAATATCAGACCTCTCAATCAGTAAGTTGCCTTTGACCGCTATACTTGTCCTGCTACTAGCGCCATCAATCGTCAGTAATAGTATTTACGACACGAAATCACACGAAATTTTTTCACAGCTCCATTTGTTCTATGCATTTGCTTATGAACTAGTAGTTTTCCTACCACTAAAATTTTATAGTAAATTTTATCTTATTAAATTGACAAGATCGTGTGATTACATGACGAAAAAAATTCTATTAAATTTTAGTGGTAAGAAAAAAGCGTAAGAGTTGGCAGCTATGCGGTAGCAGACCAGCTAGATTTTTCTATTATATATTTGGATACCAGTTTTTTAGTAGAGACAATTTTGTTTTGTTTGATCGGAGAATTCTGGGATTTAAAAGAACAACATTTTCTCTAAAAATATACTGGTGTTCAAAAATCCCGAAACATGGCAACTGTGCGGTAGTATCCACCAGGCGGCGATACTTTCCGGAGAAAGTCAATTAATAATTTGGCAATTACCACGGACATTTTCTCCCATACACTTTCTCCGGATTGTCAAGTCTGATCTATGATAAGGGAGTCTTGGTTAGAAGATACGTCAGACAGTTTAATGAAGGGCGTGATCAAGTGCACGATGAAGAACGAAGTGGACGCCCGTCTTTGGTTACTGATGAACTGGTTCACGCAATTGACGAGAAGGTTAAGCAAAACCGTAAGTTTACAATTAGTGCTCTTGCTATTTAATTATCGCAAATCTCACGATCACATGGTTGAAAACACAGGCGGCAACCTTCTATGAAGAAGGCATACAAAACCTTGTGGCACGCTACGACAAGTGCCTACAAAATTTCGGAAGCTATGTAGAAAAGTAGTTTCACAGTCGTAGATTTTTGTACAATAAATATTTTTTTTTGTATCTGTACACGTTTTTTTATATAACCAAACGGAACTTACTTTGTGGATATACCTCGTATATTTTTCTTTTAATACAGTTCATCAAAGCATTCAATTACAAAATTATTTACTAAATGTGGTTAATATTAATCCTACATTTTCACAATCTTCTCTTCTTTAATAACCTCCTATCATTCTCCAGCTCCAAAAATTCTTAGAAAATTCCTTTCAGAATGAGTTACCGCCATCAGTTTAAAAATGAATTTCAGTTGATTTGTATTATACTCTGAAATATTTCTCTGTTGTACTGGAGATGTGATGATTTAGGTTACATCTAAACAATACACGGCGACATTTTTATATAAAAAAACAAAACAAAAATGAATTAAATTTCTAATTAAATTTTCAACAGAACTGAAACTGCGCTGTAAATTAATAATACTAACAAAAGATATGAATCTTCACTTTGCTAATTTTTCACTTGGTTGCGTTATTTAGCAAAGTGAAAATTAATTCAAATCCTTTGTCAGTATCAAAAATAAATTACCTAAAATAAATAAAATTATCAAAACCATCTTTACGTAAACTGATTAATCTTTTGAAATAATATTTTATAAATAGTAAATCTCAGAAATGTAATATATACTTTTAGAAACTGCAAAGTGGAAGATGTTTAAGTACAATTTTATGCGACTAAATTCACGTTTCGGGAAATATATCTTTCTTTTATTACAGTACATCAAAGCATTCACTTTCAGAAATTTTTATTGACAGTGCTTAGAATTACTCCAGTTTCTCCGTCTTTTCTCTGTTTTAATAATCACATTCAGCTCATTCAAAGAAATCCATGAAAATTACTGAATGAGTTACAGCCATCAGAGTAAATGTGAATTACAGTAGATTTTTATAACGTTTTGAAATATTTCTCTTTATTAATGACTATTGTTATGGAGTGATCGAATTGAATTTAAACAATTCCCGATAAAATTTTTAAATTATCTAAAATAAAAGAAAATTAGAAAACGTCTTTAGATAAACTGTCTAATCTCTTGAAATAAAATATAATAAATAGTCAATCTCAAAAACGAAATGCATACTTTTCACAAACGGTAAAATGGAAAGCGTTTAAGTACAGTTTTATGCGTTTAACTTCTTCAGACATCTACAAATACACATTCATTGCTTTTGCCCAAACAAAATGACACCAGACAGGAAGAGCCTTTTTTCTGAAATTGATACTATAGAAGAATGGTAATTTACGTTCACAAATATGGATCTAAAATTATTAGCACCCTTAAAATATGAATTTAATTATCAATAACCTAAATTCACGTATTAACAAATTTAAGGGCTTTAACACCTTCAGGGGCAAAGTACTCTTGTAGCTAAAATATTGAAATGATTGGTTGACACCAGGATTCACGTACGAATTTATTTTAAAATAAGTAAAAGTTTTTCCTCGTGTACCTTATAAATTCAAAATTTGATTATAAAATTCTGGTGACATTGTGGCATTTTGGGATTAAAATTAAGTGGTATATATAATATACCGGTGACCTTCAAGGGGTTAAACGAGTGAATGATCTGCCAATCCTCATTTTTTTTAAATTGTAAAACTCTTAAGTTAAATATGGAAACTTCTTATTTTCTTGGCCGCAAAGTCTGGAAGGCATTTCGGAAATTGAGATGGAAGTAATGTTTATTTTATAAAGAAATAAGCATCGGTTCTGCCATATATTGATTTTGCACCAAAGAAAAAAAACATTCAGCCAGCGATGGCTCGTGACTGGATTTATTTGGGGCACTGGATGCATGGCTGTCAATTTTATTTTTCTCTTACCAGTATTATTAAAAAGAAATAGCTATTTTCATTTATTGGCTGAAGGTTTTCCGTTAAGTACGAAAAAGTTTCCTTGTAAAAAATAATGGTATGAAAATAGTAAATTTTACAGTTAAGCAAGCATTTATGGCCCCATCCCCACCCCCCTCCCCCCTCCCCCCGAAAAAAAAATGAAAAAAAGACACCCACGAGCTCAAATATCAAAGAGCTTACCTTTTATAAGGAAAATAATAGAGGTCCACATTTGTATACCTCAGGTCTGAAGAGGTTAAATGAAACTTTTGGGAATTATTTTTTTCTTTTAATACTGTTCAACAAAGCATTCACTTCCAAAATGATTTACTTAATGTGGTTAGAATTTCTCCTAAGTTTTCACAGTCTTCTCTTGTTTAATAACCTCCTATCAATCTACAGCTCATTCGAAAAATTCTTTGAAAAATTGCTTTCAGAATGAGTTAATGCCATCAGATTAAAAAATGAATTGCAGTGGATGTGTATAATGCTTTGAAATATTTTTCTTTGTTAATGACTTTTGTTATAGAGATGAAGTGATTTACCGTAATTTCGCGCGTATATGCCGCAACTCAGACAATTCGATTTCCTACCAGAATTTATTTTAAATAAAATGTGACTTACTTCTGCTTAGCACTTATTTGACTTCTTATTTTCAATAAAATTTCCGGTTTGAAAAAGACTGAACTTGGGTGCGGCGCATACGCGCGAAATTACGGTACGTTAAATTTAAACAATACACGGCGAAAATATGAAATTAAAAATCAAAAATAATAAATTATCTAATATAACTAAAATTTTCAAAAACCTCTTTAGTTAAATTTACTAATTTCTTAAATTTAAATATTATAAAAAGTCAATCTCAGAAACAAAATTTATACTTTTGAGAAACGGTAAAATGAGATGTTCAAGTACAATTTTATGTGCTTAAATTAACTTTTTTGAAAAATATGTCTTTCTTTTATTATAGTTTATAAAAGCATTCATTTTCAGAATTATTTACTGGCAGTGGTTAGGATTACTTCGAGTTTTTCATTCACTTCTCTTGTTTATTATTAATTTATTATAAGTTTTAAATTAAAAAAAAATAAAAAAGAAACATTATCTAAAATAAATAAAATTTTCAAAAACTCATAAATGTAATATATACTTTTCAGAAAATGCAAAATGAAAGACGTTTAAGCACAGTTTTAAGCATTTAAATTAACCTTTAGCGAAAGTATATCTTGCTTTCATTACAGTTCATGAAAACATTCATTTTCAGAAATATTTAGTGACAGGGGTTAGAATTTCTTCTCTTGTTTAATAACCTCCTGTCATCCTTCAGCTGATTCAAAAATTTCCTTGAAAATTACTTTCAGAATGAATTGCCACCATTAAAGTAAGTAAGAATTAAAGTGTATTTGTATTATCCTTTGAAATATTTATCTTTGTTAATTACTTTTGACACGTAGAGGGGATGTTTCAGTTTAAATTTACACAACTCCCGACGAAATTTTTTTACGTTTTTCAACCACAAGACAAAGTAGAGAATTTAAAAGTGAACAGAAAATTGCCTCCAGACTGAATTTAACGCCATCAAAGTAAATACAAACTATATATCTGATATAAAGAAAATCTTCGGTGGATAAATATACACTAAAATCCAACGTTTAACACACAATATCGAACTGTAGCACAATGAACAGACGTATGTTTCGTGAGTAACTTGGACTCACATCATTAGTGTCAATAAAACCAAACATTATATCCCCCCAAAAGACATGAAACAGAGTTGAAAAACCCAAATGACAGGTGCGTATGAGCCAAATAACAGGTGACAATGTCAGTATGCACACAGTAAATCAACCCTTTCTGGGTTGATTTACTGTGTCATAGTGCATCACTTCCGGCTTAATCTTATTGGTTGCTCATACGTGATGAGCTTTCGGTGTATTGTTGTCTGTCATTTGGGGTTTTCGACTTTGTTTCATGTCTTTGGGGGGATATAATTTTTATAAACAAGAATGAAGATCCCTGATATCTACAAAAACAACTTCAGTTTCTAAACTGACTGATGAATAATTTGAAATTTTCGTAGGAGGTTGTTAAGATTTAAACTGAATCAGTTTTTTTTTCTATAAAAACACTTAATAACAAACAGAAATCTTTCAAACTGAAAGAGAAATGCTCCGGATTTCGTTTTTACTCTGATGACAGTAAGCTCATTCTGAAAACAAGTTTCCAGAAATTTTCGGAATGGGCAAGAGAATAAAAAAATAATAAACAAGAAAAAGTGGTGAGAAACTGGGAGTAATACTAACCACACAATGTAAATAATTCTGAATCATGTGATAAATTGCAAAAAAAGAAAGAAATATTTTCCGAAAGAGTAAAACCTAATCGCAAAAATTTTTCTTTGAGCGACACCCTTTTTCCATTTTCCGGGTAAATTATTTTTGACTTATGAGATTGGCTATTTATAAAAGCCAGTTTTGGAAAGAAAAATTAGTTTATGTAAAAAATACTCTTCGTAAATTGTATTTATCTTAGACATTATGGAATTTTTTACTGTTTCAAAGATTTAAATAAGGAATATTTTTTTATGCTTCAGAATTTATCTTTTAAAGCGCTTTATTTTAACCCGGGAGTAGTCGTGCCAGATATGACATACATATGGTCCGTACGGCTTTTACAATTGTCACCACTATTTTTGAAACAGAGTCGAAAAACCCAAATGACAGACAACAATACACCGAAAGCTCATCACGTATGAGCAACCAATAAGATTAAGCCGGAAGTGATGCACTATGACACAGTAAATAACGCAGAAAGGGTTGATTTACTGTGTATATACTGACATTGTCACCTGTTATTTGGCTCATACGCACCTGTCATTTGGGTTTTTCGACTCTGCTTCATGTCTTTGGGGGGGGGGGATATAATTTTTAGTTTTATTGACACTAATGATGTGAGTCCAAGTTACTCACGAAACGTACGTCACAACACACGTTGTGCTACAGTTCGATATTGTGTATTAAATGCTGGATTTTAGTGTATATATATCTGTTGTTTTATAATTTAACCCGTGAGAAATCGCGAATTCCCAAGGTGTGAATGGTTTTTACGTTGTCACCAATAAATACAAATAATAATCGCCATCTTATTTAGCTGGTGGCAATTATGCGATCCAAATTATGCGATAATGTAAAAGGAAAATTACATTCTGAAAAATAGTGGTGAGAATTCTAAAAGCCGTACGGACCATATGTATGTCATATCCGGCGCGACTACTCCCGGGTTAAAATAAAGTGCTTCAAAAGATAAATTCTGAAGCACAAGAAAATATTCCTTATTTTATTTTTGAAACAGTAAAAAGTTTCATAATGTCTAAGATAAATACAATTTCCGAAGAGCATTTTTTACATAAACTAATAACTACATATAATATATACTAATAATTACATAAACATTTTTTACATAAACTAAACCAGTTTTGGAAACTGGCTTTTATACTCGTAAATAGCCAATTTCATAAGTCAAAAATAATTTACCCGGAAAATGGAAAAAGGGAGTCGCTCAAAGAAAAAATTATGCGATTAGGTTTTACTCTTTCGGGAAATATATCTTTCTTTTTTTGCAATTTATCACATGATTCAGAATTATTTACATTGAGTGGTTAGTATTACTCCCAGTTTCTCACCACTTTTCCTTGTTTATTATTTTTTTTATCATTCTCTTGCCCATTCCGAAAATTTCTGGCAAATTTCTTTCAGAATGAGCTTACTGTCATCAGAGTAAATAAGAAATCCGGAGCATTTCTCTTTTAGTTTGAAATATTTCTGTTTGTTATTAAGTGTTTTTATAGAAAAAAAACTGATTCAGTTTAAAACTTAACAACCTCCTACGAAAATTTAAAACTATTCATCCGTTAGTTTAGAAATTGAAGTTGTTTTTGTAGATATCAGGGATCTTCATTCTCGCTTTCATTGTTTCAATAATAGTAGTTTTCCATTGTTCCGGATTTAAAGTTATTTAGAACAATAAAAGGAATTTAATCACTTGGAAGACACAAGTAATCATTATGAACGACTATATATAATCTCTTTCATTTTTTATCATGGGTAATGCATTATACATCCATTTTCTGTTACTAGTTTGAGTATTGTGATGTGAAATCACATTCATTATGCAGCTTCTTCTTTCTGAATCATAAAGGATATGCACTACCCCATATTTTGTCTATTCTTGAACTTCTCACGGGATGTGAAAATTCTTCTGTAAGGTAATTATTGGCGGTGTTTAATCTTGCTAAATTGCTAGTTTGGCTGTAAATTCAAACAGTCATCCATATGTTCTTATTAACGGATATTTTATGATTCATGTACTCTCGACAAATTTATGATGCCAGAAAATGTAAAAGATGAAATTACGGCGTATGAGTATATTCATTCCTTCTCTGGTCGCCGACCTGCAACCATGTAGATTGTCAGACTTTTTGTACGAGGAATTAAGGCACCACCCACCCGCCTATTTTATTCTACTTTTTTGTGCTTTTTATTAAAGTTCTTCAAAATCTTCAAAGATGTATTCGACTCAATTTTATCTTCCAGAAAGGGATTTATCAATTTTTCTAAAGAACCTGCATTAATGTATATTTCCCACTATTTGTTTTAAATTTCCTTTCACGGCTAACTAAAGTCTTCATAATAGGCATTTATTATGTAAATTTATATATAAACAGGGCTTTACAAATTTGAAAAAAAATGGGTAGTCATCTAAAAATTCCAATAGCCAGTAAAATACATTACTCCTTGTCATTGACCCCCTTTATCCCCCGCCATTGATTTTCATACCGCACAGAGTTTCCTGAATTAATCAAGAAACAAATTTAGCTTAGAATCATTAGTTACATAGTATAGCACAGTAAATAATTTCGAAACATACTAGAAATTAAATTTTCTAATGAAACTTATCCAAATTATATATCCGTGGATAATAGAATAAAATAAAAAAGTACTATAAAGACTGAATTAACTGGCATGTTCAAAAAGTGCTGTTTGCCGAATACTTCATATGTCTGGGTAGTTTCGTTTCCATTGGAGCCATTATCAAAACAAATAAGAATATTGTTCAATTTCACGGTCTATGAAGTTAATTTTTGAAACGCTATCATTTAATTGTTCACGTACTTTTTTTAATTACGCACGTTTCTTTTTACATTTACTTGGATGATTTTTCCATATTTGTAACCATTGAGTAACTAGAACAACAATTTTGGTAAGTTAAATGATTCTGCATAGTTACATATTCAGAGGTGCCAAGCTCTCACCAATCGTCCGTAATATGTGGATTAATTTGACCTAGTTTAACAACGTTTTGAACCAGAAAAATTATTTGAAAATTCTTTATTTAACTAATTTAAGATTTCTACATGGAATATAGTTGCTTTCCTTTCTTTTAAAAAAAATCTGGTGCGAAACGTATTAAACCTGGGTTAAATTAATCCACATTTTACGGAAGATAGTGAGAGCTTGGCACCTCTACGTATTGTATTGTTATGTGTGGTTTCTCTTGATGTTGGCATGACAAACAAAGATTAAATGATTGTGTTTCCAATAACCTCATAGACCATGCAATTGTAGAATATTCTTATTTGTTTTGATAATAGCTCTGATGGAGCAGAAACATGTCAACAGTCTAATATATATGTTTTTTACTGTTTATAAAGTTTTTATTTTACATATTTTAGCAGTTAAAATAAGTACATTATGACAAGGTGTTATAATTTGTTATATTTTTAAATTCATCTTGCAGAGAAAAATATATTTATTTTTTTGCAGTTTATAAAATTTTTCACATTCACAATTATTTTCGGACACCTTGTTAGGACATATTATTTTCTTGTTTAATGTTCCGCTGTCATTCCTCATCGCATTCCAAAAATTACTGGAAAATTACTTTCTGGAGGACATCCACAGTAAAGGAGGAAATATACAGAGCGAAAATATGCATTATGTTTTCGAATATTTTCTGTGATAACAACTTTTAGTATGCAGAAAAGATGACAGGTGTTTAATTTAAGCAAAGTATAGCGAAAAACAAAAACTTTCTGTTAATGTGATAGAATTTCAAGTTATTTTTTGCTGTTTTTCTCACTGTTTTTCTCATGGAGGTTTCGTTTTTACTTTCTGTGTTTTAAAAATTGTAACCTTAATTTGTTCCAAAATTCAGAATAACATATAACATAAAATACAGAGCGATAAAAATATAATTTTAGATGACACTAATAAAGTTATTAAATGATATATATTATTTCTGTTATCAACATCCTTCTTTTTCCATTTATAAAACGTACATCAATGAATAATGTTTTTTGAACCGTCTTCTGACATAGTACACTCAAATTTCGTTAAAACACCTTTTTTGATTAAAAATTGCAGTTTTTTTTCAAATCATTGTTCCCACAAAAACAAAATACCGCATTATATCGTGCTCAACAATGATTATTAAACAAAATAGTACAAAAAAGAAAGTGTGATTTCTCCGCACGAGTTTATTTTATATTTATGATTAAAAAGCAAAATTGAAACTGAAATGTTTAGAAGTAAAAGTACACCCTCGATCGATCGAATAAGTGCTATTTCACGTGTATCCCAAAAGGTATGCTTTGTTATACTAGGTTAAATTATATTTTACATATATTCAATTTATTTTTCTTTGTTCCATGTTTTTCCGGAAGCGGATGGCAATATCTTCTAATACAGTTAAAATACTATTGTTAATTTTCTTTCTCGCACGTGCAGTATGGTATCTTCGATCAGTTTTTACTGTAATTTTCATGGTAAATGTGATGAGATAAACGAGACGATGTTCTGGCTTGGCTATGTTTTTTGCAGATATTTTTAATCATGAATGTTTCTTTAGACATTTAAAACTATATCTAAAAAATAATAGACTGCAATGCAAAATCCCCGCATGGGTCTAGTGGTATCTATTTATTTTTATTATTAAAAGCTATTTATTATTAAAAACACATATTTTGTAGTTTGAAGCATATATGTATACGTAATATTTTTACACAGTGTCTAGAAATTAGTAGTATAGACATTCAATGATTTATCTTTCATTCTGCTAATTAAGTTTATTTTTATTTTTTTCGTTACTTTTCTGGTAAGGTCCTAATTTCCTTTTCCGAAATTTATGGAAATGATCGAGCTAGAAAAGCGTTTCGCCTATCTGTCTTTCAGTATTTTGTAGTTAATTTTATATATTATTTATGATTTAGCTATTATTTTGCTGATCGAGTTTACTTTTATTGTTTTTGATACTTTTACTTCAAAGGTACACTGTTAAAAAAAATCTGAAATTCACGGGTATTTTTTTCCTGAATTTCACAGAAAAAGTCCTTTTTTGCGACAAAAGGGTATTTTCCGTTAAAAAACAGAAAATTTCCTCATATTTCCTGAAAACAACGGAACGGACGGAGACAAAAGGGGATAACGGAGATATTCCGTTATCTTATCTGCTGCATATTTATTTTCAATGTTTAAAAAACTGACATGTTGTTGCACAGAAAAACTAAAAATTTAATAAATTAAAATTTCGAGTTTATTTAAAAAAAAAAAAAAAAAAAAAAAAGTACTTTTGAATTAAAAAAAGTAATAATTTTCCCATTCTTTTAAAATTATTTGCAATTTATTTTTTAAAGTTATAAGAAAATATTCGCATTTAAAATATATTCTAAACAAGCAGATTAAAATATATATATATAATAGTTAAATTAAGTGAAAAAAAAAATCTATTTTACTCAAAAAAGCAACATACAAAAATAATGCTTTCAAATAAAAAGAAAATAATATTTTTCTCATTCCTTTAAAATTATTCGCAATTAATTTTTAAAGTAATAAAAAGTACTCGCACTGAAAATATATTCTAAGCGAACACATTTAAAAAATATATAATAGTTGGAAAAAAAATCGCTTTTCTTAAACAAGCAAACATTTTTTATCGAATTTAATTCAAATATAATATTCATATTTTACATCTAACAATCAAGTTAAGAATATATATAATTCATGTTTTTATCCTGTATTAATATTACAATTTTAAAACATCAACATCATGTCATAACGAAATCTCCTCGCAATTAACTTCAAAATTACCAAGCTTCTAAACCCCAAATTATGTCTGTTCTAAGCCGCCATTTTGAGAATTTCCAAATGATCCGTTCAAACTGCTAATCTAGCAAGCGCCCGCTGGTCAAACCGGCAAGACGCTGGACTCGAGGCATTATCACCCCTGGTTCAAAACCCAATGTCGACCAAAAGCTGTTCTTGACGTATGTCGGATAGTAAATACTCCCGCAAAGTCGACAGATGGCAGCACCAAGTGAGATGTCAAGATTTTTTTAAACCGAGTTTATCTAAAACGGAAAATGTCCTTTTCTGTCAGTTCTACAAGGAATATTTCCGTGATTTCTGAGAGCGTTAACGGGAAGTTACCGCTTCTGCAAACGGCGATTTTCCTTCTTTTATTTTTCAAAACGGAAAATCTACTAACGGAACGGAAAAAGTCCGGCAACTTCGCTGCCAGTACTTTTACCGTGAATTTACGGATTTATTTTTAACAGTGTATTAATTTCAATTTCCGCAATTTAAGGAACTGATTCGGTCTAAAAAACTATTTGCACATATCTATCTTTTAATCCTTTTTAAATAAATTTATGTATTATTTATTATTCATCTTTCTCAATTGTATTTTTATATTCTTTTCGGTACTTTTCCTTCTGAAATCTCAATTTCACTTTCTGAAATGTATGAATAATTAATACACAGTTCCTTTTTATAACGCTATAAAGATTTAAGAATAAGCATACGAACTGTACCTATATCCTGTTTTGATCCAAGGAACTCAGAAAAAGTGTCAAAAGTTGGTGTTAGCATTTAAAAAATAAAAGTTTGGGCAATTTTGTATATGTAGATGATCTCGATTTCAATATCGCGATTCATATACGGTGAAAGTAGACACATTTTTCAGTCGAATGGAAACGCTCACATCTCTCTCCGATAATTTTGTGATAAAACAGTATGTAGACAAATTTGAAATTTACATATCCAAATTTCAACGCAAAATTGAATCTATTGATATATTTTTCTAATAGAGCTTTCCAAAATGTAAGACAAAAGTTTTTAAATTATCAAAGAAAAACACTGAGACAAGAGAGAGAAAAGGATGTAATAATTCTTAGACGAGATAGAAATTTTAAAATTGGTAGTAGATCAAACAAAAATATCAACCCTCTACGAGCTAGAAAATGGACTAGATTGATCCTTATTCTGAAGTTCGTGTGTTTGAAGTTTCATTCGAAATGGTCCTATCTAACACGGTGACTGAGTAAGGATTTTGGATATAACCCACGTATGTAAAATAAGACAACCAGATGAATCGGTTTACACGGAACATCTTCTGTATTAGACTTAATATCTCGGCGTTCCGACATTTTTTAACATTCCAATTTTTAACGAAATTCCGAAATTATCCCAAAATACACACATTTAACCTAAAAACTTGATTAAATAATATTTAATATTATATAAAAAATTGATTGAATAATATTCCATTCTTTGAAAGGAATCGAAGATACGAAGAAACCCAAGTTCAACTTCTCCATTGACAAACTTTTGAAAACGTTTACTTAACCCTTTGAGGTGTGGTGGTATATATTATATAACACCTAATTTTAATCCGATCAAACCATAAACTTTTAATTAAGTTTTTCTTTTTTAACTTTGACGAGAAAAAGTTGAAAAATTGCTTATTCTTATTTTGAACTAATTTTTTTCCTAAATTCCGATGGGAATTCAACGTTACAGAAGAACAAGTGCTTTCACCTGAAAGGGTTAAAAAAAAACATTCGGCAGAAAATTACAAAAAGCAAAAGTGTAAAACATTATCTTAACAGAACAATTAGCAAAATTTGAGGCGATGTTTTTCAAAATCATTAATGCAAATGCTAATTTGTTTTTGCAGTCACCAAAAAATGTAAAAACAAAAGTTATGACAAAAAAATAACGGATTTTTTTTTTTTTTTTTTTTTTTTTTTTTTTTTTTTTTTGTGAGTGTGAGGGGAATTAGATGCAGAAGAAAGTTATTCTATATTCTCCAAAAGTGAGAAAGGGTGACACATTTACTCTGAATTCCGTATTTTGTTACCTAAAATTTAGTCACCTTAGCATAATAAAGTAACAGAGATTCCATTCCTTTCGTGAATTCTCCCTATGGGGACACTTCTCCTATCAATACATCATAATTTGGCATGTGCATACCAACAGTTACCAAAGTTAGAATAATTTTCAAAACAACAACTTTAATAATATGCTTATTTCTCTATCTCCGATGCAGAATTAAATTTACATACTATATATAAAATATGAGACAGTTAATGGTGGAGTTATCAGGGGTGAATATGTCCCGGTACTTTGAATACAACTCTTTCCGAAAAGCAATACTCCTCTGATTTAAGGAGAATAATCTGCGATTAATTAAGGCGAAGATTACTATACGGAAGCATATATGTCAAACTTCAAAAAAAATTATTCAATTAATACCAGAAATTAAGAAAAAAAAAGTTTCTGCAAAAACATATTTTTTTCAGAATTCCCCGTGGTAATTGAATTAAAAAAAAAATAAGTTCGACAGATATGCTTCTGCACATAGCCAAATGATTCATTCGAATAATAATCAAAATAATCGTTATGCCAATCACTGGATCACCCGTTTCTGTACGTCGTATACTTGTAAATAAACAATCTTTTGAAACACGATGAATCGTTTAGAGTAACCTGTATATAGCATTGTCACTACCATATAATAGTAACCACTATCAAATTGAAATGTATATCTAAATTTTAACTAAATATCAATTTAAAAATTGTATTAAATTTATTCATAAATCTAATTATAGGTATAAATGAAGAGATAATCAAAATATTTAAAAGATGAAATGGTAAATAAAATGGCGTCTAAACGATGTACTTCAAAATATTTAAATAATAAAATTTAAATATCACTCCACAAACGTGTAGAATCCCTTTTTTGCAGCGTAAATAAATATCAATGCATTAGTTTCCAATGAAAAGTTATTTGCCATTTCTATGCCTCTCGAGGCATTGGAAAAGAGAAAAGACGCTTTTAAAGCGCGAAAATAACTCATGTATGAATAAAATGCTTTTAAATCCAGGAAGCGTAAAATATTGAAAAGTCTCAAAAAAAAAATTCTCTTCGGCTACATTTAATCCTAACCGACACTAAAAATTTACATTATAAACTATTTAAAATCACTTTTATTTGAGTAATTTACTTACAAATAAATAGTAGCAAAAATAATATTTTTTGTTAGTTGAAATTGTTTTTTAAATGTAAACGGGAAGAATTTTAAAATTCTTTAGGAATTATACAAATAAGTATTACGCTATGCTTGCAAAAATATTTATAAAATCATAGAAGAATAATTAAAACAGAAAAAGGCATTGCTAGACAATTTCGATGTAGAAATAATTTGCAGATATAATTTGTGTAAAGGTTTTTAGTATTCTGGAGATTACATTGAATAAACTCTTTGTAAATATCGCATCATCAATTCTGTGGTCAGGATAAAACAGGTTAGGAATTGTAAAACTTTATAGAATAGCCTATAATATTAATTGTACAAAGTTTAATTCGGCAGCATCAATTAGTTCACCCAAATATATATTTGTTAAAAACAATTTAAAACACAAACGTCATATTTGTAGAACTTCGTGCGTAAAACATGTCGTATGGATAAAAGTGTAATCCAGTTTTGATTTAAAAAAATACATATACTATTTAGATGTTTTCTTTTCCTTTTTTTCCATATTTAAAAAAAAAATTGTAGTAAAAATGATACTTTCTGGGAGAAAGGCGAAGTATTCTAAAAAGAAAGTATTGGATTCATGAAAATGTTCGACTTTCAGTTTTCGACGGATTTCATGGTTCGTACGGGTCCTGGAATTTTAAAACCAGTAAATTATTCGGTACCAGTATTTTCTTATAGATAATCTCTTCTTAAATAAGGTGACATTTCGCACGTTTGAACTTGATGTATTTTTTTAGAAAAATTATACTGGTATATCACCTGGAAAATAACGGTACCCGTACGAACCCTGGATTTATACGTTTTAGAAGGTCCTGAACACGATTTGACTATTTTTAGAAAATGTCTGTCTGTGAGTCTGTGAGTCTGTCTGTCTGTCTGTCTGTATGTATGTGACACAAATTTGGTGGGCGCTCTATCTCAAGAGCTAATGATCGGAATTTAATAAAACTTTAGATTCAGTTAGTCTCTGATATAAATTGTTGCTGATTAGTTTTTGGTAACAATCGCCCGGCAGGTGGCGCTGCTATAAAGCATTTTTCGCGATTTCTGCAATAGCTCTATCTCAAGAACTAATGCTCGGAATTTAATAAAACTTTAGATGCAGTTAGTCCCTGATATAAATTGGTGCTGATTAGTTTTTGGTAAAAATCGCCTGGCAGGTGGCGCTGCCATGCAGCATTTTTTTCGATTTCTCCAATAGCTCTATCTCAAGAACTAATGCTCGGAATTTAATAAAACTTTAGATTCAGTTAGTCTCTGATATAAATTGGTGCTGATTAGTTTTTGGTAACAATCGCCGCGCTGCTATAAAGCATTTTTCGCGATTTCTGCAATAGCTCTATCTCAAGAACTAATGCTCGGAATTTAATAAAACTTTAGATTCAGTTAGTCCCTGATATAAATTGGTGCTGATTAGTTTTGGGTAAAAATCGCCTGGCAGGTGGCGCTACCATGCAGCATTTTTCGCGATTTCTCCAATAGCTCTATCTCAAGAACTAATGCTCGGAATTTAATAAAACTTTATATTCAGTTAGTCTCTGATATAAATTGGTACTGCTTAGTTTTTGGTAAAAATCGCCCAGCAGGTGGTGCTGCTGTGCCAGATTTTTCGCGATTTCCGCAATAGCTCTATCTCAAGAACTAATGCTCGGAATTTAATAAAACTTTATATTCAGTTAGTCTCTGATACAAATTGGTGCTGATTAGTTTTTGGTAAAAATCACCCAGCAGGTGCCGCTGCTATGAAGCATTTTGCAGGATTTACACGATTTTAAACGATAGTCCTATCTCAAGAAATAATGGGCGGGATTTAATAAAACTTGAGTTTCACTTAGACCTTGATATAAATTGGTGTTGATTTTTTTTAGTGTATGCAAAACCTGTGTGAGATAGAAGAAAGTTTTGGGATTGACACATCTGACTAGTTTCAAATTTGGTATTTGCAAAATACTTTCTGCTCTCTAAAACAAATTCTCAGCTTAAACGTAAGTTTTTTTTAACAAAAATGAACTGATTCATAAAAAAGTCTAGAACAATTTAAAAATATTACAAATAGATCAGTTGTTTGAGGAAATCAGTAAGCTCATATCAAGTGATGGTTAGAGTAAGAAGCAATGTATTGGGTTGTCCGGAAAGTACGTAACTGTTGGGAAAATCAAATCTTACCGGAAAATTATATTATTTAATTATTAGACATTGAATCAGATAGCTAATATCTAATAATTAAACGGCCAAATTTTCCGGTGCGAATTGATTTTCCCAACCGGCACGAACTTTCCGGACAACCCAATATATTGAGAATATCAAATTTAAAAATTTCTTTTAATTATTTCCACTATATTATAAAGCTCTTTTTAGAAAATAAATGAATTTTATGGAGGCTTTTGATGGATAGATTTTTCAAGTTTTGAAAAAAAAAATCATAAACAAAGCAATGTAAATAGAATAAAAATATGTATAAGAATGTACGAAAAAAAATGATCAAAAGGTAAAAATATGTATATAGAAACAAATTTCAGCGAGCTTTTATTTCTACTCTTTCTACTGAGATGATTATGATTCTCTAAGCGACTTTGAGCATTTGGTCTGTGTCTGTCCAATATATCCAAAATACTAGGTAAAGGCAGGTAAATAAAAACTCTGTACTAGGTAAATAAAAGCTTGAGGCCAATCATTTTCAAACGTAGTCAAAGAAATAGACGGACAGCGGCACTCCACCGACCTCGGTGCTTTTCAGTCTTTGATATCATGGTAGTTCAACAACTGGTGAAAACCAGCCTTAATCACGTGACAGTCAAAAGGGGTGGACATATCACGGCCTGCCGTTTTCGTTAGCTGCGTTATCAATTTTTTTCAAGGATCATGATCATTTACAGGTTGTGCCTCATAGGACATGGGGTACGTCATGCCTCTTTACTCGATCAGTAAACCAGGGACACACCTTATGTGGTCTCACATCTTTCGTGACCATCTTTCACGTAACTCAAAACATGCATCAACATTATATTTCTGCAAGAGGTACGCGTCTTATTCAGGGCCATAGCTATAGGGGTGCCAGGGGGGTGGGGAGCTCAGCCCCCCCCCCCCTAAAAAATTTGAGTCGCCTCTGGGAAAGATTCCAAGTCCACCAAATGTAACTCTTTTCAAAAATCGAACTTCGTTTTCGGGCTCTTTTACAGTTTTTGACAAATACTAAATGGTAGTATTTGTATAAAAACTGCAAATAAGTGTTTTAAATTAGTTTGAATAAGTGTTTTAAAAACAATAATAATTTGAAAATGTAAAATACATCCTTGATTTTGTTAATGTTTTTTATCATATAAAATTGCAACTTTAGAATCCTTAAGGGCAGGGAGCAGGGTATTCCCTGCCCTTAAGGAAAAAATTAAAAGAAAAAAATTAAAGGTTGCAACTCTTTATGAAACAGGTGAACTGTAAGCTTTTTATTTACTTGTTGACACCATCACTTATTATTTCACCAGTATAATTATATAATAGTTATACACTGGAAATTTTTATTCTGCAGCCTTTTTTTTTGTTAGTATAAAATAAAGTTATTATAAACAGTTTAATAAGAAACGTAGTGCCTACAATTTGAATACACACTAATTTATCTTTCTATATAATACTTAGATCACATATATCTCTCTGTGTGTGTGTGTTTGTTTTCGCGTGCATGGGACACAGAGAGAGAGAAAATATGAGCCTCCCCTACATTTTTTTGAGTCCCTCCTATTATTCACTTCTAGCTACAGCCCTGGTCTTATACTATTCACAACCATATGGCGCCTACAATTCATGTACCCATGTAAAAGCAATTTGTTGAGATAAACATAAATCACAGTAAATTTATAATTAAATTTCTCTGGCGCAGGCCCCAAACATTTCTGTCGCATAACGAGCTAGAAACCTTAATTACGCCTGTAATAAAAACTTGCAAATGTTGTTGATTATCATTTAAAATGTATTTTTATCTTTAATAAAAAGCTAGTAACAGAATACATTAGAAAGGGAAGCAAGAAAATCCTCAAATAGCGCCATAGAGCCCGCGAATGCCGCGTCGGACAGCCTTGATGTATCTAAAAGTTCGGTCTCGTTCGTTAAGGAAGTATTTTGCATTAAGACGGTGGATTTTTAAATGATTTTTCAGATGAGTTTGCGGAAGAGTTTAGAGTAGAAGAGAAAAATTGCAAAATGTTACTTAACTCATTTATACGAATATTTTTGTAATATTCAGTTAATTAGTCTGCATTTTTGAATTACACTTTCGACAGTAAATGAGGTAGGTGAGCCAAAGGCGGCTATAGTTAAGCTTAGAATTTTTTTTAAATAATTTTCTGGTTGTGTGTGTGTGGCTGAATTTTTCTTTGTAACATTAACTCTTATCTCTAACACATATCAAGTATACTTTTCCTCGTAAAATAAAATTTAATTACTTTTTTAATTCAATTTTTAAATTGTAGTTTGTGGGCCACCTTTGGCGCATAGTGTTCTAAAGATGGCCCATGTATTGAAATCTCTTTTAAAATTTGAAAAAGTACTCGGCAAACAATTTTGCTTACTATTATGCTCTGATGATCCTTTCTTTCTTTTGATATCTTTGGAGTTTTTCTTCTTAATCTTCTTATCTTATGCATGGTTGCCAGGTTGACCTTTTTTTTAAAATTCTAATTTTGAATTCACACCAGAAATTAATAGGTGTAAATTTTATTTTATTTAATGAGAGACAATGTTTTCTTTTCTTTTCCTTTCTCTCTCTTTTTTTTTTTTTTTTTTTTTTTTTTTAATTTTTCAAGGTAATAACTCTTTCAAAATTACCGGTAAAAATGTGGAAATTATGAATGAAAAAAAAAAAGACAAAACTGGCAACGCTGATATTATGACACGGAAAGACCTTGAAGCACTTTTTGTGCAGGTAATTCAGGGATTTTCTTCTGGGAGTTACCGACTTCTTTTGAGTGATCTCTGGTGTTCACAATAAATGGTAATAAGTTTTTTCAGATATTTATGTAGAAATTTCGAAAATCACCATTACTACATTGATTTCACATTTGTTTTCTAAGGTCGCCACCTTGTGAACATGCGTATGGTCGCCATTTGCACGACGTAAAAGTATTAATCTGATAAATTTCTTAGAATTGAATAAAATGTGGTTAAAGAGAAAGAAATAAGCTTTCATAAAACGTATCATAACTCAAAGTTTTAATAATTTAAAAACGTGTAAATTAAAATATCTTCTAACCTGGAAATTAAAACAACTACTCCTCAAAAGTAAAATCACTGTATAAAATGTCGAAAGATCAAGGTGATCTTTTTACATTCAGCTACGTGCACTGCATATACATGATTGACAATGCAGTAGCATCATTTTGTGATTAAAATTATATTAATTCTATTTTTAAGGGGTGAATTATCCCTATGAAGTAGTGTGTAATACTTCCCCCAGTGAAAAATATAGGAACACTGGCCACCTATGGCTCACCCAAATTTATATCAACTGTGAATATTTTTTTTAAAGTAAAATAGTAAAATAGTAAAATTAGTTGAATGAAGGTGCTTTAAAATGAATAAAAAGGTATCAACACGTTAGTTCTCAAAATATTAAAATATAATTTTTATTCTCTAAAGGGGACTCGGTACCTTTTGAAAAACACTTTTTACATATTCCTTCTTTTTGTACCTCCTTTACAAATAGTTAAATGTAGTTGTTAAACAAAATGATTTTCATGGCAAAAAAACATAATATCAGGGCTAAATTATATATATATATATATATATATATATATATATATATATATATATATATATATATAATTTTGAAGAAAATTTTAAAACGTTTAAACATTTTTAATTTTTTGTTTATAAATTCGCAGTGTACGAGGTTCTCGTCGAAGCCTTCCAGAGGCCGTGTACTGTGCCTGGGAAAATCACTAGAAAAAATGCGTGGATGCTCGAGGGGAGTGCTTTGAAGATTTCTAAACGTTTGTAACCATGTCTTGGAAAATTTGTTTTTAACGACAACACATGCATTACTTTTTGAATATAGATAATATCTTTACAGCGAACGAAAATCTGCAAGTTAAATTTCTGGTAAATTGCTTTTAATAAACAAATCCAGATATAAGTTATTTAGTCTAGGCAAATTACGATAAATACACCTTTAACCTCGACAAAATTGTAATAGAAGTTCTGTTGACTGTGTTTTAATCAGAAACCATAATTGAGAAATATAACCAAAATCAGACAAAATCCGAACACGGGAACACCCTTAAAACGGATTTCAAAATGGACTGGAACTTCTATCTTTACAAGAAGAAAGTATTGGATTCATTCATGAAAATTTTCGACTTCCGGTTTTCGACGGATTTATACGTTTTAAAAGGTCCTGAACACGACTTGACTGTTTTTAGAAAATGTCTGTCTGTGAGTCTGTGACTCTGTCTGTATGTGTGTCTGTCGGTCTGTCTGTGAGTCTGTGACTCTGCCTGTATGTGTGTCTGTCTGTCTGTCTGTCTGTCTGCCTGTATATGTGTCTGTCTGTATGTGACAAAAATTTTGTGGGCGCTCTATCTCAAGAATAATGTACGAAATTTAATAAAACTTATATTCAGTTAATCCCTGATATAAATTGGTGCTGATTAGTTTTTGCTGAAAATCGCCCAATAGGAGGCGCTGCTATGCTGCGTTTTTCGCGCTTTCCGCAATAGCTCTACCTCAAGAACTAATGCTCGGAATTTAATAAAACTTTATATTCAGTTAGTCTCTGATATAAATTGGTACTGCTTAGTTTTTGGTAAAAATCGCCCAGCAGGTGGTGCTGCTATGCCGGATTTTTCGCGATTTTCGCTATAGCTCAAGAACTAATGCACTTATTTTCATCAAACTTCATATTCTTTTAGACCTTGACATAAATAGACGATGATTACGTTTTAGTGTAGATATCCCAACAGGTGGCGCTGCTATACCACTTTTTTCATGATTTTTACGATAGCTATATTTCAAGAACTAAAGGAATTTCATCAAACTTCAGATTCTGCTAGACCTTGACATAGATAGATGCTGCTTACGTTTTGGTGTAAATAGCCCAACATGTGGCGCTGCTATGCTAATTTTTTCATTATTATTACGATAACTATATCTCAAGAACTAATGCACGCATATTCATCAAACTTCAGATTCAGTTAGACGTTGACATAAGTTGTTGTTGATTAGGTTTTGGTCTAAATCTCCCAGCAGGTGGCACTGCTATGTTACATTTTGTAGGATTTACACGATTTTAGCAATAGTTATGTCTCCAGAACTAATTCACGGAATTTAACCCGTTGGAGACGAGCGACACGTATACGTGACGCATAAGATGCTCAGAATCCTCGACTATTCCCACCAATTAATTTTTAGTATAAGATTTGCCTTATTTAATGATAGCATTTCTGCGATTCAATTAGGCGCAAATTTCTGATTTAAAAAGCCGGTGGTAAAAGATTGAAAATTCCGTAAAGAACGCTCGTCGCGAAGGTTAATAAAACTTTAGATACAGTTATAACTTGATATAAATTGGTGCTGATTCTTTTTAGTGCATGCGAAACATGTGTGAAATAGACGAAAGTGTTGGGATTTGCATATCCGACTAGAACAAGTAAACTCTGGTTTGAATATCAGCGAATAATCAGTGTTTTAAGAAACTTAATAACAGCTGACAGGATTACCTCTTGGGAATTTCACTTGCGTGCTATGCTGGAGATTCTCCCTTTAATAGCAGCAGCAGGATATGTTAATTATCTCAAGTCACTACACCTGTACTTGCAGAAAATGTTTAATCTGCCTTCTGAAAACGCAAAGGTGTACAAAATGTTTGTAGAAGGTAAATTTGTGATAAGAAGAAGTGACAGATTATGGGGGGGGGGGACTCGGATCAGATCTTGTAATAGAACAAGTGCTTATGCGTTCCCTGAAAAGCAGAGGAGGTCTGGCGAGAGGAAGCGGACTTACGGAAAATCACTGGGCTACATGGTTGTTTTCTATGCCTGTTAGTTCGATAGCTATACAAGAATATGCAAATATGAAGGGGGTTTTATGCAAAGTAGTGAGCAACATAAAGAAATCAGGGACAGCAGACAGAATAGGGACAGAGATGACATTAAAAAGTGACCAATGTAGTAGAACCCATATCGCCCTTTCATTCTGATTCTACTCTACGCAATATTGTTACAGGGGTAACAGCTAAAAAGGTAGTTAATGTTGAAGAGTTGCACTTATTTGGTACGAACATCATCTTCAAAATGATAGTGAAGGATATATTTAGGTATTCGGTTAAGAGGTCAGATAAAGTGAAAATTCTACGATCTGTTGCCGCTATCTGTAGTAATAAAGATGACTTAGATATACAAATAGATACAGCGCTCCTCTTCCAAAGAATGATGACTGTTACCACTTGTGGTGAAATGAACCTCGGAGATGTCATGCGCTATAAACTATGTGCGTACACTGCAGTATTATTTGAATCCCCAAATATGATGAGGAAATCAGACAAATCTCAGTTAGCTCAAACACTAGCCAAACACATACAAAATGTGCACAATGAAGAAACTGACAACGTGGGAAGTACAGATAGGTACATTATGGATGGAAGTTCTCTCTTGCATCGCATTTCCTGTTGTAACAATAAGACATATGAAAACATCGCTAAGTCTTACGCTGATTTTGTTCTTAAACAATATGGGAAATCTATCATTATTTTTTATAGCTACATCAGGTCCCCAATGATTAAAGATGTGGCTCACAGACGACGCTACAAAAAAAATCAGTAGAAATATTAATTTCAGCCCAAGCATGAAGTCCATCGGCAAAAAGGAAGAGTTCCTGACCGATGAGAAAAGCAAGCAAGCAATGATTTCCCTCATAGGGGAATTGCCTAAGAAACAAGGCTGCACTATTCACAACGCAGACGGAGATGCCGATGTAGATATTGTTCGTACTGCAGTCTCATCTTCAGAAGATGCACATACCACTGTAATAGGTGAAGATACCGACTTGCTAATCCTCCTCCTATACCACACAAAGGATAATGGTTTCAAGCTATTCTATCGCAGTGACATAAGACGAGGATCAGATTCCAAATCAATCTATGGTATCCTCCACATGCAGTCTCTGTTAAGTCGTGAAAATTGCAACTTCCTTCTGTTTCTGCACGCTTTCACGGGCTGCGATACAACATCGAGAATTTTTTTGATTGGGAAATCCTCAGCATTTCTCAAACAAATGAAGGAGACAGAGCTCCGTTCTATTGCAAAATTATTTTGTTCAAATTCATGTCTACATTCAGAAATCGCTGAGGCTGGGAGAAAAGCAATGCTTCTGTTTTATGACTGCAAGACACTGGAATCCACAGACAAACTACGTCACCAAATGTTGGTAGAGAAGGTAACTACAGCAAAATCATTTGTTACATCTGACCGTGTGCCTCCGACCGATTCTTCTACAAAATACCATAGCTATCGCACATACTTACAAATAAATATCTGGAAAGCAACGGAAGAAAGAATCAAGCCAAAAGAATGGGGTTGGTATGTAAAAAATAACTCATACTACCCAATAATCTGCGACTTACCACGAGATCCAGATTATCTACTACTTAATATGATTCGATGTTCTTGCAATACAAATTGTGCTACTTTACGATGCGGATGCAAACGTAGTGGATTACCCTGTTCTACAGCTTGTGGGATGTGCCAAGTCAATGGATGTAACAACAATTTCCAAACTTCTAACTATGAATATGATGAAAGTGATGAAAATTATTGATACAAGTTTTTTTTTCAATGGAACATTTCTGTAAAACTTAACTTAAGCAGTAATTTGTAAGGAATAACAGGCTTTTGTGTACTACTGTTTAATGTTTTTGACTATACTTCATAGTTAAGTTGTGAAAATTGAGCGATATATACTTTGACTTAGTTCCAGAAATCCCCTCCGCCATTTTGAAATCCGTATATAGGGATGTTCCCGTGCTCAGATTTTGTCTGATTTTTAGTATACTAATAAGCAGCGGTTCCTGATTAAAAAAACCGTGTAAAAAGCTTCTATTACAATTTTTATCGATGTTCATTCATAAAATGCCTGGACTAATTGTCATTTTGGATAGTTTAAAATAATTTCTTTTATAAACAACATCGTTATAATTTTGAAAATATGTAAAAATACTAGTTGCATAAAATATATTGCTTGGTACAATTTAGAACATTCAATGAATTTAATTTTCTTTCTTTATAATTTAAAAAATATTCTTCATGCTTATAAACTTGTTAGCAAAGAATGGAACAAATCTTAAAACTATAACGCTTGAAACTTAATGTTTATAATTCTACGAATTAAAGTCGCATATATCACCACTTCATCACGTGCTTCTATGTCGTTTAGCGCAAATTTAGATTGATATTTCGGATGACTAAATTCAAAGCATAATAGTTCATCTGTGATGCATAACTTGCATATATACCTTCTGATTATAATGAAATGAATTCGACAGCATATTGAGTTCGATAACATTAGAGTGCATAACTTCCAAGCATTATACGAAATACAGATAAATATTTATTCGTATAGAACGGAAAGTCGGTTGTATTAAATTAGCATTCACATATGTAGATAAATATAATCTTGACTCGTTGAAAATATTTTCGTCTGTCAATTATTTCAATTACTGCAAAAGATTGAAATCTTATGTCAAATATTAGTTGCGTTAAAAAAAAGTATTAGAATTATTATTATTTATTACTTAATTTTATTTTATTATTTATAAGATTTCGTGTATCGTTATATATGCAGAAAAAGATTTTTACATCAGGCATTGTAGGGTCCTTACTTCTGCGCTCTAAAATTTCTGAATAATAATCGTTGCCTTATTTAATCACAGAACATTTTTTACAAAATCTGTGATTAAATAAGGCAAAGGTCTTGGTACTCAAAAGTAAAGGCCGTATGCACCCTTTCATGACAGTAACGTAAAACGATAAAAAACGAAAATTTAGGTTAATATTTTGGATGACTAAATTCAAACATAATAGTTCAGTTGCGGTGCATAACTTTTATGTATTTTGTATATACATGGTGGCCCTAATTAAACAGAAAGTACTCAGCGGGTTATGTAATGCGATCTAATTGCGAGAATAGAGCCAAATTTGTAGGGTGATTAAACAAAACAAGCCTACTGTAGCTAATTTACTGGAATTATACTAGTGTTAAGCTAAAGAAATAAGAGATGCCAGCATTATACTTTGTTTTCTTTGATTAAATGTTTTCTGGTCTCCTCCTACTAACAGGAATTTTTTTTTGTAGATGTACTTTATAAGCTGTGTGTGGAAATGACGTTGTCGAATGTTTATCGACACGAAAGTGAAATAATAAATATATACTGTTTGTTGAGTTTTAAAAGGACTCTTTTCATTTATTGAAATATTATTTTCTTGCGTTTTTCAAAACGACGAAACTTTTGAATCGGGTAGATTCATAATTTAGAAAATAGCTCTGTGTGTTTACGATAGCCATGGAGAATTCAGCGACAAAGAAATTAGTTCCAAATGTCACTACTAAAGGGACATGTAGCACCTTTTGTTTGGCGGAATCATTTATAGGATGTCAAAGAGGGCTTTCAGTGAATTAGACTCGCCTCAAGATGGCCATACTTAAACTGGCAATATTCAACGTGATCTGTAACGCGATCTAATTGCAAAAATCAATCCAAAATAGGTAAGAGTATTAAATAATATGACGGACGAAAGATTCCGCAAAAAACATCGCCACATATCCCCTAGTGGTGACTGTTGGAACTTTTATGCGGAATCTTTCGTCCCCGTCTTATTTAACTTGTTAACCGGGGAATAAACTTTTGTTCAACTGATATGCCTGATTACCAACAGGGTACATTTCCACTAGTAAAAAAGAATAGTTTTGACTTTCCTTATTTATGGCAGTAATTTAGCATGAAAATATTAATTAAACGAAAATTTCTATTAAGGTTTTACTGGTGGAAATAATTCGTTCAAAATATTACGGTAGTAGTTCGTGTATTACGAAATATTTCGTCATGCTCAGTTAACAGGTTAATCTTCCAACAAAATGTAGCAACATTCTCGCAATTACATAGCGCTACAGTACAGGCGCAGAGTACTATCAGTTTAATTATGGCCATTTGACTTATGACCTTGAACTTATGATCAAGTGAATTTGGCAGTACATTCAGATCGGTAAAATTCGAATGCACAACTTTATAACATTATATGAAATGCAGATAAATGTTTCTTCCTAATGAATGAAGAGACTGTTAATTAGTTGTGTCGGAAACTGTAAGATAACTTGACTCATTTAGAACATTTTCAACTATCTACAGTGGAACTCCAGATATACGTTACCTGAGTTGTACGTTTCCCTCAGTTATACATTTCAACTCAGCGGTCCCGACCACTTGCCATTAAAAATTAGCTGAGTTATACGTTTTGAGTTATACATTTCCCTCAGTTATACGTTACGTTTTTGCGTTCCCGGATGAAATTTTGTCTGATTTATGCATTTTGTAACCGGAAACACTAAAGACGCGTCGGATGAGTCTAATTTGAAAGATCCCACTCAAATTTCGGAGATGCTCTGAAGGCTTTTGATGTAGTAAAACAATTCGTCAGTAGTAAAAGCAGTAACGATAAGGCGGCTGCATTATTAACATAAATGCAAAGTTTGTTGTTCAGTGTCGGCTCTGCAAAAAGAAACAACCGAAGATTAGTGATTATTTCAACAAGATTCAGTAAACTACTGAAATGTGTTTTGATAAATGATTTTATATACCAAGGCGATTCCAATGATTTATTTTAAGTACTCTATGTGTATTAAAAATATTTTTAATAAAGCTTTTATGATCAAATAACTTCATGTGTACTTTTCTGATGTACCTTTTTCTGCTCTGTCCCGTTTCCGAAATGTATGTCATGGGTACAGTAATACTTAGAAAACTTCCGTTTTTGATATAAAAGGTAACAAACTCTTCAGCGTAACAAAGATTTTACGATATATTTAAAAAATGGTTCCGATAGACCATTAATTGAATTGTACGTTTTACTGAGTTATACGTTTTGTTTTCCGGTCCCTGGCAAAACGCATAACTGGAGTTCCACTGTATATCAATTATTTCAAAAATCTGAAATCTTATGCAAAATAATTGCTACGTTAAGAAATGTTTATTATAATTAATATTTATGATAATTAATATTTTCATTTATAAGATTCTGTGTATTGTTATATCTGAAGTGAAAAGTTTTTAACTGACGAATAACAAGAAACATTCTTCATTCGGAATTCGGAAATAAAAATAACAACTTGGAAATCCATACAATGGAGATAACACCTTAAAATATCACAAAATTGAAAAGCAGAACATGTTTCGAAAAAA
Source organism: Maratus michaelseni (assembly GCA_963931845.1). Lineage (NCBI taxonomy): Eukaryota > Metazoa > Arthropoda > Arachnida > Araneae > Salticidae > Maratus > Maratus michaelseni. The sequence goes on along the minus strand of OZ007595.1, from coordinate 77,372,549 downwards.
CTTACTATTTCTTCATCAGCTGAAAAGAAGATGTGCTACTATCTTGAGAACAAGAACAAAAATAAGAGGCGGTATAATATAAAAGGGAACATACAATGCCTGATTACCGGTACTTCCACAAGTACCGTAATTTCCGGCGTATAATCCGCAGATCAAACAATCATATTTTAACCCAGAAATTTTATTTTATAAAATGTAACTTACTAGATTGCTGTAAATCTTTAACTTCAATTATTAAATAAAATTTCGGGGTTGAAACAAAACTGTTTGATCCGCGGATTATACGCCGGAAATTACGGTATGTTTGAATAGAACTTTTCGGCTTATTTAAATGTCATAATTTCTGTCAAAATAAATCAGAAATTTATATTTATTTTTACTGTTGGATGTTTGCCCTGCTGGTAATCAGGCCCTAGGATCATATAGATAGGTACCACCAAGCCAAGAAGAAAGATGAAGACAAAGAAAAACAACCAATCAGAACTTGACACAATAAGTAGAACAAGAAGGAAAAGTGCCTCCAAATGGTGCAATGTGACATTAAGAACATGAAACAATTTTCCGAAAAATGTTAACTTAAAACTAAGTTCTACGAATTAAGAAACATAATTTAATTTAACTGAATAAATTTTTAGAAGCTGCAAAGCGCATGACTGATCAAAGTAAAAATTACATTTGAAATAAATGTTAAGACAAAATTATTCATTAAATTGTTAAATAACATGCAGAATAATGAAAAATACGAATTGTTTAGATTGTTAAAGATTTACTAATTCAAATATAAAATACATATAGCTCAAAATTTTAATTACAGGCCCTACTATTTTAAATAGTCTAAAATTGAAGTTTGTTTATGAGATTGATGTCGGTCCCAAAATATGGATTTTTCAAGTTCATTGAAACATTTATATGTTGAATCAATTGTACCAGTGCATTGAATGTAGTAACGGAAGGTTTCCAGAGCATCTATTGCCTTTGCAAAAGTCGGTGGATGGTGTTTCTACGTTTTCTTCAATATATTTTTCATTTTTATTAGCATCAGCTTTAATTTCTGCAACTATTTCGTGTATATCCCTCTTTTCTGCTGTGATTAAATTTTCATCAATATCTGAATAATCGTTAAAATTAATCATTCCTCAAGAAACGGCATTCCATTCTTCATATAATGCTGGTTGATCTTTGGCACAAGATGCATCATTTTCAAATTCCTTCAGAATGAAGCTTGCTTTTTTGTAAAAGTTCTCTTAGAAGTAAAAGGTGTGAAAAGGTGTGACACAAGAATGCAGCTTATAATAGTGTCCAGAAAACGAATATAAAAATACAAACAATTGACTTCTCATTTACAAGCTGATGTGAAATTTCTTGGAAAGGACGTGTGTAGAAAAAGAAGAAATGGCAAGGGAAACTTGAAATTTCTCCGACGCATCAGTGAGAGATAATTCACATTGTGACGCATAAGCGAAAAACAAAACATTGCATTTCTATATCTTTATCCGAGTCTACCGAAAATCAACGTATAAATGAGAGAGACGGATAAAAGAGGCAACGTACAGTGAGAGATTACTGTATGTTTAATGCCATTTGCATTTCAGAATTTGATTTTCTCAAATATTTAGCTATCTTAATAATTTAAATTGCTCTTATAGTCCGGATTGCTTTCATAACGTGTAACAAATATTGCACGTGTCTTATCCTTACGAAATTGCATAAACAGTAAGACAATGAACAACAAACAATAAATTACCAACTGAATTATACGTCTGATAATATTAGACAAAGTTTGTTTAAATGCATTATTATTTTTCAACAATGTATAAATGTGTTTTTTATGCTTATTGTTTCAAGAAAAAAAAATCTCATCAAAAAGTCACCTGTAAAAAATGCAGCCAAGTCTCGTAACTCATTTACCGTAAAAAGTACTGAGATCGTATAAAGCCAAGTTTAACTATATTATTAACTCTGAAAATTTCATTGACAAATCACTCCTAGTCTCTACATCTTTAGTTAATTATTATTTTGTGACTTGGCAATTACACAGCACAGGAAAGTTATTACACCTTACTATGTCATGGGATGGGATGGGATAATTTAACTAAAGCAAATTATATACGCACAGGTAAGTTATTACACCTTAATATGTTATAGTATTATTTGATTAAGACTAACTATATACATCACAATCTCGTGCTACGGAATTGCCAAGTCACAAAATAATAATTAACTAAAGATGTAGAGACTAGGAGTGATTTGTGAATGAAAATTTCAGAGTTAATAAGGTAGTTAAACTTGGCTTTATACGATCTCAGTACTTTTTACGGTAAATCAGTTACGAGACTTGGCTGCATTTTTTACAGGTGACTTTTTGATGAGATTTCACTTCTTTTTGTAAGTAATTCTCCTTTTCTTGATTTTGGGCTCTTTTTGGAGATCATCCACAGATTTTCGAAGAAGTTACCTTAACGAAATTTCAGGAAACTAGGCAAGCACTAAGTTATGGGAGGGGAGAATCAAAAGTACTCTCAATTGCTTCCAGGAAAGGTGCTATCCATCTGAGATATTACTCGCAGCCTCGATACTTGATATTTAGCAAAAAAGTTTTTTGGTGCTAACATCATTTAACAATCCATATGTCATATGCAAATTAAATAGAGTATAACCTGTGAAAGAAAACAAACATGTCTATAAAGAAACCGCCCATAACGCGGCAGGTCTATAGCGGAACTTTTCTATACCGAAATTCGTAAACAAAAAGAAAAAAAAAAGCATAATACGGGGAAAAAAAACATAAAACAATTAGGGGCGGTGTATTAGCTAATAGAACAATTATCTTAAAACTCATATTTCTAGAACTATAAAATCGAATTGTTTTCGATTTTTTGATTTTTTACAGATATTTCAATTTTATTTTCGAATTTTACAATTTTTTAAAAATTTCTCTTTTGAATCGTAAATACTACCTTTACACTACATTTTAAGTCTCTACGACTACAAGATCGAATTTTTTTCAATTTTTTTTTCGAATTTTCCGGATTTTTTCATTTTTCCTTATTTTGTATCCTAAATACTACTTTTATTACAATTTTCAAGTTTCTAGCACTAAAAATTGAATTATTTTCAAATTTTCGATCTTTTTTTATTTTTTTATTTTATTTTTGAATTTATTGTGCTGTAATTTTTCCTTTTTCTGTATCCTAAATGACTATAGTACCTTTACGCTGAATTTTCAGTTTCTAAAGCTACAAGATCGATTTTTTTTTTTTTCGAATTTTTTTCCAGATTTTTAATTTTTTTCTTTTTTTGTATTCTTTATTCCATATTTCAAGTTTCTAGCGCTAAAAAATCGAATTATTTTCAAATTTTCGATCTTTTTCGATTTATTTTATTTTTTTTTTTTTTCGAATTTATTGTGTTTTAATTTTTTCTTTTTCTGTATAAAACTACCTTTACGCTGCATTTTTAGTTTTTAAGGCTACAAGATCAATTTTTTTTTCAATTTTTCCAATTTTCCAGATTTTTTTAATTTTTCCCTTTTTTCTATCCTAAATACTACCTTTATTCCAAATTTCCAGTTTTTAGCTCTAAAAAATCAATTTTTTTTCAAATTTTCGTTTTTTTCGATTTTTTTTATTTTTTTTATTTTTTTTTCGCTTTTTGTTGTACCTTTAATATTTTTTTTCTTTTTCTGAATCCCTTTACACAAATTTTCTGTTTCAAAGACTACAAGATCGAATTATTTTCAATTTCTCAATTTTGTTTTTCGAATTTTGCGGATTTATTTTTTCGAATTTTTCGTGTTTTTAAATTTTTCCTTAAATAGCATCCTAAATATTACCTTTATTCCAAATTTCAAGTTTCTAGCGCTATAAAATCGAATTAGTTTCAAATTTTCCTTATTTTTAATTTTTTTCGATTTTATTTTCGAATTTTACTGTATTTTTCATTTTACCTTATTCCGAATCCTAAACACTATCTTTACGCCGAATTTTAAGTTTCTAAGGCTAAAAGATCTGATTATTTTCAATTTTTTCGAATTTTCTGGATTTTTAAATTTTTTCTTATTTTGTATCCTAAATACTACCTTCATTCCGAATTCCAAGTTTCTAGCGCAACAAAATCGGTATATTTTCAAATTTTTAATTTTTCGATTTTTTTATTTTATTTTCGACTTTTATTGTGTTTTTTTTTTTTTTTTTTTTTTTTTTTTTTTTTTTTTGAATTATAAACACTACCTTTACACCAAATTTTAAGTTTCTAAGACTACAAGATCGTATTATTTTCAATTTTCAATTTTGTTGGAATTTGTTGAATTTTTGAATGCTTTTTTTTTTTCGAATTTTCTGGATTTTATAATTTTTTTATTTCTTTGTATCCTAAACACTACCTTTATTCCAAATTTCAAGTTTCTAGGCCTATGGGATCCACCTAATCTTTTTGATGACGCGTGAGTGAGTGAGTAAGTGACAAAAAATCGAAACTTTCAGTTCATATATTGTTTGCACTAGAAAAGACAGAAATGTGAAATTTTAAATTTTGGTCTTATGCCACATACTCTATATAAACAAAGTTTCAGGTTTTTGGGTTACATCAGCTCAAAGATATGCGGAGGTCAAAAGTGTCCTGAGTTGCATCCAGAAAAGGATGCTTAGGGCTGTGCTCTCTCGACTTGGCGGAGCACTGCCGTGCATCCAGATACAAAATTAAAAATTCAGGAAAATTCCAACAAATCAATCTTTTTCAATTTTTGTTTCGATTTTTTCCAATTTTCGAATTTTTTTTCAAGTTTCTGGATTTTTAGTTTTTTTCTCCTATCCTAAGTACTACCTATATTCCAAATTTCAAGTTTCTATTTCTACAAAATCGAATTATTTTCAAATTTTCGATGTTTTTCGATTTTCCCGATTTTTTAATTTTATTTTCGGTTTTTACTGTGTTTTTAATTTTTTCTTATTCAGAATTCCAAACACTACCTTTACGCCGAATTTTAAGTTTCTAAGGTTAAAAGATCAAATTTTTTCATTTTTTCAATTTTTTTCGAATTTTTTGAATTTTTGAATTTTTTTTTCGAATTTTCTGAATTTTTTTAATTTCTTCTTTTTTGTGTCTTAAATACTACCTTTTTTTCCCAAATTTCAAGTTTCTAGCGCTATAAAATCGAAATATTTTCAAATTTTCGATTTTTTCGATTTTTTAATTTAATTTTCGTTTTTCATTGTGTTTTTAATTTTTTCTTTTTCTGAATTCCAAACACTAACTTTACGCCTAATTTTAAGTTTCTAAGGCTAAAAGTTCAAATTATTTTCATTTTTTGAATTTTTTTCGAATTTTTTGAATTTTTGAAATTTTTTTTTTCGAATTTTCTAGATTTTTTAATTTTTTCTTTTTCTGTATCCTAAATACTACCTTTATTCCAAATTTGAAGTTTCAAGCGCAACAAAATCGGATTGTCTTCAAATTTTCGTTTTTTTTTTTCAATTTCTCGATTTTTTTCAATTTTGATTTCGATTTTTTTGTGTTTTTGATGTTTTCTCTTTCTGGATGCTAAACACTACCTTCACACCAAATTTTAAGTTTCTAAGTCTACAATATCGTATTATTTTCAATTTTCAATTTTGATGGAATTCGTTGAATTTTCGAATGTTTTTCTTTCGAATTTTCAGGATTTTATAATTTTTCCTTTCTTTGTATCCTAAATACTACCTTTTTTCCAAATGTCAAGTTTCTAGGGCTACAGGATCTACCTAATCTTTTTGAAGACGCAAGAATGAGGGAGTGAGTGAGGGACAAAAAATCGAATGTTTGAGTTCATATATCGTCTGAACTAGAAAAGACAGAAATTTTTAATTTTAAATTTTTGTCTTATTTGCCACATTCTCTAGAAAAACGAAGTTCCAGACTTTTGGGAAACTCCGGCGCAGAGATATGGGGGGGATCAAAAGTGCCCTGAGTTGCTTCCAGAAAAGTATGCTTACGGCTGTGCTCTCTCGACTTGGCGGAGGCACTGCCGTGCCTCCATATACAAACATTTAGTAAAAAGATGTAATTCGAAAGTAATTTTTTTCCATGTTGAATACTGAAACGGAACCAACGTGCACCATCTGAAATCCTCACTGACATCATAAATGTTTTTAATTTTATTCTCCTAAGGAAATAATTACCGTATTGCCTCCAAATAATTCAATTTTAAACATAGAATAAATTTTAAAAGAAATTTAATTATTTAAAAATTGTTATTTCGCATTAAAAAAATTTCTAAAATAAAAATATCTACTTCACTTTTTTTTTTTTTTTTTTTTTTTTTTTTTTTTTTTTTTTTTTTTAAGGAATATATGCATTTTTTTTTCAAAAATCTTACAGGCATGAATTCGTTTAGAAAGTGTATATTTTATTCTAAAATTATTATAAAATTATCCTTTCAAGAAGTGAAATTTGCTTCGCCATAAAAAACGAAGCAAAATCTATCCCTTATTGCAAACTTAATATCTTATCCTTTGATGACAAGTTCTAAGGTAAAATCCCTTCTTAAAGAAAGTAAAAGAGAAAACTTGGAAATGCAAGAATATATTTCGACACGTCAGCAAAAATAAAAATAGTGACTTTTGTAACATTTTATTTATTTTGTCATCATAGATATATTTCTTATTTGTGGGTTTTTATACTATTTTGCGTAACATGTATGCTATTATTCTAATTGGGTTGTAGTTTTTGTAGTATATATTTAAATTAATGAGTTTTGTTTTCTTCAGTTACATATTTTTATTGAATTTCTTTATTTATGTTGATTTTTCTGCACGCAAAATTAATCCGGATTAAAAAATATTCAAAATTTGTCTGTGGATTCAATAAAATATTTTACAATGTATACTTTTAAATTTTATTGTATTTCTTGAATAAAATAAAAACTAAAAATACAACTAAACATTGAAAACACGCCTATTTTTATATCTTTTTGTGATCCATTGCACGAGTTACTAAAGAAGACTCTTAATTTTCTAACATTTTAATCACTAAAAACAACATTCCAATTTCATCATGATAATTTCCTATTGCAATTTCATCAAGATATTTGTAGTCACTTTTACCCTTAACACTAAGAGGTTACTGTTTCGCATTATAAGGTCTGTCTCAAAAGTTTAAGCACAAGCATAAAATGTCGATTTTCAAAGAATTATAAAAAGTTAGAATAAATAACATTTTTTTATTTGCAGATTTCGCAACATTATTTAAATAAATGATATCAAAAGTAGAAAAAAATAAATTACATAATTTTAAAAAATATAATAATAAAAATTAAAAAAAAAAGTGTCTCAAAAGTTTATGCACAATGTCAAAAACAACCAGATTTATAATTTTTCAACAACTTTTACTTACAAATTATTTTTTCGTGATTTCGGATTAGTTCAAATAAACGTGCGTCCATCGAAATTATTAGTTTTTGTAGGGTTTCTGGTGGCAAAGAGTACCATGCTTTCTCAATAGCCTCTTGGAGTTCTTCAATACAGTCATACTGATTTCCATTGCCGTAAACCTGGTGGGTTAAAATACCCCAGACATTCTCAATCGGGTTTAAGCCTGGACTTAAAGCTGGCCAGTCAAGAACTTTAAAATTTTTCTGAGAAAACCAAAGTTTTGGAGAATGTGATACGTGGATTGAGGCATTGTCTTGTTGAAAAGTCCATTCAAGACCCCCTAAAATGTCAGTGAATGGAAGCAAATGTTGGTTTAGCGTCTCTTGATACTTTTTTGAATCTTGTCTTCCTTTTAGAAAAGCCAGAGAGGTCTGGCCAATGAATCCAAATGCCCCGCAAACCATAACAGATTTACCGCCTTTCTGTCTGTTGAAAAATGCTCTTGGCTCCTTTCGTAAATCATGCCAATACGCGTTCCAACCATCAGGGCCATCTGAGTTCCACTTTTTCTCATAGCTGAATAAAATAGTAAGCCATTTGTCCCCCTAGGACATGTGTTTTTTAGCCCAGTTCATTCTTACATGTTTGTGATGTAATTTGAGGGACTGTTTGCGAGCCATTTTCTTTAGTATGATTACATCATACTCTTTAATACGTTAATGTTTTTGTTCTCTGAATTTTTAATAACTTGCTCCCTTTTAATCCGATCTTTTTCGTGTTTGAGGCCTTTTCTCCATTTAGTTATATCCCGATATCTACATTCCAATTAGGACCCTGGTCCCCTGGGCCCAGTCAGGAGCCTCTTGAACTTTTTATGTGCCATGCATTTTTCACATCCTTAATTGTGTCACCCTCTCAATGCATAAATTTAAAGTTCAGTGTTGAACTCCTTTCTAAGGGCCCATCACCTTCATATTTTTTATTGGGACACCTAGGACCCTTTTCTAAGCATTTATTTAAAATTTCATTCTAATGATTAATTTATACTCTACTAGCAAGCTACGCCCGCTGCGCTGGTCAGTTTCTACAAATGAACCTTGAAGCAAGCAAAATATATCGTTTAATTTGACCTTGAAAGCAATCTGTATATTTACCTGGAATATCCTTCCACATTACTGAAAAATGACGTGATTGCGCTATTATATTTTCTAATGTGCAGTCAAAATTTTAGCTGTTAAGGACCAACTCTTTTATTTGGTCATTTACAGTTAAGGTTTGCTAAAGAATGATAAAACTATATGCAATATACTAAAACCATCACTAAAAATTATCGAACTAACAATGCAAACTAATTAACAAAATCCATTCAGTAGAAGTTTTTATAAAGGCTAATCTTTTATAATCGAGTTCATCTGATTATAGAACTTTTCCACGTAATTCTAAAACAGAACAATATAAAATATACTAAAACCATCCTTACAAATTATCTACTTAACAATGCAAGTCGCAAAAAATACGCCCAGTAAAAACTTTCAAAAAGGCTAATCTTTCGGAATCGGGTTCTCCTGACTGTATAACCTTCACACAACTGTTTGACTAAGCAGCGTAGAACAATATGTAGTACATTAAAACCATTCCTGAAATAGCATCTGACTAACAATACAATTCTCATCAAAATCCGTCCAGTAGAACTTTTTCAGAAGGCTAATCTTTCATAATCCGAATCAAATACTGAAAAAGCTAATATTTGATAAAAAAAATATCACCTGATTTTCGAAATTCCCCCTATAATTCTAGAATTAAGCAACGTAGAATGATATGTTATATAATAAAACTTTCCCTAGAAAGTTATCTAACAGTGTAGGTTTCATCGAAATCCATTCGGCAAAATCTTTTAAAAAGGCTAATATTTCATAAACGGATTGATCTGATTATAGAACTTCCCAGAATAACTCTATAACTAAGCTACGCAGAACGGTATGTTATACAATAAAATATTCCCCGAAAAATTATCTTATACCGTTTAAGCTCTACGAAAATCCATTCAGCAGAACTCGAGTTATAAGCAGCCGGAACAAAATTTCATATATGTAGAAGTAAATAGAAGTATATTGCCATTAATATAGTTTGAATTTGAATTTAAAAAAAGGTACTTTTCGGTTAGCCGGGCGCCAGTGATCGTACACTTGAAAAAAAAAAGCACCTTTTGGCTTAAAATCTCTCATCAAAACTGTTTTTCTTTTCTTTCTTTTTTTAAATAAAATTAATAAAAGCTTTTTCTTTTATTTTTCCAGCTGTATAGCCATTTCAATTCTTTCTGCATCAAAAAAAAAAAAAAAAAAAAAAAAAAAAAAAAAAAAAAGACACCTTTTGGGTTAAAATCAAATTGTTTAGGATCAAAAGTAAAATCAAAATCGCCAAAAACAAAAGATAAATCGCGAAATATTGTTTCGATAGCAATCACTCTAATTTTTCGCCCGTGCGAGTTTCTTCTACGGCCCATGCTCTCGTCTATGCAAGTTATTCACTCAAAATCTAAATTCCATTCATCGCTAAGATGACGCCTTGGAGAAACTGCCTAACTCAGCATTTCATAAACGAAGATCGCGATGAATCCCACAGTGAATAGCAGCATAAGAAAGTTTTGCATTTAGCAATGAAGTAAGTACCGCGATGAATTTTACAGCAAAAAACCCGGCGGGACCCGAAAGTCCGCGCCATATATAGCACGTCTAGCTCACTTAATCCCTAGTCGATAACTGATGAGAAACATGACTTTCAAAAATCAGTTAGAATTTTGAAAGCCACCTTTCAGCCAATGAGCATCGAGCATTATCGAGCGTTCGCTACGCAGCGCAGAGTTGAGATGATTAAAAATCATCATTACTCCTGAATGGCAACGACGCCGTAAAAGTACCCGGATGGACGCTGAGATGGGAGCGCGTCTCTGCCGGAGTGCAATGAACTGCACGCTATTTCTTCCGAGAAATCCTGTCACGTGATCGTAAACAACAAGTATTTTGGAGAAGATGCGCATTCAAAATGTCGATATTTCTGCAAAACAAAACGCGCGATCTTTGAAAAGAGAATTGAATAAATAGAATTTCTTGCCATAACTGCCGAACTAAATAACGTATTTCAAAACCGTAAACGGATTCTTGAAGTAAAAATTTTTATCTATAGATTGAATATGGTTTTAATACAAAATATTTAATATTTAATAATTATGATTTTCGTTTTTGGACTTAGAAATATTTCGTATCTGTTTGTATTGACACGCGAAAAACGTATCTTTTTACTGAGATTACTTTAACTGAATATTATATTAATGATTTTAATAATTAAAGCATTTGATTTATTGATTAATATTATTATTTAATAACAGAATAAAATTACTTTAACGAAATATTTGAAAATTTAGAAAGAAAAAGGACTTTAATGAAAAATGATTATAAGATTAAGTTAAGTGTATAATTAACAGAAATTAATTAATTAAATTAGCATAGATTAATACAGAAACAATGTACGGTGGCGTAACATTTTGCGAACATTCCCAATCATGTTTAAATTAAATATTTTCGTTTTATAATATTCTCTCATCAAAACTCTTTTTTCTTTCTTTTTTTTTTTTTTTAATTAATTTAACACAGTTTTTCTTTTATTTTTGGAGATGTATAGCCTTTTCATTTCTTTCTGCAACAATAATGATCGCCAAAAAAATAGCAATGGTAACCTTTTCGGCCAAAATAACAAATGTAAAAAAGGAAATTATTTACGACATCACATTAAAAACCTCAAAAATAACAGTATTTCTCCACTGTTTAATGGATGTTATTATACATATAAACCTTCCTCTTGAATCACTCTATCTATTAAAAAAAACCGCATCAAAATCCGTTGCGTAGTTTTAAAGATTTAAGCGTACATATGGATATAGGGACAGAAAAAGCGACTTTGTTTTATACTATGTAGTGATGATTAATTTCTACTATTGAAGATCTAAAGCTCTAAGTACTAGAACCTTTTAATATGTTTTCCTCTTAGTCCCCAGCTCAAAACTATCAGTTGCCCCCTTTTGGACCTCCTACTATAGTTCCCTTAAAATCGTCCGACTCACTGGCCTTTTTTTTTTCTAACAACTTCTTCGGACTTGCAGCTACTACTTGAACGGCAAAAAATTTATCGGACCTCAGCTACTACCAATTTTGAATATTAATTGAATATTAATACCCTTCTTGTGGCTCCTTTTAACAAAACCATAGAAACTTGAGTTCTGTTTAAGGTTATTATCACGGGTCCGGGCTATGGCGTGCGGATCAGCTAGTATATTAATAAAAAGAAAAGTCCATCTTATTTATAGAATTTTGATTACTTTTTAAACACATTTAAAAATTCTCACCAATAAACAATAACATTTGGTATATAAAAATTTATTAACATTTAAAAATAACCATATAGTAACACAAAGCCTGTATATTTGATTTTTTTAAATCCTAAACATTTTTTTTTTTTAAATCGTGGAATGAAAAAAAATTAAATTATTTTAGGTTCATTTGAATATTAAAACTAAAATTTTTAATATTCTAATATCTGCAAGCTAAAAAATTTTAAAAAAATGAAAAATACATAGGAAAGCTAATTTTGTTCATGCTTTTATTTTTAATCTTCATTATTCTATTTATTTATTTATAAATATTTTTGGGTGAAAAGCTCAATTTATTTATGTTTTCGACATATTTTACATTTGATAAAAATGAATTACATTTTATAAAAATGAGATTTTAAAAAACAAAATTTTCAAAAAGAAACTTTTAGACATTTTTGACTAATTTATTGTTTAATTGTAAAAATTTGGTAAGAATATATAATACTGCTTTCTGGCCTACCCTACAAATAACACCAATAATTGAATAGAGGTGTCACATTTCACACAATGAAACAATGTGTTCCATATGGAACAGCATGTTTCATAAAATAGATGATTTATCATTTTAATAACTGCTTTCATAATTTTTCTAAATAAAAAAAAATGTTCAAATTCAAAATATTATTTCTTCTAGCTATTTCTTCAAATAAAGCAAGAGAGTCAACCAAGCAGATAATTAAAGTATATCCTAATCCTAATCTTAATAATATTATAAATCTGATTGTGTGCAAATGTTAGGCTGAAGCCAGCGTCAAAATGGAGCTTTTAATGATCCTGTATTTTTGCATGTAGTTTGATTATAACCCTCAAATGAACATAGACTAGGTTTTATTTATTTTATTCAAATATTTTCTTTAATAATTAAAAATTTCATTATTTTCATAGTGAATAAATGGACATTTTTCAATAAAATTTAACCATTTTACTTTATCGTTGCTAGGGCTTTAATCGTTGCCAAAAAATAAAAACTTGGAAAAATAATTTTTCCTCAACAACTAATTTTCAATTGAACGATTTTCACGTGAAAAAATTAAAAATAATTCAAAAGAAGATGAATTTCCGTGATATTTGAAACAACATTATACATGAAGTATGAATATCGGTTACATTAATAAGATCTTTTTCTGTCAAAAATTGCGTTATAATTAGAAGGAAAAATGAACAATAATTATATTATTAAAAATAGATTTCGCTTGGGCCATGGAATTATGAAAAGGGTCCTCATCGGTTTGGACAAATATGACGTCATAAATAACACATGTAATTTCAAATGTTCGTAATAATTCAAGGAGCATGAATATCAATGTATAATGAAAGTACATAGATAATGGACGTAATATTTAAGATGAAAAACTGAAATATTTTTTATAGATACTGATTAATAATTAGTTTGAGTACCTGTTACATACAAATGTGAGTTTTCTGCTAAAATTTACGTCCTGATTGCCAGAAAAAGAAAATTAACAAGAATTATGGCATTAAAAAGAGATTTTTCTGAGGAAAATGTGACGTCATATTTGAAATAAAACGGAAATTTTCAAATGTGTTTTACAAGGCAAGGGAATTAATTCCGTACATTAATAATACAAGGATCAGTAAGTGTAGAAAGTACATTAGTTTCACGACATATTTAAAACGAAAACTTTAAATGTTTTTTTATCTATACCGATTATTAAGGATGAATATCAGTTACATACAGATGAGAGTTTTTTGCCTAAATCCACACCATGGTTATTAGGAAAAGAAAATACGAATCTATTATATTAAAATCTGACCGCCTGTTTGTATTTCGCAAAAACTCTTTTCAGATTGTTGAACGCAACGCGATTTACTTAACACCTGTTATCATTCATCCGAAGATGTCATAAACTCTCAGAATTTAAAAAAATGATTTGACCCAGCACAAAGAGTATACTCACGCCAAATATACATCATACCTCGTAGTAGTTTTGGTAAAAACATGAAGGTGGTCACTCGAAAATTTCGATATATTCTAAATTAAAAAGTTAAATTAAACACAAGAAAAATTTTATAAAACTGGCTATTTTGCAGAAAATAATCTGAAAATAATATCCACTAATTGTATTTTAATATTACACATCCCTGATTTTTTTCAGGAAAATTCGATCACTGCTTTCTTCACAATGCACTTTTTTCAAAAACGCACATAAAGAGTCATAACTGCCCATGGGTTTGAGATATATGCTTCAAACTTGGCAAAAACGCATCTCTATTGAAGGGCTATCGATTCATGTAGGACTCGATCTGGTTGACTCAAGGGCATATTTTAATAGGAAACCTGGCTATACCCTTTGCATCACATTTTCTTTAACTTTTAATAAATAAATCAAGTTCTTCGCCACCACTATATTTTTATAGAAATATTAATGGTGTAAAATTACATAAAATATGATATTAAACAAAGTTAAAAATCTATCTTAAAATTTCTGGTGTAGAATCCTTAATATAGGTATAAAAAACACAATTCTAAAAGAAAAATTCATGCATTTAAGGGTTAAACCGCGTGTAAATCGTAACACTACTCAAAGAAACTTATTAAAATATTAAAGATATTTTAAATGCCAATTGCATTTTTGAATTAACACATCTTTAGTAGCTAATGTTAATCTTTTAAACATCCGTTTGTGGGCGTTACTCTAACATGTTTCATTATGTAACAAAAATATTTTCGATGTTCGTGTTTATATTGTAAATAAATGTATTTAATAATGGTTATTGTTTCTAATCAAAGAATTTATATGCATAGTAGTCTAATTGTTTAAATGCGAATGTTGTGTATGTTTTTTGAGAAATTATGTAACATATAAAATTCAAAAGTTCAGTCAGTGGGCGGTGTTACATACCTTAAAAAGATGTGTTTTCACGTTTCCCGCATATGATGTGTTAAATTGTCTACCTTAACGGCAGTCTTTAATTTCATATACCCCCCACCCTTCGCCCCCCCGTTCCCCCCCAAAAACACCTTTATTTATTTTATTTATTTATTTATTGTTTTCATTTCAAAGTCTTTTTCTATTAAATTATTTTTACTATTTCTTACTTTATTTATTTATTTCTCTTATATATGACATATGTGACTTATTATGACTCATTTGTTTTCTTTAGTAATTCTTGAAATGTTAGAAATTTTATTCGGGCGTACCATGTATATATTGACATACAATAATGTATTTTTACACATTTAAATAGTCTCGATATATAAGACAGTGTAATAATGCTTAGCGTGTTATGGGATCTATAGAGAAGATTTTATTACGTTGCAGGCCATGAAGGTCAAATTCCTTTTGTGTTGAAAAAAAATAATCCACATGCTTAAAAAATAACGTCTTACTAGAATTTTTGTTAATGCAGTTTTGTTCCTGAGTTCACAACCAGTGAAATATCCCAGCAAGACGTTTCACGGGTGGAAACTGAGAAAGCTAATTTACATGGATAACATGAGAACAATTAAAAGGTAAATGAACTAAGAATGAAAATTATAGCAGACAGTCGTTTAATCTGGCTGGGCTCAGTTAGCGAATAATACAAAACATCAGTTAGGTTTTGATGTAAACAGATTTTCAAAGTTCAGACAGGCTGCCAAAGTGTTGCATTTAAGCTAAGAAACCAAGCTAAGCAGTACGTTAATAACGAATACTACTGGAATGAGTAAACTAAACTAAAACTGTTGAGTAGCATGTAAATGTATATTAAAATGTCTAGTGCACTTTATCAGAAGGGAGTTTTTTTTAAATTATAATTACATATTTGAAACAGATTTTTTTCTTTAATTAAATATCGACCTTAACATCGGCATTTAATTTCTTATTGCCACCCCAACCCACCCCACCTTAATTTATGTATTTATTTATTGTTTTTGTTTTAAAGTATTCCTCTATTAAATTATTTTTCTTATTTTTTAATTTATTTATTTATTTCACTTATATGTGACATATTTGACTTATTATGACTTATTTGTTTTCTTTAGTAATTCATGAAATGTTAGGAGTTTAATTCGGGCGTATCATGTTTATCATATAATATAATAATCTATTTTTACACATTTAAGTAGCCTCGATATATAAGATAGTGTAATAAGAGTTTCCCATAATGCTTAGCGTGTTATGGGATCTACAGAGAATATTCTATTGCATTGCAGACCACGAAGGTCAACTTCATTTATGGGTTGAAATTAAAATAATCCACAGGCTCTAAAACTAACATCGCACTAGAATTTTCATTAATGCAGTTTTGTATTCTTGAGTTCATAACCAGCGAAATATCTTGGCAAGACGTTTCTCGTGTGCCAACCGAGAAAGCTATTTTACATGGAGAACATCAGAACAATTAAAAGACAACTCATCTAAGAATGAGAATTATTGCAGACCGCCCTTTAATCTGACTGGCTCGATTAGCGATTAATGCGAAAGCACGTGAGTTATTCGAAACATCAATTAGGTTTTGATGTCGATAAATTTTCAAAATTCAAACAGACTGCCTGACAGTTGTATTTAAGCCAATATGACAAGCAGTATGGAAATAGCGAATATTACTGGAATGCGTAAATTAAACTAAAAATGTTGACTAGCGTGTAAATGTATCTTACAGAGTCTGGTGCATTTTATCAGAAGGAAATGTCTGACAATAACCAGAACGAACCGTATAGCGACTGAGAAAGATAATTGCAAGGAAAACACAGTTACCTTTTTTTTTAATATTTACTCTATGCATTGAGGCGAAAGAGATGAAAAATCGCTTAGAGATAAAATAAATCTAAGGAAACCTCGTGAGGTAATATAAGAAGGAATAAAATTCATATTTCGTTTTATTGCTGAATGAAATCTATGATAATTAATGGTTGAAATTTTGAATCAATTATGCATATTTTTATTAAATAAGGAAATTAGAAATATGTATTTATATGTGATTCAACATCACAGGATCTTTTCTTAATATAAATGTTATTTTTTATTGGGGATTTAATAGAAAAATCCTTTAAAACGCGCGCAAAACGTAATACTATTAAAAGAAACATCTTAAAATGTTAAAGTTACGTTTAAATCTAATCGCATTTTTTAAATAGATTTTTTTTAATCTAGCTCTTTATCTTAACTATAATCTTTAGCTTCTTATTGTTCACTCTCTTTATTTATATTATATATTTATTGCTTTTATTTCAAATTCTGTTTCATGGCATGCATATTTTTTTATTTTTATATTTCATTTTTTTCATTTTTTTTTCATTTAAGTCTCCCACTCATTCTCACTAAGCTTCTGAGCAGGGTTCCCACTCGGTCCACTTTTTTCAAACAAAATCTTGCAAATTTTGTAGAAACCTGCCTTGAAGTTTATTTTTGTTAAGAATGTTGTAAAACATACTACGAAATATTTTTCTCCAGAAATACTGCCCTTCAAAATGCACCAGTGGGAGCCCTCCTTGTCCCGTCGACATCTTTTTAGTTAGTTGATTACATATTTAAATCGTGTTTTCCTGCTGATTGTTCTTCCTCACTTGCTCCTATATTCCCTTTTCTCTTCTATTCACTGCCACTCTTCTCATAGTTCTACACTGCGAAAAATGACACTTTCCAATCTGAGTAAATCGATGTTTTCATTTTGTTATGAAAGTTTTTGTTTCAAATATGACGCCCCAATGCTTTCAATTCTGAAATTCCAGAAATACTCAGAATACTGAAACATGGACATACTCAAAACTGAGCACATAAAGGTCAGTTCATACTCTTTTTTGAAACATGGACATACTCAAAAATGATTACGTTCAGTTCAAACTCATTTTTGAAGCATGGGCATACTGAAAATTGAGCACATAGAAGTCAGTTGATACTCATTTTTGAAACATGGGCATACGCAAATATGAGCACATGATGTTTTATTCTTGAGTGTGTGCATGTTTTCAGAAATGAGTGTATACATGTTGCAAATAATTTTGATTCGGAGCCATTTTGACTATGCGACATACTCAGATTTGAGTATTTTTTCCTTAGCTTGAAAATGTAGTTTTTAGAGGGTGGAATGTCTTTCTGTGCCTGAAGTGACGTTATAAAGTGAGTTACTTTCACTACTATCTTGGGTTCCTGCAATCGATTAACGTAGCCATTTAGTGTTAAGCTAGAATATGAATTTTGTGAATGTGTTTGGGATAGCATTCCCCCTCTCTGTTTTCAGTGTTTTGAGCTATTTTTGATCATCTTAATTAAAACTTTTTCATTCTAATACCATCTGTTCTTATTTAATGTTTTAAATAAATTGGTATTGTTGTTAAATTCTGTGTCATGGCTACTTTTCACGTTCACGTCCCATAAGAATTCGTCACATACTTTCGGTAGATGTATTATGGTTTCCGTTATTATTGTTTGCTCTTTAAAAGGCTACCCTTTTAGAATTATCGGGTCACAAAAATAAGCTTTAAATACGAATTTTGATATTGTTTTCTGAAAAATCCTTTACTTTCATAGAAATAAAAAGACACTAGTCAGATTTCTTAGTATCGGAATACAAATTCCTGCACATTTCAGAATTAAAATTATTTTATGAATGAGACAGAAAGTACAGAGTACAAGGTACGTACAGTTTTAAACGAATTTTTAATATGTTTTTCTCTTTATTTAATAGCTGAAAAATACTACAAATTCGGTAAATAAACGTGGTGATTGCAATGCCTTCGTCTTAAATTATAAATAGAAATTTTCTTATCTAGAAAAGTGGTGCCAGAATTCCTTTGGAATTTCCAAGGATTGTACTTATAAAAAAGCGAACAATAAAAAAATCCGTAATTCACGTAAAACATTAGTGTAATCTGATGTGAAAGTAACTTTTTAGGACCTTGCGTCGCCTGCAAAAACACAAAGTAAGACATTTTTAAAAACACTGATTCACACTCTTCTAGATTTGTCGAAAATATTTCTAAATCGTGTGAATATGCCACAGAATATTATAAGCATTCATTTTTTCGCTAAAACATGTTTGGAGCTGTTTTCCAGTCATTTAAAAGTAGATTGTGTGGCTTAAAGTGTTCTCTGGATTGACGAATTTATACTGTAAAACCTCTAAATAACGGACACGTCGGGAGCGCGAAAAATTGTCAGCTATTCGGAGGTGTCCGCTATTGGGAAAACCTGAAATATTCACAAAATTGCTAAGAAATGCTTAATGATTCATTAATTGACTTTTATATGTCCTAAAACCTCTATTATATGATTAATAAGAAATTAAATTATTTTTTAAGCAATAAAACTGAAATGAAATTGTGCATACATTTATCCACTGTTTATTACATTGTTACGAAAATAATCTGTTACAAAAGTTTGCTTTTGTTTGCGATTACATGTAATTTGTTTTTCTATGTGAAGTTTTAAGTCTGTCAGTAGTTTTAATCCTTCTGAATCATGTTTTTTTAGCACTTTCCAACCTAGTTGAAAAGTGCTTATGACTTCGGTTTGTCTGGCCGTCTGCCGTCTGTCCGTGCTCTAACTCCCGTAAATATGCTCGGATTGCTCTGCAATTTTTATATGTTATTGTCGCTATCTATAGCATGTTCCCTATTTCAACGGAAGTGTGTAGCACTTATAGTTACTTTACAGGGACAGTCAAAAGAATTCCGTTACATTACGTCTATGGAGAAAAATCGTCTTCGGTTTATTTAAATAATGTTTCACTATTTTAAACGCATTGAAATTTATATAGATCACTAAGGTGCAATTACAAGAGACTTACTTCGGAATATTGTGTGTATAGCAGTCATCGTTCATTTACAGGGACACGCAAAAGAATTATCTACTGTCTGTTAACAATAATTCCTGGAAGTGCGTTTTAAGTTATTGAACGCGATTTTAATTTTAACTTGCTTTTTGTCTATTACGTGGTGTGTATAAATTCTGTAGATCCTATACAGGGCAGCACAAAAGTTCGCGAACACATTTCTGTTTATTGACAAACTCCAGACCGAGAATTTTAAACTGTGCTACGCGTTTCCTAACTGAACTAAAATTATTATCCTATGTAGTATATATACAAATCTATAGATCCTATACAGGTCTGAATAAAAGTATTCGGATATTTATCCGAATATTGTATATGTTGGAAATTCCTGAAATTATGTTTTTAAATATGTTATGCGTTTTCTAAATTGTTTACTTAGATGTTAGCTTTTAACTTATTAAACGGTATGATTTGTAAAATTATTTTGGAAGCGTTGGAAAGTGCTATATAATCTATGCTTGACGCATGATTTTTCGTTCTTGTTTTCAAAAGATTTAGGTAACTGCTCACTGTATTTTGCGGCTTCTAGGAAATGCTCGATATTGCAGCA
Source organism: Maratus michaelseni (assembly GCA_963931845.1). Taxonomy (NCBI): domain Eukaryota; kingdom Metazoa; phylum Arthropoda; class Arachnida; order Araneae; family Salticidae; genus Maratus; species Maratus michaelseni. Next base: position 77,352,448 of record OZ007595.1, on the reverse strand, counting down.
AACATGTCCAGTTTCAATATCTGTTTCATCATCTCTAATAGAGTCAGCTTTTGTCGAAAATTCTGAAGGAATATAATCGCATACATAAACTGATTCTTCTTCAATAGGTAATCATCAATATTAATGAAAATTTCGGTAGTATCTTCATTCCTGATACATTTCATTAATTCACATATTTCGATTAATTCGTGATTTGTGTCGGAAATATGTGTTTCATTTTCTTTTAATATAAAGCTTTCTTTTCTGAAACATTTTCGTACGCTTTCCTGTTTTATGTTTTTTACAGCTGAAGAAATCCAAATTATAGCATCGAGAGCATTAACTAATTTTAGGCACTTCTCAAGTCTAACTTTGTAAGAGAGTGGCGTAATAAAAGCTTTTTGTATCAGGCTTTAAAATTGTGTATTACGGCTTGATCAAGTGGCTGGCGTACGGAAGTTGTATTTTGTGGGAAAAGCACAATTGAAACGTTATCGAATTAAAAATGTTTCGAATGAGAAGTTGCATTGTCCAAAAACAAGAGAACTTTTATTTGTTGTTTTTTCATCCTATTATTGAAGGAAGTTAACCGTTCGATCATTAAAGGACTGGTCACCCACGCTTTTAGGTAGCTTTCAATACAAAAAAGTATAAAGCTACCTATTGCAGCCGTTCGGAGGAAAGCAGTTCCGGAAAATTTCGATACATTTTCACCGATCATGACCCCCAGACCCCAAAACCACCCTCCGTTCAAATGTTGATTTATATATATATATATATATATATATATATATATATATATATATGAGTAAATGATGTCATAAATCAATATGACAAATAATCGATGAACAACCAAATACGAACTTTAATTTCAACTAATACACTTTTGGTCAAAACTATACAACAAATTTACATTACGATATTACATGACGATAATCCAACTAGGCCTAATTACGCCTTTACCGGCTACATTCATTTTATATATCTCGCTTCATAACAAAATTTAGAAGACTGGCTCTTAGCCAAATCTCGCGATTCAAACCATTTACAACTCGCGCATGTCTAACCATGGATAATAATAGTAGTTAGTTCATTTGATGAAGTGAAGTGTTCTAACTGGAATCCTACAAATCGGTCATCCTGACGTGATGGCGTCTCGACATCAGCATCTTGATTTGTTATGTTTTTTTTATGCCTAACAGTTATTTTTTATTTATTTATTTTTTTAAAGATATTCCTTTCTTTCTGGATATTTATCTCTGTCTTTAGAACCTGCATATCTAATATCTCTGTAATTTGTTTCCTGATATTGCTCTCTATCTTCAGAAGCTATATACCTATTGCTTCTAGAATAATAAGAATTTGAATAATCATCTCGTCCACTATCGGCTCCTTTAAATCCGTGATGAGAATAATTCTTATGTGATGGTTGTGGATATTTTTGTTCATTATAACTAGCATTGCACGATCGTTGGCCACCATAATTATAATTACTTCGATCATGATAGTAGCCTCTGTTCATGTATCTAGGGGAAAATTTTGGATTATACCTTGCTTTTGAATTAGGTGAAGTATTTTCTGCTATGTCTTGAGGTATCAAAGAATTTTCAGTCTCAAAGTTTTCAGGAATCTTAGATTTATTTTTGTAAGAATTCTCGGAACTCTGTTTCCCATACCCAAATTTATTGCAATTTCCACGGTTAAATGACTGTTCAAAATATCTCTGGCGATATCTATTATTGCTTCGGTTATCAAATGGTCTATTAAAATTTCTGTTCTTTCCCTTATGATCAAAATTCCTATTGCGATCTTTCACATAGTCTTTTCTACCATGTGCAGGACTACTACTTTCATAATTTTATTCTGGAGATGGATAGTCAACATTCCATTCATCGGATAATCCTGTATCTTTTGTTTTATTCGGCTTACATGGTTTTATTACTTTTCTTATTTTTTCTCTGTTTGCTAAATTTGTAATGTGAGTCAAATTCGCCTCGTCATTTACGCAGTCGATATTAACCAAATCTTCCCAACCTCGATTATGGTTGTTTATACTTGCTTTATCAATTTTTGTCGGTCTTTTGTTGATTTTAATGTATCCTACTCTTACTGTGTTGCCGCTTATTATTCTAACCTTCAATCCATTGTTGAAAATACACCTTTATCTCATAAGCGAAATCTCGCCAATTGGCTGATGGCTCCTTTTTAGATGAGAAAATTTCAGCCTAAACTCCTCTGGTGATAATTTGTAGCGTTTTAGTAGAATATTTTTTATGTGATCATAATCGTGATTTTCAGGTTCGTTTTCCCTTGTTATTATATTGATCACATCTAACGGCATTTGATTAATTAAATAATTTACCCATTCTTTTTTATCAATGCCCGTTTGCGCCATTTGCCTTTCGTACATAGCTAAATATAAACTGATATCTTTCGAGCTATCGTATTTAGTTAATAATCTAAGCAATTCAAATTTCTTACCTGGATTTGTCCTTGGGTCTTCATTAATGTGTTCTCTTGAATTTTCTTGTATTTGCAATTTCTTAATTTCAAAATTTTGCTCCGATTCTATTTTCCATTTTCTCTCTTCCATTTCCAATTTCAATTTCTTCCCCGCATAGCATGTACAGTCACAGTGACGTCATTGTGACGTCACTGTGAGTCACGTACGTCACGTCACATCTGTGACCAAAATGACACCACTTTGTAACGTCACACTGTTATCAAAATGTGAACGTCTTGAAGATCTAAAGAAAACTTAAAATAAACTTTAGAACATCTTATGGCATGAAGAAAATTACTTTTTGACAGCTTTAAAAATTTTTGTGACGTTGCAATGGCGTCACTGCAAGTCACATAAGTCACGTAAAATCTATGACCAAAATGCCAACACTCTGTGACTTCATGGTGTGATCGGAGAGAGAATTTGGAAAAAAACTCATAAAATATAGAATTGAATTATGTCATGTACCTAAATTATTAATAAAAACATTGTCACACATTATTTAAATATATTGTATATCCAAAATAAAATAATAAATAAATATTTGTCTACATATATGAGGAAGATATTTTTTTACAATTTTCATTGCCATTTTCATGAAATTTAACAAAATATACTATATAATACGCAGGTAAAAATGCTTAAATAGAAATTTATTACCGTAGGAAAGTTTTGGCTGAAAGTAATTCAGAAATAGATCTCCTATTCTAATAAAACTGTTAGCGATTTAGAGATTTGTTAGCATTTTAAATACAAACATTTAATTTTTTTTCCTACCAGCGCATAGAACTCATTTGCTAATTTTGTGATACTAAAAATATTTTAAAAATCTCCAATCTCTTATTATTTTGAGGGGCCACTCAACCCAATCATCAGCTTTCTGTTTAAAAAGTGAGGACACCATTTTTGCGAGTTCGACATCGGGGGTGCTCGGGGTGACCGTCGAACGCGTTCAAGATTTTTCTTGTACTGAATATTTAAGGTGGTTCTCAACTGACCTGCTCCACAACGCGAAGCTTTCTGACATAAGTTCTGACTCATTTTTAAACGCAAAGGCATAAAATGGGCAGGACTGACTATGGAAGCAATTTGGAATCGAAATGAGTTTTCCATTTTTTGATAAATAAATTACTTATCGAGTTATAAGAAATTCGTGTCACGTGACGACTGGTTTTTCTCTTTTCTTTCCCTGTTGCGTCGGGTATTTGGTTCAAAACGTTGACTTTGACATTCTTTTCTGAAAGATCTTCTGATTTTACTAAAAAAATGGAAAACGTCTTTCAATTACAGAGTTTCTGAATAAAAACAAAAGCCAATTTCATGCGTTTCCGAACAAAAACGAATTAAAAATATGTCATAAAGTATATGTCATTCATATAGCAATTTATTCCAAAACTGGTCAGTGCTTAATAAGATATCACCTCTGTTAAATATATTGCTCTTTTCAATAGAGTGTAAAAAATGAAAAAATCGTATTTAGGAAATCTGATTGCAGAATAGTATTTATATTTATGTCGTAATTATTTTATAAAGACTATTCAATCCATTTTTATTTAAAATTTATGTTTACTTTGGACGCCTAAAACAAATGCAACTGATTAAAAAATATATAAAAATTTAAATTTTCACAGCTTATTTCCAAGAATATTAAACTCTCTCATATAAAAACTATTATAGTTTTATTAGAAGTTATTTGTCAGCCATATAAACTATAAAGTATTTGAAATGTCTTTATTTAACTGTTTTCTTTCTATTATTTTTCTGGAAACACCTGCTAGATGTTACGTTGTGGTAAACATTACTGCGCAGATCATGATCGCAGATGTTGAGGGCAGACGATTATTTTCATCGGCGGATTAGAGTGTGTGGTGTTCTTTTAAGTTTGTGGAAGTATATTGTGGAATTTATACCGTGAAAGTAAATTAACGTTTTAAAGTGAATCATCCATTTTAACCTATCCTTATGTCTTGTTGGGTGCGTTATTAAGGTCTGCGTGATATTTGATATCTCAGATCTAGGAACACACTTAAGCTGGACACTTTGAAAATTAAAGCAGTGGATTTGAGTCTCATTTTTCAATGAAAAGGAAGCAGTCAACGACCATTAAAACTTAATCCCTAGAACTGGTGGTTTTACTTATAGATTAGCAGGTAACTTTTAATGTCTTCGCAGTTTTGTTAATAGTGCATATTTAGTAATGGTACATTAATAGTGCATTATTTAAATGTTAAGATGTTTAAATCTTTTTTCTTTTTAATCACTTGTATAAAATTTTATCTTTAATGCTTTAAATCGTTTTAAATAGAGAGTTTGAAAAAAAGCTTACAGTATTTACTAACAATATATATTCTAAATGTAAAGTGTTATTTATAACGAGGAATGTATTTATATTTTGCGTTTCTCAGTTCAATTTTCATAGTTATTCATTGTAATTAAAAACATTGCAATTTTTAAAACTATTAATATTTGATTTACAATTTGAAAATTTCTTAGCTAGTGGAGGTTTTGAGAAATAATTTTCTGGTATATTTGAAATAATTGCGACAATTTAACTCATTACAAATTTAGTTGTCAAGATATGTCAATATTAGGTGCACAAAAATAATGAATATTGATGAAACAATAAACCAGCTATTCAGTTAAGGTAACTTTTCCAGTTATGTTATCGAATTTTTTCTATAGTAAAAATTGATATTTAAGCTCTGCATTTAGTATTCTATCGAAAACTATAAATAAAATAATTTGTAAAGAAAAAAAAATATTTTTTTTTTCTTTGGGTTTATGATCCGAAGTTTTAAATTTCATTTGCTTCGAAAAATGTTTTATTGTTTGATACAATGTTTATTATTTAATAATATCGCATATGTAATAGAATGGCATTTTCCATTTTTGACAAAAGATGTTTCAGAAAACACTATCAAAGTCGGTGTTTTGAACCGAATTTCCGACGCGCAGCGTCAGAAACGGAAAAAACGTGACCAAAATTGCTCTTAAGCATATCATTTATCTAAAAATGGAAAACGCTATTCATTCCAAATCGCTTTAATAATCAGGCATGCAAGTGCCAAGCGTTTAAAAATTTGTTCATAAATGTGTCAGAAAGTTTCGTGATACTGAACGAGGGGAAATATGGCAAAGTATACACATTTAAAAACTTCAATACTTAAAAGCAAAATAGCATAGTTTTAATTATTGTCAATATTTTTTATCGTTACTTAAAACAAATGGAAGTCGAAGCTATTTTTAAAAGTGGTTATTTGCACAATAGAATTTCATATTATTAAAATATTTAATTTTATTATAATTTTTAATGGATTCATCTATTATTTTTATATTAGTATGCGTTTTTTACATTTATAATTTTCTTGTTTAACGGCTACATTAGCCGGTTTCCCAATCAGATGCAAAGTTTTAATTTGAATACGAGTTGCATAAAAAAAATGATTGCCGATCCAATCCTTATCGTCGATCTTATCCGTATTTGGTGAAATCTTGTTATCCGAATCTATGCGAAATCATTTATCAGGTTCGGTCGGGTTGTGGGCCTACAGAATTTTTGTTGTTGTTGTTGTTGGGTTAGGGTAAGATTACGGGTTGAATGTAAATATAGTTTCAGTCAACCATCATTCATGTTCAAGTAGACATTCAATCATGTTCAAGAAGTATATAACCGGATTCGTGCATGACTCTAGATCCGATCCGACATCAGAAATTGTATCGTAACACAATTTCTGATAAAATCTGGTTACTTGGTCGTATGCAAGATTCTATTCTGAACAAGATTTACAGTAAAAACATTATACCCGACTCGGGTCAGATCGGGTTCACGAAAATCAGGTCACACGACAACTAATCCAAATCTATTCTGTAGCCAAACAAATCCAAAAAGATCGATCCGAAGTTTCTGGATTGTATTCGGGTAAAATCTGGTCACCGGACCCGGTGCAGTGTCGTCACAAACGTTACAAACTTGAACCATAAAAAAATTTTGATCCGAACAATCCGTATAGGATTCGGGTAAAATCTGGTCACCCTATGCGATGCAGATTCGTCACATTTTTCACATTAAAGTCGCACGGTGACTTCACAAAGTAGTCACATTGTGAGGTCACAGAAAGCCTTGAAAACGGCCATAACGACCTCGCATTTACGTCACAGTGACTTCACATCGACGTCACGTGACGTCACGACGACTGTCATAAAGTCACAGTGTGACTTCACAGTGACGTCGCCGTGATGTCACCATGCCTTACGGGTCTCTTCCAGTTCTGCTTGTAATTTCTTCTCTTTCTCTTTCTCTTCTCCTTCTTCTTCTGTTTTCTCATTTCTAGCTGCTATCACTACTTCTAATCGATCACTTATAAATTCTTCTTTGTAACTCTCCCAACTCTTGATCAGCTTTATTAGGACGGGTATTGTCGGTTTTTCTAGTTCTTCAATTCCGCATTCTTCGCAGAGGTTTATTAGATCAATTCTCTTAGCTTTATTGAGAGTTCCCATGCTTATCTTTCAAAAATTGTACCTGAAGTAATACGATTACGGTTTCACCTTGCTAATTCGTATCCCAACTTTTGATACTGGCGTTTTACAACACTTTACGTTTGGTTTCCATTTCACAACTAGTGGCTTTTACTTTTAATAATCCCGGCCGAGTCCCCAAAAATGTGAGTAAATGATATGTAAATAGTCACTTTACTGAATCAATATGACAAATAATCGATGAACAACCAAATATGAACTTTAATTTCAACTAATACACTTTTGGTCAAAACTATACAACAAATTTACATTACGATAATCCAACTAGGCCTAATTACGCCTTTACCGGCTACATTCATTTTATATATCTCGCTTCATAACAAAATTTAGAAGACTGGCTCTTAGCCAAATCTCGCTATTCAAACCACTTACAACTCGCGCATGTCTAACCATGGATAATAATAATAGTTAGTTCATTTGATGAAGTGAAGTGTTCAAACTTGAATCCTACATATATATACATATATCCATATATATATATATATATATATATATATATATATATATATATATATATATATATATCTGAGTTATTTCATACGATAACGCTCGTATTTATAAATCAATTTTGATGAAACTAATTGTATGTATTAAGCTCACCAATGTCTCGACCGATTTCGTTGGCCAGCTTGGTCCGCCATTTTGTTTCAGGATGGCGGCCATTTAAAAATTTAAATCTAAAATAAATATACAACAAAGTTAAAAATTCAAATTTATTTTTAATTAAGTGTTAGGCCTTGATACGAGGATTCCAGAGCATTTTTTGGTTTACCTCTATCTTAAAAAATGGCTGAGATAGAGCAGTTTGAAATTCTAGGGCGGCTGACATTTTGAAACAAAACAGCACATTAACGCGATTACTCGCTAATTATTTTCTTTCATTGTTGTAATAATTTTCCCAATCATACGCATAAAACTATATATTCATATCCGTTAGCGCCAAATTCTCGCCAAAATTGGCGACATTTGGCGAAATATCGCCATATTTGGCGACCAAAGTCTTCATAAATGAAGCCAAATTGGCTATTGCTCAATAATTTGGCGAATTTCTTATTCAAATTTAGTATTAACGAATCTTTTGTAACCGTTTCGTTGCATTTTAACTTGATGTTTTCGTGTAACATTAGCTAAAATTTTAATACGAAGATATAGGAAAGCTACCTTTTCCTCCTGGTACAGGCCGGAAGGACTTTTTTATTCGCTCCAGTTAATACTAAATTTATTATTGGATATTCTTTGGGAAACACCTGTTTTTCAGAGATTTTCTAGTTATAAGAGAGATTTCGAATGTATTGCAGCATAATAAAATAGTGAGTCACTCTTTTGAAATTTTTCGCCGATACAGTCATTCATTCTTTTTAAAACACAAAGTCTTATTCGGAAAAATTCGGAAAAAGAGACCGCACAGTGGGGCGTTTTGATGATCTAGATGGAAAAAATTCATTTTTCCGATTATCTCGGAATTTAACAAGACCGCTGATACTGGTAGCTGAATGTCTCTTTTGTCGAGATCCGTACGAGTTTTGTCGAAAAAACCCGATGTGTCGATTAACTACGACCGTAAAGAAGGCAGTTGATTTGAGAGACTTTCAACAGTTGCATTATTTTTCTGTAAGTTCGAAAGCAAGTCGGTACTTTTCTATTTTACTTGAAAGCAGGAGTTTACTGGACATATGTCACATGTTTGTCACACGATTTAACCTATTGTTGTTTGAAAATAAGCCCCATCTTGTTTTCAAAAAAAAAAAAAAAAAAAAAAAAGCATTATTAAGCAATAAGCATTTTTTTAAATCAAACTGCCATTCCTAAAGTATTGAAAACTTAATACAGCTCCTGCGAAAGTTTGCGAATCATTAAGTTATATTAACTTGAAGTGTGCGTCTGAGTGTTTAATTCAAATCTTTCAAGTCAATTTTCACCACTTTTAATTATCCGATTGAGCTGAAACTTTGAATACATGTGTAGTTTCAATGACAATACAATATTATAATTTAAAAAATATTAATAATATGAGTAATAATAATATAATAATAATAATAATAATAATAATATAAATAATTAAATAAGTCAAATATTTATCACTGTTTGGTTATTTTATTACTGATACATTCGAAAACCCAGCAAAACCTAATTAAACTTCAACGCAATAATTTTGTCCACCTAGATCCTCAAAACTTCCCACTGTGGACCGGTTTCATCGTCATTAACCCATTCGCTCCCAACCACAAGTATTTTCGTGGTTTTTCAATCTAAAATTACGAATTCGAACCGGAAATTTTGAAAGAAGAATTTTTATTTTAAGTAATCACGAAACGTCTGTAATTAAATAAACTAAATATTGCTATTGGTATTTTCTGGTATGAATTCGAACTTTCTAAGTAAAATAAAATTCCGGTAATTTTAACCCGGCAGTGAACATTAGGGTGGGCCGAAAATGCACTTTTGCACAAACTTTCGAAATCGATGAGGCTTGGGGGCGGAAAAGTTGTGTATTGGGTTGCTCAGTAACCATGTAAAAATTTTTTGAAATCGAACAATATCTTCAGGTGGCGCCGGCGCCTTAAAAATTTGAAATTTTGACTAAAACAGACCTTTTTCTTCTAAAAACACGATTTTTTGCATTTTCGAAATAGATTACGCTCTAGTGCGGAAAATTTGTGTATTGGGTTGCTCAGTAAACATGTAAAATTTTTTTGAAATCGAACAATATCTTCAGGTGGCGCCGGCGCCTTAAAATCGAAGATTTTATTCAAAACAGACATATATTTTCATGAAAAGAGAATTCCTTATCGGTTTTCTATTTCACCCCCCTTCTTCTACTAAATGAAATGCTCTCGCACCTGCAGTCCACGTGACAGTCCACGTGACCCTCAGTGGTACAGGATTGTCTCTTACATTCCTTATAGGTTTTCTATTCCACCCCCCCCTTCTTCTACTAAATGAAATGCTCTCGCACCTGCAGTCCACGTGACAGTCAGTGTGATAATATGCAATACACAGTTATCGTTTAGTTCAGTCTAGTACAGAAGCAATCAATAAGCTTACTTTATGTCGTTTGTTCATCGAAGAGCAGTCTCTTTAGATATTTAAATGTCATTAACTAGTTAGTTATAGTTATACTTTTGTCACAATGGCCGGTTGTCATTCAACTAGAAAAGTTACAGATTGTTTTGTTTTTGGTTTGCCAGAAGAGCTGAAACCTAACGTCTTACCAACTTACAGTCAAGTTATGAAATTTTACTTCCTTATAAGAGAACAAGTGAAATCTTCAAATCACGGCAAAGATCCAGCTTTTACTGACATTGCCAATGTTGTTGCTGAGAGGGTAGCTGATTTGTGGAAGAAGTCCTCGATTCCTACTATTTCTCATTGCAGAATTGTGCGCATCCTTAAATCATATCATGCTAAGTATAAAAATATCCTGAAAAGTAAAAACAAGTCTACGGAATCCTATAGGAACAAAGTAAAGGAATTTTTGGAAGACGCCGAGAAAACTCTCTTTGACATTGCCACATGCAAATGTCATTCCTTTAAAGCATGCTGCTGTGAAAAGGATAGAAAAGTGCCACATTTAGAACAACCATTTTTGATTGATCAACGAACCGTCAGAAAAATGATTATCGGGGGCATTGATATAAAAGTAACTGAGAAGCTGCTCCGAAAGCAAAATAGGCAATCCAAGACAGTGTTGAAAGCTGCTACAAGTGAACAGCAGTTCCAAACACCAAAGTCTATGTTCGAGTCGCCTGAGTTCGAGGATTGTGAGAACGAAGAATTTGAATATGAAACGCGTAATGATGAAGAATACACTCCTCCTAGATCCAGAGAGAACCATTCCAGAAAAACGAAAAGAGAGACCAAGGTAATCAGCCAGATGAGGATAAAACTGCCAACCACAGCACTCGCCTGCGATAGTGCAGGGATTGGAGACAGGCCTGCAGCGAAAATTATTTCTGCAGTTCTTGAAGATGTCGGAATGATTTCTGATAATAATCGTTCCAAAGTTACAGATAAAAATAAAATAAGAAGAGAGAGAAAGAGAAAACGAAGGGAACTACAATGTAAAGGAAAACCAGAAGAGCTTCAAGCCCTCTTTTTTGACGGACGAAAAGATAAAACTTTAGCAGATCAAATCAAGGGAAACAAAAAGCACAGGACAACGGTTATTGAAGAACATGTAGTTTTAATACAAGAACCTGGATCTGAATATATCGGCCATGTTTCTCCAGCTAGTGGTTCTGCAAAATCTATTAAGAGCAGTATCGCTGAATATCTTTTACAGAATGATATCAACACTGAAAATCTTTTGGCAGTTGGCTGCGATGGGACACCCGTTAACACAGGTTGCAAGACTGGAGTTATACGTCTCATAGAAGAAGATGTTGGTAGACCTCTTCAATGGCTCATATGCATGTTACACGCAAATGAGTTACCGTTGCGGCATCTTCTAAAAAAGCTAGACGGTCAAACAAGTGGTCCTGAAACCTTTTCTGGTCCAATAGGAAAAGATCTCGAAACCTGTGAGCTGAAACCGGTAGTCAATTTCAAAAAGGTTGATGTCGTAGAGTTAGTAGCAATATCAGAAGAGCTTCGAAAAGATCTGAGTACAGATCAACGATACATGCTGAAAATTTATGAAGCTGTAACATCAGGTTACTGCTCTGTTGCCCTAGCAGAGAAAAAACCAGGAAAGCTAGCGCACTCCCGTTGGCTAACGGCAGCATGTCGAGTTTTGCGCCTGTACATTTCAGTTACAAATGTTTCAGCAGAACTGAAAACCTTAGTAGAGTTTATAATTAAAGTGTATGTGCCGATGTGGTTTGATATAAAATCCAACCCGATTGCAAAGATGGTGCTAGACACTTATGGAAGATGATTAGCTTGTCACGTTATCTCCCAGATGACTTGAAGACTGTCGTGGATGGCGTAATAAGCCGAAATGCTTTTTTTGCGCATCCTGAAAATATTCTTCTTTCGATGCTTACGGATGAACGAAATTACATCCGACTGCTTGCAATACGAAGAATTTTAAAAGCCAGGGAAAATAAACAAGAAGGTATCCGGCGGTTCAGTGTTCCTGTAATAAAATTCGAAGCAAAAGATCATACGGACCTAATTGATTGGCACCAATCAGTTGTTACGGAGCCACCAATGCTTCGTGCAGTCAGCAATGAAGATTTCCGAAATATTCTAAAGGAGAAAATATCTTTACTAGAAATAAAAGAGTTTCCATGCCACAGCCAAGCAGTGGAGAGGGCAATAAAAATAGTGACAGATGCTTCAGCTTCTGTGGTGGGACAAATCGAAAGGGATGGCCTTATAAGGGCGAAATTAGAATCACAAAGAATAATTCCTTCATTTGAAAGCAAGTCGAAATACAAAAAAGGCCAAGTAGATCAGGCAACAGAAAAGTGAAATATTTAATAAAATCTCAGTGTCCATTATATGGTTGGGTGGTTGGGAGGGCACGGGTGGAACTCGATATGCAGCCACCTCCTCGTGGTGAGTTCTGGGTTATCTCAGTGAATTTCCTCTGAGATAAGCAAAGAGCTGCATTGCTTCATGTTTGTTTGCTTACTTGGCACACATGACAGCAGTAAAAGATGAATTCAATTATTATTTATGTGTTTATTGACGTTTCCTTTTTTCTGCTGAACAAACCGAATTTTAAAGGCTCAGGCTCCACCTGAAGATATTGTTTGATTTTTAAAAAAAACTTACACGGCTACTTAGCAACTCAATACTAAACATTTCTGCACTAGAGCGTTATCTATTTCGAAAATGCAAAAAATCGTGTTTTTAGAAAAAAAGGTCTGTTTTAGTCAAAATTTCAAATTTTTAAGGCGCCGGCGCCACCTGAAGATATTGTTCGATTTCAAAAAAATTTTACATGTTTACTGAGCAACCCAATACACAACTTTTCCGCACTAGAGCGTAATCTATTTCGAAAATGCAAAAAATCGTGTTTTTAGAAGAAAAAGGTCTGTTTTAGTCAAAATTTCAAATTTTTAAGGCGCCGGCGCCACCTGAAGATATTGTTCGATTTCAAAAAATTTTTACTTCGTTACTGAGCAACCCAATACACAACTTTTCCGCCCCCAAGCCTCATCGATTTCGAAAGTTTGTGCAAAAGTGCATTTTCGGCCCACCCTAGTGAACATGTTAAAAATGTTTCTCTCCTCATAATCTTCACAAATTAATTGCTGTCGTTCATGCCAATCCTCCACTTCTTTAAGATCTACAGATTTTGCTTCTCCGCATATTGTTTTGAAAGAGATGTTGCGCCGAGACCGGAACTTTTCCAGTAATCCACTGGAAGCCTTGAAATCATGTAAACCAAGTTCTTTAGCGACTTTTAAAGACTTTTCTTGAATCAAAGGTTCACTGATAAGAATGTTTTGTGAACTAATTGAAGCAAACCAGTTCAGAATTACAGAAGCAATATCAATAGAATAAGTCTTCCTCAATTTCACATTTTTGGTGTTTTCGTATACCAGTTTGGAGTATCCGTAAATCATTTTCTCTTTCTCTGAAGCATTTAAAATTTAAAATTTTTCTTTTTAAGTGAATCGTTTTCGTTTTGAGGCCATTCTCGAAACATTAATCACAAACAAGACTCTAAATTCAGAGTAAAATACTCAATATTTTCAAAAAACGATAACAATGATGTTAACATAATTTGACGCTTTGAATAATGGGTTTTGAGTATCATTTAAGTCTCCAGAATCAAACAGTAATAGACATTGCGAAATAGTTTTTTCCCGCTGCACTTGTCGCTTTCTCGGCGCCTTTAATTCTCATTCCCAAAAAATCGGTACACAATCCCCCCCCCCCCATAAAAAAAGGAAATAGAGTAACTTTTTCTTTGTTTTATAAAAAAGTAAAAATAAATTAATAAACTCGTATGTTAGGTTTTCATTGACTATTTTTCTTTTGCTGAGATCGGGGCTAACGAGAAAGCCCCGGCTCAGATCATATGAAGCCATGTGACGTCTGCTTTCTCTCTTTTATGTTATGTAATGATGTAATTCAGTTAATTACTTTTTGGATTTTATGAACGAGCCCTATTAAAATGAAAAGATATCCCTTTTTTGTTTTTACTTTGTTTTATGACACTTTATAAGATTATCCGAAAAATTGTTTGAGTTTGGGTACAAAGAAACAAAAATAGTCAGCATATTATCTATTCTGAAATTTTAAGACAATTGTAAACGAAGTTAACTTAGGCGCATTTAACCCATTAACGCCCAATGGCGTATTTTTAGATCGCTAGATTTAGTAGCAAGAAAGCATCTTTCACACCAGTAAATATGAAGATAAATATATACTCTCTTTCATGAGACAAATCCCTTGATAAAATAAAAAATACCCTTCTTTTAAAAATGGTGGGAGATCTATAATTTTAATTTTAACGAAGAAAATAATTTGACGTTAATGGGTTAAAAAGAAAGAGAAACTGATGTATGGTGTATTATGGAATTCTCGGGAATGAGAAATTGGTACTTCTAGACATTATTCAGCACAAAATCAAAAATCTTCCAAGAAGAGGAGCTTTTATTCTGCGACGGGGGGAGAGGATTTTCCCTAGGCCTACATTTATCTGTGACCACAGAATTTGTGTCAAATTGTCCTGATAAATTTAAAGGTTTTTTACTTTTTTCCGTTTTCTTTCTCATTAAAAAAATATTTTTCATCTTTTATCGCGATAATTATTGTCCGCTATTCAGAAGTTAAACATACAAAAAATTAGGTTTTTGAGAATGGGGATTGGAAAACTGTCCGATAAATAGAGATGTCCGCTATTCCGGAGTGTCCGTTATGGAGGTTTTTCTGTATCACAGTATTTGCTGCTTTATTTATTTATTTTATTTATTTATTTTATTTATTTATTTTATTTTATTTTATTTTATTTTGGCTCTCTTTCATATTTCATATTTTTAATTTTAGTGTCAAAAAACTTCTTATAATCAATATCTAATTCTTGAGCATCATTTTTTTGCTGAAAAATTTAATATTGGAGAGTTGGACACCATGCGACAGGGAATATTTTAAGACACCTTATATTTCAGCACTGTGTGAAAAGTATCGCTGTATATTTTAGTATCTATGTTTGCTTTAAAAATGGCTTCCAAAGAACATTTATAAAATGTCAGACATTCAGAAAATCCGAAAAATATAATGCTCCCTTAATTCATTTGCACAGTGTTGCCAGTGGGCTACTTTTTTTTTAAAATTCAGATTTCTTGATTGGCACCATTTTTTAAAAAAATTATATAGCTCGCATTGCTTTCGCCTCATTTAAGCTGTCATTAAGTAAACCGAGTTTTACATTCTGAAAAAACTGGTTGCTATCAAGAAAACTGGATTTTTTAAGTAGAACATTGGCAATACTGCATTTGCATTATTATTATTCGCATGCCTATTAGAAATTACTTTTTTTCTCAGAATTTCAGTAAATCCCAAAAGATTTTTTTTTAATTACTAATAAAAATTTCTGGTATGAATTCAAAATTTCTGAAATGAAAAATAAAAAATTCTGAAATGAAAAATAAAAAATTCTGAATTGACACTAATGATACAAATTAGTCAGTATAACGCAATTTCTACATGAAATCAATAATCAACCATCCTTGAAAATTATTCCAACACATGTGCAAGACAAATTTTTAAAAACTGAATAACTAAATGTTTCACTTCCAACAAAAATTCTTAAAGTTGGTTTGTAGCCTGATTTTTAGTTAATAATGTCTTGTAGGTTAGTGGATATGTTTTAGCTTGAGGAATTATTTCGAGATGAATTTTACCACTGATTCTCTATGAATCAAAACTGCTTTGAATATTAGAAATTGACAGGACTTGACTAAACACTTTTGAGAACTAGGGCAGACATTCACTACTTTTTTCAAATAGTAATTTTCGCCTTATTTGTGACAGAAATTATGTGTAAAAATAAAGCCACGAGTAATATTTGTAAACTAGTATATACCCCCTGTCAAAAATGACAGGATATTGACTCAATATTCAATTTTGGAAATAGTTCAACGAATGGACAAAACATTCAAATTAGATATTTAAAAAAAAATAATCCATGTGTGAAATTTTCTGAAAAAAAAGTGTTATCAATGTGTTTCTAAAGAGCTTGACTCACTACATAGCTCATTTTTTGATTATATAAGCAAAATTAAATGGAAATTACTCGGTACTATTTATTCCGTATATTTTAATTACGTTCCATAAGAAAAAAAATAATTTTATTTACGGTGGAAACAAAATTTAAAAATTTGTTTGTATTATCTACCGGTAGATGGCACCATCTTCCCTTATACGGTCCAATGTTGCTTGTGATTTCCAAGCAAGCCACCTCGACTGTCTTTCTCTACTTAATCGCCGTCTACGTTCAATCGGCGTTTCATCATTTTAATCAGGCATCGCTAAAAAAATCCTTAAATAATATAAAACAACAATAAAAACTGATTTGATTGAACATATTCAAATCCACCGCGCGTTCAAAACAGCATTTAGAAAGATCAACAAAGATGTTAAAGCAGTAAAACTCACGTTGCCAAATAGCAATCAGTACAGCACAAATAATTTTGATGAATGATTCTCAAAAGTGAATGACTCACTTTTTTCTTTTTTCTTTTTTTTTTTTTTTTTGCAACAATAATAATAATGATTAGCAAAGTGAAATGTAATTACTGAAATTTTCACATTAAATTTTAATATGCTAATTATATGCAAATATTAAGTTGAATTTTTATCAAAGTTCGATTGTTTATATTAACTGACGAAAGATGGCTGCAAAAATAGTTTTTGAAGGTTTTAAACAAAATTAAAATATTTAAAGACTTTAATATGCTTTTACAAATATTTTAAGAACAGAATCAAATAATTAACCTTTTTTTTTAATGAAGCGTTCAAAGAGTCATTCATTTATTTCAAGATTTAGAAATTCTGAATGGCAACAGTGTTTGTTTGTTTATGTATAGTAATTTGATGTTTATAATACCTTATTTTTAATTTGTAACTTAATACATTATAATTGGATAAGCTATACATGTTTTATGTGAAAATATGCAGAACAGACATGATTTCACGTAGAAGAAATTATCGTTTAGTGGTCATGTGTTAGCATATCTTTTTCAGTAAGCCTAACATGGCGTTTAACTACGGTCGACTCGCAGACCAGAGTGATACAGCTCGGTACCGTTACAGACACTTTCTCGCCTTTGGATTTTATTATAAGTAAGATAGTGAACCCTTCTCTTACATGAGACGGCGTTCCAGCACTTTAATACATGTCCCTGCTAATAGATTATTCATGTATGAAGATATAGAATACATATAGGAAAGAAGCGTAATTATTAGTACTATGTTCGGTGGTTTCATGCAATGTATTTAAATACAGCACGAAATCTTAAAATTCATAAAAATATGTAAGGTGTACTAAAGAATAAATGTGCTTTTTTTTTCTTTTGGTAAAAATCTCAAAAATAATGAAAAAATTATACTCATGAAAATTCATTTGTAAAAGGAAAAATCTACTATTAAGAATTTTTTTTATAGTTGCACCACCCCTTATGTACTCGTTCAAAGGGGGGAAAAATCTAAGACAAGCGCACAAAATCCTTTTCATAAAAATTTCATTAATTTAAAAGATAAAATAAATAAATGAATGGCATTTTCTTTGTTTCAATAAGAAGGTAAACGTTTGTCAGAAATAAAATAATATAAGCCTTAATTTTAAAAATTCACACCGGAAGAAAAGTGCAGAAACTGATCCAAAGTGTATTGATCTGCGAATATTGAGACGGAAGGTATCGGAAAAGTTGGAAAAATTAAACAAGCGTTAGAGCGCCCATTTGGGTAGTAAGTTCTCTTCGCAGTAACTTCAAAATAACCTAATAAGGCTAATATATTTTCCAAATAACCTAAGCTAGTGATTCCCACCTCGCTTTCTTATTGACCACGCACCACTAAATAATTGTATATCGGCTTCAAGCACCAAATTTAAAGTCTTTTCAGAAAAATCATTTTCGTTTATAGAAAAAAATAAAAGTACTAGTCGACTTCTTATTATCGGAATAAAAACACCTGCAATATCTGTTCATTTACGAACATACTACATTACTTTATGAATGCGTTAGAAAGTAACGAGTACAGGATGCGTACATTACCACAATTTTTTAATAGATGTCTCTCCTTATTTATTCTCAGAAAAATATTACAAACTTAGCAATTAAACGGAGCAATTACAAATTATGCGTCTTTAATTAGAAATAGAACTTTTATTATCTTAAAGTGCTGCCTGAATTTCCAAGGAGTGTAAGAACCTTGAGCGTATAGTCATACTATTGAGCTGTTTGGAAATTCCAAAGATAAGAAATCCGCAATTCAAGTAACGATTTAAAAGAAAAAAATGCATATGAAATTAAGTCACGATATATTCTGCTACTTTTTTTTTACTACCTTTCATATTACATTTTCAAAATTGTAAGGGTAAAAAAGTTTCGTATAATTAATATAATAATATTTAGTTCTTCAGAATAATTTATTTTGCAACGCTTTGTTAGTAGCGGTAAGTGGGGCACCATGGGACATGGCCTATCTTAGGACACCGTATGTTTCAGATGTTGTAATGAAACTAAACAGCAGCACACACAGATAAAAACAGCGAGCAATCAGTGTAAAATGGAATTCATACGATTAACAAGATTACAATTTATATCACTCTATTTGACAACGTTGCAGAAACGTCATTCATTTAAAGGTACTTTCAGCATAAAGAGTAAACGTTTAAAAAAAAATATGACACTTTTAAAATACGTACATTTGTCATGCTATTAACCCTCTAACGTTCATTGGTTTCCCTAGGAAACCACAAAATTTTAATTACGAAATTCCACAATGACAGCAGAATTTTAATAGAAATGTTTTCCATTTACTATATAAGTGAAATATCGCTTTTTTCATATATAGAAATAAATTTGTTCATAATTTCCGGTGTCAATCATTTATTTCAACATTTTAGCAATTGAAATGCTTTATTCGTTAAAGGGTTAAGCGTGGAAAATCTCAGTGTAGTCCCAAGCTTAACAAGAACAAATTGTAAAGACAGGAAGTGAAGCCAGTTACAAAACATGGTAAACGACAGGGTGATTCTGTTCATGTATATTGTACACCACTATATTTAAATAGCAATATTTTTAGTATGTCATCGCCGAATTCATCAATTAAACAAGAAAAAGATTCCTGTAGTGGTGTACAAAATACCGGAACACAATCACCCCTGTAAATGGGCTAATTTTACACAGCGAAGATTTCTCATGATAAGAAAAATTGTATTATTATTGATTTATATTATTGTATGCATTAATTTCAAATTCATATTCCAGAAAAAAATATATGTATTGTAATCTATAAAACTTTCCACAGAAATTGATTTTTATGGGATTCTAATATGCGAATCCGTAATTATAGATAATTCCGTCAAGTAGTTTTTTTTGTTATGCTTAGAAACGTACACCCATTGCAGTTTGCTTTTCGAGTGTGAAAATGAATGTAACATTAGGATTTCAAAATTTTACATCCGCATATGTATTTATCCACTTCTCAGAATGAGTTCCCGTTTGGTATTGCCAAAAGTGTTCAAATATTGTGTCAAAATTTGAATTTTGTCTTGCAAATTTCATAGTTTGACACAATTTCACTATGAGTTCGGTCACCCAACTGTATATGTTTAACATGAACTTTAAAAAATAATAACCTTCAATTGAATTACTATTTTTGCTTTTTTTTCTGCGATAATTTAATGATTAAAATGTATAGGGTATTTTCTGAATTCAAATATACCTCTGCATTAATTTGAAAAGTACTACAATGATGAAAGATAAAAAATGTTCACTTTGTATTTTACATAAAGCTGATATTTTATATAAACGATATTTTATATTTATTATAAAGTTTCACGTCACATCTTTTGTACAATCGTACCCACAAGTATTTTACGACACTGATTGAAAAACAAGGACTCATATTAAAAATAATTGCGGGGTTAAGCTAGTTTTCTACCTCCTTTAAAGAAAGGTTGTCCAACGTACGATATATCGTCTTTTTAAGACTTTCTTGTCATCTATTCAAATATTTCATATTACTTGAGTTTTTAAAAAAAAAAATCATTAAAATTAAAATAATATTTGGATACTTTTTTAGGTTGCTTTTGGTTTCCGTCTCGCTCCCATAGAAAAATGATTGGGATAGGCACATGTCAGACGTTTAAAATAATAATAAGCAGAAACACTTAAAACCGCCTTATTTCTAATAAGTTTCTTCACAAAATCAGTAATAAGCCATCTTTGAATTTTTTTTTAACGGTATGTATAACTAAATGTTTTTCTTTCAACAGACATTTTTAAAGTTGCGTTGTAAACTTATTTTTAGAGTATAATGTCTAGTATGCTAATGCGAGGACAAATTTTATGGAATCAGTCGGATGATGTTTTTTTTACTGCTGCTGCTGAATTAACCACAACTGCTTTAAATATATGTATTCGACATGACCTGAACAAGCACTTATGGAACCGGGCAGACATTTATTTTCGAATAGTAATTTTTTCTTTATTTATGACAGAAATTATGTATTAAAACAAAAGGAGATTAATATTTGGAAATAGCGAAGCCTGTCTGGTCCTTAAACCTGTGTCCCCGTGCATTTATCTCGCCCTGCTAATACATTATTTTGTAATATGACTCTCAGAAAAAGCATAAATGACTTCAATCAGAAAAAAAGAGTAATTATTAGTATTAAGGTATGTGCTTTCATGTAATATACCTAAATACAGGATGAAAGCTTAAATTACATAAAAATATATAAGATATACGTTAACGAATAAATGTGTTTTCGTCTTTTGCTGAAAACTTCCAAAAAATGCAATAATTATGCTCATAAAAAAAGTTCCTACAGGTCAAGGAATTTCCCTGACTTTAGGTACCAGTATTGTGTTATAGAAAAAATCACCTTATGCAGTTGCGCGATTACACAAGTGAATTTTTTCTATAAGAAAATACTGGTAATGACCTGAAATAGTATGAACCATGTAAGTGGAAAAAACAAACATTTAGAAATTTTCATAGTGGAACTACTTCAAATTTTTTATGTATCCACCAATGGGAAAAAAATGTAAAACATGCGCCATTTTCATAAAACTTTTGTAAATTTAAAAGATAAAATGAATAAATTACTCACATTTCTTACTGGCAATAAATAATAAAAACGTTTTATACAAGCATAGATAACACAACTCTTAAATTTGAAATCTCACACCAGTATAAAATTGCAGAAGTCTGATCAAATCTGTATTAATCTAGATAAAATCGGGCGTTTAATGTGGTAGCAGGAAAAATTAAAAGAGCCAAAGAACGCCCACTTCGGTAGTAAGTTTTCTTGGCAGTGGCAGATGCAGAATAAACAAACACAGCTGATCACATTGAAGCAGTGGGTTCCAATCCATTCATTGGCCCATCCCCGCGGGATTATTATTAAATTAAAAAATGCACCCTCCTCCTTCAGCAACATGGAATTCTTATAAGAATTTAAAAAATAAATTCTTATTCACATGTAGGAAGCATAAAAATTATAAATGAAACGAAGCCATTTATCTTCGCCTTTATACCCCAACTTGTTTTTCTTTTCCAACTTTTCTTTTTGTAGAATAAAAGTGTTTTATCGTTTGTGTTTGTTCTTGAAATGAAATCTCACATTTTCATTATATATGATATAATTGATTCATCTTATTATTGATTTTAATACCTTATTGATAAAAGGGTACTTTTCGGTTAGCCGGGCGCTAGTGATATATATACACACACATATATACACACATCTACATATACATATATATGCATACATACACATATATATACATATATGTATGTATATATATATACATATATATGTATATACATATATATTTATATATGTACATATATCACTGGCGCCAGGCTAAACGAAAAGTACCGATAAAAGTTAGAAATGTTTTGGGAGTATGATCTTTCTATAAAAAAATAATAAAATAAAAATATTACACAATATCCATTTCTGAGTTCTCATCTTCGCCAAGTTTAAGAACCCATTTTCTTTCTCATCATAACACACTTTCTCAGTTAGCGGGATTTTTCTTCTCCAGTTGACCCTTTTGTTATGTGCATTTGGGAATGTATTAGTTTTATTAGGTTGGTAATAATACTGTAATTTCCAGCGTATAATCCGCGGCTCAGACAATTATGTTTCGACCCAGAAATTTTATTTTATAAAATGTAACTTACTAGATATCTGTAACTATTTGAATTCAATTATTGAATAAAATTTCTGGGTTGAAATAGAATGGTTTGATCCGCGGAATGGTTTGATCCGGAAATTAAGGTACTTTGTTTCGATACTGCAAATGTTTTTGGAGATTAATGTGTTTATCCCTTTCAGGGGCAAGCACTTGTGCTCCTGTAACGTTGAATTCCCACCGGAATTTAGGAAAGAATTTAGTTCAAAGTAAGATTAAGCGATTTTTCAACTTTTTCTCGTCAAAGTTAAAAAAGTAAAATTTAATTAAAAGTTTCTGGTTTGAATCGGATTAAAATTAGGTAGTATATAATATATACCACCGCCCCTCAAAGGGTTAAGATAGTCAGTTTTTCATATACACTTAAGTATTTGCATAGATAAAAGTTTCTTCATGTGACATATTGTAGAGCAAGATATTTTTCAATAAACAGTCGAAAAACATGCATAAAATTCTAAAATGCACAAAAAACGGGGAAAGTTGTAAAGAATTTCCAAAATATATAAAAGTGTCTAAATATCTCCAAACGTTTTCAATAAAATCGTTCCAGTCTTTTCTTTTTTGAATTTTGAATTTTGAATTTTGAATTACGTTTACAGAAACATTTTAAAAATTGAATAAAAGACTTTTTAAAAATTGAATATATTACTTTTATTTGTATTATATAACAGCACTTTTACTAAGAAAATAAAACTGACAGGAATGGGATCATAGTACATTTACAATTGCCTCTGTTAAATCCAAATTTTCAGCCCCCTCCCCTTTTGCGGTGTTTGCGCCAGGTTGGGAACAGCCTCTTTGATTCAAAGCTAGACCAGTATTACCATACACAGATTACTTATTTTAAATAAAACGAAGTCTCTTCTTAAATACAGCTAATCCAGGGTTCGTACACTTTTACCACAATTTTTTAATACAATTTTTCGCCTTATTTAAATGCGGAAAAGTATTACAAATCCTGGAATTAAACGAGGCGTCTACAATTTGTGCTTTTTAAATATTAAATAGAAAATTTCTATTAAAATATTGTGGTACACACGTACGAACCTTGTAATAGGAGTAAACGGTAATAAAATACTACAAAAAGAAAAAAAGAAAAAAAAGAAAGAAAGAAAGAAAAGAAACAGAAAAATAAAAGAAAATGCGAAGCTCATATTTATTTTGGTCTAGCAGATATTGTAATTATTTTTCGTTCGTTAATGCCTTTCTTATTTTTATCCAATTACCTCTTTATAAATTGCAGTTTGATAATTTCTGAATTGAAAGCATTTAATTTTTAACCATGCCACATATTGAATAACAATGTCGTATTTTGACTCTGATGTACCTTTCTTGTTTAATGTTACTTTTTAGAAAAAAAAATCAAAACGAATTTTAAAATACAAAGGAATAATTGTAGAATTAACTTTTTTTGCATTTTTTTCAAAGAAAAAAACAACTCTAAAACCATACATAAGTATCAAACCTGATTATTAAAAGAAAAAAAAATATTACTTACAAGGCGAAAACAATTATTTACAATATAAAAAACAGGACTTTCTTTTTCATCAGTTACTCAATTCCAATTTTTACCTGTTTTTCTAATTTGGCGATACTTTTCCTTCTAAAAACAGGGCTAAACGGTCTGTAGCAGTGTTGCCACTGGGCTACTTTTAAAAAATTCATATTGTTTGATTGCTACCACTCTCTGAGATAGAAATATTCATCTTATTTAATGGCAGATTAAATAATGCGAGAATAAAGCCAATTACACTATTTTAAAAAAGTTAGGGAAATCAAACCATCGGAAGTTAAAAAAGTAGTCTACTGTTAACACTTCTGTAGGGGTAAAAACATATATATATTATTTCATGCTGTGGTACTTATAGAACAACTCTACATTGACAAACCTTGGATAAAAACATATATAGTTTCGATGCTGTGGTCCTTAAATAAAGAACAACTCTACATCGACAAACTTTGGGTAGATACATATTATTTAGCCCATGCAGATGACATGGGTTAACGACATGTTGTCGTGTAAATTCGTCGTTTCGACACACTTCGCGTCGGTAATCAGGCCCTGAAAATGTTGCTTTTGGTCTAGCTTTTTTCGATGTTGCGAGGTGTGTAGCGTTTCGCAGTATCGGGCATTTCTCTCAATGCTTTCATCTGAATCCAATGCTCAAAACACGGGTTAAAATATACATAATTGTATATTTCTTGACAGAATATTTTGTTAAATATGGCATTTTTAACAAAATCACTGGCAATCAAACTTAATGTATTGGTTTTCAACAAAAAATCTTTTTGTTTTATTTTTATTTTACTTTATTTTTTAATAAAATAAAGATAAATTTTAAAAAAGCGCAGGCCAAAGACTTGTTAAAATACAAACTTTTATTCGGGAAAAAAATGAATAAAAATCTGTTCACCTATTAACATGAAGTTTTTTAGCGCTTACATAAACAAATATATATATATATATAGTTTGTTTGAGAAAATCGTTTTTAAATTTTTGTAACAATTTTCCAGATCCATTTCGGGGTTCTATCTTTATCAATTTTAAGTAGCCATTTTGCTTCCTATCATAACACGCGTTAGCGGACTTGCCAGTTGATCGTCGGGTATAATCTGATTTAAAATTTAAAATGTATGTGTCATGATTTATGTCTATATATTGTGTATCAGGCACGCACCAGGATCATTAGAAATTTACATAAAACAATTTCCTTCTGTAATGCCTATTTGGAAATTTATTCATTTTATGACGTTGGTAGTAATAACTCGTTTTGGTACTTTAAATGTTTCTGATCATCAATCTATTTAAGAGAGTCAGTTTTACATTTTCACTTAAGTAGTTTCATATGCAAATATTTCTTCCTGTAACATATTGCAGAGCGAATAGAAACGCGAGATTTTTAAACGAACAGTTGAAAAAGTTTTATAAAATTTTAAATTTTACAAAACATAAGACATCAATTAGAGTGTCTGAATATCTCAAAATATTTTTCTATATTTGTTCTGGTGTCTGTTCATTTCTTTTTAAATTTTTGATTGGAAACTTATTGGATGTTAATTAAAAAACTTATATTTATCATTATTTAACTTTTCAAATTTGAATAGACAACTTTTACTTTTAGTCTATAACATTACCGTAATTTCCGGCGTATAATCCGCAGCTCAAAGAGTCGTTTTTCGACCCAGAAATATTATTTTATAAAATGTAACTTAAAAGATCGCTGTAAATATTTAACTACAATTATTGAATACATTTTCTGGGTCGAAAAACGACTCTTTGAGCTGCGGATTATACGCCGGAAATTACGGTACTTTTACAAAAGAAAAGAAAACTGACAAGGAATGAGTTAGAAACAAATGTGAAATAGCCCACATTAAAATTTAAATTGCTCCCACCTCTGTGGGGTGAACGCCTCACGTTGGGAACTACTGCCTTGAACCAAATATGAACCAGGATTGCCACTGCCAAACTATTATTGCGACGAAGTGAGTTAAGTAGCTTCTTAAATTCAGCTAAGCAGCATCAAACGTTAATAAAATACGACTAAAAAATACCAAAACTTCTTATGCAAACTTGGTCATTATTTTTCGATGTTGGAAAGCTCTTTTTATAGTTTCGAATTTTTACACTTTTCTCTTACCACTAAAATTTAAAAGATTGTTTTTCTTTTTTTCGCTAAAAACTGATATTAAAAAAGTAAATGTTTTTTATTTTTATTTTAGTGGTATCTGAAAGCGGTACACTTGATAGATTTGTTTTCAATAATATTCTTAGTTTAACCCAGTTATCTCTTCAAAAATTGCATTTTGATTAATGCTGAACAGGGAAAATTAAATTGTGCAACAAATTGAGCAACAATGTCGCATTTTGTTTCTTATAGATTTATTTTCTTATTTAATTTTCTCTTTCAAAAAAAAAAATATGTATACTTTACAGTATAGGAGGGAATAATTGATGGGTTAACTTTTTTGAAACATCCATTTTTTTATTTATTTATTTGTAGTAATGTTTTGCAGTAATATTTATTTGCAGTTAGTAAATATTTTTACATTTTCAAATATTTTTTTAGAATAATTGAGTTTATTGTACTATTATTTTTTAACCCTTTGAGGGGCGGTGGTATATATTATATACCACCTAATTTTAATTCAAATGAAACCAGAAACTTTTAATTAAATTTTACTTTTTTAACTTTGAAGCGAAAAGTTGAAAAATTGTTTTTCCTTACTTTGAACTAAATTCTTTCGTAAATGCCGGTGTGAGTTCGACGATACAAGAACAAAATTGCTTGTCCCTGAAAGGGTTAAGATGTAAATGAAAGGAATGTAGCACTTGTTTACATAATTTTAGGAAACGTCCTCATAATCTGCAAAAGTGACTGTGGAAGTTTCCGTGAATATCTCTAAATATTTCTGGTGTGATCATAACTTCTCCTGCGTTCTAGATATATCCGGCTTGTGCACGTATCACTTTACCGGAATTGCTATCATCAGTGTTGGGTGGAGTGAAAAGAGAGCCTAACAAATACTATGAAAAACTAAACGCACCATTTCAATAAATATATTTTTATAAACACTGTGACGTATATTTTTCACTAATTTAATTTTTCTGCTATATTTAAGAGTTCTGGAGACATCTATAAAATATTAGTAATCAAATTGAAGTAATCACTTTCTGTTGAGAAATTTTCAAAATACGCTGGTGTTTTACTTGAAACGGTTATTGACAAATTCGACTTTTTGAAAATGTATTATTATTCCTGAGATTAATCATATGTTTTTATATTGGAGTACAGTTGAAAATTCTGTAGATAAAATAAAAATAAAACAAATACCATAAGAAAACTAAACATTTTTTATTTAAATTTAATGGTAAATTATTAATGGTAAATTAATAATGGTAACGTGAAATAAAATAAAATATTATTTTTCATGCACGAAACATTTTTGGTGTCTTAATGAATGTAATCTAAGCAAATTTCAATGCAAATAATACAACATTTTATAAAAATTTTATGCTTGGCCTAAAATGGGTTAATGAGACATAGGGTCTGTCACACATTTTTTTAACGATTTTGAAAAAAATAAATATATAAACAAAGATAAGAGTTTTATTTTGTAATATGTTCAATCTGATAGAACTTTTGTTGAACTATCATATTGTATCTTGATATTCATGATAAATGAGCTTTCCTCGAGATATCAAGGTTGATTTTGTCCCACTTCTCGACCACAATCTTCCAGAGTCCATCCAATGTTTAAGGATCTTTATTTATCATAATGTTTATCTAATTAAAATTAACGAATTTTATAAAATCATTATTAAGTCATAATTTTAAGTAGTACTGTAATCTATGCACGAAGTAATTTGACAAACAATTAGCCAATTGTTTAACGCTCATTAAAGCTCAGTTCTTAGATCATCGCCAAAATATCGTTGCGCTATATGTATACTATTATATAAAAGAACTCGCCTGACTGACTCATCAACGCCCAGATTAAACGACTATAGTCAGTTTCAGGAAATTGGGACAGCAGATTGCTGTTATGACCTAGGCAAGTAATAAGAAAGAACTTTCGGAAATCCCCCCGAAGGAAGTTAAAGGGGGGGGGTCGAAAGTTTTAGGTTATTTCTCCATGTCTCAGCAGCAGTTTTAAGTAGGAGCGCGAAATTCAAGAAAGTAAAACTACTAAAAAAATCGTTAAACACAAATTTCAGCAATTTTAACAAATTCAACCTTTAAGAATGTTAAATGGGGAGGGGGGGTAGGTTAAAAAAAGAATGAGTCTTGCAGTAATACAGTTACAAAAAAATTGGCAACAATAGCTACAACAATAAAATTATAACAATGAAATTACTACAATGAAATAGATAAAATATAGCTAAACCAATCTGGTAAAAAATAGTTATACATGCATTTCAGCAATTTTAGCATTTCATCGGCAATGAACCCGATTAAGGAAGATTAGATGAATTAGACAACTATTGCTGATTTTCGATTAGATACTTGGCGTAAAATATTTTTCCAAGACGGTCAACACATTGTCCATCCGAGTGAAGCCGGGACAGGACACTAGTATCGCATAAATAAATTGGGATGCTAGTTCCGCTGTTTTCAACTAAAGCGTCGCATGTCACCCAAGAAGTAAGTTTTCCAGGCGTATGGTCAAAGCCGATCTGTATCAAAATTTAAAGC
Source organism: Maratus michaelseni (assembly GCA_963931845.1). Classification (NCBI taxonomy): domain Eukaryota; kingdom Metazoa; phylum Arthropoda; class Arachnida; order Araneae; family Salticidae; genus Maratus; species Maratus michaelseni. The sequence goes on along the minus strand of OZ007595.1, from coordinate 77,323,895 downwards.
CGGGTGACTTAAACACGTATATCAGCTAATTTAGCGACTCAATAAGCATCACCTATGTCTAAAATTTATTGAATTTGTTATTTATTCCTCATGTTATACTCATGTCAGCAGTGCTAGCATTGCAAAATTTAGAGTTTGGTACAATTTCTATATGTAGACGTCCTCTAAGCAAATTTTACATCCATCATTAATCAGTGCACGTTTTTACTAATCAATTGGTACCTGTCACATTTCTATAGGATAATTTGTGGTTAATATGGAATATTAATATTCATTTTTTTGCCGATTGTACATATGAAACATTGTGTACATAATCTACATTGTGTAAAAGATAAATATCTTACACATTTATGTCGAGTCCTGGTGAAAAAAACCGACCATTCTCTCCTTATTACATTGCAAACCATTGTATCAAAATGACTGATACCAGTCAATTTCTAATAACGTATAGTAATTATTGCTATACCGACATTTTTTGCTTTAAAAAAGCAAACTCTGAAGGTTAAGCTTTTCGGCCAAAATTTTGCCTACATTTTTGTGTCGCCAATTGTCTTTTTTGACGGTATTCTAACACGTCATCGAATTCGGAGGTGCAATTTTAGCACATTAAAGATACCGATTTGAACAATACAAATATTTTAGTCTGCCTCGTGATAGCTTCGTTCGTTACAAAGCCATTAAATAATAAGCCCAGTCAGATAGTGTTAAATTTGTTAGCGACACACTAGCGCCAAACCTCTGCTGCGGAAGGAGGACAAAACAGAAGTGGGTCGCAGAGAAACGATACGATTTATTTATATCGATATTTTATACGAATTTTATCGATGTTTTGTTTTTGCACTTCCTTTAAAAGCTTGCTAATTATTGGGATCTTTTACATCAAAGTTAAAACTATAATTTAAAAAAAATTGTGGAAATTTACTGGATTAATATTTCTATATAAATATAGTGGTGGCGAAGAAGTTGATTTATTTATTAAAAGTTAAATAAAAAGTGATGGAAATTTACATCACTATGCAATTAACCCTTTCCGGCACAGACAAATTATGTTCGTAAAATGTGAAATTACTGACTGACACCGGAATTTACAAACGACTTTCTTAGAAAATATGAACTTCTTATTTTAAGCTTTAATTTTAGAAGCAAAATTTTATTAAAATATTCTTGGTGCCGAATGCAGCACTCCCAACCGCTAGATGGCGCTATTTTCAACTTGCGAAAAGTTTCCCATTTATCTGACTGGGCTTATTATTTAATGGCTTTGGTTCGTTATGAGCAGAACGGGACGCCAGTTTGTCATTAACACTAGAACGACGGTAAATTTTACACAAGTTTCATAAAAATATTTCACACCAGAATTTTTATTTAGGACTTTTAACTTATACTTTTAACATATTTTTGTGTGGTGTATATTTAACTTATTGTATGAAGAAATATCCGGTTCGAATCTATAATTTTTCTTTTGGCCCTTCACCTTCGTTCTAGTGTTAAGCGGTATTATCCCGTCATCGAGATCCAAGAGGAAAGTTTAACGTTTTAAAGGTACCCATTCGTACAATACGAATTTTTGAGTCTGTTTCATGATATCTTAGTATAGTATAGGCATAACTATGATCCAATTCTTCATTTCGGTATTAATAACACGTCATCGCGTTTTGCCATGAGATTTAAATATATTAAAATATAGATTAGTGCAAAGCAAATATCTCAGTCAACTTCCTTCCTAAAATATTTGCCTTGTACGAACCAATATCTATATCTATAGCGTGCTAAATTTTAACATTGAAAATAGAGGACGAAATAGTACCAAGAAAATGATGATTTGTCCCCCTGTGCTAGTGCTGCTGCTCATATTATGGATGAGACTGCAATTATGTGTGTTGTATTAATTTATATCTTTAATGTGTTAAAATTCCCTGCCGAAACTCAATCACGTATCAGTATTGTCAAAATAAAGAAGTGGCGGAGGTCCGTTTTGCTCATATCGTACCAAGATATCAGGAAGCAGACTGAAATATTTGTATTGTACGAATCGGTATCTTTACTGTGTTAAAATGCCATCTCAGAACTCGATGACGTGACAGTACATTCAAACTAATGAATTGGCATCCCTTTCCGCTCATACCATAGAAATATATCACAAGGCAAGCTGAAATATTTATATCGTACTAATTGGTATCTGTATTATGTTAAAATTTCATCTCGGAATTCGACGATGTGACAATAACGCCAATATGCTGAATTGGTGCCTCGTTCTGCGTCTATCGTACCAAGATAACACGAGGCAGACTGCAATATTTGTATTGAGCTAATAGGTATATTTAATGTGTTAAACATTCATTTACGAATTTGATGATGTGATAGTACCGACAAAATGCAGAATTGATGCCTCATTTTGCCACATCTTACCAAGATAGCACTAGGCAGACTGAAATATTTGTATCGTATTAATGCGCATCGTTAATGTGTTAAATTTTCATGCAAATACATCATGAAGTGATAGTGCAGCCAAAATAAAGAGTTCGAGCCCCTTTCTGTTCATATCGTACCAAAATATCACGAGGCTAACTATTAGATCGTGAGAAAGTTAGCACGTTGCTTGCTTTACTTGTATCATTTTAAAGCGGCCGTGGGTTTGATATGGCTCTTTTGTCGTGCTCGCGAGTATATGTTTAACCCATTAAGGCCTGGATTATTTTTCTTTTTAAAATGCAAAAATTGCATTTCATAACAATTTTTTAAAAATACAACTTTAGTCTCCTTTTATTACGGAGTTTCTGTCATCAGGTAAAGAGAATATATCTCTTAAGATATACTGGTATACAAACAACAAAATTGAGGGCAAGTATTCCGGTACCATATGGCACCACTACGCTTTAATGGGTTAATACGTTTAAAAAGTATTGTAACGGGTAACGATTTTGGATAGGTATAATATGGAACAAAAAGCTTAACTACGTATACGTTTAAACGTATATAAATGTATATTCGCAAGCACTAGTTTTTTGTAGTGAGCATCCCATAATTTAAACCGGTTTCACTACAGTTCTACAACTGCTCCCAACAATTAATCAGCTTATAAAAGAGTAATAGAAGATAAAGACGAAAAATTTTACTAAAAAGTTGAGGTAACACCCTACAAACCATTTTTCGTTTATCACACATTTCTACAAATAAAACAAGTTGGAAATTGTACGTTAGCGTGACAAATGAGGTGAGTTCCAACTATAACTAGTTTCACAATGTAAAAAAATCATCGTTATTATTTCATTGAAATGATTTATATCTTCTGTTATGAGCGAAATGAGGACACCTTTCATTTCTTATTACATATGCCATGTTTATAGATGCAAATTTTTTTTCGATAGCAGACAGCACTGTAAAATTCACCATGGAGATCTTGCTTTGAGAATAATTACCTCCATGGTTTAATATTTTCGTGACTCATGATGAACGAATCTCCTGTATTTATTTAATCTAATGGATTGAGCTATTGGCTGTCAACCTAATTTCAACTGAAGTTATCTCAGAATCTATACATATTTAAATGTAACTCATCTCTCAAACAGACGATTTTTTTGAACGATCTTTCTAAAAATGTAATTTTTATGCAATTTTATTCGAAAAAATAATTTTGAATAAAATTCGCCTCCTGGCATATAAAAAGAGAAATGGTCAGCCCGTATCTGTTTTCCGCAGTCACATAATTTGCGTTTTTTTATATAGATTACGTATGATAGGATTTAATAGAATAAAAATACTTTTATAAAAATCTTTTTAAGTTTTTATTCGATTTTCTCAAATTTGAAATGACTCGAGAAAATTCTGCAACGATTATATTTATTAAATTTCAAACCATTTGGTTGGGCAGTTTTTGCACTGTTATATGCGGACGGACGAACAGACGGACGGATCAGACGACGACTGTAGGTTCTACGTATTTATATAATTACGAAAGCACCTAAAAAGAAACACGCCGATAAACAATTTACGAACGTAATCAGAAACAGTGGCAAATGCATTCCACACTTGTTGACATGCGTTACACAACACTGACTTACTGACTAGACAAATATCAGGAAGGCTATTCATGTCGTAAATTGTGTTCTGTACATGACATAGCACGAAAAAAGAATAAGTTCAGCGCATTACATATCTATTAATTTTTTTTTTCAAAATATTTATTTTTTCTATTTTTTTTCCTTTTAAGTTTCGATTATCGACTACAGCACTGGGTAGATCTAAGGGAATGATATTTGCAGATGTCAGTTCATAGCTTAATATTGGCGATTTCTAGATAATAACGTACATTAACCCATTATGATCGTAATTATTTTTCTCTTAAAAATGGAAAAATACATTTACACCACTTTTTTTAGAGAAGAGATTTGGTGTCATACTTTATCCAGGTGCTTTGTCATCAGATGGACTAGGTATTTTGCTTAAGAATTAATTACTGGTGTACAAATAACAAAAGTGGCTTTAGCTATAGTGTTGTATTAATATAACGATAGCCCAATCATATATTCTAATACGAGCAAATCTTGTGTGTGGTTATATATATATATATATATATATGTATATATATGTATATTTTATATTTTATTTGTGTATATACTCGTGTGGTTTATATTTCATACCTTATTTTCTATTTATTTAATTTTTTTTTTTCTTCTTCTTAATTTGAATTAATAATGTTACTTTTATTAGGACTACAATTTTAATTTGTAAATTGACAGGGCTCTTTGGTATCGGGATTTCAGTGTATGTGGTCAGTTTCTTATGTTTCAATGGTTAAATTTTACTTAAAGTTATATATATATATATATATATATATATATGCAAATTTTATCTTAAAAACGGCTCTAACGATTTTGACGAAATTTCGTATCCTACCGTTTTGGGGCACCAGAAAACCATTGGTCTAGGTCACAAGTTCGAGAAAATTCGATTAGTGGGTCATTTTGGGTCATGGTCTATCTAATTGTATCTAAAAAACGGTGCAAACGATTTTGACTAAATTTTGTATCCGACCATTTTCGGTCACGTCAAGACTATTGGGCTGGGTCACATGTTCGAGAACTTTCGATTAGTAGGTCATTTTTGGGTCAACACGGGTCAAATTAATTTTATCTAAAAAACGGCTCTAACGATTTTGATTAAATTTTGTGTCCTACGAGTTTCGAGCACGATAAAATCATTGGGCTAGGTTACATGTCCGAGAAAATTCGATTAGTGGGTCATTTCTGGGTCATTGTGGGTCAAGATCTAAAAAGCGGCTCAATTTACACTAAATTTTCAATCCAATGGTTTTCGGGCTCGAGAAGACTGTTGGGCTAGGTCACATGTTCGAGAAAATTCAATTAGTGGGTCATTTTGGGTCATGGTCAAGCTAACTGTATCTAAAAAACGGTTCAAACGATTTTGACGAAATTTTGTATCCGTCTATTTTCGGGCACGAGAAGACTATTGGGCTGGGTCACATGTTCGAGAACTTTCAATTAGTGGGTCATTTTTGGGTCAAAGCGGGTCAAATCAATTTTATTTAAAAAGCGGCTCTAACGATTTTGATTAAATTTTGTATCCTACGAGTTTCGGGCACGCGAAAATCATTGGGCTAGGTCACATGTTTGAGAAAATTCGATTAGTGGGTCATTTCTGTGTCATTATGAGTCAAGATCTAAAAAGCGGCTCAATTTACACTAAATTTTGCATCCTATAGTTTTCGGGCACGAGAAGACTGTTGGGCTAAGTCACATGTTCGAGAAATTTCAATTAGTGGGTCATTTTGGTCATGGGTCATGATATTTGAACTCAAATTTAATTTTGACCGAGCATAGCTCGGTCTTCCCTGCTCGTATGAGTTAAAAAGCTAAATTGTGCTCAGAGAAATATATGAATAAAAATAAATAATTTCTATTTACTGCGTTATTCCACTTCATAAACTGTCATGTGTTTTCCACCCAATCCTGCACATTTAAAAAAATAATAATTTATGATATATTTTTAAAAATAAATAATTTCTATTTACTGCGTTATTCCACTTCATAAACTGTCATGTGTTTTCCACCCAATCCTGCACATTTAAAAAAATAATAATTTATGATATATTTTTAAAAATAAATAATTTCTATTTACTGCGTTATTCCACTTCATAAACTGTCATGTGTTTTCCACCCAATCCTGCACATTTAAAAAAATAATAATTTATGATATATTTTTAAAAATAAATAATTTCTATTTACTGCGTTATTCCACTTCATAAACTGTCATGTGTTTTCCACCCAATCCTGCACATTTAAAAAAATAATAATTTATGATATATTTTTAATGAAACTGTTTTGCAGATAACACAGAAAAGATTTGATAAAACTTTAATTTATATCAACGTTTGGATTTTTGTAGATATTTTTATTTTGTTTGTAAATTTATAAGGAAAGGAAAGTAAATTAAAAAATATATATATATCAGAATACGATGATGGATTTTGAAGTTTTACTTTCAACACGTTTGCAAAATAATTGCAAATTCATATATCATGAAAGTTCTGAAATCTATATAATGAGATCCATTTTGTATTACTTCGCACTTCGGATAACTTTAATGAGGTACTCCAAAACGGTAATACCACACCATAATTATCACTCGAGGTTTGAAAAAAAAATTTTACTGGATAATGAGCAGAAAAACATTAATTATCGTCTTATAGAAGCACTTTTCTGAAAGTTTCTTCCTTGTTAATTTTTTTCGTGAGTTTTGAAAATAAAATTGTTATTCATTTATTGTTAGAAATATGCTACAGTTATATTTGATTTACAACGCCGCATTTATACTTGATTTTTAAATGTATGATGCTGACAATTTTATTTGTTAAGTAAATTTGATGAATACATTTGTAATGAAAAATATAAGAACGAAAAATAATGCATCATGGCGTAGATTATAAAACACCCTTCCAACACTGTCGGAATATTGTTAAGAAATTTCACTTTTGTTTATACAATGAAATGAGATATCTAAATAAACATATAACAACAATTTGGAAATTGTATGTTAAACGTGACATAGGTATTCTTTTAAAACTAGTTTCACAATATAAAAAAAAAAATCATTCTTATTATTTCAGTGAAATGAATTCTATCGTCTGCTATGAGCGAATTGAGCATGCCTCTTTTTTCTTATTACGTATGCCACGTTTACAAAAGCGATTTTTTTTCTACACCAGACAGCGCTGCAAAACTCACCATGGAGATCTTGCTTTGAGAATGATTACGTCCATGGATTAATATTTTTATGACTCATAATGAACGAATCTGCTTTGTTTATTTACACTAATAAATTGAGATATTCGGCTGTTAACCCCTTGGAGGTTAATTAATATGCACGTGGTCTAAAAATGCTAAATTTTGCGATGTTTCGATACCAGTAAATTTTAATAATGAATGTGTACCTTCTCAATCTGCAAAAAACAATACTAAATATTTTTATTTAATAATACTGGTGGCAAAGTTATATATTAGAAAGTGGTATATATTATATACCGCTGCCCCTCAAGGGGTTAATGTAATTTCCACTGTAGTTATCTCAGAATCCATACATTTTTTATTGTAACTCATCTCTCAAACAAACATTTTTTTTTAACGATCTTTCTAAAAATGTAACTTTTATGCAATTTTATTCGAAAAAATAACTTTGAATAAAAATGGCCTCCTGGCATATGAAAAGAGAAATGGTCAGCCAGTATTTGTTTTCCGCAGTCACATGACTTGCGCTTTTATCATATAGATTGACGTATGATAGGATTTTATAGAAATAAAAATACTTTTATAAAAATCTTTTTAAGTTTTGATTCGATTTTACTAAAATTTGAAATGCCTCGAAATTTTCTCCAACGAAAATATATATTAAATTTCAAACCATTACGTTGGGTAGTTTTTGCACTGTTATATACGGACGGACGGACGGACTAGACGACGACTATAGGTGCTACGTATTTATATAATTTCGAACGCACCTAAAAACAACACAACGCAGTAAAAATTGATTTTCAGAAATTACTGTCTGTAGATGGCAATGTGTGCGAATTAGTTAGTGCAGCCCTGTATCTGATCTACACATCTCGTGACATACTAAAAAATATTTAAATTTTAAAATATATATCACATTTGAAAACGCACATCCAGCAATTATGGCTCATAGTGAGTCCTGTAACCGAATTCTTTTGAGTATCTCTGTAAATAAACGATTAATTATATGTACTGAGTAATCTATAGAAAATATATTGTGGTGCACTTTAGCAACGTATATCAATTTCAGTATATTTGAAATAGTGTAACATCATTAAAATATACTGCAAACAAATTTTTCCTATACAGGGTAGGCCAAAAGTCCTGCCTCATAGGAAAAACATGAATTGTTACAATATGTTCTCAATATGGTTGCCTCACGGACCATCTTCTGCCATGTGGTGCAACACTTGCAACTTATCGGGGTGAAACTTGTGCTTTTTTCAGGATTCGCCGGATAGTTGTCCGAGGAACACATAGTTGCAAGCTGATTCGGCGAGTTGCTTTCTTTGCACTCGCCACTATCTCTACCATGAGAGTTTCCTCCATCTTGGCTGATCTGCTTAGCCGGCCAGATCTGGGCGCATCTATCACACTTCCTGCAACCTTGAACTTATAAAGCAGTTGACTCACGGTGCTTTGCGAGACTGGTTGTCGTCCAGGGTGCCTCTGATTGAATTCTGCTGCAACGTCTCTCTGGCAGTATCCTTCTCTCCCAGAATAATCTCTACACGCTCTTCAGTAGTCAGCATTTTCACATACAAATTAAAAAATAAATAAAAAACCAAATTAAAAAATTGAAAACTGCTATGATGCGGGACTTTTGGCCCACCATGTAGATCTTAATGTAGTGGAATTCTTTTGTGTGTCCCTGTAAACGAAATATAATTGTTACTTACTCTATACTCTATAAAAACAGTTTGATAGCGTTGGATAGACAACGTTTCTATCACCTCCATGATGAGTATTAATTTCATTATTTTGGAAATAGTGTAATATCATTAGAGTGAACTGAAAACGATTTCCCGACATTGAACATAATATAATCGAAAATTTTTCAGTACATCTGTAAACTAACTATAAATGGTACACACTTTAATTTTAATATCATTAGAGTGCACAGAAAACGATTTCCCGGCATTGACCATAATGTAATGTAATAATTTTGAGAACATCTGTAAACTAACTATAAATGGTACACACTTTAATTTTAATATAATTAAAGTGCACTGAAAACGATTTCCCGACATTGACCATAATGTAATGGAATAATTTTCAGTACATCTCTAAACTAACTATAAATGGCACACACTTTAATTTCAATACCAAATATGTCATGGTAAACCTAAATAACATATATCAATTACGTGGCAATCTGAAATTATTTACGCGAGTTAGAGCACGAAAAGGCTGTCAGACAAACCGAATTCATAAACATTTTTATCAACTATATTGAAAATTGTTAAAAATTAATAAAGAAATTTTAATAAAATGTCGCCGAAAAAACATTGAAGAAAGTTATAATTGTTCCTTATTTATTCATTTCACGAATGACGTTTGTCATAATTTAGTTCATATTTCTGCCACTGTTACCAGCGGGAGACTTATTTTTAATTCGGTTTTTATTGATTACCATCGATTTTTTGAGAAAATAAAATTCGCCTTATTTAATGACAGATTAAATAAAGCGAAAACAAGGCGAATTATACAATTAAAAAAAATGTGATAACAATTAAGCAATCTGAATTTATTAAAACGTAACCTACTGGCAACACTTTTTCTGCGACTTTTTTTTTTAATTCAGTTTTTCTTGATTGCCATCGATGTTTTGAGAAAGTAAAATTCGCCTTATTTAATGACAGATTAAATAAAGCGAAAATAAGGCGAATTATAAAATTTAAAAAATATGATGCCAAACAAGCAATCTGATTTTTAAAAAGTAACCCACTGGCAACACTGTTTCTGCGACTTTTTAAAATTCAGTTTTTCTTGATTATCTTAAATTTTTTGAGAAAGAAAAATTCGTCGTATTTAATGACAGATTCAATAAAGCGAAAGCAAAACGAATTATGCCATTTTAAAAACTGTGACGCCATTCAAGCAATCTGAATTTTAAAAAAGTTTCTGCGACTTTCTTTTTAAATTCAGTTTTTCTTGATTGCCATCGATGTTTTGAGAAAGTAAAATTCACCTTATTTAGTGACAGATTAAATAAAGCGAAAACAAGGCGAATTATAAAATTTCAAACAATATGATGCCAATCAAGCAATCTGAATTTTAAAAGAGTAACCCACTGGCAACACTGATTCTGCGACCTTTTAAAATTCAGTTTTACTTGATTGTCATCAATTTTTTGAGAAAGAAAAATTCGCCGTATTTAATGACAGATTGAATAAAGCGAAAGCAAAGCGAATTATGCCATTTCAAAAAATGTGACGCCATTCAAGCAATCTGAATTTTAAAAAAGTTGCCCACTAGCAACACTGTTTCTGCGACTTTTTTTTAAATTCAGTTTTTCTTGATTGCCATCGATGTTTTGAGAAAGTAAAATTCACCTTATTTAGTGACAGATTAAATAAAGCGAAAACAAGGCGAATTATAAAATTTCAAACAATATGATGCCAATCAAGCAATCTGAATTTTAAAAAAGTAACCCACTGGCAACACTGATTCTGCGACTTTTTTAAATTCAGTCTTACTTGATTGTCATCAATTTTTTGAGAAAGAAAAATTCGCCTTATTTAATGACAGATTGAATAAAGCGAAAGCAAAGCGAATTATGCCATTTTAAAAACTGTGACGCCATTCAAGCAATCAGAATTTTAAAAAAGTTTCTGCGACTTTCTTTTTAAATTCAGTTTTTCTTGATTGCCATCGATGTTTTGAGAAAGTAAAATTCACCTTATTTAGTGACAGATTAAATAAAGCGAAAACAAGGCGAATTATAAAATTTCAAACAATATGATGCCAATCAAGCAATCTGAATTTTAAAAGAGTAACCCACTGGCAACACTGATTCTGCGACCTTTTAAAATTCAGTTTTACTTGATTGTCATCAATTTTTTGAGAAAGAAAAATTCGCCGTATTTAATGACAGATTGAATAAAGCGAAAGCAAAGCGAATTATGCCATTTCAAAAAATGTGACGCCATTCAAGCAATCTGAATTTTAAAAAAGTTGCCCACTAGCAACACTGTTTCTGCGACTTTTTTTTAAATTCAGTTTTTCTTGATTGCCATCGATGTTTTGAGAAAGTAAAATTCACCTTATTTAGTGACAGATTAAATAAAGCGAAAACAAGGCGAATTATAAAATTTCAAACAATATGATGCCAATCAAGCAATCTGAATTTTAAAAAAGTAACCCACTGGCAACACTGATTCTGCGACTTTTTTAAATTCAGTCTTACTTGATTGTCATCAATTTTTTGAGAAAGAAAAATTCGCCTTATTTAATGACAGATTGAATAAAGCGAAAGCAAAGCGAATTATGCCATTTTAAAAACTGTGACGCCATTCAAGCAATCTGAATTTTAAAAAAGTTTCTGCGACTTTCTTTTTAAATTCAGTTTTTCTTGATTGCCATCGATGTTTTGAGAAAGTAAAATTCACCTTATTTAGTGACAGATTAAATAAAGCGAAAACAAGGCGAATTATAAAATTTCAAACAATATGATGCCAATCAAGCAATCTGAATTTTAAAAGAGTAACCCACTGGCAACACTGATTCTGCGACCTTTTAAAATTCAGTTTTACTTGATTGTCATCAATTTTTTGAGAAAGAAAAATTCGCCGTATTTAATGACAGATTGAATAAAGCGAAAGCAAAGCGAATTATGCCATTTCAAAAAATGTGACGCCATTCAAGCAATCTGAATTTTAAAAAAGTTGCCCACTAGCAACACTGTTTCTGCGACTTTTTTTTAAATTCAGTTTTTCTTGATTGCCATCGATGTTTTGAGAAAGTAAAATTCACCTTATTTAGTGACAGATTAAATAAAGCGAAAACAAGGCGAATTATAAAATTTCAAACAATATGATGCCAATCAAGCAATCTGAATTTTAAAAAAGTAACCCACTGGCAACACTGATTCTGCGACTTTTTTAAATTCAGTCTTACTTGATTGTCATCAATTTTTTGAGAAAGAAAAATTCGCCTTATTTAATGACAGATTGAATAAAGCGAAAGCAAAGCGAATTATGCCATTTTAAAAACTGTGACGCCATTCAAGCAATCAGAATTTTAAAAAAGTTGCCCACTGGCAACACTGTTTCTGCGACTTTTTTTAAATTCAGTCTTACTTGATTGTCATCAATTTTTTGAGAAAGAAAAATTCGCCGTATTTAATGACAGATTGAATAAAGCGAAAGCAAAGCGAATTATGCCATTTTAAAAACTGTGACGCCATTCAAGCAATCTGAATTTTAAAAAAGTTGCCCACTGGCAACACTGTTTCTGCAATGTTTTTCAAACTACATGACTTGTGGAAGCCTTTATAGAATCGATTTCTGTGGCAGAACCTTTTGAGCCCGTCGTATCTTGTGTCTGCAAGCTAATCGAGTTTAGAAGTAATGTTAGAGAACAGAGAAAGATGGAGTGGAATCTCGTGCTAACTAAGAACTAAATACTTTTGATAAATAGAACAGATAACCTCTAATTTTGTATAATATCGTATTTACTCACATATAATATTGTTTCTATTATGGTTTTAATTTTACGAGTTCATTATTGGAACAGCAAGGAGATATCTATATTAGCTATATTGATTTATTATACATTATATAAAATTGCGGTAAAGACAACCGCTGCTTCGAACATAAATTCTTACACTCCGTGAGTATATCTCGTATCAATGACTCTTGCAAGAGATAATCAAAGGATGGACTTATAGCGCCATCTCTGATTACAGATTAATACTAAACATTGAGTTATGACAGTTTCCATAAGGAAAAATGGAAAAAAACATTATCGTGTATAATGGGCAACATACTATGTTATTTAACTTCAGAAAGTCCAGGAATTATTAAAAAAATGCAATCGCCTGCACTGTAAAAATGTCCTTCCGGCCTGTACCGGGCGGAAAAGGTAGCTTTCATAGTCCATACTCCATGTTTTTACAAATTCAACCCATTTCACCCAAATACCCTAAGCTAAATTGCTTGGAACCAGATTATAGAAGACTTTATCCCGGTTTTCGTTAATACTGAATTTGAATGCGCATTACAGCATGAGAATTACAACATAACAAAAATCAGATTGTTTCAAAATGTCAGTCAAACTAGAATTTCAAACCGCTCTATTTCTGCCATTTTTTAAGATAAAGCCTAAATAAAAAATGTACCGGAATCCTTGTATCACGATCTAATACTTAACGGAAACAACTTTTCTAATTTATAATTTTTTATACATGTTTTTGAATTTTTTTTTAAATTTTAAAAATTTAACTTGTTGCCATTTTGAAACAAGATGGCGCATGAAGCTGGCCAACAAACTCGATCGAGATTTTGGTATGTTCTGTACACATGATCAGTCCCATTCAAATTGGTTCATAAATACGAGTGTTACAGCATAGCAAATATCAGATTGTTTCAAAATCTCAGCCACCTAAGAATTTCAATCTGCCATATCTCAGCCATTTTTTAAGATATAGCAAAAACAAAAAATGTTCCCGAATCCTCTTGTATCACAATTAAATTTTTCAATGCATATTTTTTTTTGTATAGGTTTTTGAATTTTTAAAAATTTAAACTTTTTTAACTGGCCGCCATTTTGAAACAAGATGGCGGATGAATCTGGCCAATAAACTCGGTTGAGACCTTGGTATGGCCTATACACATACTTAGTTACATCCACATCCGTTCAGGAATAAGAGAGTTAGAGCGTGCCATATGTCAGATATATATATATGAATCAACATTTGAACGGAGGGTGGTTTGGGTGTTTCGGGGTCATGATTGGTCAAAATATACCGAAATGTGTTGGAATTGCTTTCCTCCGAACGGCTTCAATAGGTAGCTTTTTGTAATGAAAGCTACCTAAATAGACACATATTTCTTATTGTAAGAAAATATAATATAACCACAAACAAAAACATAAAACAATTATTAACAAATAACAAAAATAATTTATATTAAGCAATCCAAGTACGAATTATCAACCTTTAGAGAAAAATACGCTATACCGGGTGCGCCATAAATACATTAAAAGTTTAAAAATCCTTCTATATTAAAAAAAAGTAATCTGGAACTGAGCCAAAAACGAAATGGAATGGCCTATACACATACTTAGTTACATCCACATCCGTTCAGGAATAAGAGAGTTAGAGCGTGCCATATGTCAGATATATATATATGAATCAACATTTGAACGGAGGGTGGTTTGGGTGTTTCGGGGTCATGATTGGTCAAAATATACTGAAATGTGTTGGAATTGCTTTCCTCCGAACGGCTTCAATAGGTAGCTTTTTGTAATGAAAGCTACCTAAATAGACACATATTTCTTATTGTAAGAAAATATAATATAACCACAAACAAAAACATAAAACAATTATTAAACAAATAACAAAATTATCAACCTTTAGAGACAAATACGCTATACCGGGTGCGCCATAAATACATTAAAACTTTAAAAATCCTTCTATATTAAAAAAAAGTAATCTGGAACTGAGCCAAAAACGAAATGGACCAATCAAATTCTGCGTAGATATTCCGGGTTATTCTTATCGCTTTTTTACTAGGGACTTTTCTGAGGAGCTATTACTTTTTTCTAGCCATCCTACGGATTCGAAAATCACACCACCAGACGCGAAATATAACAAGCTTTCAGAAATTAAAAAAAAATATTACGGTCGGACAGTAAAAACTCAAAAAATCCTTAAAAATCGAGTGAAAATTCTTTCATTGAAAAAGTCATCTCTATAATAAAACCGTAAGTCATGTGACTGTCATCAACAGTTCCGGAATGTCCGTTTCACTTTTTCATATGCCAGGCGGCCATTTTTATTAAAAATTATTTTTTCGAATAAAACTTCATAAATGTGACATTTTTAGAGAGATCGTTCAAAATAAATTAATATTTGAGAGATGACTTACGTTCAATTATGTATATATTCTCCAATAACTTCAGTTGAAATTAGCTTCGCAGTTCAAATTCTCTATACATGAAAGTAAACAAAAAAAAAGATTCATTCGTCGTGAATGTTTAAAATATTAAACCATTAAACCATGGAGATAATCGCTCGTAAAGTTAGTTTTCCATGAAATATTTTTTGGAGCGCTGCCTGGTGTCAAAAAAATAATTCGTACCAGTGACACAATCAAAGTTGACCATAATTATGTGCTATACAACTCAACTTCATTCTGTATCTTTTCTTGATGTAAGCTGAATGTAAACAAATACAACTCATGTAATGATATTTAATGAATCAAATTTCGAAACAAATTGTCAGTTAATTTGGTATTTATGTATTATACGTGAAAGGAAGAGAGACCACCGAAAATGATTGTTAATCACCAATCATATTTACCATTATTAATGACCAATCGCTTTCAAAACAGTAATTTAATATACATTTACAAAATACATAACATCATTAAGTACTTTTGTGTTATTTGGGCGCAAATCTCGCCAATAGAATTTTTAAAATCGCCAATACCAGCTTTTATTTTTCGCGTGTGCAAATTAGAAACGATACTTTTATTTTGAAATCAAAGGTTCTGATGGAACAGCTGTCGTAGACGCACCGGGGCACTATATTAACTATAGAGTTGCAATATAGAGAGAAAAAACGGGTTGCTGTAATTAGAATTATAGGCTGTAATGTTGGTGTGACATATTTACGTGATTATCAAAACATGGCTTCCAAAAGTTCAATGTTTCACCAAACCATACTCGAAAATTACGTGTTATAATATGCACTCCGATTATGTCACATTATTCAAGACGTTTTAAATGAGAATAATGATAGATTTTCTTCTTGATTCTCCCGTAATCAAGTCTACAGCCAAAGTTAGCGAGAAACAAACAAACAAACAAAAAAAATATTGGCAACAATATGGTTCAGTGTAAATGGTGGATATCATTAAAGACTTTTACAAAATAGACTTCATTGCACCAAATCGTATTAACTAAAATACGCCATTTGGCAATGGATCCAATTACGGAAAACTACTTAACATGTTTAAGAATCTCCTCATTAGCAAGCATATTGCAACTGATAAGCAAACGGATATGAAGCATAAATGCTTAAGTTGGTTAAGCGGTTTTTGTCAAGAAAGATGAAATACATAACAACAAAAAATATGCGAAATGCGATTATTCTACCATGATCGAAAAAGTTTTTGATTTGTCTATTAGAATCTTCCGGTGTGGCGAAGGATTACGGAAAAAAAATAAATTATGAATAAAAGTAACGTGTTACAGTGCTTAACATACATTTAAGGGAGACCAAACTGGTCGCCAGTGGCGGCTAGTGTTTTTATACTGTTGCTAATTTCTAAATAAGCGCAAAGAATTACGTTTTATCTCCAATAAAAAATGTATTTGCGCGAGACTATTAAAAACAATGATGAAAGTTTAAAATAATAATTAAATGATCACGTGTTGAAAGCAGGAAATAAAGAAAATTACGTCATAAAAATTGTGTTTACACATGAATATTAAAAATAAAAAAGTTGAATTAAATGAAAAAGACATTATAACCAGTTAAATGGAAAAGCATTATAACCTGATTACAGAAGAAAGTCGCCGTTCGTGATATCATCATCATCTTTCTAAAACAGGATACATTACTAGGTTTTAAGAGGCTGTGAAATCAGAACGGGGGTTGGTGAGCGTAGCGAGCAGGGGGCAGAGCCCCCTAGTTCATTAAAAAGAAACAGATGATGCTAGAAAATTGCGGTTTGCAAGAATGGGATTAGAGGAAGGTTTCGCAAAATGCGAAATCTTAACCGAAATTGCGAAAATTCCGCACGGCAAAATGACTGAAGACGTGGAAAAAACCTGTTTCATGTGCTGGAATGCTGAAAGTTGTCAGACGCTTCACACACATGGGACTTTTACTATCAGCCTAATTTGCACACATCTTTTTTATATTATGCATGCCAGCGCCATTTATCGGTGATTTTTTAACAAGAACTTTCTTTTAAATTAAAAATCCGATCTCCCTTTAATCCAATTCCTGCAAATCGCGATCTTTTAGCATCATTTGTTTATTTTTAAAGAACTTTTAACCCTTATTTGCATGAGTTTTTCTTTTACAATTGTGTTTTTTTATACATATATTAAATATTAGACACCAGAAATTTTAAGATAGATTTTTAACTTTGTTCAGCAACATAGTTCACGGGAAATTTTTTGGATTAATATTTCTATATAAATATAGTGGTGGCGAAGAAGTTGATTTATTTATTAAAAGTTAAATAAAAAGTGATGGAAATTTACATCACTATGCAATTAAGCGTTAACACTAGCACGACCGGAAATTTTACTCAAGTTTCATAAAACTAATTCACACCAGAATTTTTATTTAAAACTATTTATGTCATTCATTTAACATATTTCTGAGAGATTTATATTTAATTTATTTTAAAAAGAAATTTCTGGTTTGAATCGGAATATATTCATTTGGTAGCGGTCAAAATGACCGCTCATGGTCGTTCTAGTGTTAAAGAACTTATGGCGCATCCGGTATATTTCATAACTAATAATATTAGGAAAATTCAGCTTATTAGAAAAGTAAAATCTCTAATATCTGAAATCTAAATCTTTGACTAATGAAGTTCATTTCATTAATGTAGATAAATATCTGATAACAAGATTCACTCGACGTTAATTACAGAAAATGCTCTGTAATTTAAGATGATGTATTACCCATATCTAATCAAAATAGTTTTGAAAATGTAATCAACTAGTTAATTTAATCATCATTTGATTGCAATCATCGCCAATTCAAACTATTTCATCATGTTTAATTCGAATCTGAAACAGTTCAAAACGCTCTTAAAATGTATGATATCAGAATTAAGATTTGTAATAAATAACGTTTTAATTAGTTATGAACGGCACTAGAGGAAAATTTTAGTGAATATTTTACTATTGATTTTTAGAAAGCAAAAGATAACGAAAGCTATAGAAAGATAAAGCAATTGAATATGTAAATAGTTTGTTTTGCAGAAACATGCTTTTTAAATATATTTCGAGGATATATTAAAAATATTTTTTTGAGTTTAAATATTAATATTAATTCTTTATAATCCATTTTGAACATTGAATTGGTATAATATATGAGCATTAATAAATATAAAATTTAAATGTAACATAAAAATTTTAATTTTGAATACACATGATAAATAAATTAAGCAAATATTACCACTCGAAAATAGTGTTACTCAAAAAATAAGCCCCTCTGACCGCTTTGATACAGGGTACAACACTAAAAAAGTCCTTCCGGCCTGTACCGGGAGGAAAAGGTAGCTTTCCTATATCTTCGTTTTAAAATTTTAGCTAATGTTACACGAAAACAGCAAGTTAAAATGCAAAGAAACGTTTACAAAAGATACGTTAATACTGAATTTGAATCAGAATTTCGCCAAATTATTGAGCAATAGCCAAATTGGCTTCATTTATAAAGACTTATTTTGGTCGCCAAATTTGGTGATGTTTCGCCAAATGTCACAAACTTTGCCAGATTTGTCGCCAATTTTGTCTCCAATGTCGCCAATTTTGGCGCTAACGGATATGAATATATAGTTTTATGTGTATGATTGGGAAAATTATTACAACAATGAAAGAAAGTAATTTGCAAGTAATCACGTTAATGTGCTGTTTTGTTTCAAAATGTCAGCCACACTAGAATTTCAAACTGCTCTATCTCAGCCATTTTTTAAGATAGAGGTAAACCAAAAAATGCTCTGGAATCCTTGTACCAAGGCCTAACACGAAATTAAAAAATAAATTTGAATTTTTAAATTGTTTGTATATTTATTTTAGATTTTAAGTTAATTTAAATCTTTAAATGGCCGCCATCTTGAAACAAGATGGCGGACCAAGCTGGCCAACGAACTCGGTCAAGACATTAGTGACCTTAATACACACAATTAGTTTCATCAAAATCGATTCATAAATACGGGCGTTATCGTATCACATAGGTCAGATATATATATATATATATATATATATATATATATGGATATATCTATATATATAAATGAACATTTGAACGGAGGATGGTTTTGGGGTCTGGGGGTCATGATCGGTGAAAATACATCGAAATTTTCCGGAACTGCTTTCCTCCGAACGGCTGCAATAGGTAGCTTTATACTTTTTTGTATTGAAAGCTACCTAATTGTCACAGGTTTAAGGATAAATAATACACATAAAGACAAAAGAAGATATGTTTTAAAATATCTTCATTATTTTCAACGTTACGGAAAGAAACTAGGTTTAAACTTGGATTGGGAAACTAAGTATTTTTATTTGGATGCAAGTGGACTGGAACCTTGATTTCTTATCTAAAATGGAAGAGATGCTTTACACTCACGCAAACATATAAACATAAGTTTGGCGACTTTTTGGTTGGCGTGATTTTTAAGACCGCGCCAAACGAATAACTTGATACAATGGCTAGGTTGCCATTAAAGTAAAAAATCCCCTAAATTTGGCGACTTTTTTTCCTTTTTATAACCGATAAAAAAAAAGGACTGTGCGTGAGTGTATGACACCATAGCCTCAAAAATGTGTTTAAATTGCTGTATTTTACTATAATTCTAAGCTACAACAATCTTTTTTTTTACTCTCTGCATATAGAAATAGAAAAAACAAAAAAAGAAAGCCAAATATATTTCAACGACGACATAACATGAAACTATAAAAAAGAGGAATTGATACATCTTGAAAATGGTGAAACATCAGCTATAATCGGTTCCCAAGGGCAAACTGCCACCAGTAAATTTAAATAGAAATTTTCTCCTTATTTAAATGCCTTATTCATGAAGAATTTATATTCTTAATTGTTATATCTTAAATTACAATTTGTATATACTGGTGGAAGTTTGCTTTGCCGGTAGTCAGGCCCTACAATTTTGCTACAATGCGACAACATAAACTATCCTCCTGTCAATATCAGTGAAAGAGATTATAATACCGCCACGACTTTCTTCCAGCAGTAAAAACGCATGTTCCCCGGGCTCTATCTAAAGCTTCTATTTTCCTTTTGTAACGTAAATTAATAATCGATTTGTAAAATTGAACGCTATTCAGAAGAATATGTACTTCATTTTAAATTATTTTTAGTATGTTGATAAATATGAAGATGCTGTGATGAGGAGAGGTTAAATTTGAATTGTAACGGGAGTACAATGATTTACAAGCATTTGTTGGACAAGACAATAAACTTGGTAGAAATTTAGCGTTTTCTGAAATATAAAATTTTTCGAAATAGTCAGAAAACTTTATAACC